>OY856410.1:838597551-840026551 GCA_963693085.1 Alisma plantago-aquatica | reverse complement strand
AAAATTGAATGAATGAAAAGACTTGTTTATATTTTATGATAAATTAGTTTGTAAAGATTTGATCGTAAGGACCAGGTTCTTACAATATCATATATATTCCCAGTTATGAAACCTGTATGCAATTGCATCATACTCAGTAGGTTATATTTGTTGATCAAGCTCTGATTGAATTTATCATTAATGTCTTGTTTTCCTTTTACAAACTCAAACATCTCAGATATTAAATTAGGCTGCATTGAGTTTTGATTCAGATTATGATTGCTATTTTGGCCTTGAAAGTCATTCATGTTCTATGGATAAGTAGTATTGTGAGTGAACCTAGTAGGTCCACCTCATCCCCCAAATCCAGGTGGCCTTAGGGGTGGATTTTTTAGAATGTTCAGTGAAGGAAAATTTTAGCGATATTCTTGTTTCCAAAAGAGAATTTACGATGCTCTAGTCCCTTAAAGTTAGAGTAAGAGACATTTTCTATCAACCCACCTTGGTTGTCTTATTCTTCATGAGTATAGATGAAAAGGCCAATGCCATGGCCGCTCTCTCGATAGATACACGATTCATCGTGGTTTCCATGAAATTATTTCCTTTGTACCTAGTAACTTTTATCATGTGAACAGCGATAACTACATCGTCAATTTTGACTATAAGAGATTCAAGTGCCATAGATCCAGAGGCAGTCCCCACAATGAAGATATTACTGCTGGTCATCTTTCATACCCTAGACTAGCTTGTTAAGCATCCATATTATTGTTATCCTCATCAACATTTTTGAGTTTTTTCCATAATTCACTTCAAGAGCATAATTGAGGGAAGTTCTCCCACTCATAGTCAACCTATTGTAGAAGGTTGTCACTAGATATACTAGGTTGAAGTTAAGGTGAGGGCAATCTTTTTTGTGCTCCTAATATTTTCCCCAAGCTTCATTCAGGTTCTCATTGGGTTTTTGCATAAATTTAGTGATCTTGTATTTGCAACTTATGGCTTTCTCTATAGGGTATATCTTGGTGATAAAGCAATAGCTAAAGCTTCCCAGCCATCAAGACTCCTATCATTTATAGAAAGATACCAGGAGAGGCCTTTGTCCCTCAAAGAAAACCCAAAAGCCTTTGCACTAGATGACCTCTTGAGGGACCCTATTGATCTTGAGGGTATCACATATGTTTTTAGGGGCATCTACTGGTGATAGGTATTATCTTCCAGCAAGTTTCCCTTGAAAGTTCACTTCTACAGAACATTCAAGAAGTTCAATTTCAACTCACAGTTTGCAACATTAAACGTAGCTGGAATAATGTGGTTCCTTGATTCATTGGTTTGTGTGGCAGTCAAAGATCAAAGAAATGGACCATCATAGTCATCCTCACCCACATGTTGAAGGCCTTGATATTTTGGTTTGTGTTCTAACTCCTCCTCCTCACTGTGTTGTTGCTTAATGTGACCTCTTCTTCATCCTCGTGTCCAACAACTGTGGCTCTTTGGGGAGGCATGACTCCTTTCTGAAAAGGATAAAGATCTAGTTCACACTAATTTCCTGAAAGAAATTGTATGTCAAGGTAAGAAATTAGACATGTTAAATAAAATTTCAAGACGTCTAGTATTATTAGATCAAAGCTTGTGGACTTAAGGCTATTGCTAGACTTAAGGCACTGACATATGCTAAGTAGACCTCAGGTCCATAATAGTTGTTGATTGCCTTGTCCCTAGAATCGGCGCTAAAAGTTGATCACCTAAGATTTCACATCCAAAATAAATGAGGATCTCGAGTAATCAGACTTCGAATTTTAAAATTGATGCTTAGATGCACTCAATGATAATAAGGGGTCATGTGTAGTAAACGGGGTATAACATAGGGACAATAATGATAAGTGTATAGAAGTTAAGATATTAACTTAATTACATCTAACCAAAAGGATATATGAGCATCCCTTGTAGGATTATGGTATCCAAACAAAGAACTAGATAAAAATATAAGTGAAACTATGTTAACAATTCAAGAATGGAGTTAGATATTTGGGTATGTTTGGAATATATGAGATAACTTGAATTGGGTTTTACTATTTAAGGTCTCTCACCAACATGCAATATTTAATCCCAGTGTATACCCTTATCGTGGTTTACAAGCAATCTTCATTAGTGTATATTCCATCTTGTATCAATATAAGGATAGATCTAGTGTCTCACTCTCAAGATGGAAATCATATGACCATATGATCATTAACTTTAGTATTCCCACATTCTCATGCATTCATACTACCCCATAGATCTAGATATATACTAATACAACTCATTTGAGGCATTATCAATAAAAAAACACAAGATGGTAAAGATATGAAGAACAAAAGTATAGACATAAATTTTGTTAAGAGTATATAATAACTATATATAAGTATTTACATATTGGGAAAGCCTTAATGGCTACTCTCACCCAAGACAATGGTTTAGCCACTCATAATAATGAGAAGCAATATAGATTTATACACAAGCACATCCATGTAGGATGGATGGATGAAGGGGGATGGATAGAATGGGGAAAGAAGGAAGAAAAAACATTCAAACAGTAACCACAAAATGGCATTGGTGTTCAATGAAGACCTCCTTCTTTGATGAGATGGTGATGGCAACAAATTCAAATACACCTAGCAATCCTTCTTGTCTCAAAGATGATCCTCCAAGCATTCTGGAAAGCAGATGATAGATGAAGGGTTGTAGAATCTTTTTCTTGGCCATTGATGGTCTACATAATTGCATGGAAAATGACAACACTTGGTGGCATAAAAGAAGGTACCCTTCATGGAGGCTCTGGGCCTCAATTTTTCTGCGATCCTCATGTACCCAAGGTACCTAGGTGTAGGGTGCTTTTCTTACTCCTCAAACTTCAAAGAACATGATGGGGGAATGATCTTTAACTAACAACAATGTCATTATCCTTTGTAGAAGTGATGTCAGTCAATGGCTCTATGTCTTTGTCGTTCCCATGGTTATGTCTGATCGTCGATCCATGTAGGCTGAATGTCAAAACCTGTGTGAGCTTGTTTGATCGCCAAGCAAGTCTCAATGTTAGAACTGGGCATAGACCTCAATAGAAGACCAATGATATTCCATAGAGCGATGAAGACATTGGTCTTCCATCAACCTAATGACATTTCCTTCTCATCAACCTTGATGGTTAGCTTGGGTATCAATCCTCATCGACTTTGAGCGATTTGAAGGAGTCCCATCAGTCGGAGACCAACGACTCTCATGCATGATTCTTGTTGGGTTTTATGGCCACAAATTAGGAAGGGGAAACAAAAAATTTACTGGCCATTAACCCATAACAAGAGATCGCATCAATGGCTATGTAATGGGAAGGATGGTTTTAGCGAGATATACCTGGTCCTAGGGCTTGCCCAGCAACAATACCTCACAGCCATGTGTGGTCTTCAATACCATGTCTTGGACGATGTCTATGCAGCTCCTGGTCTTTGCCATGGACTCTGGCCTCCACCACAGACTACGGCTGATGTGTCCTCCTGAGCGGAAGACATCTCCCGCTTCTGTAGTTAGTCCACACAGACCACATGGAACTCCTGATGTTCTAGAAGAACTGGTAGGAAGGAGACGACCCTCCTGTTGGCGTACTAGCACAAACCTTCTCTCCCAAACTCTGACTACTCTTTTGTAGTTGTCTTTCCCTCGTTGTGCCTCCCTAGTTGGGTAGCACTTGCGCAGGCTCTCTCGGTTACCAGAACTAGAGAGGACAAAAATTTTGTAGAGCAACTGATTTTCTGAGTTGTGTGTTCTAAGAAGCCCCTAGTACCCCTCTATTTATAGTCGAGGATAGGGTCAAGGTTCCCACTCTGTTTGGGAGTAGAAGGATCCAGAAATTCCATGAATATTTTGTACTGCAGTAGGTGAACTAATTGTTTCATATCTGAAATGGTCATTTGGCAAGGTGAACTGACCAGTTCACTAGTGAACAGGTCGGTTGGGAGTGTGAAATGGTCGGTTCACCTAGTGAACCGGTCGTTTCACTTCCTAGACTTTCCTGCAATTGACTTTCCTTAATCATTTCCAATTAATGCAAAGATTAATCCTTATTCCAATCGAATTGAACAAGTGAAATGTGAAAGTTTTCCTCCAATTGAAAAAATCCCAATTTCCTTGGTTGGCAGGACTGTGAGCCACCCAGTTCACCAAGTGAACCGGTCAGTTGCCTCATAGTCCTTCCAACTAAGGAAATTAAACTTGATAGTTCTGAGTCCAGTCAGTCAATTGTATGTTAATTGAGTACCTAAACACCTTTAGTCTCAATCTAAACATCATTCATGGACAATATCCTCTTCCAGGGGTATCCTATGTGTGTGAAATCTACATGTTCCAATTTACATTGGCAGTGAATTTTCGTAACAACTTATGACATCTCAAGTAATGAGAAGAATCTAGTAACTCATCATTACTACCCAAGTAACTCAGAAAGTTGGAGAACAACTTCAACCTACACTCTGTGATTAGTGTTATAGTGATTATATAGTTCCTTTGTCACTGACATCCAGATTGAACTCGAGCCATGGAACATCATCCTCTACAACATTCAATCCATGTTCCTTGACCTAGAGTAAACTGTCTGAGATGCATGTGAATTCACATATCATATATTGAATCACATGAGTATGACCATACAATTCTCAATCTCGCTTATCAAGGGACCCTGGATATCATACTCCTTGTAGGAGGGACAAATCCCATATCTATCACTCACAATCAAGTCCCCATGTATGAAAGTCACCCAATCATCACCGTTATAACAACCCATGTTTCAGAACTGCGTTTGATTATGTCAAAGTGTACCCAATCACATGTGATGAGTGCAATGATTTCAGGTCTAAGAACCACAATCACCACCATCACTATGAGAAATGATTGTGACTACCATTCTATGGTATCCATGTATCATTCTCAAGGTGGGTCTGTCTGATATACTATTCTCTAACATATATCTGTGTGTTTGACTTGATATCATATATCATGACTAATGAGGCTTTGTCATCAGTCAACACACACCCTATTCTTATGTATTACTATTATCTATTTTTCTTCCACAGTAATATCCAACTAGGGATATAACAAGAATGTATGTACTCTTAACATACATATGGTCTCATTGTTCAGGTTCTTCATCTGAAGACATATGTTGTTACAACCTGTTCCTAGCTTAGTTGGTAATCCCAGAGATTTAAGATAATCTTAAAGATTGCATATGATTTTGTTAGTAATATTTTACTTTGTTCCTTATCTTAACTTTATTAACCTTAAATACTTATTTGGGCAACTCATAATCATGACTTAAGCATACTATGAAGATCTGAGTTGGAGTTAATATAACATTAACCCATACAAGTATGCAAGGAAAGAGTTAATGATATTGGAGAAAATAATTACTAAATAATTTTTCATTGGAGAGTATTATCAAAATAATATTTCACGATTTTATAGAATTCAATTATAAATCCAACAAAAAAGAATGAACCAAATTAGAGTTAAAATGAGATAGTTATGCCCATTTTAGTAAACATGTATAGAGTACCGCGACTGACGCCGCGATCATGACGTTGTGTCATGTGTCGCGACCGCGACGTTGTGTCATGTGCCGTGATCGCGACGCTGCATCATGTGCCACGACCGCGACTGACACAACAACTATGACACTACGTCGTGTTTTGTGACCGCGATGCTAGTGCCATGACCCACGATGCTAGTGTCGCGACCCGTGATGCTAGTGCTACGACCCGCGACGATGTGTCGTGTGTCGCGACCGCGATGAATGCCGCCCAGGACAACCAATAATAAAACGATCATATCTCACGCTATACTTATCCATTTTCAATTAAATGAATTACATTGGAACCGCAATTCGATCCTCTATCATCTCAGACACCTTGCTCAAGCAAGAGGGTGACTTAGAAGGCGATTTATGGGGTGATTGTTGGGGAAGAACGTGAAGAATGATGAAAATAAAAAAGGTTGCTATAGATTTGACTTGGTGAGTAGGTTTAACCCTTGATTCTTCCTTCTCTTCATTTTCCCTTGCTCAAGATCCATAATACAACAATTTTGATGTTTGGGTTAACCTCTCACCTTCATCTTCTACCTCCATCTGACCTCGTTTAGAGTTGAAAGGAAGAAGAAACCGCTAATTTTGCTAGAGTTCTGATATGGATTCGAGAGTTTCAGAGATGTGCTATGTTTTTAAGGTGTTTTAACACCTTAGGGTGAGTGGGTACTTCCTTTAAATAGTATATTGCACGAAAATAAGTTAAATCATTAATAATTTTCAATTTCTTAGTATGTGTGTACAAACCCTAAATGGTCTTTTTGATCTGGATTTTGCAAGTTGATATGAAATGGATGATTTATCTATTGTGACAAATTTTAGATGATGAAATCATATTAGAAATGGATACAATCCATCTAAATGATAATTCTTAAAGTATTTGTAGCGGTTATAAAAGTAAATTGAAATTTATGGTTTTCGGCTATGACTGAATTTGTTGTATAATTGAATAAAGAAGTTTGCCTAGTTGAATCTCCTTGGTTACAAATGATTGTTTTATTTGTATGTGTATTACATATATGTCAATTAAGATATTATATTTCATTTGATGATATCAATGTTTTCTTGATATATCTATAAGGAGGGTGAAACCCTAAATGAATGGATAGTTGGAGGTTTGCAAATAGACATCTTGATTCAATGTTATTCTTGATGTATGATGTTTTAGTAAATGGCATGGAAACCCTAGTTCAGTTCATTACATGGTTTCATATATATATTCGATTATATGTGAACTATTGAGAGAAATCCTTTTTGAATGATGTTATGATGTGTTAAATCCTTATGTGAGTCATGTGATAAGTGAATCAGGTAAATGAAACCCTAAGGATAGGGTGTTCAGTGAATCAAGTATTGTGATATTAATGTTTCTCAGTATGAGATGTGGTTATGTTTAACGATTCAGTTGTGGTAAATGTTATCAGATGGTTTATAAAATGAACAGTTTGCAAAGCTAAACAAAGACATGTTGATGTGATGATTGAATTGTGAATTTGACATGTAGATGCTTTAAACACTGTAGAATACTCGCATGATGAGGCCTACACTGTAAGGAGGAAACAGTTTCCCGACTGGAGGTAGTCTAGATCAAGGTAAGCCAGAGTGTACCAGTAGGGTGCAGGGGTCTTGACCAGTAGGGCAAACTCCTTATAGTTGTGTGGTACCCAACACCAGCCGGGGATGTTGATGGTACCTGTGTTACATGTTGAGTGATCAGTAGTCAGTAGGTCCACTGATGCACAATAAGCCTGAGGGATTTGACTCACCGCCTGAGTACCCAGGTTGAGAGGTGGAGTCTGAGATATCTGGCCGCTCCCATTAGCCGTCGAGAGGTAGAAGTGCCGAGGCCCACTGTAGATGGGGTCTTACTCAAGAGATAGGCTTAGGAACCCGAGCATGCTTCTAAGCCTTATGCAGTGAGATCATAGATTGCTTCTATTCTTTCACATGTTATGGTACACCTCATGTGGGATCAGGGAATAATAAGATGAATGAGAGGTTAAACAAGTGTGCGTAGTTATTCAATTATTCTTTGTATGTTTCTAAATTATTAGTTCTCTTTATGATCAATCAAGAATGTTCATATATTGATTCAGTCTTGTAGATATCTAGAGTATCCTGCCATATTTATGATTGTCAATGATTAGACTCTTTAAAACTTACTATTGTTATAATTGATATCAGTTGCTCGAAAATATGTCTATAATTATATAAGTGCTTTAAACTGTTTTTATGAAGTACTCATTCACTGAGCAAGTAGGCTCACCCCTCTACTGACAATTTTTAGGTAAATCACATGGACTTGAAGAAGGTCAATGCATCAGAGTAGATCTACCACATGAGTTAAGTATGAGATCAGTTAAGTTTAGTCGGTCCCTGTCACTCTAGGTCCTTGTATAGAGTTGAGAGAGAGAGAGTTCTAAATGATGTTTTGTATCTTTATTTCCTTAATAAGAGAGAATGTATCTGATTATCATGTAGTATGTACATGGAAGTGTGAGAAATAGAATGAATGTATGGATGTGTATCATTAATGTTGAGATCCTATTAGAGTAATCAAAGTTTTTCTCTTGCAAAGTTTATTATGTGATTGAATGTGAGAAAATAAAGAGTTTACAAAAAAATAAAAAGTTGGGAGTGAACTTTGTATTAAGTATAATCCTCAAACTTATGCCCTAATCTCATGATTAGTGGTAATCGTGGGATGTGGGTGTGGTAGTGTGGTATCAGAGCTTAGGCTGAGTCGTCAGGGACCATTAGGATACAAAGTTAGAGTTATAAGTGTGGCAGATAGGAGATGATGTGTCTTTAGCTCTGGGAGGTCTGAGTATTGAGATACCCTGGCCCGGTATCTGAATACTTAGATTGATCGGTATTAAGCTACTTTGTCTATTCTTCTCTGGATGACCTAGCTAGGTATGCAAAGGGGGGATGGGCTAGAAAGAAACCCTAGAAATCTTAGGGTTAGGAGACCGAAAAGTAATGAAGGAGTAAGAGATTAAACATAGAATGTGATACAACTCTTAAATTATATTGCTTCTTTGATTGGATATCAATAGAAATGCTCTTATATATGAATTCAGATTATCAGTTTTTAGAATATATATGGTTCTTTTATATTGTTGTGTATCATGAAGTGATTCAGTTATTGTTTTTCTTTGTATCAAGTAGACAATAAGTTATGTTTAAATGAGTTTAGCCTAAGTGGATATTCTTTCTACATGTTTGAGATTAATAAGAGTTGGTAAATCTTGAGTTGCCCTTGGCTTCAAGACTACAGGTTTGGCCTGGTCTGGCTGGAAGGGTGCGTTACTCTGATCTAATGACTCCTATTGAAAATATAATAAGAGTAGACTCTGGATAAATTAGACCCAAATCATAGTGAGAATGTACATACTAAGATGCTGAAACATATGGGAAAGATTAGAATAGCTAAGAATTAGTTGGAATTGATATCTGAGATCCAACTTTGGGGACTCATATGAGAAACCCTTAATTGGGAATAAAGGAACACGACATAAGGTTCAGATAAGTTTAATGATTAGTATTATATGAACTCTAAATATGAAATATGGAAAAGATATGAAAAAAGTATGTAAGGGCCAAGATAGTAAGAATCAATCATGAGGTATGGATCATATAATTGAGAAAAATGTACTTATGTACTCTACAAAAAAAGGAAAATAAGAGAAAAGAGTTGAGTATGCAGTAAGTACATAGAATTAAAGTTCAGAGGAATGAAAGTGAAGAGAACTAGATAAACATGTAATTCATAATAAACAAAGAGAAATGTTGGAAACAATGAGCTTGATTAAGGAATGAGGGTTACATGATATAATTGAGAGCATGGAATGTATACCTTTTTTATAAAGTTTAATACATCCATCCTTACTACCTTTGGGATTCTAAGTCTTTATAAAACAACAAACTAGTTTCTAAAAGAAGAACAAAAGTGTAGCTAAACAAATGAATAAGTCATACAAAGGTGGTTATATTCAGGAAGGAAAAAAAACTTGGTTGAAAGAGAAACTAAGTTTGACCCATGCATGAGTCGTTTGATTTAAAATTAAGGATATGTAATGTATTAAACATGAGATGAAACTAGTAGAGTGATTATTGATTTAGAATTTCAACTTCACTTTAGTAGATGGATAAAAAGAAATATGTGCAACATGGTATACATGATCATACACATGAATTAGCAACATGATCATAAGAGAAAAGTAGAAGTTAAAGATGACAGGTGGAAGATAGTATATGGTAAAAGGATTATGGAAAGTAAGGAAGGGTTTGAAACATGATGGAGTATTATAGATTATAAAAGAAAGAGTTTGTGAGATTCAAGCATGTGCTAATTAGTCAAGTATCCTTGTTGATAACTAATTAAACCTACATATGAGAAATGTATTAAGGGAATGTTTGAAGATAAGAATTCAAACTCTCAGAATCATCTTCTCTTTCATATATTATTTAATGAGAGCAATGTGGGAATGAAGTGATAAGAAAATGAATCATATATGATGCATAACCACCATGGTAGAGACATCTAGTGAATGTAATAATGACATACAATATGATGATGAAACCCTAGCAGGGTAAATTGAGAATGTAATCTATCTGAATGGCCAAGAAAGAGAAAGGAAATTCAATTGATAAGATAAGGAAGACTTTAGTAAAACTTGTGAGTTACAAAGTTTGAATTTCAAATTAAGGGAGCAAAGTCACATCACTATAATGTCATGCTATTGATAAGGACTAAACCCTAGAATGTTTAGAGTTGTAGTAGTTCAAGGGATGTAACTAGTGATTTGACCTTGAATACTAGAATCTCTATTAAACAAGATCATGAGATTTTCACTATCAGAAGTAAACTTGCACTGATAGTAATCCAGGGTTTAAAGGTAGCTAATCTGAAAGGTCGATAAACAATATGGAAGTGATTCAGAGCAAAGGATAAGAAATAGATTTGAAATATAAGAAGTGTGATTTGAATAAAAGAAAAGTTCAACATGAGCAAAGTGTAATCTAAAATAAATTCTTGCAGTGATAGAAAGAATGATCAATAATCTATTCTTACCTTGAATGTTTAAATGCTAGGAATGTTTATTCTATATGATCAAAATGAGAAGGATAAGTAACACGAAGAAAGTAGTAATGAAAGATGAGAGAAATAAGAGAAAATAATGGCTTTGAGTATTATGTGAATTTGTTTTAGAAGTATAATTTGTTGAAGGTATATTAAGGGATGCAAATTTATTTTACGTATGATTTTAGTTGTACATGTGCAAGCAATATGTTAATTAAAGGTGTCTGATAGTTGTCATCATTCATACCAGTAATCCATCTTAGTGTTGTACAATTGTGGTTGAATCAAGTCTTCCAACTCATTAGTGCTTTGCTATTTGAGTAGCACAATAGTAAAATTCAAAATAACATGGTGAACTCTCTTTTGTGACTCAGAGGTAATATAAAACAATAGTACATATTGAGTCATATGAATTAAGATAGTGGGATCATATTACCAGTACTGAGGTAACACATCAACATGGTACGACATAACTAAAAATGGTTGTTTATCTTTCTCTTTCCAATTCTTGATTGTGACATAGAAAATTCTTCTGCTATCATTGAGAAGGCTTGCTTGAAAATCTATTATGTTTAGAAGAGAAACAAATGACTCAATGTTGAAAATAAAACTCTAGACCATAAAATTTGAAAGCTTAAAAAGAGAGAGATACCCTTAGTAAAGGTTATTTGTAGAAATCAAGGTGTAGAAGAAGCTACTTGGGAAGTGGAGTTGGATATGTTTAACAAGCATCCTTTCCTCTTTTAGAAATTTTGAGAAGAAATTTTTATTAGAGGGGGAGAATTGTTACAACCCGTTCCTAGCTTAGATGGCAATCCTAGATATTTAAGATAATCTTAAAGATTGCCATATACTTTTTTTAGTATTATTTTACTTTGTGCCTTATCTTAACTTAAGTAACCTTAAATACTTGTTTGGACAACTCATAATCATGACTTAAGCATACAAAAAGATCCAAGTTCGAGTTAATATAGCATTAACCCATACATGTATGCAAGGAGAGAGTTAATGACATTGGAGAAAATAATTAATAAATAATTTTTCATTTGAAAATATTATCAAAATAATATTGTACGATTGTAGAGAATTCAATTATGAATAAAAAAAAAAGAATGAACCAAATTGGAGTTAAAATGAGAGATTTATGCCCATTTTAGTAAACATGTACAGAGTACCATGAGAGATGCCACAAACATGATGCTGTGTCATGTGTCGTGACCATGACCGACGCCATGACCGCGACGCTGTGTCGTGTGTCGCAACTGCGATGAATGCCACCCAGGACAACCAATCATAAAATGACCATATCTCGGGCTATACTTATCTGTTTTCAACAAAATGAAGTGTGTTGGAACCACAATTCAATCCTCTATCATGTAAGACATCTTGATCAATGGGAGGGTAACCTAGAAGGTGATTTCCGGAGCAATATTTGGGGAAGAACATGAAGAAAAGAAAAAATCCAAAAGGGACGTTGCTATAGATTCAACTTGGTGAGTAGGTTTAACCCTTGATTCTTCCTTCTCTTTATTTTCCCTTGCTCGAGATCCATAATCCAGTAATTTTGAGGTTTGGGTTAACCTTTGACCTTCATCTTCTACCTACAACAGACCTCGTTTAGGGTTGAATGGAAGAAGAAATCACGAATTTTGCTAGAGTTCTGATATGGATTCAAGAGTTTTAGAGATGTGTTGCATTT
Source organism: Alisma plantago-aquatica (assembly GCA_963693085.1). Taxonomy (NCBI): domain Eukaryota; kingdom Viridiplantae; phylum Streptophyta; class Magnoliopsida; order Alismatales; family Alismataceae; genus Alisma; species Alisma plantago-aquatica. The sequence continues at coordinate 840,014,179 of OY856410.1, read as the reverse complement.
TTAAGGTGTTTTCACAACTTAGGGTCAGTGGGTACTTCCTTTAAATAGTATAATGCATGAAAATGAGTTAAATCATTAATAATTTTCAATTATTTAGTATGTGTGTACAAACCGTAAATGGTCTTTTTGATCTGGCTTTTGCAAGTTGATATGAAATGGATGATTTATCTGTTGTGATGAATTTCAGAGGATGAAATCATATTAGAAATGGATACAATCCATATAAATGATAATTCTTAAAGTATTTTCAGAGGTTATAAAAGGAAACTGAAATTTAGGGTTTTCGGCTATGACTGAATTTGTTGTATAATTGAATAAAGAAGTTTGCCGAGTTGAATCTCCTTAGTTACGAATGATTGTTTTATTTGTATGTGTATTACATATATGTCAGTTAAGATCTTGGATTTTATTTGAAGATATCAATGTTTTCTTGATAATCAGTAAGGAGGGTGAAACCCTAAATGAATGGATAGTTGGAGGTTTGCAAATAGACATCTTGATTCAATGTTAGTCTCCACGTATTATGTTTTAGTAAATGGAGTGGAAACCCTAGTTCAGTTTATTACATGGTTTCATATATATATTCAATTATATGTGAATTGTTGAGAGAAATCCTTATTGAATGATGTTATGATGTATTAAATCCTTATGTGAGTCATGTGATAAGTGAATGAGGTAAATGAAACCCTAAGGATAGGTTGTTCACTAAATCAAGTATTGTGATATTAATGTTTCTCAGTATTAGATGTGGTTATGTTTAACAGTTCATTTATGGTAAATGTTATCAGATGGTTTATAAAATGAACAATTTACAAAGTTGAACAAAGGTATGTTGATGTGATGATTGAATTGTGAATTTAAAGAGTGAATTAGACATGTAGATGCCCTGAACACTGTAGAATCCTCACAGGATGAGACCTACAATGTGAGGAGGAAACAATTTCTCGACTGGAGGTAGTCCAGATCGAGGTAAGTCAGAGCGCACCAGTAGGGTGTGGGGGTCTTGACTAGTAGGGAAGACTCCTTAAAGTTGTGTGGTACCCAACACCAACCAGGGATGCTGGTGGTACCTGTGTTACATGTTGAGTGATCAGTGGTCAGTTGGTCCACTGATGCACAATAATCCTAAGGGCTTTGACTCATCGCCTGAGTACCCAGGGTGAGAGGTGGAGTCTAAGATATTCGTCCGCTCCTATTAGCCACCGAGAGACAAACATGTCGAGGCCCACTGCAGACGGGGTCTTACTCAAGAGATAGGCTTAGGAACCCGGGCATGCTTTGAAGCCTTGTACAGTGAGATCGTAGCTTGCTGTGATTCTTTCACATGTTGTGGTACACCTCATGTGGGTTCAAGGCATAATAAGATAAATGAGAGTTTAAACTAGTGTGTGCAATTATTCAACTATTCTTTGTATATTTCTGAATTATTAGTTCTCTTTATGATCAATCAAGCATGTTCATATATTGATTCACTCTTGTAGATATCTAGTGTATCCTGCCATATTTATGACTATCAATGATTAGACTCTTTAAAGCTTACTATTTTTATAATTGATATCAGTTGCTCGACAATATATCTGTAATTATATAAGTGCTTTAAACTATGAAGTACTCATTCATTGAGTGAGTAGGCTCGCCCCTCTACTCACAATTTTTAGGGAAATCACATGGACTTGAAGAAGGTCAATGCATTAGAGTAGATCTACCACATGAGTTAAGTATGAGATCAGTTAAGTTCAGTCGGTCCCTGTCACTCTAGGTCCTTGTATAGAGTTGAGAGAGAGTTCTAAATGATGTTTTGTGTGAGAACCCATTACACTAAATGAGATTACTCAAAACATAAAGCACAATCGATCACTAATTAATCACATACCCAAAAATATGGGTAAATTAAAACTGATTTCAACGTCAGCAACCGCTCAGAAACATTTACATAAGAGCCCAACATCTTTCTTATATCCATACTATGACAAGAATTTGATACAAATTGTTCTATCACCTTAGCCACAACATATATACACATGAGAACAAAATTTTTATATGCCACACAACAAATATTAACATACTAACAAAATTTCAATTCATTTGAAACACCATATACAAACTTTTTCTGCCTGGACCTGAGAGTACTGGGACGACTCTAGGACACACTAGACATCTAATCAAGTTTCTCAAAGATTCATTACTTTAGCTCCTCTTTTCTGCCACATGTTTGTTTTCATCACTTCTGATTACCTAAAAAAATGTGGTGAAACACAAGGGTGAGACCCATGTCCCAGTCAGACATATAACCTCCAGCAACATTTATTGATTACAACATTTTAAAGTAATTAAATAGTTAAGTAGTTTAATCAAATATATAAAATAAGATCAGCAATACTGATGATTAACAAAATACATAAAGGAGCAGATAATAACTATCATCATTAGCCAGACTATCATCCTTTATCTTGTTTCCAATATAAGCAATTCAGTAGCCTATGCATATCTACCATCATGAGCAAGTCTAGTAACACAACATATCTAACAACATGAGCATGTCTAATTGGTTGAACATATCAACATCATAAGAAGAGCTAACAACATAAGAACAACTATCTGGATAAGCATGATTAGTAGTATATGCATCTCTAGTTACAAAGGCATGGCTAGCAATATTAAGCATCACAAGCATCATTATCTTACCATCTGTGTTAGTATATTTTAAAACATAAGTATGTTTATAAAATGAGCATAACTACAACATAAGCATATCTATTATCTCTTATTGTACTATACATGATCTCAGTGAAAAGAAAGCAAACAAGGGTTTTCATCCAATATAAAGCGTTGTATATAACCCTAAACAAATATGCTACACGACTGTCTTACATCTTTTATTATGCCCTGAGGAATATGACGATACCACTCAAAATCCAACTAACCACTGCTAAGTTGAAATCAGTGCCATACAAGATCTAGAAAGAGTTGGACTCCTAAGATCTTCTCCGCCCCCAGTCAGTATGGGTCTTCCACAGCGACGCATAAGGTCAAGCTGCTAATAGCCTAGTCCATCCTTGGTATAGGTCATGACACTAGTGAAAGGAGGTGGGTATGCATACCCTACCATCTGAGGTACAACCACAGTTGTCCTCCAATCTTGTCACATGTATAATAATTGAGACACGATCGCAACTGTTCTCAATCACATCATATGTATGAGGCATGACCATAGCCAACCCCCATAACCTGCATTGTGGATGACAAGGATATATCCTCAACTTGCCACCTCGACATACTCAACAATATGTGCTCCAAGTTTCCCTTAGGAATACTCATTTCACCATCTGGCAAGTTCTGACACTCAGATGGATCTATGGCACATGGCACTACATGATTAGAATTACACTTGATCAGTTATTCCAATTGGGTGAATTAAGGCTACATCAAACAAGTGGACATACAAACCCTAATTCACTTCTAGCAAGCATATAAATATCACAACTTCAAAAGATATAAAACATGTGAAATAGAATTTCTCATCTCATCATCACATGGTACTATTCACTTTCCATTCATGAGACCACACTAGTAATCATACTATCACAAGATATAAATCATTTTCAAAATATCATAGGGTATCAACCCTTATCAAGACAAGAGGATTACACCTCATTCAGGGCTCAATCATTCCCAAAGGACATTAAGACCATCTACTATTCCTTGCAAGATCATCACTATCTTTGCATGCCTTATAACAAGGCTCAAAAACATCACTTACATATACTATACTAGATCAGCACAATATTGCCTTAATGAGCTAGGAGATATTCATAAACAATCTTAGCAGGGTTATATTAATATTAAGAACATTCCTTTATTATATCAACATGTAAGGAATATAGATATGATTAACCCTCATCATATGCATAATGCACATGTTTAGCATAAGAAAGTATCAACCATGTGGCTATGATAACTATCAATTAACACATTAAGGTTATGATCATGTTAAGGAGGTTATTCCACCATCATTCCATCATATCCGAATGTTAAACATGAATACTCATCTTTATCTATTTGCATTAGAGTTAGGTTCAACATGATAAATTATATCAATGTTACTAATCAACACTTATACCCAAACCCTAACTCACGACATCACCATTGGATCATAGATGCATAAGGTGAAGCATCACCATCACATTCCATACTATTCTCATGTATGAAACCACATATAAATCAAGGTGTAACCATCAGGTTGTAGCATACTAGGGTTTCAACAATAATAACAGAGTACTCCATGATTGTATTTGTCATTCAAGGACTATTCATACCCAATTACTATCATTTAGTTATATTAAAGCTAGGTATAACAAGATATACCTCATTAGGGTTACATATCAACACAATATGGTTATCATACTTTCTATTCATATGAGTGAATAGGTAAGACTACCTTATTAAGGGTAACCCTCCATTTGTTCCATCATCATTCAACCCATATCACCATGCCACAATGTCACCCAGAACCATTGGATGTTTAAAAGGTTAGACCATTGGTTGTTTACATAAGTAAACACCTTCGATAAACCACCTATGAAGTCCTTGATTTGTGCTCTAGAAAGAGTCACCATCTAACCCTAGAAATCCCTTGATGAACAACACACAATGTTCCATTGAGAGTAGGGTAAAACCCACAACTGACTGTTCATTTAAAACAAGCCATCCATTGCCAACAAGTAAGCTCCTTAAGTTGATCATATAAATGAAACCATCTAAATCACATTATCAGGACCAACATATTACATTATCCATTATTCCACTTTATTGGAGGAATAAACATTAGATCTTAACCATTGGGTCAAGTTCATATGTTAAAACCATCAATTACAGAATAGATACGACCATTGCATCAAGTGACCCACGAAACCATTGGTATAAGGCTTAATTGATGCTACAACTACAATGCTTAACTCACCATAGGTTGTAGAGACATGATCCACCATAATTAGTGACCATAAAGTCACGATAGGTTGTTAGATCACAACTATATTCATTAATCAACATCAAATATTAAGATAATGTCATCATTGATTGATAACATCAGTAGGGTACTTAATGGTTGATCATTAAACTTCTAATTGATCCACAACCTGACCTAATAGGGTGACCATAGGTTTTCACCATCATATGACACCTTTTATCCCCACCATCAATTGTCATGAATACAACACCATAGGGTTGTTGCAATGGTACCATCATCGGGTCATGGGTTTATAGAAGAAATCAACTTTAAACCCTAAAATTGATCATTGGTTGATAGGTGATTAGCACCATAAGTTGCCAAACCAACCTATTCCATGTCATATTATACCTTAGGAATAATGTACACATGATAAAATGTTCATATAGAGCTGAAATCAGAATAGGGAACATTATAAAAATCGAAATCAAGTCAAGCATAGTTTTTTAGTGCATGGATCATCATTTTCAAGCAAGAACATGATCTAGAAAGCTTATAGTGAGCAATAAATGTGGATCAAGTTATAAAACTTGCCTCTAATGAAAATATGAAATTCCACATAGAAGAAATCTCGAGCAGGTAGGGTAGAAAATCCAATAATATGTTATGAATCTGTCCATCTAGGACCTTTCTTCATCAAATGAGCAAACCTTAAGCATAAGGAGCAAGAAAGGTAGGGTTTTAGAGCTTTAGAGCAATTTATACCATGGAACAACAAGGTTCCGACCTAGAGGAAGGTCTAAGTAAGGAGAAGAGCAAGGTAAATAGTTTAGGAAGGAAGAAAATAACTTGCCTTGGTCGAATTCCCTAGAAGATGACCTTGGAAACCCTAGGTAGGGCTAAATGGAGCTCTAGGAGACCTTCTTCTCCAAAAAGAGGTTGTCTTCTACCTTAGAAAATTTGGTTCCGCAGAAAAATAGAGGGTAGTCATTTATCCAGGTTAAAGGAAATTGAAAGTAAGAATAGTTTCGAACTTGGGCAAGGAAGAGGTAAATATAGCCCATGGATAAGGATGGAAGCAAGCATGAGGTGTAAAAGTAGCTTCCCCATGTGTCTATGGCCTTAAACTATTAAGAATATACAAGCACACACACAAGAAGATCCCCCACCGTACATATAGTCCTTCTTATCTTTCCTTTGTCAAATTTCCCAGCCAATCACATAATTCATTAGTTGATAGCTACTAGAGGTAGCTCATCCATGAAGGGGTAAACTCTAAAATACCCTTGGAGAAAACACCTTCAAACCAAGGATTAAATGTGCGCCCCATGGATCAAAAAGCTCAATAATGGTGAGAGAATATACAAGGAACATAATTCATGTGATAAATTGCAAATAAAATGTCTCAATTGGGTAAATTGCAGAAAAGTCCAAAATGTGCATAAAATTACATAACTTGCTCAAACAGTATCCAAATTGGACCAAATTTGAAATTTAAGCTTGTATTATGATTTCAAAGCATATCACAAGGTTATATTAGGGTTATAAGCATTAAATTATGGTAATTAAGTTTATTCAACTCAATAAGAAAGTTCAGGGGCCTTACAACTATAAACCCTAATAGGAATTTCACCCCCAAAATCCAACGTAAACAAAGATGGGTACTTCCTTTGCACCTCATCCTATTACCTTCACATGGTTACTTGCATATCATGGTGATGTCACATCATTCATACATATATCCTCTTGGGTCAGCACAAAAACCATGACCCAAGAAGACATTCTCAATATGGAATGTAGAAACTTGTTGTGTCATCTATATAACTCTAATAGTAACTTTCAACTTTAAATTCTAGCTATCATCTGAAAATTATATATATTGTATCAGCACATTACTCAAAAGTCATACTTGCTAGCTTTTTACCAATCATGGCATGTGTCCCATACCATTCCTTGAAGCATATAAAAAAAGGCGATGTATCCATCCCTTTTTTTCCCTAGATACACTGACACTGGAACACTTGTCAATTCTTGTTCAACATCAAAAGAAATGCTGACGCTGGCACCTATCATTCCATACAAGGAAACATCATTCCTAGTCAACCTTGTTAGGGGTGAAACAACAACACTATCTTCACCTTACTAGGATTTACACAACCTACTTAGAAGACATATCATGATCCCATAAAGAAATTTAATCAACCCCATCTCACTCTTATTCAACTTATCTCATAGATATTGCTTCTTCGACAACCCTAAGGTTTTTGAAGAAATATTGATCATATTTTTGACCATATTTGAAATACTTTGACATGTCATCATTCAAAGCTTGATATAACTTGTATGACATGACTGGAACACTTTGTTCCTCTTATTCATAAATTCTATTTGTACATTGGTTAGTCTAAAGGACATAACTCTAAACTCACCATGGTCATGTGAATTATGTCATACAATCTAACTCTTATGCATTGATATTTGATCATAGGTTTATCTTAAAGGAACACAGTATCACATATCTATTAACCAACAAATCATCTATCCTTGATAGTGGTCTTGCCCAGCTATCACTAAACCATACACAACATTATAGAATCACTTTTGTTTTTCTTTCCAAACAAAATTTAGAGGGTCATCATAAACTCTCCCCCCTCTCTCTCTACAAAAGAGGAATACTTGGAATGTTCATTTAATAAACATCTCCAACCTTCACATATTTCTTATATTATTAATACATCTTAGATACTAGGTTTCATTACCTTGGTATCCACCTCGTGCTATAAGAAAATCACATCCTTATATCATCTACTTTTACCAACATAACAAATATCAAGACATATAAGATGAGTCTTCCTAATTATTGGAAGGCTCAAAAGAAAAATAATCACAAACTTTATGATCTTGGAACCATAGTCCAAGCAACCTTATGCTATAATAAGCTATTTACCCTCATGTTTGCAGTGAATCCAAACATACCAAGTGGCATTGATCCACTTGAAAATTGAGCCCTAGAGAGAGAAGACACAAAGGGAAACACACTTCCCACATCATAGCAACATTGTTCAAGGTCACTAGCAAAAAGGTAACCAATTCAATTTTCATTATGCAAGTTACGGCTTCTTATGAATCATTTCACCCTTTTCATTTTGGGTTCCTTGCCATTAGCATAGGAATAATCATGATTAACATATCTCATTACTCCTTCTTTGATGACTATTTATCAAACTTGGGTATGTTGTCTTATTTTATTATGTTTTTCCACCACTTATCAACAAGTAAATCGTCATATTCCACATTTTCTTCATCAAACATGGATCATCTACCTTAATTTCTTTCACGTGGCATGCTGATTTTACATTAACACTTTCTTACACACATAGGTTGGTCTGAGATTAACTTAGGTTCCACCTTATTCCTTTGTCATTGTTCTCATTTGTCTTCTCACTATATACTTATCATTGGAGTTCTCTCCATCTTATGTGGATTTCATACCTTGAATCACTTTATAAGCATAGACTTATCTATCTTTTACTTTATTATCTTCTTGAATTACATCTTCAAGAACTCCTCTTTTCCTTATTTGTATTTAGATTTAGATTTCATGGTGTTGTATCTTTCTCTTATAGTTACCAAACATTCAAGTTTTGATAGATTATGATGCAATTCTCATATTCTTTAAGGTAGGATTGAGATATTCACACCATGATTTCTTATTCATTATGCTCTTTAGATTGTCTCAAAATGACAACTTGATCAGAGTAATCAGAAAGATAACAATCTAAGACTTCCATACTTACCTTTTCTTCAATAATTGAATACCTGGCCAGGGCACCCAAATACTAAGATTAGGTAGTATTCACCATATTTTTATGTCATATTCCCAATTTTGACATCATCCTGGTCCTAAGTCCTAGTGTCCCTATAGACTCAGTGAACCTAAAACTCTGATACCAACTTGTGAGAACCCGTTCCACTAAATGAGATTACTCAAAACATAAAGCACAATCGATCACTAATTAATCACAACCAAAAATATGGGCAAATTAAAACCAATTTCAACGTCAACACCCGCTCAGAAACATTTGCATAAGAGCCCAACATCTTTCTTATATCCATACTATGCCAAGAATTTGATACAAATTGTTCTATTTCCTTAGCCACAACATATATACACAGGAGAACAATATTTGTATATGCCACACAAAAAACATTAACATACTAACAAAATTGCAATTTGTTTGAAACACCATATACAAACTTTTCCTGCCCAGACCTGAGAGTACATGGATGACTCTAGGATACACTAGACATCTAATCAACTTTCTAAAAGATTCATTAATATAGCTCCTCTTTGGTGCCACATGTTTGTTTTCGTCACTTCCGATTACCTAAAAAAATGTGGCAAAACATAAGGGTGAGACCCACGTCCCAGCAAGAGATATAACCTCCAACAATGTTTATTGATTATAACATTTTTAAGTAATTAAATAGTTAAGAAGTTTAATCAGATATAACAAATAAGATCAACAGTACTGATGATTAACAAAATACATAAAGGAGCAGATAATAACTATCATCATTAGCCAGACTATCATCCTTTATCTTGTTGCCAATATAAGAAATTCAGTAGCATATGCATATCTAGCATCATGAGAAAGTCTAGTAACATATCATATCTAACAACATGAGCATCTCTAATTGGTTGAACATATCAACATCATAAGAAGAGCTAACAACATAAGCACAACTATCCAGATAAGCATGATTAGTAGTATATGCATCTCTAGTTACAAAGGCATGGCTAGCAATATTTAGCATTGCTAGCATCATTATCTTAACCATTTGTGTCAGTATATTTGACAACATAAGTATGTTTATAAAATGAGCATAACTCCATCATAAGCATATCTATTATCTCTTATTGTATTATACATGATCTCAGTGAAAAGAAAGCAAACAAGGGTTTTCATCCAATATAAAGCGTTGTATATAACCCTAAACAGATATGCTACACGGCTGTATTGCATCTTTTATTATTCCCTGAGGAATTTGGGGATACCACTCAAAATCCAACTGACCACTACTAAGTCAAAATCAGTGCTATACAAGATCTAGGAAGAGCCCCCGGTCAGTAGGGGTCCGCCACAACGACACATAAGGTTAAGCTGCTAACATCCTAGATCGTCCTTGGTATAGGTCAAGACACTAGAGAAAGGAGGTGGATATGAATACCCTACCATCTGAGGTACAACTGCAATTGTCCTCCAATCTTGTCGCATATATAATCACTGGGACATGACCGCAGTCATTCTCAATCACATCAGATGTATGAGGCATGACCATAGCCAACCTCCACAACCTAGATTGTGGATGACAAGGATATATCCTCAACTTGCCACCCGCACATACTCAATAGTATGTGCTCCGAGTTTCCCTTAAGAATACTTGTTTCACCATCTGGCAAGTTCTGACACTCAGATGGATCTATGGCATAGGGCACTACATGATTAGAGTTGCACTTGATTAGTTATTCCAATTGGGTGAATTAAGGCTACATCAAACAAGTGGACATACAAACCCTAATTCACTTCTAGCAAGCATATAAATATCACAACTTCAAAAGATATAAAATGTGTGAAACTAATTTCTCATCTCATCATCACATGGTACTATTCACTTGCTATTCATGAGACCACACTAGTCATCATACTATCACAATATATAAATCATTTTCACAATATCACAGGGTATCAACCCTTATCAAGACAAGAGGATTACACCTCATTCAGGGCTGAATCATTCCCAAAGGTCATTAAGACCATCATACTATTCCCTATAAGATCATCATTATCTTTGCATGCCTTATAACAAGGCTCAACAACATCACTTACATGTACTACACTGGATCAACACAATATTGCATTAATGAGGTAGTAGATATTCATAAACAATCTTAGTAGGGTTATATTAACATTAAGAACATTCCTTTATTACATCAACATGCAAGGAATCTAGATATGATTAACCCTCATCATGTTCATAATGCACATGTTTAGCATAAGAAAGTATCAACCATGTGGCTATGATAACCACCAATTAACACATTAAGGTTATGATCATGTTAAGGAGGTTATTCCACCATCATTCCATCATATAAGAATGTTAAACATGAATACTCATCTTTATCTATTTGCATTAGAGTTAGGTTCAACATGATAAATTATATCAATGTTACTAATCAACACTTATACCCAAACCCTAACTCACGACATCCCCATTGGATAATGGATGCATAAGGTGAAGCATCACCATCGCATTCCATACTATTCTCACCTATGAACCCACACATAAATCAAGGTGTAACCATCAGGTTGTAGCATACTAGGGTTTCAACAACAATAACAGAGTACTCCATGATTGTATTAGTCATTCAAGGACTATTCATACCCAATTACCATCATTTAGTTATATTAAAGCTAGGTATAACAAGATATACCAAATTAGGCTTACATATTAACATAATACGGTTATCATCCATTCTATTCATATGAGTGAATAGGTAAAACGACCTTATTAAGGGTAACACTCCATTTGTTTTATCAGCATTCAACCCATATCACCATACCACAATGTCACCCAGAACCATTGGATGTTTACAAGGTTAGACCATTGGTTGTTTACATAAGTAAACACCTTGGATAAACCACCTATGAAGTCCTTGATTTGTGCTCTATAAAGAGTCACCATCTAACCCTAGACATCCCTTGATTAACAACACAACAGTTCCTTTGAGAGTAGGGTAAAACCCACAATCGACTGTTCATTTAAAACAAGCCATCCATTGTCAACAAGTAAGATCCTTAAGTTGATCATATAAAGGAAACCATCTAAATCACATTATTAGGACCAACATATTACATTATCCATCATTTCACTTTATTGGAGGAATAAACATTAGATCTTGACCATTGGGTCAATTTCATATGTTAAAACCATCAATTACAGAATAGATCTGACAATTGCATCAAGTGACCCACAAAACCATTGGTATAAGGCTTAATTGATGCTACAACTACAATGCTTAACTCACCATAGGTTGAAGAGACATGAACCACCATAATTAGTGACCATTAAGTCACCATAGGTTGTTAGATCAACACTATATTCATTAATCAACATCAAATATTAAGCTAATGTCATCATTGATTGATAACATCAATAGGGTACTTAATGATTGATCATTAAACTTCTAATTGATCTAAAACCTGACCTAAGAGGGTGACCATAGATTGTAACCATCATATGACACCTTTGATCCCGACCATCAGTTGTCATGAATACAACACCATAGGGTTGTTGCAATGGTACCATCATCGGGTCATGGGTTTATAGAAGAAATCAGCTTTAAACCCTAAAAATGATCATTGGTTGATAGGTGCTTAGCACCATAAGTTGCCAAACCAACCTGATCCAAGTCATATTATACCTTAGGAATAATGTACACATGATCAAATGTTCATATAGAGCTGAAATCAGAATAGAGAACATTATAAAAATCGAAATCCAAGTCAAGCATAGTTTTTAGTGCATGGATCATCATTTTCAAGCAAGAACATGATCTAGAAAGCTTATGGTGAGAAATAGAGGTGGAGAAAGTTATAAAACTTGTCTCTAATGAGAAGATGAAACCCCACACAGAATAAATCTCAAGAAGGTAGGGTAGAAAATCTAAGAATAAGCTATGAATTCGTCCATCTAGCACCTTTCTTCATCAAATGAGCAAACCCTAAGCATAAGGAGCAAGAAAGGTAGGAATTTAGAGCTTAGCAATTTTTACCATGGAAAAGCAAGGTTCTGACCTGGAGGAAGGTATAAGGAAGGAGAAGAGCAAGAGAAACAGAGAAGGAAGGATGAAAATAACTTGCCTTGATCGAATTTCCTAGAAGATGGCCTTGGAAACCCTTGGTAGGGCTAAATGGAGCTCTAGGAGACCTTCTCCAAAAAGAGGTTGTTTTCTACCTTAGAATACTTGGTTCTGCAGAAAAACAGAGGATAGTCATTGCTCCAGGTTAAAGGAAAGAGAAAGCAAGCATAGTTTTGAACTTGGGCAAGGAAGAGGTAAATATAGCCCATGGATAAGGATGGAAGCAAGCATGAGATGTAAAAGTAGCTTCTCCATGTGTCTATGGCCTTAAACTATTAAGAATATATAAGCACACACAAAAAAAGCTCCCCACCGTCCATATAGACCTGCTTAACTTTCCTTTATCAAATTTCCCAGCCAATCACATAATTCATTAGTTGATAGCTACTAGAGGTAGCTCATCCATGAAGGGGTAAACCCTAAAATACCCTTGGAGAAAACACCTTCAAACCAATGATTAAATGGGAGCCCCATGGATCAAAAAGATCAATAATTATGAGAGAATATCAAAGAACATAATGCAAGTGATAAATTGCAAATCAAACCTCTCAATTGGGTAAATTGTAGAAAAGTCCAAAATGTGCATAAAATTGCATAACTTGCTCAAACAGTGTCCACATTGGACCAAATTTGAAACTTAAGTGTGTCTTATGATTTCAAAGCATATAAAAAGCTAGATTATGGTTCTAAGAATTAAATTAAGGTAATTAAGCAAGTTCAGGGGCCTCATATTTTGTATCTTTGTTTGCTTAATAAGAGAGAATGTATCTGATTATCATGTAGTATGTACATGGAAATGTGAGAAATAGAATGAATGTATGGATGTGTATCATTAATATTGAGATCATATTAGAGTAATCAAAGTTTTTCTCTTGCAAAGTTTGTTTATGTGATTGAATGCGAGAAAATAAAGAGTTTGAAACAAAAGAAAAAGTTGGGAGTGAACTTTGTATTACGTATAATCCTCAAACTTATCCCCCAATCTCATGATTAGTGGTAATCATGGGATGTGGGTGTGACATATGTCATCGAGTCACAATATTTTTTAGACATCTATCATGTATGTGTCATCATCTCATGAGTGAGACAAAAACAATAGACGAAATTACCTTTATCATTATCAAATCAAGTATCATATGCCTCATTGAAATAATCATATGATTTGTTCTATGGGCATACTATACCAACAGACTCCCACTTGCACTTAGAGACAATCACCCACAAATCATATTCCAAGTGATCTTAACATGTCCATCATGTTTCTACTACACAAGTGCTTTTATAGCGGGTAAGCAACATTTGCTTCTAGTCGGTATATTGCATGTTTCACATCCCCTCTCTATACAACAACTCGTATGAGATGGAAGCACCATAGTATGCTATTTGGAATTCCTTTGCCTAACCAATAGCTCCATTGTTGTCACAATATTACTACTGAGTCATCAATGGTCAGAACCTCCCATAAGTTCGTCCATATGAACTTCTAGATGCATACAATATCCTTTATAGTGTTCGTAACACTAAGGTACTCGACTTCGTATTGTAGAATTAATCAATTGTTTTATGTTGGAACATTTCCAACTAACAATTCTTATTTCAAGGTCAAACATATTTTTTTCATTTTGGAAGCTTGCATCGTTGTAACGTTTTACACCCAACTCTTCCTTATTACCATAACTAAAGAACTAATTCTTTTACTACTTCACAAGTACACAAAGATGCCCTTCATGGTATTCCAGTAACTCTTACTGGAGTTCGACAGATATCCATTCGACATATCCAATACATACGAGATAATTGGATATTTATATCATCTAGTCATACAAGATGATGATTTCATATCTTCTTGTCATGTACAATACATACAAGATGATGAGTTTGTATAATCATGTCATGTCCAATACATACAAGATAATTAGTTCATATTTTCTTGTCATGTCCAATACATACAAGATAACGATATGAGTTCATACGTGATAGATCCAATTGCGAATGCATATGAAATCTATCCATGTGTTCCTTATTCTTCATAAAAATTGGGACACTTGGCTCTTAAGAGACTAACTCCATGGAACATGGACAAGTTCTCTCTCACTATGTTGAACTCATTCAGCATCTCACCAAATTATGTTCTCTTTCCTAGGACAAGAAGCCCTCTTGATCTATCTCTATATACCTTGATTCCTATCAGATAGGATGCTTCTCGAAAAACCTTTTAGAATGCACTTCATTGCCAGATTTTGTAGTATAAGGATGATACTCCCCATTAATACACACACACACACACACACACACACACACACACACACACACATATATATATATATATATATATATATATATATATATATATATATATATATATATATATATATATATATATACTATTCTACCAATCTAAACAACAACACTCATTTACGTCCTCCACCTCTTGTGGAACTGTTGGACTCTCGTTAGCCCCATCAAACACAATATGCCGCCCAATTTCCATCCTCGACCTTCCGTTAAACTACTGGACTCTCATACACCCATAAATAAAACATGGGAACTCATTGGAAATTTACTACTCAACTGTATTTCTGTTCTTCATAATAATGGTTATCGACTTAGGTCACATAGGGACTTGCTTCTACTGGTTCTTGCGAACGAAAATAGAAGAAGAGTTTAATAGGCAGTCGTGAGAACCGTGCTGGTACCGCTCTTCCTCCCACAGAAAATCCCCCACGCATATATCCTTTATCGTTGGCGTATTTAGAATTGGATGAAAAGCACGCTTAGGAAGATCAGATAGGATGTTTGGCGTATTTGCTGGTAGTTTGATCGTGGTGTCATCACCCCTTGTGGGTTTTTTTGGTGTTTTGGATCGTCGATTCAGTTTTTTATGGGTGGGCTGCCAACTTATTATTTTTGGTTTGTAGGAGGTGAATAGATCTATTGCGATCAGGAGAAATAGGAAGTCAGCCGCCAGAAAGGACCACCACACATTGATTCTCAACAGACATTACCTTTTGTACACTCATTTAATCTTGAAAACAAGCATCCTATATGAAATTCTAATGAGTCCTATTTTGATACTTATGCCCCAGAGAATAAGCATTCCAAGAGAGGATGGTTTGACTACTCACGGAAGTACCACTCATGAGTTGATTTCTTCTCATTTTCTCATCCTTCAATGACATGTTCTTGTTGGTGACACTCGAGCAGTCACCACAGCAAGAAAATAAGACATAGAAGATCATTGGTAAGAGAATTAGAATGGATTGCACCTATCCAAATAAATTCTTTTGATACAGATCTATTAGAAGTTGTTGTTAAGTTTTTGATGCAGTTATGTATTCTTTTAATACCAACTAACTACAAACCTTTTTCTGCCATCCCATCTTTTGAGCTTATCCATACAGAGAACACCGTCGTGCCAACCACAATTGTGAAGTGCAACTTTTGCATTCAAATTCTCCTTTGTCTGATTACATATTTTCTTTACCTAGATAGAAAATGTGTCAGCATACTACCATTATGGCAATGCCTAGCTTGTAGCTGTCATATATCTGTTGATCATATTGAATTGATATCAGAAATTTGGATATGTGCTGCTTGATTAGGTTCTCCAATCAAGTCTGAAAAATAGCTTTTAATCATAAGTTGGCATCATCTTTTACTTCCATTACGAAGCTATTATTTCAACCACAGCACATCATGAGCCGAAGAATAGCTGGTTGAGACACTCAGTCATCCTTTTACAGAGTGTACTTTCTGGTCCTATTTTTTTATTGTTTCTATTGGTCTTCAAGAATACAGATTTCTTATCTGAGATTTAAAGCTATCATATAGTATAAGACATCTACGAAGGAGATATGATAAAATGAAATATCCTTGGTTGATGGGAACAATTTTGTGCTAAACATGTATCTGCTACTAAGCCTACAACCTAAAGATGAGCCTTGCAAATTATCATCATGATTGCTTTGAAGACAACTTATCCCACCATGCTTTTTAGGTAATAACTTGATCCCTTGCTGATATATTTGATCCCTGCTTATAATAAAAAAATTATCCACAGTCATCTTTCCACACTTATCTTGATTATATTGAAATCAAAACTATTCATAATAAGTTAATCGAACATTTTTTGCATGCTTCCCTTATTTTTCTTTGAGATAGAATAAGTATGATTACTTCATTTTTTTCCTTATTAGTGATCTTTTCAATTATCTCTAATTAAAAGGATTCTCTTATTGCTTTACATCTATATTAGGATGTAGAAAATGCAGTTTATTATGAGAGATATCTTAGAACGCCCAAACTATTTATAATGGATTATGCTAAGGTTAAGTGAAAGATTCTCTACTAATTCAAGTAATTCAGATTCATAAAATGAAAAAAAAGATGACTAATTTATTCCTTCAAGATTGGAATAATAAGTGTAATTACCTCATCAACCATCATATCATATAATGGTAAATGATATATTATTGAATAGGACAATTCCCTTAACTTGTGATGACGGCTATGAGTAAGAGCCCTATAAGATGTTTATTTTAAAGTTTTGGAAACACATTCAATTCCTGTCATGGAGTGAAGATGTAACCAATATTTTGGTCCCAAGTCCATAAGTCAATCAATGAAGCTATACTTAATTGCAATCCAACCTTCTTCAATCATTTAGTGTGGATTGATAAAATTGTACATAAAGTAACTTGTTCTATGCACTACTATAGAAATAGATTATAACGTCACATTTAGAGGCGTCAGTTATTACCGAAAATTGATGCCTAAACCCTACAACATTGGCTAATTATAGAGACCAACATCTATATTTGAAGACCGGCCAGACACGGGTATCACTTTTTATTTAGCGTCGTCTCCCTATAATGAACCGACGCCTAAAATAGCCCGCCAAATCCAATTTTTTGAGCAAAAAAAATTCCCCCAAAGTTTCACATACGGCATCGGGTTTTTGACCTAATAACCGACGCCTAACAATGAAAAAAATTACCTCCAAAGGTCGTCGATTTTTGTAGAAAAACCAACGCTGAAAAGGTTTCGCGTGTCGTCCCTACAAAAACTTTTAGGGTTAAGATTGTCCAATGGATGTCAGTTTTTTCTGGCAACCGACACTGATGGGTAATAGGTGTCAGTTTTTTAAATAATCGACGCTTTTGTTAACTTAATAACCCCCACGTGATTTATCAAGAAATAGACTACGCCCCATTCTATCTATTTTATTGCCGCGAGCCCCCGCCCGAAGCTGATGCGCCCCCTGCTCGTCGCCGCCGCCTGATCTAGCTGATTGCTGCTCCTCACACTACCGCTATCGCCGCCCCCTGCTATCTAGATTCTTCCTCCCGCCCGCTAGCTCCTTACACCGCCTCCGCCGACGACAACTGCTCTCTTCTTCCTCCACACCATTGACAGGTAGGCCACTGCCTCTTCTTCTTCCTCCACCCCTTCTTCTTCCTCCACCTCTTCTTCTTCCTACTCCCTCCTTTCCAAATGGATAAACGCAAGGCACGATTGACCTGTGGGCTGGACACGAGTGGCTGTGTTGGCCGAGCATGGCCGTGCTGGCCAGCACAGCCATGGTCATGTCCAACCCACAAGTCGTGCCTTGCTTTTATCCATTTGGAAAGGAGGGAGCAGGAAGAAGAAGATACATTTACAATTGAATACTAATGCTTGACCTAATTCTGTAAATTTTGATGCATGTTGAATTAAGATATTTAAACCTTAATACACATTTCACCATAATATTGAATTAACTATATTGCTGAAATCTTGTGATCAATCCATCTAAGATATTAAAACCCTAATGATAAATCTCTAATTTTGTAGTGATGTGTCACCCTAACATCTACATGAATCCCTATTGTATGATGTAGATTGATGATAAGCATGAGCTAGTTTGAAATTTTGAAATCATTTATGAATCTCTCCATCCCTAGGTCATACTAATTTATGTGTAATCTTTATCTTGATGATGAACATGCATGGACACTCAAAATGTTGAAATCAATGTTATATAATGACAGCACATGTATTTGTTGGCCTAGAAACTCATCCAAGATTTACTCATTAGGAGTAAATCTTGGATAGTCCCCAGTTTGGGACTGTTCTTGAACACCTAATCTTACTTAGGATGTAAGTGTATAATGTGTATTGGGTTTTCAAGAAAATTTTGGTAGCATTTTCCCATTTGTTCTCTAAGTACATATGTACATAGAGAACAGTGGGGAAATACTGCCAAAATTTTCTTGAAAACCCAGTACACATTATACACTTACTAGTGAGATTAGGTGTTCAAGAATGGGATAGGTGGTACACATTTATTATATATAAGAACGACAACACATGTATTTTTTGGCCTAGAAACCCGTCCAAGATTTACTCATTAGGAGTAAACCTTGGATAGTCCCCGGTTTGGGACTGTTCTTGAACACCTAATCTCACTTAGGATGTTTTAACCATTAATTATATATAAGACCTTAAACCCTATAGTTTTAACCATAAACCCTAATATTTTAACGCTAGACCCTAATCTTGTTCTAATATATACTTGTTTTCTCTTTAATCATAGAATGGATAGATCATGGATGTCCATTCTAAATCACTGCACCCCCGAGTTTATTTCTGGTCTTGACTAGTTTATTAGATTTGCCGAGGAACATAGGAAACAACCTGGAGATAGGTTCTACTGTCCATGTAGGCATTGTGGTAACAACTTGAAAGTCAGCACTGGTGACAAAATCAAAAGTCATGTCATGTGCAACGAGATTGTACAAGGCTATACAGAATGGCACTAGCATGGAGAGATTTTAAACCTAAAATTAGTGGATGTCGATAGCAGTGCTTGTGTGGAAGAAGAAATTTCCTTCGATGACGTACATGTGAACGAACCAATTCCAGTAGACATCGTTGATGTGATGCTGGATAGTTGTGGGGTAGAGCACACCGATCCACCTCCCATGTTTACAAAGATTGTGCATGATGCTGAGATACCGTTATACACATGTTGTAAGTTTACGAAGCTTAGCGCTGTGTTGAGATTGTATAAACTAAAAGCTAACAATCGATGGAGCGAAAAAAGCTTCACGTCATTGTTATCTTTGTTGAAAGAAATTCTTCCTGAAGGAAACAAGCTGCCAATCTCAACATAGCGGTTAAAGAAATTATTGTGCCCAATGGGAATGGAGGCCAAAAAGATACACACATGCCTGAATGATTGTGTTTTATTTCAAAAGGACTATGTGGATTTGAAAGATTTTCTGAAATGTGGTGCATCAAGGTATAAATTGACGACTTCGGGGGTGCCCAAAACTGGTTCTCCTACCAAGGTGATGTGGTATCTACCTATAATACCACGGTTTCAACGCTTGTTTATCAATCCTATAGATGCGAAGAATTTGAGGTGGCATGCAAATGTTAAGGAAAATAATGATGGGATCCTACGACATGCATCTGATTTTCCACAGTGGAAGAAGATTGATTTATTGTACCCTGAATTTGGTGAAGAAGACAGGAATCTAAGACTTGGGCTTTGTACATATGGGATGAATCTGTACGAGACATTGAGCAGCCAACATAGCACTTGGCCAGTTATGCTTGTTATATACAATTTTCCTCCCTGATTTTGTATGAAAAATAAGTACGTTATGCTGTCATCTTTGATATCGAGCCCTAAAAAACCTAGAAATGATATCACGTTTATCTTAAATAAGCTCTGGGGTGAAGGTGTGATAACCTATGATGCTTCACGAAGAGAGACATTTTGTTTGCACCCTATGTTATTTTACACTGTGAATGACTTTCCAGCGTATGGGAATTTGTTTGTATATAGTGTCAAAGGATCTAAAGTGTGTCCTATATGTGAAGAGAACACTGATTCAATACGACTAAAACACGGTGGCAAGACTATATATCTTGGTCATCGAAGGTTTTTTCCAAAATTTCATCTGTATCGTAGGTTGCGCAAAGCATTCAATGGAAGGAATGAAGAACAGAGTGCACCTAAACCTATATCAGGGGAGGATGTTTATGAAAGAGTAAAAGACATCGCTAATGAATTTGGTAAGAGATCAGTATGATAAGTATGATGACTCCAGTCCATTCTCAGTTGGGTTGCCAACACCACCAAACATTGAAGTTGGGGATCACAATGACTTGTATGTTCACGGGGATCACACTGAAGGATTGTTAATTGATAAAAGATCACAATATTAGAGACATGAATGTTTATATTTTTTATATGTTTTATTTTTCTGAATGTGAACTTTACAATGTGAATGTGGACTTTACAATGCGAATTACTTTACAATGTGAATGTGAACTTTACAATGTGAATGTGAACTTTATAATGTGAATTACTTTACAATGTGAATGTGAACCTTACAATGTGAATGTGAACTTTACAATGTGAATTACTTTACAATGTGAATGTGTACTTTACAATGTGAACTTTATAATTAGTGTTACTTTACAATTAGTGTTACTTTACAATGTGAAATTTATAATTTGAATGTGAACTTTCAGATGGGTGAGCATTCCCATGATGACCGTGTTGATGATCATTGTGAGGGTGAGGATGTGTTTGTGCAGACTGACATTGTAAGAATTAAGAATATATCCCTGGGGTTTCTATCTATATGTTCATTTATAATTATATCATGTAAGTGTGTTTTTTATCAAATTTTAGGTTGCTGATGTACCTCATGAAGAAATTAGAGCACTTGATGAGCAGCAAAAGAAAATTGAGAAAGTGAGGGGCATCACAATGATGAACAAGTTAATACAACAAAGGGGCAATGGACCCAAATTGGCCGTGGATTTCGATCATGCAGGAAATCCATATGGAGTGAACCGCAACTCATTTGTTTCATATCTTGGGGTTCTTACTCGCAGCCATTGCAGTCCTATCCTAGAATCCTGGCATAAAGTTCCTAAGGGGAAGAAAGACCACATATGGAAGGAACTATGAGTGAGTTATTATTATTTGTAATTCTATTTGTGTAGATTACTAATTTTTAGGATACTAATTAATAACAATTCTATTTAATTTGCAAATCATATTTGATCTGGATGAAAAGCTGCATCGTAAATGTGTGATGCAACACTGTGGGAGGATCCTAAGGAACTATAGGACCAATCTCACCTGAGATTACATACGCGATGCTGATAAGAGGTTCTTGATTGATTTCTAATTCTAGACATTGATCACTATTTCACTAACTCTACACGAATATTTTTTGTTTATATTCTCTTTAAAAAATAAATTTAGGTAGAAGGACGCCACAAAGCAATGGAACTACCTAGACCCCAAAGATTGGGAGGTGTTTTTTACCCAAAGAAAAACAGATGAATTCAAGGTATTAAGCGTCACTACCAATTTAATTAATATACATTTTTATGTATTCACCTATTCAAGATTAACCTTTAGTGTTACTAACCAAATCAATGTGCTAACTAACTAGGACCTCAGTGTGGCGCAAAGAGCAAGGCATGCACTGAATGTGCATGACCACACAATGGGTCCAAGAGGATATGTAGGCATTCGCCAAAGACTATAGGTTGAGTCTGCTCAGCCTACTGCTACTCAGGAGACTGTAGAGTCCTCTACTACTGCTCCCGCACCTCTTCCTCACCATACTATGTGGATAGCTGGGAGGAAAAATAAGAAGGGAGACATACCGAAGCCCACAACTGCTGAGGCGGCTGCAAAAATGGTAAAAATCAACTCTTAGAGAAATCGAGCGATATTGATTATTATTATGTTTACTTACTAATTTTTATTGATGGTGATTAGCGGGAGTTGCACGAGCAGAGAAAGGAAGGCAAGTTCATCCCTCAAGGCACAATGGATGAACTGACAGTTGCTCTGGGTAACCTAGAGCATCCTGGATGTGTTCAGAGTGCAGGTGCTGGTGTGGGCATCAAAGCATTCTTTAGGTCATCCCAGCACAAACCTGTCCCAAAAGTGGGACTTTCACAAGATAAGGTAAACTATTCTTATTTTAGAATGTTATGTAAAAGGGAATTCAATAATCATAAGCTAGCTTTTCTTTTATCCATGTATAGGTAGATTTGTTAATTGAGAAGAGAATCCAAGAAGCAATGGCGAAGTGGCAGGCATCTCAGCCTGCCACTCATACAATACCTGTGGTGGGCCGCTCTTCTCCTACTATAGAAGTGGTTGGGAGTAATCTTGTAGACCCACCACCTAGCACGTCCTCTGTAAGTATCTTTATGACATAATAGCTAGTTTGTTCAAGATGATATGATTGTGTATATATGCATATAACATTCTTTATGTAAATTTATAGGGGTTGAAGCCATGCTGACTAAAAAGTCAAGAATATATCGTTGCAGAGGCGTCGACTTACCCACCCCTTAAAGGGTGCATGTTTCATGGGTATCCAGTACCAGATGATGTGGTACGTGTGAGCCCGATACATGTATTCCCCAACTAGACAATTCTTGCATTGCCTCATGCACACCTAGATGATGAAACACTTAGTGTCACACCCCGATCTCACACTAACCACTAACCATGAGATTAGGGCGCGACGGAGGGATTATCACATAAACAAATCACTGAGAACTTTTTGTTTTTATCTTTAAACCTCGTAATGATATCCGGATTATTGCTGTAAACTAAAACATAATAAACTATTACGGAAGCATTTCAATTAAACTGGCTAGAGAACATAAGCAGAGTTTACAACATGTAACATTGTTTAACATAAAGTAAAACATAACAGTTAATTTACATCTTTTACACATTTGCCATACATACTCTCTCTCACCCATACCATGTCCCAAGGATCGAGGGGAAAGGACTAAGAGACCTCTATCTAAACTAACTACATATTCCTTCTACAGACTAAGCGTTAGGATGAAAAGATCCTTCTGATTCCTGTTGCTGATGTTGAACTGAAAATGTTTGAGTAGAAGGATGAGCCTACTCGCTCAGTGAATAGCATTTCATTTAGCTATCACTAAACAACTCATCAGATATATAAAATTGAAATAAAGATAAGTGCAGTACTAAGCAGGGAAGTTCTAATGACATAGCAGATTTACAGATAACAATTTCATTTCTATGCAACATCAGATATTTTAAACAAATAACAATTATAGAGAATTGGTACAGAAATTCAAACCTCTTAACATATTAAATTTACTGTGTTCCTATATGATTACATATTTATATTATTATGCCCTAATCATATGCAGTGTACTCTGCATATAAAGATCCGTAGCGAACTACGATCCCACCATACAAGACTTAGCGACACACCCGGGGAATGCTAAATCTGACTTCCAGCCCTATTCTGCTACAGGACCCACAGGCTCATCGGCCTTCAGGCTCATCGGCCTCACTGCACTAACATCGAGTGCTCTGGACTCCTCCTCTAACTTGAGTACACAGGCTCAGGGGTCTGGGTTACCACTGTGACATCGCATGCGTTATTGTTGAATAACCCCTATTTACTCCAGTGCCACCGTGACATCGCACGCGTTGTTGTTGAACACTGTCTCTCTATCCTCGTGCCACCGTGACATCGCACAGTTATTGTTGCAACACGAGTTTCACCCCTAAGAAGCAGACCTGTCAAAGGGGTTCTACGGTGTTAGGGCATCTAAGTCTATTAACTGATTAACATATAACCATTTTAACAGGAATATCACATTTACTGATTTCATATCAGATCACAATACATTATCATTCTAAACTGACAGAGCAATATATTTCAAATCATTGTAATTTCTGAGAAATTCTCATACCATGCATTCAGACAAATTAGAAATGCATAAATAACCCAACTTATTTCAATTTGGCACATACATAGTGAATTTACGCAATTGAACATCTTATTGCACAAATTAAAGAAATTTACTTCACATATGAGAATCATACTCAACAATTATCAATTCTCTAAAATTCTCGAAAAAAATGTGCACATTAACCCAAATCCTGGTTTGTGCATCACTTAACTCAATTAAGAGTTAATTACATATCACAATACAATTTAATAACAATACTTGAAAATTTCTGGTAATATTTCAGAGAAATGTGCCATTTCATGTAAATATCAATTTACACATATTAACGTCAAAAGATATATGCAATTAGGGTTTTCATGCATATTTTATTTATTCATATCAACTTTGAAATCGTACATCTGATAATTTATGAGAAATCTTCATTGTCTGGGTTCATACCCAAATTATACCATTTTCAGACATGAATTTCTAATTTCAACATTCAAATGAGCAATTTAGGTTCCAATGAACCATATAAATCTACTGATTCAATCCATACTGTTCAAATGCTAAATTTAATCATATAACAGTGTCTAGAAGCATTTTATGAACTAAAAAGGTCGGGCGACGCCATCGCTGCCTGACGCCTGATAATGCCTGTTATCAGCGTAATTCGCGCACAAAACAGAAATTATTCAAATGCCTGAGTTTAGTAATGATAAATAAATGAAATCCTACTCACTTAATTCGAATCGCCCAGATCCGTCTAGAAATGCGTCCAGAGGTTGTCTTCAACCTTGGAATCGCCCAATTTGAACCTGTTGCAAACGAACTGTGCACACACATATACCAGGTAGAAGTAGAACTTTGGCTGGGGTATTGCTGCTCGTGGCTAGGCTACAGATCCTAGATCTAGACCTCAAGATGAACTCGTTGGCGTCGATTTCAGGTGCTAGCTTGTGCCCTACATGGCCCCTGGCCGAACCTACTTCTGCAACTCTTCACCCCACGTACAGGTGGAAGAGAAAATTGCTAGGGCTGTTGTATCTGTCGGCTATGAATCCGAGCAGGGACTACAAGGATGGAATCGGGGCGGCCATTTGGGGCTGCTGCTCGCGCCAATCAGGCTCCTAGTTGCTGGCGCCGTAGCTGCAACTGCAGCTAGCCGCTGCTTTTATGGGTGCCATCCCTTGCTTCTTGGGCGCCGTTAGGGCGTGGAGAAGGAGAGGTAATGGAAGAGAAGAAGAAGGAGATGATGGCAGAGGCTGGGCGATGTTGAACCGAAGCAAACAAGCCCAAAAATCAATTGTTCTTCCTCCTTCTTCATGGATGGTGAAGCTACTGCTGTAGCTGTGGGCCAACGCCGTAGCTGGATAGCTGTGTTAGGGCGCGGAAGGGGAAGGGTGAAGAAGGGAAAGGGAGGACGGAGGCTGCCTGGAGCTCGGCCAACTAGATCAAATCTATGGGCGCCCAAATCGCGCCATCGATCCCCCCCTTTCAGTTGTTGATCGGGAGCTGAGCGCCGCTCTGCGTTTTCCTGTTCTATCGGGAACAGATAAAGGAGAAGAGGGGTAGCTGAACCAAATAAATGGATATATTATTGGGAAAATTGCAAAACCAAACCCTAGTTCTTAAGAATGCTATAACTTTCACCTCGGATGTCCGATTGAGGTGATTTCTCTTGTAACGTTTCAAGCACGAGGTCCTCTACACCCTCAAAGCATGAAATCATCCAAATTAATTAGTAACACATGATCAAAGTACTAATTGCATATGTATACTTAATTCAACTTAAATCATCATAATGATGTACTAATCGATGTGCTTACTAGTTAATTCAGAGTGGGTCATAACAATCTCCCTCCCTTATAAGAATTTCGTCCCGAAATTCCTAAAAGAAAAAAGGAAACTTATCACCCATCACTGACTCAAATTCCCACGTGGCTTCTTCTTAGTTGTGGTTTCTCCACAAAACCTTCACTAATGGTATCTCGTGATTCTTAAACTTCTTGATCCTCCGATCAATTATCTGTATTGGTCCCTCAACATAGGACATATCTGTTCTGAGCTGAGCAGGTTCTGGGTCCATTATCTTTTTTTTGTATCAGGGTAACATCTCTTCAACATCGATACATGGAACACGTCATGTAAATTTGACAACTCAGATGGCAATTATAACCTATAGGCTACAGGTCCAATCCTCTCAATGATAGGATACGGGCCCATAAACCTAGGAGTCAGTTTGCCTTTCTTGACAAACCTCAACACTCCTTTCCATGGTGAAACCCTCAGATACACTTCATCACCAACCTCAAACTCAAGAGGTTTACGTCTCTTCTCAGCATAACTCCTCTGCCTATCCTGAGCAGCTTTCAACTGCTCTCTTGATCATAGCAATCCACTATCTCTGGTCCAAGAATCTCTTTCTCACCTACCTCGTACCAACATACAGGTGATCTACACTTTTTGCCATACAGAGCTTCATACGGTGCCATACCAAGACTAGAATGGTAGCTATTGTTGTAGGCAAACTCCATAAGGCTCAAGTGTTCTTCCCAACTTTCTCTGAACTACAGAACACATGCTCTCAGCATGTCCTCAAAAGTCTGAATGGTCCTTTCTGACTGACCATCTGTCTACAGGTGAAAAGTTATACTGAACCTTAACTTTGTGCCCAAAGCACAATGCAACTGATTCCAAAAACATGGATGTGAACTTAGGATACCGTGCAACCTGAATATCTCATCCACGAATATCTTAGCCAGCTTCGAGACATTAAAGGTTGACTTAATATGAAGAAAGTGAGCAGACTTAGTCAGTCTATCCATAATCACCCATATCGAGTCACAACTTCTAGGTGTCCTGGGTAACCCTACCACAAAATCCATTATGATATGTTCCCATTTCCTCTCTGGTATAGGAAAATATTGCAAGGTACCTACAGGTTTCTGGTGCTCAGCCTTAACCTGCTGACACACTCTGCACCTAGTCACGTACTCAGCTACATTCTTTGTTATACCAGGCCACCAATATGACTCCTTGAGATTCATGTACATCTTAGTGTTACCTGGATACATGGCATACATCGATACATGTGCCTCCTCAAGAATCTTTTCTTTCAAATCACTGTCTCGAGGTACACAACATATCATGCTAATACAACACACCATCATCTAAAAACTTGAACTCTGGTCTCTTCCCCCTGTCATGTCATGCATGGTCTGGTTTAACTCACTATCACCCTATTGTAGTTCCTTGATCTGATCATAAGAAGTAGGCTTGACTTGCATCAGTGCAATCAAACCACTCTGCTCTGTCACCCCTAAGTCTAAGTTCAACTTCTGCATCTCTATTAGCAGGTCTCTCTTGAAACATGCCATAGAGAATGCATCAGCTACAAAACTAGACTTCCTGCTTAGGGCATCAGCTACCACATTCGTCTTCCCAGGGTGACAGTCTATCGTCACATCATAAAGATAGTGACGCTGTGTCATAAGAGCATGAACTACAACAACTAACTTCATATCATGTATCGCGTAGTACTCCTCATTCTATGCTACTACTTATAGTTACATTTCAAATTTATATCTTACTCTTTTCTCCAAGTTATTTTCATATTGTTTATCTACCTTTAAACCCTAGATTTTATTAATACTAGCTTACCTTTCATAGTGCAAATCTCATGATTTTGTTTTATAAAGATGCTAGTATTCAAGGTCAAATCACTAATGATATTCCTTGAACTACTACAATTCTAAACATTCTAGGGTTTGTTCCTTATCAGTAACATAGCATTATTGTGGTGTGACTTTGCTTCCTTAGTTTGAAATCAAACTTTAGATCTCATAAGTTCATCCATCTACTTGTAATGAATACAACTGATATGAATAATCATCAATGAACTATAGATATATAACATAAATGTAACATCAACCAAGTTCTCTAGCATAACTTATTAACACAAATGCTACAAATAAACATGATACTTGTTACCCAAGCATCACACATGGCTCACAGGGCCATTCATATCTTGTCACCTCTCACTAGGCAACAACTTATTCACATGGCTCACAAGGCCATTCACATCTTGTCACCTCTCACTAGGCACCAACTTATTCACATGGTTCATAAAATCCGTACACATTATTACTTCTATTAAGCAACAACAAAATCAACACACAAAAAGCAAATCAATCATTTATTATATAAATGTCACAGCCCAACTTGGCTATATTCATCATCTCATCATACCTGCATGGTTATTAGGCATGATAACAGTCATACAAGATATTCATCACATCATGTGATACAATAGTAATACCATCATTCCTTGACCAGGAATTAGGGTTCACTATCAAACAGGGCTTATCATTCCCTTTTCCCCAAATTAGGGTTAGGGTTCCCCATTTTCCATTAATTCAGACCCTCTTGAGTTAACCAACTTTATCTTGTATTAAGGTATTTCCCCTCTTAATGCATTCCATCACAGAATACACACCCTTAGCATATAATGTATAGGCCACACATTAGAATTGTCCAGCTATCTCACAAGATATGGACTTATCTTAGTTTAAAGCATAACTTATAAAGTTGCCTATAAACAATCGCAATGATACACCCTCAACTAGGGTTTACTAATCATGTATTTGATCCATGCATTTATTATGCATTATTGATTAGTATCATTAAGGGTATTTCTCACCTAATCATTAAATTTAATATGACCCTTATTGTGTTCCTTTATTTCTAATTAAGGATTGCTCATATGAGGTCCCAATGTTGGGTTTCCGATATCAGTTCCAACTAATTCTTAGTTGTTCTAATCTTTCTCTTATATCTCAACATCTTAGTGTATGTACATTCTTACTATGATGTGAGTCTAAATTATCCAGAGTCTACTCTTATTATACTATTAATAGGAGTCATTAGATCTCAGTAACGCATCCTGCCAGCCGGACCAGGCCGAACCTGTAGTCCTGAAGCCAAGAGCTACTCAGGATTAACCAACTCCTATTAATCTCAAACATGTGGAAAGAATATCCACTTAGGGCAAACTCATTTAAACATAACTTCTGGTCTACTTACTACAAGGAATTTAAACAATAAATAAATCATTTCATGACATACAACAACCTAAAAGAATCATATTTATTCTACAGACTGAAAATCTAAATTCATACATATAAGAGCATTTCTAGTGATTTCCAAACAAATAAGCAATATAAGGCAAGAGTTGCATCGCATCCTATGTTTAATCTCTTATTCCTGTATTAATTTTCGATTTCTTAACCCTAAAATTTCTAGGGTTTCTCTCTAGCCTATCCTTCCTCTGCATACCTGGCCAGGGTATTCAGAGAAGAATAGACAGAGTAGCTTGATATTGGTCAATCTAAGTATTCAGACACCTGGCCAGGGTATCTAAACACTCAGACCTCCCAGAGCTAAAGACACATCATTTCTTATCCATCTTAATTATAATACTATCTTTTGATCCTAATGATCCCTGATAACTCAGCTTAAACTCCCAACTTGATTCTCGTGACCACGTTCTCTTCCTGCCATCTGCAATGCTATAACAGAACATTTCCTATTATAAAATTGCAGTTAGAAGGAAGACACTTAAGTCCTAATCCTATTGGTCTCTTATCGTCCCCTGACCTTGACTTAGAGTATTCATATACTCAACCTATGCTCTGATACCAAGATGTCACACCCCGATCTCACACTAACCACTAACCACAAGATTAGGGCACGACGGAGGGATTATCACATAAACAAATCACTGAGAACTTTTTCTTTTTATCTTTAAACCTCGTAATGATATCTGGATTATTGCTGTAAACTAAAACATAATAAACTATTGCAGAAGCATTTCAATTAAACTGGCTAGAGAACATAAGCAGAGTTTACAACATGTAACACTGTTTAACAGAAAGTAAAACATAACAGTTAATTTACATCTTTTACACATTTGCCATACATACTCTCTCTCACCCATACCATGTCCCAAGGATCGAGGGGAAAGGACTAAGAGACATCTATCTAAACTAACTACATATTCCTTCTACAGACTAAGCATTAGGATGAAAAGATCCTTTTGATTCCTGTTGCTGATGTTGACCTGAAAATGTTTGAGTAGAGGGATGAGCCTACTCGCTCAGTGAATAGCATTTCAGTTATCTATCATTAAACAACTCATCAGATATATAAAATTGAAATAAAGATAAGTGTAGTACTAAGCAGGGAAGTTCTAATGACATAGCAGATTTACAAATAACAATTTCATTTCTATGCAACATCAGATATTTTAAACAAATAACAATTATAGAGAATTGGTACAGAAATTCAAATCTCTTAACATATTAAATTTATTGTGTTCCTATATGATTACATATTTATATTATTATGCCCTAATCATATGCAGTGTACTCTGCATATAAAGATCCGTAGCGAACTACGATCCCACCGTACAAGACTTAGCGACACACCCGGGGAATGCTAAGTCTGACTTCCAGCCCTGTTCAGCTACAGGACCCACAGGCTCATCGGCCTCACTGCACTAACATCGAGTGCTCTGGACTCCTCCTCTAACCTGAGTACACAGGCTCAGGGGTCTGGGTTACCACCGTGACATCGCACACGTTGTTGTTGAATAACCCCTATTTACTCCAGTGCCACCGTGACATCGCACGCGTTGTTGTTGTTGAACACTATCTCTCTGTCCTCGTGCCACCGTGACATCGCACAGTTATTGTTGCAACACGAGTTTCACCCCTAAGAAGCAGACCTGTCAAAGGGGTTCTACGGTGTTAGGGCATCTAAGTCTATTAACTGATTAACATATAACCATTTTAACAGGAATATCACATTTACTTATTTCATATCAGATCACAATACACTGTCATTCTAAACTGACAGAGAAATATATTTCAAATCATTGTAATTTCTGAGAAATTCTCATACCATGCATTCAGAAAAATTAGAAATGCATAAATAACCCAACTTATTTCAATTTGGAACATACATAGCGAATTTACGCAATTGAACATCTTATTGCACAAATTAAAGAAATTTACTTCACATATGAGAATCATACTCAACAATTATCAATTCTCTAAAATTCTCGAAAAAAACATGCACATTAACCCAAATCCTGGTTTGTGCATCACTTAACTCAATTAAGAGTTAATTACATATCACAATACAATATAATAACAATACTTGAAAATTTCTGGTAATATTTCAGAGAAATGTGCCATTTCATGTAAATATCAATTTACACATATTAACGTCAAAAGATATATGCAATTAGGGTTTTCATGCATATTTTATTTATTCATATCAACTTTGAAATCGTACATATGATAATTTATGAGAAATCTTCATTGTCTGGGTTCATACCCAAATTATACCATTTTCAGACATGAATTTCTAATTTCAACATTCAAATGAGCAATTTAGGTTCCAATGAACCATATAAATCTACTGATTCAATCCATACTTTTCAAATGCTAAATTTAATCATATAACAGTGTCTAGAAGCATTTTATGAACTAAAAAGGTCGGGCGACGCCATCACTGCCTGACGCCTGATAACGCCTGTTATCAGCGTAATTCGCGCACAAAACAGAAATTATTCAAATGCCTGAGTTTAGTAATGATAAATAAATGAAATCCTACTCACTTAATTCGAATCGCCCAGATCCGTCTAGAAATGCATCCAGAGGTTGCCTTCAACCTTGGAATCACCCAATTTGAACCTGTTGCAAACGAACTGTGCACGCACATATACCAGGTAGAAGTAGAACTTTGGCTGGGGTATTGCTGCTCGCAGCTAGGCTACAGATCCTAGATCTGGACCTCAAGATGAACTCATTGGCGTCGATTTCAGGTGCTAGCTTGCGCCCTAGATGGCCCCTGGACGAACCTACTTCTGCAACTCTTCACCCCACGTACAGGTGGAAGAGAAAACTTCTAGGGCTGTTGTATCTGTCGGCTATGAATCCGAGTAGGGACTACAAGGATGGAATCGGGGCGGCCATTTGGGGCTGCTGCTCGCGCCAATCAGGCTCCTAGTTGCTGGCGCCGTAGCTGCAACTGCAGCTAGCTGCTGCTTTTATGGGCGCCATCCCTTGCTGCTTGGGCGCCGCTAGGGCGTGGAGAAGGAGAGGTAATGGAAGAGAAGAAGAAGGAGATGACGGCGGAGGTTGGGCGATGTTGAACCGAAGCAAACAAGCCCAAAAATCAATTGTTCTTCCTCCTTCTTCATGGATGGTGAAGCTACTGCTGCAGCTGTGGGCCAACGTCGTAGCTGGACAGCTGTGTTAGGGCACGAAAGGGGAAGGGTGAAGAAGGGAAAGGGAGGACGGAGGCCGCCTGGAGCTCGACCAACTAGATCGAAGCTATGGGCACCCAAATCGCCCCATCGATCCCCCCCCTTTCAGTTGTTGATCGGGTGCTGAGCGCCGCTCTGTGTTTTCCTGTTCTATCGGGAACAGATAAAGGAGAAGAGGGGTAGCCGACCCAAATAAATGGATATATTATTGGGAAAATTGCAAAACCAAACCCTAGTTCTTAAGAATGCTATAACTTTCACCTCGGATGTCCGATTGAGGTGATTTCTCTTGTAACGTTTCAAGCACGAGGTCCTCTACACCCTCAAAGCATGAAATCATCCAAATTAATTAGTAACACATGATAAAAGTACTAATTGCATATGTATACTTAATTCAACTTAAATCATCATAATGATGTACTAATTGATGTGCTTACTAGTTAATTCAGAGTGGGTCATAACACTTAGTGAGGCAGTAGGTGGAGTGATACTATGGCCCAAAGCAGATGTCCTCTATATTGATATTGTATGATAAATTTCCATTATTTTAATTTGTTAGTATGTATATATGAGTCAATTGATCTGAAATTATATATACAGGTCAAAAATATGAGACCCGCTACATCTCGGCCTCCACCTCCTCAACTACCAAGTTGGCTTCCAGGGGACCTACACGCCTCGATAGGTCCTAATTGTAGGGGTGTGGCAGTATGGATCGACAAACATGATACAAATTGCCCTATAATTATTACTATTCCGGAGGATTCTGCAGGTAAATCATACGTTAACAATCTATTTATACAAGTTTAGTATATGTATTAATGCATATGTAATACAAGTTCTACATACATACATATTAATGCAGGTCAATCATACAAAAACAAGATATTTATACAAGATATTGTGGAGTTGTTTAGTTATCAATGGCTGAACACATCTATGATAGAGCTATGGATATGGTGAGATCTTGTTTATACATCCATATACCTTGTTTTATATATGGTGATCTGGTTTCTTATATATTAATGCATATGTAATACATGTTTTGCAACCACTTACACAAGATATGTAGAGATTTTGGGTTTTCCCATGTGGGATTTTTGGTTCCATCTTTGATTAGTCTTGTAGATACAGACCCTTCTTCAGTTACTTCATACTATTATGATACTTTTGAATATTT
The DNA here is from genome assembly GCA_963693085.1 of Alisma plantago-aquatica. NCBI lineage: Eukaryota > Viridiplantae > Streptophyta > Magnoliopsida > Alismatales > Alismataceae > Alisma > Alisma plantago-aquatica. The sequence goes on along the minus strand of OY856410.1, from coordinate 839,980,038 downwards.
TGGTAAAAATAAGAAGACGGTGATAATAGCTCCATTCAATGTCGAGTAAGTTTACTTTGCTTATAATTTGGACTTAAGAAAATTACATTTTTATTGTGGATTTTGAGTTATTAATTTTTAACTTTCTTACCTGTAGTGGAAGGCATTGGGAGTTACTAGTTATTGTCCTCAAGACGTTCACTGTCTATTATCTATATCCTATGGGGAATGAGTTGGAATTATACGAACATGCAAATAAAAGGCCATTATTCTCGTGACAAATATTTCATGTTTTTATATCTGTTAACATCTATTACTACATTACTATTTAATTATGCAATTTAATGGGTTACATTAACATATGTAGGGCTTTACAAGAGTACAAAAAAGCTGGAGGAAAGGTCCCCAAGAAAAAGGATCTGTTAATTTGGGAGAATGTGAAAGTAATTTCCTGACTCCAATGTATATATTATTTATGCGAACTGTGCTTATTTGTATTTTTGAATATTTAGTATTTTTTAATTTATAGTGTGCTACACAAGACAACGGCTGGGCATGTGCCTACTATGTGATGCTATATATGGACCTAATCATCAAACATGCTGTAATGGAAATCGATAAGATACAACATGTATTATACAGTCTCATTAGATAATATGAAATCTATCAATCTTATTATATATTATTAATTATATATACGTCATTCTCTTTGTAGGTCTTTAAAACTACTGACTTCAGTACAAGTGGAAAGTGTTTCAATGTACATGCTCCCTATACGAGAGATGAATTAGATGTTGTAAGAGAAGAATGGGAAAAAGCCCTATAGAGTGGGAATTTTTAGATTTAATTTTATTGATAATGATGACAATGATGAATAAAGAATAACTTTGTTCTCATAATTATTTTTGTGTGAATGTGAATGAATTTTTATAAATTGTCATATGTGTATGAAGATGATCAATATATAAATGTTTCTACATGTGTCTGAATGTGAAAAAGATGAAATGAATGGAACTGCAGGTTGCTACTGGTTTCTACATGTGTGTGATGAAAAAATAATATGAATTAAATGTGCTTATACATGTGTGTGAATCACATATATATAATATTATCCATCTTGTTAATTTTGTAGGTTTGTGGCATGTTGTTGGTTGATATCAATGGATGTCGTAAACCCGCAGTTCAAAACAGAACTAAATGTTCTCATCTTGCTGACCAGCCATACAGCAGGCCTGCAAATTGATTTAAAAAAATCTTAACATAGGCGTCGGTTATTTGATCAAAACCTACACCAAAGACATACGACGGAAGTTTTTGATAAAAAATCGACGTCTATGTAGCCAGGAACCACGGCCATGCTGGGAAGCACGTCCGTGGAGGTAGTCAGGGGATATGGCGTCAGTTATTAGCACAAAACCGACGTCAGTTCAGCTAATATGACCAGGAAACGCGGTTGTACTGGGAAGCACGGCCGTGGTGACAGGGGAGATGGCATCGATTATCTTACAAAATCGACGCATATATGCCCTATGCTGGCACATTTTCGGTGGCGGGAAGCATTGTGACGTCGGTTCTTTTAATAACTGACGTCTGTAATAATTCTATAATGTCAGTATTCTTAAAAAACCGACGCCTATAGTCCCTTTGCTGGCACTTTTTCGGTGGCGGGAAGCTTTTTGGCGTCGGTTGGGAACCGAAGCCGAAGGGGTCCACCTTTAGCGGCACCCACTTGGGTGTCTCTTGGAAACCGACACTAAAGCCCTTAATTAACCGACGCTAAAGGCCTGTTCTGTAGTAGTGATGTTATAATATGTGTGTAGTACCCTAACTACGATAACAATCAATATGTAAAGACTTTACCAATGACACTGTCTTAAAATATATCAGCCAAATGTGTGCCTTGATCATAAGATTCTTTTACACAAGAATCTCAATCAATTATACCCTAATATCCTTTTGTAGATCTTAACGTTTGGATTCATTCTCCTTTCTTTAAATGGAACATTCGGTGAAACTTTTAGGGCCATGACATAGTGCAATCTGAAGAGAGGGCAAATGGCCTTCTGTAAATTAAATCATTATCAAGATATGAATCTACAAACACATCAAGAGGATAAAAATTTATTATTTTACATCATTCAATTAAAAAATCAGGTGTGGAGCTCCTGGCAAGAAGAAAACCTTCACCAATTAAAATGGAAATCTTAATCATATATCTCCTTTGAAGATGAATCATGTGCTTGGTTAAACCAGGCATACGAAGTTAAAAGTACTAGAACAAAAACAAGCGTTGAAAAGTATTGATTGCATGTTGGATTATTTTTCTTCAAAACCATATCAATGAAAAAGTTATTCAGTTGGAATTAAATCCACTCATCCGCCAAACTTCAGCTGAAAACTAGAGGAAGCAAGAATACCTTATGCATTGTTTGCTCGATAAGGAGAAGATAGTGCACTATTTTCTACAATAGATATGTGATCTTTGTTTGAAAGTACATATAGTGTAGCCTATACAAGTACCAAAATATAATTCACACAAACTATATTTTTAAATGATACTTATTCACATTCCATTAAATATTTAGTTTTAGTATAAGTATATAAAATATTTGTAATTGTATTTTTATTTTCTTCTTGCTCAACTGACCCATCAAAATTTTGTAATTGGTATATTTTAGAATAAAATGTGAGGTACTTAGTTACCATAAAGTCATTTTTAAGTGTTATACCACATCCCGAAGTGATGTCATACACCAAAACCATATATATCTTTGTTTTTCATAGTGCTACATTTATTAGTTATGATGTCTAATAAAACTTATGTTACCAAAACAATTAGAGGTTTTCCTTGGTAGGTGTGAACTCTCAACTATTTCTTAATATATGTACTATAAAAAATATGAAAGTAGTACACATTTGCTTCATTAATTTACATGTGTAATCATCAAATAACACATCATTATTTGCATGTTGACACTTTAGGTTGAAACCCATGTGCACTTACACACATGTTAGCACGCAAACTTCACTATTGGCTCATTGCGTTGCATCTATTTTACAATATAGAACATAGATAACTACACATTTTTTATACAAATAATTTCATAAGCATCAAATTTGACATTTATAATAAATGTAATCAAAGAACATGACTTAGTGAGAATTATTCTACAAAATATTTGATATTTTTTAACAAAGGAAAGTTTTGGAAGATTACTAGATGATTTAAAGGCCTATAAGAGTGCTTATGATCCTACACCATGAGTTAGGGTACTTTTTATAATGGTTACAAGAAAATCTATATTAAAGAGTTCATTTAAAGTTTAAACAAACTCTCTAAGTGCATTCAAACTCTACGATGAAGGGTCATGATAATAGGTATACTAGAAGCAAAATGATAGGATTTTTTTATTCTTATCAGGATATTGTGTTTTAAGCATAGTTCCATCTAAATTCCACTATTAGGTCCATTTTGAAAAGAAAGAATAAGAAATATCATAAAAATGAGAAATTATTGATGGCATATTTATTGTATTCCACTGTTGGGAACCTAACCTCAAACACCACTTCCAAATATCTTACACAACTTCAAAAGTAACTCATAATTTTCTATCACCCTACCAAAATCATCATATTTATTCACATATAAGAAAATAAGTAACACACTCATTAAAATATAGGAATAAAAGTTATTATGCATGATGTTTAAAAGATGCAAGTTGCTAAATTACCATGTATTTTTATCAATCAAACATGTGAGACCATATGCACAAAAATATTTCTCACGACCTCACTTGAAGTGAAGTATTATATAAAAAGACATACAAATATATAATAAATGGTTGAAGTGTTATGTTAAAATTTGAAGTCTCCCCATATTTTTCAACAATATCATCAAAACCTATTAAAACACAAAATGGTACCTAACTAAGAGTTATTTTTTTAGATATAATTTTGTTCATTCTAAAATATTATTTTTGGTCTTATATATATGTGAATAATTTGTGTAATGTTGGTATATTTTGGATAAAAAATGACAATAACTAATTCAAAAAATGCAACCGCTAATGGAGCACATAATCAATTAAGCAAAACCAAACTATTTGACCAAAATCCCATACTCAACAAACTTGAGGTGAGGAAATGTACGTACTACACTATCACCCAGTCTAAATGTGAAAGAGAAAGATATTTCCTACTCCATAAATAATTTACTATATACTAATACATAATATTTTTTCTATATAGAAACTATCTTACGTTTGTATTATCATCAGTGAAATATTTTAGTTATAACTAAATAGGTAACATATACGATATATTGAAATGTTGTAAAAAATGTGCTTCTTCATCACACTTGTTTCATTACCAATTTTAATAACATATGACCCATCCGAATTAATTCAAAACTTTTATTCAATCGTCTTAAATCACATTATGAATAGTGATATACATAGTAATATGCCAAGTAGTAGTAGTTCAAAAGATATCTCATATCTTTTCAAATTGGCTACCATCGCACCATCAATGAATATTATATAAGAAAATGAGGATAGAGTATTTAGTAGAAGAAAAAAACACACACACACACCCACACGCACACGTGCGCACACACACACATGCACGCATGCACTCACGCACATACACGTGCACGCACACCCGCACCCGGACGCATACCCGCACACGCATGCTATGTGTGTGTGTGTGTTTGTGTGTGTGTGTGTTTGTGTGTGTGTATAGTAAATTTAAAGTAGTATGAAGCGTCACTTTTTAGTTCATTTTATTGGATACATTTAATTTGAGATCTATAATTGTTACCCATTACATATCGATCCATAAGATAAGAATGGAATGGAACACGACTAATTTATTTAAATTACCTCTATGTATGGTTGTCTTTTTTATTTCGATTTTTGTACTTAATATTTAAAATATTTCATGACATATATATAAAAGGAGAGACAAACTTCCATGATTATAGTTCTCAAACGTCACCACATGCAAAATATAATTTTTCTAAGAAAGCCCAGTTGTGATATATAATAACTGAAACATTGATTACTCCATAGTATAATCTAATAGCAACAAAAGTATTTCTCAAATATACAAATAAATATTTCATTACTTCTTTACTCTTGGTCTTCTCATACAAAAAGAATAACAAGATAAAGACTTATTAAAGAGCTAACCAAAGTTTTCATTAAATAAAGAAGGTGGAATGTAATTAAAATGGTAGAAATGTATACAAATATCTATAAACTTTTATGTTCTATTTGAAATGAACTTATCTGATTCAGTGTTGTTTATGTGATCTAAGATATCTACCATTATGATAGAAATGTAGATAATTTCCTATTTTTAAAGTATGTAGTGGCCACATGTATTAGAGTATATAGTGGTTACATGTAACCACTACATACTTTAATACCTATAAAAGGGAAGCTACATGTTTGAAATACATTTAGAGTGATGAGTTTGAAAATTACAAAAATCTATGTAAATTGTCACAACTATTATCTGTGTACTTATTGTATTGTTGCTATAATTGAGCTTTTATTATTGAGGTGTGAGCTACTCATTTTTAGAACACATTGTAAACTACTCATTATTAAATAAAAGTTTATGCTCAATAAAAGTTTTTTATATTCACAAAAATGATAGGATAAATTTTGACATAAGAAATAGAGGATTTTGAGCATGCTACTTTGAAACAAGTTCAACAAAATTTGTAAAAGGACAACATATTGAAAACCATAATGAGACATCAAAATTTTCTATGATCAACATATACATATATATATAAACATATCTATATATGTGTGTGTGTGTATACACCGACAAGGAGTGTCTCAAGTGGTCAAGCACGGTGTCTCCTGAAAAAGGGATCTAGGTTTGAATCCCAATTGTCGCCTTGATTTACTACCCTCCCGTACATTCGGCCTCTGCCACAGGCGTGGGAGAGGGGGAAGAAATCTTTCTCTTTTAATCTCATACATACATGTATATACATATATATGCATATATATACACACATACATATATATAACATGAAAGAGATAGAAAATTTCCTTTTCTTTGTTAAACTAATTAGCATGGTAAAGATAAAAGTCAACTTGAAGATAAGGAGGTGAAATTATCTAATAATGTAGTATATATTAATCTTTTTGATGGAGTATTTCTCGTGCATCACCATAATTTTAGCATGACATTTGAAATAATGGCATTCACTCTAAACATGTAATTGAAAGAAGAAAAAAAGTTGAGACGTGCGTAGCATGTGAAAATACTAGTATATATATATATATATATATATATATATATATATATATATATATATATATATATATATATATATATATATATATATATATGTGTGTGTGTGTGTGTGTGTGTGTGTGTGTGTGTGTGTGTGTGTGTGTGTCGTTTTGGTATAATATAGGTGATCTTGTAATATATTTTTATATGATATATTTGTTGTTTCAGTATCATATATGTGATTTTCAGTTGTGTTGATGTTTTGTTGTTTTTAGGTGATATTGATGCTTTAATATTGGTATTATTTTCTCTGATAAAAGAAAAGAAAAAATAATATTATAATTTATTAGTATTACATAAATATTGGTAGTTTTCAAGCTATATTATATAACAAAATATGTAGAAACATATGATAGCTCTATCAAAGAATTAACTTTTCTTAAAAAATCATCTTAACAATGAGTTTGGATTTGATTTTGGATTTAGATTCTCAAATCGAGTTGATTTTAGGTTGACAGATCTGAATAGAATCTGATTCCAAGTTTCAGGTCTGACTTTGACAACCCAACAATCTGAGTTATATTTTTTGACCCAAAATTGGCCTGAACCCAATTTTTTTGACACTCCTAGACATACGCTCTCTTCCAGCAAGTCAATGAGACATCTCATTGTGTAGTCAACCACCTACTGCAATCCACGCCAAAGTTTTGACTATGCGACCTACTATTTGGATATTTATGGCATCAAATGTTCGAAGAGTTCGAGTCAATGAAAAAAGTATGCAGCCACCACCTATAATAACACCTCAAAAGAATAACCAGCTCATTTCGATCTTACAACTCGCTATCTCCGCGAGGAACACCTACTTCAATTGGATCCATTGCTGGTCTATGCAAGGTAATGTGGTGTTTTTTACACTTAGTCTTATGGAGAGTGCATGTCTTCTATGTTTCAAATTTTAATCACATGGAAAGTCAATCATAGTTTTCCCTGTGTATTATAAAACTGAGGGTCCCTGCGTAAATACAATCTTGTGTGAATGTAGAAAAGAATGCCAGCCCTAAACATACTGACACGTAAATAGAACCCTAATCATCCACTACTATAGGCCTAATATTTAACCGATAAATAAGTTCAGCGATATAATATTGTGATCTGGTTTTCAACTTGCGAGTAAATCCAAAATCTAAACCATTCCATTTGCCCATTGCCTTTGACGTTACTCCAGCAGTACCGAACAGTGATCGAAGAGAGAACTTGATGCTTTGTTGGAATGTAGCGGTTGAGTGGGCTGATTCGGATGGGACTGCATGGACAGGCTTAATGAGAAATTCAATAGCAAAGGACAGAACGCAGATCCCGCCAACTATTTGTGCTTGACCTCAGATGTCGATCATTGATGTTGCCATGTTTTGGATGGACATGAGTCCAAAATGAACCGTAAAATGAAATGATTATTTTATAGGGAAAAAATGGTCGAGGCTTGGTTGTGTCACCACAATCTACATTGTGATCAAGTGACTGAACAGCTAGTACATTTTTTCGGGTCAAGTAGAGGAGGGTTTTCCTATCAATACCCTCCGACCCTTCCAGATAGTTAGTAGTAATAGGGATATATTATGTGGACTCAAACCCACACACAAGTCCACACTCTTTTTGACTTTACATATGTAAAAAGACAAAAAAAGTAAGGTGACAAGTCAATTCATCCTCTTTTTGTCTACCAAATAAGTATGTATTTGTGTATGGTTTCAATCCACATAGAATATTCCGTAATAATAAAGAAAAAGAAAAAAGCTAGTCATACATTAAGAAAATGCTATGTAAATACCGTTTCGAAACCAAAATTGTATAACAAATAAAATATTTTATTTATTTAGATACTCTTTATTTTGTGGTGCAGAATAGCTTGAGGTGCATTCCAAAATGTGTCCACATAACAAATCGGAAAAAAAAATTAGAATTGCTAAGTGGATACATTTTGAATTCCAAAATACAGTCATTCTTAACCACAAAACGAAAGACATCTAGATAAAATCATATATTTTATTTTTTATACGTTTTGTTCTTTTATTTTGTAGTGGAATTCCAAAGTAATATTCACGTAATACTATTAAAAAAATGCTATGGAAAGGTAGAATGAGAGGCAATATAGGAGAGACTTTGTTATTGTGTGTGTTAAATAACAAAATAGAGAAAGAAGGTAACTTACTTCCCTCTTCTATTTTGTTATTTAACACACATAACAACAAAATACCTCCCGTTTTACCTCCTATTCTGCTTCCAAACAGTAGATCTCTAAAAAAATGCGATAGCTAGAAGCTGATGAGACGAAAAAGATTATAATTCTGGGTGAAAAAGTTGTCTATCTCGACGTTAAGACTATATATGATTCCTCATTAGTGATCTAGTGGATTGGGTCAAGCAGAAAGCTTTCTTCTCTCAGAAGAACTAAAACTAATGTCCACATGGTTTACCTTTCTCAATCTTGACTCCTTATGGTTTATCTTCTCTTTGACCTATTGGATCCACAGTTGGTCAATATTGTGGTAGAGTAAAGTCTGCTACTTGTCGTAAAGTAGGTCGGGGGTTCGAAACCCGCTAGTACACCTGAATGGGGAGGCAGCAATAACGGTATAGCCTTACATCATGGTGCGAAGGGACGCCTCCAGTAGAATAAAATGAAAAAATTATTAAAAAAAAGTAGCCCGACTGAAGTGAATACCGCCTTCTTATTGGTAGGGGTTGAATATAGTGGTGGGATATTATTTCAAGAAAGTTGAGTTAAATTGTGATTACAAAGGCTGACATGAATATTATCTAATACTAATATGAACACATGTATTAAGCACGTACTCAACAATTAAATTAATCTACTATATGAATACAAAACATAAATTTATGATATTTAATTGTTATCTTTAACAACACAACAAAAATCATGGTCAACAATATTTTAGTTGTCAAAATTTTACATCGGATTAAATTTCAATATTAACATCAACAACTAAACTTTTTCAAGCATGTCCATAAACTCATTGTTGATTGATAACTTAAACCCAAAACTTACATTCCCTCTGATTCTTAATTCCACTCATGATAATTTACACAAAACATGCTATAAGGTAACCGATCTAATAACATATAGCATGCTCGCTTAAACTTTTAGCGTGTTGTTATTAAAATTACATTTGTCCCTTTCTCTGGCACCATATGCTTGTTAAGAACTTAGAAAAATAATAATAATAAAGAGAAGATGTGGAGTTTCTCCGTAGGGTCCAAAAGTTATGCAAAGTAATATTATGAATCAAAGGTCTATCAATATAGTGTTTTGAAAAAAAGTGATTTTATCATCCATAAAAGATTGGAATCACATCTTATTGTCTGACTTCTATGTGTTCCTTTCTAATAAATTTTTATGTTCCTTATAATTTGAAAGAAAAAAGCATAAAAGAGTAAGTTAGACGCATGAAATTCAATGCGATTGAAATTAAAGAAATTAAGTAGGTTGTAAAGTGATTGTTGACCCTCAACAAAAACAATTAAACCCGATATTTCTTTCTTGTAAGATTATAATTACTACTCACAGTGATTTACATACACTTTTTTTTGGATAAGGATGATTTACATACACTTGCTAATGAGAATAATTTGATAAAAAATAATAAAATACTAAGAAATGAAAAGGCAAAATAAAAGAAAAGAAGCAAACCGATGAATTTCAAATCAACTCCTAAGATTGATTTTTTTACAAACTTCATGAATAGTACCTTTATTAAATGCACGTACAATTACTTACAAAAATTATGTGATTAAGTTTGCTAAATCCTTACAACCTATTATAAATCAACTACTACTTCTTCGACATTTGTTTGTCAGATAAATATGCAACTATTAATCGAAATAATATAAATACAACTTACTAAAAGAGAATCCCCCAATTAATTTCTAGTTGATACCTTCTAACATGTAACACGTGATTATTAAAATGTAAGTTACTCTCCTTTTCTAATAACCAACATGTAACGGGGCTATCAGAACTTACTAAAACAGAATGACTTGATAACTTTTCAGATGATTCCCTCTAAAGTGTAACACGTGATTATCAAAAGCTCAGCTACTCCCATTTTTTCACAACTGTCATGTAACGTGGACTTTCGAAACTGTTGAAGTATAGTGTGATCTTTGCTTCGTGTTTGAGCTAGTGCACTTACGTGGTAGTGACCAACCAACTACTTTCACAAACACACGCGTATAGATCATCATACAATTGCGGTATATGATATCGTGAGCCAATGTTACCGGCTTTTGGGACTGGTGATGGACTATGAGCACCAGGTGATCGACTATGAACACACTGTGCGATCTTTGTGCCGATTCAAGCGGCACCAAGCCAAATTTCTGGTCAGTAAAAAAAAAATGTTACTGTTGGAACTGGGTGCAGGAAAATTATAGTATAAAAAAAGTCAAGCACCGATTACCAAAGCAGCAAGCATAGTAAGCTCACAGGCCGATAAACAACCGCATATGTTGCAGGACTCTCTCTTGTTATAGAGGCTAGCAGGATACATGTGCTACGCATGTAGATTTCAGTTAAACAATTTATTAACAAAATGTCAAAAAAAAACATTTAACCATCTTATATGAGGTAAATTGATTTTTGACAACCCCTAATTGACATTTTTATGGATTTTTTTACATGACAGCGTATATTGGCATTTAATTAATACTTTCTATACCTATTGTCATGCTCCATAAATTTATCACGTATCAGCAGAAATAACTTATTAAAACAGCACCCAAATTAGACTCTGAAACTATATTTGTATGAAAGTATGGGATAGCATGCCATCATATGTCTAATCTAAGTTTATTCTGTTAAGATGAGAGTAATGCAACATTGCGAACTGATCAAGTAGTGTTGAAAAACTGCATGAATAGAAGATGCATATTCTTTCTTTTTAATCGGGTTATAATGACCATTCAGGTGAAGCTGTTTGAATAGTAACAATTGTTGTTTTTGTATTTTTTAAAATAGATATTGAAAGCATATTGCTCGATGTGATATATATGTATGGATAAGTGTCGTCAAAATATGACTCAAATAATTGAATCAAACTATTCAAATCGTGCTTTTGTAAATTTCTATAAAAAAGTGTGAAAGCAACATGTTTGTATAGCATCTGCCAAAAAAGAATATAAATAAAATTATTAGAAGTAAGAACCAAGTAGTTTCAATAACTCGTACCAACCTTTGTCATTTTTTTGTTGAAAATAGATAATAATAAATGTAGTTAAAGCATGCTACCCATGCTCTTCACTTTTCTACTTTTTTACTCAAATAGTAGAAGCAAATTACTCGAATATCAGAGGTTACCACTTTTTTTATTTTCTACTCGAGTAATAGTTGAAAAAATAAAAAGTGGAAGAATGATGCTCAAAAATAAATATTGACTAGAAGTGACAACAACCTAGCTAAATTGCTAATATGTTCTAGGTAAAAGAGATAAGAGCATCAACTGTACATTTCGAAAGAAGCAAAAAGAGGCACATTGCATGACAATTAAAGCATGATAATTTATACTCAACATGTTAAAAGAGAATATGTTTCTCAACATCCAACTAAATCCCACCAACTAGTAGTGTTAATTACTAAATATCCTCTTTTCTCCTTCTGGAAAATGACCACAACCTTGTCTGGGGAGCACACACTGTGTGGCATATTGTAAGAAATGAAGAGACAAATGTTGAAAACTAAATCTTTGGGCTTAGAAGAGTACTCTCAAATGAGCTGACTATTGACTAAGATTGACACAATTTAAACCCAAAAATCTATATGTTTGTTAGGTTCATGACTAGTACTCATAATAATTTACATGCATTCTATCAAAAGAGAATACATGGATGACATCCAATTGAATCCCTCAAAAATGTAGCATGTCATTGTCAAAATCACATATGCTCTCCTTCTCTTATATGTGCATGTTAACTGATAAAAAGCTAAAAAGATAACATGAAAGCAAATCAGCAACATGAAATGCAACATGTTTAAAAGTAAAGGGACTTAGCAAGACTACAAATCTATAATGGACCATAAAACTATTTTTTTCAGGTACATAATTAGTACTTACAACAATTTATATACAACTTGCTCAAAGAGAACAACTTGATTTCTTCCAACTGACTTCCTCCAACTTGTATTAGGTCTTACCTGAGTTACTTGTTCCTCTTCTTTCACATGTGTTTGTTGATGACTAATATATAACTAGTTATGACACACCACCACACTAAACAAGATTACTCAAAACAAAACACACGATTAACAACTATTAACCACATATCTAGGAAAAAATGTGTAAATTAAAAACGATTGAATATTACAAATATGTCCAGAAATTTTTACATATAAGACCAACAACCTGCATATCAACATATACCATATCAGGTATGTACATATATGTCCAATGGCTAAAGCCACACCTGTATACAAAAGGGGTAATCCATATGTACATGTCATATACAAACATCGTTACCTGCCAAAAACTCGAGTCACTATACACATGTCATCTACAAACATTCCCTGCCCAGACCTGAGAATACATGGATGACTCTAGGACTCTACTAACAACTAATAGCCAACCTTCAGATCCTACTACTCTCCAAGCTACTCCTCTTCAACACCTCAAACATGACCACATCATTGATGACCACCTAAAAGATATGGTGACCCACAAAGTGAGACCCATGTCCCAGCAAGAGATATAACTCTCAACCAATAGTTATTGATTACAACATGTATATTAATTGATCAAGATAAGAAGATTAAGCAGTTAAGCATATTAAGAAATTTCAGTAGGTTGAACAGATTAAGCAAGCTAAATAGATAGGCATAGCAATATACATGACTATTAGGTAGTTTAACAACAACTTGATTAATAAGATATCTAAAGAATAGGTAGAAGTAATATCATCTAAGCAGTTGCATAATATAACAACTGAGGGGTATAAGAGACAAGGAAAGGGTTAACAACCAATGTGAAGCGCATTGAAACCTAACATATATACTACACGACTGAATTACGTCTTTTGTTAAGCCCTCAGGAGTTGAGGTATAACACTCAACTCCAATTGACCACTTCTAAGTCTAAATCAGTGCCATACAAGATCTATAGGAGAGTCGGCATCCTCATATCCCATCAACCCTAGATCAGTACGAGTCCTATGCAGTGACACAAGTGGTCAAGCTGCAAAATAGCCTAGTCTTCCCTTGGTATATTGGTCACGACACTAGTGAACAACCTAGTCCACCCTTAAAAGGTCACAGTACTGGTGAATCTAGGGTATCAACCCAAACATTCAAGGTACAACTGCCATTGTCCTCAATCACATTAGATATATACTAAATCATAAACATATGAGATACAACCTCGACCGTTCTCCTTGCAAGGTATGACTGCAACCATCCTTGTGAACATGCATATACTCAGCAATATACCACTCTAAGCTTCCACTAAGGGAGAACCTATTTCACAATACAAAAAATCCTAACACTGGAATGGATCTATATCCATGGCAAGTACATGATTAGGGTTTCACTTGATTAGTTAATGTTAATTGGGTGAATTAAGGTTGCATCAAATACATGGAAATACAAACCCTAATTTATTTTTAGAAAGCATTGATAGTAACAACTTGAGAAGATATAAACATATGAGGTATAATTCTTATCACATCACCACATGATTCCAATCCCTGTCACATAAGTAAGATGATCATACCTTCATTAGGGCTCATATCATGCCCAAGGTTCATGAATACCATCACATCATATTCACCTACAAGTACATCATTATCTTTCCATGCCTAACCAAAAGGCTCAACAACCATCAACATACTTGTGATACACATGGTTAGCATAACCTTGTATCAAAGAGCTATGATGTTCATGTAGCAATACATTAGGGTTACAAAAACATTGAGAGACTATTCCATTACCATACAATTCACACAAGAAAGCTAAGTATGATCAATCACCATTATTGGATTATATTAGGGTTAGGTTCAACAAGGTAGATCAAGTAGGATTAACCATCATCACTTAGTTGTATTAGGGTTACCCATTAGATCTTTTTGGTATCTATTAGTTTACATTCATATGAGGGTAAAGGTAAGACTACAAAATTATGGGCATTGAACCATTGATTCTACATCCCCAAAACTAAACAATCACTTTAGGGACCTCACTCATTACCATTGTATGTTGTGTAGGTAAAACCAGGTTGCAACACAAGAAAATACCTTGAGAAAATCATCTATAGAAACCATCGAGTTATGACCCAGATCAGTCATCAATTTAGCCTAGTCAAGCCATCGCTTGAGAACTCAAAGAACACCATCGATTGGAGGCATAAGAAGAACCATCATTTTCTAACTCAAAGGACACCATCGGTTGTGGGCATGTGACCAACCATTGGTTGTAACACATAGGATCACCATCGGTTGTAGTGTCCAGTGTCACCATTAGTTGTGGCACACAATGTCACCATCGGTTGTGGCACGTAGGGTCACCACTAGATCATGAAGTCAAAAGAGCCATTGATTGACACCATCAAGTGTTGAACCAGGATCACCATCGGTTGTGGTGTCCAGTGCCACCACCGGTTGTGTCACATAGTATCACCATCGATTGTAGCACATAGGGTCCCCATCGAATCATGAAGTCAGAAGAGCCGTTGGTTGACACGATAGAATGTTAAACCAAGATCGCCATCAGTTGTGATCATTGGACAAGGAAACAATCACTTTATGAAGTCATAACAGCCATTGGTTGTCATCCATAAGTGGAGGAACAAGTCCAAAACCAAAGTGAAACCATCATTTGGTGGAAGGAAAGGAACCATCGATTGAAACCACAATTAGAGCACTAAGACCATCGTTTCTTGTGTAAAAAAGAATCCAAAACAAAACGTAAGTCATGACCATCAATTGGCATAGGATGGACAAAAAAAACACCAAGAACAAGCCAACGGTTCTAGCAAGGAAACACACCATCAGTTTGCAAAACAAGAAGGAAAATAGCCCCAAAACCCTAAGAAAAAACCATTGTTAGTGTGATACCAAGGATCATTGACATGAAAGTAAGATCTAAGGTTTCCTCTACCAAAGGAAGATCATGCACAAGGTTTAAGGTACAACCAATGAGATAAAACATCCAAGAACTAGCACCTAAGCTCAAACCCTGGGCAAGGTACTACCTTCCTACTTAGAACTTCATTTATAGAGCAAGATCTAGTACATGCAAGCTATAAGTAAGAAATAAATGCAGAGAAAGTTATATAACTCGCCTTTTCGGAAGAAGATAAAGGTACAAACTGCAAGAAATGTTGAGAGGAAGAAGCCCTAGCTTGAGCCCTCCACACAGACAAGCCAGGTCCTTCTCCAAGCAAGGAAGCAAGAAAGGGGTGTTCTTTAGGCTCTCGAGAAAGATCTACAATGAAATATCATGACTCTACCTAGAAGGAGGAAGGAGGTAGGAAAGCAAGGGAAATGAAGGAAAGAGGGTAGAAATTACTTTCTTAGGTCAAGGGAAGCTCCACAAGCTCGAAAGGAGGGTATGTCTGAACCCTAGCCACACATGCAAGGAGATCGACCACATTCTTCTACCTTGGGAACCTTCTTCTCCACCTAGCCAAGGATGGAGGATCTCGAGATAGAAAGGAAGTTATATGGGGTCCAAAAGGTTCATTTGCATGGAAGAGGGAATGTTTATATAGCCATGGGTGAGAGAGAAGAGAAGGCTAAGGTGTCCTACTAAGCTTGCCATGTGTCCATGACCTAGGGACATCACGTCCATGCAAGAAGAAGATCCATATGTTGTGGGAGTATGCAGGGACATTGGATCTTGTCTACCTAGGGTGGACATATAGTTTCAATGCATGATGACCATCGTTTGTTGAAACCCTAGGTCACAAGGGTGAAAGCCATCGTTTGAACACCTTCTCAAGGAAGACCATCGATCCAAGGAGATCAAAAGAGGAAACCATCGAACCCCACACATATAAGGATCACCATCAGATCCCAACATCCAAGGAGAGCCAACCGATTTCACCCAACTAGGATGACCATTGAGTTTTGGCCTCCAAGGTAGCTCATCCATGAGGGAAAAACCCTAACTCACCCTAGAAAGGTGTCACCACCCAAACCAAGGTATAACAAGGTGCATCAAGGTGAAACCAACTCAAACATAATAGGAAAACATGTGATAAATAAAGAACATGTGACAAATTACTGGATAAACCTCTTATGTGGGTAAATTGCAGAGAAGTCCAAAACAAGCATAAATTGCATAACTTGCTCAAACAATGTCCAAACTAGACCAAACGTGAAACCTAAGCTTGTCACATGATATAAAGCACCTCAAAGGTTAAGATTAAATTTTTAAGCACTTAATTATGATAAGAAAGCATGTTCAACTATTAAGCAAGGTCTGGGGTCTTACACTAGTGTCACAAATATTTACATACAATCTACTAAAAGAAAACATTTTGATTAACTACCAGTTGATTCTCTCCAATTTGTATATTTGGATTACAAAAATTACCTTTGTTCTTCTTGTTTGACTAATAATATTTAAATGACAAATAAATGAAAATACATTATTGCAACTCAGGCTGGACTAATGAGTTTTTATAGAAGCAGACACACAAACTGTTGGAAAAAGTCTAATCAGAAGTAGACACAAAGACAAGTGAAACACGCAAGAAAGTAAGTGAAAACATGACATATAGCCTGTACATCTCTACTTATTGTATGGATATGCATATAGAGAGGGCGAGGTTACCCCCTCTTTAACATGAGTCGAAAGTGATAGCTTGCATTTCAAGCTGAGAAACTAACTAAAATAGATCCACAAGTAGCAGCAACTGATCTTGACTTAACTTCTATCTAGAATAGACCCAACATCATACCTCATCCTCACTCACTAGGATTAAAATACACCTAGATCTATGATAGACTCACCACATTAGAATTCTTTTCTACTTCAGGTTGAATAACATGATACTACACATACTATCGGGACTACATCAAACAACATCCTCATAGTTACAACCAAAGATGCACTAGTCACTCTTACTGATAACGACATTTACTTGACTCTAGCACCTCAAGTTGTCATGTTCTGCATGATGGACTATTCACTATAGAAATCATTCAATTGTTGATAGATTGGGAGGCAAAACTGTGACTAATCGACATATTCTCTGACAACACAACCTGAGGATTTAGCTTCTCAGACCTTCTGACCATCTAGACGTCATCACGTTGCATACATTACAGATACTCACTACCCATGCAAGTTTGTACCATTCTATTTGAAATGTGTACAAAGGGAGTCATTTTATATTTTCTCTTCACAACAATCCACCGCCCTAACTCCAACCAATATCTTAGAATCATTATTGTAGGAAGGAAAGCACAATGCTCTTCATATTCTCAGACATCTTACATAAACATAAAATCTAGTTTCTTGTCTCAACCAATGATAGAAAGGTGGCTCCTCCTATCCCATACATAGACATCACACTTGAGGACAACACTATGAACTCCATCCATCTTCCATAGGCTTGGAGATACCTACATCTTGACATTGAGCTAGAGAAAATCACCATGATAGTGGGAAATAAGACATCTTAGTCATGTTTGAAGAAGACCCACAACACTCACTAACTGTTGCCTTTGGATGGAAGTTGATAATCACACTACTCAGATTGCAAAAACAATGGATCTTCTTCCTCATGCCAACTGATCACAATATCATTATGTTATGGGTAACATATTGTTATTTGAAACACCTGCTGATCTAGTGCCACTCTTCTGTATCTCTGGGGATTCAGTATACTTGGGACCAGACTCATCTAGTGATCACCTTCTCGTGAATGATATATATCGGGCCCATTTGGGAAATAAAGAAACCCTCTTCAAGTAGATTCATCCATTTATGATGACTCATATTTATCTATGGATGATACTTGTTGGGAAATATGGCATCAAATATGGTAGCAGAAAAACAATTATTGCTATATTCCTCTAAGATAGAAGATCACATCAACAAATATATAGTGGGAAGGATGGTTGTAAGGCATATACCTGGTCCAAGAGCAAGTCCGGTGACTATCCCTTATTGTAGAATGCTACTTTCTCAAGTTGCACCAGGATGACTATCGACATCGACCACATGGTTGATCACCATGGACGGTGGTTGACTGTATCCTTATAGAGGGTGGTGAAGGCATCCTCATCTCTGTAGTAGTCCACTTAGACCACTAGGAACTCATTCCATTCTTGATGAACGAACAAGATGGAGTTGTCCCTTCTAGTTAGTGTGCGAGTGCTGACTTCCTCTCCCAATTGTCTCTGCCTTACTATGTATCCCTTTGATAGTTAGATCTTAGCTGAGTTCTCACATTACCACAACTGTGAGAATACAACAATTGTCAAAGCTTATTTTTGTGTCTCTTGAAAGCCTCCACTACCCATCTATTTATAGGAGGTTCAGGGTCAGGACTTCTAGTCTGAGAGGGACTTGAAGAGACAAATTTTCATGATCTTTCTGGAACATGTAAATGATGAATGGGTCAGTTCACCATTGAGCCAGTCGGTTCATATGTGAGTTGATTGTTTCAACCCTTGAAAGAGTCGTTCCACAATGTTTCCTATTCTCAATTGTATTGGCAATTAATATTTGATTGATGCACAACATGAAATCAACATTAATCCTTGATCCAATCACATTGATCAAACAAACGACCAGTTCACAACCTAAACCGCTCGATTCAGACGTATGAAGCAATTAGTTCACAACCTAAACCGCTCGATTTAGACGTATGAAGCAATTTAGACGTATGAAGTAATTAGTTCCTTAGTGAACAAGTTATGTTAGAGTCATGATGGACAATCTTGTTTAAATTGAATACCTAAAACTTTAGTAAGCAAGTTTAAACCACATTCATGAGTAACTCCTATTCAAGATGTATCATATGTGTGTGACCCTATAGGTCCCAAGTTACATTGGCAATGAACGTCCATAATTGATTTATGACATCACAAGCAATGAGTGGTATCTAGAAAGACATCATTGCTATCGAAGTAATTTGTAAAGTTTGAGAACAACTTCAACATACAATATGTGATCAATGTTACAATGACCGGATAGTTCCTTTGTCTCTGATATCCAGATTAAACTTGAGGCATGGAATTGTCATCCTCTCAATGTTCAATCCATGTTCCTTGAACTAGAGTAAAATGTCTGAGATATATGTGAGCTTAATGTCATATATTGACTCACATGTGCATGGCCATGCTTTTCTCGATCTCACTTATCAAGTATCTAGGATATCAAACTCCTATAGGAGGGAAAAATCCCATCTACATCACTCATTGTCACTCCCCATGTGTCATAATGCATCTAAGCATCACTATTATAGAAACCCTTATTCAAGGTCACGTTTGATGATGTCAAAGTACATCAAATAACATATTATGAGTGTAGAGATTTCAAGTCTAAGAACCATGATCACCACCATCACTATGAGAGATGATTCTAACTACCATTCATCATTTTCCATGTATCACTCTCAAGGTGGGTCTATCTGATACTCTATTCACCAACAAGTACATATGTGTTTGGTTTGATACCACATATCATGACTAATGAGATTTTCTCATCAACCAACACTCACTCTAGTCTTATGTGTTATTGTTGTCTATCATCTTCCACAATAACAACTGACTAGGGACATATCAAGAATGTATATACTCTTAGCATTCATATGATCTCATTGGTCAGGTCACCAACCTGAAGACATACATCATTGAGTAACATCATTTTTTAGATATTCATTATGTAATATCATTATCTCATAACTGAATAACATGGAATAAATAGAAGATTGACTTTATTATTAATCAAATCATTTATAATATATGCCATCACAAACATCATATGATTGGCTCTCAGGGCATACATACCATCATACTCCCGCTTTCACTTAGGGTCTGACTGGTTTGCTGTAATTTGTTTGGAAAACATAGGAAGTCAAGTTCCCTTTTTAGTTTTAAGTGATTGGTTCGGTGAAAGTCTGGAAGTTGAGTTCCCCAGTTTTCTTTGGACTTCCAACAATATAAATAGTTTGCAGTTTCAGACTTCCATGGAAAATCAATCTGAAAACAAGTTCTATTGTCAGCACATCTCACCTTATTCATTTGTACAGCTAGCTGAGAGGCAATAAGGAGAAGTCGAATAGTCCACATGATCTTCAAGTTGTCTTCTCTTGCCGAGCGCAATCCAGAATAACAAGAAGACATCACCATCTTTGTATCTGTATAGACATGGATCCATTCTTTTTCAGTTACTTTACATCTCTAATCTCTAATGAAGTGGGAACTTGTGGCCAACCAAGAAGAAGATCAGCATTTCCTGACAGATCTTAGACTCACCCATTAGCTCCATGCAGAAAACTCAAGTTTCAAACCAATCACCTAGAAGTCACTTTCCTAGAACTCAATTTTAATTCTAGGAAAATGAGTTCCTAAAAAGTTACAGTTACACTAAACCGGTCAGACCCTTAGAGTCAATCACCCACAAACTTAACCCCAAGTGATCTAACATGACCTTCATGCTCTTGTTGCATAAATGCTTTTGTTAAGGAGTCAGCCATGTTGCTTTCAATTGTTACTTTGCAAATCTTCACATCTCCTCATTGTGTGATTTCTCATATGAGATGGAACCACCATTGTATGTGCTTGGAATGTTTCAATTGTTACTTTGCAAAACTTCACATCTCCTCATTGTATGATTTCTCATATGAGATGGAACCACCATTGTATGTGCTTGGAATGTTGATGTGATCTAGGTTCCTTAGCTTGTGTAATAACTCCATTGCTGTGACAATATATCTCATTTGCATCACAAATTCTTAGAACAACCCCAAGTTTAAAAATGAACTTCTTGATTTAAACAACATCCTGTGATGCATTAGATGCAACGATTACTCGGCAAATCTTCATAAAAGACACATTGGAACGTTTCCCATACCATATCTCATATGGTGTCTTTTGAACTGATTTAGATGGTACATGGTTAAGTTTAAACACTATAGATATAAAGCATGTCCCTAGAAGGAAGTTAGAAGATCATCAAAACTCATCATTGATCACACCACAGTAATGTGTGATTCTTTCTTTTTGATACTCAATTGTGTTGTGGTGTTCAGGTGGAGTCCATTATGATATGATACCACAAACTCACAAAAGGTCCTTAAACTCTTGTCTTAAGTATTCTCCACCTCGATCAGAACAAAGTGCCTTAATACATTTACCAAGTTGGTTTGTATTACATTCATGAAATCCTTAAACTTTTCAATGGTTTCTGACTTATATTTCATCAAGTAAACATAACCATACCTACTGAAGTCATTAATAAAGGTAATGAAGTACTAATAACCACCTCTATAATTTGTTATAAAAGGGCCATGTACATCTATTGTATGAGTCCTAACAAATCACACACCCTCTCACTATTTCTAGTAAAGAGAGTTTTTGTCATGTTTC
This sequence comes from Alisma plantago-aquatica, assembly GCA_963693085.1. Classification (NCBI taxonomy): domain Eukaryota; kingdom Viridiplantae; phylum Streptophyta; class Magnoliopsida; order Alismatales; family Alismataceae; genus Alisma; species Alisma plantago-aquatica. Next base: position 839,958,195 of record OY856410.1, on the reverse strand, counting down.
CCAACAACAAAGATTGCATGTCTCTATAGATTTGAAATCAAAAGAGTGCATATAACCATTTCTATGGAGTCTAGGTGCACTTCTCATGTATGTGTCCTAGATGACGATACAAAGGTATGTTTAGTTTGAGTTATCAAGTTTTTGTCTTTTGGTATTTATGTCATACACACTTGTCTCCAGATCTATCAAGTATATACCATAAGACATTGGGGCACTGACATAAAAGATCCCATGTTTACTAATAGAAGATCGACCATTCCTTATAAGAAACTCAAATCCATTCTTGTCCAAGAAAGATACAAATATGATGTTGCTACTAGTGGCAAGTACATAATAGTAGTTCTCCAATTCTATTATAAGTCCACTTTGTAGAGATACCTCATAGGTTCCAAGTGCACTGTTAGCAACTCTTGCTCTATTAGCAACAAGCAGTTCAACCTCACTTTTCTTCAAAGGTCTACATCTTTTTAGATCCTTCACATTTTAGAAAATGTGTGATCCACATCTGGTACCCAATACCCAAGATGAAGAAGTAGTGAAGTTAATCTCAATTACATATATACCAGAAGTAGATATCTCTATCCTTTGCTTCATCTTTTTGGATTTCCTTACCCCTCTCCTTAATTTGAGTGTAGAAGACTTGGACTTTATCTTAGCCTCAGAACACTTCTTGGCCTTACCTTTGTCCTTGGACTCTATTTCACTGATCATCATCATGGATTTGTCCTTCTTCATTTGTGCCTTGGCATTTATCAAGATGCCAAGCAATTCAGACAGTGGTTAGCTAAGTTACTCAAGTGATAACACTCAATAAACTGGCTATATGATTTAGGCAATAATTGTAGAATCATATCTATGGCCACCTTTTGACCTAAAGGCAATCCCAATCTCTATATATGTTCCACATGCCCAATCATATTGACCACTTGGGGCTCTACTGATCTCGCTCTGTCAATTTACACCTAAACAACACCTTAGAGACATTATGCCTTTCTTGCTTTTCATGTTGTTTATGCAACTTATAGTTCATACATCCCAACATAAGGTTTTTGATGTCCAAAACATCATTAGCATGCTTGATGTAAGCATCCATTTCAGCCTTGGGTGCATATGGATTTCATGGACATAGAGAATGCTTCTCAAAGTCCTAAACTAGTTATGGACGTTTATCCCATTTACATTGTCCTTCTCAAGGACCAATGACAATGATTGTGTGTTTTACATTTATATCCACTAGAGTAAAATTTGTATTTGGTCAAAACACTTTTGATTGTATTTGATAATTTTTACAATATTACTAATTAATTATCACTCCCACTGTTTGGTTCAAATTAATAGCCCTCACTACCAATTCAAAAGATTGCAGCATACAACCTTCTAGTGAGCCAAGATTCAAAACAATTAAGTTATTATCCAACCAACACCAGAGTTTGTAACCAATGATTAAGGTAGGCAACATTTTCCAATTACATCTCATCCAATTCTTGGATAGATGGTGGGCACAACTCCTTGTCACAATCCATCTTTATTGTTACACCAACATCCTACAATTCCCACTAATCATGTGATTGGGGCATAAGTTTGAGTATTATACTTAATACAAAGTTCACTCCCAACTTTTATTTTTCCTTTATTTCAAACTCTTTTTTTATCACATTCAATCACATAAACAAACTTTACAAAATAATTAAACTTTGATTACTCTAATATGATCTCAACATTAATGATTCACATCCATACATTCATTCTATTTCTCTCACTTCCATGTACATATGACATCATAATCAGATATATTCTCTCTTATCAAAGAAACAAAAATACACACCACCATTCACAACTCTCTCACATCTATACAAGGGCCTAGAGTGACAGAGACTGACTAAACTCAACTAATTCTGATACTTAGCTCTTGTGGCAAATCTACTATGGCATTCACAATCTTCATTCCATGAGGTTTCCCTAAAAATTGTGAGTAGAGGGGTGAGCCTACTCGCTCAGTGAATGGGTACTTCATAGAAATAGTTTAAAGCACTTAGATAATTATGAATATATTGTTGTGAAATTGATATCAATTATAACAACATTAAGCTTTAGAGAGATGAATCATTCACAAACATAAATATAGTAGGATACTCTAGATATTTATAAGAGTGAATCAATATATGAACATACTTGATCGATCATAAAGAGAACTAATAATTTAGAAAAATACAAGAATAATTGAATAAATGCACACGCTTGTTTAACCTCTCATTCATCTTATTATGCCATGAACCCATATGAGGTGTACCACAACATGTCAAAGAATCACAGTAAGCTATGATCTCATTGTGCAAGGCTTAGAAGCATGCCCGGGTTCCTAAGCCTATCTTTTGAGGAATACCCCATCTGTAGCTGGCCTCAGCATGTCTGCCTCTCAGCGGCTAATGGGAGTGGCCAGATATCTCAGACTCCACATCTCAACCTGGGTACTCAGGTGGTGAGTCAAAGCCCTAAGGCTTATTATGTATCAGTGGACCTACTAACCATTTATCACTACAACATGTAACACAGATACCACCAACATCCCCAGTTGGTTTTGGGTACCACACAACTGTAAGGAGTTTGCCCTACTGGTCAAGACCCTCGCACCCTACTGGTGTGCTCTGGATTACCTCGATCTGGACTACCTCCAGTCAGGAAACCATTTCCTCCCCACAGTGTAGGCCTCATCCTGTGAGGATTCTATAGTGTTCATGGCATCTAAATGTCTAATTCACTCTTTAAGTTCACATTTCAATCACCACGTCAACATATCTTAGTTTAGCTTTGTAAACTATTTATTTCATAGATCATATGATAATATTTACCAAAAACCAAACTGTTAAACATCACCACATCTCATATTGACTATCATTGATATCAAAATACTTGATTCAATTAACACCCTATCCTTAGGGTTTCATTTACCTCATTCACTTATCACATGACTTGCATAAGTATTTAATGTGTCATAGACATTCACTGAATAAAGATTGCTTTCAACAACATATGTATGCAACCCTGGAATTGAGCTCAATTTGGGTTTCCATCTAATCATTGAGATATCATGATTCAAGAATAACGTTGAATAAATAAAGTATATTATTTCAATAAAAGCACTTCAAATGAATTTCACAAGATCTATTCGCAAATTCCCAATTTTCCACTCATCTAGGATTTCACCTTCTTTACTGAGATATCAAACAAAGGCTATTCACATCGCATGGAATCAAATGAGAGTATCTGACATATATGTGCTACACATTCGGATAAACAATCACTCATAATCAAGGAGATTCAGATAGACAAATTTCTCTATTTGATTATACAACAGTTGTAGTCATAGCCAAAAACCCTAATTTTCATTTTACTCTTATAGCCTCTGAAAATACTTAGGGAATTCTCATTAATATGGAATGTATCCATTTATAATATGATTTAATCATCTGAAAAGCATCAATATAGAGAAAGAATCCATTTCATATCATTTTGCAAAAAAAACTAGATCAAAAAGACAATTTAGGATTTGTAGTCGCATACTGAGCAATTGAAAATTGTTGCTGATTTAACTCATTTTCGTGCAATCTGCTATTTAAAGGAAGTACCCACTCACCCATAAGGTGTGAAAACACCTTAAAAATGCAACCCATTTCTGAAAATCTCAAATCCATATCAAGACCCTATCAAATCAACAATTTCTTCTTCCTTTCGACCCTAAAGAAGGTATGTTGTAGGTAGAAGATGAAGATCGAAGGTTAACCCAAACCTCAAATTCATTGGATTAGGGAGTCTGAGCAAGGGGAAACAAAGACAAAGAAGAATCAATGATTAAAACTACATACCAAGTCAAATCCACGACAACCCCTTTGGATTTCCATCGTTCTTCACATTCTTTTCCAAAAATTGCCTCAGAAATCATCTTCCAGGTCTCCCTCTCATTGAGCAAGAGTCTGATATGATAGAGGATCGAATCAAGGTTCTAACACACTTTGTTTCCTTGAAAACAAATAAGTATAGCCCTATCCTGGGTGGCATCCATCGCGGTCACGATACAACGTCATGGTTGTGGCACACGACACATCGTCACGGTCGCGGCACTCTATACATGTTTATTAAAAAGGGCATAACTCTCTCATTTTAACTCCGATTTGATTAATTCTTTTTTTATTTGAGTCATAATTGAATTCTATAAAATAATACAATATTATTTTGATGATATTATCAAATGAAAAGTTATTTATTAATTATTTTCTCCAATGTCATTAACTCTCTTCTTGCATACATGTATGGGTTAATGCTATATTACTTACTTGGATATTTATAGTATGCTTAAGTCATGATTACGAGTTGCCCAAATAAGTATTTAAGATTACTAAATTTAAGATAAAGCACAACATAGAATATTACTAACAAAAGCATGTCAAGCATGAATATTATCTTAAATCTCTAGGATTACCAGCAATGCTAGGAACGGGTTGCAACAATTCTCCCCCTCTAATAAAAATTCCATCTCAAAAATTCTAAAAGAGGAAAGGATACTTGTTAAACATCTCCATATCCACTTACCAAGTAGCTTATTCTATACCATGATTCCTCCAAAGAACCTTTACTAGGGGTATCTCTCTCTTTTTAAGCTTTCGAATTCTGCGGTCTAAAATTTATTTTTAACATTGAGTCATTTGTTTCTCTTCTAATCACAACAAATTTTTAAGCAAGCCTTCTCAATTATAGCATAAGAATTTTTTGTCACAATCAATAATAGGAAAGACAAAGATAAACAACCATTTTTTTCATGCCATACCTTGTTGATATGTTACCTCGGTACTTGTAATCTGATCCCACTATCTTAATTCATACACTTCAATCTGTACTTATTTTTGTGCATCACATCAGAGTTATTAAAGACAGTTCACCTTTCTATTTTGAATTTCACTATTTTGTGACTCTAATAGAAAAGTATTCATAAACTGCAAGACTAGAAGTAACAATAATTGTATAAAACTGAGTCAGACTTCTGATATGAATGATTGAAACTATAAAACCCATTCCAAAATTGTATATTTCTCACACAAGTACAATGGAAGTCATATGTAAAACAAAATTTTCATCCCTTGATATGTCTTCAACAAACTATACTTCTTTAAAACAAATTCAAATATTGCTAAAAGTCATTTCTTTTCTCTAATTTCTCTTCTTGTGCATGACAACTTCTTCTTACTTATCCTTCTCATTTTAATCGTATAGAATAAACATCCCTAAAATTGAAACATACAAGGTAAGAATAGATTATTTGTCTTTCTTGATATCACTGTAAGAATTTATTTCATATCACACTTCACTCATGTTGTATTTCTCCTTTCATTCAAAACAAACTTGTTACATTTCAAATTTATTTCTTACTCTTTACTCTGAATCATTTCCATACTGTTTATCTACCTTTCATATTTGCTACCTTTAGACTATGGATTACTATTAGTGCTAGTTTACTTCTCATAGAGCTAATCTCATGATCTTGTTTTATAGAGATGTTATTATTCAAGGTCAAATCACTAGTAACATCCCTATAACTACTACAACTCTAAACATTCTAGGGTTTGATCTTTATCAGTAACATGTTGTTGTTGTGACATGATTTTACTCCCTTATTTTGATAAGCAAACCTTAGCTCTCTCGAGGTTTACAAAAATCTTCCTTGACTTTACCACATGAATTTTCTTTCTCTTACTTGACCATTTTGATATATTACTTTCTTGATCTACTCTGTTAGGGTTTCATCATCATATTATGTGTCATTAGTATATTAGCTAGATGTGTCTCTCATGACGGTTGTGTACCGTTTATGATTTATTTCCTTATCACTTCATCCCATGTTACACTCATTAAGGAGGATACAGAAGAGAAGATAATTTTGAGACATAGAATTATAATCTTCAATAGTCACTTAACATAATTCTCATATTAGTCATCATCAAGGAGACTCGACTATTTCACATTTCCTCACATATCACAATCTCTCTCTTTTATCATCTACACAACTCCCTCATGTTTCATCCCCTTCTTTATTTTCTATCATTGACTACCCATTTTCTACTCATCCCTATGTTATTATTTACTTTTACTTGTCTCTTATGATCATGTTTCTCACTCTTGTGTATGATTCCATATTCCATGCCATATAAACTTTCTAATCATCCTTTATTTTTATCTAGTTGAAATTCTAAATCAATATTTTTCCTACTAGCTTCATCTTATGCATAATACATTACATGTCCTTTCTTTCAAGTCAAACGGCTCGTGCAGGGGTTACTCGTAGTTTCATTTTCAATCAAGCCTTTATATTCTGAATACATTTTACCTTTATATGAGATGTTCATTTATTTAGGCGCACCTTTATTCTTCTTTTAAGAACTAGTTCCATTTCATCACTAGGCAGCTACTAAATAGATACTTTGAATCAAAAGTTAGTAAGGATGAATGCATTAAACTTTATGTTAAAAGTACACATTCCATGCTCTCACTTATATCATGTAACCCTCATTCGTTAATCAAGCTCATCATTTCCAACATTTCTCTTAGTTTCATCTAAGTTTCTTGTCCTAGTCTTATGATTTACATGTTTATCTAGTTCTCTTCACTTTCATTCTTCTAAACTCACTTCGATGTACTTACTGCATACTTAACTCTTTTCTCCTATTTTCTTTTTGTTGTAGAGTACATAAGTACATTTTACTCAATTATATGATCCATTTATTCTAATTGATTCTTTCTATCTTGTCGTTCCCTATAGTTTTCTCTTATCTTTCCTTGATTTCAAATTGGATAAAGTGCACAATTAGTTAATTGTTTACTTCTCTTTATCCATCCTTTCTTCTTCATTTTGTATGTTAATCACTAATGTATGTCTTGTATCTATTTCCCTCTTCCTTCATTTCCAATTTAGGATTTTTTATCTAAGGCCGCAAAGTTGGATCTCAGGTATCAATTCTAATTGATTCTTAGTTATTCCCATCTTTCCCATATGTTTCAATCTCTAGTGTATGTACATACTCATTGCATTCTGAGTTTGCCTCCCTGTAGCTTAATTTCTCTTCTTAGATTAATTAATAGGACTCATTAGATCCTAGTAAGACATCCTACCAACCAGACCAGGACAAACCTACAGTCCTGAAGACAAGAGCTACTCATGATTAATTGAATTATATATATCTCAAATATATAGAAAGAATATCCACTTAGGTAAAATCATTTAAAGATAGATTTTGGTCTAGTTGATACAAAGAATGTAAACAATAATTGAATTAACTTCATAGTGTACAAGAATCTTGAAGGACCACATATATTACTAAGAACTGAATATCTAGTTCAAATATATAAGAGCATTTCCATTGATATCCAATCAAAGAAACAATACAAAACAAGAGCTATATCACATTCTATCTTTAAGCTCTTACTCCTTCATTACTTTCCAGTCTCCTAACCCTAATATTTCTAGGGTTTCTCTCCAGCCCATCCTTCCTATGCATACCTAGATAGAGCATCCAAAAAAGAATAGATAGAGTAGCTTAATACTAGTCAACCTAGGTATCCAGATACCAGTCCAGGGCATCCAAATACCCAAACTTCCCAAAGCTATAGACACATTACCTCCTAACTACCACACTTATAACTTTGACTTTCTATCCTAATGGTCCCTGACAACTCATCCTAAGCTTTGATATAAAGATGTTGCATACACATCCCACAATTCCCACTAATCATGAGATTAGGGAATAAGTTTGAGGATTATAATCAATACAAAGTTCACTCCCAACTTTTTTCCTTTATTTCAAACTCTTTGTTTTCTTGCATTCAATCACATAAACAAACTTTACAAGACAGTTAAACTTTGATTACTCTAATATGATCTCAACATTAATGATACACATCCATACATTCATTCTGTTTCTCTCACTTCCATATACATATGACATTATAATTAGATACATTCTCTCTTATCAAGGAAACAAAGATACACAACATCATTTACAACTCTCTCACATCTATACAAGGACCTAGAGTGAAAGGGACTGACTAAACTCAACCAATTCTGGTACTTAGCTCTTATGGAAGATCTACTATGGCATTGACAATCTTCAATCCATGAGGTTCCCCTAAAAATTGTGAGTAGAGGGGTGAGCCTACTCGCTCAGTGAATGAGTACTTCATAGAAATAGTTTAAAGCACTTAGATAATTACAGATATACTATTGAGAAACTGATATCAATTATAATATTAGTAATCATTAAAGAGATTAATCATTCACAAACATATATATAGCATGATACTCTAGATATATATAAGAGTGAATCAATATATGAACATGTCGGGGGCGAGGGAGTAGCTCAACTGGTACAGCTTGGAAATCCCCAATGAAGAGACTCAGGTTTGACTCTAGGAGAAAACCCTCAGGTGCAATAAAGGCCCCACGTTACTGAGCGCACCGCAGTGCCCCCATGTACGTGGCTAGCTCCGAAGTTTACCCTTGGCTAGATGGGTTCCAATAGTGGCCGATCCCGGGAGGGGTTCCTCGTTATAAAAAATATATATGAACATTCTTGATTGATCATAAAGATAACTAATAATTCAGAAAAATACAAGAATAACTGAATAACTGCACACACTTGTTTAACCTCTCATTCATCTTATTATGCCCTGAACCCACATGAGGTGTACAACAACAAGTGAAAGAATCACAACAAACTATGATCTCACTGTACAAGGTTTAGAAACATGCCCATGTTCCTAAGCCTATCTCTCGTGTAAGACCATGTCTATAGTGGGCCTCGGCATGTCTACCTCTCGGAGAAAAATGGGAGTGGACAAATAACTCAGACTCAACCTCTCAACCTAAGTACTCATGTGGTGAGTCAAAGCCCTTAGACTTATTGTGCATCAGTGGACCTACTGACCACTGATCATTGTTAGGTTTTGTGGGATAGAACAGGCAGCAGAAACCAAAAATTTTATCTAACCACAAACCCATAACCAGCAGATCACATCAACAACTATGCAATAGGAAAGATGGTTTAGCGAGATATACCTGGTCCTGAGGCTTTCTCAGTGATAATACCTCGTGGCTAGTATGACCTTCAACCACCTAGTCTTCAATGGCATCTGTGCAGCCCCTGGTCTTGACCCAGACTATGGTTGACACTCGTCCTCCTGAGTGGAAAAAATCTCCCGCCTCTATAGATAGTCCACACAGACTACCAGGAGCTCTAGTCATCCTGATGGACAGACTAGAAGAAGTTGTCCCCTTCTGTCAGCGTACTAGTCACCGACACACTCTCCCACCACCATTCACTTTTCTACAGTTGTCTTTCCCACATTGTTCCTCCCTGGTCGGGTTGAACTTGCTTGGGCTCTCACGGTTACCAAAACTAGAGAGGACAACAATTTTGTAGAGCAACTGATGTTCTGAGTTGTGTGTTTTGAGAAGCCCCCTGTACCCCTTTATTTATAGTAGAGGGTAGGGTCAGGGTTCCCAGTATGTGCGGGAGTAGAAGGTTCAAATTTTCTACAAACTGATTGCACTACGGTAAGCAAACTCTTTGGTTCACAACTGAACCGATCATTTATGCAGGTGAGCTGATTGGTTCATAACTGAATTAGTCATTTGGGTAGGTGAGCCAATCAGTTCACCTAGTGATTCGGTCGTTTCTCTTCCCAGACTTGCCCACAATTGACTTTCCTTATTCATTTCTAATTAATGCAAAGATTAATTATTGTCCCAATCAAATTGAACAAGTGAAATGAGGATCTTTTCTCACAAACTGGGAAACCCAACACTTGCTCGTTTGGTCCATGTGAACCGGTCATCTCACTGACCATCAGTCGATCGGTTCACACAGTGAACCAGTCAATTGGTGGTCCAGTTTGTGCAGAACTTAGTTGATGTATGGGGTTTGAGTCACTTTTACAGGCCTATTTTATATTCATTTTATGCATTTATTAGTCAATTAGTTGATCATATTTGTATAAATCATTATTATTAGCTTGTATATTCTGTTTGCATCAAACTATGTTCATTTCAACATATTTATATTATTTTATACATTCCCCAGCCTCATACATGTTTTATGGGTTTTTCATGATTCTCCATGTACATGAAGAGTTGGTGCCACCGAGATAGCAGTAGTGGCTGGGCTATAGAAGACCAGAAGAGTCATTGCCAGTGACATCGGCTCAGAGAGGCAGAGCAAAGTACGCGCACTAGCTCGGTGCCACCGACATGAAGAGTCAGTGGTACCGACCTTGCCACAGCTAGACCACACCCGATGTCGTCGGTGCCACCGACACCCACGTCGGTGCCACCTAATTTGCTGGATTTCAGCAATCTAATTTAATTGCCCAGATCTGATAGTCCACGTTATGTGGTACCATAAGTTGACCTAGGACTTAAAATATGACAGCCAGACCTAAGGGGATTATCATGTTGCACCGCACGAAGGCCAGAGAGGAGAGGGAGAGAAGAACGGAGTCGAAGGACATCAATCGGGAGATCCGACCACCTCTGACGAACGATTTTGCTGCCAGAAGACTACAGAACATGTGTTTCTTGAGGAGGATCATATGGAACACCTTCTCTCTAGGGGTTACACAAACTTCCTTCATGTTTCCCACATTTTTCTTCTCTCTCTCTCTCTCTATGTATTTGCAACTAAAAACCATGTGGGGATAAACCCCTCCTTTCCTTAGGACCCGGGAGTAGCCCAGGGAATCGTTGTATCGACTTTTTATACAATTTAATATAGATTTCTCTTTATTCCTGGATATATAATTGTAGAATTGAATGACCTATCTATGCTTGATCATCATTGGTGGGATTACAGATTGATAATTACTCTGGAAGGAGGATTAAAGGTTAGAAAACCATAACTTATACACTTTCCTATGCATTCCTTGGGAAAGGTAACATACGGTTAGTGGAAAGAAACCTAGAGTATTCGATAATGCACCTAGACTAAGATATAAATTACTACAGATATGGAATTCACTTAGATCTAGATAGTGAATTACGCTGTGGAAGCGGGCAATTCTAACTATAGGCTTTCTATCCATGGTAGGACTAAATTTTTTATTAATTCGATAGAAATAAGATATAACGAGACCCCGTGGTGAAATCAGTAACCCTAAGGATTCCATTTCCTTTGAATCACCCACTTTTAATTTCTTTTTGATTTCCTTTTATTTTTTTTAAACTTAAATCAACCTTTTTAATCGGCTTAGCTGATCGCAACATAGTTAGTAGTAGTCACTGAGACTACATCTCCCTAAGTTTGACTCGGGCCTCACATAGGCCTATATTACTCGACGCGTGCACTTGCATTTATACACACAGTTTTAGCGTGTCAAGTTTTTGGCACCGTTGTCGGGGAGACGACGAAGTTTCAACACTATGCGTGCTGTGGGCAGCCAATATAGGCCACTTTTTATTTTGTGCAACTTTATTTTAATCATTAAAAAAATTACTAAATATTCATACGACAAATTTTCTCTATTAAGTATCGTGACTAACTGATTTCAAATTTTTAGGTACTAGTGCATGGTGACAACACGAACCACATACTACGAAGAATCTACACCTGAGGTCCCAGTCACTATCGAGGTTCCAGTTCAAACAACTGCACCAGAAGGCATATCGTTGACACCTAGGCAACAAGCAATGGGGGACAAAAATCTAAGAGTAGAGAGGACACTATGGGAGAAGATAAAGGCATCTTGTTTAGTTGCACAGATAGGGCCTATAAAAAAGTAGAATGTGAACGTAGATCAATACGAGATTGATCCAGGTCTGATTGCACTAGTCAAGTCACAAGATTTTTATAGGAACACTCATGAATACCCGGTGGCACATATCATCAATTTTGTGGTGATCAATGATATGGTGAAAGTAGATAGGTTTCCATAGACCGCCATTTACCTGAAACTATTTCCATCATCACTGGTAGATAAGGAAAAAGAATGGCTACACAACCTGCCGAAAGAGTCGATCGAGACATGGGATCAAATGGTAGAGGCATTCTTTGAAAGATACTTTCCTCCAAATAGACAAATGAGCTGATTAGAAACATCCATAATTTCAAGCAACAGGCAGCTGAATCTTATTCCGAAGCTTGGGAGAATTTTTAGAACATGCTCAGGAAGGTCCCCCACCATGGGATAGATCTGGAGAACCAACTCAAGATGTTCTACTTTGGGCTCTACAAAAGTGAATGGACCACCTTAGATAGTGCAGGCTCAGGGTTCTTTCTCGACAACTCACCTTCTACATGTTAGGACATTTTGAAAAATATGGAAAAGAATCAGGCATGGGGTAATGAGAGAGACCAACCAGAGCAGATCAAAAGCATAGGGGAGCCTAAAGTTATCACCTCTTTAAATGAGAAGCTAGACTTGATAGCAAAGAAGTTGTTAGAGAAGGAGAATAATTCATCAAATGAGGAAGGACAAGTGAAATGCATGTGGCAGCAAGGATACATGAACAATGAATACTCATGGCAAAAGGATCCCAAGTTCTCTTCGAAAGATCCAAACAACTTCCTACAGGATCCTGATCAACAGAACCAACACAGGAATAATCAGCAGTAGTGACCTGCAGCAAAGGAGAGCACAAATGAAATTCTCAACCAGATAGTGAAGCAGAATGAACAGCTAATAAACAACTTCCAACGTGATCTCCAGAATCAAGGGGCCCAGATGAGGAGTTTTGAGACAACTTTGTCTCAGCTGGCGGCAGACATGATAGCTTTGAAGAAGCCTACACAGCAAGGTTTTCCAGGAAACATTAACACTCCAACAGGAAACCAGTAGGTCAAGGCCATACTACTGAGAAGTGGGAAGAAGACGTTAACTCCAAAGAATCTGAGGTAGAAAAGAGGACTTCATATGTTCCACCACATCAAAGGACACATATGGTACCAGTTTCATATCCTAATAGCTTGAAGGCAACAAAGATGGATCAACAATTTAAGAAATTTCTAGATAGCTTTAGGAAGATTTCTGTGAACATACCATTGATTGAGGCGATTGAGCAAATACCATCATATGGTAAATTTCTAAAGGATATCATCAATAAGAAGATGAAGATCTCAGATTCTGAGGTAGTTGTACTGAGAGAGCAATTCAGTGCCTTCATTTTAGGTACACTACCACTAAAGAGACATGATCTCGATTGTTTCAACATCACGTGTTACATGGGAAGACAAAGTTTGATGAGGCACTTTGTGATTCAGGGGCAAGTATCAACTTGATGCCCTTATCTACCTTCAAGAAGCTAGGTCTCAAAACATCTCGGAAAAGCAACTTGACAATCCAATTGGCAGACAACTCAGTGGTGAAACCGTATGGTATTTGCGAGGATGTACTTGTCAAGGTGGACCATTTTATTTTCCCTACAGACTTCGTAGTAATGGAGCTATAAGATGACCATGGCAATGAGATTTTATTAGGACAACCTTTCCAAGAAACCGCTGATATGATCAGGGAGAAGGGTAGAGGTCGTTTGACTATGGGAATTAAGGATGATAGGTTTGAGATCACTATGCCAGATAATTCCAAGTCACCCAATGCTCAGAGGCAATGCAATATGATGAAGCACATGGATATCAATATCTCTTTATTCTTGGGAAAACCATTTTTGGATATGGTGCATGTGATGACAAAGGTGGACAAGGGTATACTAGCTGGGGACATCATGGAGAAAACCAAGGTGGTTTCACTTGCCAAAGTAGTAGGGTACCCAGATGATAAACATGAGGAATTGGCTCTATCCACTATGGATGAGTATGAAGAAGAGTCTCTAGCACAGATACAACCACAACTTCCTCTAGAGGCATGTCTAATGAATATTATAGATGATTGTCTGTAGAGCCAATTACTAGAAGAATGTGCAAGGTTACTGAAGGCTTTGCCATGTTATTACACAAGGAACTTTGAGGATTTGGGACCTCTGCCACCACCGCTGGTTTCTTCACTCATGAACCTACCTGAGTTGGAGCTCAAGCTACTGCCACCTCATCTAAAGTATGTTTTTCTAGCTATAGAGGAGAAGTTGTCGGTCATCATATTTGCATCACTGAGTGAATCGGAAGAATAACAATTGATTACTGTGCTAAAGAGCCACCGAGGCGCATTTGGGTGGACTGTGGCAGACATCAAGGGGATTTCATCTACATTGTTCTGACACAAGATTCGAATAGAAGAAGGAGCAAAGCTGGTCATTCAACCGCAACATAGCTTAAATCCAATCATGACGGAGGTAGTCAAGAAGGAGGTACTCAAGATACTATTGGCAGGTATAATCTATGCTATTTCTGATTCTACATGGGTTAGTCCGACACAGGTAGTACCAAAGAAGGGGGGAATCACTGTAACTACTAACTCATCTAATGAACAAATAACCACTAGAATAGTGGTAGGATGGTGAGTTTGCATTGATTATTACAGATTGAACACCACCACACTTAAAGATCATTTTCCATTATCATTCATTGATCAGATTTTGGAGCAACTCATCGGTCGCTCTCACTTTTGTTTTCTTGATGGATATTCAGGCTATAATCAGATTTCAATCTAGCCTAAGGACTGGGATAAGTCTACCTTCACCTACCCTTATGATACTTTTGCATACCACTACATGTCATTCGGGTTGTGCAACACACCCGCTACTTTTCAACGGTGTATGTTGGCGATTTTCTCATATATGGTGGAACAATGTCGCGAGGTTTTCATGGACGATTTTTTGGTTCATGGGACATCTTTTGATGATTTTTTGAAAAATTTGGATAAGGTTTTGCAGAGGTGTGAAGACACACACTTAGTGCTAAATTGGGAAAAATGTCTTATGATGGTTAGTGAGGGTATAGTGCTTGGACACAAGGTGTCTAGAAAGGGATTGGAGGTGGATCTGATTAAAATAGAGGTGATTTCAAAACTTCCTCCACCAACATCGGTGAAGGCAGTTAGGAGTTTTCTAGGACATGCCAGATTTTATCGTCGATTTATTAAGGATTTTTCAAAAATCGCTAAGCCATTGTCTGAGCTTTTGGAAAAGAATGTTGGATTTAATTTTGATGAGAAATGTTTAAAAGATTTTCAAATCTTGAAAGAGAAACTCATATTCGTGCTGATTGTGTAGGCTCCAGATTGGAGCCAACCATTTGAACTGATGTGTGATGCATCAGATTATGCTGTGGGGGTAGTGTTGGGGCAACACTTAGACAAAGTTCCTACGGTCATATATTATGCATCTAAAACACTTAATGATGCACAACTAAATTACAGCACAACTAAAAAAGAGTTATTGGATTTTGCATTTGCTTTTGAGAAATTTAGACAATATCTTGTGGGAGCAAAGGTGGTGGTGTGGATTGATCATGCGGCAATTAAATTCTTGCTGTAGAAGAAGGATGCAAAACCAAGATTGATTAGATGGATCCTTTTATTGCAGGAGTTTGACATTGAGGTCAAAGATAAAGTAGGGATAGAGAATGTGGTGGCTGACCACCTATCTAGATTGGAGAGGGTAGATGAGAAGGATGTTGACATACCCATTCTAGAGACTTTTCCTGATGAGCAGTTGTTCACCCTTAAGAAAAGGGACCCTTGGTTTGCTAACATCGTGAATTATTTATCTTGCAAAGAATTACCCACTGATTGGGGGTACCAAGTAAAGAAGAGGTTCTTTCATTCCTTGCGCTATTATTTTTGGGATGATCCTATTTTGTGAGACAGTGCAGGGATGGAATATTGAGGAGGTGTGTACCTGAATGCAAGTATGAGAGTGTGTTGAAACATTGCTACACACTACCTACAGGTGGACACCATGCCAGTTCTAGAACGGACACAAAGGTGTTAGAGAGCAGTTTATACTGGCCAACCTTATTCAAAGATGAATATGACTTTGTGTGTAGATGTGACACATGTCAGCAGTCAGGTAACGTATCTAAGAGGCAGGAGATGCCATTAAATGTGTTTCAAGAAGTAGAGGTTTTCAATCTATGGGGTATTGATTTCATGGGACCCTTTGTTTCCTCTAATTCTAACCTTTACATCTTACTGGCTGTAGACTGTGTGTCAAAATGGGTGGAAGTGATTCCAACCCGCACCAATGATGCAAACATTGTATGCAAATTTGTTAAGGATCACATTTTCTACAGATTTAGAGTGTCAAGGATGATTATAAGTGATGGGGGAACTCATTTCACCAATCGGAAATTTGGGGCACTCTTAAAAAAATATGGAGTGACACACTGTGTGGGTACACCCTACCACCCACAAACTCAAGGGCAGGTGGAGGTTTCCAATCGTGAGATCAAAAAGATTATTGAGAAGATGGTACCATCTAGTAGAAAGAATTGGATTCAATTGTTGGTTGATGCGCAATGGGCATATAGGACTGCCTATAAAACACCAATAGGAGCTACACCTTTTAGGTTACTCTATGGACAGGTGTGCCATCTGTCTGTTGAGTTAGAACATAAATCTCATTGGGCATTAAGGAGGCTAAATTTTGACCTTGATGAAGTAGGTAAGATAAGGAAGTTGGAGTTGAATGAGCTTGATGAGATTAGGATGAATGCCTACGAGAGTTCACGATTGTACAAGGCGAGGACTAAGCAAATACATGACCGACATATAGCAAGGAGAGTCTTTTACCTGGGAGAGAATGTGTTGCTTTTTAATTCGAGGCTGAAATTACATCTTGGAAAATTAAGATCTAGATGGAGTGGACCCTTTGTCATAGAGGAAGTGTTTCCACATGGAGAGGTTATAATCAAAGAGGGAGAGAGATCCTTCTTGGTTAATGTCCAAACACTGAAGTACTACTTTGGAGAAGATTTTGTTAGGAAGGAGCATGAGGTGAAACTTATTGCTCCTAATTAATCTCAAGAATGGATTTGTCTAGCCTAAGACGTTAAACAAGGGTGCTTGTTGGGAGGCAACCCAACTATTAGGATGTTCATTTCATTCCTTTCCATTATGTTGGTTTAGTAGTACTTAATTTTTCAAAATATTTTGTAAAAATGATACCCTGACTCATTTGTTAAGGGTGTAGGCTGTGATCAAGTCGGTGCCACCGACTTCCAAGTCGATGGCACCGAGATCAGGTCAGAAAGAGGGACAAGTCGATTGGCACAAGTCAGTGCCACCGACATGTCTGAAGAAAGTGTAGAAAAAAAAAGGACGCAGCTAATTGATAAGTCGTCGGTACCACCGACACACCTATCGATGGCACTGACTCATCTAATACCCCAGGCTCGGTGGGTGCATAAGTGCACCGATGAAAAAAAAAGAAGTTTCTCGATTCATTGAGTCGGTACCACAAACTTGTCAGTCTGTGCCACCAACATGATAAAGAACTGATCCATGGGCTCCATCATCTACGACCCATATGCATCTAGAATAGACGGTTGGCAACACCGATCCGCCTAAAAGTCGGTGTGGGTGCATCAGTGCACCGATGAAAAAAAAGAAGGTTCTTGATCCATCAAGTTAGTACCACCAACTCATCAGTTGGTGCCACCAACACGATAAAGCACTGATCCAGGGGAACCATCATCTACGGCCCGGATGCGTCCAGAATAGACGGTTGGCCGCACCGATCCACCCAAAAGGCGGTTCCACTGACTTGTCAACAATCTGCAAAGTCAAGATCATCCACCGGCGGCCGTCGATGCACTGAGGGCTCGGATCCGCCCTCTAGAGTCAGTGCCACCAACTCCATCACAGAATGGCATCCCAAGGCCTATAAATAGGAAGTAGTGGATTGTTTTCTTCTCACAACTCCAAGAACTACTACTTCCCAATTGCAAGCGACTAATTCGAGCATCCAGAAGTTGCACCGAGCTCTTCTTTTCTCAACCTCCTTCCCTGATTACTTCAACGTCATGGCAAGGAGAGTAGGAATCCCTGGCAATCTGACACCATGACCCCGACTTAGCCACCCTTCGACGGAAATGCAGAAGGTGTATGAGGAGCTCGCCAAGAGGTCATTCGCATCGATAAGATACAGAGACCGACAACTACTCAAGGACATGGTCTTCAACGACAACATGGCAGCGGTTCTTGAGGGGCAAGAGTTTGATGGAGGGTTCATGAACCCTATCTTCAGTGGATGGCCAACATATAAGGAGATTGTGATTGAGTTCTTGGCATCTCTTGAGATATTTTTCACCCTGACCCAGCACACCCAGTGCGAGGCAAGTGGAGAGAAGGGAAGGTGGACTTCCTCCTGTACAACACCAACTACTCCCTTACCCTTCACGCCTTCAATGACATCTATGGGTGGCCTCATGTGCCTTGCCACCAGCCCGAGAACGTCGACTTTGATGAGATATGGAAGGACCTCGTCACAATGCCAAAAGGTAAAAAGTTGAACTTCCACCACAGCTCATTGGTAGACCTCGAGCACCCCTTTGTTCGGGTGCTACATTGCATGCTTACCCACACTCTCTTCGCCAAGTCAACTCAAGGGAAAGTGAAGGTCCAACTGCCATACTTGTATTTTCTCTATCAACTTTTGGAGGGAAGGTCAATTAACTGGGGAGCCTTCTTCCTCACACATGTGATGGTGGTAAAGTGCAACGTCAGGAGGACCACAGCTATACTTTTTGGGGGACATATCACCCCCATTTCTCTTCACTTAGGCCTGGATATTTCTACTCTGGAGCCTCTGTATTCCAAGCTTAGCATAGACCACCACCACTTCAAGCAGGATTGTCTTATCCTGGTTCAAAACGACACCATTTATGCTATCTATTCGGTCAGTGGTGCCTTCTACGAGAATCGAATTCCTGATCATATCTTTAACATCAAGCAAGTTGAGCACTATAGATGGTCGTACATGGATGACGATAATGCATAACAAGTAGGAGATGATACTGATCAAGAGGAGGAGTCAACCGACGGCGTGGAGGAGGTCGATCCCACCATTCCTTTGACACATCGAGTTGCTCTGCGGAAGCGTCCACAACATTATGCTGCATCTACATCTTTTGCCCTGTCACCCTCTCAAGAAGGAGAGGAATCTTATTCTATGGTGGGGATGTATTCTATGCTACAGGATATATAGACACATCAACAACAGCAAATGCAATCTCTGGCTGGAATCCAAGATGTGTAGGGTCGGTTGTACACCAACCAGCAGGCAATCTACAGAAATGAACGTCTTCTCTTGGAGATCTAGGTTTTTCCCTAGAGTGATCTAGGGCGATCGGCGCTAATCCCTAGAGTGGTCTTGCCTTTGGCGGCGCCACCGCCGGTTACTCCGGTCTGGCACTCCGCCAGCCGGGGACTACCACCCTTGGTCGTTGTGCCTACGGTCAGAGATGTTTCCCTCGCCTCTTTTACGAAGGGTCACCAGGCAGAGTATGCATGGAGGGCATGCACAGCAAGCTGTTGCGGAGAGGAGATCTAATAGGCTGGTGTCTAACGTCCCCACGGAGGAGATTCTACCGGATCTTAGGGTTGTGTTGGAGAACGGCGTGGAGGATCGCCAAGACCCATCGCCTAGGGTTTCAGAGGAGGATGGAGGAAACGGTGGAAGCCCTGAAGATACTGCACTGAAAAGATTGGAAAACGGTGTGGAGGAACACCATGACCCATCGCCTAGGGTTTCAAAGGAGGATGAACGTAACGGCGGAAGCCCTGAAGATACTGCTCTGAAAAGACCAGAGGAACTGGGGTTGACATAAGCGAACCACGAGACGCCGTCGACAGACATCCCGACACAGACGATCGAGGGTGAGGAAGCACCGAACAAGGTGACAGCGGCACAGACCTGGGCGGAGGAGAGACTGAAAAGGAAGGAACCACTTTACAGCATCCCACACGACGTCTGCTTCAGATGCATGGGCAAGGGACACTAGAAAGCTCACTGTCAGAGGAGAAAGATCTGCTACCGATGTCGGAGGCCAGGTCATGTCGCTGTGCGCTGCCGCGTCCAGCTGACGCTTAGGGTTCCAGACATACAGTCCCGCACAACTTTTCCCCCGTTGGCACCGGCGATTCCTGCGAGAGGAGCCCCGCAGCACATCCCGAAGTGGACCGCGGTGGATCTTGGGCAGGACAATGAAGATAGAAGGAATAAAGATAAAGCTTTGGAGAGGGTGATCGAGATATCCTGGTCTGAGAGTCTTCCTTGGCCCGCTATAAGTCTTTTTTTGTGAGGCTGCTGGCCGGGGGTCGCCGACCTTTACCGGTTTGCGGCGAGGAAGGCGATAGCTTTCTTCTCGTGCCCAGAGGAGGCACGAGACATGGCTGGGAGAGGGATCCCTAAGTACCGAGGAGCCAAGTTTCATCTGTATCATATGATGGGAGGTGAGAGGCATAGACGAAAGGAGGCATTTTGGTTTTGGTTTGTGGATATCCCTTTGATATGTAGGGATGATGCATCCATAACCGATATCGTCAGGCAGTTTGGAAGCCTGGGTTTCATTTCTGATTGGCAGAGAGCAGTAGACGATCTATCTGGGATACTAGTCCAAGTCGATGATTTTAATGAGGATGTGCCGCAACTCGTCTCGGTTACTTTTGGGGATAGGAGAGCGATGGTGCAGCTGCACATGGTGGCTAGAGGAGAGATTGGATCGAAGAATACCACGATCACAGAGATTGGCAAGGATCTAGGGGTTCCAACTGATGCTTTGACGATCTTGAGAGGAGATACGGCTGCTGTGCATGCGTTGCCACCGCCGGGACCGTCGACGCAGGAGGAAGACATATTGAGAGATGTATCGCCGGTTAGGCATGAGGACGCGAGGCCGTTAATGGGTGATCGGGTCCATAGAGAATGATCCCCTAGAAGGATGATTATTGATAATGAGGGCAATAGGCGCTTTCTACAGAACAGGAGACTGGAGGACTTCTTACATGCAGAGCTTGAAGACGATGATAGATATAGAAGAGACAGAAGAAACCGGGAGAGATCAAGTATCAAAAGAGTTAGAGAGGGTTTTAGAAGAGGCTGATCTGTTCCTAGACATGCAAGATGAAGTCGTGATTATGTCGACGATGACAGATTTTCGAATGAATTCGATAGTTTGAAGGAGGAGAGGAGATACACTTTCTGAGTGGCGGGTGCCCAACTGGAGTGTAGCGGTAATTTGGTTTCCTCATGAATTCCAAAGCTATCTTCTGGAACATTAGGGGAGCGGCTAACAATCCTACAAGAAGAGTCCTTGGCAGGATTTGTACATGGCACAAACCAGACGTCGTCTGTCTTATGGAGCCTTTCTTACACGTTGATAGGGTCGTGGAGTTGTTGGATGTGGTTAGGCTGGACTGGGCGGTAGACAATCAAATAGAAGAAGGAAAGATTTGGTTCTTTGCGGATGCCTCCCTAAACCCTACGGTGATGAGAAGTCATAAACAACACATTACAACTAGGTTTGAAGGGAGAGATGGGCATGTCTTCTTCATTACTGCAGTGTATGCTAGCTGTGAGGTGAACGTGACAAGGATCTTATGGGAGGATTTGTTACAGGTGGTGGACGTTATTGGGGAGGCGAGATGGCTGATCGCCGGTGACTTCAATGTGATCAGAGACAATCAGGAGAAGAGAGGTGGCAACCCGACTCCTTACCAGGACATGCTCGATTTTAATTCTTTCATCTCGGATGCGAGACTGAATGACTTGCTTTTTGAGGGTAGTCAATTTACTTGGGTGAACAAGCAGTAGCTTACCCCTACGATTTGGCAGAGAATCGATAGAGCGCTGTGCAATGATGCCTGGATGGTGGGACACCCATCGACTCGATCCATACATCTTATGAGGTTCAGGGTGTCGGACCACTGCCCCAATCTAGTTGTTCCTGGGGACCAGCAGGTGGATAGGAGGTCCTTTCACTTCAGCTTCCGCTCAGCGTGGCTTAAGCATGAAGAATGTCTGCATGTGGTCCAAGAGGCATGGTAGGAACCTGTGGTGGGGCATCCATCGTTCATCTTTTTCCAAAAGTTGAAGAGGGTTAAGTCTGCGGATAAGACTTGGAGCAAAGTGACGTTCGGGGACAATTCACAGCGCATTAAGGACCTTCATGATGTTGTCTCTACCACCCAGGTGGCATTTGATGAGAACCCTACTTCGACTAATGAGATGTTGTTGAAGATGGCGGAGGAAGAACTCAATCATCTGCTGGACATGGAGGAGATGATATGGAAGGAGAAGGCACGGATTGAGTGGCTGATGGATGGTGATCGCAATACTCGTTTTTATCATGTTGTGGTTAAAGCGCGTAGAAGAAGGAGGCGTGTTGAGTCCTTAGTACTGCAGGACGGGATGATAACTACTGATCAGGATGTGATGGCGGAGAAAGCTGCGGCCTTTTTCCAAGACTTTTACAATGATGTACCCGACATTGATCAAGATAGCCTTGATTGGTTCATGCAGGAGATTCAGGAAGCAATCCCTATGGATGATAATTTCTCGTTGATAGCTGTTCTGAGTGAGGAGGAGGTGCTGAAGACGATGAAGGAGATGGATGCCTCATCGGCCCCGGGCCCAGATGGATTCACGTTGCCTTTCTTCATGGAAGCGTGGAATTACATTGGTCCTGAAGGCGATGGCGAGGGCATTCTTCAGAGGACAGATTTGCCACAGAAGTTTATACTGCTATAGGATACTCCTTATCCCTAAGGTCGATTCCCCTAGGGTGTTGACGTCCGATTTCAGACCCATATCGATTGAGAACATGTCAATGAGGATACTAGCGCGCATCCTGAGCAATATGTTTTCTCCTCTCATGGCTAGGTTGATATCTCCAGAGCAGGGTACTTTCCTTAAAGGGACGGACATCACACACCATGTGAGGTTGGTGAAGGAGCTGATGCATGACATTAACCAGGGGTCGAGATACCCTAACATTGTGGTGAAGTACGACATGTCGAAAGCGTATGATCGGGTGGTGTGGACGGTCCTGAGACAGATTCTAACAGGCGTGGGGTTTCTTCCGGATGTTGTGGAGCTGGTTATGAATGTATTTATTCATACTTGGGCGACAGTGACCATTGGCGATGTTTCAGCGGGTTTCTTCCAGATGAGCAAGGGCCTTAAGCAAGGCAATGTGTTATCCCCCTATCTGTTTATCATTTTTGAAGATTTCCTTTGCAGAAAGCTTAAAAGTTTTACTAGAAACGAAGTTATTTCTCACTTCATGACCAGAGGTTTTGCCGAGGCCCCTTCTATACTGCTATACGCTGATGATGTACTGCTGTTCTGTAACGCGGACCCAAATTCCGTTGAGCAAGTCAGGGAGATCTTTGTGACATATGAGAAGGCCACGAGGCAATGTATCAATAGAGATAAGTCGGTGTGCGTGGTGGGAGGTCAGGGGCATCATATGGCAGATTCTATAGCTATGACTTTGCAGATTAGAGAAGTTACAGACTCTTTGACATACCTTGGTGTCCCTATTTCCAAGGGTAGAATGAAAATGGAAGACTATAATCATATGATTCAGAAGATATATGCGAAGATTTCCTCTTGGAAGTCGAAACTCCTTTCTTTTGCTGGCAGGAGACTCCTGATTATGCATGTTCTGACATCGATCACTTTATATACTAGTGCTGTCGTTGGTATTCCTTCGATGATCATAGAGAGAATTGAGCAGAGGCTCTCGAGTTTCCTCTGGGCGGATAGATCTAATAATCGCAGAAAGGCGTGGTTGAGTTGGGATAGGGTGGCTACCCCACTGGACAGAGGTGGTTTAGGTTTGCATTCTATTCGGATGATAAATGATACCCTAGTTGCAAAGGCGTGTTGGGATGTTTTGACTGGGAACACCATATGGGCTACATTCTGTAGAGACAAATATCGAAACTTTCCAATGGGCAGATCCAGAAATTATCCTTGTAATTTGAAGATCGGAAGTACCCTGTCGCCTTTCTGGAAGAAAGTCTGGGACATGTTCCCCAAGGTGTACCTTAACTGTAGATGGCGGATTGGCAGAGGCGATATCCCTTTCTGGGATTCGTGGTGGTGTGAGGAGATTCTAAATGATCATGCTATTTATAACAGTGACCGGAGACATCTGTTCTTGATTAAGGATTTCTGGATTCAGGACCAGGGTTGGGATTGGCCGGCGCTCCGACAAATTATTGACGAATAGGGAATTGATATGATCCAGAGAGAGGAGGTGACCTTAGAGGATGAAGATGACAATCTGTTTTGGGCTCCGAATGTGAGAGGGAAGTTTTTGGTGAGATCTATGAAGAAATGTCTGGCTGTAGAGTTGCAGGAGGAACCTTCGGACATTGGGAAGATTTGGAGCCTTGATATACCCAGAGCGAGTGCTACTATATGGAAATTCCTTCGGGGATCTATTCCTACTGATGACAACATCAGATCTAAGTGTTGCATACCTCTAGTTTCCAAATGTGATTGTTGTGAGGAGCCGAAGACAGAAGATATGGCTCATCTGCTTTTTCAAGGATAGCTTGCTGGTTTTTTCTGGAGTAGGTTTACATCGGTTACGGATTCTACTGTCCCGCATGATTTCGATTCCCTTATTGCGAGCTGCACACGAGGGAAATCCAAGAAGATAGATGACTGGTTGATCGGGAAGCTCTCTGCTCTCATTCCGTTTTGTATTTGGAGGATACGGTGCGTTGCTAGATACGATGGTACTAGAAGGTCAGAGAGCTGGGAATGGGCACATATTGTTATGACCATTAACATTCTGATGAAGAAGAAGTCCTTTCTTATTTCACCTAACGCATATATTTATGGTGCGATGAGGGAGGCGGGTTTTGACGAACCTAAGACAAAGATGAGGGAAGTCAGATTATTCTGATGGAGGACACCAGATCTGCATAATCTGAAATGTAATATCACCATTGGTAGAGATGAGGACGTGAATGGTGTGAAGTGAAGATGGGCGGCGGGGGTGGTTCGCAATCACGAAGGTCGAATGATCTTGATGTTTCGAGCATGGCTGAAAGCTTCTGATTATATTGCAGCATATTTGCAGGCTTGCGCCATTGGAATGAAATTCGTGGTGGATAACCATCTTAATATTTTTGTGATAGAGATTGATGATGAACAAATACATAGTCTTCTGTGGGGTAACGGGGTTGTGCCATGGAGAGGGTTTGGTCTTTTGCCCGTGATCTCAAGAAAGAATTGAGGAATGATGATGTTAGTGGCTCGCTGGTTCACAAGATAGTTAACTCGATTCCCAGAGAATTGGGTATGTGGGGGAGAAACTCGACTGAGCTTGTTGTGATAATGGACCAGTGCATAATGCCGTCTAAGATTAGAGGGATGGAGATTTTGGAGAAACAGGGCATGCCATATGTGGCTTTGCAGAAGGTGGTTTCGGATTGAGGGTTTGTTTGGTCCGGGTCTTTGTGTTGTTTGCTATAGGGTATGGGTTGATACCTGCATGCTGTTATGAGCAGGAGATGTATTCATTTTGCGACACAACCCATACGAGGGGGATGGGATGAATAAAAGCGCCCCCTGACTTAATTTAAAAAAAAAACCAAGAGAACATGCATCAACACCTGCAAAGGATGGAGAACTACCAGCAACCATTATTTGACCACTACTGGAGCCAGGGATACTTTAACAACTACCTGATGCCATAAGATATGCCTTCTTCTGCTCTGACCTTCTAGGGGATGTTTCCTCCCCAGGACCCCAGCCAGCCACCACCACCACCATTTTAGTCGGGTATCTTTGTTCCACCTCTTAAGTTGGAATTTTTACTATGCAGTAATAGTCATCTTCAAGCTTAGGGGGGTGTTGTAACAACTTCTATCTTAGTTTTTCTTTTATTTGCATTTTGTTTTTATTTTTGGAAAAATTAGTGTTCTTGTTAGTTTTTCTACTGTGTAGGATCCACAATCTATCTAGTGTAATTTGTGGAGAAGTAAATGCATGGTTTCTTTTGAGTTTATCAATCTCTGGGTTGGGTGCACAGAAAACAATTATGAGCAAATTTCAAAAAAAAATTGTGAGCTTATCTTGTGAATAGTTGAGTTGCATAACTGAGGAAGTGTGTGGGTAAGTCAGCTTCAGGACATTAGAACATACATGACCATCTTAATTGTCTAAGAAAAGTGATTGACAAGGTTGTTGAGCCCGAATTGACCAAACACTAATGTGACCTTAATCTAAAATTAAAGAGAGAAACCCCTTGATTACCCTTTACACAGGTCATTAAAGAGGGACCTATGGTTTTCTTTGAAGGTTCTTTCTCTTAGTCATGTGAAGTCACCCAGGCATAATTTTTCTTTACACCACCATAAGAAGATTGAGCACATGCCATCATTCTTTCTCTTGATTGCATTTACTTTGCATAGTACATCTTGCATAATAATATTTTTTGTTTTTTTCTTACATAAAAAAAAGAATGAGAAACATGCATGCACAAAAAAAATTCAAGTGCATGTCATGTAGTTGCATAAAATCTTATTCATGTAGTTTGTATATGCATTACATATCTTCTTACAAATATCATGTCTAGTTTCTTCTCTAATATAAGAAGGTAGTGATTTCTCCCATACCCTCAAAAAGAAAAAGAAAAAAAAGAAGCATTGACATAAATCAAATGTGCAGTGCAAGTAGAAGCTCAAAGAAATTCTATCATGTTGAAAGGGGGTTTAAAAAGAAAAAAAATATAAAAAGAACAAAAAAGATTAAGCATAGTGTAGAAATTGAGGGAGAAAGGTCATAGTCCTACCTAATCATAAAAAAGAATTAGTACATGATGTAGTTTGTAGATATTTCTTCTTATTTTGAGTTGAAATGATAGTTGCATGCATCATTCCACCTTCAAAAGTAGGCATTAGGAGCATTTTATAAATTCTCATCATCATAGGTTCATCATAATTTTTGATTGCATGAATGATTTTATGTGCTCATGATTCTTCCACAACCACCCATTCCAACTACACATTGCTCTTATTGGTAGGCCACTCAGATAATTTTATCCTCATTAATTATCTATCAGGATAATTGCTTCCATGTAGATGGTAGGTAGAGAAAAGAGCAATGTAGATAGGAGATCACACGATGCATCAAGTATGAACAGGATGTGTCTATCATATTAACTACTTTAACTGATAGTGTTTCATTGATTGGGGGACGAACATCTTTTATAGAGGTTTCTGGTCACCTAGATGGCAGTTAGTGTTCAGTGGTCAAGTAAAGTTCGGAACGAGGACCGAAAGGTGGAGATTTTTTATATGTACCATATGCACTTATGTCCTTCAGTTGACTTATCTCAATCAGATCTAAAGGTGTTGTTGCTCAGGGATGAGCAAGGTTTTAACTTAGGGGAGTTTGATGTATGGATTTTGAGTCACTTTTACAGGCCTATTTTATATTCATTTTGTGCATTTATTAGTCAATTAGTTGATCATATTTGCATACATCATTATTATTGGCTTGTATATTCTATTTGCATCAAACTATGCTCATTTCATCATATTTATGTTATTTTATACATTCCCCAACCTCATACATGTTTTGATGGGTTTTTAAGGATTCTCCATGTACGTGAAGAGTCGGTGCCATCGACTATCATAGTCAGTGCCACCGAGATAGCAACAATGGTCGGGCTATAGAAGACTAGAAGAGTCAGTGCCACCGACTACCAAGTCAGTGCCACTGAGATCGGCTCAGAGAGGCAGAGCAAAGTATGTGCACCAGCTCGGTGTCAGCGACATGAAGAGTTGGTGGTACTAACCTCACCATAGCTAGACCATGCCCGATGCCGTCGGTGCCACCGACACCCAAATCGGTGCCACCGACTTTGTCAGATTTCAGCAATCTAATTTGATCGCCCAGATTTGACGGTCCACATTATGTAGTACTGTAAGTTGACCTAGGACTTAAAAGAGGACGGACAGAGCAAGGGATTATCATGTTGCACCACACGATGGCCAGAGAGGAGAGGGAGAGAGCACAAAGTCAAAGGACATCAACAAGGAGATCTGAGCACCTCCGACGGATGAATTTGGTGTCAGAAGATTGCAGAATGTGAGTTTCTCGAGGAGGATCATCTGGAACACCTTCTCTCCAGGGGTTATGTGAACTTCCTTCATGCTTCCCACATTTTTCTTCTCTCTCTCTATGTATTCACAACTGAAAACTATGCGGTGTTAAACCCCTCCTTTCCTTAGGACCCGGGAGTAGCCCGGGGAATCGTTGTATTGACTTTTTACATGATTTAATATAGATTTATCTTTATTCTAGGATATATAATTGTGGAATGGAATGACCTATCTATGCTTGAACATCATCGATAGGATTACAGACTGATAATTACTCTGGAAGGAGGATTAAAGTTTAGAAAACCATAACTTATACACTTTCCTACATGTTCCTTGGGAAAGATAACGTACGGTTAGTGGAAAGAAACCTAGAGTATTCAATAATGCACCTAGACTAAGATATAAATTACTACAGACGTGGAATTGTCTTATATCTAGGTAGTGAATTGTACCATGGAAGTGGGAAATTCTGACTACAGGCTTTCTATCCAGGGTAGGAGTAAAATTTGTATTAATTCAGTAGAAATAAGATATAACGAGACCCTGTGGTGAAATTGGTAACCCTAAGGAATCCATTTCCTTTGAATAACCCACTTTTAATTTCTTTTTGATTTCCTTTTATTTTTTTAAACTTAAATCAACCTTTTTAATTAGCTTAGCTGATCGCAACGTAGTTAGTAGTAGTCACTGAGACTACATCTCCCTGAGTTTGACTCGGGCCTCATATAGGCCTATATTACTCGAAGGGTACACTTGAGTTTATATGCATGGTTTTAGCGTGTCATCAGTCAATGTAGTTCTCAATCAAATTGACACTATAATCAGTTGGTTCAACACTTGAATTTGATGATTCTGAGTCAACCCTATTGATTGAATGTTTAATTGAGTACCTAAACACTTTAGTAATCAATCAAAACATCATTCATCGATAAAGGCCTCTTCCAGGTTAATCCTATGTGTGTGACCCATTGTTTGGGAATTCGGTCTGCACGACCGCATATACTCCCACTTATGCCTATTCGGTCACCCTACCGCACCACATATAACTAATTGGTCCATTAAGTGGTCATGGGCCGCATATACTCTCGCTTGGCCGATTAAGCGGCCGATTAAACTTCACTTTTTGAAAAGCCCACAACTTATGTCCACACATTTCATACATACATGCATACATATACACACACATTTCATTACATATTAAATATATAGTCATTTATTTATATTTATATATTGTAATACGTACAACAATTTCCTCACACATTTGTACATTTATATGAATACATTTTGATAATTTCATATGTATACATACATATATGTTATACCTACATAATTACAAACATATATTTGGACATGTATGTATACATTTTTATTTATTCAAATCTATAGATATGCGTACATTTTAATATTTGTACATATATTACAAACACATTCCATATATAGACATATATACATATATAAGCACATCATACATGCATATTTGTATGTTTATATGTAAATATATATCAGTGCCTAATGTATATATTTATACTTCTATTTATGATCTCGATATATCATTTTATACATAATTAGTTTATTGAAAGAAAAAAAAATCCAAAATCGCATATACTCCCGTATATACTCCCACACACCACATATACTCTATGCAGTACCCCCTCCGCCTGTACACTGCATACCGCTTTCCTAAACAATGGTGTGACCCTATAGGTTCCATTTCATGTTGTTAGTGAATGTTCGTAACTAAATTATGACATCACAAGCAAAGAGTGGTGCCTAGTGGCCCCAAGTGAAAAGGAAAGTTAGAGAACCACTTTCAACCTACAATTTGTTATTGGTGTTACGGTGAATGTTTAGTTCCTTTGTCACTGATATCCATATTGAACTCAAGGCATGGACTTGTCATTCCTTACAAACGTTCAATCCATGTTTCTTGACTCGGAGTAGACTGTCTGAGATATATGTAAGCTCAATATCATATATTGACTTACATGTGCATGGCCATGCATTTCTCAGTCTCACTCCTCAAGTGGCCAGGATATCACACTCCCTTAGGAGGGACAAATTTCATATCTATCACTCATAGTCAAGTCCCTATGTGTCAAAGTCACCCAATCATCACCGTTATAACAACCTGTGTTTCAGAACTGCGTTTGATGATGTCAAAGTGTACCCAATGACAGTTGATGAGTGCAGTGATTTCAAGTCTAAGAACCACAGTCACCACCAATACTATAAGAGATGATCCTGACTAACCAAGTGTGGTTTCCATGCATTACTCTTATGGTGGGTCTGTCCAATACACTATTCTCTAACATGTATCTATGTGCTTGGTTTGATATCATATATCATGACTGATGAGATTCTATCATCAACCAACACACACTGTAGCCTTTTGTGTTATTGATGTCTATGGTTATTTCCATAATAACAAACAACTAGGGACGATAGTGAGAATGTACATACTCTTAACATGTGTATGATTTCATTATTCAAGTCATGTACTTTAATACATACATCATTGACCATTGTCACTCTCTAGACATCTAACATGTTATACTATTCTATCAAAATAGTAAAAACATATAGACAGAAATTGCCTTTATTTTTATCAAATCAAGTATCACATGCCCCATTGCAATATTCATATGATTGGCTCTCTGGGCATACTATACCAATAGACTCCCACTTTCACTTAGAGTCAATCACCCACAAATCATATTCCAAGTGATCTTAACATATTCATCACGTTTCTGCTGCACAAGTGATTTTATAGCGGGTAAGCAACATTTGCTTCAAGTCAGTATATTGCATTTTTCACATCCCCTTATTGTACGACAGCTCATATGAGATGGAAGTGTCATAGTATGCTATCTAAAATTACTTTGCCTAACTACTAGCTCCATTGTTGTCACAATATTACTACTGAGTCACCAATAGTCAGAACCTCCCATAAGATCATCCATATGAACTTCTAAATCCATACAGTATCCTTTACAGTGTTCGTAACACTAAGGTACTCACCTTCTTATTGTAGAATCAATCAATTATCCTATGTTGGAACATTTCCAACTAAAAATTCTTATTCCAAGGTCAAACACAATTTTGTCATTTTAAAATCTTACATCGGTGTAACTTTTTACACCCAACTCTTCCTTATTATCATAATTAAATAACTAATCCTTTTAGTACTTCACAAGTACATAAAGATGTCCTTTATGGTATTCCAATAACTCTTACTGGAATTCGACAGATATCCATTTTTCATGTCCAATACATACATAAAAGATGATGAGTTCGTATATTCTTGTCATTTCCAATACATACAAGATAATTAGTTCATATTTTCTTGTCATGTCTAATACATACAAGATAACGAGATGAGTTCATACGTGATAGTTCCTATAAGGCCCCTGAACTTGCTTAATGAGTTGAATGAGCTTAATTACCATAATTGAATTCTTAGAACCCTAATCTAACCTTGTGATAGGCTTTTAAATCATAATACAAGCTTAAGTTTCAAATTTGATCCAATTTGGAGACTGTTTGAGCAAGTTCTGCAATTTTATGCACATTTTGGACTTTTCTACAATTTACCCAATTGAGAGGTTTTATTTGCAATTTATCACTTGCATTATGTTCCTTGGATATTCTCTCATCATTCTTTAGAATTTTGATCCATGGGGCACCTATTTAATCCTTGGTTTGAAGGTGTTTTCTCTAAGGGTATTTTAGGGTTTACCCCTTCACGGATGAGCTACCTTTAGTAGCTATCAACTAATGAATTATGTGATTGGCTGGGAAATTATACAAAGAAAATCTAATAAGGTCTATAAGGACGGTGGGGGAGCTTATTGTGTGTGTGCTAGTATATTCTTAATAGTTTAAGGCCATAGAAACATGGGGAAGCTACTTTTACACCTCTTGCTTGCTTCCATCCTTATCCATGGGCTATATTTACCTCTACCTTGCCCAAGTACGAAACTTTGCTTGCTTTCTCTTTCCTCTAACTTGGATAAACAACTCCACTCTATTTTTTTGTGGAACCAAGTGCTCTAAGGTAGAAGACAGCCTCATTTTGGAGAAGAAGGTCACCTAGAGCTCCATTTAGCCCTACCTAGGGTTTCCAAGGTCATCTTCTAGGGATTTCGACCAAGGTAAGTTATTTTCTTCCTTACTTCTCCGTTTCTTTTTCTCTTATCCTTCCTTAGACCTTCCTACAGGATGGAACCTTTCTGTTCCATGGAATAAATTACTCTAAAGCTCTAAAACCCTACCTTTCTTGCTCCTTATGCTTAGGGTTTGCTCATTTGATGAAGAAAGGTGCTAGATGGACGAGTTCATAGCTTATGCTTGGATTTTCTCCCTTACCTGCTCGAGATTTGTTCTGTGTGGGGTTTCATCTTCTCATTAGAGGCAAGTTTTATAACTTGTTCCACGTACATTTCTTACCATAAGCTTTCTAGATCATGCTCTTGCTTGAAAATGATGATCCATGCACTAAAAAGCTATGCTTGACTTGGATTTCGTATTTTATAATGTTCCCTATTCTGATTTCAGTTATAGATGAACCTGTGATCATGTGTATGTTATTCCTAAGGTATAATATGACTTGGATCAGGTTGGTTTGACAACCTATGGTGCTAAGCACCTATCAACCAATGGTCAATTTTAGGGTTTCAAGCTGATTTATTCTATAAACCCATGACCCGATGATAGTACCATTGCAACAACCCTATGGTGTTGTCTTCATGACAATTGATGGTGGTAAACAAGGGTGTCAACTGACGTTCACCCCTTAGGTCATGTTTTTTTCTAATGAGAAGCGAAGTGATTAACAACTAAGTACTCTAATGATGTTATCAATCAATGGTGATATTTTTTTGATTTGCGAGAGAACCACCCCGCACGAGCGCCACTTTTATGACCCCTGCAGGCGGCGTAAACTCTCAGGGACCCTGACCCGCCCATAAGGGTGGCCCCAACTAGTAGCATCATTGGCCGGCTGACGCTATGGGCAAATCATTTCTGAGGCCATAGCCAGGAGTCGAACTCGTGACCTCTCGCAGAGGCCTTGCGAGCCGCACCTCCTGAATTATACCTCACTGGCACTCAATGGTGATATTAGTTTAATATTTGATGTTGATTAATGAATATAGTGCTGATATAACAACCTATGGTGACTTAATGGTCACTAATGATGGTGGATCATGTCTCCAAAACCTATGGTGAGTTTATATTATAGTTGTAGAATCAATTAAGCCTTAGACCAATTGTTTCTTGGGTAACTTGATGCAATAGTCGGACCTATACTGTAATTGATGGTTTTAATATATGAAATTGACCCAATGGTCAAGATATAATGTTTATTCCTCCTATAATGTGGAATGATGGCTAATGTAATATGTTGGTCCTAATAATGTGATTTATATGGTTTCCTTTATATGATCAACTTAAGGAGCTTACTTGTTGACAATGGATGGCTTGTTTTAAATGAACAGTCGATTGTGGGTTTTACCCTAATTTCAATGGAACTTTTTGTGTTGTTAATCAAGGGATGTCTAGGGTTAGATGGTGAATCTTTATATAGAACAAATCAAGGACTTCATAGGTGGTTTATCCAAGGTGTTTACTTATGTAAACAACCAATGGTCGTACCTTTTAAACATCCAATCGTTCTGGGTGACATTACGGTATGGTGATATGGGTTGAATGATGATGGAACAAATGGACGGTTACCCTTATTAAGGTAGTCTTACCTATTCACTCATATGAATATAAGGGATGATAATCATGTTGTGTTGATATGTAACCCTAATGAGGTATAGCTTGTTATACCTAGCTTTAATATAACTAAATGATGGTAATTGGGTATGAATAGTCCTTGAATGACTAATACAATCATGAAGTACTATGTTAATGTTGTTGAAACCCTAGTATGCTATAACCCAATAGTTTCACCTTGATTTATGTATGGGTTCATACTTGAGAATAGTATGGAATGTGATGGTGATGCTTCACCTTATGCATGTATGATCCAATGGGGATGTCATGAGTTAGGGTTTGGGTATAAGTGCTGATTAATAACATTAATATAATTTATCTTTTTGAACCTAACTCTAATACAAATAGATAAATATGAGTATTCATGTTTAACATTTTTATATGATGGCATGATGATGAAATAACCTCCTTAACATGATCATAACCTTAATGTGTTAATTGGTGGTTGTCATAGCCACATTGTTGATACTTGCCTATTCAAAACATGTGCATTATGAATATGATGAGGATTAATCATATCTAGATTCCTTGCATGTTGATGTAATAATAAAGGAATGCTCTTAATGTTAATATAACCTTACTATGATTGTTTATTAATATCTCCTAGCTCATTAATGCAATATTGTGCTAATCTGATGTATTATATGTAAGTGATGTTGTTGAGCCTTGTTATAAGGCATGAAAAGATAATGATGATCTGACAGGGAATAGTATGATGGTCTTAATGACCATGGGGCATGGTTGAGCCCTGAATGAGGTATAATCCTCTTATGTTGATAAGGGTTGATACCCTGTGATACTGTGAAAAGGATTTATATCTTGTAATAGTATGATGACTAGTGTGGTCTCATGAATGGCAAGTGAATAATACCATGTGATGATGAGATGAGAAATTATGTTTCACACATTTTATATCTTTTCAAAGTTGTGATATTTATATGTTTGGTAGAAGTGAGATAGGGTTTGTATGTCCACTTGTTTGATGTAGCCTTAATTCACCCAATTGGCATAACTAATCAAGTGCAACTCTAATCATGTAGTGCCTTGTGACGTAAACCATCTGCAGTGTCATAACTTGTTGGATGGTGAAATGAGTATTCCTAAGGGAAACTCGGAGTGCATACTGTTGAGTATGTGGGGGTGGTAGGTTGAGGATATATCCTTGTCATCCACAATGCAGATTGTGGAGGTTGGCTATGGTCATGCCTCATACATCTGATGTGATTGAGAACGACTGCGGTCGTGTCTCGGTGATTATAATATGATGTGATTAGAGGACAACTGCGGTTGTACCTCAGTGATTGGGTTTGTATACCCTAGTTTCTAGTGTTGTGACATGTACCAAGAGTGGACTAGTGGTTAGCATCTTGACTATATGTCGTTGTGGTGGTAGCTTTGACTGATATGTAACTACATTTTTACTCATACTGACTGAGGGGAAGAGATCTTAGGATATCGGCACTCCTAGATCTTGTACGGAACTAAATAGCCCTTCACATGGGCATGTTGGACTTTGAATGGTACGATTCAAATTCCCCAGGGCATAATAAAAGATGTAATACATCCGTGTAGTATATTTCTTTAGGGTTATACACAACGCTTCACATTGGATGATAACCCTTGTTTGTTATCTTTACATAAAGATGATGCTTAGTGCAATTAAGAGATAGTAGATATACTTAGGTTGTGGATATGCTTAAGATTGTAGATGTGTACATACAGTATCTATGCTTGTGTTGATAACTATACTACCAATTGTGAATGCATATGACATCTATCCATTTGTTCCTTATTCTTCATAAGAATTGGGACACTTGGCTCTTGAGAGACTAACTCCATGGAACATGGACAAGTTTTCTCTCATCATTTTGAACCCTTTCAGCATCTTGCCAATGTATGTTCTCTTTCTTAGGTTAAGAATCCCTCTTGATCTGTCTCTATACATTTTGATTCCTATCACATAGGATGCTTCTTTAAAACTTTAGAATGCACTTTGTTGCCAGGTTTTAATATTTGCAGTATAAGGATGTTATTCCCCATCAATATGTGCAATATACAAATGCTCCCACAAAATTCTTGTAATCACACATTACTTATTTATTTTGACTCAAGTAAAACTCTTTGACTATCTTGTCAAATAGAAGATCCTAATTCTGAGGTGCCCACTTCAATCCAAAGATTGATCTATGTAGATTCATGGACTTTATTTCCATTAAGATACAATAGCAAGCACTATCCTGATGGATTTATTCTTGGTAACTGCTGAAAAGATTTCATCATGTTCAACACCTTGAACTTGTTAGAAACTCATTGCAACCAAATTACCCTCCATGTCAGTCTCCTTCTGGAATACCCAAAAGTACCTATGGGTTTTATCCCGTCAGGTGGATCAACCAAGGTCATACTTTGTTGATGTACATGGAGTCCATCTTGGATTTCATGGCTTCAAGCCATATCTCAGTTTCTGGCTCTCATTAGCTTCTAGGTATATTGTTGACTCATCATATGATTAACTCAATGCCTTCTTGTCTATAAGATATCATATATCATTCAAGATCTAGGCATGTTCTACCAGAACTATGAGTTCTGTGTGTTACCTTAAGGAACTTTGAGATTCCACAACATTTTTTTATTCTCTTTATTCCCATTGTACCTCTTTAAGTTCAATGATTTCTTGTTTGTCTCGAACATTTTGAGTTCCATTTTCTCTCCCACTGATTCCTTTAGAACAAGGTTCTCCTCTAGGAATGCAGCCATCCAAAACACCATTGTTATTTGAGTTGGATATCAAAGTCATATTCCACAAAATAACATTTGTGCGATTTGTGGACAATATCCTTTAAGAAACAATTTTCTTATTTAGGAATTCAATCCTAATCTATATAAAGACATATCGGGACACTTCCAATTCCATATCTCATATGGTGTCTTTTAAACTAATGGTACATTGTTTTAGTGTTAAGCATGCACCCAAAAGGAAATTTGAAGTTTATCTGGTATTCACACTTTGACTTATCAAGGTGTGATTCCTTCTTTCTGTTACACTTCTTATGATACACTATCATTGTGTTTCAAGTGGAGTCCATCCTGATACATTGTCATGATCTTCTAGAAGGTTCTCAAACTCTTGGTTCAAAGTAATTCCATATCGATCATATCAAAATTTAATACTTATACCAAGTTTGTTATGTACTTCATTTATGATCTCGTTGAACACTTTAAGAGATTCATGTTTGTACAAACTACCATATCTATTGAGGTCATCAGAAAATATATTGAAGTACTATTAATTACCTTTAGCATTTATTCTAAAAGGTCTATATACATCAATATGTATAATCCTTAATAGAATAATCGTTCTCCCACTACATCTAGTGAAGAACCTTTTTCGTATTGCACAATGAATGAGATTAGCATGTCTCTATTGGTTCAGTAACCAAAATGAGTCTAGATAACCATCATATGGATTTCTAGAAACAAAATTCTCATTTATGCACTACATATGACTATACTATAGGCATTCAAGTTTGAGTTATCATGACATTCATTACATGTTTCATACACATTTGTCTCTTTAACTATCAAGTATAGTTGATGAGACATAGGCATTACCATCAAAGATCATTTCTTTGAAATGAAACATCAGTTCATTACACTCTTGTCCATACAAGATGTATGACGATTTCATTGATGGCAAATGTATAATAGCAATTCACTAATTCTACTATATGCCCATGAATGTCATATTGTAACTATAATGGTAGCAACTCTTGCTCCGCACAGTTTCTAGCTTACTTCTTCTTAGGTCCTGAAGTAGATATCTCTATCTCTCTTTCATCTTCTTGAGATCCCCTATAAAGAGGTTAATTCCCTTTCCAACTTACTCCTCTTCATATCTTGAGTGATGAAGACTTGGACCTAAGCTTGTCTTTAGAACATTTCTTGACTTTTCTTTAGTCTATGGACTTCACTCTGTTGATCATTATCACAGGTTTTATCCTTTCTTCATTTATGCTTTGTCATCAGCATGCCAAGCACTTCAAACAATATTTTGGCCAAGTTTCTCAACATTTGATAAATTGGCTATATGATTCACACAACGATTTGTAGAATCATATGTTTGGTAAACTCTTGACCTATAAGAAATCACAGTTGATCTATATGCACAATCATATTGAGCATATGAGATTATACTTGATCTACATCTGTCTGATTATACTCAAATATCACTTTGAATACATTATACCTTTCACACTTTACATGATTCTTAAGATGTGTAACCATCTCAAAAATGTCCATGCTACATGCCATTTATACAACTCGAAGTTCATATAGCTCAGCATTAGGTTCTTAGTGTCTTAGGCATCATTGGCATACTTAAAGTAAGCACCCAATTTTAGGCTTAGGTGCATTTGGAGTGGTTCTACTATCTCTAGTCTTTCAATGATGTCAGAGTTTACACTCACTATTGAGAACACTTCTCAAAGGTCCCAAACCAGATTTAAAGTTTATACCATTTATGAACTAATCTCAACGATAATGTATTTGTGTTTGTCATTTGGATTCTATAAAAAAATTTCAAAACACTTTTTATTTGTTTGATTTGAAAAAGTTGACAATATTAATTAGGTCTTTAATTAATTATCGCTCCCACGATTTTGATCAAATTGATAGCCCTCACCATCAATTCAGAAGATTGCAGCGTACAACCTTCTAGTGAGCCAAGATCCAAAATAATTGAGTTGTTACCCAGCCAACGCCAGTGTCCATAATCAATTATTAATGTAGGTAACATTTACCAATTCCATCATATGAAATTCTTGGATAGATGATATGCACAACTCTTTGTCATAGTCATCTACATGCCTCAAGGTGCTTAATCATATTAAGATCACCTTGTTAAGTCTATTCCCAGAAGCCAACGTAATGAGTATGCACCCTACGAAGCCAGATCAACATACTCACTATAACACTTCCACGAGATAGATGGTGCACCACACAAAGGCGTGCCTACACTTAGTCAATCAAGCTTTTCATGTGTGTTACATTTAGAAGGCATCTTAAACTTAATATTTATATTTGAGGGGTTTGATATTTATATGTATACATATCCAATCACCATACATACATAGTATGTATCATATACATTATATCCCACAAGAAAATATGTGAAGTGATAAATGAATGATTATGGCCATCCTATTGAAATTGATTAAGATACAAGGAATTATGGCCATCTAGGTATACATCACATGTAGCAACCTATAGTTGATGAAGATTTGTTCTTGGGCCGTTTTGGGTTGATCAGCTCATCCTATGACTGATCGATTCGACTCCTGGCTGGTCAGTTGGTTGTCGCCAACTGATCGTCTGTCTCCTCCAGACAGTCGGTTCGTCGGGTCATTGAGCTCCTCGTTAGGCTATGAGTCACTCGTCTCGCACCATCATCTAGTCATCTCATTCCCTTAACCGCTCATTTGGGTGCCCTCCGTTCTTCGACATAACAAGAAATAAAACTATCCTACTTTTACATGTCTCTTTGGGAAACCCCGAATTACATTTGGGGGGAGCAAAGGTAGAAGAGAAGGCTCAAGTTATCTCGAGTTACATCTGGAATAGAAGAAAGGACTCGGTACGCAGACTAAGATGCAAACAACTACAACCAACCAAGCACACACATAGGATTGTATTGGCCATAATCACACTACACATCCACCATCAAAATCATTTTAGGGCGACGCATGATTTCATATATATACCATATCATATATGTCTATAGAGATTTGTTGTTTTTAATCAGATATGCTCATTAGCCAGTTAAAGTATTCACATTTCATGCAATAAATAAATGGTGAAAAACCAAAATCCAATCATATCGATTAATCCTAAAACACAGTATGTTGATGTGGCTTTGATACCACTATTGAGTTTTGTTGGACAGAATAGGCAGCGGAAACAAAAAAATTTATCTAACCACAAACCCATAACCAGTAGATCGCATCAACAACTATGCAATAGGAAAGATGGTTTAGCAAGATATGCCTGGTCCTGAGGCTTGCTCAACGATAATATCTCACATATAGTACGTCCTTCAACCACCTAGTCTTCGATGGCATTTGTGTAGCTCCTGTTCTTGACCCAGACTACGGTTGACAGTCATCCTCCTACGTAGCAAAAATCTCACGTCTAGTATGTTGACGTGGCTTTGATACCACTATTGAGTTTTGTTGGACAGAATAGGCAGCGGAAACAAAAAAATTTATCTAACCACAAACCCATAACCAGTAGATCGCATCAACAACTATCCAATAGGAAAGATGGTTTAGCGAGATATGCCTGGTCCTGAGGCTTGCTCAACGATAATATCTCACATATAGTACGTCCTTCAACCACCTAATCTTCGATGGCATTTGTGTAGCTCCTGGTCTTGACCCAGACTACGGTTGATAGTCGTCCTCCTAAGTAGCAAAAATCTCACGTCTCTATAGATTGTGACACCCCGCCATCACACAAACAACGAGATGACACACGAAAACATGCAGAACCTCACATTACCGAAAACACGGGTTAATTAAAACCGATTGCAGAAAGCATACATGAGAGAACTTTTGCATCCCGATCCTGCAGAAAGACATGTTATATAAACATTCACAAGACTTGTTATAGGCCCACAACTTATCGGAACCAACTGTACTGTCAGCACCAGATTTCAACACCTGTTCATACCTTCATAACGGCCACGTACGGCCAGCAGAAGGATATACAAAAATTACAACAGCTAGCATCGTGAAACGTCATCAACACCTCCAAGGATACGAGTGTACATGGATGACTCTAGGACTCTACTACAAAGCCAAAAAATAGCAGCAGGTCCATCTCTTGCCTTCTACTGCTCTACTTGTTGCTCGGCCGCAACTCACGACCACCACCACGTCTAGAATGATCACCTAAAATGGGTGTAAACCAACGGGATGAGACACAAAGTCCCAGCGAGAAACATAACTCCTCGCCAAAACTATAAAACCTCAAAATGATTAAAGTAGATAACAACAAATAACTGATAAAGCGTATAATAAGAGAAGCACACTGAGCAAAGCTATTATTACCATCAAGCTTACCAAGATATCCGGGAGGCATATAACCAAGTATTTCTTTATGGAATATGATTGAGAAGATAAGCTTTATAAGAACTTATCACAAGATATAAGGATCATACGCAAAACTACATAGTTCAACTAGATCAGCTATATAAGCATGGCCTCAATCAATGTTCTGTATTTTGCTCTAAGCAATATATACTTATTCGACTAGATTACGTTTTATTATGCCCTGAGGAAGTGAGCCTTCCCTACTTAAATCCAACCATTGGCTGCGAAGCCCAATCCGGTGCCATACAAGGTCTAAGGAGATCCAGACTCCATGACCTCACCTTCTCGTGGTCAGTACATGAATCATCAAGCAAGACCGCAATCTTATGCTTATAGGGCCTTAGACTCTGGGTCATCTCTGCAAGCTACCCATATATTTAGCTCACCTCATCATAGGTGCTAGTGCATACATCTGAGCCATGAACGCATCATGCTCATCATTAGATATCCTGAGCCATGGGTCTGTTCACCATGCTCCATATGTCCTGAGTCTGCAAGCACAGTTGCACTCAAACCCTCCTATTTTAGGCTAGGGGAAACCTCGCATATTCAACAATATGCGCTCCAAGTAATCCCGTAGGATAAACCTGTTTCACCATCACCAAATATTGACGGTAATGAATCTATGGCTAGGACAAACTACATGATATGTTCATCTATAATTGATTAGTATATTTTAAGCCAATTGTTGAGGCAAAAAAAAGTATAAACACAGCCTTATAGGATTACATCATTATTTCCATCGTCATACTGTCATGGGACGTCAATCCCTTATTATATCAACCACTGCCTCTCAAGGCATCATAATCATGTATCAGCATTCTTGGGAACACATCCCTTATATCATCATCAGAGGATAACACCTCAACTTGGCACTCAACCTTATATCAGGTCCTTAGACCTACCAACTTGTTTCCACATTACCACATGGTGCTATTCCAGCACATATATCTCATAGCTCTTACCAGGCTATGAATCCACATGAAATACATGCATGGTTAGAATACACATTCATAGAGATAACTGAAGCCATCATGGATTAATAGAATGATCATGCTATCAAGTATAGAGCAACATCTATGATTATAAGCTTTATCATTCATGGTATTATTATTAATCATGAACATATATTATGCCTTATACCTGTGACCATAGGCATGGGTCACATCATCATGTGAAGCAAATTCATATGCTTCCAAGCTTCCTGGTTCACAACCTATTACTATATCTCATCATAATATTTGCAGGATTCAAGGTGATTACATCATATCACTTGTGTTATTATTATAAGCCATATACATTCCGAGTTATCAGAACCCTCACCAAAACTCCTGCAACCCTCACGATAGGTAGCATCAGGCAGGGTGACTACCCTCACCCAAGCCTATCGGCCAAGGGGGGTATAACGCCCAAGGTACCTCTAAGAGTAACCATCTTCGTGTCATCCAAGAGTCCTTCATATCGACCAGGGCACCCTATCGCCCAAGGTGCCATATTGTGCATGAACTAGCTGGCTAAACAAGCAGCATCTCTACCAACTCCACTAGGGGTGCGTCGGGCAACACAACCCCATGTCTGGCACAGACCTAACGTCCATCTAGATCAAGCTACTCATATCGGCCACCACTAAGGCACCATCTAGGGTTCTCTATACAACCATCATATTGGGCATCACAAGAATACTTCATATTGCACAACACAAGAAAAGCTATTAGACATTATATCAGTCAAAGCACATCCAAGACAAGGGTCATCTTGGCCAAGGCATACCGGGCATCAAGCACCAAGGCTCAACAAAGCATATCGGCCAAGATCAACACAAAGCAAGGGTGGAATTGCGCAACCTTACTTCAGAGGGTGTCGTTCAGAGAACAAGCTCAAGGTTTAACACCCAAGCTCCATCTCCACTAAGTGTTGACCAAGGAAACCATAATGAGCACCAAAGAAACCCAACTAGGTGTAATGGCCAAGGTTAAAACCCAAGACAAGAAGGTTATCGGGCATCATTATTCCAAGGCATATCGTGCAAGGCACAACCCAACATGGTCATCTTCAACCTCAAGCACAAGGGATCCAAACCCTAATTGATCAAGAAGATCGGCTCACCTCTCAAAAACTAAGAGAGAGGGGTTTTGCACAACCTCTATCACAAATTGGGCAACCACATGGATCCACCTCAACATAGGTCATCATCTATTCAAAATCTCACCTCTCAAATCCATGGTGAGAGGAGGGTGTCGCCCAAGGAACTAGAATGCAGACTCACCTCTCAACTAAAATGAGAGAGGGGTATTGCCTACATCACTAGAGCTCAAACTCGCTTCTCTAGACCAAGGAGAGAAAAGGGGTATTTCTCAACAAGGAAAACCCTAAACCATGGTACAGCCAACTAGGTGTAAAGGCATATAAACCATCAACAACATCAAAAACATGTACTAGAGCAAGAAATATAACATGTAATAGCCGATCATCAACATATATGAAACATGCAACATAGATAAGGTAGTATATCTAGG
This sequence comes from Alisma plantago-aquatica, assembly GCA_963693085.1. NCBI lineage: Eukaryota > Viridiplantae > Streptophyta > Magnoliopsida > Alismatales > Alismataceae > Alisma > Alisma plantago-aquatica. The sequence continues at coordinate 839,914,694 of OY856410.1, read as the reverse complement.
GTTAGAAGTTATGTAACCCGCCTTAAGCAAACTCCTCAATCTCTAAAGCTCCAAGCTTTTAGCTCCTAAATCCACGCTCACCACTTTTGGCCACCTCAAGAAAAAGAACAAGAACCATAACCTCCATGGCCGAAGAGTAGGCAAATGGAGAAGAAGATGCTAAGGAGAGAGGGAAGATGCTTACCAAAGGACAAGACTCACCTAGGGTTTGGTCACCTAGCTAGAGGAAGAAGAAGAGATCTCCACAAAGGGGGAAAGGATCGGCCACCAATCTCTCCAAGGAAGGTGTGTCATGCACACAAGGAGGGGAGAGCAACAAAAGATCTAAAGGGTTCCCAAGGAAGAGAAAGGCAATGCATATATAGATGAGGGTCAAGGTTAAACCAAGGCAAGGTGTCACCTTACCAAGGGACACTTGTCCACACATTTTACCACCTTGTAAAACACATGCACATGTCATGCCACCACTCAACCAAGGTTCAACCACATGTCCAAGCTAGGGTGATACAACCAAAGCAAGGAGGTCAAACAAGGTCAAAGGCTGACACACTCCATCCATGGCTGACACCCTCATGGGCGACACAAAGCATCCTTGCCCGATACAGGGCTCAACCAAGCAAGGAAAGGTCCAAGCAAGGGAAAACAAGGCCCAAAAGAGATCAACCAAGCCCAAGACAACTCAAGGCACGAGCCCAAACCTTCCTCTCAACTCTAGAGGAAGCAAAGAGAGAGAAAGACATTTCTCAAGGTAGCAAACTTGCTCTCCAACCCTAACCTAAGTTATTTTGCAAGTAGCACCTCCAGCTCTCAACTAAGCACAGGCAAACCCTAATCATCACTAAAGATTATTAGTAAGCAACCAAGCACAAGGTTTAGGCAAAACAAACAGGGTAAGCCCAAAATGAAGATCAGGGTCCTTACAAGCCATAAACCTCTACAAAGGGATTTCGTCCCCAAAATCTGAAGAGAGAAGTGAGGGATACTTCCTTCTCATCTCTTTCTCAAGCTCCCACGTGGCTTCCTCAACACCACGATGATGCCAAAGAACCTTCACAAGAACCAGGTCCTTCCTCTTCAGCTTCTTTACTCTTCTGTCAAGGATCGCCACCGGACCTTCCTCATAGGTTACGTCTTCATCAAGCTCAACCTCAACTGGCTATATCACTGTCCGTGTGTCTGGATGACTTTTCTTCAACATGTTGACATGGAACACCGGATGTAACCTGTGCAACTCTGGCGGTAGCTCTAACTTGTAATCTACCTTGCCAACACGTGCTATTACCAGGTATGGCCCCATATACCTGGGTTCCAATTTACCTTTCCGGCCAAACCTTAGCACACCTTTCCAAGGTGTGACCTTGAGATACACTTTGTCTCCCAGTTGGAACTCTAAAGGTCGTCGACGATTGTCTGCATAAGACTTTTATCTGTCCTGTGATGCTTTCAACTTTTGTTGTATCACTCTGATCTTTTCTGTTGTCTGTTGTACTAACTCAGGAGCCAAAAGCTGATATTCACCAGACTCATACCAGCATAAAGGGGATCAACACTTCTTTCCATATAGAGCCTCATAGGGAGCCATGTCAATGCTTCACTGGTAACTATTATTGTAAGAAAACTCTATCAAACTGAGATGCATGTCCCAACTTCCTAGGGACTGCAAAACACAAGTTCGGAGAAGATCTTCCAAAGTCTGAATAGTCCTTTCCGACTGTCCATCTGTCTGGGGGTGGAAGACAGTACTAAACCTCAACTGCGTTCCCAACACTTTGTGAAATTGTTCCCAAAAATGACTTGTGAATTGGGGACCTCTGTCGGAAACTATCGTTGCTGGTACACCGTGCAAACGCACTATCTTGTCTACATACACTTGAGCAAGCTTCTCTACTGTATATGTTGTCTTTATAGGTATGAAATGAGTAGATTTTGTCAACTTTTCCACTATTACCCAAATGGAATCATGTTTCATAGCTATCTTTGGTAGACCAACTACAAAATCCATGGTTATGTGATCCCATTTCCATTGTGGTATCGGCATGGGTTGCAGCGTACCTGCCGGCTTCTGATGCTCAGCTTTAACTTGCTGACATACTGCACACTTAGACACAAACTCAGCTACATCCTTCTTCAAGCTAGACCCCCAATATAGGTCCTTCAAATTATGATACATCTTGGTAACTCCTGGATGCATAGCATACATTGACGTGTGTGCTTTCTCGAGCACTATCTTTCTTAGATTATCACCATCGGGGACCACCATTCTACCATGATAGCAAACTAGTCCATCCTTGGACTCATGGAACCCATCACGCTTTTTGCTGCCAAGCTCTGACCTGATCAATTGCACTATATCACCTTCCTATTGTGCGTCTTTGATCTACTATCTCAGTGTAGGCTTGACTTGCATTTGTGCCAACAGTCCTGCCAACAAGGAAACTTCCAACTATACATTCATCTTTCACAAGGAGACAAACATATCTCGCCTATGACATACCAAGGAACTCAATCATGCCTTCTTTTTGGAAAGAGAAGAAGACTTTCTACTAAGCGCATCAACTTTTACATTTGCCTTACCAGGATGATACTCAATTGTGCAATCATAATCATTAATTAGCTCCATCCAACGATGTTGTCCCATATTCAGCTCACTTTGCGAAAAGATATACTTCAAGTTCTTGTACTCTGTAAAGATCTGACACACCTCCCCATAAAGATAGTGTCTCCAAACATTTAACGCATGGTCCACCGCTGCCAACTCCAAATCATGCTTCAGATAGTTCTCCTCATGTTTCTTAAGCTGTCACGAAGCAAAAGAAACTACATGATCCTCCTTTATGAACACGCAACCTAAGTCCTTCTTAGAAGCATCGTAGAAAACAACATAGACCTTCCTAGGCTCTGGCAGCACTAACATTGGAGCACTAGTCATCTTCTCCTTAAAACTTTGGAAAGCTTATTGACAACGATCATCCCAGATAAAAGGTACATCCTTCCTGGTCAACTTTGTCATCGGCAATGTGATTGTACTAAAGTCCTTGATAAACCTCCGGTAATATCCTGCCAAACCCAGAAAACTACAAACTTCCGTCGGTGTCTTTGGTTGCTCCCAATCTGCAACTGAATCCACCTTCTTAGGGTCCACTCTGACTCCTTCTGCAGATATCACGTGACCCAAGAAAGTCACTTCCTTCAACCAGAACTCGCATTTGTTGAACTTGGCATACAACTGATGTTGGCGAAGAAGAGTCAATGCTTGTCGAAGATGTTATTCATGTTCTTGACTGTCCCGGCTGTAGATCAAGATGTCATCTATGAAGACTACAACAAACTGATCTAGAAATGGATAGAACACCCTATTCATCAGATCCATGAAAGTAGCAGGTGCATTGGTTATCCCAAACAACATAGCCATAAACTCAAAGTGACCATACCTCATCCTAAACACTGACCTAGGTATGTCATCTACCTTAATCCTCAATTAATGATATCCAGACCGTAGATCGATCTTTGAGAACACTGTGGCACCACGCAACTGGTCGAATAGATCATCTATCCTCGGCAATGGGTACTTATTCTTGATCGTGACTTTGTTCAACTGTCGGTAATCTATACATAACTACATCGACCCATCCTTCTTCTTAACGAACAACACTGGAGCACCCCAAGGCGACATGCTCAGTCAGATAAAACCTTTCTCCAACAACTCATGTAACTGCTTCTTCAACTCTGCCATCTCAGTTGGAGCCATCCTGTACGGTGTCTGTGCAACTGGTTGTGTTCCTGGTACCAGATTGATCTCAAAATCAATCTCTCGGGGTGGGGGTACACCGGGGAACTCATCAGGAAACACATCTGCAAACTCTTGGACAACCGTCACCTCCTCGAGGCTAGGACCTTTCACCTTGGTATCCATGACGTGAGCTAAGAATGCTTTACAACCTTACCGCAGCAACTTTTCTACCACCATTGCTGACACTAGACATGTCAGAAGAATCTTCCTATCTCCTTGGAAGATCCACTTCTCTCCATCGTCATCAAACACTGCCTACTTGGAACCACAGTCCAACACAACCTTATACTTCTCTAAGTTATCCATCCCAAGGATCACATCGAATCCATGCATATCAAGTGGTATAAGATCCACTTGTATATCGTGATCTGAGAAAGACAGAACACAAGACGGACACTCTTCTTGAAGTATCGAAGAACCATCAAGAGGGGTTTCTAACAACAGGCTATGTTTCTTACAACTAACAGGTAAAGGACATCTATCAAGCAGACTATGTGCGATAAAAGAGTGCGTAGAACCAGGGTCAACCAAAACAGATATAAAAGCAAGAAGAAGACAAATCAGAATGAAATAACTCCATCTGACCTGTCACCACTCGTGGGTTGACTATCGCCTCTGGCTGACTCATGGCATAGAATCGAGTTGTTGCTTGTCCACATCCTCTGCTCCCTTGAGCAGACGATCCTTCTTACAACGCTTGACCACGTCCTCACCCTATGCTACCACTGGGTTGCGGTCTATCTAACCCTTATTGATTCTGTCTCAGCTGTTGTGTTACTTCAACATCTCTCTTTGGGAAATCTGACCTCAAGTGCCTAGTCTGTCCACAGTGATAATATGACCTGCCTTCTGTCTGCAGCCTAGATGGCCCTGTCACTGCCACAGAAACTCTACTATGCGCCTTTGATGGAGAAGAAACATAACCTCTTCCCTTACTCGGAGACCACTGAGATGGTATACGAGAATTCTACATTACGGAAGGCGCTCAAAACCTTGGTTTCTTGAAGCCACCAAACCTCTGTCCCTGGAACTGAGCAGGCCTTTTCCTTGTCATGGACTCCCTTTTCTCCTTAACAGATCGTTCAATCCTACAAATGGACTCCACAAATGTGGCAAACTGCTCTCGATTCTCTAAAGTAGCAGCAGGTGTCGACAGCTCAGCACTCAAACCTTTCTCAAGCCACCTGATCCGCTCATCATCCATTGCCGCCATGTGAGGACAAAACCTCAGCAAGTCCATGAACTTGGCTTCATACTCGATGATGCTCATCAATCCTTGGCATAGACGTTCAAACTGGTTGATCTTCTCGTCTAGATATGTCTTCGAAAAGTATCTGCTGACGAACTCTCGTCGGAAAACATCCCAACCGATCTCACTGGGTCGCTTCTCCTCCTCGATGTCCCACAGTGGCCAGCACTACCTTTCATAAGGTAGACAACGTGCTTGACTTTGTCTGCTTCAGGGATTTCGAGGATCCGGAAGGCCTTCTCGAGACCTATCAGCCACAGATCAGCATCCGCCGGATCAATCGTTCCAGCATAATCCGAAGCTCTGACTCGGGGAAGCCTCTCAAAGGTCTTCCCAATACCTGATGCTTCACCATGGGGAGCCTCTGCTCTTGGCAGAGGTACTGGCATTCTTTCCACCATGTGATTCATCGTAGCCATCAAATGCCCCATAAGTTGTTGGTAGGCATGATTTTCAAGAATGGCTGGGTCAAGTTGGGGGACCTCAGGCACCCGATCTTCATGTGTCTTCTCTCCTACTCCATCAACTGATGTAGCATCACTGCTCTCGGCAGCATGTTCTTCATGGTTTCCAGACATCTTTAAGCTTTATCTTCCGCTGAGGGCAGAAGGTTAATGTAAGAAAATTTGGAAAACTCATAAGAACAGACGAAAACCTAGTCCTAGATCCCTGTAGACTCAGTGAAACCTAGAGCTCTCATACCAAACCAACTTGTGACACCCCGCCATCACACATACAATGAGATGACACGCGAAAACATGCGGAACCTCACATTACCGAAAACACAGGTTAATTAAAATTGATTGCGGAAAGCATACATGAGAGAACTTTTGCATCCCGATCCTGTAGAAAGACATGTTATATAAACATTCATAAACCCTGTTATAGGTCCACAGCTTATCAAAACCAACTGTACTATCAGCACCAGAGTTCAACACATGTTCATACATTCATAACGGCCACGTACGGCCAGCAGCAGGATATACAAAACTTACAACAGCTAGCATCGTGAAACGTCATCAACACCTCCAAGGACCTAAGTGTACAGGGATGACTCTAGGACTCTACTATAAAGCCACAAAATAGTAGTATGTCCATCTCTTGCCTTCTACTGCTCTTCTTGCTGCTCGGCCGCAACCTAACGACCACCACCACGTCTAGAACAATCACCTAAAAAGGGTGTAAACCAGCGGGGTGAGACACACAGTCCCAGCGAGAAATATAACTCCTCGCCAAAAATTATAAAACCTCAAAAAGATTAAAGCAGATAACAGCAGATAACTGATAAAGTGTATAACAAGAGCAACACACTGAGCAAAGCTATTATTACCATCAAGCTTACCAAGATATCCGGGAGGCATATAACCAAGTATTTCTTTATGGAACATGATTGACAAGATAAGCTTTATAAGAACTTATCACAAGATATAAGGATCGTACGCGCAACTACATAGTTAAACTAGATCAGCTATATAAGCAAGGCCTCAATCAATGTTCCATATTTTGCTCTAAGCAAGATATACTTATTCGGTTGGATTATGTTTTATTATGCCCTGAGGAAGTGAGCCTTCCCTACTCAAATCCAACCATTGGTTGTGAAGCCCAATCTGGTGCCATACAAGGTCTAAGGAGATCCGGACTCCATGACCTCACCTTCTCGTGGTCAGTGCATGAATCATCAAGCAAGACTGCAATCTTATGCTTATAGGGCCTCAGCCTCTGGGTCAGCTCTGGAAGCTACCCATATCCTTAGCTCACCTCATCGTAGGTCCTAGTGCATACATCTGAGCCATGAACGCATCATTCTCATCATTACATATCCTGAGCCATGGGTCTATTCACCATGCTCCATATGTCCTGAGTCTGCAACCACAGTTGCACTCAAACCCTCCTATTTTAGGCTAGGGGAAACCTCGCATATTCAACAATATGCACTCCAGGTAATCCCACAGGATATACAGTTTCACCATCACCAAATATTGACGGTAATGGATCTATGGCCAGGGAAAACTACATGATATGTTCATCTATAATTGATCAGTATATTTTAAGCCAATTGTTGAGGCAAAACAAAGTATAAACACAGCCTTATATGATTACATCATTATTGACATCCTCATATTGTCCTGGGACCTCAATCCCTTATTATATCAACCACTGCCTCTCAAGGCATCATAATCATGTATCAGCATTCCTGGGAACACATCCCTTATATGATCATCAGAGGATAACACCTCAACTAGGCACTCAGCCTTATATCAGGTCCTCATACCTACCAACTTGTTGCCACATTACCACATGGTGCTATTCTAGCACATATATCTCATAGCTCTTACCATGGTATGAATCCACATGAAATACTTGCATGGTTAGTATACACATTCATAGAGATAACTGAAGCCATCATGGATTAATAGAATGATCATGCTATCAAGTATAGAGCAACATCTATGATTATAAGCTTTACCATTCGTGGTATTATTATTAATCATGAGCATATATTATGCCTTATACCTATGACCATAGACATGGGTCACATCATCATGTGAAGCAACTTCATATGCTTCCAAGCTTCCTGGTTCAAAACCTATCATTATATCTCATCATCATATTTGTAGGATTCAAGGTGATTACATCATATCACTTGTGTTATTATTATAAGCCATATACATTCTGAGTTATCAGAACCCTCACCAAAACTCCTGCAACCCTCACAATAGGTAGCATCGGGAAGGGTGACTACCCTCACCCAAGCCTATCGGCCAAGGGGGGTATAATGCCCAAGGCGCCTCTAAGAGAAACCATCTCCATGTCGTCCATGAGTCCTTCATATTGACCAGGGCACCCTATTGCCCAAGGTGCCATATCGTGCATGAACCAGCTGGCTAAACAAGAAACATCTCTACCAACTCCACTAGGGGTGCATCGGGCAACACAACCCCATGTTTGTCATAGACCTAACGTCCATCTAGATCAAGCTACTCATATCGACCACCACTAACGCACCATCTAGGGTTCTCTATACAACCATCATATAAGGCATCACAAGAATACTTCATATTGCCCAAAACAAGAAAAGCTATTAGACATTATATCGGTCAAAGCACATCCAAGACAAGGGTCATCTCAGCTAAGGCATACCGGGCATCAAGCCACCAAGGCTCAACAAAGCATATCGGCCAAGATCAACACAAAGTAAGGGGGCATCGCACAACCTTACTTCAAAGGGTGTCGTTCAGAGCACAAGCTCAAGGTGTAACATCCCAAGCTCCATCTCCACTAAGTGTCGACCAAGGAAACCATAACGAGCACCAACCAAACCCAACTAGGTGTAACGACCAAGGTTACAACCCTAGACAAGAAGGTTATCGGGCAGCATTATTCCAAGGCATATCGTGCAAGGAACAACCCAACATGGTCATCTTCAACCTCAAGCACAAGGGCTCCAAACCCTAATTGATCAAGAAGATCGGCTCACCTCTCAACAACCAAGAGAGAGGGTTTTTTCACAACCTCTATCACAAATTGGGCAACCACAAGGATCCACCTCGATATAGGTCAGCATCTATTCAAAATCTCACCTCTCAAATCCATGGTGAGAGGAGGGTGTCGCCCAAGAAACTAGAATGCAGACTCACCTCTCAACTAAAATGAGAGAGGGGTATTGCCTACATAACTAGAGATCAAACTCACTTCTCTAGACCAAGGAGAGAAAAGGGGTATTGCTCAACAAGGAAAACCCTAAACCATGTTTCAGCCAACTAGGTGTAAAGGCATATAAACCATCAACAACATCAACAACATGTACTAGAGCAAGAAATATAACATGTAATGGCCGATCATCAACATATATGAAACATGCAACATAGAAAAGGTAGTCTAGATAGGGTTAGAAGTTATGTAACCTGCATTAAGAAAACTCCTCAAGCTCCAAAGCTCCAAACTTCTAGCTCCTAGCTCCACGCTCACCACTTTTGGCCACCTCAAGAAAAGGAACAAGAACCATAACCACCATGGCCGAAGAGTAGGAAAGATGGAGAAGAAGATGCTAAGGAGATAGGGAAGATGCTTACCAAAGGACAAGACCCACCTAGGGTTCGGCCACCTAGCTAGAGGAAGAAGAAGAGATCTCCACCAAGGGGGAAAGGATCAGCCACCAAGCTCTCCAAGGAATGTGTGTCATGCACACAAGGAGGGGAGAGCAACAAAAGAGCTAAAGGGTTCCCAAGGAAGAGAAAGTCAAGGCATATATAGTTGAGGGTCAAGGTTAAACCAAGGCAAGGTGTCACCTTACCAAGGGACACTTGTCCACACATTTTACCACCTTGCAAAACACATGCACATGCCATGCCACCACTCAACCAAGGTTCGGCCACATGTCCAAGCTAGGGTGACACAACCAAAGCAAGGAGGTCAAACAAGGTCAAAGGCTGACACACTCTATCCATGGTCGACACCCTCATGGGCGACACAAAGCATCCTTTCCCGATACAGGGCTCAACCAAGCAAGGCAAGGCCCAATCAAGGGAAAACATGGCCAAAAAAAGCTCAACCAAGCCCAAGACAACTCAAGGCACGAGCCCAAACCTTCCTCTCAACTCTAGAGGAAGCAAAGAGAGAGAAAGACATTTCTCAAGGTGGCAAACTTGATCTCCAACCCTAACTTAGGTTATTTTGCAAGTAGCACCTCCAGCTCTCAATTAAGCAGAGGAAAACCCTAATCAACACTAAAGATGATTAGCAAGAAACCAAGCACAAGGTTTAGGCAAAACAAATAGGGTAAGCCCAAAATGAAGGTCAGGGTCCTTACATAGATAGTCCACACGCACCACCAGGAACTCTAGTCATCCTGATGGACACACTAGAAGGAGTTGTCCCTTTCTATCAGTGTACTAGTCACCGACACACTCTCCCACCACCAATTACTTTTCTATAGTTGTCTTTCCCTCATTGTTCCTCCCTGGTCGGGTAGAACTTTCTTGGGCTCTCTCAGTTACCTCAACCAGAGAGGACAACAACTTTATAGAGAAATTGATGTTTTGAGTTGTGTTTTCTGAGAATCCCCATGTACCCCTCTATTTATAGTAGAGGGAAGGGTCAGGGTTCCCAGTCTGTACGGGGGTAGAAGGGTCTAGATTTTCCATGAACTGATTGCACTGAAGCAGGCGAACTGATCGGTTCACAACTGAACCGATCATTTGGGTAGATGAGGTGATCGGTTCATAACTGAATCAATCATTTGGGCAGGTGAGCCAATCGTTTCACCCAATGAACTGGTCATTTCACTTCCCAGACTTGCCCACAATTGACGTCCCTTATTCATTTCTAATTAATGCAAAGATTAATTCTTGTCCCAATCGAATTGAACAAGTGCAATGAGGATCTTTTCTCATGAACTGGGAAACCCAACACTTGCTTATTTGGTCCATGTGAACCGATCAGTTCACTAGAGTGAACCGGCCATATCACGGACCATGAGCCGATTAGTTCACCCAGTGAACTGATTGGTTGGTGGTCTAGGTTGTGTAGAACTCAGTCAATACAGTTCTCAATCAATCTAACACTCTAATCAGTTGGTTCAACACTTGAACTTGATGATTCTGAGTCAAGTCTATTGATTTAATGTTTTATTGAGTACCTAAACACTTTAGTAACAAATCTAAACATCATTCATGGATAAACTCCTCTTCCAGGTTAATCCTATGTGTGTGACCCTATAGGTTCCATTTCATGTTGGCAATGAATGTCCATAACTAACTTATGACATCACAAGCAAAGAGTGGTGCCTAGTCGCACATCAGTGCTACTCAAGTGAAAAGGAAACTTAGAGAACTTTCAACCTACAATCTATTATTAGTGTTATAGTGAATGTTTAGTTCCTTTATCGTTGATATCTGGATTGAACTCAAGGCATGAAATTGTCATCCTTTACAAACATTCAATCTATGTTTCTTGACTTAGAGTAGACTGTCTGAGATATATGTAAGCTCAATATCATATATTGACTTACATGTGCATGGCCATGCATTTCTCAGTCTCACTCCTCAAGTGGATAGGATATCACACTCCCTTAGGAGGGAAAAATTCCATATCTATCACTCACACTCAAGTCCCCATGTGTCAAAGTCACCCAATCATCACCCTCATAACAACCCATGTTTTAAGACTGTGTTTGATGATGTCAAAGTGTACCCAACGACATGTGATGAGTGCAGTGATTTTAGGTCTAAGAACTACAGTCACCACCAATACTATAAGAGACGATCCTGACTAACCAAGTGTGGTTTCCATGCATCACTCTTATGGTGGGTTGATGCAGCCCAGTTTTAGGGCTTCATCTTGTGTTATTTTGCATTTCAATCACATCTATACATGTTAGATTACATATTATTTCCCTTAATATGCTTATTATGTCAAAGGTACTTATGGATGTTCTTTGCATCATTTTTAGGCACTTGGACCATGCTATGGATGATGAGAGGTAAAGGAAGAGTTCTAGGGTTCCTCCACTCATGGAGGGGTCCAAAGAAGGCCCCAAAGCTCCCTCAACCCCAAATGCCAAGAATCATCATCAAGCAAAGAAATCCATGGATGATGAAAGATGAAGTTCAATTGCCTACTACAGACCCCAAAACGCTCGTCGGCATACCCCCACGGTCGTGTCTTTTTTTGGTGAAGAATCGACAGAATCAATAGGGATGCACCCAACTCACCACGACCGTGACCATCAGCACGACCATGGCCCATTGAAGATACCACAGCCATGGCCATCAACACAGTCATGGCCAACAGAGGAGAAGACGGTCGTGGCTCCCCCATAACGGCCGTGGGAATTTCACACAAGGATCCCCGAAATCAATAGGGAGGTGACCAATTTTGCACTTGAATGCCCACAGTCGTGGCCATCTGCCATGGCCGTGGCCTTTGAATATTGATTCGCTCATGCTGCTTCCCCATGATCAAGGTCTCCTCCTCCAAAATGGTCATGTTACTCACCACAACTGTGGTGCTACTCACCCAACATGATCATGGCACTCCGCCATGGCCGCGACTACCTCCTATACTTGCATTTTCACAACCCTTTCCACACCATGCATGTGTCCACTCCCCATGACCGTCCCATACCACCCCCACCATAGTCGTTGCCCATCAACACGGTCGTGGTGACCAACCGACCCTACCTATGTTTTACATTGTTTTTATTCTACCCCCACTTACCCTAGTGCTTCCCCACCACCTATCTATATACATAGGTGGTAGTTGGGGCATGAAGGTTAGACCTCCTAGTTTCTGCTACTCCACCCTACTCACCCCTTTGAAAAACACTAGAGGGGGGGTGAATAGAGTTTTTAAATAATTTTAACAATTTATTGAACTCAAACAACCACAATTGAAATTGGAAGAAGGAGACAGGTGTTTAGAGTGGTTCCAACTTTAGAAAATACTAAAGTTGTCAGTCCACTACCTGGTTGCTTACCCAACCGGGATTTTGAAAGTATTTATTTTATTACCTTCTCAAGGATTTATACAAAATACAATACTTTCCTTTACACCCTTTGAACAACCTTCACTTGAAGTAGGTGCACCAACTTTGAGGTAGCCTTCTTGAAGTAACTCCAAGCTCCCCCTTGAAGTAGCCTTCCTCTCTAGAAGTAACCTCCCATTGCACCAGCCTTCTGAAGTAGCTCAAAGTCACCTTCTTCACCAAGAAGATCTCCACCCTCTCCAATCAGCAGCCTCCAACCTAGGAGTAGCAAGGAGAGTACAAGCGGTAATAGAGAACAAGAAAGGAAAAAGGAAATTACAACTTATCCTTTGTAGCCCAAGGCTTGATTTGCCTAGATCAAGCGTATAGATCTCCTAACCAAGTGTATGAACTTGTGATTGCAGTGGGTAGGAGATACTAGCCCATAGGACACGAATTTTGAGCTAAGGAAGGAAATGGCTAATTGTCACAATGCTCAAATTGCTCACAAACAGATTGCTCAAAGTATGCTCAAGGATTTCTCAAGTGTAACAAGTGGGTTTTAGTGTCCTATGGCTTGTCCTATTTATAGGAATGGCCTAAGGATGCTTAAGGACGTTCTAGACAACTTCTAGGGGTTTCTAAGTGCTTAACTAGCCGTTAGGTACAAGTTTGTTGCTTTAACAACGGCTAATTAATTAATTCTACAGTTGTTGTCAGAGACCATCTCGGTCGAGGAATGGTCGACCGAGACACCTACTCGGTTGAACTTTTGTCGACCGACAGGCTCTCTGGAACAAGTGATTTGCAACGTTTATCTTCAACTGCCAACTACCTTGTCAGTTGTGTCTAACGACTACTTTGGATCTTTCTCGGTCGAGAAGATTGTCGACCGAGAGTGTCTCGGTCGAGGAGTTTGTCAACCGAGATTGATCCTGTTTTAATGTTTCAATTTAGGCACTAATTATATGTATGAGTGTGCATATGTGATCCTATTTGAAGGGGATGACTTATCTAAATGTGGTGTTTAGCTAGGGAAGATCTAACGCTTGATTTACATGCAATCTAAGTACTTGTACATTATATATTTGTACAAGTTTTTTACAAAGCTATTACATTGCATGAAAACGTAAACATGTAAGCATATGAAGATGACAAACATTTCCAAAAATATAAATAAAGGAAATATAAACCATATGAGTTTCATACCTTTAGATTACCTTTTGTAGCTTTTCCTCTTGGTTATAAAATGTGTGCTTATTATTCCCCTTGAATTATGGAACATGAAATCCATTTCACTAGGGAATATAGCAACTTTCAATGTAAAGCCAAGAGTTTATTTATGAAACTCATTGATTGAGTGTTTCTAAGTTTTAGTTTTATATTTATTTCTCCCCCTTTGTCATTTCAAAAAGATATCTGTTAGAAATAAAAACTCCCCCTTAATTAGATGTCCCATCAAATCTAATGAAAAAGATGTCCATTTAAAAGCCAAAATATCATGATGCAAGTAAGAGTTTTTGTTTAAGTAGCACAAATATCAAAGAAAACATCTTCCAAAGGAGTGATAAGCAGTTGCTTCCTAATTTTGTTAAATTGATCTAGTGGAAGCAGTTTTGTAAAAATATCAGCCAATTGATCTTTTGTATCAACATGATGAAGGGAAACATGATTCTTGGAGATATGATCCCTTAAAAAGTGATGACGGATTTCAATATGTTTATCTCGGCTGTGTAAAATAGGATTGTGTGCTAAGTTTATAGCGCTCGTGTTGTCACAAAAAATAGGCGTAGATGAAAGAGTAAAACCATAATCGTTTAATACTTGTTGCATATAAAGCACTTGAGCACAACAAGACCCTACTGCCATATATTCAGCTTCAGTTGTAGATAGGGCAACCGTATTTTGTTTCTTACTAAACCAAGATACTAAAGCTCTCCCTAACAAGAAACAGCCACCACTAGTACTCTTATGATTAAGTCGACAACCAGCATAATCCGCATCAGTATAAGCTTTAAAATCCAAGGATTGTCCTTTTGGATACCATAAACCAAAACAAGTAGTGTCGTCTAGGTAACGAAGAATTCGTTTAACTGCTAGAAAATGAGAGTGCATAGGTTGTGATTGAAATCGAGCACAAAGACCAATGGAAAACATAATGTCCGGTCTAGAAGCAGTTAAGTAAAGCAAACTACCAATCATGGCTCTATATAAGGAATCATCAATAGGTTCCCCATTTTCATCCTTATCAATTTTAATAGAAGTAGCCATAGGAGTAGTAGCATGTTTGCATTGATCCATCCCGAAACGTTTTAAGAGTTCTTTAGTATATTTTTCTTGGCTTATGAATATTCCGGTAGGTGTTTGCTTAATTTGAAAACCAAGAAAGAAAGTTAGTTCACCCATGAGGCTCATTTCAAATTCTTTTTGCATAATGTCACTGAATTGTGTGCACAATGAATCATTAGAAGCTCCAAAAATAATGTCATCAACATATATTTGCACAACTAGGAAATCAGATGTATATGTTTTGAAAAATAAAGTAGAATCTGAATTTCCAATAGAAAAATTATTATCAAAGAGATATGTCTTGAGCCTTTCATACCAATTCCTAGGTGCTTGTTTTAAACCATAAAGTGCTTTCTTAAGTTTATAAACATAGTCACCTTTTTCTGGTATTTCAAAACCAGGTGGTTGGGCAACATATACTTCTTCTTGAATAATGCCATTTATAAATGCACTTTTTACATCCATTTGGTAGAGTTTGATGTTTTTATGTGCAGTAATAGCTAGTAACATTCTAATAGCTTCAAGTCTAGCTACCGGTGCATATGTTTCATCAAAATCTATTCCTTCTTGTTGATTATATCCTTGTGCTACTAACCGAGCTTTATTCCTTATTACTTCTCCTGCCTCATTTAACTTATTCCTAAAAACCCATTTAGTTCCTATGATGGTTTTATCTTGTGGTTTAGGAACTAAATCCCATACATCATTTTTAGTGAATTGATTCAACTCTTCTTGCATGGCTATTATCCAATAATCATCTTTAAGAGCTTCAGATATCTTTTTAGGTTCAATGATAGAAACAAAAGCCATGTTTGCAACATCTTTGAAGGAAGACCGAGTTTTGACTTTATCATTAGGATTTCCAATAATAAGTTCTTGAGGATGATCCTTAATAAGCCTAGGTGTAGGTTGTGGTTCAGCTTGGTGATTATTTGTAGTAACTCTCTCACTATCATTTGGTATGTTTAAATTTTCGAATTGATTAGTGAGATCTATGATTTCTAGATTTTCAGATTTGATCTCTTCATGAAAAGAAACATGAATAGATTCCTCAACGTTTCTAGAGATAGTGTTATATACTCTAAAAGCTTTGCTAGAAGTGGAATATCCCAAAAAGAATGCTTTGTGTGATTTAGAGTCAAACTTATCTCTATCATCTTTGGTATTTAAAATATAGCATGTGGAGCCAAAAGTATGAAAATAGTCAACTCTAGGTTTCTTAGAATGTATTATTTCATATGGAGTTTTCTTTAAATGAGAGTGAACAGTTACTCTATTTAACACATAGCATGTAGTGTTTACAGCTTCAGCCCAAAAGGTTTTGGGTGTGTTGTGTTCAAGCATCATAGTTCTAGCCATTTCTTGTAGTGATCGATTTTTCCTTTCAACTATACCATTTTGTTGTGGGGTGCGTGGAGCAGAAAAATTATGAGTGTACCCTTGAGATGTACAAAATTCTTCAAATGTATGATTTTCAAATTCTCCACCATGATCACTTCTAATGGTACATATTTTGCTTTGTAATAGATTTTCAATCTTGGAACAAAATTGTATAAAAACATGAATAGTATCATCTTTAGTTGGAATAAAATGTACCCATGTGTATCTACTATAATCATCAATAATAACAAAACAGTATCTTTTACCACCAATAGATTGTGTCCTCATGGGTCCAAATAAATCCATATGAATTAATTCTAAGGACCTACTGGTGCTAAGTACATGTTTTGGTTTAAAAGAGGTTTTGGTTTGCTTTCCCATTGTGCATGGTTCACAGTTTTCAACTTGATCAAAAGATAAAGTAGGCAATCCACGAACAAGATCATATTTCACTAACTTTTTAATAACATGTGAACTAGCATGTCCTAGTTTTTTATGCCATAGTTGTAAGGTATTTTCATTTGCAAGCAAGCATTTCCCCACTATTGATTTCATAGAGTTGGGTTTAAGGATATAAAGATTTACAACTCTATTTCCTTCATAAACAACATTTGTAGTGTTTTCTATCAATAACTTGCAGCAAGTTTTGTTAAATAACACATCATAACCACTATCACATAATTGACTAACACTTATCAAATTATGGAGCAAACCATCAACGAGTAGAACATTCTTTATTTCGAGGTTTGTACCAACATTACCTATTCCAATGATTTTGCCTTTACCATTGTCTCCA
Organism: Alisma plantago-aquatica; assembly: GCA_963693085.1. Taxonomy (NCBI): domain Eukaryota; kingdom Viridiplantae; phylum Streptophyta; class Magnoliopsida; order Alismatales; family Alismataceae; genus Alisma; species Alisma plantago-aquatica. Next base: position 839,897,725 of record OY856410.1, on the reverse strand, counting down.
AAGGTGACTGTTCCACTTTTCTTTTCTTCAAAGGTTTGAAAAGCATCCTTGTTCCCGGTCATATGTTTGGAACATCCACTGTCAACCACCCATTCCTGCATTAAAATGTAGATTTTGGTACCCATGTGATGGTCTGATATGGTTAGAATCATTTAAGTACATATTTGTATAAGAGTTCTGAATCAGAAATCCAGTCGGTCGACAATTGTTCGACCGACATCTGTCTCGGTCGACTAATTGTTGATCGAGAAGATTTCTGTATTACAAACAAAGAAACACAGAAATTTAGCTCGGTTGACCAATTTTCGACCGAAATAATTGTTGTAAATTTTGATATGTTACAGACATTCGGTCGGTCGACAATACTTCGACCGATTAATGGTTCGGTCGACAATACTTCGACCGACTAAGTTTCTGTTTCAGTACAACAATGCAGAAAATTAACAATATGCATGAAATCTTTTGTTTAGTTGAGATAAGACAATATAAATAGCAAGATGGAGCGTTTGGTCATATCTCAACTAAATTCCATTTGACTCTACTGAGTTTGAGGTTTTGGGACCCAAACTAATTCGGAATCCTTAGTTTTATAAGGGCATGAAAAGGAATAGTGTCCAAGACGTAAACAAAAATGGCAAGTAATAGAATCAACTTCATTTCTCTTTCTAGCCATTGTGTTCTTGGGTACAAACATATTTTGAGTTCTTTTGGGTTGATTATTCTTTGGAGCATATCCCAAACCTTTTCTTCCGTTGAAAACAGTACCAATGCTTAGAATGTTATCAAGTATATCTTTTCTTCTTAACTCATAAAGTTTTCTTTGCAGCTGAGAAATATCATTCATTTTCTTGTGTAGATCATTTCTTGCTTGATCTAAATCAGATAACAATGAATCTCTTTCTTTTATAACATTATCATAGTCTAGATGGTTACACAAAATAGGTTGAGTCTGAAAATCTTTTAGTTTAGCTAACAAGTCAGTCTTTTCTTTAGAAAGAAGATCAACATTTGTTTCTAAAGTGAGTAGCTTTCTAGTGCAATCATCTAAAGATGTTTTTAAAGACAAATTCTCAAGATCAATGTTATTCTTTTCAGAAGAAAGATTATCTAATTTAGCAATTAGCTCATCATTTGATTTGATAACCTTCTTTCGTTTCTTCTTGACATCAACATACTTATCATGAATTTCTTGTAGACTAGTAACTAACTCTTCTTTAGGAAGATCAAGTAGGCTTACCTCTTGAGAGTCTTCATCATCTTCTCTTGCCATTAGACAATCCACTGTTTCTTCTCCGCTCTCACTGTCACTTGACTCGTCCCATGCAGCTTTATAGGCTTTTTCTCCCTTCTTCTTGTGTGAGCTTTTCTTTCCTTTCTTTGCTTTAGGACATTCACTTTTGAAATGCCCTTTCTTCCCACATTCAAAGCACCTAGGAGGGGTAGAAGAAGAGCTGGAAATTTTGTTAGATTTAAATCTTTTGTATTTCTTACCGTTGACGATCAAGGCTTCTTCTCCTTCTTCTTCACTTGACTCCTCACTTTCTTGTGTGACGACTTTTGAAGCTTTTAGAGCCACATCCTTCTTCTTTCCTTGTTGAAGTTCACGTGCTCTTCTTTCCTCCTCTTCTAGGGTTGCTTCATGAGCTTCTAGGTTGCCAATAAGTTGCTCCATTTTCAGTCGAGTGAGGTCGTTTGCTTCTTCAATGGCTGTCACCTTTGGCTTATATTTTGGAGGGAGTGATCGAAGGATTTTTGATACTAGATCTTCTTCAAGGACAGGTTTTCCTAGGGAACTTAAACCATTAACAATAGTAGAAAATTTTGCAAACATTTCACTAATAGATTCATCAGGATCCATACGAAAGTGTTCAAACTTTTATTTAAACATGCTAATTTTGGAATTTTTGACTTGGACTGTTCCTTCATAGGTTATGGATAGTCTATGCCAAATATCATAGGCTGTGTCACAATTAGATATTCTATTAAATTCTCCTACCGATATAGAACAATATAAAATGCTTACAGCTTTTGCATTCATTTGAGATAGCTTTACCGTATTTGCATCCCATTCTGCAAATTGAGTTTGAGGGAGCTCATATGGGGTTGACAGCATTCTCCATAAGTCCCAATTGATGCCTTGGAAGTAGAACTGCATCCTTCTCTTCCAATATTGGTAGTTTGTTCCATCGAACGCTGGAGGCCTAGCAACAAGTGTCCCTTCGAGGTTAAGGTTGTTGAGCACTCCATCACCCATTTCTTCAAGACCTTGTTAGGGTTCCTTGAAGCCTGCTCTGATACCAATTGAAAAACACTAGAGGGGGGGTGAATAGAGTTTTTAAATAATTTTAACAATTTATTGAACTCAAACAACCACAATTGAAATTGGAAGGAGACAGGTGTTTAGAGTGGTTCCAACTTTAGCAAATACTAAAGTTGTCAGTCCACTACCCGGTTGCTTACCCAACTGGGATTTTGAAAGTATTTATTTTATTACCTTCTCAAGGATTTATACAAAATACAATACTTTCCTTTACACCCTTTGAACAGCCTTCACTTGAAGTAGGTGCACCAACTTTGAGGTAGCCTTCTTGAAGTAACTCCAAGCTCCCCCTTGAAGTAGCCTTCCTCTCTAGAAGTAACCTCCCGTTGCACCTGCCTTCTGAAGTAGCTCAAAGTCACCTTCTTCACCAAGAAGATCTCCACCCTCTCCAATCAGCAGCCTCCAACCTAGGAGTAGCAAGGAGAGTACAAACGGTAATAGAGAACAAGAAAGGAAAAAGGAAATTACAACTTATCCTTTGTAGCCCAAGGCTTGATTTGCCTAGATCAAGCGTATAGATCTCCTAACCAAGTGTATGAACTTGTGATTGCAGTGGGTAGGAGATACTAGCCTATAGGACACGAATTTTGAGCTAAGGAAGGAAATGGCCAATTGTCACAATGCTCAAATTTCTCACAAACAGATTGCTCAAAGTATGCTCAAGGATTTCTCAAGTGTAACAAGTGGGTTTTAGTGTCCTATGGCTTGTCCTATTTATAGGAATGGCCTAAGGATTCTTAAGGATGTTCTAGACAACTTCTAGGGGTTTCTAAGTGCTTAACTAGCCATTAGGTACAAGTTTGTTGCTTTAACAATGGCTAATTAATTAATTCTGCAGTTGCTGTCAGAGACCATCTCGGTCGAGGAATGGTCGATCGAGACACCTACTCGGTCGAACTTTTATCGACCGACAGGCTCTCTGGAACAAGTGATTTGCAACGTTTATCTCCAACTGCCGACCGAGGAATGGTCGACCGAGACACCTACTCGGTCGAACTTTTATCGACCGACAGGCTCTCTGGAACAAGTGATTTGCAACGTTTATCTCCAACTGCCAACTACCTTGTCATTTGTGTCTAACGGCTACTTTGGATCTTTCTCGGTCGAGAAGATTGTCGACCGAGAGTGTCTCGGTCAAGGAGTTTGTCGACCGAGATTGATCCTGTTTCAATGTTTCAATTTAGGCACTAATTATATGTATGAGTGTGCATATGTGATCCTATTTGAAGGGGATGACTTATCTAAATGTGGTGTTTAGATAGGGAAGATCTAACGCTTGATTTACATGCAATCTAAGTACTTGTACATTATATATTTGTACAAGTTTTTTACAAAGCTATTACATTGCATGAAAACATAAACATGTAAGCATATGGATTTCCCTAGTTGCTTTTTCATCCACCTTAATCCTGCACACTCAAGTAGCTCGTTAGATCAAGAAGAATGAAATGTTTGTCATAATCAAAACAAAGGGATTTATAGATGTCCATTTAGCCAACACCCTTGAGCATTCATTGCACTCCCCCTTGCATTTATGCTCTCCATCCACCATTTCCACCTCACTTCCACCTTGGAAACCTAGTTTTCTAGGTTTTCTTCCATAATCCCCCATATTCTCATGCCCATCTGCACCATTGGAGGAGGAAGGGCATCCCCAAGCTACTAGGAGGTGAAGAATAAGTCTTCTACCACAAACTCCATGGAGTTTCTTCCTCTTCTTCCCCTTTCTTTTGCTATTTTCTTGATCATGTCTAGCTAAGCCCCTAGTGGTGGGTTGTTTGGGGTCAAAATGTGACTTTGATACCATGTTGGGGGAAAATAGCTTATAATGAACATAATTTATATCTATGATGATTGCTTCTGGCTTCTATTTCATTTCCTATTTTATTGCATGTGGTTTGTGCCTATAACATGGATTGCTTGCTTTATGATGTTTGATGACACTTAGCTTCTAGGAGGAATTGCAGTGTATGTGGCCAATCTTAGGAATGGTTCCTAGGTCAAATTAGTGGATCCCTAGTTAACCCCCTTTGTTCATACATACACATCCCTCCTTCTAAAAGTGAGTGTGAGATCTAAGTGGCTAGTGTAAGTGTGATTAGTGCAATTTCCTAGAGCTTTCTAAAGGCTAGATGGCTAGTGGCATGAGGTGAAAAACTCGCATATCTACTCCCATTTCCACCCTTGGCTCTCAATTGACCTAATACCACTTACCCTAGAGACCTAGACTTGACAAGTCCTACTAGAATTACACCTAGCCTTAGTTCTCCAACTAGTAGTATAGGGTACATTCTACTAGAACTTGCCTTGTTGTTTGGTTTGGTAATCTAGATAGAATTGTGATAATTGCTTGATATGTTGTGATCCCCCAACCAATATCAAACCACATTCACCCAAATGGCCCACCTACCTTATCTCATTACTTAAAACCCACTTTCCCTTCTTAGCTTGTTCATATTAGTCTAGCTTAGTGTCTTTTGTCCAATTTAGTTAGTTGCTTAATCTTGCTTTGTAGTGTTAACTTAGGCTTTTTCTCTCTCTCTTGTGGTTAATCTAGTTCTTAGTGCCAATTTCTCTTCTAGTGTAGTGTAGTTAACATCTGCTCCTGCCCTATTAGTTGCTTAATCTAGTCCTTTAGACTTGCTTGTTTAGGGTAACTTATGGTCATGATAATCTAGTTTTCATAACTTCTTTTACTTCCTTGTTCATCTAGTTTAACAAACAATCAACCCTTTTAAAACCCTTCAACCCTAATTTCCAAAATAGGAACATAGCCAATGCTAGTCTAGATCTAGTGCCCCCTCTATCCCTGAGGATTGACCCCTACACTTACCCTTCACCTATGCTACAATAGTACCCCGTGTGCTTGCGGGTGACCTATTGGGTACTGTGATCGACTTGGTTAGGGTTAATATAAATTTTTTAAAGATCCATCATGTGTGTTTGAGTCCCGTGGAGTGCATCTAGTCACCTTTAGTTGGCTAGTGTGTACACCTCTGGCTTGACGCACCAAGCTTTCTGGCATCGTTGCCAGGGACAGAAGCGCTCGACCTAGCTAGTTAGTGTAGCTTAGCCTTTCCCTTTACCCTCATCATTTCCATTATTTATTCTTTGTTCACATTTGCATATTGCCATTCTAACTTGGTTTCTTGTTGATTATTTGATTATTGTGCAAGTGACAGTTGTGCATGTGCCACACGCGTTCCACTTATACTGACTTGGTGTTGTACGACCCCAAGATAGGTAGAAGGAGACGCCAAAATTGCCGCAACCAACAGCGAGAAGCTGAGATGGCAGACAACAACCTTCAACCTCCACCATAGCCCAACCACCCACTCCATGAGTATTTCACCCTAGGGGACTACAATTCACCCATTGCCACCCTAGTTGACCAAATTTTGGGTCAACAGTTCTCCATTACACCCGCACTCCTTGGAATCCTCCCCACTTACTATGGGATGGAGAATTAATGAGAATCCCTACCATCACATCAATGCATTCCTTGAGACATGCTCCACTTTCTGTACCCCCGCCGCTACCGATGACTCCATCCGGAGAACCCTCTTCCCTTTCTCCCGAAAATAAAAAGCTAAAGAGTGGTACATCTTGAAGACAGAGTTGGTAACTTGGAATGAAGTCAAGAATGAATTACTTACAAAGTTCTTCCCAATTGATAAGTTAACCTACATGAGAAGATGCATCACCTCCTTTACCCAGAAAGAGAATGAGCCCTTCCATGAGGCGTGGGAGAGGTTCTAAAAACTTCTCCCTGACTGCCCCCACCATGAAGTGTCATTGTGGCAACTAGTTCAAGCCTTCTACACTGGGCTTGAAGAGTTTATACAAAACAACATCGATTCATCTTGTGGGGGCACTTTCATGGAAAAGCCACCCGAGGAGTCGTGGCCTTTGCTCGAGCATCTTTCTGAAAATTCCCGCCATTGGGTTTCTACAAAAGGGGAGCATTGTGGCCGCAACTACATCCCTAAACCTTCTTCTATAGCTCTGGATAGCAACGTTGACAATCCTGACATGATGAAGATGATAGCGGACATGATAAAGATGATGAAGAACCAAGCTGGTGGTTCTCCTAACCAATCCACAATGGCAGTCAACTCTGTTGATCAAGAAGTACATGCCTTGCACTCTTTTGGCAAATAGAATAATCAAGGCCCCATGTCCAACACTTATACTCCCGAGTGGAGAAACCATCCCAATTTCTCATGGAGACAACAAAATGAAGATGGGCAAGGACAAGGGCAGCCAAGGCCACACTATAGTTCAAAGTTTGATGAAGTGCTTAGCAGATTAATAAATTGGGATGAGGTAAAGAGAGAAGTGTCCTCTCAAGGGCAAAATATTATCCGCCATAACAAAGGCTTGATCAAATCTCAATCTCACTTTCTCACTGCGAAGAAGGAAGACTTCCATCTCAACCAATGCCCAACCCAAATAATGATGGTACTTTCCTAGGAAACACTCAAAGTTCATATGCTCCGTCGTCATACCAAGCACCGCCAAATCCCTATGCTCCACCTCCACCTCGCTCATACCAACAGCCACCTTTTCAATACCACCCCCATCCACAAAAACAACCACCACAACAACCACAACCGCAATTCATCCTCCAAAACCCAAATTCACCTCACCAAAGGCCACCACCACCCCAACAGCCACAACCATCTTCACAAGTCCCTCCTTCTTCCCACAAACAAGTGAATATGGTGTCTATAATATGGGGGAGAGAATCTTCTCAAAAGCTTGAAAAAGGAGAAAAGAAAGTGATTAAAGTTAATGAAAAAAGCTTGATGCTAGAAGGGGCTAGCAAAGATCGCAAAAGCTCCAAAGAATTTACTACTCAAGTACTGCTAGAGAGTGCCAAGTGCACCCAAGTTTCTGCTACTCCCGGTGTGAATGTAGTAGCACCCTCACTTGTTTCACCCTCTCTTAGAAGTAATGAAAGTGCAAGAGATTTTTCTCTTCCGTCTGTTTGTGATAAGGTCAAATTTGTTGCCCTACATACCATTGACATAGAAACACTTGAGGCAATGCTGTGTTGGGAACCAAAACCTCCTCATGAGATGAGAATCACCATCATCCCTCCTCAAGACCCACTGAGTGTTGTGGAAATGCTTGATGCAATCGGGGAGGAATCCCATGAAATGTTAGAATGTCCATCTCTCCAAGAAAAGGGAAACAATGTCATGAATCTCCTAGGATTCTTGAAAAAAGGAACGACAGTCATCAAAGCATTCTTTTCATTGGTGAAAGATGTTTGCTTGGGGAAGAGAAAATTGGCGCTAATACCACCCAAAGAAATCATTGCTACAAAATCAGTGAATTTCATCTTTGACCTTGGCTTTCCAGACAAAAGGGATGATTCGGGAGTTCCTCTCATTACCTACTACATCGATACACAACCTGTTGAGCAAGCTCTCCTTGATTTTGGTGTAGGGACAAGTATCATGCCATGGAGCATGTATCTATGACTTGGCCTCAATAAAATGGAATAGGTGGATTGTGTCCTTGTCTTGGGTGATGGAACTAAGAGGAAGCCCTTGGGAATAGTGCAAAATACATTAGTAGCAATGGATAAAAGGATAGACATTGCATATGTGACCTATTTTCTAATTATGGATTCTAGACCTATTGATGGAAAAGAATACCTCATATTGGGGAGACCCTTCTTATCCACCGTGGGTGCAGAAATAAATGTGTGTACGGGCACTCTAATAGTCACTTATAAAAGAAGAAAGTTTGATTTGTTTATATTCACTGAGGAGGAGAGGTACAAGTTGGGCAATGAAGACTTTGATGATAGTCTATGCTACTGTGATCCCTTAGAGCTGTGGAAATCAAGTCCATACTTCCATTCAATATACACTCCTTGGGATGAAGCCCATGTTGTCAGGACACTAGAAAGGATCATTGTGGAAGAGAAGGAGGACACCATGGGTATTAACATTTAGTGAAGAGAGCAACAAGCTCAGCTGAAGGCTATAAATTTAGCACTAGTGGGAGGCAACCCACGTGGTTTGAGATTCTCGATCCTTGTTTTATCATACTTTCTTTTGGTTTTAAAAACACACACACACACACACTATACTTGACAGTTTTTCTATTTGTGAATCATGTTAGCACAGGAACAAGGAAGAAAAGGTGATGTGTAAAGGATTTATCCAAGGAAGAGATCAAAGTGGGAGAGAAGATTGCAAATCAATAGAGGAGCTACAGGAAGAAGGCCAGAATGTCCATGTCGCTCAGCACGGCCGTGGTGGCCCTGTCTTGCTCACCTAGTATTACATTGACCACTCCAACTCTTGGCGGTTGCCTTCCGCGACCCCACACTTCTTACCCTACTATTCTAAACTTCTATTTCATGTTGAGGGCAGCATGATTTAAAAGTTTGTGGTGGTAAGGTAGTAATCCCTTCTTTCACCGCATTTTTATCTATGTGCCTTATGCTAAAATTTTACAAGATGATCAAATATTTTGACTAACATTCATACTTGTATATCCTGACCTTGTGTGTCTACTAGCATTCATGCATAGCATGTAGCTACTTTCTTGAATTTTGCCTAATTTTTTAAAAAAGTTGCTCCTTTTTGCCATGCGTTGCATATCATGTAGATTTTTGGTAATTTTTGCATGTTTTAATTAGGATTTTTTGTTTTATGCTTTAAATTCCCTAAAAGTTTGGTTTAGATGTGATTGAAGGCAAATTGGCACCATTTTGGCCAATTTTCCCAAACTTTAATGTCCTTGCCCAAAAAGTAGGTTTTGACTTAATCTCCTCTATTTGAAATGAAATTTTTAATCCTTTGACAAATGCATGCCGTTCTCTTAGATTTTTATTGCTATATGGTCTTGATTGTTGACTTTTTACATGTGCACCACCTCTCTAAGTTTGTGAACATTTTGGTTGAATCATGAAGTGAGCAAGATACAAACGCTTAAAGCCTATGGAATCACCTGATAGAAATGTGAATGTCATGTTACTCTATCATGTGGTGTGATATCATTTGATGAAGTGTTGGATTAGCTTTCGTACAAGAACTTTTATGTTGAAGACTACACTAATGACCCCTCTTTGATCCGACTGTTCTTTCACCATCTTCATACCTATCCACCTCATGAAAGGATTCCCTAGTGCACATAATCAGCCTTGGCGACCTCTAAAAGTTTGGGGTGACTGTATCTTTATCTCCCCGCTTCACTCTATCCACCATATACCCTATCTACACCAAGGGAAAAGAAAAGAAATAAAAAAGAAAATAAAAGGATGCTTCTATTTAAGAGCATTCAAATAAAGAAAAGATGAGTGCTCTATGTAATAGCACTCCAAAAACCTTTCTGCAACCCTTTCTTCTACTTTCATACCTAATGAGCTAGGAAAAATCAAACCTAGCCCACTTTACCCCTTTCTACAGTAATGAGGGTCATTTAGTGTGGTTTGAGACATAAGAGTGAATGCATTAAAGTGAAACAATACTCCTAATCATCTTTGATTAATACCAACATGAAACGGCTTACCCAGAATAACATGAAGGACATATGGATAGCTTGTGTATTCTATGATTTATATTTGAAGTTTGTATGCTCAGTGTTCATCTCATGATTGGTATGTGAAAGAGGAAATGGGAGAGGTGCAACACATGTAGTTAGTCACTTCCAAGACCATGTAGTCAATAATCTTTTGTTGCTATGCATTTTTCACTCTTGTGTATTGAATGAAAACTAAAAATAGAGATTAAGTTAGAGCATACTTGAGGACAAGTATGTTTCAAGTTTGGGGTGGTGATGCAGCCCTATTATATGGCTTCATCTTGTGTTATTTTGCATTTCAATCACATCTATACCTATTAGATTACATGTTATTTCCCCTAATATGCTTATTATGTCAAAGGCACTTATGGATGTTATTTGCATCATTTTTAGGTATTTGGACCATGCTTTGGATGGCTGATAGAGAAAGGAAGAGTTCTAAGGTTCCTCCACTCATGGAGGGGTCCATAGAATCCCCCAAATATCTCTCAACCTACCCCCAATGGCCAAGAATTGTCATCAAGCAAAGAAATCCATGGATGATGAAAGATGAAGTTCAATTTCCTGCCACAGACCCCAAAACAGTCATGGGCATACCCACACGGTCGTGTGTTTTTTTGGTGAAGAATTGACAGAATCAATAGGGATACACCCAACTCACCATGTCTGTGGCCATCATCACGACCGTAGCCATCAACACGGTTGTGGCCAGTAGAGGAGAAGACGGTCGTGCCCCCCTCCACAACGGATGTGGGAAATTCACACAAGGACCCCTAGAATCAACATGGAGGTGACCAATTTTGCACTTGATCGCCCATGGTCATGGCCATCCGCCATGGTTGTGGCCTTTGAAGATTGACTCGCCCATTCTGCTACCCCACGATCAAGGTCTCCTCCTCCAAAATGGTCGTGTTACTCACCACGTCCGTGGTGATACTCACCCAACACGACCGTGGCACTCTGCCACGGCTATGGCCACATCCTATGCTTGCATTTTCACCACCCTTTCCACACCAGGCCCATTTCCACTCCCCACGACCGTCCCATACCACCCCCACCACGATCATGGCCCATCAACACAACTGTGGTGGCCAACCGACCCTACCTATTTTTTACACTATTTTTCCTGTTCTATGCCCACTTACCCTAGTGCTTTCCCACTACCTATATATACATAGGTGGTGTCTGGGGCACGAAGGTTAGACCCCTAGTTTCTTGTACTCCACCCTACTCACCCCTTGAGCCTTCATCAAACTCCCCCTTTCATTTATTCTCTCTATCCACCATTTCCACCTCACTTCCACCTTGGAAACCTAGTTTTCTAGGTTTTCCTCCATAATCCCCCATATTCTCATGCCCATATGCAACATTGAAGGAGGAAGGATGTCCCCAAGATGCTAGGAGGTGAAGAATAAGGCTTCTACCACGAGCTCCATGGAGTTTCTTCCTCTTCTTCCCCTTTCATTTACTATTTTCTTGATCACGTCTAGCTAAGCCCCTAGTGGTGGGATGTTTGGGGTCAAAATGTGACTTTGATACCATGTTGGGGGAAATAGCTTGTAATGAACATAATTTCTATCTATGATGATTTCTTCTTGCTTCTATCTCATTTCCTATTTTAATGCATGTGGCTTGTGTCTATAACATGGATTGCTTGCTTTATGATGTTTGATGACACTTAGCTTCTCGGAGGAATTGGAGTGTATGTGGACAATCTTAGGAATGGTTCCTAGTTCCAATTAGTGGATCCCTAGCTAACCCCCTTTGTTCCTACATACACATACCTCCTTCTAAAAGTGAGTGTGAGATCTAAGTGGCTAGTGTAAGTGTGATTAGTGCAATTTCCTAGAGCTTTCTAAAGGCTAGATGGCTAGTGGCATTAGGTGAAAAACCCTCATCTCTACTCCCATTTCCACCCTTGGCTCTCAATTGACCTAATACCACTTACCCAAGAGACCTATACTTGACAAGTCCTAATAGAATTAAACCTAACCCTAGTTCTCCAACTAGTAGTATAGGGTACATTCTACTAGCACTTGCCTTGTTGTTTGGTTTGGTAATCTAGATAGAATTGTGATAATTGCTTGCTATGTTGTGATCCCCCAACTAATATCAAACCACATTCCCCCAAACGGCCCACCTACCTAATCTCAGTGCTTAAAACCCACTTTCCCTTCTTAGCTTGTTCATATTAGTCTATCTTAGTTGCGTTTGTCCCATTTAGTTAGTTGCTTAATCTTGCTCTGTAGTGTTAACTTAGGCTTTTGCTCTCTCTCTTGTGGTTAATCTAGTTCTTAGTGTCAATTGCTCTTCTAGTGTAGTGTAGTTAACCTTTGCCCTATTAATTGATTAATCTAGTCCTTTAGACTTGCTTTTTTAGGGTAACTTAGGGTTGTGATAATCTAGTTTTCATAACTACTTTTAGTTCCTTATTCATCTAATTTAACAAACAATCAACCCTTTTAAAACCCTTCAACCCTAATCTCCGCAATAGCAACGTAGCCAACACCAATCTAGCTATAGTGCCCCTTTGTCCCTGAGGATTGACCCCTACACTTGCCCTTCACTTATGCTACAATAGTACCATGTGTGCTTGTGGGTGACCTATTTGGTAATGTGATCGACTTGGTTAGGGTTAATATAAATTTTCAAAAGATCCATCCTATGTGTTTGAGTCCCGTGGAGTGCATCTAGTCACCTTTAGTTGGCTAGTTTGTACACCTCGGTCTTGACGCACCATGGGTCTATCTGATACATTGTTATTTAACATTTATCTATGTGCTTGGTTTGATATCATATCATGACTGATGAGATTCTATAATCAACCAACACACACTCTAGTCTTTTGTTGTATTGATGTTTATGGTTTTTTCCACAATAACAACTGACTGGGGACAATAGTGAGAATGTACATACTCTTAACATATGTATGATCTCATTGTTAAAATCACGTACTTGAAGACATACGTCATTGAGTATTGTCACTCTCTAGACATCTAACATGTTTTACTATTATATCAAAATAGTTAAAACATATAGACAGAAATTGCCTTTATTATTATCAAATCAAGTATCACATGTCCCATTCCAATCATCATATGATTGGCTCTCTGGGCACACTATACCAACAATCACTACAACATGTAACGCATATACCACCGACATCCCCAGTTGGTATTGGGTACCACACAACTATAAGGAGTCTGCCCTACTAGTTAAGACCCCCGCACCCTACTGGTGCGCTCCGACTTATCTCAATATGGACTAACTCTAGTTAGGAAACTGTTTCCTCCTCACAAGTTCAGGCCTCATCCTGTGAGGATTCTACAACGTTCAAGGCATCTAAATGTCTAATTCACTCTTGAAGTTCACAATTCAATCGCCACATCAACATATCTTAGTTTAGCTTTGTAAACTATTTATTTCATAGATCATCAGATAATACTTACCACACACCAAACTGTTAAGCATCACCACATCTCATACTGATAAACATTGATATCACAATACTAGATTCACTTAACACCCTATCCTTAGGGTTTCATTTACCTCATTCACTTATCACATGACTTGCATAAGGATTTAATGTACCATAGACATTCACTGAATAAAGATTACTTTCAACAACATACGTATGAAACCCTAGAATTGAGTTGAATTTGGGTTTCCATGCTAATCATTGAGATATCATGATTCAAGAATAACATTGAAGAAATAAATTCTATTATTTCAAGAAAAGCACTTCAAATGAATTTCACAAGATCTATTCGCAAATTCCCAACTTTCCACTCATCTAGGGTTTTGCCTTCTTTACTGAGATATCAAATAAACACTATTCACATCACATGAAATCAAAGATAGTATCTAACATATATGTGCTACACATTCAGATAAATAATCATTCATAATCAAGGAGATTCAGATAGACAAATTTCTCTATTTGATTATACAACAGTTGTAGTCATAGCTGAAAACCCTAATTTTTAGTTTACTCTTATAGCCTCTGCAAATACTTAGGGAATTCTCATTAAGATGGATTGTATCCAATTCTAATATGATTTAATCATCTAAAATTCATAAAAATAGAGGAAGAATCCATTTCATATCATTTTACAAAAACTAGATCAAAAAGACAATTTAGGATTTGTAGTCGCATACTGAGCAATTGAATATTGTTGATGATTTAACTCATTTTCATGTAATCTACTATTTAAGTTAAGTACCCACTCACCCTAAGGTGTGAAAACACCGTAAAAACGCAACCCATTTCTAAAAATCTTGAATCCATAACAAGACCCTAGAAAATCAGTAACTTCTTCTTCCTTTCAACCCTAAAGAAGGTCTATTGTAGGTAGAAGATGAAGATCAGAGGTTAACCCAAACCTCAAATTTTTTGAACTAGGGATTCTGAGCAAGGGGAAATGAAGAGAAGGAAGAATCAATGGTTAAAACTACATACCAAGTCGAATCAATGGCAACCCCTTTGGATTTTCACCGTTCTTCACATTCTTCCCCAAAAATAACCCTAGAAATCACCTTCCAAGTCACTCTCTCATTGACCAAAGAGTATAAGATGATAGAGGATTGAATCTCGGTTCTAACACACTTTGTTTCGTTGAAACCAGATAAGTATAACCTGATATATGATCATTTTATGATTGGCTATCATGGGCGGCATCCGCCGCGGTCGTGACACAACGTTGTGGTCGCGGTACTAGAGACGTGGTCATGAAACATGACACAGTGTCACAGTCACAACACATGACATAGTGGCATGGTCGCAGCACACAACACAACATTGTTCTCACGGGATACGACACAGCGTCGTGGTCGCGACACTCTGTACATATTTACTAAAAAGGGCATAACTCTCTCATTTTAACTCCGATTTGGTTCATTTTTTTGTTGGATTCATAATTGAATTTTTTACAATCCTATAATATTATTTTTTAGAATAATCTCAAATAAAAATTTATTTATTAATCATTTCCTCGAATGTCATTAACTCTCTTCTTGCATACATGTATGGGTTAATGCTATATTACTTACTTGGATCTTTATAGTATGCTTAAGTCATGATTATGAGTTGCCCAAACAAGCACAACATAGAATATTACTAACAAAATTATGTCAAGCATTAATATTATCTTAAATCTCTAGGATTACCAGTAATGCTAGGAACGAGTTGTAACATATATGCTTCTTGGCACTTAATCTCATTAAGGCCACCTAGTTAAGCCTGACCCACAAGACAACACAATAGTAATGCACCCTACATCTACCATCACACTTCCATGAGATAGATGGCGCACCACACTTGGCATGCCCATGCTTGGTCAATCAAGCTTTTTGTGTGTGTTTCTTATGGAAAACATTTAAGACTTAACATTTATTGAGGAATTTTATATAAATACATATATACATACAATCACCACATACTTATAGTACATAACGCATACATGTTATATCCACATATGAAAAACATGCAATCAGGATTATACGAGCGATGGTTATGGTCAGACTAATGCAATTGATTGGAGCCACAAAGAATTGATACCACCTAAGGTCCACATCACATTTAACAAACTGTATTGGTAACTTGTGTTGGCCCGATACATTGTATGAACCCTTCATTCGATTGGTTGTCTCCTCCTGTCTATTTCCCTCTTTGGTCCTCTAGTTGATTGACTAAACTCTCAGTCAATCGACTCGTCAAGTACAAAATGTCTTCTCATGATGAAACATAAATTAAAACTATCATATGTCATATTACATTGTAAAGGAGAAAACCTCGAGTTACATTCAAGGGGAATATAGGAAGAGGGGCATTAATTTACATCTCAAAAGGAGGGGAGAGGCTTAGTATGCAAACCAAATAACCATAGAAAATATAACAAAATAAACATGCACATAATCCATAGGGGTTTTGTCCATAACAATGCATACATCCATCATCAACAATGCTTTTGGGGTGGAGCATATAGATTGCATACATATACCATATCATGTGTGTATATATATATATATCTATATATATCTATATATCTATATCTATATATCTATCTATATATATATATATATATATGGATTGATTGTGGTATTTTATCATATATGCGCATTGATCATTTTAATATTTGCATCTTATGCAATAAAATAAATGTGATCACATCAATGTAAATCCTTGATACACTGTAAGTTTTAAGTCGCTCTGATTCCACTATGGGAATATTGATGGTAGAGAAGGAAACAAAAACAAACTTTTGTCTCTATTTCTTTACCATAAAATCATGTCAACAATGATGCATCTAGGAAAGAGGATAGCAAGTGATATGCCTAATCCTAGAGCATGTCCAATGACTACTCCTTCTTGATGATGTGCACTCTTTTTCAAGGCGTACACAGAGAATTGGCGATGACAACCTCCTGGTGAAGCATCACAGACGGTGATGATTGTTGTCCTCTGGGCATGGCGACAACAGCCTACACACCTCTACTTAGTCCACACAGATCACTGGGAACTTCATGTTGTACTACCAGAGCCAACGGGAAGGAGTTGTCCCTTCGAATATCAATGTGCTAGCATAGACTTACTTTTCCTTGTTGTCTCTCCCTTTTATGGGTAATACTTTCTCAAGATCTCACGTTACCACAAAAAAGAGAGGAAAACAATTGTCAGAGTTTATTGTTGTGTCTTTTGAAAACCTTGACTACCCCTCTATTTATAGGAGGACCGCGATTAGGGTTTCTAGATCTACTGGGAGTCGAATAGGTGGATGCTTGTGAAATTTTTAGAAGTTGTGAACTATGAACCGATTAGATCCTTTCTAAAATGGTCGATCTACATGTGAAATGGTTAGTTCAACACTTGAACCGATCGATTCACTTGTGAAATAGTCGACTCGACATTTGAATCGGTAGGTTCACTATATTTCCTATTCGCAAACATATTGGCTTACAATGTGATTGTAACATCCCAGACCTGGGTTATGGCATAAACCTGGAAGTTTTTCTGAAGTAATTTAATTATATTTTAATCTTTTTAAAAGTAATTAAGACTCAAGGAGATTTTCATTTTCAAGTTTGAGCTCATTTCCAAACTATTTGTGCATTATATGATAGTTTGGGTGTAAATTGCAATTTACCCAAGATGAGGGGTTATATTACAATATGTCAAATTTTGAACATGCCTAAAGTTCTTTAGCATCATAAGAGATAGAATTATGCTAAGGGGTTGTTTGTGGAAAGCCTAAGTTTCAAGTTGGAGCTTGTTTGAATAATGCTTGTGCCTTGTGTACCAATTTTGGTACAACTTGCAATTTACCCAAAATGTAGGGTTTATATGCAAATTACCACATATAGAGTGACCCTACTCTCTCTTAGAATCATATAGAGTATATATAAAGAAAGAGGCACCATGTTTGTATCATATTTGAGTGATGGTATTCTTGGTGATGAAAAGACCAAGAAGAGTTGTATAGTTGAAACCCTAAAATGAGTTGTATTGAGTTGTAGAGCTTATATTGGAGTGCTTGTTGGTAAGAATCCATAGAGGAGGTCCCATATCATTTTTTTAACTCTTTTCAAAGGCCATAACGTGTTAAGCACCTCAAGAAGGTGATGGATATCAGTTTATAACTTTCCTTGGAAAAGTTGTATTGGTTTGTGAATAAAGTGATGTTGGGTTGAAATATCTTGTTCAACAAGATAACTAATGGCCGAAATATTATCCCTAGTTTATCCCTAAGAGTTTTTCATGTCAAGATAAATATGTGTGCATGCATGGACACGTGTCAAACCATGCATGGACATGTTTCACCTAGTAGTATAAGGTGATGACACCTCTTATACACTCTCTCTCATGAGCCTCAATTATGTATACCACTCCTTTCACCTACTAGTGAAACTTTTTTAATCCTACAACTCTTTTTCTCATAGATATCTTACATAGTAGTTGAGGAGCAAGGAGGAGCTTGAGCCTCAAACTTAAGGTTATGCCATGGTCACCTTCAACCTTGGATTGAAGCATGAATCTCAGGTTGTGATTCTTCCTTTCTTTTCTTCTTCACCAAGTTCTTATCTATGGTGATTCTTTGCATATAGAGGAGTTATGAACAATTCTTGGATCTTTTATAAGTTCATCTTCAACCTTGGGAACGTGAAGCTTTGGATCTTGGAGCTTCAAAGTTGTTCTTTAGGTGGGTTATATAACTTGAACCCAATCGTGTTATTATTCACCATCAATCTTGCTATACTTGTTGATTGACTTTCAATTTCAATTTTTCTTGAATGATTGATGATTCTATGAGTTCTAATAGTTGCATAGGATTGTTGTCCATGAACTAGAATAGTAAGGGACAAAAGTCTAGAGCTTTATGATGATGACATCATCATGGCACAAATCGATATCGGGTTGAAGCACCTCTAACCCGATATGGTAATGAAAACCAATATGGTGATATGAAATCCGTTATACCTTGGAACCCCACACCCCTATCATTTTGTACATTTGGGTTGGTTGAAAAAGGACTAACCAGTTGTCTAGGTTGTCAGTCAACACATGGTAGGTTGATACTTTGAAGGTTTGAAAAGGTATGAGCATAAGGGTCTAACCTGATATGCAAAACCCTACACTTCAGTAACCCAATATAAGTGACACACACACCCCTCTTGGACAATATGGTGGTAAGTACACACCTCTTGGACGATATAGTGCTAAGCACACACCTCTCAGATGATATGGTGATAAACACACACCTCTTTCCTGATATGGTGATAAGAATACACCTCTTGCCCGATATGGTGGAAGCACACACCTCTTGCCTGATATGGTGGAAGCACACACCTCTTGCCCGATATGGTGGAAGGACACACCTCTTGCCCGATATGGCGAAAGCACACACCTCTTGCCCAATATGGTGATAAGCACACACATGTTTCCCAATATGGTGATAAGCATACACCTCTAGCCTGATATGGTGGAAGCTCACACCTCTTTCCTGATATGGTCATAGGCATACACCTCTAGCCCGATATGGTGGAAGCACACACCTCTTGCCCGATATGGTGGAAGCACACACCTCTTGCCTGATAGGATGATAAGCATACACCTCTAGCCCGATATGCTGGAAGCACCTCAAAACCAATATGGAGGTAAGCACCTCAAATCTGATATACTTGATTGAGTAACACATGAAGTGTGTTATGTCAAATGATACATTAAAATGTAAAGAGTTAATGCACTTTGATAAGTGCAGGCCAATGTACCTTGAGAAAAGGGTTGAGCCAACTTAATAAAGTATGATGTAATCAGTATCCTAGTGAGGATGAGAGAGAAACTCATACTTTGTGTGATAATCATTTAATGATAAATGATGAGAATAAACACATGATGATTGAATACTTATGATATCAATGTATGCTCCTAATGCGTGGATCTATGAATTAGGGTTTTGATTCTTGATAATATGAAATTGAAACCCTATTCAGCTAAAAAGGGAAACCCTAATCCTAATAATGGGAAGGTTTTATTTCTCTTGTATTGCATGGTGATGATATGTACTTGATATTGTTTTTATCATGAAATACTAACCATGCAGGTATCATGAGAGGATGAGCATAGCCAGGTATGAGCTATGATGTTTCACATGATATAGATTAAATGGGCCTTGTGATAGGGATGTCAATATAACCCACTGACCCAGGGGTCCCCAGACCCGATACGGTCCTGACCCAATTATGGTGGGTCAATTTAGGGTGCTATTTAGGCATGATACCTATGACGATTCAGTCGACAAAATCGTTACTGATTAATGCGGAAGAAAACATTAGTAGCGGATTAACAAAAATCACTAAAATTTAAAACCTTTTTGCAAAGAGATCCATTTCTAGGAAATTCTTATAGCCAGAACCCAAAATATTATATATACATTATGATCCACAAAGTACATACCATGTACCTTCTTTTCTCAAGGATTACATACAACAGTTGCCCTGTTAAATCTACACATAAGCAACATAAAACTTCGAGGCATTCAATGCCAAAATCTCATATCGATCATTAAAGAACTAACTACTGACTCCAAGGACCTAAGAGTACAGAGACGACACATAGGACTCATATCTACAAGACACAACAGCCAATATCTCCACCTGAGATGTTACTGCTATCCCTGATGTTGTTGTCCTTCTCCTACTGTATGGTTTCTACCTCCTCATCCTCATCCACCTAAAAAAAAGTTGGATCCCACGGGGGTGAGACAATTGAAATTGTCCCAGCGAGAGATATAACTCACTGCCAGAAACATTATTTTTGCAGATAAACATTATAAAACTGAGCAAGGGTTCTTTTATATTAACAGGCAGTATTAATCATTGTATGATCAGTATAAGATAATCTCCTTTCTTAAGGAGAACATTGTATCTACCCATGGTAGAGTTTATAAATCATCTATCTGCTTGGCAAGAAATGTAAAGAAACATAAATAACATCTATATATCCACTAAGGATGTATAAATGAAATATAGCATCAGCCGATGATTTCTGTATTCAATCCTTAAGCAAGCATGCTATACGGTTGATTACATTTTACAATCACACTTATGCCCTGAAGAGATGAGGTATACCACTCATACTCCAACCGACCACGATGGCGTAAAGCATCGGTTCCATACCTAGGTCAATGGAAGAGTCAGACTCCATGACCTCATCTGTCTCGATCAGTGTGAGACCACATGCATGACATCTAGTGTCTCTGCTAAATAGCTTTCCAGGGTATACTGGCAACTTCGCTATAGAGCTACAGCGGTGGCTACACTCTCTTCGCAATCGAGAGATTTCATGTTTATCTCACATCGATCTGGCATTAATCATCATTGGGAGATTCATGATACATCCATCCCAGCACAAATAATGAAGGATTGAGAGATCTCATGTTTATCTCACGTCAAACCCACATTAGGGTGTAAGGATATTCACGCCCATCACCCCCACATACTCAAAAGTATGCATTCCAGGTTATGTGGCAACCCATTTCACCATTCAGCAAATCCTGATGTTGATGGATCTATGGTCAGGGCTCTACATGATAAGATTCCACTTGATTATTTAAGTGCATTACCATATCTTTTAGCATCAATCAAGTTTCAAAATAAAATTATTATAACAGGTTCTACAAAGAAAGGCGTAATACATCTATCAAGTACTTTCAAATCTTTAAAACACATGATACTTGTGATCTCAATCCCTTGTCACATTACTGTGAATTATCATCACTTCACATCATCATCATCATAATTACTGGATCTGGGTATTCAAACCTTTAGTTCATCACAGAACACTATTACCACTTATCAGGTAACTATTATCTCTAGGTCCTCAGACCAAGGTATACATGATACTTGTTGTACAAGCATCTCACATGCCTCAGAAGTCCATTATACATCTTGTCACCTCTCACTAGGCAACAATTCATTCACATGGCCCATAACTGGTTATGCTCATCATCTCATGATACCTACATGATTAGTATATTTGGTAACAACTATATCAATCACATATCAACTTTATGCAATACAAAGATAACCTCACTATTCCCTTATTAGGGTTAGCGTTTCCCATCTTTATCAATTAGGGTTTCACGTAATATCTCCCTGAATTAGGGTTTCATATCATTATCAATTAGGGTTTCACATAACCTCACCCTACATTAGGTTTCACATAACATCATCCCATTTTAGGGTTTCATATAACATCATCCCATTTTAGGGTTTCACATAGCATCACCGTGTATTAGGGTTTCACATAACCTCACCCTACATTAGGGTTTCACATAACATCATCCCATTTTAGGGTTTCATATAACATCATCCCATTTTAGGGTTTCACATAGCATCACCCTGTATTAGGGTTTCATATGATTATCAATTAGGGTTTCACATAACCTCACCCTACATTAGGGTTTCACATAACGTCATCCCATTTTAGGGTTTCATATAACATCATCCCATTCTAGGGTTTCACATAGCATCACCCTGTATTAGGGTTGCATATCATTATCAATTAGGGTTTCACATAACCTCACCCTACATTAGGGTTTCACATAATATCTCCCTGAATTAGGGTTTCATATTATTATCAATTAGGGTTTCACATAACCTCACCCTACATTAGGGTTTCACATAACATCTCCCTGAATTAGGGTTTCATATCATTATCAATTAGGGTTTCACATAACCTCACCCTACATTACAGTTTCACATAACATAATCCCATTTTAGGGTTTCATATAACATCATCCCATTTTAGGGTTTCACATAGCATCACCCTATTTAGGGTTTCATATCATTATCAATTAGGGTTTCACATAACCTCACCCTACATTAGGGTTTCACATAATATCTCCATGAATTAGCGTTTCATATTATTATCAATTAGGGTTTCACATAACCTCACCCTACATTAGGGTTTCACATAACATTATCCCATTTTAGGGTTTCATATAACATCATCCCATTTTAGGGTTTCATATAACATTATCCCATTTTAGGGTTTCACATAGAATCACCCTGTATTAGGGTTTCTCATTACATCACCTTGTATTAGGGTTTCACAACCCATTACTCAAATTAGGGTTAGGGATTTCCCATTTCATTTCAATTAGGATTTCTAAACCCATTACCCAAAATTAGAGTTAGGGTTTCCATTCTCCATTAATTAGGGTTTTATGATTATCTCATTAATCCAAACCCTAAATCAGTTCTTCCTCATATCTTGGAGCACATAGCATTATTTAAGTATTAAATTATATTTATCGTTGTTCCATGTACTAGGAACACACATCACCATCATACCTTATTAGGCTGACTTAACCTTTCACTAAGGACATGCAACCATGCATATCATAATGTATTGAATTATTACCTTCATAAGCATCGAAGGATAATCACTCTAATTATGCTAATCACCTAAATACTTTAAAAGTTCTTCTATTGAAATCATCCTTGAGATACCCTTCAACCACTTATGGGGTTATTAGTAATTACATGATTTGAACCAATTAGACCTTCAAACGGTCTTGGACCAATTGACCCTTCAAACGGTCTTGGACCAATTGACCCTTCAAATGATCTTGAGGTCACTTAACCTCCAAACGGTCTTGAGGTGCTTGACCTCCAAACAGTCTTGAGGTGCTTGACCTCCAAACAATCTTGAGGTTCTTGACCTCCAAATGGTCTTGAGGTGCTTGACCTCCAAATGGTCTTGTCTAAAATCTTCAATCAGTTTTAAAACTATTTGATCAAATCAATTTTGAAAAAGTTGAACCCTAAGAAGTTTGGGACTGTTTGATTTGAATATTAATAAACCCCAAATGGTTTGAGGCCTTTCGATTTAAATATTATTTAACCCCAAACATTTTGAGACCGTTTAGTCCTCAAACGGTCTGAGACCTTTTGGTCAATTCAGCTTGAAACCATTTAACCCTAAATTAGGGTTATGATCTCAATTGATTTAGGGCTTTGAACCCAATCGAGATAGGGTTCTGAAATTAATTAAATTTGATTGGTTTTGAAATTATCAGGTCATAAGACCAATCAATCCTTGAACCTATTGAATCCATTTAGTCTCAAATGGTTTGAAATAGTTTTCCCTCCAATCGGTTTTGAAACCGTTTGGTCTAAAACGATTTGAAACTGTTTGGTCTAAAACGGTTTGAAACTGTTTGACCAACACATAGTGAAACCGTTTGCTCATGATATTTATTGAGGTGTGTGGTAAGATGATGTCATCATCATCAAGCTTCAGACCTCTGATTTCTATTGCCATATATATGATTAATTCAGCAATTATTCAAGAAGAAATAAAGGATCAACATATGATGAGAAATTGAAATCAATAATAACATTGATGGGTTCAAGTTATACAATCCGCCTTCAAAGTAGCTTCAAAGCTTCAAGCTTCACGTCTCTAATGGTGAGAGAAGCTCCTTCAACTATCCAAGGTTGGTTTTCAACTCTTTGGATGCAAAAGATAGCCAAGGTTGAGCATTGGATGGAAGAGAGAAGAAAATCAATGTTGAAATCCGATTTCAACCATCAATTCAAGGTTGAAGATGATCATGGAGCTTACCTTCATCTTGGGGAATGTTTTCCTCCTGCTCCTAAGCTCCTTGGTCATAGGACAAAGCAAAGGAAGAAAGTGGTTTGCAAAATGGCCTTTCAAGTAAGGAGAAAATTGAATATATGTAATTGATTTTCTAGGAGAGAGAAAGTAGGGGAAAATCCATCCACTTTCTTGCCACATGCCCCCTCCCTTTCCTTGCCTTTGAAGCCATCCTCCTTGCTCTAAATTTCCTTTCATTTATCCTTGAATCAAAACCAATCCACTTAAGCACCTTAATTAATATAATACTATTATCCATTTTTAGTGGACAATACTTTTTAATTAACAAATGTGAGTGGGTTTCTTCACCTACTTAGGATATTTCGGTGCAACTCAAGGCATTTAGACGTCCTTGCACTATAGGATTTCAACCACAGCCTTTTTAGTTGATGGGTACTTCAATTAATATGTTTATTTTTGCTACAAAATAAATTAGGGTTTCATTTATGATTAAATCTTGATTATTTTATTATCAAGATTATCTTTCCTCAAAAGTGATTCAAACAAGATGACCCATTCTTTTTATTTCCTCTAAATGATACCAATAAATAGTAGGGACATTATAGAGGTGGTATTTTACATATTCAACCCTAGGTTTTGGGTAATTTGCAAATTACACCAAAACTAGTTATTTAATGCACAAACATTATTCAAACAAGATCCTTCTTGGAACTTAGGCTTGTGCAAGCCATACCTCAGCATCATTCTCATTCTTATGATTCTATAAAACTTTAAGGAACATTTATCATGTAGCATTTGCAAGGTAATCCCCTTAAATTGGGTAAATTGCACTTTGGTCCAAAATAAGGAAACATTGCTCAAAGAACATTCAATCAGGACCAAACTTGGAACATAAGTGTGTCACATGATAAAAAACACTTAGAAAATTATAATAAAGTTCTAAGCAACTTATTTATCCAAAACAAACAGGGTTACCTCATAACCCAGATCAGGGTCATTGCAAGTTATAAACCCCTAACAAGGATTTCTTCCTCGAAATCCTAGGTAAAAAGGGAGACAGATATTATTCATTCATCATATCATCAAATCTCCACATACCATCTCAATGTCATGGAGATACCATAGAACTTTAATCAACAAAAAGTTATCCCATACAGGGTTATCATAAAATCTGTCATACAAGACACATATTCCACTATATTTTTCATTATTGACTGTAGAGTCAACTGTGTCAAATAACACTTTTCTTAGTTAGAGAAACATTGTACATGACCTTATTTAACTTAGGTGTCAAACCTCATTATCTGTCACCTTTCTCAACTTTCAATTTTATGTGACAAGATTCCTAATTATGGGGAGTCTCCCATACTCCTTATTTAGTTTAGCATTTCACTTTCAAGAAAAGACTAGAGTTATGTTTTATCACCCACTTGAGGTTACAAGTCTTATCATACATCTTGTTATGCCATCTAGTCTGCTGACACAACACTAAACTTTCTTACTATTTGTACCAACTATCTCATCAGTTGCACATTCTCTTGTCATAAGGGTAGGTTACTTATCAATTAAGAATTTATCTTAGAGGTATCTCTAGATGTTATGTATACGTTACTTCAATAGATCTAGATAGGGGTGTTCTAAAGAATTATTTTTAGCTTGATAAGCTTATCCCACAATGATTGTACAATTGTTCCTTCAATTAGTACATTCTTATCGATGTTATGTTTATGCAGAGCATAAACCCCTAACATGTGATGTCCATACTATTTTATGGAATTAGACTGATTTCACCGTTGTCCATTCCAGGTAACCAACATTAATCATCTTAGTTAAAAGTTATGTTTTTACTTTGCCATATCACCTAATACTTCTTAGATACCAGAATTTCTTACCTTGGTATCCATCACATGTGTCGAAAACACATCACATTCTCATCATCCCATTTCTCTATTATTTTTAACAGAGACACACATATAAAAGGATCTTTCTTTCATCTTTGGGGCATTATTATTTATTACACATATCTTTGTTTTGGAACTAAAGTCCAAGACAAACTGATACTTTTCTAAGTATCCCTCAATGGATTATTTCTAATCCATGCACATCAAGTGTCATAATACTCACTTGATTTCCATGTCCCTAAAAGGAGAGAACACAAAGAAACATATTCCTCTTATCACCTCATCATCACCCAGGATTGTTTATCGAAGGGAAGGGGTTATCATCTCCTCTAATTATAGCATGAACTTTCAATTGTTCATGAGTCATTTACTCTTGTATAATCATAGTTTCCTTTCCATTAGCATAGGAATTATAAGGTTGATTACATGTCATCACTCCTTTCTTTGTTATTGTCTAACATGTTCATGAACATTTTATAATTTTATCACATTTCCCATTTCTACATCATGGGAAAAGATCTTTACTAGAGGGGCGATCGGGAAGTTGGATCTCTGGGTGATCGGGCGATCGGGAGATCTCTGGCAGCGCCGCCGTATTTTCCCTCCGGCTAGGTATTCCGCCTATCGGGGGGCACCGTCTCTTCATCTCTAAGTCCTAGAGTATGATGCTATCGTCGCTACTATTACGTAGGGTTACACGACAGAGCATGAGGGGAGCACAGGCACAACAGGCAGTTGCGGAGAGGAGGAACAACATGCAGGCGACAGCTGTCCCAATGGAGGAAGTGCTACCGGACGTTAGGGTTGTGCTGGGCCACGAGGAAGAGAGAATTAATTACCTGCCACCACCTAGGGTTTCAACGGAGGGAGGGCAGGATGCTGGAAGACAGGACGGGCCTGGACCAGAGAGCACGGAGGACCCTGCGATGGGTAGTCTTCCTGAAAATCAACTTGCGAGCAGCCCGCGATTTTCTCCAGCGACGGGAGACCATACGGCACAGATGGTGGTGGATAAGCCCATGGAAGTGATGGGAAACACAAGTCCTCCTTCTAGGACAGGACCGGAGCGCGTGCCAAGGAAGACCCCTTTGTATGGCATCCCACATGATACGTGTTTCCGCTGTATGGAACGTGGCCATTGGAAATCGCAGTGTAGAAGGAGCAAAGTCTGTTATAAGTGCAGAAGACCTGGGCATCTTGCCGCAAGGTGCAATCAACCAGCTTTACAAACCAGGCCACCTGATGTCCACTCTAGGACTATCTTTCCACTGCTGCCCACGGGTATCCCGGCGAGGGGTGCTCCACAACATATTTTGAAAAGGATCTCGGTCGACGTTGGACCGGACGATGAGATGAGGAGGAGCAAGATATCTGCCCTAGGGAGAGCAGTAGAGATTTCCTGTCCATACGGGGTGGATTGGAAGGAGATCAGTCTGTTTTTGCATCATAATTGGCCTAGTGCAGCGGACATATACAGGTTCGCGGAGAGAAAGGCCATTGCTTTCTTCTCTTGCGAGCAGGAGGCTAAGGAGATGGTGACGAAAGGGATTCAGAACTTCGGTGGTTGCCGGGTGGAACTGATACATATGATCAAAGGTGAACGACATCAAAGCAACAAAGCGTTTTGGTTCTGGATAGCTGACCTACCGCTCACATGTTGGGATGATGATACATTGTTGAAGATAGTGTCGACGTTTGGAAATCTTGTGCATATTTCTGATTGGCAGAAGGAGAAGGATGACTTGTCTGGACTTCTTATCTTGGTGGAGGCTTTTAGTGAAGACATCCCTCAGTTTGTCTCGCTCACGTACGGGCAAAGAAGAACATCTATCCAGTTCAGAATGCTGGCTAGAGGGCCGGTGTGATCAGGTATAACACATCTTACTGAAGTCGGTGTTGATTCTGGGATCCCTATGGAAGCGTTCAAACTACTGGAGTCAAGGCCAGAGGCATCTGCTATCGTGCCTATGAACCCGGGGCCATCGGTACCTACTGTTAGACCGCAGTGAAGGAGTCCTTCATCAGAAAGACATCAAAACTGAGCACATAGAAGGTTGGTGATCAACAGAGAAGGGAGTAGGACATACCTATCCAACAGGCACCTTGAGGATTTCATCTTCTTCGAGCACGATAGATACAGGGCAAGCAGAAGAAGAGAAGGAAGGAGTCAGTCCAGACCTGTGAGGCGTACAGATGAACCACGACGTCATAGAAGGGACTTCTCTAGAGGAAGAAAATATGATTGGGAAAGGGATACTTCTGATATATGCTGGTCAGAGCAAGAGGGAGGATACAGCCATTCATATGACTGGGTAGAGAGGTACAGACGTGAATCTTTTTTCTATGGACTGTACGTCGCTTTTTTGGAATATTAGAGGGGCTTCAAATAATCCTACGAGGAGAGTTCTGAGCAGACTGTGTAGTCGATACAAACCTGGAGTGGTATGTCTATTTGAGCTGTTTCTTCATGTTGAACAAGCAGTGGAATTGTTGGACATTGTGAAACTTGACTGGGCTGCTGATAATCAAGAAGAGGATGGGAAAATATGGTTCTATGCATATAAAGCTTCGAACCCTAGCCTTTTTAGAAGCCATAAACAGCACTTGACGACAAGCATGTAAGTTAACAACGGATCAACATTCTTTGTAACGGCAATCTATGCCAGTTGTGACAGCCCAGAAAGAAGATCTTTATGGAATGAATTATTGATGATGGCTGAAATTATAGGGGATGAAGGATGGATAATCGCAGGTGATTTTAATGTGGTGAGACACCCTAGGGAGAGGGGGGGGAACCAACCTGGGTTTCAGGATATGATGGACTTTAACTCTTTGATATCAGATGCAGCACTGGATGAAGTACCTTTTGAAGGAAGTCAATATACTTGGGTGAACAAGCAGATTCTAACTCCTACAATGTGGCAGAGAATTGATAGGGTGCTTGTGAATGGAGCATGGATGATGAACAGGCCTTCGACTAGATCATTTCATCTAACTAGAGCAAGGGTATCAGATCACTGTCCGGTTGTTACGATCCCCGGTGCTTGGTCGATGGTTAAAAAGCAGTCTCATTTCTCATTTATGAAGACCTGGCTCGAACATGAAGATTGCATGAAGATAATTGAACAAGCATGGAATGAACCAATGAGCAGTCACCCCTCCGTTGCTTTCTATCTTAAACTCAAAAGGGTTCGTGAGGCTCTTCGCAGATGGAGCAAGGACACCTTTGGTGATAGTAGGCAGCGCATTCTTGACTTGGAGGATGTGGTGTTTACAACACAAATGGCATTTGATGAAAATCCTACTACTGTCAATGAGTCCAACTTGCGAGAGGCAGAATGTGAGCTCCAACATTTTCTGGATCAGGAGGAGAAGTTATGGAAGGAGAAAGAACAAATAGAGTGGCTCCAAGATGGGGAGAGAAACACCAAGTTCTATCATGCTACTGTTAAGTCGAGGAGAAAGCGAAGAAGGATTAATTGGGTGGTATTGCAGGATGGCACTCAGGTTACGAATCCTAAGCAAATGGCGGAGATGGCAGCAGATCATTATCAGAAATTCTACAATGAGGCAACAGTTATTGATGAAAATGAGCTGGAGGATTTCATAGACTCGATTCCGGAGATGGTCACTCTTGATGAGAATTTCACTCTAGTAGCGACTCCGCAGGAAGAGGAGATCAAAGAGGTGATGTTAAAGATGGATGCAGCAACAGCCCCAGGGCCAGATGGGTTCACCCTCTCTTTCTTTAAAGAGGCTTGGCATATCATTAGAAGTGACTTCATGGAGTTGGCGAAGGGTTTCTTCAGCGGACATGCTTGCTTTAGGGGCCTTTTCTGTTGCAGAATCTTGCTTATTCCGAAGATTGATGCTCCCAGAAGACTACCGGAGGACTTCAGACCGATATCCATAGAGAATGTCGCCCTTCGCATCCTTGCAAGGATACTCAGTGAGAGATTTGTTCCAATTATGCCGCGCCTAATTTCCAAGAACCAAGGAGCTTTCGTGAGAGGAACAGATATATCTCATCACATCAGGTTGGCTAAGGAGCTCATGCATGATATTAATAGAGGGAGAGACGCTCCTAATGTGATCCTAAAGTATGATATGTCAAGGGCATATGATAGGGTTGTTTGGTCTATACTGAGAAAAATCCTGGAGAAGTTCAACTTTACAGAGGAGGTGATCAATTTATGCTTGAGTTTCTTTTCAAATACGTGGGAAACGGTGACTATAGGGGAGGAAACGGCTGGATTCTTTCCTATGAGTAGAGGTCTGAAACAAGGAAGTGTGATTTCTCCATTTCTTTTCATATTGTTTGAGGAGATGTTATGCAGAAGATTCTTGAGACTATGTGACGAAGGGGCCATTTCTAGATACCAGGTGTGGGGGGAGGTTGTACCTCCGGCCATTCTTCTTTATGCGGATGATATTGTGGTCTTTTTTACAGCTGACCAAGGATCGATGAATATGGTTAGTAGCACCTTTGATGCTTATGAATGGGAAACTGGTCAGAGAATAAACAAAACAAAATCTACATGCGTGGTAGGAGGCAAAGACCAGGTTGTAGCTTGTGGAGTAGCCACTTCCCTTGGAGTGGGTTCTGCTATGGACTCTTTGAAGTATCTGGGCATACCAATTAAGAGAGGAGCGATGAGACTCACCGACTTTGAGTTCCTAATGAGCAAGATAAATGAAAAGATTGCTCGTGTAAGTCCAGACTGCTATCCTTTGCGGGGAGGAGGATGTTGATTGCGCATGTTCTAGCTTCTATCCCGGTGTACACAGCGGCGGCGGTGGGTATTCCTGCTGGGATCGTAGCGCGGATTGAAGACAAGCTATCCAGATTTCTATGGAGTGACAGGGAGGATCATCACAGGAAGGCGTGGCTCGGATGGCACAGGGTTGCTAGACCTTTTTCACTGGGCGGGCTAGGGATTCCCTCAATACAGATGATTAATGAAGCCTTTGTTACAAAAGCTTGTTGAGAGATCCTAACAAAGGATTCTATATGGGCATCTTTCTGCAGAGCCAAATATGCAAATTTGGCAGGAGGCCGTGACAATCTTTATCCTGGATCTTTGAGAAGAGGTTTACTTCCGTCACCTTTCTGGAAGAGGATGTGGGATATGTTTCCTCGCATGTTTCCGTTATGTCGATGGGTGATTGGAAATGGTGAGCTGTCCTTTTAGGACTCATGGTGGTGCAAGAAGCGTCTTGCAGATCACGCGATCATACCCAGTGACAAGAGACACCCGTTTTTGGTGAAGGACTTTTGGATAGAAGGTCATGGATGGGACTGGGAATCGCTTGAGCTAATCATGGATGAAGAAGGCCTACAGCTGATAAGTGATGTTGAGGTATGGATATCCAACGAAGATAATAAGCTGGCGTGGGGTCCTGAGAGGAGTGGTAGATTCTCTATGAGTTCAGCAAAGAGGATACTGATGCAGAATGAAAAGGAAGGTCCAGACGGCCTTGGGATGGTATGGAAGGCTGGGTACCCAAAGGAGGCAGCGTTTATCTAGAAATCGGCTAGAGGAGCCATTCCCACAGATGATAACATTAGGTTCAGATGTGGTATCCCTCCTGTATCTAAATGTTATTGTTGCTCTGTCCCGCAGGAGGAAGACATGGACCATTTGTTGTTTCATGGGCAGACCGCCAAATTTTATTGGCAGAAATTCAGCGAGCTGTTTGATATGGAGGCGCCGGTTGATATGAGATCTCTTCTAGATAGGTGTGTGATGGCCAAGAAGAAGAACATAACTGAATGTTTGGCAGGTAATTTGGCGATCCTAATCCCTCACAGCATATGGCGCATAAGATGTGGAGCTAAATATGATGGTAAGATGAAGTCGATCAACCATGAATGGGACTATATTATGAGCATCCTAAACCATCATTTGAAGAAGATAACTTTTCCTATTGCTATGGATAGTGATATTTATAATAGGATGACAATGACGGGCTTGAGGGAACCTAAGACAATAATGAAACAGATAGTATTGCTGCGATGGGAGAAGCCGGACTTACATAACCTCAAGCTTAACGTCACGATTGGGAGGGATAGGGATGCCCATGGTACATATAGAAGATGGGCAGCTGGTGTCATCCGTAACCACAATGCCAATATATGCCTAGTGTTCCAAGCATGGATCAGGAGCTCTAATTATTTCCTTGCATACATGCAAGCATGCGCCATTGGTCTTAAACTAGCAGGTGACCACGCTTTGAGCATCTCGAGCATTGAAGTGGACGATCCTTACACATACGAGGTTCTATGGCATGGTGGTAGAGAACCATGGAGAACAACATCTTTTGTTAGAGAGCTGCGAGAAGAGATAGTATCATATATGATTTCTGGTTCATTAGTTCACAAGGTTATCAACTCGATACCTCGTGAATTAGGAAGATGGGGAAACAAAATGCATGAGATGTTGGTCTCTTCGGATCTATCTAATATGCTGTTGAGAATTAGGGGCATGGCGCTGATGGAAAAAAGATATACTCCTTACGTGGTTTTAAAGAAAATAGAAGTTGGAGGCGAGGACGAGAGGTATTAGAGTAAGTCTGCTGTCGTTGTTTTTCTATTTCGGGGATGAGGATATTTCTTGTGGGAATTGGGAAAATACCCGAGTTATAAGAGCGGGAGATGTATCTTTTTGCTGTGATTTAGCCCACAAGAGGGGTGTGGGATGAATAAAAGTGACCCCTGGCTTAACCAAAAAAAAAAGATCTTTACTATTCACACAAGCTTTATTAGATAAGGATCATCTCCCTTGTTCTCATTCTCTTATCATGAGGATTATACTTTTCATTTCCTCATACATACAGATTGATCTGAGATCATCTCATATTTCATTTAATGCACTTAGTATGTGATGCAAATGTCCATACCATTTTTCTAGTTTCATTATACTCGCTAGATTGTCTCAGAATGACTACTTGATCAGAGTAATCAGAAATATAACAATCTAAAAGTTCCATACTTGCCCTATCTCCAATAATTATATACCTGGCCAGGGTATACAAGTACTGAGATTAGGTAGTATGCACTTTATTTACTATCATGTTCCTTACTTTTCATATCATTATAAACACATGATTTAACGTTCTTGGATTTTCTCCAAGCATCACTTCTATATCTCATCTTTTTTCACACAGATAAGAGAAATTATAAAGCATTTAAAGGAATATTGGGTAAAATATAATTCCTCATCTTCCTTGTGTCCTTATATGACTAGTCAAAGGAAGCTCAAAAATAACTACTTTCTTATATTTAACACATGGAATCATGAAATAATAAATCAGAATGAAACAGTTTCATCTGACATGTCTCATCTCATAGCTTATTTACTGCCTCAGGCTAATTCTTTTCATAGAATCTTATCGTTGTCGGATTCCAATTTCATGCTCTATTTCTCGGTGCAGATGGACCTACTCAGGATATTTGTCCACATCCTCGAATGCTACTACTAGGCCACTGCCTTTGAGGGTTTTGCTGACTCTACCTCAGCGGTTGGGTCATCATTGTGTTTCCAACTGGACAATCCCTTGCTAGATGTCCTACCTGTCTACACTGGTGACAAATTCTATTCTCTTGATATAGTCTAAAAGGTCCTTTACCCTTTCTGGGTAGCCGTTTCCCTAGTAAACTAGACACTGGTTGTATTGGGGGTACCAAAAACTTCCCCTTTTTAAAACCATTGGGCCTCTGTTCCTGAGTTTGGTTAGGCCTTTTCTTAATTCTTTCCTCATTATCCTTTTTTGGAAAATCTCTTTTGATATGCCCAGGATGCCTACACCTATAGAAAACCCTAATTTTGGGTTGTAACCTATTTCTTTTAACATTTTCTATTGCTTTGACATGTTGATGTTGATAAAAACATCCTATTGGAGTCTAAAACTACATCATTGGGAGCTGGTAATCTAGGTTGTATTGCTAATACACGGTCCACTATACGCATCATTGCTGTCCTAAATTGCCCAGTAGTGATGTCAAAAGAAGGATTCCTTATCATAGTTGAATCATCTTGGGGGTTCTTAGGCAGTCGTTCTTCTCTCGACTGGTCCCTTTCACCTTCTATTGGTGTAGCAACATTACTTTCAGTAATGTGCTCCTTCAGTAGTCCAGACATCTTTAAGCTTTACTCTATCTTCTGCATAAGAAGAAGCCACTATAAGATATACTGGAGGTTACTAACACAGACTCAACACCTTAGTCCTATGTCTCTGTAGACTCAGCGAACCTTAAGCTCTGATACCGCTAAATTGTGATGATTTAGTTAACAAAACCGTTACTGATTAATGCGGAAGAAAACATTAGCAGCGGATTAACAAAAATCACTAAAAATTTAAAACCTTTTTGCAAAGAGATCCATTTCTAAGAAACTCATATAGCCATAACCCAAAATATTATATATACATTCTGATCCACAAAGTACATACCATGTACCTTCTTTTCTCAAGGATTACATACAACATTTTCCCTGTTAGATCTACACATAAGCAACATAAAACTTTGAGGCATTCAATGCCAAAATCTCATACTGATCATTAAAGCACTAACTATTGACTCCAAGGACCTAAGAGTATAGAGACGACACATAGGACTCATATCTACAAGACACGACAGTCAGTATCTCCACCTAAGATGTTATTGTTGTCCCTGATGTTGTTGTCCTTCTCCTACTGTATGGTTTCTACCTCCTCATCCTCATCTGCCTAAAAAAAAATTTGGATCCCATGGGGGTGAGACAATTGAAATTGTCCCAGCGAGAGATATAAATCTCTGCCAGAATCATTATTATTGCATATAAACATTATAAAACTGAGCAGGGGTTCTTTTATATTAACAGGAAGTAGTAATCATTGTTTGATCAGTATAAGATAATCTCCTTTCTTAAGGAGAACATTGTATCTACCCATGGTAGAGTATATAAATCATCTATCTGCTTGGCAAGAAATGTAAAGAAACATAAATAACATCTATCCACTAAGGATGTATAAATGAAATATAGCATCTGTCGATGATTTCAGTATTTAATCCTTAAGCAATCATGCTATACGGCTGATTACATTTTACAATCACACTTATTCCCTGAGGAGATGAGGTATACTACTCATACTCCAACTAACCATGACGGCGTAAAGCATCAGTTCCATACCTAGGTCAATGGAAGAGCCGGACTCCATGACCTCATCTGTCTCGGTCAATGTGAGACCATATGCAAGACATCTAGTGTCTCTGCTAAATAGCTTTCTAGGGTATACTGGCAACTTCACTATAGATCTACAGCGACGGCTGCAATCTCTTCGCAATCAAGAGATTTCATGTTTATCTCACATCAATCCAGCATTAATCATCATCGGGAGATTCGTGATACATCCATCCCGGCACAAATAATGAAGGATTAGGAGATCTCATGTTTATCTCACGTCAACCCCACATTAGGGCGTAAGGATATTTGCTCCCATCACCCCCACATACTCAAAAGTATGCATTCCAGGTTATGTCGCGGAGCAACCCATTTCACCATTCAGCAAATCCTAACACTGATGGATCTATGGTCAGGGCTCTACATGATAAGATTCCACTTGATTAATTAAGTGCATTACCATATCTTTTAGCATCAATCAAGTTTCAAACAAGAATTATTATAACATGTGCTACAAAGAAAGGTGTAATACA
Source organism: Alisma plantago-aquatica (assembly GCA_963693085.1). Lineage (NCBI taxonomy): Eukaryota > Viridiplantae > Streptophyta > Magnoliopsida > Alismatales > Alismataceae > Alisma > Alisma plantago-aquatica. Next base: position 839,862,146 of record OY856410.1, on the reverse strand, counting down.
TCTATCAAGTACTTTCAAATCTTTAAAACACATGATACTTGTGATCTCAGTCCCTTGTCACATTATTGGGAATTCTAATCTCTTCACATCATCATTATCATAATAACTGGATCTGGATATTCAAACCTTTAGTTCATCACAGAACACTGTTACTACTTATCAGGTAACTATTATCTCTCGGTCCCCAGACCAAGGTATACATGATACTTGTTGTACAAGCATCTCACATGGCTCACAAGGCCATTATACATCTTATCACCTCTCACTAGGCAACAATTCATTCACATGGCTCATAACTGGTTATGCTCATCATCTCATCATACCTACATGATTAGTATATTTGGTAACAACTATATCAATCACATATCAACTTTATGCAATACAAAGATAACCTCACTATTCCCTTATTAGGGTTAGGGTTTCCCATCTTTATCAATTAGGGTTTCACATAATATCTCCCTGAATTAGGGTTACATATAATTATCAATTAGGGTTTCACATAACCTCACCCTACATTAGGGTTTCACATAACATCATCCCATTTTAGGGTTTCATATAACATCATCCCATTTTAGGGTTTCACATAGCATCACCCTATATTAGGGTTTCATATCATTATCAATTAGGGTTTCACTTAACCTCACCCTACATTAAGGTTTCACATAACATCATCGCATTTTAGGGTTTCATATAACATCATCCCATTTTAGGGTTTCACATAGCATCACCTTGTATTAGGGTTTCATATCATTGTCAATTAGGGTTTAACATAACCTCACCCTACATTAGGGTTTCACATAACGTCATCCCATTTTAGGGTTTCATATAACATCATCCCATTTCAGGGTTTCACATAGAATCACCCTGTATTAGGGTTTCATATCATTATCAATTAGGGTTTCACATAACCTCACCCTACATTAGGGTTTCACATAATATCTCCCTGAATTAGGGTTTCATATTATTATCAATTAGGGTTTCACATAACCTCACCCTACATTAGGGTTTCATATAATATCTCCCTGAATTAGGGCTTCATATCATTATCAATTAGGGTTTCATATAACCTCACCCTACATTAGGGTTTCACATAACATCATCCCATTTTAGGGTTTCATATAACATCATCCCATTTTAGGGTTTCACATAGCATCACCCTGTATTAGGGTTTCATATCATTATCTTTTTTTTTGTGAACGTAGGGTGTTACCTTTACTATTGCAGCAAAATTGTAATTACAGGGGAGTAACTACAAGAACAGAAAACAAGAAACTGTACAGAAAAGAAACTAACTATAGTAGATAACTATATCCTTCTGCTGAGGATCCCAGATTCTCTTACTATCAGTATGGACCCCTCTAAAGATTTTCAAATTCCTCTCTTTCCATATCAGATATATAACATAACAAGCTGTGAATTTGTCCTTTCCATTCAACTTCAACAGATCTTCAAAAGAACTTAACACAAGCGGATTGCTTCTGTCATTCCTCCAATAGGTCCACAGCTGTATAGCATACTGACAGTTGAAAAACATATGACCAGCATTCTCGACATTATCCATGCATAAAGTGCACCTAGAAGCCATCTGAAAACCCCTTCTTTGTAGATAATCGATAGTAGGAATTTTCCCTAGGAAACCTTTCCACAGCAGCACAGACATTTTCCTTGGCACGCCAGTCCAAATCCATTTTCCCCAAATCACCTTATCATGTTTCTTTCTAACTATATCCCAGCAGTCTTTCAGTTTACAGACCCGTTTGTTATTGAATGTAACACAATCGTCCCTCAGGTCCTGGCAGCTCGTACCCTTCAAAATATCTTCCAAAACATAGGACCCTCTGAACTTAGGGACTCTCCACTGGCCATCCTTAATGCAGACTTCTAGCTCTGCAATTTATCCCTTTCCCCAATCTAAAAACAAGGTCAGAATTAACCAAATCTATCAACTTTTGTTTTCCTTTCAACCAGGGATCCCTCCATAATAGAAATTTCTTTCCATTACCCAAACACAGATTCGATTCATTAAGAAATACATCTCTTTGTTTGAGCATTTTCCTCCAGAGCCAAGATGAATTAACTCTGGGAACCACCGACCAAATTGATTCATTCTTAATGTACCTCCCATTGATCCATTTTACCCATAAACTCTCCTTTTCAGTAGCAATATCCCAAAGGTTTCTAATCAAACCAGCGTTGGCCCAATCATCAATCAGCATGATACCTAGGCCACCTTCAATTTTAGGATGACAAATGGTCTCCCAAGCCACCATATGAATATGCTTTTTCTCTTCAGAGTCATTCCACAAAAAATCCATCATCATCTTTTCAAGCTCCTTAGTCACTGACTTAGGTAACGGAAAGGCTGAGGACCAGAAAATACTATAAGATGACAAAGTATAGATAATTAACTCAATCCTTCCCACTTGAGATAGCAAATTTCCCTTCCAAGCTTCAATCTTCATCTTAACCCTGTCAATGATGGGGTGACACATAACTTCACCCTACAATAGGGTTTCACATAATATCTCCCTGAATTAGGGTTTCATATTATTATCAATTAGGGTTTCACATAACCTCACCCTACATTAGGGTTTCACATAACATCATCCCATTTTAGGGTTTCATATAACATCATCCCATTTTAGGGTTTCACATAGCATTATCCCATTTTAGGGTTTTTCATTACATCACCCTATATTAGGGTTTCACAACCCATTACTCAAATTAGGGTTAGGGATTTCCCATTTCATTTCAATTAGGATTTCTCAACCCATTACCCAAAATTAGGGTTAGGGTTTCCATTCTCCATTAATTATGGTTTTATGATTATCTCATTAATCCAAACCCTAAATCAGTGCTTCCTCATATCTTGGAGCACATAGCATTATTTAAGTATTAAAGTATACTTATCGTTGTTCCATGTACTAGGAACACACATCACCATTATACCTTATTGACCGGCCTAAATCGCGCGTCCAAAAAGGGAAGCAGATTTGAAGTAGTCGGACTTTTGAATTTATAACCCGAAACCTTCTAGGCCCCCGCAACTTTGTTTACGGGGTCGAAGTAGATATACGGGGTCGAATACAGGGACAAGGGTGGTAGTGTTGAGAACGCGGAATTGACACGTTACACTCTGACAAGGGTAAAGAGATGGTAAAGTTCCCCAAGGGAACAGCAGGATAAGCCCGATAAAACAAAAGAAACCTATCTCCAACTGGAGCTACGAGGTAAAATTAAGGTTTTAAGCAATTATCAGTTTTTAGGGTTTTCGCACAACGGAAATAGAGAGATAATACTAATGCTAAAGTAAGGTACAAAGGAGAAAACTTCGGTAAAACAAGTGGCAGCAGAAAACATCCTATACCCCTCCTCTCGAAGTGGGCACCTCTAACCAAGCATCAACACCCCTCTCGAGGTTGCTGGACTTAAGTTAGAGTGGAAAGGTCACTAAAGCAACTCTGATTCTGGGCACTCTCGTACTCCAGAATCAGACCGAACACTAGAGCCACAACACCTCTCTCGAGGCTGTTGCAACGGGAAAACACGATTTGGTAGCTAATTGAAACGTGATCCAAGCATACAAGCTAGAGTTCAGATGTAAAACATAGCAATCATCCAACAAAGGTACCAAACATAAAGCAGAAAATAGTTAAACTCTTCTAATTCCATTAACGTTCAAGGGTCTGGTTACATTGCATAAGTAAAGGAAGTAAATGACTGAAATAATAAAGATAAAAGTGGCCTTCTTAATTTAGAAGGATGACAGACAGCAGCAGACTCTCCAGCCCGATACTAGGCAGGGGTCTTGCCCGATACCCCCATGTCGGGTGGCACCCTCTCGGGCGACACGCTCGTAACGGGCAGACGTATCATGCGGGATGCCCTTGCCCGATACGATCATGTCGGGAGGCACCCTCTCGGGCGACACGCCCATAACTGGTGATGCGTATCGGGGTTCGGTATTGTGTCGGGCTAGAGTGATGCTTCTAGTATCGGTCACTTGTATCAAATATCCTTGTTGGCCGATATCGGCCTACAGTGGTGCATGGTACATCCCCAAGTGAACCATTCCCTCCCTCTCGGTATGGGGAAGTGCTCACCTAGAATCGCCCGACACAACCTCTGAGGCACGACACGCTAGCTCTTGAAGCATTCCTGAGTTGGCTTGTGCAGGGTTCCGACCCATCCCATCGGAGTCCTGTAGCTGCTATTTATAGGCAGCGGTTGGGGAAGTTATGGTGCTCCGGACGCCTCGTGTTCTTCCTTCAGCTCCATTATAGCGGATTCAGGGACGCCCGATATGCATGTCACCCGGCACAAGGATGTCGGGCTGTCGGTCATCATGACGAGTGGCGCCCGCCGGTGGGTGGCCGGTATCGCCCGACATGCTTTGGCAGTCGTGGCGGGTTCGGCTCCCTGTCGGGTAAACGGCATATCGCTCATCCGCTTCTTCTTGTGCGGCACCCTCGTATCGCACGGCAGTGTAGCATGCTGCCCTGTCGGGCAGTGAGCGTATCGGCGCTTGGTTGGTAGGAAGGCCGATGTAGGTAGAACACATTTGTGGGCCGGGACGGGCCTTTTCGATGATAAATGAGTCAAAATGGAGGAAAACTATGCAAAAGATGATAATTTTGGGTTAAGAGCGTGGCATGGCCTGTTTATGCAAAAACATATATAAAAAGAGAGGAAAATAGTTTAAAAGGGCAGTTTTGATAACGAAATAAGGGCCAAAAACATCACAAAATTTGGTGTTATCACTTATTAGGCTGACTTAACCTTTCACTAAGGACATGCAACCATGCATATCATAATGTATTGAATTATTACCTTCATAAGAATCGAAGTATAATCACTCTAATTATGCTAATCACCAAAATACTTTAAAAGTTCTTCTATTGAAATCATCCTTGATATACCCTTCAACCACTTATGGGGTTATTAGTAATTACATGATTTGAACCAATTGACCCTTCAGACGGTCTTGAGGTCACTTGACCTACAAACGGCCTTGAGGTGATTGAACTCCAAACGGTATTGAGGTGCTTGACCTCCAAACGGTCTTGAGGTGCTTGACCTCCAAACGGTCTTATCTAAAATCTTCAATCGGTTTTGAAACCGTTTGATCAAATCAATTTTGAAAAAGTTTAACCCTAAATGGTTTGGGACCGTTTGATTTGAATATTAATAAACCCCAAACAGTTTGAGACCATTTGATTTAAATATTATTTAACCCCAAATGGTTTGAGACCGTTTAGTCCTCAAATGGTCTGAGACCGTTTGGTCAATTTAGCTTGAAAATGTTTAACCCTAAATTAGGGTTATGATCTCAATTGATTTAGGGCTTTGAACCCAATCGAGCTGGGGTTCTGAAATTAATTAAATTTGATTGGTTTTGAAATTATCAGGTCATAAGACCAATCAATACTTGAACCTATTGAAGCCATTTAGTCTCAAATGGTTTGAAACTGTTTGCCCTCCAATCGGTTTTGAAACTGTTTGTTCACCAAACAGTTTGAAACTATTTGGTCAAAAACGGTTTGAAACTATTTGACCAACACAAAGTGAAACCATTTGCTGATGATATTTATTGAGGTGTGTGCTAATATGATCTCATCATCATCAAGCTTCAGACATCCGATTTCTATTGCCATATATATGATTAATTCAGCAATTATTCAAGAAGAAATAAAGGATCAACTTATGATGAGAAATTGAAATCAATAATAACATTGATGGGTTCAAGTTATATAACCCACCTTCAAAGTAGCTTCAAAGCTTCAAGATTCACGTCTCTTATGGTGAGAGAAGCTCCTTCAACTATCCAAGGTTCGTTTTCAACTCTTTGGATGCAAAAGATAGCCAAGGTTGAGCATTGGATGGAAGAGAGAAGAAAATCAATGTTGAAATCTGATTTCAACCATCAATTCAAGGTTGAAGATGATCATGGAGCTTACCTTCATCTTGGGGAACATTTTCCTCCTTCTCCTAAGCTCCTTGGTTGTCAGCCAAAGCAAAGGAAGAAAGTGGTTTGCAAAATGGCCTTTCAAGTAAGGAGAAAATTGAATATATGTAATTGATTTTCTAGGAGAGAGAAAGTAGGGGAAAATCCATCCACTTTCTTGCCACATGCCCCCTCCCTTTCCTTAACTTTGAAGCCATCCTCCTTGATCTAAATTTCCTTTTTTTATCCTTGAATCAAAAGCAATTCACTTAAGCACCTTAATTAATATAATACTATTATCCATTTTTAGTGGACAATACTTTTTAATTAACAAATGTGAGTGGGTTTCTTCACCTACTTAGGATATTTTGGTGCAAATCAAGGCATTTGGACGTCCTTGCACTATAGTATTTCAACCATATCTTTTTTAGTTGATTGTCACTTCAATTAATATATTTATTTTTGCTACAAAATAAATTAGGGTTTCATTTATGCTTAAATCTTGATTATTTTATTATCAAGATTATCTTTCCTCAAAAGTGATTCAAACAAGATGCCCCATTCCTTTTATTTCCTCTAAATGATACCAAGAAATAGTAGGGACATTATATAGGTGGTATTTCACATATTCAACCCTAGGTTTTGGGTAATTTGCAAATTACACCAAAACTAGTTATTTAATGCACAAACATTATTCAAACAAGCTCCTTCTTGGAACTTAGGCTTGTGTAAGCCATACCTCAACATCATTCTCATTCTTATGATGCTATAAAACTTTAAGGAACATTTATCATGTAACATTTGTAAGGTAATCCCCTCAAACTGGGTAAATTGCACTTTGGTCCAAAATAACAAAACATTGCTCAAACAACATTCAATCAGGACCAAACTTGGAACATAAGTGTGTCACATGATAACAAAACACTTAGAGAATTATATTAAAGTTCAAAGCAACTTATTTAGCCAAAACAAATAGGGTTACCTCATAACCCAGGACAGGGTCATTGCAATACCCTTTAGGACTCTCCCAAACCCATTGAAGTTAATCCCTAGCTATCCATCTTTTAGAACTTCTTGAGGGTGGAGACTCAAGTCGCTTCCCGGAAGCCGTCATGGCCTTGTGAGCCATGTCAAATACTTGTGCAACACGTTCAATGTATACTTGGGTCTAAGGACTTGGAGGTAATAGTTACTTGATAAAAGGTGACAATGTTCAGTGATGAGCTAAGGGTTTGAATATCCAGATCTAGCAATCATGATGATGATAATGTTAACAGGTAAGAATCTCCAGTAATGAGATAAGGAATTGAGATCCCAAGTGTTATGCATTCAATGTGTTCCAAATATTATGAAAGTATTTGATAAATGTATTACACCTTTCTTTGTAGCATCTGTTATAATTCATGCTTGTAACTTGGTTGATGCTAAAAGATATTGTAATGCACCTAATTAATCAAGTGGAACCTTATCATGTAGTTGCCCTGACCATAGATCCATTCAGTGTCAGAATTTACTGAATTGTGAAATGAGTTTAACTCGGAGAGCATATTTTTTAATATGTGGGGGTGATGGGCGAAAATATCCTTACGTCCAAATAGGGATTGATGTGTGATCTTTCCCTCATATACCAGGCTTGATGTGTGATCTCCCTTAAGAAAATACACTAGGGTTGTTGTGTGATCTCCCTAAAGAGAGTGCATGATGTGGCTGTAACTCTATAGCGAAGAAGCCACTATACCATGACAAGATAATTGTAGTTTGACACGTGATGTCACTGTCAGTGGTCTCGTACTGACTGAGATAGGTGAGGTCTTGGAATCCGACTCTTCCTTTGACCTTGTATGGTACCGATTTCAACTAAGTGGTGGTTGGTTGGATCATGATCGGTATAAATCATCTCCTCAGGGCATAAGTGTGATTGTAAATATGTAATCAATCGTGTAGCGTATTTGCTTAAGGATTGAATATGGAAACATTGGTTGATGTTACACTACTTTTATACATATTAAATGGATAGATGTTATATGTGTTCTTTGTATTCCATATAAAGTGAATAGATGATTTATTTCTCTATCATACATAGTTTCATTGCTTTAAAATATGTTATTGCTCTATTCTACTTATAAATATTGATTAATCTTGATTATTAATATAAAAGACCCTCTGCTCAGTTTTATACTATTTACCTATGATAATAATGTTGTTGGTGGAGAGTTATATCTCTTGTTGGGACTTTTGTCTCACCACGTCGGTCCCAAAATTTTTAGGTGGATGTGGACAAGGAGGTAGAGACCATACTATAGAGGGAGGACAACATCAATAGGGACAACAGTAAGAGTGTGATGTCTGCCGTGTCTTGTAGATATAAGTCATATGTGTCGTCTTTGTACTCTCAGTTCTTTGGGAGTTAGTATGTAATGGTTTTATAAATGATCTGAGATTTTGTCTTGTATGCCTCGAGGTTTTATGTTGCTTATGTATATGTTCGGGCAAAGCAACTGGTATATGATATCCTCGAGATGAGATGGTACAATGTATTTACAATGTGAACCATGATGTATATATTGCTTTGGTTCTTTCTTTAAGAGTTTTCTGGCAATGGATGTCTTTGTAAAATGGTTTTAATTTTTAGTAATTTTCATTAATCCACTTCTAATGGTTATTCTACATAATTATTATGTGATTTGGTTGTCATTTTGATAGCGGTCGTCACAGTGATGATCAATGCACAACATGACATCGACATAAATCCCTGATCCAATCTTATTGATCATTGAACTGCAAAATTCACAATCTAAATCGATCGTTTCACATTTTGATCATTAAACCAAGCCATTCACTCTAAATTGGGCGATTCAAATTCTAGCTCAACCAATGTACCACAAATGTTGTTTAAATTTGAATACCTAAACACTTTAGTAATCAATTTAAACCATATTCATGAGTAAACTCCTATTCCAGGTACATAATATGTGTGTGACCCTTTAGGTCCCAAGTTACGTTGGTACTGAATGTCCATAACTAATTTATTACATCACAAGCGATGAGTAGTATCTAGCAACATCATTGCTAGCCAAGTAATGGGGAAGTTGGAGAACAACTTCAACCTACAATTTGTGATCAGTGTTACAATGATTGTATAGTTCCTTTATCTCTAATATCAAAATTGAACTCGACTCATGGAATCATCATCGTTTAAATGTTCAATCCATGTTTCTTGAACTAGATCAGCCTGTTGAGATACATATGATCTCAATATCACATATTGACTCACATGAGCATGGCCATGCATTTTTCAATCTTTCTTATCAAGTGGTCAGGCTATCAAACTCATGTAGGAGGGGCAGTTCCCATCTACATCACTCACATTCAATACCCATGTGCCATAATATACTCGAGCACTACATTTATGGCAACCCTTATTCAAGGTCACGTTGGATGGTGTCAAAATACATGTGATGAGTGTAGTGGCTTCAGGTCTAAGAACCACAATCACCACTATCATTATGAGTCTGACTACCATTCAACAGTTCCATGTATCACTCTCAAGGTGGGTCTGTTTGGTACATTGTTCTCTTACAAGTACCAATGTGTTTGGTTTGGTATCACATATCATGACTAATGAGATTATGTCATCAACTAACACATGTTGTAGTCTTATGTATTATTGTTGTATATTTTTCTTCCACAGTTGCATCCGACTAGGGACATAACAAGGATGCATGTACTCTTATCATACATATGATCTCATTGTCCAAGTCCTAAACCTAAAGACATATGTCATCGAGTATCATCATACTTTAGACATTTATTATGTTACAACATTTTCTCATAATTGATTATAATAGAAGTAACAAAATTGTCTTTTAGTTATTATAAAATCAATTACATCATGCCTCATTATAATCATCACATGATTGGCTCTCTGGGCATACATACTATAACATACCGAAACTTGGACAAATTCTCTTTTTGACCCTCTTTCTAAGCTTTTCCTTTCTTTTCTATCCTTCTTGGCTTTGATGATTAATTTGTGGAAATAATAGTAGTTTGGTGAGCATTTGTTCATTATTATTGCCAACATATGGGTTTATGCACAAATACCTCAGTAACTATTTTTAGTAAGGGTCTAATATGAAAATTTACCATATATATGAGATAATGATAAAATAAATTCATTGTAGATCATTCCTTAGACTTATGGAGCAAGGAAGAGAAAAAGGAATGAATAATGATGCTTTAAACATGTTAATGTGGTATTGAATTATTTAATGTATTAAATATTGGAAATATTAGATAACAAACTAAAAATCATAAAAGGAAGACTAAATGATTAAAAATAACTTGAGATTCATTTTCTTTGGGTTTATTTTGACTTGGAGGCCATGTTTCATAATTTTGGAATGATAATAACTATATCCCTTTTATTTTGAAAAGAAAATGTGAGTTGTCCTCAAAATAAGAAATCAAATATTTAATGACTCCAAAAGTGGAAGATAATTTTGGATTCATAATCTACACATTAAAAATAGCCTTTGGGTGAATTTTCATGTAATTTGGATAATCTTTAATATACATGTGAAGTAGGAGAGAGAAAGTGTGTAGAACCATCAAAATATTAAATAAATATACAAACAACTCCAACATGTAAAATTGATGGAAAATTCGTATCCAAGGCACTTAATGTGACTTTTGGGTGAAGTTTCATAAAATTTGGAGAATCTTATAACCATTAATGATGGAGGAAAGAGAGAATAAGTTTTGATTTATTTAACACATTAAAAGTTCCCACAAAACAAAACAAATTACATATTCAGATTCCTCATATCAAAAATGGGCTTGGTGTCAATTTTCATTTAATTTGGAGCATGTTTGCACCCTCAATTGAGGAGAGAGAAAATAAGAATTTAATGTGACAACACTTTAGTCGAAATCATAGTCACATTAGATATATACATGTCATGCGGCTCCTTTTTATTTTTGATTTTGCATACAACCAAGACTGTCCAATCCTTAATCCAATGATGTGGAACCCGTCTCCTACCTTGGGAAGGAAAGGTGTGCCTGGAACAATAACCTAGCTCTGATACCATGTTGTAAAAGAGTGAAATCACCCCTTTACTAAAAATTTGAAATATAAAACATCCATCCCAAACATACTCAAAAGTATGCTGAAACGAGTGTAAAATTTTCAAATCTTTATATATATGGTATACAAAAGACCAAAGTATAAAGCCACATAATATAATTTCATGACTATAATCAATTTTATAAAAGTGTACATCATCATTCTCCCATATATGATTTACAACAACAAAATGATCTAGATAGAGGGAAATCTAAACTACACCAACTTTTCCTCCAAAAAAAAACCTTATGAGATAGGTCCATGCTTAAAGTCATGTACTCCTTATCCTATTCCTAGGATGGTCCTCCACACTCCTCTTATACAACTCTAGTCCTAGACCTTGCTCAACTCCTTGATTAAACCCTGGGTGGTTGGGAAAGCACCCAGCAAAAGAGAGAAACAAGGTATGTTTCAGAGATAATGAACAAGGACAAAAGATAAGAAAACAACATGGAAAAAAAATCTAAGATGTCATCATAAGATGAAGATGGTCAAAAGTATGAGGCATAAATAAATAGATGTTTTCCATAACAAAAATAGTAAAAAGGTTACATGCATGATTATTTTGACTACCTAAACTATGTAGGGTTGAGGCACCTACCTATCCGCAACCAATAGGTGAGGGAGAGTAACACATTCCAATCACCTACAAATATTCTCTATTGGGGAGAGTAACACATTCCCCAGGGTGAATTTACACATGCCCTATCTATGGGTGGTTGTACAAAAGTACCACTACACTAGTTAAATAGTCTAATAAAATCAACATGCTAAGAACTATGGCAAGTATAAGCATCAAGTAAATATAGACATGGCAGTGGGGTACAAGACCCAAGAAATAAATAATAAAACTAATTTTGAGAAAAATAGAGTAAAGGAATCATCAAAAGAGAAACTAAATTTAAATGGACATGTGAGGAGTAGCAATGTTGGATGAGAGAGTTCATGGTGGTTATGGATATGGAAATAGAAATATAGAAGGAGAGAGGATACTAAATTTTTAAGTTGCATATGATATGACTTTGGCAAACACCCAATTCAAGAAAAGAGAATCTCATAATATTACTTTCAAGAGTAGGAACAACTATAGCCAAATTGATTACTTTCAAGAGTAGGAACAATTGTATCCAAATTGATTACTTCCTTATGAGGTAGGTGGATCATGAAGTATGCAAGGATTGTAAAGTGGTACATGGATAAGAACTCACCATACAACATAGGATGTTGGTTTTGGTTATTAACATGAAGATCAATAAAGGAGGGCATGACAAAAACCAAGATAGTAGGATCATGTTATGAAATCTTAAAGGAGAAAACAAATTTACTTTTCATGATAAACTCATCAAGGAGGGCACTTGGAACTAGGAGCTTTATGTTAACACTATTCTACATAATATGAGCTTTTGCATAACAAAAATTTCTAAAGAGGTTTTGAGGGAGTCCAGAGGTTGTCGGCCTCTATATAAAGAGACTTGGTGGTGGGATTATGAAGTACAAAAGGCTATCAAACTCAAAAATGATATCTATAGGAGCTTGCCCAAATCTTGAGTTGATGCAACTTTTCATAGATACATGCAAGCAAAGAAAGAAACTAAGAAGGTTGTTTAGGAGGCAAGATTTAGATACTTTATTGATATTTTTAAGAAGTTGGGCACAACATAAGGGGGAAAAGATATACATAAATGGTTTGCATATGAGCAAGGAAAGGAAGATACTTGAGTCAAGTAAAATGTATTAAGAACAAAGATAGTAGAGTGATGGTGAAGGATGATAACATCAAGAACCAGTTGAGAAATTACTTCGGTAAAATTTTCATTGGAGATAGTATAAATAATATAAGAGAGTCATTGTGACATGAATATAAGAGACATCATTTATACATGACAAGACTCACTATTTGAGGTCAAGAATGTTTTGAAAAAGATGGAAAAGATAAAGGCACGTGAACCGAACAATATCCCCATTGATTTATCAAAGAGTATGAGGGATGAAGGAGATATGTTGTTAAAAAAAATATTTAATAAGACTATGAAGACTAAGAAGATGCCAGATAAGTCAAGAAATAGTACTACATTCCCCATCTACAAGAACAAAGGAGATATTCAGAGTTGCACGGACTATAGAGGTATCAAGTTGATGAGTTGCACAATGAAGCTTTAGGAGAGGATTATTGAGTAGATGATAAAATATATAACACAAATATCATTCAACCAATTTGGTTTCATGCCTGGAAGATCAACAATGAATTCTATTTTCTATTAATTCTTTTCATGGATGAATTGAAAAAGAATGTTCAGGGTGATATTCCTTGGTGTATGTTATTTGTTGATGATATTGTAGTGATTGATGAAATAAAAGACGAATTGAATGATGAATTTCAACTTTGGATGATGATATTGGAATCAAATGGATGCATAATTGGTAGGAGCAAAACTGAGTATATGCATCGAAATTTCAACCAATCTTGTAGTATGAATGGTGGTGCCAAGTAGGACAGAGTAGATATACCAAAATATAATAATTTTGTCAAGTTGGGTTCCATTATTCAAATAGATGGAAATGTCTAAGATGAATTTTGTCACAAGATCACTATATGATGATTTAAATGAAGGAGTGCAACTAGAGTATCAAATGATTAGAAGATACCTCTCAGATTGAAAAGTAAGCTTTATAGAACAGTTATACGGCCGGCCATTCTCTATGGTAGTGAATGTTGGGCACTGAATAAAAAAGGTCTCAACAAGATGAATGTGGTTGAAATGTGCATGTTGATATGGATGTATGGGATGACCAGAAAAGATTTCTTGAGAAATGATTATATTAGGAATAAAGTCGGGGTGGTGAGCATTTAGGACAAGTTCTACAAGGGCCGACTCAGATAGTACAAACGTATGCAACACAAACGAGCTAATGTGCCTATACAAAGCAATGCCATTTAGTCAAGCACAATTAATATAGGAAGAGAAAGTCCTACACTAACATGGGAAGAGCTTATAAAGAGTGTTTTTGAATCTTTACATCTGGATCAGAATATGACCCATGATAGAGATGAATGGAAATGAATGATTCATGTAGCCGAAAGAAACATGGTTGGGACTGAGGCTTAGATGTTGTTGTTGTTGTTGATGATGATGATGATGATGATGATGATGATGATGATGATGATGATGATGATGATGATGATGATGATGATGATGATGATGATGATGATGATGATGATGATGATGATGATGATGATGATGATGATGATGATGATGATGATGATGATGATGATGATGATGATGATGATGATGATGATGATGATGATGATGATGATGATGATGATGATGAGTATGATGATGATGATGATGATGATGATGATGATGATGATGATGATGATGATGATGATGATGATGATGATGATGATGATGATGATGATGATGATGATGATGATGATGATGATGATGATGATGATGATGATGATGATGATGATGATGATGATGGTGGTGGTGGTGGTGGTGGTGGTGGTGGTGGTGGTGGTGGTGGTGGTGGTGGTGGTGGTGGTGGTGGTGGTGGTGGTGGTGGTGGTGGTGGTGGTGGTGGTGGTGGTGGTGGTGGTGGTGGTGGTGGTGGTGGTGGTGGTGGTGGTGGTGGTGGTGGTGGTGGTGGTGGTGGTGGTGGTGGTGGTGGTGGTGGTGGTGGTGGTGGTGGTGGTGGTGGTGGTGGTTGACTGAATGTAATTTAAAACAATTATTATGGATAGTTTTCACTTTTGCACCCACTCTAGTATATACAACCCCTCTGTATCAACCTTGAGAATCATTTTACACTATTCAACTTCTTTTGGAACATGTAGGGAGCCATTGAGGTTGATGGAAATCTTCATATAAGGTGATGGCCATGGTTGGAGGCTTGCATGTTGATGCATGTGGCTACATATTGTAGATAACACTTTTTCTATGTGTTTCCAATCTTGACAACTTCATTTCTAACCCTAACCATGTACGGTCAATCTTCTAGAATGTTACAACCCCAATTTTGGATTCATCTGATGAGAAATGTAAACTCTCATATTGGACAAATAATGATTTGATTAAATGGATTTCATTTACAATAGCCTTGATGTGTGTGTTGTGGGCTTTATTGGCTATTGGGCCCGAATAACAAGAAAATTCAATTAGTAAATGAATAATTGAATATTTGAGAAAGAGGTAGAAACCTCTAGAAGGCAAAGAGATGTAATCCAAGGATGGATTTCATGCCTCTTGGGTTCCTTAGGTTCCAAGGAGTCCCAAGTTGCATAGAGAATGCAATAAGAAAAGAAAAGACCAATTAAGTATTTCCTTGTTAAGAAAGAAATTGAAAACAATGATAAAATGTGGAAAACAAGTGAAAAGAGGTGCAATTGAGTTATCCTTAGTGGGATTTTGTATCCCAAGGATTCCTAATGTAAAAAGGAAAACCAATGAGGAAAATTAAAGAGAAACAAAAAGAAATCCTCAAAAATAAATATTTTAATAAGAACTCAACATAATAATGGGAATTAATGCATATTGATGCATTTAAGGATAATGAGTATTCCTTAAAAAGTAATTTCGAATTCTTTGAGTTTCTTGGGGTCCAAGGAGCCCCAATAAATAAGAAAGAGGAAAGAGAAAATACCTATAAAAGAAAATAAGAATATAATGTGAGCACATTATTAATGAATCTCATGGTATTATTAAAAGGGAGATATTTTCTATTAAAAGGAAAACTAAATTTCGTGCCAATACTTTAAAAGGAAAGTACAAGGAAGATAAAGGGAGTAATTTTCGAATTCCTAAATATCCATGCAATAAGGAATATCAAGGAAATAAGAAGGATAGAGAAGATTTCTTCTCATTAAAGGAAAAAGGGTTCCTATTGGGAGAAGGACTTAGTAACTCATGGATAACCGACCTAAGGCTTTGCTACTCACCCCTATATAAAGGGATAAGCCCTTATCCGAGTTCATAAGTGATCCCACATCTCTCTCTCTTTCACATCCCCTTCTTCATGAAGTTTTTGCTCAAAACCCTACGATAGGGGGACAGCTCTATCTCTTAAGCAGCAAGGGGGCCACGTGTAGTCGAGATGTTGGGTGGATATCCCACGAGATTGGGGAGAGGCTCCGCCACCATGGACCTACCCTAGCACAGGCACAGGAGTAGCTGCACGGCTAGGTCTTCCCATCCAGTCTTGGCCAACTTGGCCATGGCCCAGTGGCATCCTCATGTGCGCAGAGGCACATCGGAGGTAGGAAAGCACTCTGGAGGTCGTCAGGGTCGGGGATGAGGAGCTGGAGCCGCGCCAAGGTCAACGCTCGGCGGCTAGGGTGACCGCTCACTGCCATCGCGAGGAAGGTGAAGGGCGGAGAGGCATTGGACATTTCTGCCCCCGCGTGCTAAAGCAACGGAATTACTTAACCATGGGCAATTCGGTCTTTTTGATATGTTCCCAAGCAACGTTGCATGGCAAAGCCTACGTGGCAGCTTCCTATTGGTCCAAAGTAAGTGATTCTTGTTAAATACATATCTAATAATCGGTAGCTCGGATGGATATGAATAATATATGCATTTTGCTTAGAAAAATGAAAGGAATCCAATAAAAATATGTTTATTAGCAAATTCCTCTTGAAATTTGAAAAGTAGTGTAATTTATCAACTTTAACATAATGATGGTTAAAGAAACCCTAATTGGGAATGATTAATGTGATTGGTGGGATCCAATTTATAATTAAAGTTGGTAATAATCTGTTAATCGTTAAGAGATGCATTAAGATAAAAAAAGATGAATTTTGCACATAATTAGTTTAATTGAAAGTTCATGTACATGAATATGTTTTAATGGGCCTTGAAACCCTAATGTTGGTAATTAGGACTACTAATGGCTTTAATTATTTGATTTCAAGTATTGAACTGAGTTTTCATGGTTATAATCTATTTCGAGCATTAAAGTTCCTAATTTGTGGATAAATACTCTAAAAGTAGTAATTAGGGTTTTCTCATAAATAAAAGGTGGAATTAATGGCAAATCGAGTTCATATGTGAATTGGACCATAATGAACTTTGAGTTGATGATAAATTATCACAATGATCTTGTCATGAATTAAAAGGATAAAAATAGTAGCTTTAATGTAAAAGAGGTTTAAGGGGCTTAATTAATGGATAATTATGCCTTTAATCCGAAACTGAGGATTAGATGTTGAGATAATTAGGGTTTGTAATCAATTGCGTTAAATTAGGGTTTAAAATAGTAAAAGATGAAGGGAAACCCTAATTGCAATGGAAACCCTAAAAGTGGACTAGAAACCCTAAGAAGCGAGCTAGATTTAATAGATCTTAATGACATGAGTAATAAAAGGAAATTGTATAATTGTTTCAGGATCTTATTGAATGCTTGCTTGCTCATTGTTGTTTGGATTATTCCTGCACCTGAATCTACATGTACATGTATGTGGTTACGCTTATGACTACCCAAATTAGTTTTCTGGGGTTTTTATCGATGTTTCCATCGTGTCTTGAATTAAACTGTTGGATATATTTAATTCATGCAAAGTATAATGTGAATATGACTATCACATAAGAGATATGCCTACTAGCTCAGATCCTAGTCCCCTCTGTAGCTTAATGGGTCGACCTAGTAAATGGCTACCAATGGGGTAGGCCCATCATGTCATTGAATGACTTAGTAAATGGCTACCAATGGGGTAGGTCCATCAAGTCACATTGAGTTAGAATTGGACTACCTATGGGTAGTGCCATGTGACTCAACCCTAGATATTGATCTACCTATTAGGTAGGATCATGCGGGGTCTAATAAGGATCTACCTAGAGAGAGGTAGTATCTCAGTCCGCTGCAGGGATAGCACAGAGATAGGGGATAGGAAAGGATTGAGTAGTATGGTTTAAAATGTAATCTTGGCTGTTAAATGATAATTGGTTGATTACTTTGTTATTGTAGTTGCATGATTATTGTTTTCCCCACATACCAGCTTCTTATTGACCGACATTTTGTTTGTCGGCATTTTAGGTACAAATGAAAAGAACAAACAGTAAAGTGGCATATGTGGAAATAAATGAGAAATAACGTGCATAGGAGGATTAGTTAGAATAGCATCTTCATGGATAGAAGTTTAGAAATCCCAGTTTTTCCAAGGTAAAGAAAAGTTTTATTTTATACCGCTTTCAGTTTAGTTGGTAAATTTTATTAATTGTTATTGATTATTTGTCGAACCTTTGATCCTGTTAGTTGAAATACGGCTCTAACCTTCAGGTCTCCCTTAATTGGAGGTTACTGAGAGGCGGGGTCGTTACAATTGGTATAAGAGTGAAGGTTCCTCACTTAATCTTTAATAATTATTAAATTTTACAAATCTCGTAGAACCTAAGGGAGTTATTAAAGGATTATCCGAAAGACAGAGCTGTCTAGAAAAGGATCATGACCGGGGGCTGGCAATATTTTCCTCCACACCGCTAGTCGGAATACGAGGACTCCCGGATCTGTGTGACTGCCTAGCCAAAGTCTTAGGGTATGATTCGAAATAAGATACCTTTAGGACTCTCTCATCTTGTTCATCCCTTCGCAACTCAAATTCTATTAAGGACCTTAAGGATTAGGGTTTCCTCTCTTCTCCTCACCCTCTTGAGGTATGGGTAAGGTTGATAAGGATTAAGGGATCCTCCACCAAATTAATGAAAAGCATGTAAATAAGATGTCATGGTCATAAGTTTAATAGGGTAAGCATAAAAGAATAGATACATGCTTAGGTCGTATGATACGAGCTGTCATCGCCATCAGGAGAGACCTAAGGATAGACCTCCTTGTCAAGAGGATGAGTAGAGAGGGTTGGTCTTGGAGGTAGAGACCTCCATTAAAGGTAGAGACCTAGCACATCCTTTACGTATGATGTTAACCCTAACCCTAAGTGAAGGATAGAGAAGAGATATGACATGATGAGTTAAATGTCATGGTAGACCAGGTGTTTGGATAGACATGCCTTGGATGCCATATGAGCCATGAGAGGTTGATAATCAAGTGCCTTTGGCAACCCAACCCTAGAAAGGGTTGTGCATGTTTGAGCGAAGGATAGCTCCTTCATGGAGGATGTTAGAGAAGAACCTATAGAAACCTTATGGGATGTTGCAAGAAGGATATAGCTTGCACCCAGAGTACATCTGTAGTATGACCAGTGGGTGGAAACCCTGGTCAAGGGAGTATGTTGGATGGCTTATGAGATAGGCATAAGGGGTTATGGATAATCTTAAGTAAACATAAGTTCGAGCATAGGCTACACAAGGTAGGGTCATGCTTATGAGCTTGATCCTTCATGAAGAAAGGACCTCTTATAGAGAGGTTGGATCAGACCTCAGGCAAGAAGGTTGGAAGCCTAAAACCCCAAAACTTGAGGAATAGTGGGAGTTGAGGATGATGCGACCTAAGTGGATGATAGCAGTTGTCATATGCTTGACCCTTGGAGGCTAGTGATGTCTTGGTTGCCATGCGAGGAACCAAACCCTAGAGAGAGGATGAGTCTATTGGTACCTCTATGCCTATGGTATAGGTGTTTACCTCCTGAAATAGGTAGAAGAGTTTCTTAGACTTGAAGAGGATGAAGTAGCAAGTTGTGAAGCCTTGTACCTAGTTGTTTGTCCTGGAAGAGGACTCAAATCTGAGGTGTTGCTCGAATGAAAGGATGACATACCTTGGACATGCTTGATTCGTGGTTAAGAAGTCGAGCATGCAGTTGGACACCCAAAGGTGGACCTAGGGTTTCTAGGCCTAAGAGGGGAAGCAGTGTACCCGATGCTCATGATAAGATTTGAGTCTCTATAGCTCTAAGCATGTGTAGGGGAGAAATAAACCCCTTAAGTTTAGGGTATGTGTGATGAACCCCTTATAACTAAGTTGGTCTAATGTTGAGGATGAGAACAAGTGTGACCTTGCATGGTTTAGTAGGTACGTTTGTGCCTTAGTAGTTGCTGGATTAAGCATGCTCATGTGAATGTAAACCCTAAGGATGCTTGTGACCTCTGTTATCAAGGTGTAGTTTCCTCCCATCCTGGGAGAGGGACCCTTTGGTAGGGAGTTTACCAGTTGGTTGGTTTTGAGGTAACCTAAGGAGGTTTCATAGGATATTGAGAAGCTAAGTGAAAAGTACATGGTATGAGAATGAACCTGTAGACCCATAGATAGCCATCTCTAAGTGAATGTGGATGTGTTATCATCGAGGTAACCAGTGTGGGACCTGACCAAGGTAGGCAGGTTGCCATGACCCCTATGAAGGGATGAAAGTTAGTCATGAATGCAGAGAGATATGAGGAAGGATTGGGTAAGGTTCTAAGTTGAACATGTACTATAATGGAATTCTAAGTCTATCCTAGGGTCAGGTAGGGATAAGACCAATGGAAGAAGGAGTTGCCTAATTCCCTAGTTGCACATGACCATAGGGTCGGGAGGTAACAACTATCATTGCCTGAGGGCCATGGGTTAGGAGATTGATCACCTTCATGAACTCATGGGACCCCAAGGGCAAATAAGTAGGGCACTCTCTGGATGCATGAGGGAAGAGGGATGACCCCAAAAGTGTTGGCACCCTATAGACCCAGAGGAGATGACCAAGGAATGCGTGTAAACCTCAGTAGGTTCGAGACCAGTTTTCTCTGCAAGTAATTTTTTTGATATCATGATGATTGTGATGTGGAGACACGAGTTGCACGTTTCAACTTAGATTTGAAGGTGTACTGGCAAGGTGGTATGTACCATCTCTACTCTTGGAATGGGAAGAACTCTGTATTTGGATGGCCGCCAAATGCTTATTTCTTCTTGTTATGGGAGTGAGAGATAGGATAGTACGCATGCCTTACACCAAGGATAAAAGATGATACAATTTGGAACGTTGCTATGAGGTATGAGGGCAGAGATGATAACATACCGTGGTGGAGTGAATGATACATGGACATGTACAAATGATAAGAGCATTAAGGAAATCATCTTGTGAGGATATTTTATCATGAGCTATGTGGAATTCGCAAGTTGAGTTTGATCATCAAGGAGATGATCTCAAAGTATTCTCAATGAAGATAGACTTAGAATTCGAGTTTTACATGGAAGAGTATGTCTTCAACTTTACCTAACACCTAAGGATAAGAAGTGGTAATAAATGCTCTGGTTGAGATATAGCTGCCTAGTTAGATGGAGGCTAGAAGAGGTTGTTAGGTTAACCCTCAGTTGGAAACGAGATAAGTTCGGCTAACACACAGATGTAACAATATCGGTTGATCAAGTTAAAGGTTGTTTGGTTAGCCAGCCTAGTCCATGATATAATGAAAGGATGGTTGTAGAACCCTAGATGCACTCCTCTGAAAAGAAAGGTGATGAAACCCTAATTAGAGTGGTGTAGGGTTCTTGAGGAATCATGACACACTGGAGATCATGATTTTAAGATCACCATATACCATTATATTACTAAGATAGTAAGAGATAGTAGCACTTTGGATGCTTAAGACGAAGATGCATGTGGCTTGTGGCCATGCATGATATAAGTGAAGGATGAACACCAACAACCCAGTGTATCGATATAGAGGATAAAAGAGTCCCTGAGAGGGAATGGGAGTTCATCACTATGGATGATGTGGAAAATCGCCCCTTAACCAAAGAAGATCAATGTGGGTTATGGTAGATCACCCTACCTAGATGACAGGAAGAAGAAGAGCACTGTCAAGTGACAGATCGGGTTGAACTACTTATTATAGAGAGAGAAATGGTTCAACTACACCATGATGCGAGTTCAAAAGTTCTTGAGCATGATTAGAAGGTTTACTTCCATGCGGTGGAAGTAGGTGCATGAAGAACTCATTTTTAGTACCACTTATCACCCCTAACTAATGGTTAGTATAATCCAGACTAGAGGGTCTGATGAGAGCAAGTGTGCTTGTTCAGGGTGATACCAAGAGATAGTTCTAAAGATGTGATGTTAACCACCATAGCCTTTATTGGGATGCAAGAAGTTCTATAAGGAGGTTGTGTCAGTCGCCACTTCATTATGATGATGTTGGTGAAGGAGGCCTCGTGAAGGTCATAAAAGAACCACAGTGTGTGCAGATGAAGTCACTTGATCGTGAAATGGCTGAGAGAGAGCCCAAGGGTGACATAAGTCATGAGCCGATGCAAAGCAGACTGACATGCAGTTCATTGTGGGGGAATATAATGTGAAAATCCGATCCCTCTAAGCTACAGCTGAGAAAGTTGAGTCTGTGATATATGGGTCCATTTGAGATGGATTGGTGGAGATGGTTGTGTTTAGCCTTGCCCCTCAGGATAACTTGATGAATAAATGTGTTCCATGAGTCCGATCTAGAGCACTATGTGAGGTACCCAAGCCATGTGCTAAGCCCTGAACCTATTCAGCTTTTGAGAGGCTGAAATGTCCTGAGTCACCTATGAGGGTACGATATACCAAGGTAAGAAAGAACTCAGATGGAAGAATATGAGATGATGAAGGTTCTTGGGAAGCACCATGGAAAGGGTGAAGCCACATGGGAGACATGATGGATATATGAAAGGCTTATCCTATTTTGTTTGTTTGCTTGATAGAATTTTGAGGACAAAATTCCTATAAGAGGGGAAGGATGTTACAACCCCAATTTTGGGTTCATCTGATGAGAAATGTAAACTCTCATATTGGACAAATAATGATTTGATTAAATGGATTTCGTTTACAATAGCCCTGATGTGTGTGTTGTGGGCTTTATTGGCTATTGGGCCTGAATAACAAGAAAATTCAATTAGTAAATGAATAATTGAATATTTGAGAAAGAGGTAGAAACCTCTAGAAGGAAAAGAGATGTAATCCAAGGATGGATTTCGTGCCTCTTGAGTTCCTTAGATTCCAAGGAGTCCCAAGTTGCATAGAGAATTCAATAAGAAAAGAAAAGACCAATTAAGTATTTCCTTGTTAAGAAAGAAATTGAAAACAATGATAAAATGTGGAAAACAAGTGAAAAGAGGTGCAATTGAGTTATCCTTAGTGGGATTTTGTATCCCAAGGATTCCTAATGTAAAAAGGAAAACCAATGAGGAAAATTAAAGAGAAACAAAAAGAAATCCTCAAAAAGAAATATTTTAATAAGAACTCAACATGATAATGGGAATTAATGCATATTGATGCATTTAAGGATAATGAGTATTCCTTAAAAAGTAATTTCGAATTCTTTGAGTTTCTTGGGGTCCAAGGAGCCCCAATAAAGAAGAAAGAGGAAAGAGAAAATACCTATAAAAGAAAATAAGAATATAATGTGAGCACATTATTAATGAATCTCATGGTATTATTAAAAGGGAGATATTTTCTATTAAAAGGGAAACTAAATTTCGTGCCAATACTTTAAAAGGAAAGTACAAGGAAGATAAAGGGAGTAATTTTCGAATTCCTAAATATCCATGCAATAAGGAATATCAAGGAAATAAGAAGGAGAGAGAAGATTTCTTCTCATTAAAGGAAAAGGGGTTCCTATTGGGAGAAGGACTTAGTAACTCATGGATAGCCGACCTAAGGCTTTGCTACTCACCCCTACATAAAGGGATAAGCCCTGGTCCGAGTTTAGAAGTGATCCCACATCTCTCTCTCTCTCTTTCCCATCCCCTTATTCATGAAGTTTTCGCTCAAAACCCTACGATAGAGGGACATCTCTATCTCTTAAGCAGCAAGGGGGCCACGTGTAGTCGAGATGTTGGGTGGATATCCCACGAGACTGGGGAGAGGCTCTGCCACCATGGACCTGCCCTAGCACAGGCGTAGGAGTAGTTGAACAGCTACAACACTGGCCGCAGTGGTAGGTCTTCCCAGCCAGTCTAGGCCAACTTGGTCGTAGCCTAGTGGCGTCCTCACGTGCGCAAACGCACATCGGAGGTAGGGAAGCACTCTGGAGGTCGTCGGGGTCAGGGATGAGGAGCTGGAGCCGCGCCAAGGTCAGCGCTCGGCGGCTAGGGTGACCGCTAGCTGCCATCGCGAGGAAGGTGAAGGGCGGAGAGGCATTGGACGTTTCTGCCCTGCGTGCTAAAGCAACGAAATTACTTAACCATGGGCAATTCAGTCTTTTCGAAATGTTCCCAAGCAACCTAGCAATGTTGCATGGCAAAGCCTACGTGTCAGCTTTCTATTGGTCCAAATTAAGTGATTCATGTTTAATTTAATACCTAATAATCGGTAGCTCGGATGGATACGAATAATATATGCATTTTGCTCAGAAAAACGAGAGGAATCCAATAAAAATATGTTTATTTGCCAATTCCTCTTGAAATTTGAAAAGTAGTGTAATTTATCAACTTTAACATAATGATGGTTAAAGAAACCCTAATTGGGAATGATTAATGTGATTGGTGGGATCCAATTTATGATTAAAGTTGGTAATAATTTGTTAATCATAAAGAGATGCATTAAGATCGAAAAAGATGAATTTTGCACATAATTAGTTTAATTGAAAGTTCATGTACATGAATATGTTTTAATGGGCCTTAAAACCCTAATGTTGGTAATTAGGACTACTAATGGCTTTAATTATTTGATGTCATGTATAGAACTGAGTTTTCATGGTTATAATCTATTTCGAGCATTAAAGTTCCTAATTTGTGGATAAATACTCTAAAAGTAGTATTTAGGGTTTTCTCATGAATAAAAGGTGGAATTAATGGCAAATCGAGTTCATATGTGAATTGGACCATAATGAACTTTGAGTTGATGATAAATTAGCACAATGATCTTGTCATGAATTAAAAGGATGAAAATAGTAGCTTTAATGTAAAAGAGGTTTAAGGGGCTTAATTAATGGATAATTATGCCTTTAATCCGAAACTGAGGATTAGATGTTGAGATTATTAGGGTTTGTAATCAATTGCATTAAATTAGGGTTTAAAATAGTAAAAGATGAAGGGAAACCCTAATTGCAATGGAAACCCTAAAAGTGGACTAGAAACCCTAAGAAGCGAGCTAGATTTAATAGATCTTAATGACATGAGTAATAAAAGGAAATTGTATAATGTTTCAGGATCTTATTGAATGCTTGCTTTCTCATTGTTGTTTGAATTATTCCTACACCTGAATCTACATGTACAGGTATGTGGTTACGCTTATGACTACCCAGATGAGTTTTCTGGTGTTTTATCGATATTTCCATCGTATCTTGAATTAAACTGTTGGATATATTTAATTCATGCAAAGTATAATGTGAATATGACTATCACATAAGAGATATGCCTACTAGCTCAAATCCTAGTCCCCTCTGTAGCTTAATGGGTCGACCTAGTAAATGGCTACCAATGGGGTAGGCCCATCAGGTCATTGAATGACTTAGTAAATGGCTACCAATGGGGTAGGTCCATCAAGTTACATTGATTTAGAGATTGGACTACCTATGGGTAGTGCCATGCGACTCAACCCTAGATATTGATCTACCTGTTAGGTAGGATCATGCGGGGTCTAATAAGGATCTACCTAGAGAGAGGTAGTATCTCAGTCTGCTGCAGGGACAACACAGAGATAGGGGATAGGAAAAGATTGAGTAGTATGGTTTAAAATGTAATCTTGGCTGTTAAATGATAATTGGCTGATTACTTTATTATTGTAGTTGCATGATTATTGTTTTCCCCACATACCAGCTTCTTGCTGACCGATGTTTTGTTTGTCAGCGTTTTAGGTACAAATGAAAAGAACAAATAGTAAAGTGGCATATGTGGAAATAAATGAGAAATAACGTGCACAGGAGGATTAGTTAGAATAGCAACTTCGTGGATAGAAGTTTAGAAATCCCAGTTTTTCCAAGGTAAAGAAAAGTTTTATTTTATACCACTTTCAGTTTAGTTGGTAAATTTTATTAATTGTTATTGATTATTTGTAAAACCTTTGATCCCGTTAGTTGAAATACGGCTCTGACCTTCAGGTCTCCCTTAATTGGGGGTTACCGGGAGGCAGGGTTGTTACAATCTCTTTTCATGATTTTCCTCACATCATCCCCTCCATTTGTCTGATCTCATGGACAATGTGGTGGAACCTACCCCATCCAGCTATAGAACCTTCCTTTTTCATCTCTTTGATCTTAGGGAAACTAGATCTTTCTTTAAGATTGGGTTTTGTGGTTGTTGGAGAGTTTATATAGGATACAAATGCTTGATCATGGGTATCTTGAATGGAACTCTTGATCATCACCATGAAAGGCATGCAATATAGATTTTGTTAGGTATTTATTCCTACTTGTGCATGCAAATTAAACTTGCTCTAAACTTGATTTAATTTCCCAAAGGTTGAATATTTAAGATCTATTTTGATGATGGTAGTTTGGACTTTATTAACTTCATCTATCTATTAATAATGATCCATGATTATATGGACCTACCCTCTTATTGGTGCAAATACTAAACTCACATAATTTGTACATTGGTACTCTTGTATGCCCTAATCATGCTCTATGATACCCTAATTTGCTAAAAGATGATTTCTTGAGAACTATTATAGACAAGTAAAATGGGAAATATAAAATTTCCTATTCTTCCTAATCATATAAGTGTGATCCCAGATATTAGTCCCATGTCCACCTCCACATGTTTTTATTGAAATTTTCATGTTAAATGTTACTAAAACATTATCTTTATGGTGTTTTATCGTCATATGATGGGGAAAATAGTTTACATGTTATTCTTACTGATTGGAAGTTAATATAGAATGATCTTATACTTTATATAACTATTAAACTTATGATATATCTTTCAATGTTATACCTATATTGTTTAGATATCTCATATATATATATATGTATAACGATGATCCATTTTATATACAATCTTGTATATGTTATAATTCCTGTATAACATTGACATTTTACTTACATTTTGGTATGTTGGTGTGTCACAATAATATTAGGTGGAATTTATAATCTCAGTTAATTTTGATATTCCTATAAGGCCTTTTAGGTCTAGTAATGGTCGATTGTGCCCTAATCAGTACTATGGTTTACATTGTGATTTTTTTTACATTTCCTAAAGTTATGAACACTTAATTTGATTATAAATTAGACCAAAAGTAATTATAAATCAATAAGAATAACTATGTAAATATATGTGAAATGCATCATGGGGTAATTCAGAAACTGAACATAAAGTAACTTAGAGATTTTTAATCAATTGAGTTTTAAGAAAGGATCACAGTCCTATTATGGAAAAGGATACTCATGGGTAAATTATTTTCCTCATATTCTTACCTGTTACTTTCATTTGTCCTTTCTCTATAACCTTAGGATATTGCATGAATATGTAACAAAATGCGATAATACAAGATGTATCTTAGGGATGGGATATATACATGTAGGCTTGATGCTTTGAGTATGATACATTGAGGACAATGATATAGTTGTCACCATTGGGATTATGGCAAGGCCCAAGAGTTAAAATTTACCCATGACTAAACATGAATGCAATATAATAGATGGATACATGGACATATGGTTGAGGGTGATATGATCTAATCTTATCGGTTTGATAACCTCATCCTTAAACTATGATGTACACTATATAATAACCAAGTATGATATGAAGGATATATGTATTGAGGATTGTTTGAATTGACCAAATGTTCCTAAAGACAATACAATATGATGTTCCTTATGATACCATTACATTTGAATAGTGATGATAAATCATGTCATATAATCTTGTCTTATTCTATGTGGTGGCTATGAGATTTTTGATGCATGGGAAATACTTTATTTTGTGATACCCTTTGCATATTGGAATTTAAATTTTAGAAGGACAATTATCCCATTTTATGCCTTGACTAGGGCCTATGTGCCATTTTTTATTATGTTGGGCCTTGTCTGACTGAGATTGATATGTTGGGTCTTTTTGTGGCTGAGATTGATATGTTGGGCATTAGTACGGCAAGGATTATTAATTATACCATGATTTTATGGTTTTATATGTATCAATATATGGTATATCAGCTGGATTTATTGGATTTAATTGTGTGGTTTTGTAAATTCTTTGACACAATTGAAAAAGTGTAATTGGTTCAATTATTCAAGTGTTGTTCTAATCATGTAACACCCTGAATTCTTGAATCTATTATGTTTGTGTTGGGGGAAATAGTGAAAGGAGTTAATCTTATATCAATCTATAAATTATGAGAAGATGATCATATGGTATATTTTTCAATATACAGGGATGTGTAGGGTTGGTATACCGAGCATCTACAAGTTTTTTTGGTACTTGGTTGTGACTCATGTTCTAGTGATGCCTGATAGTGAGCGACTATGATCATTTCTAAGTTTGTTGGCTTTTATTCCTCTTTTATTGGTGATGTGAAATGTGTACCTAACATGCTAAAATTGTGTGTATAAAATGCAAGTGTACTCATCGAGTAATATTGGTCTGTGAGACCTATGTGTCAAACTTAGGGAAACTTTTTCCAAAGACTACTACTAACTATAACATAATCAGATATGCCTAGAAAATATGGTTGATTGATTGTTAGATGACTAAGAGAACAAAATGAAATCTAAATTAAATTAATGTATTAGGAATAGAAGGATTCCTTAAAATTTTGGTTCCACCACGACATGCATTGCATTCAAATTCCATTTTATTGATAAATATTAACCCTTAACCCTAAACTAAAGACCTATAGAAAATATTACCCACATGTGCAGCGTAATACACTACCTAGACTTAAACAAACCCCACTCCCATAGTGGTTTAGAAATTATCTAGGTGCATTATCATTATGTCTAGGTTGTTCTTTAACATCCTTAACCTTCTTCTGAGGCACAAATATGTAAATCTATGACTTTTCCAACCCCTAACCTCTCTGGAAGTAGTTAGTGGTCTAATATATTGATAGTGGTGATAAAGAAGAAACAATTCGATAAGAAATCATATATATCAGTCAAGAATTAAGGGAATCAATTACCTATTCATAAAATTCAAATACAAAGCAATATTGGGCTACTCTCGGGCTAGAAGGAATATGGGGTTTAGTCCCTCACAACTGTAGTCATCATACAAAGAGAGGAAGAAGGAGAAAATGAGATAGACATTAGAAAACTAATGAAAAAATCACTAGAGAAGTCGTCTTAATGATCCCCTATGGTAGACACTTTGATCTACAATGTTTCGACGGTAAATCTACCCTCCAAAAGTCCCCAAGAATTTGGTATTTGTCTATCTCCTTCATCTATTCCTCTCCCAAATCGTTCTATGTTACAATGTGAGAAAATGTGATCCCTCTTTTTGTTTGAACTCCTCTTAGGTCATGACTGGGGCTTTGTCCATCACTAAGTCACAACCATTGGATCACTCATGATTTTCAATCTGTACTAATCGTGTAAAGTTGGTACCGTTTATAGGGTGTCATTGGAACCGAGTTGTCGACTGACTTTTGAAACCCTCAAATTGTGTCGGTACTACCAACAAGTGTCTTTATAGAATTGAGTTGCTGTCTGTGATCCCTGACTTGATTTGGGTGCTAAATTCGGTACCACCAACTAACTTTTTGATGACACAAAATCAATGAAATCCAATTATTGATACTCTCTAGATGGCAAGTCAATATCACCAAGCTACGACTTAGGTAGCATTGACTACTTACTTAGTAGCACTGAGATTTGTTTCGGTAGCACCGAGATTTCTATATTTCTCTATTTGAATTTTGTGTCTTGTCGGTACCACTGACAGAGGTGTCAGTAGCTACGAGTTGTCATATAAAATCTTGATTTATTAGAAACAACGAAAAACAACATAAGTTTGAATAAACTATAATAGTTTATCATGATTAGGTAGAAATACTCAGTATTTGATACAATAGTAATCCACATTCTAATAATGAGAAATAATGCAAAACAAATCTCAAAATGAGAAAATATGCAATAAATACATAAAAATAGCCTATGAAAAGTGAGTGAAAATGAATGGATAAAAATATCCTAAGCTTGAATGCTTCTCGCCTTCAAGAAACACTACATTTGAATTTGTTTGAAAGAGTCAGAAAAAGGACAAATCCTATGAACTACATTTCTCTAACACCCCGCCTAACCTCAAACCGACTCTTGCCAACCACTAAACAAATAACTACTCTAAAGTGAACAAAACTTTCTATTAATGTTATCCATCCCTAGATCAATGAAGCACTACTAATAAAGAGTAATTAACATCATAGTTAATAGGGCATATGCTTGATGCACCATGTGGTTCCCAATCAACATTGCTCTGATCTTCCTATAAAACTATGTTGGAAGCAGTTCCCTATATAAAAATGAATAAGGAGATCAATCATAAATGTGGCCTGTCATATAGAGCAATGGGTAGAAATGAGATAGGTGGCTATGAAACACAAATCACAAGTAACATCCAAATTATTCATGCATAAATAAAATATGATGAACCTACAAAATGAAGGGAATGAAAATACATGACTCCTAATGCCTACTATTGTGATGGAATGATGAGTGTGGGTGAAAGAATGTAAATGTGTAAACTATATCCATCTTCTTCATGAAGAAAATTAATATTGAGTTTGAGGCATCCTTTCTCTCTTTTTTATTCCTTTTTTCCCAACCATCTTTTTTCAGCATGATTTATGATTAATGCTTGGGTTTTTTCTAAAATACATCCTTTTGGTGTTTATTTTTTTCATTGGAAGGGATTATGGATGTAGAACCTTTCATTGTTAATTTGTGGGGAAAGCTACATAGATATATGTTGAAAAATATGCAAAGAATGATGCAAATGGAAAATGCAACCTACATGAATTTTGTTATGCAACTAATTATATGCACATCTCTATATTTTTTCTTTTAATGCATTGTAGGGAAACTAGTATCATGCAAGCTATTATGTTATGCAATGCAGTCAAGAGGAAACAATTTGGATTACGTGATCATCTTGAGGTGGTGAATGAAATGTCATGAAAGGTGGGTGAGTCACATGACTAAGAGACAATGCCTTTCTCAAGTGTGATATATCCCTCTCCTATCAACCTATGATATGGTGACCTTAGAATTTCATTCCAAAATTATAATTTAAGGTCTCATTACTAGTTTGGTTGGTTTATACTCAAACCTCATCATCAAACATAAGTCTTGGATAACTTAAGATTTTCATTCATATTGAGTATCTTCAAGTTGACTAACCCAAACACTTCGTCCAGTTGGTGTTACCTTAGACTTTGCACATAAGCTTATAAAGATTGACCATTTTCCAATTAATTACAAGAGCATGAAGCACATTCTTTTTAATGATAGATGCAATCATGATAACTAAACTCCATAATTACACTTGACAGAATGTGGATCCTAATACTTGGAAGTAAGAAAACTAAAGGAAGATAAAAAATAAAGCAAGATAAAGACGTTAAATCGCCCACCTAAGCATTAACTTTACTATGTCCTCATAGTCAAAATGTAAACCAAGATGTGGAATGGGATTACCAGGTGCTCAATATGGTGGTGGTGGTGGCTAATACATTCTTGGTGGCATCTGTGGATCTGCTATCATCAGTCTTTGAAGAGAAATGACAGTGCCCCCGAAAAGTGTGTTGGTGGTACTAAGTTGTGTCGTCCTTTATCTTCCTTGAGCTTGATGGTTCAGTAATACCAAGATGACTCTCAATGGTATCAACGTTCTTTCCAGTATGTATGTGATTTTTTCTCAAAATATGTCGGTGCTACCAACAGTAATTGTTCATGTGAAATCCTCAATTGACAAGGAGTCGATGCCACCAACTATGGAGTTAGTGGTATCGACTCAAGGAATTTTTACACACTAAACAAAAGCATCAAGGCACCTTTATTTCATCAATTAAACATCTATTAAGACAAAAAACAAACATAACTAATGAAAAGTCATAACAAAATGATAGAAATGAAAGGGAGTTTCCTCCCATAAGTGCCCTTGTTTAATTTCCTAGCTCGACGAGATAATTTTCTTCATCCTAGGTTGTCGAGGGATGGTTGTGAAAAATCATTTATCAGTCTAAACTCCACTCTATCATCATGTATCCCCAGTGTCAAGTGGTCTCTACCCATGGAAATAATCACATCAGCTGTAGCTTGGAACAACATTCCTAACAACATATTAGATCCTCGTATTTGATGCATATCCATGACCAAAAAATTGAGAGGTAGATGAATTTTTCGACTTTGACTAAAACATCCTCAGATATCATGTAAGGCCACACAGTTGATATGTCCGCTAATTGGAAGTCATGGACATATTTATTGATTTCATCAATCCCAACTTCTAAAAGGTAGAGAGAGGCATGATTTATGCTCACCCCAGAGTTACATTGTTCTTGTTGGAAATGGTTTCTACCAATAAAACAAGGGATATAGAAACATCCTAGTTCCTTTCTTTTTATTGGCATCCTTCCCTACATCATAGCACTCGCCACTACTTCAGCATACAAGAAGGATCCTTTCTATCACCCACATGAGTAGAATGTTGATGTGGAGCTTCTGGAAGACGTCTAGAAATTTAATAGATTGATTCCTCCTTTTTGGTTCAGACTATCTGGAATGGAATGTGCGTCTTATTTGCACACTTGTTTGGAGGAATCTATGGCACATTGGGGATCTCCTCCGCTAAGCATATATCAACTCCACCTCCTATGTTAGAATTTGGAACATCTCCTATGGATGAGATGGCCTATGGCTGCTCATTCTCAATTATGAGTGCTTCCTTGTTGAATGTGACTGCTCCACTACGAAGTAGAACCTTCATAAGTTCTCATTGTACGAGCACCTTTTTTGGAACTGGGGTTGTGGAGACAGAAATGGTGGAAACTGGAAGTTCCTTGTCTTGCAAAATTAGTGTAGATGAGGTGTCCTTATTGCTTTCTCCCGAAACTGTATTGACTAAGGTGCATGTGTTAGAATTCCAAGTTGGAGACAGAGTGTATCTCAAGGTCTCACCTTGGAAAGGTATCCGTAGATTTGGAAAGAAGGGAAAGTTAGCTCCTGGATTTATGGGGCCTTATCCAATCATTGAGAGGATGGGAAAGGTAGCCTATAAGATGGAGTTACCACCTGAGCTGCATAGATTGCACCCAGTGTTCCATATTTCCATGTAGAGGAAGTGTCATCCTGACATAGATTTGGTTTTGCAACCTATGGAGGTAGAACTAAATGATGATATATCTTATGTTGAAGGACCT
Source organism: Alisma plantago-aquatica (assembly GCA_963693085.1). NCBI lineage: Eukaryota > Viridiplantae > Streptophyta > Magnoliopsida > Alismatales > Alismataceae > Alisma > Alisma plantago-aquatica. The sequence continues at coordinate 839,828,888 of OY856410.1, read as the reverse complement.
GTGTTGATTCTTGACAGAAGAATCAAGAAGTTGAAAAAGAAAGACATTTGTCTTGTAAAAGTTCTCTGGCATCACCGTGGCATTGAAGAAGCTATGTGGGAGCTAGAGGAAGAGATGAGGAAAAAGTACCCTTTTCTTTTCTCTTGATGTTTTCATTGATGATTTCGGGGACGAAATCCTTGTAAGGGGTGGATAAACTTGTAACATCCCTGACCTGAGTTATGTTTTAACCCCTAGGTGTTTTGTTTAATAAAAGTGATTATATGCTTTCTCTTATCTTTTGAAAAGTAATTAAGGCTCAAGAGGAACTTACATTGCAATTTTAGTCCTTTTCAAATATTGTTGAAATCAATGTTTTGCTTGTTTTGGACTAAAGTGCAAATTACCCAAGTTGAGGGGTTTATTTGCAAATTTTGCATGATAATATGTTCCTCATGTGTTGAATCATCATGAGAGTGAAGATTATTCATAGGTATGTCTTGTGATAGCCTGAATACCAAGAAAGAGCTGATAAAGCAATGTTTGTGCATTAAAACCTAGTTTTAGTGTAATGTGCAATTTACCCAAAACCTAGGGTTCAATATGCAAATTACCACTCCAAAATGGTCCCTACTGTTTCTTGGGATCATGTGGAGCAAAGAAAATGAGAGGGGTGTCGCATTTGTATCTCTTTGAAGGAGAGAGAATATTGATATTAAAATAATCAAGATTTAAGCATAATGGAAACCTTAATTCAAATTAATGCAAAAATAAATAAAATAATTGAAGGGCCTTCAACCAAAATCGAAATGGTTGAATGTGCTCAAGTGTTAACATTCTTATGCCTTGCAAAGGCACGAAAACATGGATAATTGAGAGTTAAGGTGCTTAATTTTCTTTTCTTTAAAACATGGATAATTGAGAGTAATAAGAGGCAAAGAGGATAGCCTCGTCCCTAAGGAAAGGAAGGGGGCAAGTGGCAAGAATTTGGGGGAGATAATTCCTACTTTCTCTCTCCTAATTGAATTTTTAATAAACATTGCATATATGCTCCTTTATCCATAGAGTAAAAGGGGAATTTCGAATTCACTTCCACCCTTTTCTTGCAAAATGACCAAGGAAGCTTTGAAGGACCAGGAGGACGACCCCCAACCTGTTGGTAAGCTTCTTGACCTTATTTCATCTTGATTTCATGGTGGAAATCATAAATCAATGCATAATTTCTTCTTTTCTCCACTCCATCTTCAACCCTAGCCAATCTTTTCACTCTAAAACTTGAGGACGAGCCTTGGGGGAGTTGCAAAAGCCTATTCCACCATTGTTGACGTGAATCTCCAAGCTTTGAAGCTCAATTGAAGGCGGGTTATATAACTTGAACCCTTAACTATTGTTATTGAACCCAATTTCTCAATTCAATTGATTCAATTGTTTTTCTTGAAAATACCTTTAATTAGTTGATGCAATTACCATGAAGATGGCAGTAGGTTTCATGGGTTTGCAGGTTGATGATGATGACATCATCACAAGCATACACCTCAATCAAGAACAGGAGCAAACAGTTTGCAAAACCGCATGAACCAATTCGGTTTCAAAACCGAATGAGTAGATTCGGTTTCAAAACCGAATGAGTGGATTTGGTTTCAAAACCGAATGGCCAAGTAAGTGCAAGAACGAATGGGTAATTCCATTCAAAACTGAATGGGTTAGATACACAAAACTGAATGGGTAATTATACCCAAGATTGATTGGATAAATCACTTCAAAACCGAATGGGTGATTCGGTTTCAAAACTGAATGATTGGAATAGTTTTCAAGGTCAATTGAAGTGATTCGGTTTCAAACCAAATGGGTGATTCAGTTTCAAAACTGAATGAGGTCAAGCACCTCAAGACCGCATGAGATCAAGCACCTCAAGACCGCATGGATGGTCAAAGGTGGTGACTGAAGGATTGAAAATCCAAGAGCCAATAATTGTTGAACTCCAACAATTCAATCGATTGAAGGTTTCAATGTAGCAAAGCATGTTCAATTGATTGATGAGTTTATCTAAAGATCCCTTATAGTTTTGAGACTGATTTGGCCCAAACAGTCTTGAGACTATTTGAGCCCAAATGGTCTTGAAACCGTTTGGGGTCAAACGGTTTCAAAACCATTTGAGGTCAAACGATTTCAAAACCGTTTGGTGATGAAACCTCAAAACCGAATAAAGGTCAATTGTGATTCAATTATTTGGATATTGAAGATGATGATTGTTCCAATGATCCAATGATTGATAGTGATAGTAATCAATGAAGGCACAAAGGTTGAAATCCTAAAAGTACCTAAATGATTAGTATGATTAAATGGATAAACCCTAATTGCTTATAAGAACAATAATTTAGTACACTAGGTCAATCATAGCCGTATGTACTTGATTGAAGGGTTGATATAACCTAATCAAGTTGAGAAGATGATATAATGGAATTCATACATGAGTATGATTCATGTGGTGATTAAGGGTATGATCCTTTTCATAGAGATCATGAAACCCTAATCATGAGCATAAACCCTAATTGATAAGGTTATTGAATCCTAACCCTAATTTAGGGCAATTCTAAGTGAAACCCTAATCTAGGGTAAGTATGTAGCCCTAATCCAGGGTGATGATATGTGTAAACCTAATTTAGGGTAATGTGATGCAAAATCCTAAATTGAGAAGAATAGTCAACCCTAATTATGGGTAATGGAACATGAAACCCTAATTGGGATGAATAGTAAACCCTAATTATGGGTAATGGAACATGAAACCCTAATTGGGATGAACAGTAAACCCTAATTGTGGGTTATTGAATGTAAACCCTATTCTGGGGTGAAATTTATGTGAAACCCTAACTAAGGGTGATTTTATGAGAAACCCTGATGTTTGATGTGATGTGGAACTCAAATCCAGGGTGATATTATGTAATGTTTTATGAAACCCTAATCTTGGGCAATATGGTGATAAACCATAACCTTGATCTGGGTAATGGGATGCATGTTCCCAAATGACATTAAATGGGAAACCCTAACTCTAGTAAGGGAATAGTAGTGTTACCCTTGAATAGTGAATCCATATCTGTTCTGCATGGTACTGATATGTAATTGAAGTTACTATTATCATCTACACTAACCATGTAGGTATTCTGAAATGGTGGTCATGGCTAGGTATGAGCTATGATGTTTAATTCACTATTGTTTATTGGGTCTTGTGTGCCATAATATACCTTGCTGCCTGGTAAGAGGTAACAAGAGAGTTAATGGGCCTCAAGTACCATGAGTGATGCTTGTAATAGCAAGTATCATGTTTACCTTGGCCAAATGACCTAAAGGTGATAGTTACCTGGAAAAGTGGTAACAATGCTCAATGATGAGCTAAGGGTTTGAATACCCAGAACCATATGATTGTGGTAATGAGATTGTGTAGGGATGAGAATTTCCCAGTATTGAAATGAGGGACTGAGTTCCCAATGTCTTTTAAAGACTAATAAGTAATTGATGAAAATAGTACATGTTTCTTTATAGCATTGTCATAATAAGTTATGTTTAAGAACGTGGCTGATGCTAAAATAATATGATAATGTACTTAATTAATCAAGTGAAATATGTTCATGTAGTGCTCTGACCATAGATCCATCATCGTCAGTAGTTGGTGATGGTGAAACAGGTTTTCCTATGGATTTCCTGGAATTCGCATATTTTGAATATGTGGGGGTTAATGGGTGAAAATATCCTTACGTCCTGGTAAAGAGATTGATGGAAGGTAAACATTAAACCTCTCAATCCTTCATGTGTCAGGATGGATGTATCACAAATCTTCCGATGGTTGGGATGGATGTATCATTAATCTCCCAATGATATTTAATGTCGGGTCGATGGAGATAAACATTAAATCTTTCGATTGTCGATGAGAGTGCAGTTGACACTATAACTCTATAGCAAAGTTGCCAGTATACCCTGGAAAGCTATTTTGAGCAGTTGACATAGTCCTGCTTGTGGTCCCGTACTGACCGGGATGTGAGAGGTCATGGGAATCTGGCTCTTCCATTGACCTATGTATGGTACCTATTTCAATATAGCAATGGTCGGTTGGAGTATGAGTGGTATACCTCATCTCCTCAGAGCTTAAGTATGTTTGTAAAATGTAATCAACTGTGTAGCGTATTTGCATAAGACTGAAATATGAGAAGCACTGGTTAATGATTATCTTTCTTAACATATCCTAGATGGATAAATATTATACATGTCCAATAAATCTTTATTGAATGTTAGACATGTTGTTTTATCAAGTTACATCTAATAAGCTTAAGTGGGAATGTTGCTTTAATCTACTTTAAATAAGTGAATTACCTATTGTTGATTATTATGATTCCACTGCTCAGTTTATTTCTATTAAACTACAATAATAATGTTTTTGGCAGAGAGTTATATCTCCCGCTGGGGCAATTTTTATAATTGTCTCACCCCCGTGGAATCCAACATTTTTAGGTAGACGTAGACAAAGAGGAAGAATCTCTGTAGCAGAGGAAGAGTAGCACCAGCAACAGCAAGGACAATAGTTATATCCCGGGTGGGGATACTGGTTGTCAGGTTTTGTACATAAAGTCCTATGTGTCGTCTCTGTACTCTCAGGTCCTAGGAGTCAGTAGTTTATGATTTTATAATCGATCTGAGGTTATGGCTTGATGCCTCGAGGTTTTAAGTTGCCTATGTACAAATTTAATAGAGCAGCTATTGTATGTAATCCTCGAGAAGAGATGGTACATGACATGTACATTATGAACCAAGATGTAATGATTTACTTTGGTTCTGAATCAAAGAGTTTTCCTGTGAATGGATCTCTTGATAAATGGTTTTAATTTTTAGTGATTTTCAGTAATCTGCTGTAATCTTGATCGCTTCCGCATTAGTTAATCTTGTCATATTGGTTAAGATGGTTTGTTCACCACATTGATGTTGTTTTTGTAGGTATATGCACTACTCCTCCTCACCTCTAGATGTGGTATCAAACTTATGCTCAAGATTCCTTGAAAGCATCTCTATCTGAGCCTTAAATTTTGTGATTTCTCTTGATTTTGTAGCATTCTTGATTGTTGTTGGTGATTCCATCTCTTCTCCCAACACTAGTTCTTGGCCATATTCTTCAAGATCATGTGACATCTTGTAGTCTTGTTCTTAGAGAAGAAACTAGCCCCTATTTAGTCTAGAGTTGTTACACCCCGATCTTACAATTACCATTAATCATGAGATGAGGGCATAAATTGAGGATTTAACGTAATACAAAGATCACCCTTAACTTTTTCTTCTTTTTCAAACTCTTTGTTTTCTCACGTTGAACCACATAAACTAACTTTACTAGGGAATCTAAACATTGATTTCTCTAATCTGATTTCAATAGTAAAATGCATGTATGAGCATTCATTATGTTTCTCATACTTTTAAGCACATAAGACTTGTTGATTCGCATATATTTCTAAAAGAGGAATAATGTTATTCATCATCATTTACAACTCTCTCTTATTTCTTTACAAGGACCTAGAGCGACAAGGACCGACTCAACTCAATTATACTCAGACTTAACTCTTGTGGCAAATCTACTCTGATGCAATGACCTTCTTCAAGTCCATGTGATATCCCTAAAAATTTTGAGTAGAGGGGTGAGCCTACTGGCTCAGTGAATGAGTACTTCAAAGAAACATTCTAAAGCACTGATATAATTACAGATGTACTTTTAAGCAACTGATATCAATTATAACAGCAATAAGCTTTAAAGAGATTGATCATTGACAATCATAAATATGGCATGATACTCTAAATATCAACAAGAGCAAATCAATATATGAGCATGCTGGATTAATTTCAAAGAGAACTAATAATTCAGAAACATACAAAGAATAATTGTTGGGAAACTATACTCGAATCTTTCTCAGCCATTCTTACATATAAGAAACTCTTTAAACCTATATGAACATATTTTAGCTTATGCCTTGATCATATGCAGTATACTCTACATATGAAGACTCGTAGCAAACTATGATCTCACCATACAAGACTTATCTTAAAACCCAGGAAGCTAAGCCTAGAACTGAATCTGATTCTACTTGACTTGAACCTTCATGTCTGACTAAGGTGGCAAAATAGCTGGCCTTTAACTGGACCTCTCCTTCTAGGCTGAGTACACATGCGGAGGGTCTGAGATGCTCTGTGGGCCTCATCTTGGTACGCTCTGTGGGTACCTTTGGGTTACCACTGGGATCTCTAGTTGATGTTGGGTAACCTATCTTCTCTGAGGAGACTTCCTCAAGGGCTTCATCTCCCTACACACTCTGTGGGTGCGATCTGATCCCCGTATACTGGTGACTTCTAGGGTGGATCGTTTCCTCCCTACAGTGCAGACATCCGTAGGGAATCTACGGTGTTCAGGGAACCTATGTCTATTATGTTATTGTTCTTGGAAAGCTCTTACTATATTGTATCTTTTCCCTTACTTATACTTGACTCTGGTATCTCTAAGGTACCTTGTCTATTTATTTGAAGTTTATAACACAACATGTATATCATCCTTAACTTGGTAGAGCAGTATATTCAAACACTGTAATATACTAACAAATCAACATACTATACATGCAGGCAGACTAAAATACTTAAATAAACATAATGCATGTCCATTTGGCACTTATACACTAGAATCATGCAATTAAACATCTTAATATACTGATAAGAGCTAATTACTTGGCATACGAGTAATCATCATTTGCACCCATAAATTATTTGCACTTTCTCAGAAAACGTGCACATCGACCCAAATCCTGGGTTGTGCATCTCATAGTGAGAACATGGTAATCAAAATGCTTAATTCATTGAACACCCTATCCTTAGGGTTTCATTTACCTCATTTACTTATCACATGGCTCTCATAAGGATTTAATATGTCTAAATACAGATTGCTTTAAACAAGTCATATACAATCAACATATGTATGAAATCCTCGAATTGAGATAAATTAGGGTTTTCCATGCCATTCATTGAGATATGATGAATCAAGAATAACATTGCATAAATATAGTCTATGATGCCAAGAAAAATACTTCAAATGGATTTCACCATATTTATTCACAAATTTCCAATTTTTCACTCATATAGGGCTTCACCCTTTTTATGAAGATATCAAGCAAACACTATTCACATCACATGAAATACAAAATAGTATCTGACATGTATGTACTGTGCATTTAGATAAACAATCATTCATAACCAAGAGAATCCAGATAAACAAATTTCTCTATTTAATTATACAACAATTTTAGTCACAAACAAATTCCTTATATATCAGTTTACTCTTATAACCTTTGTAAATACTTAGGGAATTCTCATTAGGATGTATTTTGTACATTTCTAATATGATTTTATCATCTAAAATTCATCCAAACAGAGGAATAATCCATTTCATATCATTTTGCAACAACTTAGATCAAACACACAATTCAGGGTTTGTAGTTGCATCCTAAGCAATTAAAGATTATGGATGGTTTAACCAATTTTCGTGCAATATATTATTTAAATGAAGTTCAAACTCACCCTAAGGTGTGAAAACACCTTACAAACGTAGTTCATCCCTAAAAATCTCGATCTCATATCAAATCCCTATCAATTCACCTGATTCTTCTTCCTTTCAACTCGGAAACCCTAAAAATGAGGGATTATGAAGAAAGAGTGAGAAAAGGGGAAGTTTTGATACCATTTTGGATCAAATTAGAGGAGGGATAGAATCTTGACATGTGAGAGAAGATTCACCATGAAAGGATATGCAAAGAAGCTAAACTTACTTGATTTCATCATATCTCGGACCGCAAAACCCTAGGTCAGCATCTCCATCAATTGCTCCTCTCAAACCCTAACTCTCCCTCTCTCTCTCTCTAGGATTTAATTTCTCTGGTTTGAATCACCAATTATGAGATATCCTTGTGTGTTAGGTTGACCATATAGAGCAATTGAGCTGCTTGGGTTAATTGCACATTGACCCCTCACTATACTTTCTCTTATTTCAGTTGAATTTTCTGTCATAAAAATATTACTATAATTCGTCTATTGTTAAGGTCTAAACGCATCCAAAAATTATGAAAATTTTACTTGTTGTTTATAATGGAGTTTTAGATCGTTAGTTAAAATTTTATATCATTTAAAGTTACCAATAAAGAATTACAAATATAACACTACACTGCTGAAAAGCACTCTGTCAGCATTTTGATCGAAGTATAGTTCGACTGAGAACTACATTCAATGAACACTCAAATATTCTGAAATTTTTCTCCAATATCCATGATGGAGTTATCCATATAATATGCAAAATTAAATTAAATACAAAATTTATAGAAAATATGAAAAATCATTTACCACACTGCTATCCTGATCAAATTCCATATTCATGTACTATCAAAACCCTAATTTTTGCCGATTAGGGTTTACATTTCTCAAACCCTAATTATTCAAAATAAAATCATAGTTAGAGTTTCTTCTTAGGTTTTAAATATCACAATTGATCTTGTAACACCTCCTTAAGCATACATGTGTCAACAGAAGCAATACCCATGTTTTCTGATAACCTCCTATTTTAGTAGATTATCTTAGTCTTTTTCTTTTAGTTTTCCATACTCTTTCTACATTTATATTGTACTTAAACCTAATTTTACCCCTTTTTTTGTAAATACATCATCAAACTAACTTTTCCTTTTATAATTGCAGAAAAAGCACAAAAAAATAACAAAAGAACAAACCAGCCCAAGGGTCGAGTAGATCCAAACGGTCCCAAGACCGCATGGAGTCCAAACGGTCCCGAGACCGCATGAAGCCAAACGGTCCCAAGACCGCATGGAGTTCAAACGGTCCCGAGACCGCATGAAGCCAAACGGTCCCAAGACCGCATGGAGTTCAAACGGTCCCGAGACCGCATGAAGCCAAACGGTCCCAAGACCGCATGGAGTTCAAACGGTCCCGAGACCGCATGAAGCCAAACGGTCCCAAGACCGCATGGAGTTCAAACGGTCCCAAGACCGCATGGAGTTCAAACGGTCCCGAGACCGCATGGAGCCAAACGGTCCCAAGACCGCATGGAGTTCAAACGGTCCCGAGACCGCATGAAGCCAAACGGTCCCAAGACCGCATGGAGTTCAAACGGTCCCGAGACCGCATGGAGCCAAACGGTCCCAAGACCGTTTGACGCCAAACGGTCCCAAGACCGTTTGACGCCAAACGGTCCCAAGACCGTTTGACGCCAAACGGTCCCAAGACCGTTTGACGCCAAAACGATCTCAAGACCGTTTGACGCCAAACGGTCCCAAGACCGTTTGAGCCCAAACGGTCTCCAAACCGTTTGGATCTCACTCAAAGCCTATAAATAAGACCTCAGGGCCGTTCATGGGGGTCCAGACGTCCAGAGGCTGTCTCTCCACTACCAGAACAACTCCATCCATCACTCGAGGCTGCCGGTCTGAGACTCACGTCCATTGCAAGCTACTTTCTCTCTCATCAACAAGGAAGGTGAGAGGAGAAGATCCGTCATCAAGCAAGCTACAAGGAGTGGAGATCGTTGCTCTCTCCACCAAGGGTTCAACCTTCTCTCCTCAGTGGAGATGATGTTCTTTCTATCTCTTCTTGCCTCCTTCTTTGTTGCTCCCTCTATGAGGAGCGAGTAGTTCCATCCACTGGGGCGCGGGGACTAGCCCCGCTGCCCATGTTTTGTATTATGTACTGTAAAAAAGATGTTATCATTTCGTTTTAATACTAAATCGTTTCACACATGCTTGAATGATGGCCACGTTCTTGTATGCATTTATTGTCTTTCGTTGTGGTTTGTCTACGACCGCTATCGAGGCTTGAATACCGATTTAGTGTTGGTTTCTGGTGTGTGTATCCACCACGCATCCGTTTCGGTGTCTAGAAGTGTATCTCAAAGAGTGGAGTAAACTCACTATCATCTGGCACACTCCCATCTGTATGGAAGAGACCTTTGGTAAGTCGAGGAACACACTTTGCGAGGGGAATGATGTAAAGCATGTGACCATTCGTTCGGGGATGGCTGGCGTTGCATCATTCCCGCACTTCTCGTAGCTAGGTTATCCCTCACCGGAAACTAGGCCTACAAAGACGCTATTCGATTTGGTAATTATCGCTCGCTTGTTAGTTTTAGATGCACGTTCCTTACGGTTGAGTAAGATTCTCTCTTCGGAGACTACATCCTTCAGTGACGCGTAGTGATGTACCGCATGAGAGTTACTTAACCCTTGGAGGATGAGATGCATTGCCCTTTTCTTATATGGGCATTGGTCTTGTGGAACATCGAAGGGTGCAATGCATCGCTCTTGTCTTATGTGGGCATCGGTCTTGTGGAACACCCTTGGATGCAACGCATCGCTCTTGTCTTATAAGGCATCGGTCTTGTGGAAACATCCATGCATCTAGCTTATAAGTCTTGCTTAGTACATATACAATGCATGTGTAGCGGTGGTAAATACCTGCTTAACCCCAGTGATTCATCATCATTTGTTAACTCTTAAGATTTACTTGTTTTATTTACTTTCTTGCTTTACTTTCTTTGTACTTAGTTTAAAACAACCAAATCAAACTTTCGATCTAAATATCAATCTTTAAGTTGTTAAGTAAAGGCTAAAGGTTTTCCATCTTGACTTCGTCAAGACCGTTGTCCCGAGGATTCGACCCTTAACTATACTACGATAAGACTTCCACATGTCTTAGCACATGTGGGTGGAGTTCTTACCATAGTACTAGCAAGGCTAAACTTAGAGACTCATCATCTCTAGGATTTTTAGTGGTAAGTAAAACTACCATCATTTTCCATAACATGGGTTACTATAGCTCAAAGGGATGCCACAACAATGATAGGCATTGCTAATAATGTAAACAATAACCATGCATAGATATGAAAATTAGTTTATACATTGTTCATAATTGGTTTCTTGAATTGAATCTAACTAGGGTATTCATGATTAAACATAATTAATGCATGAATTTCTCTATAACACCAGGATCTTCTATCGTAGATGGCACCCCACCATATGTATCTTTAGGAAACGTTGATCTATTCCTTAAGTTGACCTTCATATAGCCCTTCCTTGGAAGTTGCTTGTACCTAAGGGCATCACGCCCCCAGCCATGCATACAATAAAAATCACATTAGAGTAAGCGGCATAGAGTATTATTATAACAACTTAGTAACTTGGCAATAAGAAGAGAAAAAAAACATGAAACTAATTGAACAATGGATTTAGATTCACATAACATAATCTTGTTGGTTGATTAAAGTATCCTTGATACTTATGCACCAATGGTGCTCATAAGGCCCATAGGATCAACATTAACATGATGAGGATAAAGTAATCCAACCTAGTACAAAATTCATCAATAACTTGGAACTAATTAACTTTACTTGGATTTCATATGAACGTGACATTGATTCTTGAAATAGCATTGATGCAGAACATTAAAGAAATAACTTTTGAGGAACTTGGATGTTATTAAGATTTAATTTGAAACACATAACTATGCATATCATTCACCTTGATTATCATAATGATTATAAGTTGATGAAAACTAATATTGAATACTCAAAGTGCATGGACCCGCTTACCTCTCTCATAGGGGAGATTTTAGTTGTTTTCTTTGGGCTGATGGAACCCTAATCACCCTGTTAACTCAATAGTCATCCATTAATGAATAATCCATAACTTTATTTCTAGGGTTCCATGGTTTGTTAAACCCTAATTACCTCAAGTCTGATTTTTAGTGAAAAGCAAAACAAAATAGGAACTTAAACCGTGTCCATCATCTAGATCTCAAAAAACTGAGCAAAATTCATATATAGTTCATCTTCATCTGAACTTTGTAGCATTGTTTATGAATTTATAAAGAATTGACCAATCACATTTTAGAGAAAAGCCACATGGAAATTATCTGGTTGATGGTGGGGCCCTTGGCTAGTTTGGCCAATCAGGGCCACCCACAAGGGTCGGCTCGCCCGTCAGCCAGACGCACAAAAACTCAGAAAAAAAAAACCTTGCAACAGGGATTAGGCAATTTGATTGCTAAGGGCAGAATTGGAAATCGCTAAGCTCGATTCATATTTCTCAAACTGCGGAGAACAAAGCTTGACTCCTTGAACCTGTGACTAAACCATGCATACATATGGAAATCTCCCTACATAAAGGTGGTAATTATGTATAGATGACTGGCACGAAGGTCGCAGTGAAAATCCTGAGTTACTATCGATCACAACAAGCCCAGACTTGGGCTGTTTGGCTCGCAGGAACTCCCTTGTGGAGGTTCCGCCATGACTGCCCAAGTGGGAGAGCTCAATGCTCCACGAAACAGAGGAAAATGAAGAACAACATTGCCGGTACTGCCTTCACATGGACCCAACAGATTCGCATAGGGAAAAATCTACGAGGAACATCATTCGATTTACCGGAACACCTCCAGAGTTTGCAAACTACACAAAACATGGTAGAAAAGGGGGAAGCGAATGATACCTGGTCTCAGGTGAAATTAAAGGTCGGAGAAGCTTCTCAGGGGTCCAGGCTAGCTCTCGGTGGTCTTACTTGGAGGTTGAATTGAACTGAGAAGCTCGGAACTCCGTGCTCGAGCTCGTCGTTACTGGAAGGGTAGATTGACTTCGCAGTGGTTCCTCGACTGATCTCGATCCAAATTGGTTACGTAGGAGTGTCTACTACAGCCGGAGGATGCTTTCTGTGTCACTAGACCTCAGTCCGATGGACCCTCGCGGCCAAGGGGGTGGCGCCGTGCGAACTGGAAAAAGAGGTTTTTGGGTGTTTTCCCTGGGGGTGCTTATAGGGGTTAAGTTAGGTCTCTCTAGGTTCGTGGAGATCTCTTGGTGTCATTGGCATTGAAATAACAATAAACGGTTGAGGCAGGGAGAAGATAACGACGGGCAGGGTTTGGGCCCCTATTTCCCTCCTCCGCGCGGACACTACGGGAGGTAGGGGATGATGGTCTTGCCCTCAGATCCAGATCAAATGGCTCACGAAGAGCCGGGTTTTTCTAAAGCAGCACTTGACGCTGCGTTTATCTATTAATTGGTAAAAATTTTGGATAAATCATATACATCACCAAACAATTAGGCCATAAATTGACATTATCTTTCCTTTCCTTCTTAATATGTTTTGGAGCATCTATGATTATCCAAATCTAACCAAACTTGGTAGGAAAGCAAATTCGACCATGAGGAAATAAATTATCTAATTAGATTTCATATATGAGTTAGGTAACCATGTGTTTTACATCATTATCTACTTAGGGTAATTAGCACATTAATAATCATTAAAAGGAAAATTTATCACTAAAATTCGAGGGAAGCTCTATTAATCTATTATCTATTCATGTACAAATCAAAGGGATGCATTTTACATGTATGTGTGCCAAAACTATCAATTAACCCCTAACTAGTCACCATTGTATAATTAGGGTTAGACTTTGCGCATTAATTGACATTGATGTGTGTAACGCTCGGGCCCACTGCCCAAGGCTCTAGTAGAGTTTTAGGAATGACAACTGGCCCCACAGACCACCACTAGCCTTAACTGCACACTTTTGTCCACTCACGCGCAAGTCAGGATCAACTTCCCGACTGGTCACCCATCCCAGTACTACTCCAAGCTGAGCATGCTTAACTATGAAGTTCTTTAGAGATAGGCTCCTGGAAAAGGAGGTGCACCTTGGTGATATGGGTAGTCCAATCATTCCTTTTAAGATCAACTTATCCGAGGCCTCAAATCCTGGGATGTTACAATCTCCCCCACTTAGACTCTTGACATCCTCGTCAAGGCTTAACTATATGGCCTCATAATCTGACCCCATTTCAGTACAGACCTGCAATGGCCCATGGACACCCAGCTCCCATCTACGACTACCAGAGCAAGGGTGGCTCCATCTCGTCTCTACGGATAGCCCTTTCCAACTTGCCTGGACCGCACGGCTCAAGACTGGCATGCCACATGCCTATGTGAGCCCCACCTACTGGAGGGGTTATGGCTCTGATACCATTTGTAACGCCCGAGCCCACTGCCCAAGGCTCTAGTAGAGTTTTAGGAATGACAAATAGCCCCACAGACCACCACTAGCCTTAACTGCATGCTTTTGTCCACTCACGCGCAAGTCAGGATCAACTTCCCGACTGGTCACCCATCCTAGTACTACTCCAAGCTGAGCACGCTTAACTATGAAGTTCTTTAGAGATGGGCTCCCGGAAAAGGAGGTGCACATTGGTGATATGGGTAGTCCAATCATTCCTTTTAAGATCAACTTATTCGAGGCCTCAAATCCTGGGATGTTACAATGTGTATAAGTGTTGATGAATCAAATTAAAGGTTCGCATAATATCTTGATGTAGTCTAAACTCGTTCTAGCATACTACTTAAGCATGATCTCCACTTAAATGAACAAATGTATGAAAAATTCATTCAACTTAGGGTTTCACCTTTATTAAATCTCAAGAATTTTTGGGACTGAAATTTGAGGGTCGTTACAACCTACCTACCTTATAGAAATTTCGTCCCCGAAATTTTCATGTCATAATAAGGTACTACCCACCTTAGGGTTTCACATATTATGTGCATGTTAATTCTGTGATATCATCTTAGTCACTAACATACTTAAAACATGACTTACTCATAGTTAACATAATTACATGAGAACTTAATTAACTTGACATGAATTCATATTAGACATGAATTTTACTTGAGTTGATATAGTCACTCTCCTGGATTGCACCCACAATGCTCATAAGGTCGGTTAAGGCTCACATAAGGCCAGTTAAGGCTCATATAATGCTCCCATAGAGCTCATAAGGCCAATTAAGGCTCACATAAGGCCGATCAAGGCTCACATAAGGCCAATGAAGGCTCACATAAGGCCGATTAAGGCTCACATAAGGCCGATTAAGGCTCACATAAGGCCGGTTAAGGCTCACATAATGCTCCCATAGAGCTCATAAGGCCAATTAAGGCTCACATAACATGATGGAGAGGACAATTATCAACTTAACATGATTTCTTATATGTAGACATGATTGTTTATAATTTCATAATTCATAAGCATAGAAATAACACATGATGTTCAATCCGAACACATAATCATAAAATAGAAGCGAACATTGTTTAGTAGCATGTGCATCATTTTCTTTCGTATCCCTATCAAATTATCTACCCCTTGTATGCATACTTGTTCTTATTATGTAATTAATTATGTTTAGATGGCTATATGTCTCAAACTTTAATGTCAACTCTTGTCTCAACACCTCCCTCATGCACATGTCCCATACCACATGCACTTGAGAGGACGAGAACAGTATGATTTTGCACATAACATTCTCTCTGCAAAACCCCATGAGCCTGTGTCCCATACCACAAACATGTGGGAAGAAGAGAGAGCATGCTATGTAGAAATTCAAAGTTAACACAAAAATCTAAAACATCTAGGCACATAACTCTAACCCTTATCTAACTTGTGTCTTCTGACTGGAACCTACTTTGGTTTCCCATATCTTGAACTTAATATTCTATACATATGACTTAGAACATGTGGATGTGATTTCTACATGGTGGCCATCTACTTATTTGCTCTGATACCATTTTGTAACACCCCCTTAAGCATACATGTGTCAACAGAAGCAATACCCATGTTTTCCATAACATGGGTTACTATAGCTCAAAGGAACGCCACAACAATGATAGACATTGCTAATAAAGTAAACAATAACCATGCATAGATATGAAAATTAGTTTATACATTGTTCATAATTGGTTTCTTGAATTGAAGCTAACTAGGGTATACATGATTAAACATAATTAATGCATGAATTTCTCTATAACACCAGGATCTTCTATCATAGATGGCACCCCACCATATGTATCTTTAGGAAACGTTGATCTATTCCTTAAGTTGACCTTCATATAGCCCTTCCTTGGAAGTTTCTTGTACCTAAGGGAATCACGCCCCCAGCCATGCATACAATAAAAATCAAATTAGAGTAAGTGGCATAGAGTATTATTATAACAACTTAGTAACTTGGAAATAAGAAGAAAAAAACATGAAACTAATTGAACAATGGATTTAGATTCACATAACATAATCTTGTTGGTTGATTAAAGTATCCTTGATACTTATGCACCAATGGTGCTCATAAGGCCCGTAGGATCAACATTAACATGATGAGGATAAAGTAATCCAACCTAGTACATAATTCATCAATAACTTGGAACTAATTAACTTTACTTGTATTTCATATGAACGTGACATTGATTCTTGAAATAGCATTGATGTAGAACATTAAAGAAATAACTTTAGAGGAACTTGGATGTTATTAAGATTTAATTTGAAACACATAACTATGCATATCATTCACCTTGATTATGATAATGATTATAAGCTGATGAAAACTAATATTGAATACTCAAAGTGCATGGACCCGCTTACCTCTCTCATAGGGGAGATTTTAGTTGTTTTCTTTGGGCTGATGGAACCCTAATCACCCTGTTAATTTAATAATCATCCATTAATGAATAATCCATAACTTTATTTCTAGGGTTCCATGGTTTGTTAAACCCTAATTACCTTAAGTCTGATTTTTAGTGAAAAGCAAAACAAAACAGGAACTTAAACCTTGTCCATCATCTAGATCTCGAAAAACTGAGCAAAATTCATATATAGTTCATCTTCATCTGAGCTTTGTAGCATTATTTATGAATTTATAAAGAATTGACCAATCATAGTTTAGAGAAAAGCCACATGGCAATTATCTGGTTGACGGTGGGGCCCTTGGCTAGTTTGGCCAATCAGGGCCACCCACAAGGGCCGGCTCTCCCGTCAGCCAGATGCACAAAAACTCGAAAAAAAACCTTGCAATAGGGATTAGGCAATTTGATTGCTAAGGGCAGAATTGGAAATCGTTAAGCTCGATTCATATTTCTCAAACTGCGGAGAACAAAGCTTGACTCCTTGAATCTGTGACTAAACCATGGATACATACGGAAATCTCCCTACATAAAGGTGGTAATTATGTATAGATGACTGGCACGAAGGTCGCAGTGAAAATCCTGAGTTACTGTCGATCACAACAAGCCCAGACTTGGGCTGTTTGGCTCGCAGGAACTCCCTTGTGGAGGTTCTGCCATGACTGCCCAAGTGGGAGAGCTCAATGCTCCATGAAACAGAGGAAAATGAAGAACAACATTGCCGGTACTGCCTTCACACGGACCCAACGGATTCGCATAGGGAAAAATCTATGAGGAACATCATTCGATTTACCAGAACACCTCCAGAGTTCGCAAACTACACAAAACATGGCAGAAAAGGGGGAAGCGATCGATACCTGGTCTCAGGTGAAATTAAAGGCCGGAGAAGCTTCTCAGGGGTCCAGGCTATCTCTCGGTGGTCTTACTTGGAGGTTGAATTGAACTGAGAAGCTCGGAGCTCCGTGCTCGATCTCGTCATCGCTGGAAGGGTAGATTGAATTCGCAGTGGTTCCTCGACTGATCTCGATCCAAATTGGTTACGGAGGATTGTCTACTACAGCCGAAGGATGCTTTTTGTGTCGCTAGACCTCGATCTGATGGACCCTCGTGGCCAAGGGGGTGGCGTCGTGCGAACTGGAAAAAGAGGTTTTTGGGTGTTTTCCCTGGGGGTGCTTATAGGGGTTAAGTTAGGGCTCTCTAGGTTCGTGGAGATCTCTTGGTTTCGTTGGCATTGAAATAACAATAAACGGTTGAGGCAGGGAGAAGATAACGACGAGCATGGTTTGGGTCCATGTTTCCCTCCTCTGCGCAAACACTGCGGGAGGTAGGGGATGAGGGTTTTGCCCTCAGATCCAGATCAAACGGCTCACGAAGAGTCAGGTTTTTCTAAAGCAACACTTGACGCTGCATTTATCTGTTAATTGGTAAAAATTTTGGGATAATCATATACATCACCAAACAATTAGGCCATAAATTGACATTATATTTCCTTTCCTTCTTAATATGTTTTGGAGCATCTATGATTATCCAAATCTAACAAAACTTGGTAGGAAAGCAAATTAGACCATGGGGAAATACATTATCCAATTAGATTTCATATATGAGTTAGGTAACCATGTGTTTTACATCATTATCTACTTAGGGTAATTAGCACATTAATAATCATTAAAAAGAAATTTTATCACTAAAATTTTAGGGAATCTCTATTAATCTATTATCTATTCATGTACAAATCAACGGGATGCATTTTACATGTATGTGTGCCAAAACTATCAATTAACCCCTAACTAGTCACCATTGCATAATTAGGGTTAGGCTTTGCGCATTAATTGACATTGATGTGTATAAGGGTTGATGAATCAAATTAAAGGTTCGCATAATATCTTGATGTAGTCTAAACTCGTTCTGGCATACTACTTAAGCATGGTCTCCACTTAAATGAACAAATGTAAGAAAAACTCATTCAACTTAGGGTTTCACCTTTATTAAATATCAAGAATTTTTGGGACTAAAATTTGAGGGTCGTTACAGATCTACTATCATTAATTAAGTCTAAACAATGTTCAATCTAATCAAGCATGTAATCATTCAGGTAAACCCTACTTTACCAATTAAGCACAAATGTGGTCGTTACAATTCTCACCCCCTTAAAATGTTTCATCCCCGAAACATAAATACGCAAACAAAGTATATTCAAAGTTTATTTTCAGCTTCTAAAATCTTACATGTCATTATATTCTTGTATTTCATACATGAATGCAGTTTTCAACATTAAGTCCTTTATTTCTTTTCTAATCACAACATGTTTGAAATAGCTCTCAATGATAACAAATAAATTCTCTATGCCACAATCAATCATAGGAGAGAGAAATAAACAACCATTTCAATATTTTTATACTCTTGAGGTGTTACCTCGACATTGATAATCTGATCCAACTATCTCAATTCATGCGACTCAATATGTACTATTGTTATGTACTACCTCTAAGTCACAAAAGAGAATTCACCATGTTCTTTTGAATTTTACTATTATGCTTCTCAAATAGAATAATAGTCTTGAGTTGGAAGACTAGATTCAACAACAATTGTACAATACTACTAACGGCATCCCCATTGCAACATGGATGCATAAGGTGAAGCATTACCATCACATTCCATACTACTCTCAAGTATGAACCCACACATAATTCAAGGTG
Organism: Alisma plantago-aquatica; assembly: GCA_963693085.1. Taxonomy (NCBI): domain Eukaryota; kingdom Viridiplantae; phylum Streptophyta; class Magnoliopsida; order Alismatales; family Alismataceae; genus Alisma; species Alisma plantago-aquatica. The sequence goes on along the minus strand of OY856410.1, from coordinate 839,809,657 downwards.
TAACCATCGGGTTATAGAATAATAGGGTTTCAACAACAGTAACAAAGTACTCGATGATTGTATTAGTCATTCAAAGACTATTCATACCCGATTACCATCACTTAGTTATATTAAATCTAGGTATAACAAGCTATACCTCATTAGGGCTACATATCAATACAATATGGCTATCATCCCTTCTATTGATATGAGTGAATAGGTAATACTACCTTATTAAGGGTAACCCTTTATTTGTTCCATCATTATTCAACCCATATCACCATACCACAATTGTACAATACCAAGATGGATTACTGGTATGAAAGAATACAACTATTAGACACATTTAATTAACATATTACTTGCACATGTACAATGAAATCATACGTAGAACCAATTTACATCCCTTAATATACTTTCAACAAATTATACTTATAAAAACGAATTCACATATTACTCAAAGACATTGTTTTCTCTTATCTCTCTCCTCATTCACTACTACTTACTTTTTGCTACTTATCCTTTTAATTTTAATCATGTAGATTAAACATTCCTAAAATTGAAACATACAGGGTACAAATAGATTATTCATCATTCTTGCTATCACTATAAAAATTTATCTCATATTGCACTTCATTCATATTGTATTTCTCCTTTTGTTCAAAACACACTTTTTACAATTCAAATTTATATCTTACTCTTTGCTCTGAATCATTTCCATATTGTTCATCTACCTTTCAGATTAGGTATCTTTAAACCCTAGATTACTATCAGTGCTAGTTTACTTCTCATAGTGCAAATCTCATGATCTTGTTTTATAGAGATGCTAGTATTCAAGGCCAAATCACTAGTGACATCCCTTGAACTACTTAAACTCTAAACATTCTAGGGTTTGGTCCTTATCAGTAGCATGATGTCATTGTGATGTGACTTTGCTCCCTTAATTTGAAATTCAAACTTTGGATCTCATAAGTTTTACTAAATTCTTCTTTATCTTATTGATTGAATTTCCTTTCTTTTACTTGGCCATTCAGATGGATTACATTCTCAATTTACCCTGCTAGGCTTTCATCATCATATTGTATGTCATTATTACATTCACTAGATGTCTCTACCATGGTGGTTATGCATCATATATGATTCATTTTCTTATCACTTCATTCCCACATTGCCCAAATTAAGGAAGATATGAAAGAGAAGGTGATTTTGAGACTTAGAATTCTTATCTTCAAACATTCATTAATACATTTCTCATATGTAGGTTTAATTAATTATCAACAAGGATACTTGACTAATTAGCACTTTCTTGAATCTCGCAACCTCTTTCTTTTATAATCTATATTACTCCATTATGTTTCAAAGCCTTCCTTACTTTCCATAATCCCCTTACCATACACTACTATTTCACCTGTCATCTTTAACTTCTAGTTCACTCTTATGATCATGTATACCATGTTGCATATATTTCCTTTTATCATTATACTAATGTGAAGTTGAAATTATAAATCAATAATCTCTCTACTAGTATCACCTCATGTTTAATACATTACATATCCTTCATTTTAATTCAAATGGCTCATGCATGGGTGAAACATAGTTTCTCTTTCAATCAAGTTTTTCCTTCTTGAATTTAGTCTGCCTTTGTATGGCTTATTCATTTATTTAGCTACACTTTTGTTCTTCTTTTAGAAACTAGTTTGTTGTTCTATAGAGACTTAGATTCCAATGGCAGTAAGGATGAATGTATTAAACTTATTAATAAAGGTATACATTCCATGCTCTCAATTATATCATAACCCTCATTCCTTAATCAAGCTCATTATTTCCAACATTTCTCTTTGTTTCAACTAAGTTTCTTATCCTAGTTTTATGATTTGCATGCTCATCTATTTTTCTTCACTTTAACTGTTCTGAAGACTCTTCACTTCTATGTACTTATTATAGACTTTGCTCTTTTCTTCTATTTTCCCTTTGCTTTGGAGTACATAAAAACATTGTACTCAGTTATATAATCCATTCCTCATGATTGATTCTTACTATCTTGGCCCTTTACATACTTTTCTCATATCATTTCCATATTTCATATTTAGAGTTCATATAATACTAATAATTAAACTTAATCTGAACCTTATGTCGTGTTCCTTTATTCCCAATTAAGGGTTTCTCATATGAGTCCCCAAAGTTGGATCTCAGATATCAGTTCCAACTGACTCTTAGTTATCCCAGTCTTTCCCTTATACTTCAAAATCTTAGAGAATATACATTCATACTAGAATTTGGATCTAATCTATCCAGAATTTACTCTTGTTATGTTACTAATAGGAGTCATTAGATCCCAATAATGCATCCTTCCAGCCGGACCAGGCCAAACCTGCAGTCATGAAGCCAATAGCTACTCAGGATTACTCAACTCCTATTCATCTCAAATGTGTGGAAGAAAACTTATCCACTTAGGAAAGCTCATTCAAAGACCATTTCTAGTCTACTTGATACAAAGAATGTAATCAATAAATGCTACAACTACATAGTGTACAACAAATCTTATAGACCCATATATATTTCAAAATACTGAATATCTGAATTCAAACATATCAGAGCTTTTCTATTCATCTCCAATAAAACAATAATATGAAAGGAAAGTTCTATGTCATTTTATATTTATTCTCTTAATTCATGTTACTTATCTTGTTTCTAACCCTAATATTTCTAGGGTTCCTCTCTAGACCATCCTTCCACTTTATACCTGGCTAGGGGATACATGAAAGAATAGACATAGTAGCTTGATACTGCTTGATCCAAGTACTCAGATATTGGGCCAGGATATCCAAATACTCAAATCCCCAGAGCTAACATCATAACATCTCCTATCTGCCACACTTATGACTCCAACTTACTAACTTAATGGTCCCTGACAACTCATCCTAAGATCTGATACCAATTTGTTACACCCCGATCTCACAATTACCATTAATCATGGGATTAGGGCATAAATTGAGGATTTAACGTAATACAAAGATCACCCTTAACTTTTTCTTCTTTTTCAAACGCTTTGTTTTCTCATGTTGAACCACATAAACTAACTTTACTAGGGAATCTAAACATTGATTTCTCTAATCTGATTTCAACAGTAAAAATGCATGTATGAACATTCATTATGTTTCTCATACTTTTAAGCACATAAGAAATGCTGATTTGCATATATTGCTAAAAGAGGAATAATGTTATACATCATCATTTACAACTCTCTCTTATTTCTTTACAAGTACCTAGAGTGACAAGGACTGACTGAACTTAACTATACTCAAACTTAACTCTTGTGGCAGATCTACTATGATGCAATGACCCTCTTCAAGTCCATGTGATATCCCTAAACATTTTGAGTAGAGGGGTGAGCCTACTCGCTCAGTGAATGAGTACTTCAAAGAAACAGTTTAAAGCAATGATATAATTACAGATATACTTTTGAACAAATGATATCAATTATAACAGCAGTAAGCTTTAAAGAGATTGATCATTGACAATCATAAATATGGCAGGATACTCTAGATATCAACAAGTGCAAATCAATATATGAGCATGCTTGATTAATTTCAAAGAGAACTAATACCTTAGAAACATACAAAGAATAATTGTTGGAAAATTGTACTCGAATATTTCTCAACCTTTCTTACTTATAAGAAACTCTTTAAACCTATATGAACATATTTTATCTTATGCCCTGATCATATGCAGTGTACTCTACATATGAAGACTCATAGCGAACTACGATCTCACCGTACAAGACTTAGCTTAAAGCCTGGAAAGCTAAGCCTAGAACTGATATCGGGTCTGCTTGACTCGAACTGTCACGTCTGACTAAGGTGGCTAAATAGTTGGCCTTTAACTGGACCTCTCCTTCTAGGCTGAGTACACAGGCGGAGGGTCTGAGATGCTATGTGAGCCTCATCTTGGTATGCTCTCTGGGTACCTCTGGGTTACCACCGGGATCTCCGATTCATGTTGGGTAACCTATCTTCTCTTAGGAGACTTCCTCAAGGGCTTCGTCTCCCCACACGCTCTGTGGGTGCGATCTGATCCCCCTATCCTGGTCACTACTAGGGTGGATTGTTTCCTCCCTATAGTGCACACATCTGTAGGGAATCTACGGTGTTCATGGCACCTATGTCTATTATTTTATTATTCTTAGAAATCTCGTACTATATTGTATCTTTTCCCTTGCTTATACTTGACTCTGGTATCTCTATGGTACCGTGTCTATTTATTTGAAGTTTATAACACAACATGTATATCATCCTTAACTTGGTAGAGCAGTATATTCAAACATTGTAATATACTCAGAAATCAACATACTATACATGCAGGCAGACTGAAATACTTAAATAAACATAATGCATGTCCATTTGGCACTTATACACTAGAATCATGCAATTAAACATCTTAATATACTGATAAGAGCTAATTACTTGGCATACGAGTAATCTTCATTTGCACCCATAAATTATTTGTACTTTCTTGGAAAATGTGCATATCGACCCCAATCCTGGGTTTTGCATCTCATAATGAAAACATGGTAATCAAAATGCTTAATTCATTGAACACCCTATCCTTAGGGTTTCATTTACCTCATTCACTTATCACATGGCTCTCATAAGGATTTAATATGTCATAAACATCCACTAAACACATATTGCTTTAAACAAGTCATATACAATCAACATATGTATGAAATCCTCAAATTGAGTTAAATTAGGGTTTTCCATGCCATTCGTTGAGATATTATGAATCAATAATAACATTGCATAAATTGAGTCTATGATGCCAAGAAAAACAGTTCAAATGGATTTCACCATATTTATTCACAAATTTCCAACTTTCAACTCATATAGGGCTTCACCCTTTTTATGAATATATCAAGCAAACACTATTCACATCACATGAAATCCAAAATAGTATGTAACATATATGTACTATGCATTCATATAAACAATCATTCATAACCAAGGGAATCCAGATAAACAAATTTCTCTATTTAATTATACAGCAATTTCAGTCACAGACAAATTCCCCATATATCAGTTTACTCTTAGAACGTTTGTGAATACTTAGGGAATTCTTATTAGGATGTGTTGTATACATTTCTAATATGATTTTATTATCTGAAATTTATCCAAATAGAGGAAGAATTTGTTTCATATCATTTTGCAATAACTTAGATCAAACACACAATTCAGGATTTGTAGTCGCATACTAAGCAATTAAAGATTATGGATGGTTTAACCAATTTTCGTGCAATATACTATTTAAAAGAAGTTCCCACTCACCCTAAGCTTTGAAAACACCTTAGAAACGTAGCTCATCCCTGAAAATCTCGATATCATATCAAATCCCTAGCAATTCACCCGATTCTTCTTCCTTTCAACTCGGAAACCCTAAAATGAGGGATTATGAAGAAAGAGTGAGAAAAGGGGAATTTTTGATACCATTTTGGATCCAATCAGGGGAGGGACGGAATCTTTACATGTGAGAGAAGATTCACCATGAAAGGCTATGCAAAGAAGCTAAACTTACTTGATTTCATCATATCTTGGACTGCAAAACCCTAGGTCAGCATCTCCATCAATTTCTCCTCTCAAACCCTAACTCTCCCCCTCTCTCTAGGATTTCGTTTCTTTGGTTTGAATCATAATTATGAGAGCTCCTTGTCTGTTAGGTTTACCATATATAGCAATTGAGTTGCTTGGGTCAATTGCACATTGACCCCTCAATATACTTTCTCTTATTTCAGTTGAATTTTGTCATAAAAATATTATTGTAATTCATCTATTGATAAGGTCTAAATGCATCCAAAAATTATGAAAATATTGCGTGTTTTCTATTATTGAGTTTCAGATCTCTAGTTAAAATTTCAGATCATTTGGAGTTACCAATAAATAAATAAAAATAAAACACTTCACTGCTAAAAAGCACTCTGTCAGCATTTTGGTCAAACTATAGTTCGACCGAGAACCACATTCAAAGAACACTAAAATATTTTTCAATTTTTCTCCAATATGCATGATTAAGTTATCCATATCATATCCAAAATTCAATTAAATACAAAATGTTTATAAAATATGAAAAATTATTTACCACAAGACTATCCTTATCAAATTCCTTATTCATGTACAATCAAAACCCTAACTTTTGCCGATTAGGGTTTACATTTCCCAAACCCTAATACTTCAAAATAAAATCATAGTTAGAGTTTCTTCTTGGGTTTGAAACATCACAATTGATCTACTATCATTAATCAAGTCTAAACAATGTTCAGTCTAATCAAGCATGTAATCATTCAGGTAAACCCTAGTTTACCAATGAAGAGCAAATGTGGTCATTACAATTCTCACCCCCTTAAAAGGTTTTGTCCCCAGAACATAAATACGCAAACAAAGTATATTCAAAGTTTATTTTAAGCTTCTGAAATCTTACATGTCATTATATTATTGTATTTCATACTTGAATGCAGTTTTCAACATTAAGTCCTTTATTTCTTTTCTAATCACAACATGTTTGAAATAGTTCTCAATGATAACAAATAAATTCTCTATGCCACAATCAATCATAGGATAGAGAGAGAAACAACCATTTCAATATTTTTATACTCTTGAGGTGTTACCTCAACATTGATAATCTGATCCAAGTATCTCAATTCATACAGCTCAATATGTGATATTGTTATGTATTACCTCTAAGTCACAAAAGAGAATTCACCATGTTCTTTTGAATTTTACTATTGTGCTACTCAAATAGAAAAATCGTATTGAGTTGGAAGATTAGATTCAACAACAATTGTACAATACTACTCACGGCATCCCCATTGCATCATGGATGCATAAGGTGAAGCATTACCATCACATTCCACACTATTCTCAAGTATGAACCCACACATAATTCAAGGTGTGACCATCGGGTTATAGCATACTAGGGTTTCAACAACAATAACAGAGTACTCCATGATTGTATTAGTCATTCAAAGACTATTCATACCCAATTACCATCACTTAGTTATATTAAATCTAGGTATAACAAGCTATACCGCATTTGGGTTACATATCAATACAATATGGTTATCATCCCTTCTATTCATATGAGTGAATAGGTAAGGCTACCTTATTCAGGGTAACCCTTCATTTGTTCAATCATTATTCAACCCACATCAGCATACCACAATTGTACAATACTAAGATGGATTATTCGTATGAATAACTACAACTATCAGACACCTTTAATTAACATATTGCTTGCACATGTACACTGAAATCATACGTAGAACCAATTTACATCCCTTAATATACCTTCAACAATTTATACTTCTAAAATCAAATTCACATATTACTAAAAGCCATTGTTTTCTCCTATCTCTCTCCTCATTCACTACTACTTACTTTTTTCTACTTATCCTTCTCATTTTAGTCATGCATATTAAACATTCCTAAAATTGAAACATACAAGGTACAAATATATTATTCATCATTCTTGCTATCACTGCAAGAATTTATCTCATATCACACTTTACTCATATTGTATTTCTCCTTTTGTTCAAAACACACTTGTTACATTTCAAATTTATATCTTACTCTATTCTCTGAATCATTTCCATATTGTTTATCTACCTTTAAGATTAGCTATCTTTAAACCCTAGATTACTATTAGTGTTAGTTTACTTCTCAAAGTGCAAATCTCATGATCTTGTTTTATAGAGATGCTAGTATTCAAGTCCAAATCACTAGTGACATCCCTTGAACTACTCACAAGTTTTACTAAAGTCTTCTTTATCTTATCGATTGAATTTCCTTTCTCTTACTTGGCCATTCAGATAGATTACATTCTCAATTTACCCTGCTAGGGTTTCATCATCATATTGTATGTCATTATTACATTCACTAGATGTCCCTACCATGGTGGTTATGCATCATATATGATTCGTTTTTTTATCACTTCATTCCCACATTTCTCTAATTAAGGAAGATATGAAAGAGAAGATGATTTTGAGACTTAGAATTCTTATCTTCACACATTCATTAATACATTTCTCATAGGTAGGTTTAATTAATTATCAACAAGGATACCTGACTAATTACCACTTTCTTGAATCTTGCAACCTCTTTCTTTTATAATCTATATTACTCCATTATGTTTCAAAGCCTTCCTTACTTTCCATAATCCCCTTACCATATACTACTATTCCACCTGTCATCTTTAACTTCTAATTTTCTCTTGTGATCATGTTGCTTCTTTTATGTGTCTGATCATGTATACCATGTTTCATATATTTCCTTTTATCCTTCTACTAATGTGAAGTTGAAATTCTAAATCAATAATCTCTATACTAGTATCACCTCATGTTTAATACATTACATATCCTTCATTTAAAATCAAATGGCTCATGCATGGGTGAAACATAGTTTCTCTTTCAATCAAGTTTTTCCTTCATGAATATAGTCTACCTTTGTAGGACTTATTCATTGATTTAGCTACACTTTTGTTCTTCTTTTAGAAACTAGTTTGTTGTTCTATAGAGACTTAGATTCCAAAGGCAATAAGGATGAATGTATTAAACTTATTAATAAAGGCATACATTCCATGCTCTCAATTATATCATAACCCTCATTCCTTAATCAAGCTCATTATTTCCAACATTTCTCTTTGTTTCAACTAAGTTTCTTATCCTAGTTTTATGATTTACATTCTCATCTAGTTCTCTTCACTTTAACTCTTCTGAAGACTCTTCACTTCTATGTACTTATTGTAGACTTAGCTCTTTTCTTCTATTTTCCCTTTGCTTTGGAGTACATAAAAATATTATACTCAGTTATATAATCCATTCCTCATGATTGATTCTTACTATCTTGGCCCCTTACATACTTTTCTCATATCGTTTCCATATTTCATATTTAGAGTTCATATAATACTAAATTAAACTTAATATGAACCTTATGTCGTGTTCCTTTATTCCCAATTAAGGGTTTCTCATATGAGGCCCCAAAGTTGGATCTCACATATCAGTTCCAACTGATTCTTAGTTATCCCAGTCTTTCCCTTATACTTCAAAATCTTAGAGTATATACATTCATACTAGAATTTGGATCTAATCTATCCAAAATTTACTCTTGTTATGTTACTAATAGGAGTCATTAGATCCCAATAATGCATCCTTCCAGCCGGACCAGGTCAAACCTGCAGTCGTGAAGCCAATAGCTACTCAGAATTACTCAACTCCTATTCATCTCAAATGTGTGGAAGAAAACTTATCCACTTAGGAAAGCTCATTCAAAGATCATTTCTGGTCTACTTGATACAAAGAATGTAATCAATAAATGCTACAACTACATAGTGTACAACAAATCTTAAAGACCCATATATATTTCAAAATACTGAATATCTGAATTCAAACATATAAGAGCTTTTCTATTCATCTCCAATAAAACAATAATATGAAATGAAAGTTCTATCTCATTTTATATTTATGCTCTTAATTCATGTTACTTATCTTGTTTCTAATCCTAATATTTCTAGGGTTCCTCTCTAGACCATCCTTCCACTTTATACTTGGCCAGGGTATACATGAAAGAATAGACAAAGTAGCTTGATACTAGTTGATCACGGTACCCAAATATCAGGCCAGGATATCCGAATACTCAAATCCCCAGAGCTAACATCATAACATCTCCTATCTTCCACACTTATGACTCTAACGTACTAACTTAATGGTCCCTGACAACTCAACCTAAGCTCTGATACCAAGTTGTTACACCTCGATCTCACAATTACCATTAATCATGAGATTAGGGCATAAATTGAGGATTTAACATAATATAAAGATCACCCTTAACTTTTTCTTCTTTTTCAAACTCTTTGTTTTCTCACGTTGAACCACATAAACTAACTTTACTAGGGAATCTAAACATTGATTTCTCTAATCTGATTTCAACAGTAAAAATGCATGTATGAACATTCATTATGTTTCTCATACTTTTAAGCACATAAGACTTGTTGATTCGCATATATTGCTTAAAGAGGAATAATGTTATACGTCATCATTTACAACTTGCTCTTATTTCTTTACAAGGACCTAGAGCGACAAGGACCGACTGAACTTAATTATACTCAGACTTAACTCTTGTGGAAGATCTACTCTGATGCAATGACCTTCTTCAAGTCCATGTGATTCCCAAAAAATTTTGAGTAGAGTGGTGAGCCTACTCGCTCAGTGAATGAGTACTTCAAAGAAACAGTCTAAAGCACTAATAAAATTATAGATATACTTTTGAGAAACTCATATCAATTATAACAGTAGTAAGCTTTAAAGAGATTGATCATTGACAATCATAAATATTGCAGGATACTCTAGATATCAACAAGAGAAAATCAATATATGAGCATGCTTGATTAATTTCAAAGAGAACTAATAATTTAGAAACATACAAAGAAAAATTGATGGGAAATTGTACTCAAATCTTTCTCAGCCTTTCTTACTTATAAGAAACTCTTTAAACCTATATGAACATATTTTAGCTTATGCCCTGATCATATGCAGTATACTCTACATATGAAGACTCATAGTGAACTACGATCTCACCGTACAAGACTTAGCTTAAAACTCGGGAATCTAGCCTAGAACTGAATCTGGGTCTGCTTGACTCGAACCGTCACGTCTGACTAAGGTGGATAAATAGTTTGCCTTTAACTAGACCTCTCCTTCTAGGTTGAGTACACAGGCGGAGGGTCTGAGACGCTCTATGGGCCTCATCTTAGTATGCTCTGTGGGTACCTCTGGGTTACCACCGGGATCTCTGATTCATGTTGGGTAACCTATCTTCTCTTAGGAGACTTCCTCAAGGGCTTCGTCTCCCCGCACGCTCTGTGGGTGCGATCTGATCCCCGTATATTGGTCGCTGCCAGGGTGGATCGTTTCCTCCCTAGAGTGCAGACATCCATAGGGAATCTACGGTGTTCAGGGCACCTATGTCTATTATTTCATTATTCTTGGAAATCTCTTACTATATTGTATCTTTTCCCTTACTTATACTTGACTCTGGTGTCTCTATGGTACCCTGTCTATTTATTTGAAGTTTATAACACAAAATGTATATCATCCTTAACTTGGAAGAGCAGTATATTCAAACATTGTAATATGCTGAGAAATCAACATACTATACATGCAGGCAGACTGAAATACTTAAATAAACATAATGCATGTCCATTTGGCACTTATACACTAGAATCGTGCAATTGAACATCTTAATATACTTATAAGACCTAATTACTTGGCATACAAGTAATCGTCATCTGCTCCCATAAATTATTTGCACTTTCTTGGAAAATGTGCACATCGACCCAAATCCTGGGTTGTGCATCTCATACTGAGAACATGTACTCAAAATGCTTAATTCATTGAACACCCTATCCTTAGGGTTTCATTTACCTCATTCACTTATCGCATGGCTCTCATAAGGATTTAATATGTCATAAACATCCACTAAATGCAGATTGCTTTAAACAAGTCATATACAATCAACATCTGTATGAAATCCTTGAATTGAGCTAAATTAGGGTTTTCCATGTCATTCATTGAGATATTATGAATCAAGAATAACATTGCATAAATAGAGTCTATGATGCCAAGAAAAACACTTCAAATGGATTTCACCATATTTATTCACAAATTTCCAACTTTCCACTCATATATGGCTTCACCCTTTTTACAAAGATATCAAGCAAACATTATTCACATCACATGAAATCTAAAATAGTATCGAACGTATATGTACTACACATTCAGATAAACAATCATTCAAAACCAAAGGAATCCAGATAAACAAATTTCTCTATTTAATTATACAACAATTTCAGTCATAGACAAATTCCCTATACATCAGTTTACTCTTATAACCTTTGCAAATACATAGGGAGTTCTCATTAGGATGTATTGTATACATTTATAATATGATTTTATCATCTGAAATTCATCCAAACAGAGGAAGAATCTGTTTCATATCATTTTGCAACAACTTAGATCAAACACACAATTTAGGGTTTGTAGTCCCATACTAAGCAATTAAAGATTATGGATGGTTTAACCAATTTTCGTGCAATATATTGTTTAAAGGAAGTTCCCACTCACCCTAAGGTGTGAAAACACCTTAAAAACGAAGCTTATCCCTGAAAATCTCAATCTCATATCAAATCCCTAGCAATTCACCCGATTCTTCTTCCTTTCAACTTGGAAACCCTAAAAATGATGGATTATGAAGAAAGAGTGAGAAAAGGGGAAGTTTTGATAAAATTTTGGATCAAATCAGAGGAGGTACGGAATCTTGACATGTGAGAGAAGATTCACCATGAAAGGCTATGCAAAGAAGCTAAACTTACTTGATTTCATCATATCTCAGACCGCAAAACCCTAGGTCAACATCTCCATCAATTTCTCCTCTCAAACCCTAACTCTCCCTCTCTCTCTAGGATTTCACTTCTCTAGTTTGAATCACGAATTATGAGAGATTCTTTTTTATTAGGTTGACCATATAGAGAAATTGAGCTTCTTGGGTCAATTGCACATTGACCCCTCACTATACTTTCTCTTATTTCAGCTAAATTTTCTGTCATAAAAATATTACTATAATTTGTCTACTGATAAGGTCTAAACGCATCCAAAAATTATGAAAATTTTACGCATTTTTTATGATTGAGTTTCAGATCTCCATTTAAAATTCCAGATCATTTGGTGTTACCAATAAATAACTAAAAATAAAAAACTACATTGTTGAAAAGCACTCTGTCAGCATTTTGGTCAAAGTATAGTTCGACCGAGAACCACATTAAAAGAACACTCAAATATTCTGAATTTTTTCTCCAATATTCATGATTGAGTTATCCATATCATATCCAAAATTCAATTAAATAAAAATTTGTAGAAAATATGAAAAATCATTTACCACGCTGCTATCCTGATCAAATTCCATATTCATGTACTATCAAAACCCTATTTTTTTCCGATTAGGGTTTACATTTCTCAAACCCTAATTATTCAAACTAAAATCATATTTAGAGGTTCTTCTTAGGTTTGAAACATCACAATTGATCAACTATAATTAATCAAGTCTAAAGGATGTTCAATCTAATTAAGCATGTAATCATTCAGGTAAACCCTAGTTTACCAATTAAGCACAAATGTGGTCATTACAATTCTCACCCCCTTAAAATTTTTCATCTCTGAAACATAAATATGCAAAAAAAGTATATTCAAAGTTTATTTTAAGCTTCTGAAATCTTACATATCATTATATTCTTGTATTTCATACTTGAATGCAGTTTTCAACATTAAGTCCTTTATTTCTTTTCTAATCACAACATGTTTGAAATAGTTTTCAACGATAACAAATGAATTCTCTATGCCACAATCAATAATATGATAGAGAGAGAGAAACAACCATTTCAATATTTTTATACTCTTGAGGTGTTACCTCAACATTGATAATCTGATCCAACTATCTCAATTCATACGGCTTAATATTTACTATTGTTATGTATTACCTCTAAGTCACAAAAGAGAATTCACCATGTTCTTTTGAATTTTACTATTGTGCTACTCAAATAGAAAAATAGTATTGAATTGGAAGACTAGATTCAACAACAATTGTACAATACTACTCACGGCATCCCCATTGCATCATGGATGCATAAGGTGAAGCATTACCATCACATTCCATACTATTCTCAAGTATGAACCCACACATAATTCAAGGTGTAACCATTGGGTTATAGCATACTAGGGTTTCAACAATAGTAACATAGTACTCCATGATTATATTAGTCATTCAAATACTAATGATACCCAATTATCATCACTTAGTTATATTAAAGCTAGGTATAACAAGCTATACCTCATTAAGGTTACATATCAATACAATATGGTTATCATCCCTTCTATTCATATGAGTGAATAGGTAAGACTACCTTATTCAGGGTAACCCTTCATTTGTTCCATCTATATTCAACCCATATCATCATACCACAATTGTACAATACTAACATGGATTACTAGTATGAATGACTACAACTATCAGACACCTTTAATTAACATATTGCTTACACATGTACACTGAAATCATACATAGAATCAATTTACATCCCTTAATATATCTTCAACAAATTATACTTATAAAAACAAATTCACATATTACTAAAAGCCATTGTTTTCTCTTATCTCTCTCCTCATTCACTACTACTTACTTTTTGCTACTTATCCTTCTCATTTTAATCATGTAGATTAAACATTCCTAAAATTGAAAGAAACAAGGTACAAATAGATTATTCATCATTCTTGCTATCACTTCAAGAATTTATCTCATATCGCACTTCACTCATATTGTATTGCTCCTTTTGTTTAAAACACATTTGTTACATTTCAAATTTATATCTTACTCTTTGCTCCGAATCATTTCCATATTGTTTATCTACCTTTGAGATTAGCTATCTTGAAACCCTAGATTACTATCAGTGCTAGTTTACTTCTCATAATGCAAATCTCATGATCTTGTTTTATAGAGATGCTAGTATTCAAGGACAAATCACTAGTGACGTCCCTTGAACTACTTCAACTCTAAACATTCTAGGGTTTGGTCCTTATCAGTAGCATGACGTTATTGTGATATGACTTTGCTCCCTTAATTTGAAATTCAAACTTTGGATCTCACAAGTTTTACTAAAGTCTTCTTTATCTTATCGATTGAATTTCCTTTCTCTTACTTGGCCATTCAGATCATTCTCAATTTACCCTGCTAGGCTTTCATCATCATATTGTATGTCATTATTACATTCACTAGATGTCTCTACCATGGTGGTTATGCATCATATATGATTCATTTTCTTATCACTTCATTCCCTCATTTCTATAATTAAGGAATATATGAAAGAGAAGATGATTTTGAGACTTAGAATTCTTATATTCAAACATTCATTAATACATTTCTCATATGTAGGTTTAATTAATTATCAACAATGATACTTGACTAATTAGCACTTTCTTGAATCTCGCAACCTCTTTCTTTTATAATCTATATTACTCCATTATATTTCAAAGCCTTCCTTACTTTCCATAATCCCCTTACCATATACTACTATTCCACTTGTCATCTTTAACTTCTACTTTTCTCTTATGATCATGTTGCTTCTTTTATGTGTATCATCATGTATACCATGTTGCATATATTTCCTTTTATCCTACTACTAATGTGAAGTTGAAATTCTAAATCAATACTCTCTCTACTAGTATCACCTCATGTTTAATACATTACATATCCTTCATTATAAATCAAATGGCTCATGCATGGGTGAAACATAGTTTCTCTTTCAATCAAGCTTTTTCTTCCTGAATATAGTCTACCTTTGTATGACTTATTCATTTATTTAGCTACACTTTTGTTCTTCTTTTAGAAACTAGTTTGTTGTTCTATAGAGACTTAGATTCCAAAGGCAGTAAGGATGAATGTATTAAACTTATTAATAAAGGTATACATTCCATGCTCTCAATTATATCATAACCCTCATTCCTTAATCAAGCTCATTATTTCCAACATTTCTCTTTGTTTCAACTAAGTTTCTTATCCTAGTTTTATGATTTACATTCTCATCTAGTTCTTTTCACTTTAACTCTTCTGAGGACTCTTCACTTCTATGTACTTATTGTATACTTATCTCTTTTCTTCTATTTTCCCTTTGCTTTGGAGTACATAAAAACATTGTACTCCGTTATATAATCCATTCCTCATGATTGATTCTTACTATCTTGGCCCCTTACATACTTCTCTCATATCTTTTCCATATTTCATATTTAAAGTTCATATAATACTAATAATTAAACTTAATTTGAACGTTATGCCGTGTTCCTTTATTCCCAATTAAGGGTTTCTCATATGAGGCCTCAAAGTTGGATCTCAGATATCAGTTCCAACTGATTCTTAGTTATCCCAGTCTTTCCCTTATACTTCAAAATCTTAGAGTATATACATTCATACTAGAATTTGGATCAAATCTATGAAGAATTTACTCTTGTATGTTACTAATAGGAGTCATTAGATCCCAGTAATGCATACTTCCAGCCAGACTAGGCTGAACCTGCAATCCAAAAGCCAAGAGCTACTCAGGATTACTCAACTCCTATTCATCTCAAATGTGTGGAAGAAAGCTTATCCACTTAGGAAATCTCATTCAAATATCATTTCTAGTCTACTTGATACAAAGAATGTAATCAATAAATGCTACAACTGTATAGTGTACTACAAATCTTAAAGACCCATATATATTTCAAAATACTGAATATCTGAAGTCAAACATATAAGAGATTTTCTATTCATATCCAATAAAGTAACAATATGAAATGAAAGTTCTATCTCATTTTATATTTATGCTCTTAATTCATGTGACTTATCTTGTTTCTAACACTAATATTTCTAGGGTTACTCTCTAGACCATCCTTCCTCTATATACTTGGCCAGGGTATACATGAAATAATAGATAGAGTAGCTTGATACTGGTTGATCTAAGTACTCAGATACCGGGCCAGGATATCCAAATACTCAAATCCCAAGAGCTAACATCATAACATCTCCTATCTGCCACACTTATGACTCTAACTTACTTACTTAATGGTCCCTAACAACTCAGCCTAAGCTCTGATACCAAGTTGTTACACCCCAATCTCACAATTACCATTAATCACGAGATTAGGGCATAAATTGAGGATTTAACGTAATACAAAGATCACCCTTAACTTTTTCTTCATTTTCAAACTTTGTTTTCTCACGTTGAACCACATAAACTAACTTTACTAGGGAATCTAAACATTGATTTCTCTAATCTGATTTCAATAGTAAAAATGCATCTAGGAACATTCATTATGTTTCTCATACTTTTAAGCACATAAGACTTGTTGATTCGCATATATTGCTAAAAGAGGAATAATGTTATACATCATCATTTACAACTCTCTCTTATTTCTTTATAAGGACCTAGAGAGACAAGGACCGATTGAACTTAACTATACTTAGACTTAACTCTTGTGGCATATCTACTCTGATGCAATGACCTTCTTCAAGTCCATGTGATATCCCTAAAAATTTTGAGTAGAGGGGTGAGCCTACTTGCTCAGTGAATGAGTACTTCAAAGAAATAGTCTAAAGCACTGATATAATTATAGATATACTTTTAAGCAACTAATATCAATTATAACAACAGTAAGCTTTAAAGAGATTGATCATTAACAATCATAAATATGGTAGTATACTCTAGATATCAACAAGAGCAAATCAATATATGAGCATGCTTGATTAATTTCAAAGAGAACTAATAATTCAGAAACATACAAAGAATAATTGTTGGGAAATTGTACTCGGATCTTTCTTAGCCTTTCTTACTTATAAGAAACTCTTTGAACCTATATGAACATATTTTAGCTTATGCCCTGATCATATGCAGTGTACTCTACATATGAAGACTCGTAGCAAACTACAATCTCACCGTACAAGACTTAGCTTAAAACCCAGAAAGCTAAGCCTAGAACTAAATCTGGATTTTCTTGACTCGAACCATCACATTTGATTAAGGTGGCTATACAGTTGGCCTTTAACTGGACCTCTCCTTCTAGGCTGAGTACACAGGTGGAGGGTGTAAGATGCTCTATGGGCCTCATCTTGGTACACTCTGTGGGTACCTCTGGGTTACCATTGGGATCTCTGATTCATGTTGGGTAACCTATCTTCTCTTAGGAGACTTACTCAAGGGCTTCGTCTCCCCGCATGCTCTTTGGGTGCGATCTGATCCCCGTATACTGGTCGCTGCCAGGGTGGATCGTTTCCTCCCTACATTGCAAACATCTGTAGGGAATCTACGGTGTTCAGGGCACCTATGTCTATTATTATATTATTCTTTGAAATATCTTACTATATTGTATCTTTTCCCTTACTTGTACTTGACTCTGGTATCTCTATGGCACCGTGTCAGAGCAGTATATTCAAACATTGTAATATAATGAGAAATCAACATAATATACATGCAGGCAGACTGAAATACTTAAATAAACATAATCCATGTCCATTCGGCACTTATACACTAGAATCATGCAATTAAACATCTTAGTATATTGATAAGATATAATTACTTGGCATACGAGTAATCATCATTTTCACCGATAAATTATATACACTTTATTGGAAAACATTCACATCAACCCAAATCATGGGTTGTGTGTCTCATACTGAGAACATGGTAATCGAAATGCTTAATTCATTGAACACCTTATCCTTAGGGTTTCATTTACCTCATTCACTTATCACATGGCTCTCATAAGGATTTAATATGTCATAAACATCCACTAAATATATATTGTTTTAAACAAGTTATATACAATCAACATGTGTATGAAATCCTCAAATTGAGCTAAATTAGGGTTTTCCATGCCATTCATTGAGATATTATGAATCAAGAATAACATTGCATAAATAGAGTCTATGATGCCAAGAAAAACACTTCAAATGGATTTCACCATATTTATTCACAAATTTTTAACTTTCCATTCATATAGGGCTTCACCCTTTTTACGAAGATATCAAGCAAACACTATTCACATCACATGAAATCTAAAATAGTATCTGACATATATGTACTATGCATTCAGATAAACAATCATTCATAACCAAGGGAATCCAGATAAACAAATTTCTCTATTTTATTATACATTAATTTCAGTCACAGACACATTTCCTATATATCAGTTTACACTTATAACCTTTGTGAATACTTAGGGAATTCTCATTAGGATGTATTGTATACATTTCTAATATGATTTTATCATTTGAAATTCATCCAAACAGAGGAAGAATCTATTTCATATCATTTTGCAACAACTTAGATCAAACCCACAATTCAAGGTTTGTAGTCGCATACTAAGCAATTAAAGATTATGGATGGTTTAACCAATTTTCATGCAATATACTATTTAAAGGAAGTTCCCACTCACCCTAAGGTGTGAAAACACCTTACAAACACAGATCATCCCTGAAAATCTCGATCTCATATCAAATCCCTAGCAATTCACCCGATTCTTCTTCCTTTCAACTCAGAAACCCTAAAAATGAGGGATTATGAAGAAAGAGTGATAAAAAGGGGAAGTTCCGATACAATTTTGGATCAAATCAGAGGAGGGAGGGAATATTTACATGTGAGAGAAGATTCACCATGAAAGGCTATACAAAGAAGCTAAACTTACTTGATTTCATCATATCTCGAACCGCAAAACCCTAGGTCAGCATCTCCGTCAATTTCTCCTCTCAAACCCTAACTCTCCCTCTCTCTCTAGGATTTCATTTCTCTGGTTTGAATCACAAATTATTAGAGCTCCTTGTGTGTTAGGTTGACCATATAGATCAATTGAGCTGCTTGGGTCAATTGCACATTGACCCCTCACTTTACTTTCTCTTATTCCAGCTGAATTTTCTGTCATAAAAATATTACTGTAATTCGTCTACTGATAAGGTGTAAACGCATCTAAAATTTATGAAAAATTACATTTTGTTTATGATTGATTTTTAGATCTTAATTTAAAATTTCAGATCATTTGGAGTGACCAATAGATAACTAAAAATAAAAACTACACTGCTGAAAAGCACTCAGTTAGCATTTTGGTCGAAGTATAGTTCGACTGAGAACCACATTCAAAGAACACTCAAATATTCTGAAATTTTTCTCCAAAATGCATGATTGAGTTGTCCATATCATATACAAAATTCAATTAAATAAAAAAATTGTAGAAAATATGAAAAATCATTTACCACACTGCTATCCTGATCAAATTCCATATTCATGTACTATCAAAACCCTAATTTTGCCGATTAGGGTTTACATTTCTCAAATCCCAATTCTTCAAACTAAAATAATAGTTAGAGTTTATTCTTAGGTTTGAAACATCACAATTGATCTACTATCATTAATCAAGACTAAATGATGTTCAATCTAATCAAGCATGTAATCATTCAGGTAAACCCTAGTTTACCAATTAAGCACAAATGTGGTCATTACAAGAGTAGTCCTCTCCCCTTTGTGTAGACCATAGTGGAATTGTTTATCTTGTCCATACATATAAATCCTATGATGAGGAACCTTCCTGAGCATTATCTGAAATCTCTCCCAAGCTTCTAAATATGAATCTTTAGCATGTTGCTTTAAGTTGTGGACCTTCCCTGCCACTTCTTTTTTCTATTGGGGTGGAATATATCGCTCAAACAACACATCAATCATCTTGTCCCAAGTCTCTATAGATTCTGGTAGGCGACTAAGGAGCCATGCCTTGGCTTTTTTGATGGGGAATATGAGCACAATTTCAAATATATAATTGTGGTTGGAACCCTATCCACCTTCAACATGTCATAAATTTCCACAAAGTTGTTAATATGTATCATCAGATCCTCTATGATGTGACCATGGAATGATTGTGATTTGATTAATGCCACTAGTTTTGGATCTATCTTGTAGATGTCCGCATTAACTTCTTGAGATTTTATTGACCCTAATTGAGCGGTCATTGAGGATGATTTTATCTTATCCCAAACATTCTATTCCTCAGGCTCTTCTTCAACATGTTCATTACTGTTTGGGTCCATGTCTACTTCTTTTGCCTGCTCTTCATGTGATGGAGGAGTTTGGATGAGCTTCTCAGTTGAAGCCCCAAACTATCTTGCCTTATGAAAAATCTCCTTCTGACTTGTACTAGGGTATATTTCCTATAATCCGTGGTCCAAGTGTGAACCATGCACTACTACATGAAAATGTGAAATGGCAATGTGATCGAGATACTAAGTACTAATGAATTACAAAACAAAAAAAAATCAAATTTTCTCTTATGAAAGAAAAGATTGGAAATAAATTAAAAGAAAAAGAAATGGACTCGAGTGGTCAGTCATAACATTTGTAGTGTTGGTCTTGCCTTTTCCAATAACAGTTCCAAACATTTGACACGTTAGAACTGTGCGTGCAAAATGCAAGTGTACATGTCAAATAATATAGGTCTATGAGTTCGAGTGTCGAAATCAAGAAAACACTTTCTAAAACTTGCTACTAACTATAACCTAATCAGTTAGGCCTAAAAAATGGTTCATTTTTTGTATAATGATTAAGAGAAAGGAATGAAATCTAAATTAAACAAATGTGATCACAAATGAATGAATTCCATAGGATTTCAATTTTACCACAACATGCATTGCATTCAAATTTCACTTCATTGATAATTATAAACCCTTAACCCTAGACTAAAGACATGCATCAAGTAGTACCCAATCTCACAATGTAGTATACTACCTAGACTAAAACAAACCCCACCACGGCAACTATTTGAGAATTAACTAGGTACATTATCAATATTTGTAGGTTGTTCTATCACAGCCTTAAGCCCTCACCTGAAGCATGATATGAGTTGTGTAAATACACAACTTATTCAATGTGTAATCCCTATCCCTAAGCAATTAGTGGTCTAATATATTGTTTGTGGCGGTCAAGCACAAACAATTTGATAAAAAATCATAAATTTAAGTCCATAATGAAGGAAATAAATTATCTATTAATGAAATTAGAATACATGGCAATGTCAGGATACTACCAGATTATAAGGTGTATGGGGCTTATCCCTGCATGATTGTGGTCATCACACAGAGAGAGGAAGAAGATGAAAATGAGCTAGACATTAGAAAGACAATGAGAAACCCCTAGAGAAGTCATCTCGTGATCCGCTCTGGTAGACTCCTTGATCCACAATGTTCTAGCTACAATTATTCCCTCCAAATGTGTGTGGAGTGTATGGTCTATGTCTATCTCCTTCGTATCCTCCTATCCTAGCTTAGTGCTCTGTTGCAATGTTAGAAATTTTGGTTCACTTTCTGGTGGAACTCCCTTTAAGTCATAAGTGGGGTTTTGGCCATCATTAAGTCACAACCATTGGATCTATCATGATTTTCAATCTACATTAATTATGTAAAGTTAGCACAACTAATAGGGTGTCAGCTGCATCGAGTCGTCGGCTGACTTTGAAACCCCTAAAATTTGGTGATACTACTAAGAAGTGTGTCTCTAGCACCGAGTTGCTATTTGTGAGCTGCCTTGGTAGCACTGATATTTCTAGATTTCTGAATAGGAATTTTGTGTCTTTTCGGTACCACTAACAAGTGTCGGCAGCACCTAGCTGTCATATAAATGCACAATTTACCTGAAATAAGGGGAAAATAACATAAGTCTAAATAAAATAGGATAATTTAGTATGATTCGATAGAAATACTCAATATTTAATGCAATAATGATACACAGGCTAATAATGACAAACAAAACATAACATATCTCAAAATGAGCAAATGTGGAATAATTACATATAAAAAAGCACGTGAAAAGCAACTGAAAATCAATGCATCAATACCCAGGGAGGACATCTGATATAGTTACATATGATTTTGATAAATTCCATGATCTTATTACCCTCACTTTACCCTAAGGTGTTTGGAGAGATCTAATGGAGTAGGGTAATCCTAACTTCTTAAATGAGGCTAGTTTGGGCTTTGTAGTCACTAGCTAGTAGTATGAGTGGTTCTCCTCAAACTACCTAAGGAATAATAGAATGTATAACTTATCCATGTAGAGTATCTATTAGGTTTAATTGACAAATCACATGGATGTGTGATTTTATTCATTTAATTACTCAAGTGTTGTATTTGTTTCCTACACTATACAGGTAAGTGTATGGCTTATATATATTTATAGCATAGCCTTTTTCTACTTGATGAGCATCCATCCATGTGAAGAGAATTAGTACTTGCTGAATATACATACATGTGAAGAGATTTAGTACTTGATGAGTATACATCCACTTGAAGAGAAATTAGCACTCCATAATTATATATTTAGTAAAGATAGTAAGTACTTGATGCATAATATCATGTGTATAGATACACAACTATTGATTAGTCTACCTCAAATGAATTTGATCACCATATTCATGTGAGTAATGAGTATGCCAACCTTTGATATATCATACTTCTAGGATTGGGGTCTCGCCCCATAATTTTCCATATCTCATAGATATGTTAAAGCAACATAAGGATGTATTGATCAATATGTAATGAGGAATAATAGTAACATCTTGAGAATCCATCTACTTTCACTTATCTAAGTTATGGTGTGGTTCGTTTATAATGTATATGTTAGGACGTTTTTCTTAGAGTTTGCTTATGATCATGATTTGTAAACATAATGAACCATATTAAGTTGTTATACTATCATAATTACAAATATATCTTGTGGTCCTTTTGATAAAATTAATAATATAAGTTTTTAGTGGTTCTCCATCATGTTTTCATGTGAAATTGTTTGAATGTGTAGTGATACACTTCATATACTGCTATTCAAGGTGTTATTGTTTACTCAAAGTCTAATTTACTAAACCCTTGTTTTGATTATGACTAACCATTCCACTTATTTTTGGCTAATGCTTCTACTTGAGTGAATTTAGATTAGGTAATAAGCACTCCAAATGCCTAAACTTGTGCATCAAACTTAGACAAAGACAAGTCAAAATCAATGCAAGTGCACTTTTGTGGAGAAGCCCACTAATCGGTTAGAATCATGTTGTAAATCACTTGTAATGACTATATGACTTGTAAGTAAGCTTATATAAAATCAAGAGCACTTAAATCGAATATTTAAGCACTTTTGTGGCACTTACCAAAATTCATCACATTAACTTTTATCAGCCAAATTTCCTTCTCGTGAAGTCGATCGACAAACTTTGTGAGTCTTGGTAACTGCCAATGTCAACCGAGTTTGTCCTAGTGACAACTCGACCGACACCGTGCAATTACAAAACAATCTTAAGCCATCGGCTGAGTTTCTTCATAGATAAACTCGACCAACTCAAAAAAAATTTAGCGCATAGTGTCATACGTCGACTTTACCAAAAGTAAACTTACCCGAAATTATTGTATGGAGAAGTGCAAAAAAGTGTTTCTAACAGTTGGAGTGTTATAAAACTCAAAAATATATCTGTTGCAACACCCCAAATGGCTAGAATTCATTTGTAAGTGTCTCTACTGACTAGTGGGAAACCTTTAAATAGGACCCCTTGGGATTCATCCCATGGTTAGCCAAGCACTAAGAAGGTCCCTATATTATAGTTGAGTGTCTCCAAGAGACTCCTTCCACTTTTATGCTTAATCACTTCCTACATCCATTTGAGTGAGTACGATATTTGTAAAGCTACTCCTACATGTATATCTTGTGAGGCTCTCACTTCATCCACCTCCAAATCTCTCTTTCTACTGTGAACATGAAGGTTCTCTCTCTCTCTTGGCTAAGAGAGATGAAGAAGAAGGGAATGAGTCCCTTGATGAAAGCTTCTCCTTGGTGAAGGTGAAGTTAAAGGAAGAAGATCCAAGTCAAGATTGGGTAATTCCTTGAAGGAGGGAGACTTTTTGTAAGAGTGGGTAAGTCCTTCGGGAAGGCAGAAGACTCGTTGCAAGACTAGGTAAGTCCTTGGAAAGGTAGAAGACTCTTGTTATGAATAGGTAAGTCCTTTGTAAGTTATGACTCCATTGTCCTCAAAGGGAAGGCTAGGTATCCTTGTTTTGGAAAAAGAATGTCAGTGTTGTAACTCTTTTAGTGGAATATAAGGAGTGAGACATGGTTGAAAATTCTAGAGGTTGAACTCTCTAGGTAGTGGATGAACATCTCCTTGTTTAGAGTTTGGAACAACTATACATATCTTCTGTTAGTTATTCTTATTCAATCTCTCTCTCCATCGCTATGTATGTTTAATTGCACTCAAATTTCACATAAGCAACCTTATCTTGTGATATACTTTGAAGGTCTAATTAATTTATTTTAAGTGTTTATAGCTCTATTCACCCCCCTCTAGATCCCATCATATATCCAACAATTGGTATCAGAGCATATCTTCTCCAAGCAATACTTCTACAAGTAGGAGAAGAGGGGTGATTATCAAGGTGGGGGACACCTCTTCAACATTCCAATCTCTGATGGGAGCAACTTCCTCTATTAAAAGAGAAGGTTATAATTCTGCATCCAAGGATCAATTCTTGAGATATGGAGAATGGTAGATCTTTCATACAAGTTTCTAGAGACAAAGGTAGAAGAATGGGATGAGGCTACTTTGAAGAAAGAAACCTTGAATACTAGAGCCATCAACATTCTCTATGTCTCTCTTTCCCCCACCGAGTTCAACCAGATTTCTTCCTTTGAGACAACCTACAAGATATGGAGAAAGCTATGTTTCACTTATGAGGGGACAAAGCAAGTAAAGGAAAGTAGAGTCTACATGCTCAATGGTCTCCTTGAGAACTTCAAGATGGGAAAGAAGGAAATGGTAGCTAAAATGCACTCTAGACTTAACACCATTATAAATGGTCCTGCCGTCCTAGGTCATCATGTGAATCAAGGAAAGATAAACTCAAAGATCCTTAGGTCTCTTCCTAAGTGGTGGGAATCATAAGTGACTACCATTGAAGAAACAAAGTCTCTTGGTGATCATTCTATTGAAGAGCTCATAGGAAATCTACAAGCTTTTCAAGTTAAACTTGACTAGTAAGAAGAAGAGAAAGAGCTCTAGAGAATGAAGAAGGCTGAAATTAAACCTATTTTTGGTCAAGGTTCTCCATTCTATGAAGTTGAAGAAGATGCTATGTACTCCAAAGGTAGACTTCATAAAGTCAAGTCTTCTTCCTCCACCCAGTGATTCAAATGTGGAAAGAAGGCTCACTTCAAGGAAGATTGCCCACAAGGCAAAAAGACCCATAATCACAAGAGAAGGGAAAATAAGTACAAGAAGAATGAGAAATGGAACAAAAGCTCTAGTGACTCCTACAACTCAAGCTCAAGTTAAGATTCTAGTGGAGGATCTAGCTCAACCTCTAGTGAAGGTGGATAATGTCATTTTCCACTCATGGCAAGTGAAAATGCAGATTCAAATGAGGTAAACATATACTCTTTAGATAGTGAATCTTTAGTTGCAATTATTCATGCTACTCATGCCTGTCTTATGTATACTAAAAAGAAAAAGAAAAGACTTGCTAGGATTGTTTATAATTTGCAAGAAGAAAAAGGGATCTTGAACATGCTAAAAATTTCTTGCAAGATGATGTTGACAATCTTCAATAATATTATCTAGAACTAGAATTGAAATTCAATAGTGTTGAGATTGCAAACAATGGTTATCTTAAAAAAGTAGATGCCCTTAAACTGGATAATGCTAACTTACTTGATAAGATTAGATTTCTAGAAGCTCAACCTCTTATGACTAGTTCTAATGAAGAGCATGGTAATATTGTGAATTCTCTCATGCTTGATATTGATGCTCGTAGAACTGAAAAATGAGGACAAAGATTGTGTTTTGCAAGGAATAGAATCTGAAAATAGTGTCTGTCTTTCTAAGATTGCTTTGCTCAAAAAATAAAATGCTTCCTTGCTTGCTAAAATCAATGTTCTTGATTTTTTTCTAATTCAACTTGTAGAGAGAATAATGTTGTTACTATTCATATTGAAAAAGATTCTTATATGACAAATGATCTTTACTTAGAAACTGATCTTTTGCATGCTAGGGATAATATCAATCAATTGTCTTCTATTATTACTTCTTGTATGCATGACAATCATAGTGTGAGGTTCTCTATACAAAGATTCTTAGATGAAAAAAAAGAATCTTAATCAAATCCTAGATCATACTAATGAAGAAATGGGTATAGATGGTTTTAGAGTTGATTGTAGCCAAAGGAACAACGAAGACAAAGGGCCTTAAATTTTAAATTAAGAATGCCATAGTTCCAAGGATATGGGCTCATGTAATCATTGCAATAGTATTGGTGATTACTCTACATATTTCCCTTTTAGGAAAGCACCTAAGAGAAATATGACTTGGGTTGCTAATCTAACCCCTCTAAACCCAAAAATTTGATTGGGGACCATTTCATCTTTCTTCTTATAGGTTACTTAAATGGATTGACATGAGCTGATGATTTGCAAATTGGTTTCTCAATCCACATAAAAGAAGAAAGGTGAGATGTGTATGGGGTGGCAGCAAGTGGAAAATAAATGGTAAGAACAAAGGTAATGGTGTTGTTGCTCATATCCAATCATAACTTTTGTTGCCAAGTTTGTATGCACTTAACATATGGTTTTTGAGTCAAATTTGGTATATTGTGGTTCACATCACTTTCTTGCTAAAAAAACTAACCCTGAGGCTTTCAAAGTTATTACTAACTTGCTTATACATGTTTTGATATTGTTTATATTTTTATCATGCCTGTAAATGTGTTTTTCTAAAATATATGTGCTCTTTGACCGAAGTTGTTGTTGACATAGTTTGTCATGAAAGAAACTCGATTGACTAGCACCAATGGGTATTGCCAACAGTTTTTGTCAGTTGAGAAGATCAACTGAGAAACTTGACCGACAACACTATGCACTAAATATACAGATGTCTTATTGGATGAGAATTTTCCTCTCAACTTGATTTTCTCAACCAATAATCTTATTCTATTGGCACTGCCTTTGGTACTTTTTCATTATATGCATATTTCCATGCTTTAGATTTCCCTATCTTGCATGCAGCTCTATTTTTCTTAATTGCTATTGGTATCTCTATACCTTGCAATTACTTGTCTTGAGTTGCTATGCTTGTTTTTTATGATAATCTCTTTGAAAATTTGGTTGTGATTAAATTGCTTGTGTTGTACTCTAACTTGCTACATCTATCTAATTGTATGTCTTGTTTTGATAGTTTCTTAATGGTGATCATCTTTTGCTCAAGATGCATATTTTCTAGTGAGTAATATTCATGAATGCTTCTTGACTTGCTTATTCCTTTATATGGGTATTTTTCTACATATTTTGGTATAGCATGCTTTATCTTGAGTTGCTTGCATATCATTGTGATGTGCAACAAATAGAGCTACATTATATGCAAAAATTGGAGCATCTGAAGAATTTTTGAATTTGCTACTCCATTGGCAGTTTTTGGTGCAAGACTGATGTTTTTATGTAGAAATGGCATTCTGAGCAAGACTCGTGTCTTTAGTCATGAACCATGATGCTTTTTTGGGTGAATTTTGTCATCTTGAGGGTCAAAATCATGCTTTATAATTTTTCTCTAACACATTATGTTATAATTTGAATGACTCTTTTTTTTGTCTTGATTATTGATAGAATTACATACATGGTTGCTCTAGTACATGTCTTAATTTGTTTTATATACATTGCTTGGACAAGCCCTTAGTTTTTTGGTCTTCTACACTCCCTTTTCTAACAACCCCTCAATTTTTGAAATGACAAAGGGGGAGAAGACATGTCTTATGTAAAGGGGATAATCTATATATGTAGAACATGTATTAGTAGAAGTCATAGTTTTATATATGTTCTCAAAGCTAACCATGCAGGAGAAATAGCATCAATTGAGGGGGAGTATGTGAACTCCATTAGCAGCAATTGAGGGCATATGAACTTGATTCCATTGAAATCCCTAGGTTTCTCTAAAGGTATGATTTTACCTAAAAGCATTCACTACATTTATGAAATGGTTTGTCATCTTCAAGAAGGGGGAGAATGTTGGCATAAAGTTTAATTGACTAAACCCTTGCTTGGATGATGACTAACCATTCCACTTATTTGTGTATAATTCTTCTACTTGAGTGATTTCAGAATAGGTAACACACACTCCAAATAACTAAACTTGAGCATCCTAACTTGGATAAAGACAAGTCAAAATCAATGCAAGTGTACTTTTGTGGAAAAGGCCTCTAATCAATTAAAATCATGTTGTAAATCATTTGTAATGATTGTATGACTTGTAATTAAGCTTAGAAAAAATCAACATCACTTAAATTGAATATTTAAGAACTTTTGCACTTATCAAAATTCATCACAGTCACTTTTATCGATCGATTTTACTTCTAATGAAACTTGACTGACAAACTGTGTGAGTCTTGGTAACTTCCAGGGTCAGCCGATTTTTTTCCTGGTGACAACTCGGCCGACACCCTGCACTTACAAAACAATCTTAAGTCGTCGGTCATGTCTCATCAAGGATAAACTTGAATGACAACTCAAAATTATTTTGTCGCATAGTGTCATCAGTCGAGTTTCTGAAAAGCAAGCTCAACCGACAACACTATATGAAAAAGTGCAAAAAAGTGTTTCTAACTGTTAAGTGTTGCAAAACTTGAAAATGTATCCACTGCAACACCCCAAATGGATAGAATTTGTCCCTAAGTATCTCTACTGGATAGTAGGCAACCTCAACTATAAATAGGACTCATTGGGCTTTATCTCATGGTTAGCCAAGAACTATTAAGGTCCCTATATTATAATTGAGTGCCTCCAAGATACTCCTTCCATTCTTAAGCTTAATCACTTGCTACATCCATTAGAGTAGGTTGGATATTTGTAAGAGAGCTAGTCCTACATGTATATCTTGTGAGGCTCTCACTTCCTCCACCTCCCAATCTATCTTTCTACAATGAATATGAAGGTTCTCTCTCTTGTCTAATAGAGGTGAAGAAGAAGAATAAGAAGAAGAAGAAGGAAAGGATTCCCTTAGTGAAAGCTTCTCCTTAGTGAAGGTGAAGTCAAAAGCGGAATATCCAAGTCAAGAGTAGGTAATTCCTTGAAGGCGGATGACTTGTTGTAAGAGTGGGTAAGCCATTAGTGAAGGAAGAAGACTCATTGAAAGAGTGGGTAAGTCCTTGGCAAGGTAGAAGACTCTTGGTCATGGATAGGTAAGTCCTTTGTAAGGTTATTGGCTCCCTTGTCCTCAAAGGGAAGGCTAGGTATCCTTGTCCTAGAAAAGGAAGGTCAATATTGTAACTCTTATAATGGTATAAGGAGTTAGACATGCTTGAAAATCCTATAGTTTGGAACCATTATACATAGCTTGTGTTACTTGTTCTTGTTCAATCTCTCTCTCCCTTTCTATGTATGTTTACTTACATTCAAATTTCATGTAAGAAACATTATCTTATGATTTACTTTGAAGGTCTAATGAATTTGATTTAAGTGTTTATGAAGCCCATCATTGATCCAATAGTTATAACGGTTTCCTATAACTGAATCCTTATTTGGATCCTTCTATTCATATTTTATGACTCAGATTTTGATGGTCATTAGTTTTTGGTTGGGATTTGTCTGGGGATTTTTCCAATGATCAATTAGGGTTTGATCAACAATATGTGTCCTTACAATAGTTGCATTTGTTTTATGAATAGAAGCACCAATATTTAATTTGACCCTTCTTGTTGTTGGGGTCTCAATCCAATGGCCATAGGCCATCACCTTCCTCCCACCATGTGGCTATTAAATGTATAATAGGAGGATGATCTTTGTACTAAACGACCATCCTAGGGGTAAATGGAAGAGATAGGTAAGGTGTTGTGTGTTTTTCCATCTCCCATACCATCCTCCAATGGTCCTTGGCCATTTTCTAACCCTAAATTCACCCTCATGCTTCCACATCACCTATAAAGCCACCTTCCAATCTGCCAAACCCTCCTCTTGAACCCTCATTTCACTTTTGAGCCCTAAAATCCCCTTGATCACACCCCATGCAGAACCACCACATGCTGCCCTAGGATCAGAAACCCTAGTGCGAGCAAGGTGATGACCATCATGCGTTGCATGGAAGGCCAACAACCCTGATCCTGTGGTCCATATGCACCTTTCCCCTTCATGTTCCTCTCTACCCCACACTCTCTCTCTTGCTTTCGCTCACCCTCTTGGTCACACTCTCTTTCCTCCATGTGCACACTATGCAGCAAACTCCAAGATGCCACTTTACTGCATGACCTCATGTGTCCTAGATTATGTGGCAACGTATCTCCCCTGAGATACTTGTGTCCCCCTCCTCCCACGAGGATCCTCTCCAACCCATCCTGGTCACTTGAAGTCACACCTGACCGCTCTCTCACACTGACAGTCACCGCTAACTAGGCACAACCATAAGCGAACGTGCAGCTCAGGCACTCCACATAGGCCTGCACTAGCACTTTGTCTAGCTGTCCATGTTCTCGGCCCAATAGGGTAAAACCCCTTCCAAATCCCTATTAAATGTGCAAACTTCAAACCCCCATATCTTCTATGTCCATTTGTCAAAACCTACAATCTAATATATCATCTTGATCAGCAAAACCTCGCCTTTCAATTGATGATGATATCTATTGTTAAGTTTGCATATTTTATTCTTGATTTTATAAAAATGATTCCTTCACAATCTTGTACTTATTAACCAACCTCAAATATGAACCACTTGCATAATTAATTATGTTTGACCCTATATCCATGAAAATCAGTAACATGGCCTCTTTATGAATGTTGTTGAATGTCTTGTTCCTCTTATATGCACCCTAATGTCTTTTTGACATGTCATGATTAAAGATGTTTCTTTTATGTTCTCATATGATCCAACTTTCTCATATATGCAACTTTGACCATAATCTATCATTATAGAATGATTGAACTTGGAAAGTTAGTAATTATGGTGTGCCTTGTTCCTTTTTAACCAATATCTTGTACTAAATAGCATGTTTGTCATGCTAAATATCAAGTACCAATCTTTTAAGGATACATAGGGCCTTTTACCATTACCACACCTTGATGCAATGTAGTATAATGACTATTTCAAATTTGCATGGACCTATAGCTTGAAATCAGTAAATTTTGTGGTGTTTGATAGTATTTTTAACCAAGATGTTGCGCTTTCTTGTATGTTGGACTCATACGACAATTTTATGAACTAAAGTTCCCTACTATGACTATATCATGATTTCATATGTTGAGACCCTAAATAAAATAGGGAATTTTTAGTTGCCAAATGAAGATTCACTGTACTCAAGATGCTAAGCTCTAAAATGACACACCAATGGGTAGTCTTTACATAGAAATGGGTACACATGTCTTATCTCCATGTTTAATATCTTTCTATATCTTTAGTTTGGTTATTTCCTTTTTCATATATATATATATATATATATATTGTGTGTGTGTAAAACTATGTGCCATACTGGACAGACGCCCAAACCCTATTACCACTAACTCTATAGTCAGTGGAGGTAGGATGAGGGTAACAAATAGTTTTGTGACAAATGGTATCATAGCTATACAATAGGCCTTTATATATATGTTTAGGGCATAACACATCTTAAGAACCAAGGAAGAACTAAAATCCATCACGGTGAAACTAAGGTAATAAGTATGGTGGTAAGTGTGGAGGTTCTAGCTAGTAATTACTTCCTAACCAACAAGTGTGGTGACAGTGGTCCCTTTACACATCTACCTATCCTAAATGTATCTGAGAAATGGATTAGGTTTCTTCCCCTAAAGCTCAGAGTGCCTTCTAGCATATTACCTCTTCTTTAAGAACTACCTAAGACACCCATGTAGATGATGATTAGATAGTCTCTTGCCTCCTCATGTAATTATTCTATCATGACTGTTAATCACATGATATCTCGGTTATGGGTATCTTATGCATGGGAAAAATAAATTTCATTCAAAATAATGAATGTTTATTGAGTTGATAATGCCATGATCTAGATCTTTTATCTTGTAACCTCATGGAATATGGTTTGATAATTGATACTCTCCCTATTTGGATATGTTTAATGACTTATGAATAATGTGGACTAATGTGCTAGATTAGGGTGGTAGTTGAATTATGTCTCCCCTAAACATATGACTAGGAAGTAGGATAAAGGTATCCCTCTCCAATTAATGTATAATTAATGTTGAAATAATGTTATTGTCAAAAAAATGTTTTATGGGTTTTTCCTTGCTAGGTAAATCCTATATGGATCTAAGCATGGTTTAGGAATACCCTAAGTCAGTCAAAGGATACATAAAACCATAAAATGTAGGGTGTAGTTCCTAATCCTAACCTGAAACATGTGAGGTCAAGTTGTGACTAGAAAGCCTAAAATCCCCCTGTGAGTCTAGAAGGCACCCTAGTTAGGACCTCCCCTAGAAGGGTGAGTTAACCAGTTGGTTTAAGAACTGAGAAAACCTTGAGTGTCACCCCAAATTAGAAGGATTAAGTATACAAAGCATGAAAGAACATATGTTGGGTATAATTCTTTGAACCCAATTATGTCATCTTTGAGGAACATAAGGAAATGTCACTAAGGAAGTAGCTAATAGTATGTGATCAAGGCCAGGAGGTAAGACGACCATGAAGACCAAGCCTAGGAGGGAAGGTCACCAAGAGGTTAAGCCCAGGAGGGAATGCTACCATGAAGATGAAGCCCAGTAGAGAAGGTTACAAGGAGGTCAAGCACAGGAGGGAAGGCCACCATGAAGACCAAACCCAGGAGGGAAGGTCACTAAGAAGACAAGCCCAAGAGGGAATGCCACCATGAAGACCAAGCCTGGGTGGGAAGGTCACTGAGAAGACCAAGCCCAGGAAGGAAGGTCTCCATGATCCCAATGAAGAGACATAAAGTAATCAATATGCACCCTAAGAGATGTTGAAAATCTAGGTTAAAGAATTACATAGAAAACAATGTGATCAAATATTGTTAGAGAAACCTCAAGAAAAATGTGTATAACATCTCAATAAAACCTTAGGAAGGGTAGAGCCCTAATTCAACCATAGGGTCAAGTAGATATGATCAAAGGTACATAATACCTATTAGGTTAGGAGGTGATCATGTCGTAAATGCATAAGGCCCATGGGTTCAGAAGATATTCGTCCATGTCTACCCAAGGCCCATGAGATTTTGTCTCCAAAGGGGTTAATGTGAGAGGCACTCCATAAGCACATAAGACCCTTGGGAGTCAAGACGAGATCACTTCAAAGGTACTTATAGCCCTAGATACCTTATGGGAATAAGTAAGGCTAATGACACGTGATATGTAAATGTAAAGAATACAAGAAGTCATGTTTGAATAAAATCTTAAAAGGAGTTGTGCATTTGGTATCGTGAATCTTGATTTAATGATGATCTTGAAATATAATGATGTCGACTACAGATCTTGTTTAAGTTCCAAGAATGTCCTAGGTCTAGATCATTCGTCAACCTCAAATGCCATAACAATGAAAGTGATGATGGATATCACAAAATGTTGTTTGATATGTTGCTTGATGGTTACATGTGGATGGATAAATTATCATAACTTTAGTTTAAATATGAATCTAAACCCTAGATTCAAAATATTTGAACCTGTGAGTTGGATGTAAAAAATTTGACTCTTGATATTGATATTATGAAATTTTGACTCATGATTATTGATTTTGTTTGGAATTGACTCCTACGATCACCCTATTTGATTCCTAAGATCACCCTAGATATATTACTGATGACTCTCATGTTCCAAAAATTGAAAATTTTAAATAATCATTGCATTGATTTTCTCAATTTATGACTTAGGGTTTAGCTCCATGTGGACTATAGTGGGACCTTCTGCCGATTTTGAGGAGGGAATCATGCTGTTGAAATATGATGTTTGTCTTGAATTGTTGAAACCCAAAATCTCATTATGGATGTATAACCCCACCTAGGGAAATGTATAAGTTCGAACCCTAACTATTGGGAATGAAATTTGTGCTTTACTATTGATTCAGGAGGCTCTTTTTGCTAGACCTAAATTGTGATCTCCCAAAATTGTGACCTCCAGGATGATATGTCCCAATTTGTCTTTGTATCTCCTCAATTTGATGATCCATGTGACTTTACCTTGCCCAAGATACTCAATAACTCTGAAGGAATACCAAGTTGACTATGATATGAGATTGAAACCCAATCTTGATTGATGGCTTGATTTAATTTTGGGGACAAAATTTCTTCTAAGGTGGGAAGGATGTGATGACTTGGAACATCACACTTTGAATATGACTTCTAATTTTAACCTCTCTCTTATTGTCACCATCAATCATGTGATCATGCAATTTGATACACATTTGGCCCATCTAGTGTGCATGTATCACCTTGGTGATACTCAAGTTGACTAAAACCAACTTTACATTGATATCACACATCATGACTTTTCCCTTAAATTTTTGTCATATCCTTCTGAGTTTTGCTCTCTTAGTATAGAGGGTATTCCCATGTTACGCATCTCGTCTAGCTCAATTTGGATCTAAGATGATTTAGTTATGCCCAATTGAAGTTTGTGACCTAAAATCCTTCTTTTAACACCCCCTTTTTCTACCTTTTCAGGCCTTGAACCGCCCATTTGGGCCCAAAATCTGTGCATCCCACGTGCCTCTCTTGCCTCCCCTCTTCCTTTTTCCTTTGTTTTCTCCCCTCCAGACTGGGGCTAGCAGAGATCCTTAGATATTGCATGTGGGGATCGGGGGCTCGATCTGACAGCCATGTCCATCATCTTCCTCCCACCCTACCACTATAGGAGGCGCAGCAGAAGGATGAGCTTTGTAGCTTAGGACCTGCCAGTTGCCTACCCTCGACCTGCTTTTCCCCATCTAGCTTGCACCAGGTGCCAATGAGTGTGAAGGGGTAGGTATCGTGTCGTGTCACCTCCTTTACCCTACTCCAATGGTCGCTGACCATTTTCTAACCCGAATTGCACCATTCTTCCAAACCACCAATGAAGCCATGCTACAATCCACAAAACCCTCCTCTTGAACCCTCATTTCACTTTCAAGCCTTAAAATCCCCTTGTTTATCGCCCCTACGGTGCCACCCCTGCTATTATAGGGTTCGATATCCTAGCATGAGAAAGGTGATGACCCCCGGACACTAGATGTAAGGCCAATGGTCCCAATTGTGTGTCCCATAGGCACCTTTCCCTACATCTTCCTATCTATCTCATGCTCTCACTCCTACTCACCCTCTTGGTCATGATTTATCTCTCCTCCAAGCCTGCATTGTGTAACAAGTCCCGAGACACCATCTGACTGCATGGCCTCATGTGTCCCAACTTGTGTGGTAGTGTCTCTACCTTGGGTTGCTCATGTCTGCCTCCAATAGGGGAGAACCTCTCCAATCCACTCCAAGTCACATGAAGCAACACCCAACTGCTCTCCCACACTAATTGTCATTGTTGATCAGGTGCAACCACAGGCCAACGTGTGCCTCAGGCACTCCATTCGGGTCCATTTCGACACTTTTCCCAACAGGCCATGTTATCAGCCCAATAGGGTAAAAATCCCTATTAAATGTGAAAATTTAAAACCTCCATATTTCTATGTCCATTAATAAAAAACTATAATTTAATAAACCATTTTGATTAGAAAAAATCACCTTCCTATTCATGATGATATCTACTGCTAAGTTTGCATGTTTTATTCATGATTTGGTGAAAATGATGCCTTTGCGATCATGTTCTTAGTAATTAACCTGAAATATGCACCAGTTGCGTAACTAATTATTTTTGACCCTATATCCATGCAAATCAATAACTTTACCTCTTTATGAATGATTTCTAATGTCTTGGACCACTTATATGCGCCCTAATGTCTTTTTGACCTATCATGACTTAAATATATTCTTTTTATGTGCTTATATGATGCAACTTGATCATGTATGTAACTTTGACCATAATCTATCATTATAGAATGATTGAACTTTGAAAATCAGTAATTATTTTGTTCCTTGTTCTATTATTAACCTATATCTTGTATTCTCCATGTTAAATCTCAATTACCCAACTTTTAAGCATAAATATGGTCTTTTACCATTACTTGCCTCGATGTAATCTAGTATAATGAATGTATCAAATTTGCATGGACCTCTAGCTTGAAATCAATGAAATTTTGTGTTTTTGATACCCCTTATAATCAAGATCTTGCCCTTTCTCCTATGTTGGACTCATAAGACAATTTTATGAACTAAAGTTCCTATTATGATTAAATCATGTTCTCATATGTTGAGACCCTACATGTAATTTTGAATTCATGATATTTGTACTCCTAAATCAGAACATGACTTTGCCTTATGATTCATTGATAATGGATGTTTCACCTAGACCTATGATTTTTACTTGATAACATATGAACAATGATTGAAAAATGCATGCATGTTGAGATAATGAAATTATTAACTAAAACTTTAAGCCCAGATCTAAGGAAAACATCCACTTTCCAAAAAATTATGTTTATAGAGGCTAAACCATCATAATCTTACCAAAGATAGGATCTTTGTTCCCTTCTATTTACATGCCAGGTCCACCTTGAGTTGGAC
This sequence comes from Alisma plantago-aquatica, assembly GCA_963693085.1. NCBI lineage: Eukaryota > Viridiplantae > Streptophyta > Magnoliopsida > Alismatales > Alismataceae > Alisma > Alisma plantago-aquatica. The sequence goes on along the minus strand of OY856410.1, from coordinate 839,772,416 downwards.
CCCTCTAAGTATCTAAGGGAAGGAATCATAATATCCTCCTCTCTAATCAAGGTATGTGTAATCTCTTGACTATACGATATTGGTTTGCTTATATGAATGTTTGTCTAGTTACTTACTTGGTAAAACTATTGTTCCTATGAATACTACTTTGATGATTTACTATGCTATGTTGATATAATGGATAAAGAAACCTAAAATATAATTTGTATAAAAGAATGTCATTTAAGTGTTCTCACTTTGTTCCTAATTCTTTCTTAATATGATGTTCCTAGCCAAGCAACGTTTGTATACTCATAAACTATGTTTACATGACTTTTTAATGTATACTTAATAATTTAGCATTAATATATAGTCTTTATTGAATTTTTAGTTGTCAAATGAACATCCTCTACACTCAAGACTATAAGCTCAAAAATATCACATTAATGGGAATTCTTGATACAGAAATGGGTACAAAACTCTTATCACCATGTTTGTTATATTTCTATCTCTTTAGTTTTGTTATTGCCTTTTTCATATATATTTCTTGTATGAAACCATCTACCATTCTATAGACAGACGCCCAAACCCTATTTCTACTAACTCTATAGTATGTGGGGGTATGATGAGGGTAACAAATTGTTCCATGACAAATAGAGTTTTTAGACTGTGACTAGATCAGTTTATAGTAGTGTTTATATATGATATCCTTATGTACTCTAGGGATGTAGAATAGAATGAGCAACATCTGAGTATAGCCATATAGTTATTGAGACAATACCAATTATATGCTAATTTTAGGTATTGTGAATTCTGGTTAGTTGAAGTACCCTTTCTATGACATGTCGTATTAACAGAAGGAGTCAATGTTGACCCTTAAAAATTAAAATATATTCTACAGTGGGAGCATCCTACAACTCAAACTAATATCAGAAGTTCTCTTGGGTTAGCCAGATATCATAGAAGGTTTGCAAAGAAATTCACCATTATAGCATCACCACTTAAATGTTTAACAAGAAAGGATGTTCCTTTTATTTGGTCAAATCATTTTAAGAGAAAAGCTCTCAGATATTAAAGCAAAGATTAACCTTAGAACTAGTTTTTATCCTACCAGAAGAAGATAAAGTCTGTGTAGTGTCATGTAATGCATCCATAAGAGGATTAGGATGTGTTCTTATGCAAGAAGCAAAAAAGTGGTAGATTATGCTTCTAGACAGTTTAAGAAGAATGAAGAGAACTATCTTAAATGTTATATTGATTTGGAAGCCATACTACATGCCTTCAAGACATGGCGACATTATCTTTATGGTGAGTCATGTCAGGTTTTTATAGGCCATAAATTCTAAAATATATTTCACACAAAAGGATCTTAACCTAAGACAAGGGAGGTGGATGGAGCTTATAAAGGACTATCATGTTAACACTAATTACCACACTGGGAAGGACAATGTTGTGGAAGATGCTCTGAGTAGGAAATGCACATCACATGTGGATATGTTTTCGTTGGAAGGTCAAAGGAGAGATTTGTTGGTAAAAATGAGAGAGATAAATTTAGAATTTAAAGTGTTAGGACAAGGTGGGATGATTGCACAGATGCATGTTAGACCTACGTTCTATGATAAGGTTGAGGAACCTTAACAACGTGAGAATGATATACAACAAATTATCTATGAGATGATAGAAGTAATTATAACAAAATTTTGATATTCAAATGATATGATGTTGTATTAGCATGATATATTGTGCATGCTAGATGACTACGAATTAAACAAATAGATTCTTGAATAAAAGAAACTTACTTTACTATGTATTCAATGCATCCAGGTAGTTCTAAGATGTATGGAAACCTTGAATAACTGTATTGGTGGCCAGGTATGAAAAATGATGTTGCTGACTATGTAGGTAATTGTGGTGTATGTTAGCAAGTCAAGGATGAACATCAATAGCCGACAAGTATTTTTCAATGAGTTCATAATCTTGAGTGGAACTAGGAGCATATCACTATGGACTTTGTAGTTGGGCTACCTAGGACACCACGTCGAATTTGATTCTATATGGATAATAGTAGATAGATTAATTGTGTCTTCTCCCTTCTTAGTGGTTAAGACAACATGGAATACGCCAAAGATAGAAAAATTCTTTGTGGATGAGATAGTTAGATTACATGGAATACTAGTTTCTATAATATTAGATAGAGACCCAAAGTTCACATCTAGATTTTGGAACTAGTTGCATCTTCCATTGGGAACAATATTGAAGTTTAGAATAGTGTTTCACCCTTAGAAATATAGACATTCAGAATAGACAATTCAAAACCTAGAAGACATGTTGAGATCATGTGTTTTATAGTTCACTAGTAGTTGGAATGATCATCTTAGTCTTATGGAATTTGCTTATAATAATAGTTACCATTCCAATTTAGGTTATGGCCCCTTATAAAAGTATTGTATGGGAGAAAGTGTAGATCGCCTATATACTGGTATGAAGTTGGAGAAAGACAAAATATAGGTCCAAAGTTATTAAAAGAGACAACATATATATATATATGATCAAACAATAGTTGAAAGTTGCACATGATAGAAAGAAAAGTTATGTAGAGAAACATTGTAGACCACTTCAGTTTGAGGTTGGGGATGAGGTTTATGTGAAAGCTTCACCATGTAAAGTTGCATTGAGGTTTGAGGAGTGAGGAAAATTAACTCCCCGATACATGTACCTTATCCAATTGTTCAAAGGATTGGACAAGTAGCATACAAACTTGAGTTGCCTCTTGAACCAACTGAAATCATGTGTTCCATGTATCCATGTTGAAGAAGTGTCATCTAGGTACAGATAAGATCATATCCCCAAAACTAGTACAATTAAGAGAAGATGTTTCCTATATAGAAGGACTTGTACATGTATTGGATCGTATAGTTTGAAATCTTAAAAAGAGGGAGATACCCCTAGTAAAAGTTATATGCAAGAATCTTGAGTAGAAGAAGCTACATGAAAGTTAGAACCAGATATGTATAACAAGTATCTCTTCTCTTCTAAGAATTTTGTACCATAATCTTTATTAGAGGGGGAGATTGTCACAACCTGTATCATGCTTATTTAGAAATCATAGAGTTAAAAAGTTACCCTGGTAATAATTAATCTTGTCACTATCCTATTTATCTCATGAATTATCTTAGTCTTGACAATTTAAATCATTTTGTAGCACATAAATGTAGAGAATTTATTTATGAATTTGCAAAAACAAGAATCAATCGAATTGGAGTTGAAATGGAGGAGTTACATCCTTTTTACTCTTCAGCATGGTTTCCATCGGTTGACAACCAAAGGATGTAGATCGTAGGTTTCTATTAGCTTGAGAAATGATGGTTATCCCAAAGAGAGTTCTCCATTACAAGGGTTTATTTCTTCTTTAATGAAATATTAGAGAAGGTGACTGACACTCAAAGGTTAGATTATCTACAAGAGAAAGTAGTGCTCACTCTCTACCAATTTGATAAGTCATTATCACCATCTTTTTCATAAATTATGATTCATCTGGTTATTCACTTCGCTAGATATATGTGTATATGTTGGATGTACCCATTTGAGAGAATATGAGTGTTTAAAGAAACTACTAGAAAATTTTGTTGACATGAAGGTTTCATAATTGAAGGATGTGTTGGTATGAAGGTTTCCTACAAAATTGTTGTGTCAATGAAAAATATAATGGAAAGGACACGCTTGACATGGAAGTGGTCATAATATTTCATGAACTATGGGTAAGGAAAGGGCACACATGGGACACAAGTGATAATAATATATCATGAACCATGGGAACATGCACATTTGTTTATGTTTCTCAACATGAAGTAAATAAATGTGTGTGTATTTAGCACCAAGATTTGATTAGGAAATAATATCTACGACAAACTTCAATGTGTCTTGCAAGAGAATATTATTAAACTTTCATCAAGTGATTTTTCTTAAACATGTTATTTAGGGTTATAATCACCCAATGATGCACTTGAGAATGATAAATGACTTGCTTATGACCCCAAAATTGAGATCATTTGCTATTACTATGGTGTGAACAAACACTTATTATACACTAGTGTTACGATGATAAGATAGTCATGCAAATTATTGGGGTCATTTAAACACATTTTTTCTGATGTTTGCTAGTTCAAAAGAAAACTGATAATGCCAAGGGAAGGTGTCATATATGCATCACCAAATGTAGGATCTATGGGACTAATGGGGGATAGGAGTGAATTGAGATATACAAACTTTACTCAAGCTTGTTTTCCATAAAAATTGTATATCAAATTGAAAGCACAAGTAAAACAAGAAAGGACGATAGAGACTAAATAATGACCAATACAGGGATTTGTTTTAGAAAAGTTCCATTTCAAAGTATGTAGCTCCACTACCTATATAGGTCAACCTCTGGGATTTATAGACCTTAAGTAGAACCTTGTGTTAAACCACAATATCATACACCCAGTGACCTCTTTTTTCATTTCAACAGTAACTAGTTTTCATTTTCGGGGAGCCAAAATTTTTAGAAAGGACTTACCTATCCTTACCTAGGGATATATATCTATAATGAGACCCTCCTCCCATTATCTACAATTAAGGTGGAACATGTTGGCAAGGGTCATTGGCCATAATTCTGGGTCCAAATTTATAACAAATGGAAAATAATCATTGATGATTCCTTAGAAGAGGTACTATTTACAAAATGGAAGACAAAGCTCCTCAAAGGGAATTTACAATATTCCTAAATTTTAGGAAAGACTAACATTGTATGAAACTTAAGACAAAAATGAAGCTATCTGAATCCTCCTTGGTTTTCTTCTTATAGTATTATTCATTCCTTGCACGGTGATCCACAACTTCAAGTCAACATCCTTATCCTAAAACACCAAAAAACAAAATTCAATTAGCACATAACTATGTTAAGTACATGAGTGCAACCAAAAAGTGTGAATGTAATTTGTAACAACATACATTGCAATTCAATTCAAATTATTACAGATAACATCAATTCCAAAGTTTCATTATATTTCAACCCACAATCTTTCTCATATCACTCGGTGAACCAATAATTGATCCATTAATGGATTCTAAAGTGTTTCTCCTATCATCAGGCTCATTGGTGTGAAACCCACAATCATACTCTTTCACCTCACTTCATGTTGGTTTCTGTATCACCCTCTCGGTGATTATTCTACAACAATAACTTGGGACTAGGTTTCTCCCAAAAACACTCTTTCGAGGCACCAATTATTGGGTTTTGTTATTACATTGTAGTGCTATGCATAGTTCTTTATAAATTGTAGGAAATAAAATATTGACAACATTCATCATACTAATTCCTCATCCGAAAAATCCCCAAGAATCCAAAAATCACGATATACTAACCATAATTTAACCCACACACCTATTTTGCGGAGTAGTATTTGTCCAAACCAATCAAATTCAATGATCTCCCAGTCTTATGCTAAAAAGTCAAACAACACCCAAAGTGTTATAAAAAATACAAACAACCCTTTCTAGGGAATTTTTGGATAACGTGTGGATTAGTAGGTTCAAATTAGGCATAATTTAGGGTTTGAACTATCAATTAATATTTGTCTAGTTTTATCATGAAAACTGTCGACTAAGGGCCTTCCTCATGAACTTGTAATTTCTTCATTCATGATATCAAGTAAAACTTTCATTCTCACATCATAGATCATCATGTATATTATTGTCTACTATATGTTAGTCCTCAAGTATTAGTTTTAAAACCAAAAAATCATAATATTCCAAACTAGTGTTTTACATGTATTAACCATGTTAGGGAGGTACCCAAATTACTTATTTAATTACATATAGAATTGGGTCTTCAAATCATATCCATTAGATTCTCTTTTTTTGATTAATTTGATATATATTCTCTATGTTTATAAGATTATATACTATAATTTTTAGAAGATAAAGATAATTTTTGAATAATGTACCTTAGGTAGTTGACGTTGTATCACCCAGTTGGATCATTTATTCCAAGCTTACAACTAGGCTACTCATAGCTCTTCCCTTGGTTTGGGTCCAAGTTAGGCAGTTTACTGATTCGGGCTTGGTGGGCTGATGGTACAATGATGAATTAAGAGAGGAAAACATGTGTACGATTCAACAACTAGGTCTTTAGATCCATATAATGGGGTATTTGTGCCTTGATTGTATTGTAAGGAGCATCAGACTTTGAGGCATTGCACCTCACCGAAGTAGGATGGAACCAGATTTGGAGTTCATGCAATGAGAAAAAAAGTGTTCGGGTGTTTCCACATTGTCCTCATGAAGAATACAATGGTCTAGATTTGGGATAAGATGTCCCTAGGGATAAGTTCACCTTGTGGTGGAGTTAGGGAAACATCAAGGTGGAAGGTAGAGGGGATGAGAGGTTTGTGTTGGTGTAAGGTGGCCATGGAGGGAACGATTCAGTTTTAGATGAGGTGGCATAGTTTTAAGAAAGGTTATAATAGAGTGGGCCTATGATTTTGGGTCTCGGGCTCATCCCCTAACTATAGTGAGAAGGAGAAATGATAGGGATTCTATTCATAGTGGCTCAAAGATTGAATGCAATCAATGTGCATGTCATTTTAGGCAAATTGGATATAGAAGCTCATTGTTGGTATTTTCTGGGGCTAAGTGTGATTAGAAAGAGTGGGAAAGGAGAGTGGAGGTTAGAAACTAGATTGATGTTCTTTCTTATAGGGAAGGAGGAGGAAGATGATTGTTGGACCATGAATCTAAGGTCTAGTGGCAGTGGGGTTGACTGACATGTGTAAGATTCAAGTTAAAGGCTCCCCCAAAGTTTTACATGTATTGTGTCATGATTGGTTAAATTTCATACCACTTAATCAATCAATCTATAAAAAGCACTTTTGGCACCAATCTTGGAAAATCCATAATATCAATTCATAGCTCTTGTTGATCAAATATTTTGACTACTTCTTTTTTATCACCTAATCTCGTATTGGATTAGGTCTCATCCCATCATGATAACACTTGATTAGCAAACCAAAGTCCATTCAGGCATGCATATAAATATATGGTACATATTAGATAGTTAAATCATTATGCCACTAGGAAAGTGTGTATGACTTTGAATTCTAGTACTTTCTTTAACTCTCACTCACTTGATATCATAAAATATAGAAACAAAATAGTTGGTTTAAAAATCCTTTTCTTGGTTTTCAATTTACCCTTATAATAAATAAGAAAAAGTTTCCAAGAACACATATAATCTCAATAATTTGTTTGAAACTTGGGTATAACTTTCTAAGGAAGTATTATAAGAAAAAGAGTCACAAGTGATTGGTATTCTCTAAAATGAACCACCAATTCTTGAGTTGATGTCCCAAGGACTCAAGAGCATATAAAATTAACTAGATGATTTATTATGAGGATTTTGTTTTAAAATCTTTTTTCTAGTTAGTACTTTTACATGAAAGGGGAGAGATTCCAAGTCCTTACATCCTTTCCTCATTAAATGATTGTTGAAAAGGGTGGGTGGGATTTTTCTATGACAAGTTTTATCTCTCAAGTGATTTCATCCTCTCTATGGTGACTGTAATGTACCTTAATATTTCTTTACAATCTCCTTCACCTTGGAATCCAAAATCCTCACCAGTGTCCATTGGTATATCCAACTACCTTAAGAGTATATAAAGGTTTGAAACACAGAGGTAACATCCTTTACATGGTGCCTTTAAGTTAGACACATTAAACTCATTACATCTCAAATCGGAGTGGTGGAGTAAGATGATAGATAATACCACCAACATGTTCCTAGTCTTCAAATGAATATCATGCATGGATTTCAACTTCCCCAATCAATGGCAAAGGCCTGCATGGATCAAATTTATGAAGAGATATAGTTTTCCAAGTGGATGGGTAAATACATGTACCAATATGGGTTTTTTTTATCCTAAACCCTTACAATCTGAATCAAGGCATATTAAATGATGGGATTGTTTACTATCTGAAGTTCAAAAGCCTTTTAATGTTATATTAAGCCAAAAGATTCTTTATATTATCAACTACTTATTTGAAGGCCATATAAGCCTCCCTAAAAAAATATAGATTAAAGTTTTACCTCACATATAGCTTATGACAAGTTTACAATTTTATGTTACTCAATATAGGGTCTACCAAAGTCAACACATCTACTCATGATCATGTATTTCTCAACTCTCATGGATACAAACATTATTCCTCCAATCGAGACTAGCAAAACATGTACAAGGATTTATCAGAATACCTAACCCATGTCTTGAGACTCTTCACTCACCCAGATGTAGGGTTACTTAGGATTTCCTCCTCCATGGTCTTGTAAATTATTCCCTCACCCGTATGTAAGGTTCATCAAGCATATTGGTTTTCTATCAATACACACACACATACACACACACACACATATATATACACACACACACTCTCTCTCACACACACACTCACTCACACACACACACACACACAGATATATATATATATATATATATATATATATATATATATATATATATATATATATATATCATGGTTAGGTCCCTATGGGCGTCTATGGTTTCCGGTGTTATTCTATCTAAACATGAGGTCGTCTAGCTCTTCTGGTTTAGGAGTATCTTAGCTTAGAAATTCATCATATGTCAAACTATAATTTGAGGTTTGGGTCTCTGGCCACAACCATTGACCTCCAATGCTTGGAGTTTTAAGGTCCATTCCTCCCTAGGGATGACTAACAAAAGTCCTAACACTAGATGACATCCTCAATAGAGAGTTCATCTCTCATGTTGTTAATATCATATTTCTAGGATCAATTTATGTTTCATATACACATGTATTTAATGAACAATCCATGTTGCCATTGATATAAAATCTCAAAGATGATATCACACATGTTTCTTATTCTTTCAAGGGTATCAATATTATTAGGAGGGTCCAATATTCACTATTAGTTTAAGAACCCTTCTCAAGAAAGTTTTTCTACAAATCATAAGCAACCTTCGTGAAAGTGGTATTATATATATATATATATATATATATATATCCAAAAAAGTTTGAGTCCAAGACTTCTAAAATTATGGTTTCACACTCTCATTTTTTTCACATGGTGCTAACATTTTGATTTAGATCTTGCTCAAGCAAGTTTTATCTTTTAACCGTACTCTGAATTTGGAGCAGTAAAAGCTTCATATATTTTGATCACATTTTTTGATTACTTTTAATTTTGAAGATATTCATCAAAACTTATGTGTGTTACAGGTGACTACTCTTTTTCTTACACCAACTTTAAGATGAACTAAGTATTTGGTTGCAGACCAAATAAAAGTTCACCTTATTTCACGTATGGAGATGGTGAGTACACAAATTCATATGGAGTCGTGTTAAATGAGTGACTCCTCATGCATGAACATTTTTATAACATCAAAGAGTTCTAAAAATTCATTAACCCAAGAGGAAATGTGCTTTTCTCGGGGTCCTTGAGTTTGTGAACAACCTCCCTTAAGGTTTTATTTTTAAATAGTTCTCAATATTCTTTATGTATATTTTTAATACCTCATTGGCCTCATTCATTCCGTTAGGGTCTCTAGGGGTACATGTACCTATGGAGTGATCTCCTCCAATCCCCTTTGGTTTCATATACTTATGGAGTGAAATTTCATCCTGAGCCCACATGTCACGCAAAGTGAAATTCCCTCCTAACCCTTTAGGCCTCATGTACATACGGAGCAAAGATGCTTTTCTGAACCCTTAAGTCTCATGTGCCTCTTCATCCTCCCTACTTGACCTTAGGGTTGACTTGGGGATTTTCCCTACATAATTACCTAAGGTGTTAGGTTCTATCATGTTTTAATTCCAAGTAAGGCTTCTTCACACTATCAATATACCATGTCTCATCAACTCAACATGGACAAAGTATCTCTTAAGAGCGCATGTATTGTGGCACATCTTCTTTTGATTTATTTAAATATAATACATTTATTTACTAAGTTGATTCATCAATTTGGATTTCATGCATATGATGAGCTTATTTATTCAAACACTAGAATAGGACACTTTTCAAACATGCATAATTCATTAGGTGGTTTACATTTCTCATATTCTATACCACCTAATCATGATTGAAATATTATCATTTAGGTTTAGGTTCTTCTAGAACATTTTGTGTTATCTTAAGAGTAAAATTAAGACAAGATGACTCAACTCATTGCTAATGGAGGATTCTAGTCTAGGGTGTTCTTCTTACTTGTAATCAGGAGGTTTGACTCTCTAGACACATATCTTGCCCCCCATAAGATTTGAACTATGACCCTCCACATATATGAAAACCACACCTTAAAAGAGAGTTTGATTCTATACTAAATCCTTGTATAACAATCAATCTGTTGAGATCTGTATCTTTGTATGTCAATTTATGCATACTCCACATAATCCTATGTAAAATTGGTAACTAGGATGCTTTACTTAATAGGATATCCCGTCTCAAAAGCCTTCATGTGGCTTACTTACACAAGTCATCATTATCAATCCATCTATTCAGATTGGGGAGATCAAGCATAAACTTAATTTCTCAACATAGGTGTTGCTAGGTCCTTTCCTAGATTTACCCTCTTTAGGCTATGGGTATCCACTTCCTAGGTACACTTATGTCAAGCATAAACATCACAAGGTTTTTATGAAAATTTCCATATATACATCTTACAAGGTATTATTCCAAAATGCAAATAGGTACATAATTTCAATTTAGGGTGGGTAACTACACTTTAGGGTATTTTTGAAGTCTTAGGATAGTTTTTTATGATATATCCTCCTTCTAAAGTTGAGGTACATTGGTTGGTCATATAACTTAGCTCAATAAATGGTAATATGTAAGATCCTAGAATTTTGTTATTCCTATTATCCTTTGAAGCATTACCTCCCTTATGTAGGTACTCTTATCCTTGGCTTGACCATTTTTTTGCTTTGGGTTAGGGGTGGGTGATTTTGGGGGACTTTTTAGGCTTCACACTCCCACGCGTATACTCTTCTTCCCTCAATAAAATCGTATGAAAAGCCCTTTAGGACCCTTTTCTTTATGAAATCCATATGACACTCTCTTTCATTTCTTAGAAGTGCATTCTTATCATTGTCAGACTCCTTGGAATTCATATGCTTTTTTGAGCTCTCAAAAAACCCTAATTTCCCCATCATGTATTCCTTTGTGACTCTTATCCAAGGCTTTCCCATGAAGATTGTTGTCAGTATCCTTGGAATTAATCTTCTTTGTTAGTTCCATGTCATCAATATTATGACAATTGTGAGATATAGAAGTTCCAACTAGGGTCTTAAGGGTCATTAAGTATAATTTAAGCAAGCTTACTTTCTTATTTTAGGGATTATGGATCTTTCCATAATCCATCACGTATGTACTAAATTTCCATGCATTCAACACGCCTAGTTGGGTTTATTACTTCTCTCTTTTAGTCATGTTCACACAACTAGGGCATGTATGTGTGCAAGTTTATGCCTTGGATTCCACCTAGGGTATGTTTTGAGGAGAATATTATAGTTAACATGATTAGTTTCCTCACCAAATTTGACGATTCCTTGTTGAACTTTGGATGTATAGATCACTTCCTTTTTCTCAGGTGCATTAGGGATCAAAAGGGGATTTCTAGGGATAGGGTCCCATATCAGGGAGGAATTTCCTATGGTTCATTAGACTTTAGGATATTCTATTCCTCCTTGGGGATCAATGTGGTACACCTCTATCCCCACCTACCATTACGGTTTGCATGTACTTATGTACTACCTTCCATTACTCATTTTCTTTTCCCTAGGTCAGGATCTCTGATCAAGGTTCAAACGTGACTTACATAGCATATTTTCATTCTCTTTATCCATCCCTCACTAGAGTTATTCAAATATGAGTACTTCCTTTTATCAATCCAAAATTAGGGTTTTAAGTAGAAATTTCTTATCCTATGTTTTTTTTTCATCCACCTTACTTTAGTACTTTGCATATTCCTAGTTTATTCCAGTTCATTTTTGGGTTCCTAGAAGTTTCTATGTTCCTCCTTATAAGATAATGATACATAAAATATGTTCCATAACATATTTAATTTTAGATTTCAAATTGGTAATTCATATGCCTTAGTTGGTGGAGGATACCTAAACCTTAATTTTTGTGAAGCCCTTACTTAGATGAGAAGAGAAAAAATCATAGGGTTTATAAAGGGTTCTCTTAGGTCTAAATATAATAGAGATGAGAAGGAGATGAAGTTTGGATGAGAAGACCTAGATGTATGTTATTTTGAGTAAATTCATAGGTTTGGACTGGGTAGGGACCCAAGAGTCCCCGCAAACCAATTAGTGGTGTAGAGGAAACTATTTCCACGTTCCAATGTGTGATTCCATTTCAGACTCCATTACCTCTTGGAATACCCTAATATTTCTGTTGGACTCTATATAGTTTTCAAAACTAATAATAATTATAAGTCATTTATAAAAATCTCAACTCTGATACCGATTATAGAGACCCTCCTCCTGATATCCTCTATTAAGGTTGACTAGGATGGCAAGAACCGTTATCCACAATTCCAAGATCCAGATTTATAACATATGACAAATACTCATTAATAATTCCATGAAAGAGGTATAGTTTACAAGACGGAAGATAAAGCTCCTTCGAGTTTGTTATATTCCCAATCTTGGGAAATACTAACATTATATTAAATTAGAGACCAAAATGAAACTATCTATAATTCTCCTTGGTTTTATTATTATAGCATTATTCTTTTCTTGTAAAGTTTCCATAGATCCAATTCAACATTCTTAACCTAAGATGTCAATAAACAAGATGTGGTTAGCATATAACTATGCTACGTACTGTGTGCAACCAAAAAGTATACATGTAATTTGAAGCAACATACATGGAAAATCAAGTCAAGTAATTAAAGATAACTTAACATCCATACATATATTATATTTCAATCCTAAATCTTTCCATTCTCACTAGGTGAGCTATAATTGATCCATGAATCAATTCTGAAGTTTATGCCCTATCATCAGGCTCATCGGTGCATTGTATAACCATTGCATTCCTTCACCTCACTTCATATTGGTTTTATATCACCCTCTTCGTGATCATTCTACCTTATATATAGAAAGTCAGTTCTCCCAAAAATACCCTTGGGAGGTATTGAGAACTGTATTTGTTATTGTGCCTTCCATCTTGTTGCTTATCTAAGTCTACTACAAGAGGGACTCGTCTGTGGGCCATATCATCCCAAATCTAGACAATGGTAAGCTTTGCATAGACCAACAAGTGGGGATTGTGGTGACTATGCGTGACCATGTAGGGAAGGATTCAGTTTGGGGTGATTTTGTAGAATTTCAAGAGGAATTTTTCATAGAGAGGGGTCTAGGATTTAGGCTTTGGGGTCCCTCCCCTGGCCGCAGTGAGAAGGAGGATCATGTGGGTTCCAATGCGTGGATTCAAAATGTGATCAAATAACATGCCATTCAAGTTAGATTGGAGAGAGAAGCTTTTTGATGCTAATTTCATGGGATGAGGGTGATTAGTGAGAGATAGGGAGAGGATATTGGTGGTGAGAGACTAGATTGGGCATTCTTTCCTTATAGGACAGGAGGAAGAAGATGACTGGTGAGTCGTAGATCTAAGATCCAGTCACCCTAGGATCGTGTGACATATATAAGTGCCATGTCATAGTCTTCCCCAAAGTTTCATGTGAAATTATGTCATGATTGATGAAATTCCATGCCAATTAATCAATCAAGGTTTAAGAAGAAACAACTTTATACCAACCTTAGAGAATCCAATAAGCATTAATTCAAAACTCTGATTGAACTAATATTTTGACTACTTTCTTATTGTTGAATCTCAAGTTTGATCAAGTCTCAATCATTAGGGTAACACTTGATTATCAAGCCAAAAGCCATCAACGCGTGGTTAAAGCATTAGGCCACTAGGAAAGTCCATATGACTTGAAATTCTAGGATCTTATTTATTTCTCTCTCACCTTGCTATCATAAAAGGTAGCAATGAAATAGTTGGTTTAAAAATCCTTTCCTGGCCTTCTTGACAAGCTTATATTCAATTTTAGAAAAGTCTCCAACAACACATATAACATCATAAAGTGTTAAAAAGTTGGGTGTAGCTTTCTAAGGCAGTATTATAAGCAAAAGATTCATAAATAATTGGTATTCTTTCAAATGAACCACCAAATATTGACTTGGTCCCAAGGACCCAAGAGTAGATAATATCAACCATATGATTTTTATGAGGATGTTATTGAATAAACTTTTTTCTCAATTACAACTTCTACATGAAAGAGGAGAATTTTGAGGTCCTCACTCTATGCTACACCTTTCTTAGTCAAGCAAGAGCTTCAAATCACCTTGATTACATAAATATATTAGGAGAAAGAGGACATTTTCACATATAGAGGTAGGACTAGATCTCTTACAAGTGACATGTTCGTTGTTATTGATGATACAAGTGATCAAGATTAAGGGATTGATTTGGGGCTTCTTGAGGGAAACAAATATAAAATATATTGTAGGAGCCTATTTGTATCCTTGATAAACTCCCACATAGGTCCTATTTATGGTATACAGTGTCTACTAGCTAGTAGTGTTCATTGGGATGATTCTATCTATTGTTGGCAAAGTAGGTAGATATCCACTCCCCCCTCATAATGACTAAATGGTGCTCTACAAAATGTTACACTATATTTGGTCATATTTCACCTATAACTACTTAGTTGATGTCATTTGCAGACAAGCCTTGACCATGTCATTTGACTGGGTTTCAAAGAGTAAAACTCTATCGATGACCTAGTCAAGCATGTGGCCTTTTGCTAATCAAATAAGTTCTGGCATAATAGAATTATTTGATGTAGTAAAAGAGAGAAACAAACACTATGTTATTCACAAAGTTTATTTAGGTTTTCCTAATGTTCATTACATGTAATTATAAAATATTTAGTAAAATTGTAACATGTTTGGGCACATTTACAAGTCATACAATATTTATTGGGATTTGCAACAAAGTTCCTAGAGAAATATATCTATTTTTCAACTTGAACATGTACATGTCGACTTGATTTCTTCAATATTAGGGGTTCTGGACTTAGATCATTTGGAGCATGTCTATAAATATGAAATGATCTTGATAGAAGAATTAGACATGTAGGAATGGAACAGTGGAGTCATCATAAAAATATGGGTAATATAACATGTAGATTCAACACTCTCCTCATTTTTTTATGAGAAAAACCCATTCCTACATATATTACAAACTTGATAATTGAAAATTTAGCCTTCAAAATTTAGGAAGGCTTTAGACTTTGGATTCAACATCCTTAATTCATGCTTTCATTTCCTACATGGTTAGTTCCAAATTAGATAATACAAAGCTTGAAAGTTGTGTGTATGTGCATTATGGAATCAATACAAGTCAAACCATTCAAGAATATATGCAATTAAGAGCAATTGATATCCATTTAAATGTAGATAGACATTTTCCCCCTTTTATACCAAGAAGTTGAGGGTGAGGTAGTAGAAGAGCAGTGAAAAAGGTCTTCTCCAAGCAATATATAAAACAAAATAACAAGTGACTGACCTTATGCAAAGTATCATCAAAATATGCACAATAATGACTCATATTCTAAATAATTTTTATTATGTAATCATGGTTTGATTACTTATATAAGATAGGATAGATTATGTGGAAATATAAAATCATACAACATAAGAGATGATTTGCAGTAAACTAAACAATCTCATATACAAGTTCTCTTAATAATACATAATAAGCTCACAAAATGTAACTCGGAGGACACTCTAAGATCAGACTTAATAATCTTTGGAAGGATCATAATAACTTTCATAGAACTCTCCATGAGGGGTGAGAGGAACATAAGGAGAGTCTTCTTTAGCATCATAATATCCATTTCATGAGAGATTGTCATATGTGCATTCTTCTCCTTATCCATATTCACATTCCTCTTATTATTCTTCCACTTCCAGGTCCACATACTTATGGGAACAAATGGAGAGTCATCTCTCATTGATGTGCAGAAAATTCAGGATACTACGGTCCACTATGGCATGTTCCCAATAATAAATTTGGGTAGAAATCTAGGTGAATCTAGCAAGAACTACAAGGAGCATGGATGAGGAAACTAAGGCCATGGAATGTAGGGTAGTTGAATGTAGAGAGGATTGTAGAGAAACTATTTGTGGAGAGGAATGTGGATGATTTGCAATAGTAGGGCAACAAATGGGGTGTAGTGAAATGCTGGTTAAATTGATCATGAAAATAGATAGCATACCTAATAGAGGTGGAGAGAGGTTGATAAGGGCCAAGGTATGTGGGAGTATGTGGAGGTTCATGAGAGGTTCATATGATTCACCAAGTGAAAAATGTCCTCAAGGAGGTGGATGGTGGCTTGGTGATGGTAGTGAGTGATTTGACACATTGTGTATCCCATTTGTTATTAATTGGGAACAAAAAGGTCATGACTAGGAGGAGGATGAGGCATCTAAGGTGGTGGTGGAGTGGGTTGATCAGGTCAACTAGGTGGTGGTGGTTGATTTTTTGAACCAAGAGTGAATGAGGTGGAGGCCCAACTACTTAAGTAAGGCTTATTAAATAAGAGATTACTAAATGAATGTCGATTAGGTTTGTCATGTAAAACATGAAAAGGAATTTTTTAGCGTGATGTTAAAAGAAACTAAATATTAGGTTGATATATGTAGCATGGAATTCATGAGTACTTTTTTTAGAAAAATAAAATACATCAAATCCAATAGCTTTTTAGTCCATGCAGAAGGATATAAATAATCACAATAGTATTCTATGTATTGTCTGTTTATTTTACAATGGGTGACCTCAAAAGTTACTATAATGGATATAATACGAGCATTTTGGTCAAGACCAAAGAAGGGGAATGTGGATCTCTTAATGGAATAATGACATGATGTCTTAATTGCAATGTAAATATTATGGAGAGTCATGGCAAGGTCATAAAGGTTGTCATGACTGATGAGATCTACAACAGAGGGGTAAATATCTATTCCATAAGCAAAGTCTATGAGATCATATGAAGTATTCATTGAGACCATATTCAGATAGTGCATATCTAATTCCAAGTATCTTGAAGGATAAATCAATTTTGGCATTGGTAAGGGGAACAATTGTAAGTAAATCCATGTCAATTTGGCATAGAACTCATTTACAACCATTTTGATGCGAAGAAAGTTGTGGAATCCAAATTGCATGTGCAAAGTGCATCAAGGAATTGTTTTTTAAGATCTCAGGATCCCTAATTCTCCAATATCTGAATCCACATATGCCCTAAATGGAAAAGGAGACCTTGGAAGGATCTTTTTGTAGTATTTCATTGCTTGGGTATGAATAAAGTGAGTTATACAAAATGGAATGATCTAGGAGGATGTAGAAGGGGGATTGGAGGTCCTCTCTTCCCTAAGTATCATGGAAGGGCTTTTGCATAATCTCATATCTATTCAAAAAACCATGGTGGATGAGAGAGAAAGACCTAGATGGACAGCTAGGGTTTGGATAGTAGAGGGAAATGTGATTAGTCGCATACCTAGTAGAGAGCGGTTAGGGACTAACATGGTCACCAAAGGTTAGGGCTATCAGTTGACAAAATATATCTAAGAGACATTGCTTGGCCAAAAAATACCCTTCTAAAAGAATCACAACATACGGATGTATGTTAAGTTTTGGTATGGGAAACTTGATATACTTCACAGATAAGTAATTCTCTAGGTTGCCCATCGATTGAGTTTTCCAAAACAAATTGAGTTGACAAAAACATGTATCTAAACTTCATTTTCTTAAAAATGTGTTATAGAAGCCTTACAAAGTTGCACATATGATCCTAACATATATGTCGAATAAAGGAAATATTTTTTGAATCATTGAAGGCTATTTTTGAACAATAATTCAATGAAAAAATATATAAAAATATGACCAAAAAATATTAAAAGTACAAATAAATGTTGCCTATTTTCTAATCCTAAAATTTGTCTGGAAAACACTGGAAGCGAATAGGGATGAAGGTGGGTTGACATTTTATATCTCCTAAAATTAGTGTCTCTAGTCTCATGTGCCCCGGGAACCCTGGCGGGTAGTTTCTTATTGCTTAGTGTTGTGTTTGCTTTAAAGGTTTCCATATAAGATGATACAATGAGGAGGCTTCCTAGGTTAACAATCAACTAAGATCAAAGACATGATAGTGTTCAAGGAAGAAGAAGTGAACCTAAAGGAGAACCACCTAGACATTTCTTTGGCTAGATGATTGGTTACATAATGGAATTTCAGATTATATTCTTTTACACAGACTATAACCTTGTCTTGGGGGATTCCAGGGAAGGTTGTTTACCATAAGATTGAAATTAATCTCTTTGTTACTCAATTCACATATTATAAGGTAGAGAACGGTTGACAACGGGTGTGTTGCAATTGTTTGAAGGCTACTTCTCCTATTACAAGCTATAATTGTAGAACAACAACTATCTAAAATAACTCTGAACAAATCACTAATGTGGATCCATATTTATGATCTTCCAATGGGTTATAGGATCATAGAATCAATTAGGTTAATGTGTAACAAATCATAGAAGTAATAGAGTTCAAAGAAGACAATTTTGGTTGGTATAGTTACTAGTGAAGGTAGTGCTCAACTAAAACAATCACACAAAATCTCAGAACTAAGGAATGATCAAGCAATATTCTAGAGGTGTGAATAAAGTATGAAAGTCTCCCAACCTAAGTTACTTCTTAGGGATCATTAGGCACATCAATCGTGATTGCGCAAGGGAAAATAATGAAAATAAGGAGAAGGGAAACTAGTGTGTGCCTTGATGAAACCACCACTGGCAAGGAGAAACCACACATTGTTCAAGAAAGAACTACAAGTCTACAAATCCTGCAAGAAAAAGCTCCATTTCAACACTTGTTCATGGTCAATGTAAGGAGTGGATTCCAATGATGCAACCACTCCTTAATTTTATTTTAAAAATAACCAATACAACCCCAAAACATATCCTTATTTAAAATAAGGATGGGGTGCATAAAATAACTCAAAAATAGTATGGAATACAAAGCATATACATTATTTGCAAAGGAGGAAAACTAAACTATTACAATTAAAACATCTTATTGAGTGAAATGGTCCATGATGAACATAAGAAAGTCAAAATGAAACTATCAAAAACTAGATAGCGCTAAGGCATAGAGACGCTTGGGTATCTTAGATTAATTGTCTACTCTTAACAGGTTCCTCCAACTCTTGATTCCTAAAGTAATGATCCTTAAGCTCTAGGTCCATGGATTTCTTAGACTTTGGGTGGGGGGGACACACAACACAGAGAACATAAAAGGGTATGTGATAGAAATATTTATTATGTGCATGCATAAGAAATATTTAGGTATTATGAAGGTTTTAAACACAAAATATGTGTTCCTATAAAAGAGGGGTATAGGAAAAATTGGGGTAGGTTCAAGAGAATGTAAACCAGAGATAATAATAAGAGAACTATCATCAAAGAATGAGGAATGAATATCATATGAATAATCAAATAAAGATTCTTTCCGTTTAGAACAATTTCTCCACAATAATAAATTATGAAATTTATGTGGATTACAATGAAGACTAGCATAATCTAAAAATCAAGACTAGAATCCATATATTCCAAACCAAGGGCAAGAGGAAAGACACCTCATTATCAAAAATATAGAATGGTAGGAGGAATAAATCCACAATGCCTAGTAGAAGGACTAAAACCTCATTGCTTATATATATAGTATGTTGTAGGGAGAATATAACCCTAATGGCTTTCAAGATGATTAAAAATGTATTGTCATGGTAGGAGGACTAAAACCTCAATGAATAAAATTATGGTGTAGATAATTCTAGATATGACCAGTCAAAACCACACATGCATAATATAGAAGGCAAGACCATAAGCCGATCCAAAATATATTCAAGTACAGAAGGGATGAGAACATCCAACATATGACAATTATAGTCAAAGGACCCACAAACATGAGAATAGGGATTTCACTAATCGTCAAAGAAAAAATGCATTATTTGAGATTTAAAATAGGATATTCAAAAAGAGGAGTGTAACTCAAAATATCCCTTATGGATAAGAATTTACAGTTTAGTCACTATATGCCCAAATAAAATATTCTTTGGAACTATTCCTAGCTCAGAAGGGACTCCCATTTGTCCTTATACACCTTAAGGTATTTATATACACATAAGTCTACCACACTATTCTTTGAAATAAGACTTCCATTGAATATAATTTATTTTATTAAGGGTGTATTCATTCGTACCTAATGACTTATTAATTGATATTGACATACATCCAATTTCCTTCCTATCCATTACTAGGGTTTTGATTTCCAATAGAGTATTATAACTTTTTAGACCTATTCCCAATATCGGCTAATTGAAATGACATCTCTCATCATCATAATCATTGTCTAAGCCTCACTACCAACTATGTTGGGTTGGCTACAGGATCAACTCTATCATGGGTCATATTCTGGTTGAGATGTAGAGATTAAAAATCCCTCCTTATAATCTCTTCCCATGTTAATTTATGCATTCCTCTTCTTATATTAATTGTTCTTGACTCAATATCATTGCTTTGTATAGGTGCATTAGTTGGTCTATGTTGCACATGTCCATACCATCTGATTCGACCCTCATGCAAATTTCCCTCAATGCTCACCACCCCCACTTTATTCTTTATATAATCATTTCTTAAATGATCCTTTCTTGTCTTCCCACACATCCACATCAACGTACACATTTCAGCCATGTTCATCTTGTTGTGACCTTATTTCTTCACCGCCCAACATTCACACCAATAGAGCACGGTTGGTCGTATAGCTATTTTATAAAACTTGCTTTTTAATCTAAGAGGGATCTTCTGATCACATAATATTTTAGGTGCACTCCTTTATTTCCATCATCTTGTAGTGATCATGTGGCAAATGTCATTTTATACATCCCCATATATTTTAATAATATATCCCAACTAACAAAGTTTATCATATTTTGGTATATCTACTCCATATAACTTGGCTCCACCATTCACGCTGCGAGATTGGCTAAAATTGCAATACATATACTCAGTTTTGCTCCTACTTATCATCAATCCATTTGATTCTTATGCCTTTGTCCAAAGTCTAGCTTTATTATTCAATCCATGTTTAGTTTCATCAATCAATACAATATCATAATCAAATAACATTCACCAAGGAATATCATCCTAAACATTCTTTTTCAACTCATCCATAACAAGAATGAACATATATGGGTTGAGTGTGGATCCTTGGTGTACCCCAACTGTGATAGGAAAAGTTGGTGTCTCTCCTCCAAGAGTCTTCACACTTGTAGTAGAGTTATCATACATGTCTATAATCGAGTCAATGTATTGGATTGAGACATCCTTTTTCTTCAAAATCATCCACAACACTTCCATGGGTACTCGATCATAGGCCTTTTCCAAATCAATAAAAACCATATGAAGATCTCTTTTGCTTAATCTATACTTATCCATAAGCCTCCTTATTAGAAATATCATTTGTTGTTGATCTTTTTGTGGGCTCTGATCTCCAAACCACGATATAAACACGATTTAAACTTAGCGGAAGTGAATCGGTTAACAGCGGAAGACAAAAATCACGGGAAATTAAAACTTTTTGAGACAAGAGCTTGAATCCATAAAGCTTCATTCATAAAAGGAGATAAACTATTTACATCTCATGATAATTACTTCTTGAGTAATTATATACAACAAGATACAAAATCTCAAGAACTCATAACCAAAAGACTCCAAGACCTGAGAATACAGAGGACACATAGGACTGACTCTAACTACACCACATGGCAGGCTAAATCTCCACCTGAGATTTACTGCTACTCCTGGTGCTGCTGCTGCTGGGACTGGTCACCTGTAGACCTGTTCCTCCGTCCTCGACGTCCACCTAAAAAGTTGAAGTCTACGGGGTGAGACAATTGTACATAATTGTCCCAGCGAGAGTTATAACTCTCCGCCAGAAGTTTTATTATAACATCAAAGAATAACTTATGCAGTAAAAGCTTACAAAGTATTCAATAGCAGATACAATTGTATACCAGAGCTCAACATTTATCAAGCATGAAGAACATATGCACTATACAGTGTAACATCAATCAATTAGCTCATAGTTACCTTTAACAGGTATACTACGCTGTAGATTATGTTTTTCAAACATTCTTATTATTATGCCCTGTGGAGATGAGGTTTACCACTCATACCCCAACCAATCACTGTTAAGTGCCTTAGTATCATACTAGGTCATCGAAAGAGCCGGATTCTCATGACCTTCATCTTCCTCAGTCAGTAAGAGGATCACTTGTAGGACATCTTGTGTCTCTACTATTATAGCTCACCAGGGTAATCTGGTCCTTCGCTATTTTAGAGTTACAGTGGCATTCTGTACTCTCTTTGTCATCAGGAGATTTCATGTTTATCTTCACTGATACGGATATCTATGTTTTCCTCGTCATCAGGAGGTTTCATGTTTACCATCCACTGATACGGTATGAGTTTTGCAGTGAAGGATTGATGGATTATACATCTACATCAAATTCCTACACTGGGATGTAAGGTTCTACACATCCATATACCCCACATACTCAACAGTATGTGATCCAGGAGTTCCCATAGGAAAACCTGTTTCACCATCATTTGATCTCTGACAATGATGGATCTATGATCAGGGCTCTACATTTCACTTGATTAGTTAGGTACATTCAGTATTCTTTTACATCATACATTGTTCTTCAAACAATAACAGTAGCATAACAGCTATGAAAGTAGAATACTAAATGCAACAAACCTAACTCACATCAATCATCATTTCTTAGTATACTCATCACAAGTCATCTCTAAAGTATGACCTTGATGGTATTCATGGCTCTTTCAGCCCATTAAAACATAGGATGCCACTGACAAGGCATCAAGATATTTTACTATTCATAAAGCTAACAACATGCTTTCAATGAATATAGTATCATCATTCATACCTGGATATGATCACCTTCATATCAGAACCTGCATGGTTAATTCAACTGATAAAGGTAATTCAAAACAAGAATATACTTTCCACTCTTGTCATAAGAGCTAAGTTCTCTGATTCTCATTAATTAGAGTTTGCTACTCATATTGCATGTCATCACCCTTGAATTAGGGTTTACTATTCACATGTCATCACCCTTGAATTAGGGTTTACTATTCACATTATGGTGAATTGAACTCATAACATCATCATGTATGAGGAACATCATCATTGATGCTCTCAGATTAGTTTAAGATTCATCATTTATCATAATTAGGGTTCCATGATCTCACATAGGTGGATCATACCCTAATCATGCACATTCATGTGTATTGAAGGTACTTTACCTGAATTTCCATCATAAAAGGGTACTTTCTCTTTCTTAAGATACTTTCTCTCTCCTCATACTTGTAGATGGTGATAACACCAATCTAGATCAGGTTGGGTTAAGTCCACTTTGATTAACATAGACCAAATCACCACTATTGTGATTAGGGTTTGATTAGAACAAGGTTTCACTCAATTGAACCTTTCAAGGGTATTATGGTAAATTACACATTGATCATCATCATGGTTTAATTTACTAACCACTTGACCCTTAATGTCTTTTGGTATCATTAGGGTTTAGGTTGAACAACTATTAAACCATTTAAGCCTTCAAGGCATTAGGCAGACTTAACTTCAAAAGTCTCCAATATGTTTCACACCTTCAACCTTCATACGATCTTGAGGTCGAATGCCCTCATTCAATCTTGAGATCGTCTGCCCTCATTCGATCTTGAGGTCGAATGACCTTATACGGTCTTGAGGTCGAATGACCTTATACGGTCTTGAGGTCGAATGACCTTATACGGTCTTGAGGTCGAATGACCTTATACGGTCTTGAGGTCGAATGACCTTATACGGTCTTGAGGTCGAATGACCTTATACGGTCTTGAGGTCGAATGCCCTCAAAAGCTCAAGATCGTATGGACCTCCAAGGTGGTTCAAAGGGTAAACTCGATTAGGGTTTCCTATGTTGAAGCCATCAATTGGTCTCAAGCTTGCAAACCACTTACCAATTGAGACAATTAGGGTTAGCCTTAACCAATTAGTCACTCAATTGACCCTCAATTGATATCCAATTAGGGTTGGAGTTGGTTCAATTAAGGTCTATAAACGTTCAACCATCAACACTCAACAATGTGAATCAAATCGAAGTTGAACCCATCAATTGACCTCCAATTGGGCTCAAACTTGGCCTAAACGGTCTTGGGATCGTTTGGATATCCTCCAAACGGTCTTGAGACCGTTTGCCCAAGAATTCATAAAAATCTAGATTGATTTGATAGGGGTTGAACCTTAATTAAGTCACAAATCAGCAATTTGATTATTTCAATAACCCATTGCAATTGGGCCCTCAATTGATCAAATTACCTTAACCTTAGACCTCCAAACGGTCTTGGGTTGTCACCAAACGGTCTTGAGACCGTTTGCCCATCCATCCTTTGGACTCTAGTGAAAATTCATCAAGGTTTGATTTATTGAGTTGATCATTAGATCAATACTTAATTGCAATGTAATTTGGTATCTTTGTACCTTCAATTGGTCAACTATACTTGACCCCAGACCTCCATACGGTCTTGGGTGATCCCCAAACGGTCTTGAGACCGTTTGGATGATTCCCCAAACGGTCTTGAAACTGTTTGGGCTAATCAACCCAAAATCTCAAATTAGCTCATTGTGATTTCAGCACTGATTTCAATTAGGGTTTGCCCTAGTAATCAACCTTCAACTCTTAACTCGTTTGGCATTAGTCCATAAAATTTGGTGAGTTATTAATTAACATCATTATGAACAGTAATATCATACGGTCAATGCTTAGTCAACCATCTTATACGGTCTTGAGACCGTTTTCACAAAAAGGGAAAATTAAGCAGATTGAAAATCAGAACTAAATTCAATTGAATTTGCTAATTGTTTTGCCTATATCTCACGATTCCTTTGGAGTTAACCTCTCAACTTTTGTGGGTGATTAACCTACATAATTTTGAACAGGATTCCCATACGGTCCATGCTTGGTCAACGCGGCCATACGGTCTTGAGACCGTATGCCCTCATACGACCTTGAAACCGTTTGCCCACCAAACGGTTTTGTAAACCGTATGGGAAATTGGTTGAGGTCGTATGGTAAAGTGGAAAACTGTGGATAAGCATAGGAAATAACGCCCTCATCTTCTAGCTCAAGAACAGCAATAGTTCCTCACGGATTTGCTTACAAGAAAGCAAGGGAAGATAGGGAAGAAGAAGAACTAGCAACTAAAAGCATAGAAAAGGTGTATATAACAAAGCATAGGTTTAGAGTTATAAAACCCACCTAAAGCTTGCTCCTTGAGCTCCAAGCTTTCGAGCTTCAAGCCTTTAATGGCGTCCTAGAAGCTCCATAGGTAGGCCAAGGTGAATCCTCCAAGAAAAGTTGAGAAGAGATGGCTAGAAAGATAGAGCTAAGTGAGCTAGCCATGAATTTGACCTTGAATTCGAGTTTCATCCAAGAATTTAAGAAAAAGGAAGGATCCAAACCTACCTTGCACTCCCCTTGTCGTCCTCCTGAGCTCCATAGCTCTCCTTAGTCGGTTTGAGCAAGGGGAACAGTGAAGGAAACGAAAGAAACATTCCTTTGCTAAGTGAGGAAAAGGGCTTATATACTTGGGGTGGAATTTCAACATAGGCACATAGGTTTTCCTCACTTTCAACTAAGTCCCTCCTTTCTTCTTTGCTCGTCCCTTCTTCTTATTTCTAAGGACAACCTTTTTCTAAGGTCAAGAAATGAAGGCAAAGAAGATCAGCCTATTACTAAAGCACACACATAAAAGGGCTATAGTACTTACACCTTGATTATTCAATCATAAAGGTGTTTTTCATTATATGATTATTCAATTGAAGTGACTTCTTCATCATTTCTTCTCTAAATGATGACAAGAGTCTTACAAGATATTTTATATGGTGTATTTTACAAGTTGCACCCCTCAAATTGGGTAAATTGCACTTTACTCCAATTTAGGGTTTCAAGCACAGGGATTGCTTCCACAGCTGCACCTTGGTGCTCAAGCTTGGGAAATCCCTCAAACTTTACCATAATCATTCTTATGATGTCTCGACATAAGAGGAACATCTCAACATGTGCAAATTGCAAGTTAACCCTTCTAATGGGGTAAATTGCACATAGGTCCATGTATTACAAAACAATCAATTCAACATTGTTTAAAAGGAACAGAAAAGGAAAAGTATGTTCCTCAGGAACTTAATTACATGCAAAAAGATAATCACCAGTATCTTAATTAAATAAATAGGCAAAACACCTAGGGTTAACTCATAACCCAGGTCAGGGATGTTACAAATTATCCACCCCTTACAAGGATTTCGTCCCCGAAATCGATAAAACATATTAAGAGAAAAGGGCAGGATACTTCCTTCTCATCTCATCCTCTAGTTCCCAAGTGGCTTCGTCAATACCACGGTGGTTCCAGAGGACTTTCACAAGGCTTATATCTTTCTTCTTTAACTTTTTAATTCTGTTATCAAGGATTGACACCGGTCCTTCCTCATAAGATATATCATCATTCAATTCCACCTCCATAGGTTGTAGAATTGACTCAGTATCAGGGTGACATTTCTTTAGCATAGAAATGTGAAACACATGATGTAACCTCTGTAACTCTGGTGGCAGCTCTAGTCTATAGGCTACTTTTCCAATCCGTTCAATGATTGGATAAGGCCCCATAAATCTAGGAGCTAACTTCCCTTTCCTTCCAAAATGAAGGACTCCTTTCCAAGGCGAGACCTTGAGATACACTCTGTCTCCAACCTGGAACTCTAAGGGTCTACGACGCTTGTCAACATAAGATTTCTGCCTATCATGTGCCGTCTTAATCTGTTGTTGTATTACTTTAATCTTCTCTGTGGTCTGCTGCACAAGATCAGGACCTAACAACTGATGCTCACCAGTCTCAAACCAACACAAAGGTGATCTACAACGTCTACCATACAAGGCTTCATAAGGTGCCATATCAATACTATGTTGATAGCTATTGTTATAGGCAAACTCTATCAAGCTTAGGTGTAGATCCCAACTTCCGGTAAACTGGAGAACACATGCTCTCAACAGGTCTTCTAAGGTTTGTATAGTTCTTTCCGACTGTCCATCAGTCTGCGGTTGAAAGGCCGTACTAAACCTTAGCTTGGTGCCTAAGGCTCTGTGTAACTGTTCCCAAAAATGACTTGTAAACTGAGGACCTCTGTCAGAAACTATTGTGACAGGAACTCCGTGCAAGTGCACTATCTCTTGTACATACAACTGTGATAACCTTTTAGCAGAATAGGTTGTTTTGACAGGTAAGAAATGCGCTGTCTTTGTCAACCTATCTACAACTACCCAAATGGAATCATGTCCTTTGTTTGTCCTGGGTAGGCCAACAACGAAGTCCATGGTCACATGGTCCCACTTCCACTGTGGTATGGGTAAAGGTTGCATTGTTCCTGCATGCTTCTGGTGTTCAACTTTAACTTGCTGACACACAGGACACCTCAGAACAAACTCTGCAACATCCTTCTTCATTCCAGGCCACCAATACAGTTCCTTTAAATTATGATACATCTTGGTGCTCCCTGGATGCATAGCATACATCGAAGAATGAGCTTCTTACAGGACTAACTTCCTTAAGTTATCCACATCTGGCACTATCATCCTCTCATGATAACAAGCTACATGATCATCCGAGTCATGGAAACCATATTGCTTCTCATTTCCATACTCTGATCTGATCTGTTGAACTATAGCATCATCTTGTTGTGCTTCCTTAATCTACTCTCTTAGGGTAGGTTTAATATGCATCTCATCCAACAACCCGGCTAACAATGACACCTTCAACTGTACATTGGCTTGCCTTAAAGAGATAAACATATCTCTCTTAGAGCACACTAAAGAGTTTAGTTGTGCTCTATCCATGGTTGATGTTGCTGATTTCCTACTCAAGGCATCTGCAACAACATTGGCCTTGCCCGGATGGTAATCAATTGTACAATCATAGTCCTTGATTAACTCCATCCAGCGACATTGCCTCATGTTAAGCTCATGCTGAGAGAAGATATACTTAAGGTTCTTGTGGTCTGTGAAAATCTGGAATGTCTCTCCGTAGAGATAATGCCTCCAGATCTTCAAGGCATGAACCACAACAGCTAACTCCAGATCGTGTGTTGGATAATTCTCCTCGTGTTTCTTAAGCTGTCGAGAAGCAAAAGAAATCACTTGTTTATCCTGCATCAACACACATCCAAGTCCATTCTTGGAGGCATCACAGAAGACTAGATATCCTTTTCCTTGTTCAGGTAGCACAAGCACAGGTGCACTTGTCAACCTCTCCTTCAACAACTGGAAATACTGTTGACACTTATCACTCCAAGAAAAAGGAATATCTTTCCGGGTTAACTTGGTCAAGGGTAAGGCTATAGAACTAAAGTTCTTAATGAACCTTCGATAATAGCCAGCTAACCCCAAGAAACTTCGAATCTCCGTCGGTGTCTTCGGTTGTTCCCACTGTAGAAAAGAATCTACCTTTGTAGGGTCAACATGAATTCCCGAGGCAGATATCACATGTCCTAGAAAAGATACCTCCGGCAGCCAGAACTCACACTTGCTAAACTTAGCATACAACTTGTGTTCTCTTATCAAGGTCAAAGCTTGGCGAAGATGCTGCTCATGCTGCTGAGCATCCTTACTATAGATCAGAATGTCATCTATGAAGACGACAACACAGTGATCAAGGAAAGGTCAGAAAACTCTATTCATGAGTTCCATAAATGCAGCTGGTGCATTGGTTAGTCCAAACGACATAACCGTGAACTCATAGTGACCATACCTTGTCCTAAAGGCAGACTTGGATATGTCATTATCCTTAATACGAAGTTGATGATATCCAGACCTCAAGTCTATCTTTGAAAAGACTGTTGCACCACGCAACTGGTCAAAGAGATCATCAATCCTCGGCAGAGGGTACTTGTTCTTTATTGTTACTTTATTGAGTTGTCTATAGTCAATGCACAACCGCATTGACCCATCTTTCTTTTTAACAAACAAGACCGGAGCACCCCAAGGTGAAGTGCTCGGTCGGATAAAACCCTTCTCAAGTAACTCTTGAAGCTGTTTCTTGAGTTCTTCCATTTCGGCAGGCACCATCCTATATGGAGTCTGGGCTATGGGTTTCGTATCTGGAATCAGATTGATTTCAAAATCAATCTCGCCATCCTATATGGAGTCTGGGCTATGGGTTTCGTATCTGGAATCAGATTGATTTCAAAATCAATCTCCCGAGGTGGTGGTATACCAGGAAGTTCTTCAGGAAACACATCCTCAAATTCCCTGACTATGGGAACTTCGGCAGGATTGGAACTTTCCTTGGTAACATCTACCAAATGGGCCAAGAATGCATAACATCCTTGCCTCAACAGCTTATCAGCAACCATAGCTGATACAAGACAGGTGGGCAGAATCTTTCTTTCACCTTGAAAGATCCATGTGTTGCTTTCATCAGCAAACACAGCCAACTTGGACTCACAATCCAAGACAACTCTATACCTCTCTAAGGTATCCATCCCGAGGATTATATCAAATCCTTGCATATCAAGCGGTATAAGATCCACTTGAATGCGATGGTCAGAAAAGAAGAGGATGCAGGGAGAGCATACCTCCTGCAAAACGGCAGACCCACTCAACGGAGTCTCCAACAACAAACTATCTGCCCTATGACTAACAGTCACATTGCAGTTACGAATCACTCTATGAGTGATGAAAGAGTGTGTAGCACCCGGGTCAATCAGAACAGATACAACACAGGATGTAGACATATCAGGATATAAAAGTTTCATCTGACCTGCCACTACCCGTGGATTGACCACTGCATCTGGTGGGTTCATAGCATAGAACCTCGCTGTCGCCTGGTGTTGAGGTGGTGTTGATGATCCAGGTTGAGACACTTGTCCACGTCCTCGAGCTGCTCCTTGAGATTGCATTCTCTGAGATCCTTGTTGATTCTATCTCGGAGGCTGTGTCACACTGACAGGCCTAGAACGGCAATCCTTCATCAAGTGTCCCACCTTACCACAGTTGTAGCATCTCCTCTCCTGTTGTTGTGGTCGGGGTGGTCCAGTAACTGACATTGATGCAGAACTGTGAGTCCCTTAAAGTGGTTGACTCCGTCCTCTACCTCTGCTTGGTGACCATTGAGTTTGAGAACTCGATCTGGGTGGTGGAGGGTTAGGTGCATAGAATCTAGGTTTCTTAAAATCCCTAGATGAAGAACCTTGGAACTGTGGATATCTTTTCTGGGTTTGTCTCTTCTCAACCACAGATCTCTCTATCCTTCGGACTGACTCAACGAAGGTAGAGAATCTCTCTCGGTTTTCTAAGGCAGACACAGGGGTTGACATATCAGCATTCAAACCCTTCTCAAATCTCATGATTCTTTCCTCATCTATGGCAGCCATGTGCGGACAGAACCGCAGCAATTCCATGAACTTAGCTTCATACTCGCTAATGTTCATCATGCCCTGCCTCAATCTCTCAAACTGAGAGATCTTCGCATCTAGGAAGGTCTTTGGAAAATATCTATTGATAAATTCCCAACAAAACTCTTCCCACGAGAACTCTATTCCAGGTCTCTTCTGCTCTTCCATGTTCCACCAGTGACCAGCACTGCCTTTGAGAAGATAGACAGCATGTCTAACCTTCTCAGCCTCCGGGATAATAAGAATCCTGAAAGCCTTCTCCAACTCTGTTAACCATAGGTCAGCATCTGCGGGGTCGGCAGTCCCAAAGTACTCGGTAGCTCTGACACGACGAAGTCGCTCGAACGTCTTACTAATACCTTGTCCTTTGGGCTGGGCAGGTGCCCTAGGTGCAGGCATGGGCATCCTGTCGGTGATGTGTGTCATGGCAGTCATAAACTGCCCAAACATCGTCTGAACTGCTGGGTTACCCATATCACCTGGGTCAAACTGGGGTGGGTCAGGTGCAGGCTGTTCTATTTCTAGAACCCTTACACCGCCTCGAGGTGCACTAGCACTACTCTCTGCCACGTACTCATCATGTGGCTCTGCCATCCTTATGTATCTTCTTCTCCTGAGGAGCAGAAGATTCTATTAGATAAGGAAGAGATACTAAGGGTAGACTCGACATCCTAAGTCCTATGCCTCTGTAGACTCAACGGACCTAGAGCTCTGATACCACTAATTGTGGGCTCTGATCTCCAAACCATGATATAAACATGATTTAAACTTAGCGGAAGCGAATCGGTTAACAGCGGAAGACAAAAATCACGGGAAATTAAAACTTTTTGAGACAAGAGCTTGAATCCATAAAGCTTCATTCATAAAAGGAGATAAACTGTTTACATCTCATGATAATTACTTCTTGAGTAATTATATACAACAAGATACAAAATCTCAAGAACTCATAACCAAAAGACTCCAAGACCTGAGAGTACAGAGGACACATAGGACTGACTCTAACTACACCACATGGCAGGCTAAATCTCCACCTGAGATTTACTGCTGCTCCTGGTGCTGCTGCTGCTGGGACTGGTCACCTGTAGACCTGTTCCTCCGTCCTCGACGTCCACCTAAAAAGTTGAAGTCTACGGAGTGAGACAATTGTACATAATTTTCCCAGCGAGAGTTATAACTCTCCGCCAGAAGCTTTATTATAACATCAAAGAATAACTTAAGCAGTAAAAGCTTACAAAGTATTCAATAGCAGATACAATTGTATACCAGAGCTCAACATTTATCAAGCATGAAGAACATATGCACTATACAGTGTAACATCAATCAATTAGCTCATAGTTACCTTTAACAGGTATACTATGCTGTAGATTATGTTTTTCAAACATTCTTATTATTATGCCCTGTGGAGATGAGGTTTACCACTCATACCCCAACCAATCACTATTAAGTGCCTTAGTATCATACTAGGTCATCGAAAGAGCCGGATTCTCATGACCTTCATCTTCCTCAGTCAGTAAGAGGATCACTTGTAGGACATCTTGTGTCTCTACTATTATAGCTCACCAGGGTAATCTGGTCCTTCGCTATTTTAGAGTTACAGAGGCATTCTGTACTCTCTTTGTCATCAGGAGATTTCATGTTTATCTTCACTGATACGGATATCTATGTTTTCCTCATCATCAGGAGGTTTCATGTTTACCATCCACTGATACGGTATGAGTTTTGTAGTGAAGGATTGACGGATTATACATCTACATCAAATTCCTACACTAGGATGTAAGGTTCTACACATCCATATACCCCACATACTCAACAATATGTGATCCAAGAGTTCCCATAGGAAAACCTGTTTCACCATCATTTGATCTCTGACAATGATGGATCTATGATCAGGGCTCTACATTTCACTTGATTAGTTAGGTACATTCAGTATTCTTTTACATCATACATTGTTCTTCAAACAATAACAGTAGCATAACAGCTATGAAAGTAGAATACTAAATGCAACAAACCTAACTCACATCAATCATCATTTCTCAGTATACTCATCACAAGTCATCTCTAAAGTATGACCTTGATGGTATTCATGGCTCTTTCAGCCCATTAAAACATAGGATGCCACTGACAAGGCATCAAGATATTTTACTATTCATAAAGCTAACAACATGCTTTCAATGAATATAGTATCATCATTCATACCTGGATATGATCACCTTCATATCAGAATCTGCATGGTTAATTCAACTGATAAAGGTAATTCAAAACAAGAATATACTTTCCACTCTTGTCATAAGAGCTAAGTTCTCTGATTCTCATCAACTAGAGTTTGCTACTCATATTGCATGTCATCACCCTTGAATTAGGGTTTACTATTCACATGTCATCACCCTTGAATTAGGGTTTACTATTCACATTATGGTGAATTGAACTCATAACATCATCATGTATGAGGAACATCATCATTGATGCTCTCAGATTAGTTTAAGATTCATCATTTATCATAATTAGGGTTCCATGATCTCACATAGGTGGATCATACCCTAATCATGCACATTCATGTGTATTGAAGGTACTTTACTTGAATTTCCATCATAAAAGGGTACTTTCTCTTTCTTAAGATACTTTCTCTCTCCTCATACTTGTAGATGGTGATAACACCAATCTAGATCAGGTTGGGTTAAGTCCACTTTGATTAACATAGACCAAATCACCACTATTGAGTGATTAGGGTTTGATTAGAACAAGGTTTCACTCAATTGAACCTTTCAAGGGTATTATGGTAAATTACACATTGATCATCATCATGGTTTAATTTACTAACCACTTGACCCTTAATGTCTTTTGGTATCATTAGGGTTTAGGTTGAACAACTATTAAACCATTTAAGCCTTCAAGGCATTAGGCAGACTTAACTTCAAAAGTCTCCAATAGGTTTCACACCTTCAACCTTCATACGATCTTGAGGTTGAATGCCCTCATTCGATCTTGAGGTCGTATGCCCTCATTCGATCTTGAGGTCGAATGACCTTATACGGCCTTGAGGACGAATGACCTTATACGGCCTTGAGGACGAATGACCTTATACGGTCTTGAGGTCGAATGACCTTATACGGTCTTGAGGTCGAATGACCTTATACGGTCTTGAGGTCGAATGACCTTATATGGTCTTGAGGTCGAATGACCTTATACGGTCTTGAGGTCGAATGCCCTCAAAAGCTCAAGATCGTATGGACCTCCAAGGTGGTTCAAAGGGTAAACTCAATTAGGGTTTCCTATGTTGAAGCCATCAATTGGTCTCAAGCTTGCTAACCACTTACCAATTGAGACAATTAGGGTTAGCCTTAACCAATTGGTCACTCAATTGACCCTCAATTGATATCCAATTAGGGTTGGAGTTGGTTCAATTAAGGTCTATAAACGTTCAACCATCAACACTCAACAATGTGAATCAAATCGAAGTTGAACCCATCAATTGACCTCCAATTGGGCTCAAACTTGGCCCAAACGGTCTTGGGATCATTTGGATATCCTCCAAACGGTCTTGATACCGTTTGCCCAAGAATTCATAAAAATCTAGATTGATTTGATAGGGGTTGAACCTTAATTAAGTCACAAATCAGCAATTTGATTATTTCAATAACCCATTGCAATGGGGCCCTCAATTGATCAAATTACCTTAACCTTAGACCTCCAAACGGTCTTGGGTTGTCACCAAACAGTCTTGAGACCATTTGGATGAGTTCCAAACGGTCTTGAGACCGTTTGCCCATCCATCCTTTGGACTCTAGTGAAAATTCATCAAGGTTTGATTTATTGAGTTGATCATTACATCAATACTTAATTGCAATGTAATTTGGTATCTTTGTACCTTCAATTGGTCAACTATACTTGACCCCAGACCTCCATACGGTCTTGGGTGATCCCCAAACGGTCTTGAGACCGTTTGGATGATTCCCCAAACGGTCTTGAGACCGTTTGGGCTAATCAACCCAAAATCTCAAATTAGCTCATTGTGATTTCAGCACTGATTTCAATTAGGGTTTGCCCTAGTAATCAACCTTCAACTCTTAACTCGTTTGGAATTAGTCCATCAAATTTTGTGAGTTATTAATTAACATCATTATGAACAGTAATCTCATACGTTCAATGCTTAGTCAACCATCTTATACGGTCTTGAGACCGTTTGCCCAAAAAGGGAAAATTAAGCAGATTGAAAATCAGAACTAAATTCAATTGAATTTGCTAATTGTTTTGCCTATATCTCACGATTCCTTTGAAGTTAACCTCTAAAATTTTGTGGGTGATTAACCTACATAATTTTGAACAGTATTACCATACATTCCACGCTTGGTCAATGCGGCCATACGGTCTTGAGACCATATGCCCTCATACGACCTTGAAACCGTTTGCCCACCAAACGGTTTTGTAAACCGTATGGGCAATTGGTTGAGGTCGTATGGTAAAGTGGAAAACTGTGGATAAGCATAGGAAATAACGCCCTCATCTTCTAGCTCAAGAACAGCAACAGTTCCTCATGGATTTGCTTACAAGAAAGCAAGGGAAGATAGGGAAGAAGAAGAACTAGCAACTAAAAGCATAGAAACGGTGTATATAACAAAGCATAGGTTTAGAGTTATAAAACCCACCTAAAGCTTGCTCCTTGAGCTCCAAGCTTTCTAGCTCCAAGCCTTTAATGGCGTCCTAGAAGCTCCACAGGTAGGCCAAGGTGAATCCTCCAAGAAAAGTTGAGAAGAGATGGCTAGAAAGATAGAGCTAAGTGAGCTAGCCATGAATTTGACCTTGAATTCGAGTTTCATCCAAGAATTTAAGAAAAAGGAAGGATCCAAACCTACCTTGCACTCCTCTGGTCGTCCTCCTGAGCTCCAGAGCTCTCCTTAGTCAGTTTGAGCAAGGGGAACAGTGAAGGAAACGAAAGAAACATTCCTTTGCTAAGTGAGGAAAAGGGCTTATATACTTGGGGTGGAATTTCAACATAGGCACATAGGTTTTCCTCACTTTCAACTAAGTCCCTCCTTTCTTCTTTGCTCGTCGCTTCTTCTTATTTCTAAGGACAACCTTTTTCTAAGGTCAAGAAATGAAGGCAAAGAAGATCAACCTATTACTAAAGCACACACATAAAAGGGCTATAGTACTTACACCTTGATTATTCAATCATAAAGGTGTTTTTCATTATATGATTATTCAATTGAAGTGACTTCTTCATCATTTCTTCTCTAAATGATGACAAGAGTCTTACAAGATATTTTAGATGGTGTATTTTACAAGTTGCACCCCTCAAATTGGGTAAATTGCACTTTACTCCAATTTAGGGTTTCAAGCACAGGGATTGCTTCCACAGCTGCACCTTGGTGCTCAAGCTTGGGAAATCCCTCAAACTTTACCATAATCATTCTTATGATGTCTCAACATCAGAGGCACATATCAACATGTGCAAATTGCAAGTTAACCCTTCTAACTGGGTAAATTGCACATAGGTCCATGTATTACAAAATAATCAATTCAACATTGTTTAAAAGGAACAGAAAAGGAAAAGTATGTTCCTCAGGAACTTAATTACATGCAAAAAGATAATCACCGGTATCTTAATTACATAATTAGGCAAAACACCTAGGGTTAACTCATAACCCAGGTCAGGGATGTTACAAATTATCCACCCCTTACAAGGATTTCGTCCCCGAAATCGATAAAACATATTAAGAGAAAAGGGCAGGATACTTCCTTCTCATCTCATCCTCTAGTTCCCAAGTGGCTTCGTCAATACCACGGTGGTTCTAGAGGACTTTCACAAGGCTTATATCTTTCTTCTTTAACTTTTTAATTCTGTTATCAAGGATTGACACCGGTCCTTCCTCATAAGATATATCATCATTCAATTCTACCTCCATAGGTTGTAGAATTGACTCAGTATCAGGGTGACATTTCTTTAGCATAGAAATGTGAAACACAGGATGTAACCTTTGTAACTCTGGTGGCAGCTCTAGTCTATAGGCTACTTTTCCAATCTGTTCAATGATTGGATAAGGCCCCATAAATCTAGGAGCTAACTTCCCTTTCCTTCCAAAACGAAGGACTCCTTTCCAAAGCGAGACCTTGAGATACACTCTGTCTCCAACCTGGAACTCTAAGGGTCTACGACGCTTGTCAACATAAGATTTCTACCTATCCTGTGCCGTCTTAATCTGTTGTTGTATTACTTTAATCTTCTCTGTGGTCCGCTGCACAAGATCAGGACCTAACAACTGATGCTCACCAGTCTCAAACCAACACAAAGGTGATCTACAACGTCTACCATACAAGGCTTCATAAGGTGCCATATCAATACTATGTTGATAGCTATTGTTATAGGCAAACTCTATCAAGCTTAGGTGTAGATCCCAACTTCCGGTAAACTAGAGAACACATGCTCTCAACAGGTCTTCTAAGGTTTGTATAGTTCTTTCCGACTGTCCATCAGTCTGCGGATGAAAGGCCGTACTAAACCTTAGCTTGGTGCCTAAGGCTCTGTGTAACTGTTCCCAAAAATGACTTGTAAACTGAGGACCTCTGTCAGAAACTATTGTGACAGGAACTCCGTGCAAGCGCACTATCTCTTGTACATACAACTGTGATAACCTTTCAGCAGAATAGGTTGTTTTGACAGGTAAGAAATGCGCTGTCTTTGTCAACCTATCTATAACTACCCAAATGGAATCATGTCCTTTGTTTGTCTTGGGTAGGCCAACAACGAAGTCCATGGTCACATGGTCCCACTTCCACTGTGGTATGGGTAAAGGTTGTATTGTTCCTGCAGGCTTCTAGTGTTCAGCTTTAACTTGCTGACACACAGGACACCTCAGAACAAACTCTGCAACATCCTTCTTCATTCCAGGCCACCAATACAGTTCCTTTAAATTACGATGCATCTTGGTGCTCCCTGGATGCATAGCATACATCGAAGAATGAGCTTCTTCCAGGACTAACTTCCTTAAGTTATCCACATCTGGCACTATCATCCTCTCATGATAACAAGCTACATGATCATCCGAGTCATGGAAACCATCTTGCTTCTCATTTCCATACTCTGATCTGATCTGCTGAACTGCAGAATCATCTTGTTGTGCTTCCTTAATCTGCTCTCTTAGGGTAGGTTTAATATGCATCTCAGCCAACAACCCGGCTAACAATGACACCTTCAACTGTACATTGTCTTGCCTTAAAGAGATAAACATATCTCTCTTATAGCACACTAAAGAGTTTAGTTGTGCTCTATCCATGGTTGATGTTGCTGATTTCCTACTCAAGGCATCTGCAAAAACATTGGCCTTGCCCGGATGGTAATCAATTGTACAATCATAGTCCTTGATTAACTCCATCCAGCGACGTTGCCTCATGTTAAGCTCATGCTGAGAGAAGATATACTTAAGGTTCTTGTGGTCTGTGAAAATCTGGAATGTCTCTCCGTAGAGATAATGCCTCCAGATCTTCAAGGCATGAACCACAGCAACTAACTCCAGATCATGTGTCGGATAATTCTCCTCGTGTTTCTTAAGCTGTCGAGAAGCAAAAGAAATCACTTGTTTATCCTGCATCAACACACATCCAAGTCCATTCTTGGAGGCATCACAGAAGACTAGATATCCTTTTCCTTGTTCAGGTAGCACAAGCACAGGTGCACTTGTCAACCTCTCCTTCAACAACTGGAAAGACTGTTGACACTTATCACTCCAAGAAAAAGGAATTTCCGGGTTAACTTGATCAAGGGTAAGGCTATAGAACTAAAGTTCTTAATGAACCTTCGATAATAGCCAGCTAACCCCAAGAAACTTCGAATCTCCGTCGGTGTCTTTGGTTGTTCCCACTGTAGAACAGATTCTACCTTTGTAGGGTCAACACGAATTCCCGAGGCAGATATCACATGTCCTAGAAAAGATACCTCCGGCAGCCAGAACTCACACTTGCTAAACTTAGCATACAACTTGTGTTCTCTTAGCAAGGTCAAAGCTTGGTGAAGATGCTGCTCATGCTGCTGAGCATCCTTACTATAGATCAGAATGTCATCTATGAAGATGACAACACACTGATCAAGGAAAGGTTGGAAAACTCTATTCATGAGTTCCATAAATGCAACTGGTGCATTGGTTAGTCCAAACGACATAACCTTGAACTCATAGTGACCATACCTTGTCCTAAAGGCAGACTTGGATATGTCACTATCCTTAATACGAAGTTGATGATATCCATACCTCAAGTCTATCTTTGAAAAGACTGTTGCACCACGCAACTGGTCAAAGAGATCATCAATCCTCGGCAGAGGGTACTTGTTCTTTATTGTTACTTTATTGAGTTGTCTATAGTCAATGCACAACCGCATTGACCCATCTTTCTTTTTAACAAACAAGACCGGAGCACCCCAAGGTGAAGTGCTCGGTCGGATAAAACCCTTCTCAAGTAACTCTTGAAGCTGTTTCTTGAGTTCTGCCATTTTGGCAGGCGCCATCCTATACGGAGTTTGGGCTATGGGTTTCGTATCTGGAATCAGATTGATTTCAAAATCAATCTCCCGAGGTGGTGGTATACCAGGAAGTTCTTCAGGAAACACATCCTCGAATTCCCTGACTATGGGAACTTTGGCAGGATTGGAACTTTCCTTGGTAACATCTACCACATGGGCCAAGAAAGCATAACATCCTTGATTCAACAGCTTATCAGCAACCATAGCTGATACAAGACAGGTGGGCAGAATCTTTCTTTCACCTTGAAATATCCATGTGTTGCTTTCATCAGCAAACACAGCCAACTTGGACTCACAATCCAAGACAACTCTATACCTCTCTAAGGTATCCATCCCGAGGATTATATCAAATCCTTACATATCAAGCGGTATAAGATCCACTTGAATGCGATGGTCAGAAAAGAAGAGGATGTAGGGAGAGCATACCTCCTGCAAAATGGCAGACCCACTCAATGGAGTCTCCAACAACAAACTATCTGCCCTATGACTAACAGTCACATTGCAGTTATGAATCACTCTATGAGTGATGAAAGAGTGCATAGCACCCGGGTCAATCAGAACAGATACAATACAGGATGTAGACATATCAGGATATAAAAGTTTCATATGACCTGCCACTACCCGTGGATTGACCACTGCATCTGGTGGGTTCATAGCATAGAACCTCGCTGTCGCCTGGTGTTGAGGTGGTGCTGATGATCTAGCTTGAGACGCTTGTCCACGTCCTCGAGCTGCTCCTTGAGATTGCATTCTCTGAGATCCTTGTTGATTCTATCTCGGAGGCCGTGTCACACTGACAGGCCTAGAACGGCAATCCTTCATCAAGTATCCCACCTTACCACAGTTGTAGCATCTCCTCTCCTGTTGTTGTGGTCGGGGTGGTCCAGTAACTGACATCGATGCAGAACTGTGAGTCCCTTGAAGTGGTTGACTCCGTCCTCTACCTCTGCTTGGTGACCATTGAGTTTGAGAACTCGATCTGGGTGGTGGAGGGTTAGGTGCAGAGAATCTAGGTTTCTTGAAATCCCTAGATGAAGAACCCTGGAACTATGGATATCTTTTCTGGGTTTGTCTCTTCTCAACCACAGATCTCTCTATCCTTCGGACTGACTCAACGAAGGTAGAGAATCTCTCTCGGTTTTCTAAGGCAGACACAAGGGTTGACATATCAGCATTCAAACCCTTCTCGAATCTCCTGATTCTTTCCTCATCTGTGGCAGCCATGTGCGGACAGAACCGCAGCAATTCCATGAACTTAGCTTCATACTCGCTAATGTTCATCATGCCCTGCCTCAATCTCTCAAACTGAGAGATCTTCTCATCTAGGAAGGTCTTTGGAAAATATCTATTTATAAATTCCCGACGAAACTCTTCCCACGAGAACTCTATTCTAGGTCTCTTCTGCTCTTCCATGTTCCACCAGTGACCAGCACTGCCTTTGAGAAGATAGACAGCATGTCTAACTTTCTCAGCCTCCGGGATAATAAGAATCCTGAAAGCCTTCTCCAACTCTGTTAACCATAGGTCAGCATCTGCGGGGTCGGCAGTCCCAAAGTACTCGGTAGCTCCGACACGACGAAGTCGCTCGAACATCTTACCGATACCTTGTCCTTCGGGTTGGGCAGTGCCCTAGGTGCAGGCATGGGCATCCTGTCGGTGATGTGTGTCATGGCAGTCATAAACTGCCCAAACATCGTCTGAACTGCTGGGTTACCCATATCAGCTGGGTCAAACGGGGGTGGCTCAGGTGCAGGTTGTTCTATTTCTGGAACCCTTGCACCGCCTCGAGGTGCACTAGCACTACTCTCTGCCACATAATCATCATGTGGCTCTGCCATCCTTATGTATCTTCTTCTCCTGAGGAGCAGAAGATTCTATTAGATAAGGAAGAGATACTAAGGGTAGACTCAACATCCTAAGTCCTATGCCTCTGTAGACTCAACAGACCTAGAGCTCTGATACCACTAATTGTGGGCTCTGATCTCCAAACCACGATATAAACACGATTTAAACTTAGCGAAAGCGAATCGGTTAATAGCGGAAGACAAAAATCACGGGAAATTAAAACTTTTCGAGACAAGAGCTTGAATCCATAAAGCTTCATTCATAAAAGGAGATAAACTGTTTACATCTCATGATAATTACTTCTTGAGTAATTATATACAACAAGATACAAAATCTCAAGAACTCATAACTAAAAGACTCCAAGACCTGAGAGTACAGAGGACACATAGGACTGACTCTAACTACACCACATGGCAGGCTAAATCTCCACCTGAGATTTACTGCTGCTCCTGGTGCTGCTGCTGCTGGGACTGGTCACCTGTAGACCTGTTCCTCCGTCCTCGACGTCCACCTAAAAAGTTGAAGTCTACGGGGTGAGACAATTGTACATAATTGTCCCAGCGAGAGTTATAACTCTCCGCCAGAAGCTTTATTATAACATCAAAGAATAACTTAAGCAGTAAAAGCTTACAAAGTATTCAATAGCAGATACAATTGTATACCAGAGCTCAACATTTATCAAGCATGAAGAACATATGCACTATACAGTGTAACATCAATCAATTAGCTCATAGTTACCTTTAATAGGTATACTACGATGTAGATTATGTTTTTCAAACATTCTTATTATTATGCCCTGTGGAGATGAGGTTTACCACTCATACCCCAACCAATCACTGTTAAGTGCCTTAGTATCATACTAGGTCATCGAAAGAGCCGGATTCTCATGACCTTCATCTTCCTCAGTCAGTAAGAGGATCACTTGTAGGACATCTTGTGTCTCTACTATTATAGCTCACCAGGGTAATCTGGTCCTTCGCTATTTTAGAGTTACAGTGGCGTTCTGTACTCTCTTTGTCATCAGGAGATTTCATGTTTATCTTCACTGATACGGATATCTATGTTTTCCTCGTCATCAGGAGGTTTCATGTTTACCATCCACTGATACGGTATGAGTTTTGTAGTGAAGGATTGACGGATTATACATCTACATCAAATTCCTACACTAGGATGTAAGGTTCTACACATCCATATACCCCACATACTCAACAGTATGTGATCTAGGAGTTCCCATAGGAAAACCTGTTTCACCATCATTTGATCTCTGACAATGATGGATCTATGATCAGGGCTCTACATTTCACTTGATTAGTTAGGTACATTCGGTATTCTTTTACATCATACATTGTTCTTCAAACAATAACAGTAGCATAACAGCTATGAAAGTAGAATACTAAATGCAACAAACCTAACTCACATCAATCATCATTTCTCAGTATACTCATCACAAGTCATCTCAAAAGTATGACCTTGATGGTATTCATGGCTCTTTCATCCCATTAAAACATAGGATGCCACTGACAAGGCATCAAGATATTTTACTATTCATAAAGCTAACAACATGCTTTCAATGAATATAGTATCATCATGCATACCTGGATATGATCACCTTCATATCAGAAATGCATGGTTAATTCAGCTGATAAAGGTAATTCAAAACAAGAATATACTTTCCACTCTTGTAATAAGAGCTAAGTTCTCTGATTCTCATCAATTAGAGTTTGCTACTCATATTGCATGTCATCACCCTTGAATTAGGGTTTACTATTCACATGTCATCACCCTTGAATTAGGGTTTACTATTCACATTATGGTGAATTGAACTCATAACATCATCATGTATGAGGAACATCATCATTGATGCTCTCAGATTAGTTTAAGATTCATCATTTATCATAATTAGGGTTCCATGATCTCACATAGGTGGATCATACCCTAATCATGCACATTCATGTGTATTGAAGGTACTTTACTTGAATTTCCATCATAAAAGGGTACTTTCTCTTTCTTAAGATACTTTCTCTCTCCTCATACTTGTAGATGGTGATAACACCAATCTAGATCAGGTTGGGATAAGTCCACTTTGATTAACATAGACCAAATCACCACTATTGAGTGATTAGGGTTTGATTAGAACAAGGTTTCACTCAATTGAACCTTTCAAGGGTATTATGGTAAATTACACATTGATCATCATCATGGTTTAATTTACTAACCACTTGACCCTTAATGTCTTTTGGTATCATTAGGGTTTAGGTTGAACAACTATTAAACCATTTAAGCCTTCAAGGCATTAGGCAGACTTAACTTCAAAAGTCTCCAATAGGTTTCACACCTTCAACCTTCATACGATCTTGAGGTCGAATGCCCTCATTCGATCTTGAGGTCATATGCCCTCATTCGATCTTGAGGTCGAATGACCTTATACGGTCTTGAGGTCGAATGACCTTTTACGGTCTTGAGGTCGAATGACCTTATACGGTCTTGAGGTCGAATGACCTTTTACGGTCTTGAGGTCGAATGACCTTATACGGTCTTGAGGTCGAATGACCTTATACGGTCTTGAGGTCGAATGACCTTATATGGTCTTGAGGTCAAATGACCTTATACGGTCTTGAGGTCGAATGACCTTATACGGTCTTGAGGTTGAATGCCCTCAAAAGCTCAAGATCGTATGGACCTCCAAGGTGGTTCAAAGGGTAAACTCGATTAGGGTTTCCTATGTTGAAGCCATCAATTGGTCTCAAGCTTGCTAACCACTTACCAATTGAGACAATTAGAGTTAGCCTTAACCAATTGGTCACTCAATTGACCCTCAATTGATATCCAATTAGGGTTGGAGTTGGTTCAATTAAGGTCTATAAACGTTCAACCATCAACACTCAACAATGTGAATCAAATCGAAGTTGAACCCATCAATTGACCTCCAATTGGGCTCAAACTTGGCCCAAACGGTCTTGGGATCATTTGTATATCCTCCAAACGGTCTTGATACCATTTGCCCAAGAATTCATAAAAATCTAGATTGATTTGATAGGGGTTGAACCTTAATTAAGTCACAAATCAGCAATTTGATTATTTCAATAACCCATTGCAATTGAGCCCTCAATTGATCAAATTACATTAACCTTAGACCTCCAAACGGTCTTGGGTTGTCACCAAACGGTCTTGAGACCGTTTGGATGAGTTCCAAACGGTCTTGAGACCGTTTTCCCATCCATCCTTTGGACTCTAGTGAAAATTCATCAAGGTTTGATTTATTGAGTTGATCATTACATCAATACTTAATTGCAATGTAATTTGGTATCTTTGTACCTTCAATTGGTCAACTATACTTGACCCCAGACCTCCATACGGTCTTGGGTGATCCCCAAACGGTCTTGAGACCATTTGGATGATTCCCCAAACGGTCTTGAGACCGTTTGGGCTAATCAACCCAAAATCTCAAATTAGCTCATTGTGATTTCAGCACTGATTTCAATTAGGGTTTGCCCTAGTAATCAACCTTCAACTCTTAACTCGTTTGGAATTATTCCATCAAATTTGGTGAGTTATTAACTAACATCATTATGAACAGTAATCTCATACGGTCAACGCTTAGTCAACCATCTTATACGGTCTTGGGACCGTTTTCCCAAAAAGGGCAAATTAAGCAGATTGAAAATCAGAACTAAATTCAATTGAATTTTCTAATTGTTTTGCCTATATCTCACGATTCCTTTGGAGTTAACCTCTCAAATTTTGTGGGTGATTAACCTACATAATTTTAAACAGGATTACCATACGGTCCACGCTTGGTCAACGCAGCCATACGGTCTTGAGACCGTATGCCCTCATACGACCTTGAAACCGTTT
Source organism: Alisma plantago-aquatica (assembly GCA_963693085.1). Classification (NCBI taxonomy): domain Eukaryota; kingdom Viridiplantae; phylum Streptophyta; class Magnoliopsida; order Alismatales; family Alismataceae; genus Alisma; species Alisma plantago-aquatica. The sequence goes on along the minus strand of OY856410.1, from coordinate 839,727,504 downwards.
TCCCACCAAACGGTTTTGTAAACCGTATGGGCAATTGGTTGAGGTCGTATGGTAAAGTGGAAAACTGTGGATAATCATAGGAAATAACGCCCTCATATTCTAGCTCAAGAACAGAAACAGTTCCTCATGGATTTTCTTACAAGAAAGCAAGGGAAGATAGGGAAGAAGAAGAACTAGCAACTAAAAGCATAGAAAAGATGTATATAACAAAGCATAGGTTTAGAGTTATAAAACCCGCCTAAAGCTTGCTCCTTGAGCTCCAAGCTTTCGATATCCAAGCCTTTAATGGCGTCCTAGAAGCTCCACAGGTCGGCCAAGGTGAATCCTCCAAGAAAAGTTGAGAAGAGATGGCTAGAAAGATAGAGCTAAGTGAGCTAGCCATGAATTTGACCTTGAATTCGAGTTTCATCCAAGAATTTAAGAAAAAGGAAGGATCCAAACCTACCTTGCACTCCCCTGGTCGTCCTCCTGAGCTCCAGAGCTCTCCTTAGTCGGTTTGAGCAAGGGGAACAGTGAAGGAAATGAAAGAAACATTCCTTTGCTAAGTGAGGAAAAGGGCTTATATACTTGGGGTGGAATTTCAACATAGGCACATAGGTTTTCCTCACTTTCAACTAAGTCCCTCCTTTCTTCTTTGCTCGTCCCTTCTTCTTATTTCTAAGGACAATCTTTTTCTAAGGTCAAGAAATGAAGGCAAAGAAGATCAACCTATTACTAAAGCACACACATAAAAGGGCTATAGTACTTACACCTTGATTATTCAATCATAAAGGTGTTTTTCATTATATGATTATTCAATTGAAGTGACTTCTTCATCATTTCTTCTCTAAATGATGACAAGAGTCTTAAAAGATATTTTAGATGGTGTATTTTACAAGTTGCACCCCTCAAATTGGGTAAATTGCACTTTACTCCAATTTAGGGTTTCAAGCACAGGGATTGCTTCCACAGCTGCACCTTGGTGCTCAAGCTTGGGAAATCCCTCAAACTTTACCATAATCATTCTTATGATGTCTCAACATCAGAGGAACATCTCAACATGTGCAAATTGCAAGTTAACCCTTCTAACTGGGTAAATTGCACATAGGTCCCTGTATTACAAAACAATCAATTCAACATTGTTTAAAAGGAACAGAAAAGGAAAAGTATGTTCCTCAGGAACTTAATTACATGCAAAAAGATAATCATCAGTATCTTAATTACATAATTAGGCAAAACACCTAGGGTTAACTCATAACCCAGGTCAGGGATGTTACAAATTATCCACCCCTTACAAGGATTTCGTCCCCGAAATCGATAAAACATATTAAGAGAAAAGGGCAGGATACTTTCTTCTCATCTCATCCTCTAGTTCCCAAGTGGCTTCGTCAATACCACGGTGGTTCCAGAGGACTTTCACAAGGCTTATATCTTTCTTCTTTAACTTTTAAATTATGTTATCAAGGATTGACACCGGTCCTTCCTCATAAGATATATCATCATTCAATTCTACCTCCATAGGTTGTAGAATTGACTCAGTATCAGGGTGACATTTCTTTAGCATAGAAATGTGAAACACAGGATGTAACCTCTGTAACTCTGGTGGCAGCTCTAGTCTATAGGCTACTTTTCCAATCCGTTCAATGATTGGATAAGGCCCCATAAATCTAGGAGCTAACTTCCCTTTCCTTCCAAAACGAAGGACTCCTTTCCAAGGCGAGACCTTGAGATATACTCTGTCTCCAACCTGGAACTCTAAGGGTCTATGACGCTTGTCAACATAAGATTTCTACCTATCCTGTGCCGTCTTAATCTGTTGTTGTATTACTTTAATCTTCTCTGTGGTCTACTGCACAAGATCAGGACCTAACAACTGATGATCACCAGTCTCAAACCAACACAAAGGTGATCTATAACGTCTACCATACAAGGCTTCATAAGGTGCCATATCAATACTATGTTGATAGCTATTGTTATAGGCAAACTCTATCAAGCTTAGGTGTAGATCCCAACTTCTGGTAAACTGGAGAACACATGCTCTCAACAGGTCTTCTAAGGTTTGTATAGTTCTTTCCGACTGTCCATCAGTCTGCGGATGAAAGGTCGTACTAAACCTTAGCTTGGTGCCTAAGGCTCTGTGTAACTGTTCCCAAAAATGACTTGTAAACTGAGGACCTCTGTCATAAACTATTGTGACAGGAACTCCGTGCAAGCGCACTATCTCTTGTACATACAACTGTGATAACCTTTCAGCAGAATAGGTTGTTTTGACAGGTAAGAAATGCACTGTCTTTGTCAACCTATCTACAACTACCCAAATGGAATCATGTCCTTTGTTTGTCCTGGGTAGGCCAACAACGAAGTCCATGGTCACATGGTCCCACTTCCACTGTGGTATGGGTAAAGGTTGCATTGTTCCTGCAGGCTTCTGGTGTTCAGCTTTAACTTGCTGACACACAGGACACCTCAGAACAAACTCTGCAACATCCTTCTTCATTCCAGGCCACCAATACAGTTCCTTTAAATTACGATACATCTTGGTGCTCCCTGGATGCATAGCATACATCGAAGAATGAGCTTCTTCCAGGACTAACTTCCTTAAGTTATCCACATCTGGCACTATCATCCTCTCATGATAACAAGCTACATGATCATCTGAGTCATGGAAACCCTCTTGCTTCTCATTTCCATACTCTGATCTGATCTGCTGAACTACAAAATCATCTTGTTGTGCTTCCTTAATCTGCTCTCTTAGGGTAGGTTTAATATGCATCTCAGCCAACAACCCGGCTAACAATGACACCTTCAACTGTACATTGTCTTGCCTTAAAGAGATTAACATATCTCTCTTAGAGCACACTAAAGAGTTTAGTTGTGCTCTATCCATGGTTGATGTTGCTGATTTCCTACTCAAGGCATCTACAACAACATTGGCCTTGCCTGGATGGTAATCAATTGTACAATCATAGTCCTTGATTAACTCCATCCAGCGACGTTGCCTCATGTTAAGCTCATGCTGAGAGAAGATATACTTAAGGTTCTTGTGGTATGTGAAAATCTGGAATGTCTCTCCGTAGAGATAATGCCTCCAGATCTTCAAGGCATGAACCACAACAGCTAACTCCAGATCATGTGTCGTATAATTCTCCTCGTGTTTCTTAAGCTATCGAGAAGTAAAAGAAATCACTTGTTTATCCTGCATCAACACACATCCAAGTTCATTCTTGGAGGCATCACAGAAGACTAGATATCCTTTTCCTTGTTCAGGTAGCACAAGCACAGGTGCACTTGTCAACCTCTCCTTCAACAACAAGAAAGACTGTTGACACTTATCACTCCAAGAAAAAGGAATATCTTTTCGGGTTAACTTGATCGAGGGTAAGGCTATAGAACTAAAGTTCTTAATGAACCTTCGATAATATCCAGCTAACCCCAAGAAACTTCGAATTTCCATCGGTGTCTTTGGTTGTTCCCACTGTAGAACAGATTCTACCTTTGTAGGGTCAACACAAATTCCCGAGGCAGATATCACATGTCCTAGAAAAGATACCTCCGGCAGCCAGAACTCACACTTGCTAAACTTAGCATACAGCTTGTGTTCTCTTAGCAAGGTCAAAGCTTGGCGAAGATGCTGCTCATGCTGCTGAGCATCCTTACTATAGATCAGAATGTCATCTATGAAGATGACAACACACTGATCAAGGAAAGGTCGGAAAACTCTATTCATGAGTTCCATAAATGCAGCTGGTGCATTGGTTAGTCCAAACGACATAACCGTGAACTCATAGTGACCATACCTTGTCCTAAAGGCAGACTTGGATATGTCACTATCCTTAATATGAAGTTGATGATATCCAGACCTCAAGTCTATCTTTGAAAAGATTGTTGCACCACGCAACTGGTCAAAGAGATCATCAATCCTCGGCAGAGGGTACTTGTTCTTTATTGTTACTTTATTGAGTTGTCTATAGTCAATGCACAACCGCATTGACCCATCTTTCTTTTTAACAAACAAGACCGGAGCACCCCAAGGTGAAGTGCTCGGTCGGATAAAACCCTTCTCAAGTAACTCTTGAAGCTGTTTCTTGAGTTCTGCCATTTCGGCAGGCGCCATCCTATACGGAGTCTGAGCTATGGGTTTCGTATCTGGAATCAGATTGATTTCAAAATCAATCTCCCAAGGTGGTGGTATACCAGGAAGTTCTTCTGGAAACACATCCTTGAATTCCCTGACTATGGGAACTTCGGCAGGATTGGAACTTTCCTTGGTAACATCTACCACATGGGCCAAGAATGCATAACATCCTTGCCTCAACAGCTTATCAGCAACCATAGCTGATACAAGATAGGTGGGCAGAATCTTTCTTTCACCTTGAAAGATCCATGTGTTGCTTTCATCAGCAAACACAGCCAACTTGGACTCACAATCCAAGACAACTCTATACCTCTCTAAGGTATCCATCCTGAGGATTATATCAAATCCTTGCATATCAAGCGGTATAAGATCCACTTGAATGCGATGGTCAGAAAAGAAGAGGATGCAGGGAGAGCATACCTCCTGCAAAATGGCAGACCCACTCAACGGAGTCTCCAACAACAAACTATCTGCCCTATGACTAACAGTCACATTGCAGTTACGAATCACTCTATGAGTGATGAAAGAGTGCGTAGCACCCGGGTCAATCAGAACAGATACAACACAAGATGTAGACATATCAGGATATAAAAGTTTCATCTGACCTGCCACTACCCGTGGATTGACCACTGCATCTGGTGGGTTCATAGCATAGAACCTCGCTGTCGCCTGGTGTTGAGGTGGTGCTGATGATCCAGCTTGAGACGCTTGTCCACGTCCTTGAGCTGCTCCTTGAGATTACATTCTCTGTGATCCTTGTTGATTCTGTCTCGGAGGCTGTGTCACACTGACAGGCCTAGAACGGCAATCCTTCATCAAGTGTCCCACCTTACCACAGTTGTAGCATCTCCTCTCCTGTTGTTGTGGTCGGGGTGGTCCAGTAACTGACATCGATGCAAAACTGTGAGTCCCTTGAAGTGGTTGAGTCCGTCCTCTACCTCTGCTTGGTGACCATTGAGTTTAGGAACTCGATCTGGGTGGTGGAGGGTTAGGTGCAGAGAATCTAGGTTTCTTGAAATCCCTAAATGAAGAACCCTGGAACTGTGGATATCTTTTCTGGGTTTGTCTCTTCTCAACCACAGATCTCTCTATCCTTCGGACTGACTCAATGAAGGTAGAGAATCTCTCTCGGTTTTCTAAGGCAGACACGGGGGTTGACATATCAGCATTCAAACCCTTCTCGAATCTCCTGATTCTTTCCTTATCTGTGGCAGCCATGTGCGGACAGAACCGCAGCAATTCCATGAACTTAGCTTCATACTCGCTAATGTTCATCATGCCCTGCCTCAATCTCTCAAACTGAGAGATCTTCTCATCTAGGAAGGTCTTTGGAAAATATCTATTGATAAATTCCCGACGAAACTCTTCCCACGAGAACTCTATTCCAGGTCTCTTCTGCTCTTCCATGTTCCACCAGTGACCAGCACTGCCTTTGAGAAGATAGACAGCATGTCTAACCTTCTCAGCCTCCGGGATAATAAGAATCTTGAAAGCCTTCTCCAACTCTGTTAACCATAGGTCAGCATCTGCGGGGTCGGCAGTCCCAAAGTACTCGGTAGCTCTGACACAACGAAGTCGCTCGAACGTCTTACCGATACCTTGTCCTTCGGGCTAGGCAGGTGCCCTAGGTGCAGGCATGGGCATCCTGTCGGTGATGTGTGTCATGGCAGTCATAAACTGCCCAAACATCGTCTGAACTGCTGGGTTACCCATATCAGCTGGGTCAAACTGGGGTGGTTCAGGTGCAGGCTATTCTATTTCTAGAACCCTTGCACCGCCTCGAGGTGCACTAGCACTACTCTCTGCCACGTACTCATCATGTGGCTCTGCCATCCTTAAGTATCTTCTTCTCCTGAGGAGCAGAAGATTCTATTAGATAAGGAAGAGATACTAAGGGTAGACTCGACATCCTAAGTCCTATGCCTCTGTAGACTCAACAGACCTAGAGCTCTGATACCACTAATTGTGGGCTCTGATCTCCAAACCACAATATAAACACGATTTAAACTTAGCGGAAGCGAATCTGTTAACAGCGGAAGACAAAAATCATGGGAAATTAAAACTTTTCGAGACAAGAGATTGAATCCATAAAGCTTCATTCATAAAAGGAGATAAATTGTTTACATCTCATGATAATTACTTCTTGAGTAATTATATACAACAAGATACAAAATCTCAAGAACTCATAACCAAAAGACTCCAAGACCTGAGAGTACAGAGGACACATAGGACTGACTCTAACTACACCACATGGCAGGCTAAATCTCCACCTGAGATTTACTGCTGCTCCTGGTGCTGCTGCTGCTGGGACTGGTCACCTATAGACATGTTCCTTCGTCCTCGACGTCCACCTAAAAAGTTGAAGTCTACGGGGTGAGACAATTGTACATAATTGTCCCAGCGAGAGTTATAACTCTCCACCAGAAGCTTTATTATAACATCAAAGAATAACTTAAGCAGTAAAAGCTTACAAAGTATTCAATAGCAGATACAATTGTATACCAGAGCTCAACATTTATCAAGCATGAAGAACATATGCACTATACAGTGTAACATCAATCAATTAGCTCATAGTTACCCTTAACAGGTATACTACGCTGTAGATTATGTTTTTCAAACATTCTTATTATTATGCCCTGTGGAGATGAGGTTTACCACTCATACCCCAACCAATCACTGTTAAGTGCCTTAGTATCATACTAGGTCATTGAAAGAGCCGGATTCTCATGACCTTCATCTTCCTCAGTCAGTAAGAGGATCACTTGTAGGACATCTTGTGTCTCTACTATTATAGCTCACCAGGGTAATCTGGTCCTTCGCTATTTTAGAGTTACAGTGGCATTCGGTACTCTCTTCGTCATCAGGAGATTTCATGTTTATCTTCACTGATACAGATATCTATGTTTTCCTCGTCATCAGGAGGTTTCATGTTTACCATCCACTGATACGGTATGAGTTTTGTAGTGAAGGATTGACGGATTATACATCTACATCAAATTCCTACACTAGGACGTAAGGTTCTACACATCCATATACCCCACATACTCAACAGTATGTGATCCAGGCGTTCCCGTAGGAAAACATGTTTCACCATCATTTGATCTCTGACAATGATGGATCTATGATCAGGGCTCTACATTTCACTTGATTAGTTAGGTACATTCGGTATTCTTTTACATCATACATTGTTCTTCAAACAATAACAGTAGCATAAAAGCTATGAAAGTAGAATACTAAATGCAACAAACCTAACTCACATCAATCATCATTTCTCGGTATACTCATCACAAGTCATCTCTAAAGTATGACCTTGATGGTATTCATGGCTCTTTCAGCCCATTAAAACATAGGATGCCACTAACAAGGCATCAAGATATTTTACTATTCATAAAGCTAACAACATGCTTTCAATGAATATAGTATCATCATTCATACCTGGATATGATCACCTTCATATCAGAACCTGCATGGTTAATTCAACTGATAAAGGTAATTCAAAACAAGAATATACTTTCCACTCTTGTCATAAGAGCTAAGTTCTCTGATTCTCATCAATTAGAGTTTGCTACTCATATTGCATGTCATCACCCTTGAATTAGGGTTTACTATTCACATGTCATCACCCTTGAATTAGGGTTTACTATTCACATTATGGTGAATTGAACTCATAACATCATCATGTATGAGGAACATCATCATTGATGCTCTCAGATTAGTTTAAGATTCATCATTTATCATAATTAGGGTTCCATGATCTCACATAGGTGGATCATACCCTAATCATGCACATTCATGTGTATTGAAGGTACTTTACTTGAATTTCCATCATAAAAGGGTACTTTCTCTTTCTTAAGATACTTTCTCTATCCTCATACTTGTAGATGGTGATAACACCAATCTAGATCAGGTTGGGTTAAGTCCACTTTGATTAACAAAGACCAAATCACCACTATTGAGTGATTAGGGTTTGATTAGAACAAGGTTTCACTCAATTGAACCTTTCAAGGGTATTATGGTAAATTACACATTGATCATCATCATGGTTTAATTTACTAACCACTTGACCCTTAATGTCTTTTGGTATCATTAGGGTTTAGGTTGAACAACTATTAAACCATTTAAGCCTTCAAGGCATTAGGCAAACTTAACTTCAAAAGTCTCCAATAGGTTTCACACCTTCAACCTTCATACGATCTTGAGGTCGAATGCCCTCATTTGATCTTGAGGTCGTATGCCCTCATTCGATCTTGAGGTCGAATGACCTTATATGGTCTTGAGGACGAATGACCTTATACGGTCTTGAGGTCGAATGACCTTATACGGTCTTGAGGTCGAATGACCTTATACGGTCTTGAGGTCGAATGACCTTATACGGTCTTGAGGTCGAATGACCTTATACGGTCTTGAGGTCGAATGACCTTATACGGTCTTGAGGTTGAATGACCTTATACGGTCTTGAGGTCGAATGACCTTATACGGTCTTGAGGTCGAATGCCCTCAAAAGCTCAAGATCGTATGGACCTCCAAGGTGGTTCAAAGGGTAAACTCGATTAGGGTTTCCTATGTTGAAGCCATCAATTGGTCTCAAGCTTGCTAACCACTTACCAATTGAGACAATTAGGGTTATCCTTAACCAATTGGTCACTCAATTGACCCTAAATTGATATCCAATTAGGGTTGGAGTTGGGTCAATTAAGGTCTATAAACGTTCAACCATCAACACTCAACAATGTGAATCAAATCGAAGTTGAACCCATCAATTGACCTCCAATTGGGCTCAAACTTGGCCCAAACGGTCTTGGGATCGTTTGGATATCCTACAAACGGTCTTGAGACCGTTTGCCCAAGAATTCATAAAAATCTAGATTGATTTGATAGGGGTTGAACCTTAATTAAGTCACAAATCAGCAATTTGATTATTTCAATAACCCATTGCAATTGGGCCCTCAATTGATCAAATTACCTTAACATTAGACCTCCAATCGGTCTTGGGTTGTCACCAAACGGTCTTGAGACCGTTTGGATGAGTTCCAAATGGTCTTGAGACCGTTTGCCCATCCATCCTTTGGACTCTAGTGAAAATTCATCAAGGTTTGATTTATTGAGTTGATCATTACATCAATACTTAATTGCAATGTAATTTGGTATCTTTGTACCTTCAATTGGTCAACTATACTTGACCCCAGACCTCCATATGGTCTTGGGTGATCCCCAAACGGTCTTGAGACCGTTTGGATGATTCCCCAAATGGTCGTCAGACCGTTTGGGCTAATCAACCCAAAATCTCAAATTAGCTCATTGTGATTTCAGTACTGATTTCAATTAGGGTTTGCCCTAGTAATCAACCTTCAACTCTTAACTCGTTTGGAATTATTCCATAAAATTTGGTGAGTTATTAATTAACATCATTATGAACAGTAATATCATACGGTCAACGCTTAGTCAACCATATTATATGGTCTTGAGACCGTTTTCCCAAAAAGGGAAAATTAAGCAGATTGAAAATCAGAACTAAATTCAATTGAATTTGCTACTTGTTTTGCCTATATCTCACGATTCCTTTGGAGTTAACCTCTCAAATTTTGTGGGTGATTAACCTACATAATTTTGAACAGGTTCCCATACGGTCCACGTTTGGTCAATGCGTCCATACGGTCTTGCGACCGTATGCCCTCATACGACCTTGAAACCGTTTGCCCACCAAACGGTTTTGTAAACCGTATGGGCAATTGGTTGAGGTCGTATGGTAAAGTGGAAAACTGTGGATAAGCATAGGAAATAACGCCCTCATCTTCTAGCTCAAGAACAGCAACAGTTCCTCACGGATTTTCTTACAAGAAAGCAAGGGAAGATAGGGAAGAAGAAGAACTAGCAACTAAAAGCATAGAAAAGATGTATATAACAAAGCATAGGTTTAGAGTTATAAAACCCACCTAAAGCTTGCTCCTTGAGCTCCAAGCTTTCGAGCTCCAAGCCTTTAATGGCGTCCTAGAAGCTCCACAGGTCAGCCAAGGTGAATCCTCCAAGAAAAGTTGAGAAGAGATGGCTAGAAAGATAGAGCTAAGTGAGCTAGCCATGAATTTGACCTTGAATTCGAGTTTCATCCAAGAATTTAAGAAAAAGGAAGGATCCAAACCTACCTTGCACTCCCCTGGTCGTCCTCATGAGCTCCAGAGCTCTCCTTAGTCGGTTTGAGCAAGGGGAACAGGGAAGGAAACGAAAGAAACATTCCTTTGCTAAGTGAGGAAAAGGGCTTATATACTTGGGGTGGAATTTCAACATAGGCACATAGGTTTTCCTCACTTTCAACTAAGTCCCTCCTTTCTTCTTTTCTCATCCCTTCTTCTTATTTCTAAGGACAACATTTTTCTAAGGTCAAGAAATGAAGGCAAAGAAGATCAACCTATTACTAAAGCACACACATAAAAGGGCTATAGTACTTACACCTTGATTATTCAATCATATAGGTGTTTTTCTTTATATGATTATTCAATTGAAGTGACTTCTTCATCATTTCTTCTCTAAATGATGACAATAGTCTTACAAGATATTTTATATGGTGTATTTTACAAGTTGCACCCCTCAAATTGGGTAAATTGCACTTTACTCCAATTTAGGGTTTCAAGCACAGGGATTGCTTCCACAGCTGCACCTTGGTGCTCAAGCTTGGGAAATCCCTCAAACTTTACCATAATCATTCTTATGATGTCTCAACATCAGAGGAACATCTCAACATGTGCAAATTACAAGTTAACCCTTCTAACTGGGTAAATTGCACATAGGTCCCTATATTACAAAATAATCAATTCAACATTATTTAAAAGGAACAGAAAAGGAAAAGTATGTTCCTCAGGAACTTAATTACATGCAAAAAGATAATCACCAGTATCTTAATTACATAATTAGGCAAAACACCTAGGGTTAACTCATAACCTAGGTCAGGGATGTTACACTTCTGAGCATGAAACCAAATTGGTTGTTTGATATATGTGTTATAGACCTTAGCCTCTGCTCAATAATTCTCTCCCAAAGCTTCATTGTGTGACTCATAAACTTGATACCTCTGTATTTTGTGCAGCTCTAAACATCGCCTTTGTTCTTGTAGATGGGGACTATAGTACTATTTCTCCACTCATCTGGCATCTTCTTGGTCTTCATATGAACTATTATACATATTAACATAATTATAACCTAATTTTTGTGTAGAGTCTAATCTAAGGTTCATCAAAATATAAAGTCATCCATATACCTATCTATAACCAAATTTCTCATTGAGGTTCTTTCTCTTAAATATTGGTTTGTTCATAACAGGTCAAGTTATGTAAACATACTTCCTAGATATATTTTTAATTATTAGTATCATAATTTAAATGTGTATGTGGTGTCATATTTAGGTTAACATGGTCATGACTTGGTAGACAACCACTCCTCTCTAGCATGCATCAATGCCATGTTTAATAGGAATTACACTCTAGTCTCCCACATAAGCATCTATAGATCCATTTAGTGCACTAGACAATATTAAAAAATTATTGGGTTCACCATAGCAGATCGGATAATGATATACATAGCATTGTGATTATCTTCTACAACATTATTAATCTTCATTTCATCATTCTCGTTTACCTTGTTAACTGTATGCTTAAAGAACTAAAGTTGCATGGAAGAAGAGGTGTTGATCTGTAGAACTTATGCTTGCTTTGATATTCAAAACTCGATTTCCTAGTTGGTTCCTCGATGGAGGTTGAGTTATTTACTCTTGATTCCCTAATGACAAAATGTTGGTAGAACAAGGAGTAGTATGGTTGAAGATTAGCAACAATGTTGGGTAGCCATCTAAAGATTTCATCCATGACCATTGTCACCATTCTCAGAAAGGTTGGAAGCTACATTCCAGACAGAGGCAGGAGAAGCATAAATGATTGATGGTGGCCAGAGTGGTTGAGAATGAGGCATTTGTAGACCTCACATATGGTAGATACGGAGTCATCTATAGTTTTTTTTACTTTAATAGTGAGGTTAAAGACACCTTAGATGGCCCTACACGGTGGCTAGTGGTTGTTCTGCATAGGTGGCTAGGATGAGCATGTGTAGGGGTAGTTTAGGTGGTGGTGGGGAGGGAAGCCTATTTCACAAATTTTCAATGTCCACTAGATCTATCTGTAAACAACACATAAGCTTCCACAACTTTATACTATCAAGGTAGCTAGATGTTAGGGGAGTGCAACCTCTAACAGTCGGGTTTGGGTGATGAGAAAAGATGGGGTGAGGAAGGAATAGAGAGCACGAGAAGAGGAAGAGAAGGATAATTATAGAGCTCCCATAGGTGCACTGCTTATGTGGCTAAGTGCAAGACGACTAGAGAGAGAAGGAAAGAAAATGGTGGAGATTAGGGTAACAAAAGGAAATGAAAGGAATGTGGAAGAAATAGAGAACCGGTGAATGAGTGAGGGAAAGAAGGGGAAGAGGGATAGGAGAGAAAGAAAGAATATGAAGAGGAGAAATCATTGGTGTGGTCGCATTGTGCAAGTGATAAATCAATGTGGCACATTTCAAAGGGGGCGCATGCGTTAAATTGGGGACATAGGGAGAGTTCTCAATGGAATAATAATGTAATAATAGCATATAATGAAATGTATTAAAGTATGAATTTCCACTAAAACTGGCCGAGTGATTGAGAAAAGAAATGTCTAAGTAAGCTAATTATGATATGTTTGAATCCATTTTTATAGTTAATTTTTTCTTTTGAAAATAGTTAGTATTTTATTTATTTATTTAGTTGATAATTACTAATTTAATATATTTATTCTCCTTTTCATTAGTTTGATGCATTATTTTGTTTTTTCCATCAACTAGAATTATGATGATTCCAGAGTGCCAAATCAGGGTCAAAATGTCAATGAATTTGTATACTAAACCCAAATATACAAATAATTTAGTTTGTTCATCCTACAATTTAGTTGTAATGAATTTTAATAATACATGTTATTTGACTCCAATTAATCATAATATAATTTAAATCATAGGAAAGGAATTTAAGTATTGTTTAAATTTGAAGGCATACGCAATATAAGAAGGTAGGCCAGGTCTCACTAATTGGGTAGTTATAACACCCTTAAAAATGATTTCATCCCTAAAATCCAACTTGTGCTAAACCTATTACTCCATGTTATACTTATCATTTCAAACTATCTTGCAAATCTATATTATCATAAAATTAGTGTAACTGATTCATTTTATTTATATTAGTAATGGATATTTTAATCAATGTATATATACTAGTGGTGTCCTCATTATTAGTCTCACATTATCTTGAGTCAAACAATACATATAAGGAGTACAAGTCTCCATCATTTAAATCATGAAACAGCTACCCCACTACACACCTAGGGGTAGCATCGGGTACATTATATGAGTTATACACATCCCAAGATTCACATTTCCCATCCAAATCGGGGTGTAGAGTTTGGTACAACCGGTCAAATTTTGCTTCTCTAAGAATTTCTCCTAAACTTTTACTTCACTGAGTGGTGACTTGGTTCAATATAACATTAATAACATCAATTTTATTTACATATAGTATGTTAGTAATTAGAATTAGTATAACATGGAAACATCACAAAAAATCAAAATATGGCACCAAAGGCAATACATGAACCGAGCCACCAACTTCTTCAACATGGAATACCATGGTTTATTACTTTAACCATTACCTAGTTCAACTAGATGTTAATATCTTCTCATGACATAGGAAATAACTGCAATAAATCATAATAAAAAGGTATTGATATGAGGTGTGGGTTCAAGGGTTACCTTCATTGGTTCTATGAACCACTTTGATTACTTCAGTCTTCATAGCATAGGCACGTCCCACGCCTCACAACAATGGGTCATCACTCTTGTTGATTATTATTATTTTTGGGTGGCATATGTGGAAAGTGTCTAATAGTTGACTAAACCGAGTCAAGTTCTCTACGAAGATGCAGACACAATGGCCTAATATGCCCGATCAAAAAAAAACGTCCAAGGGTGCACCTTTTCTAAAGGGACCCATTGTATCTTGTACACCTCTACTCACCACTCATGTTCTTCCTCTTCTTGTTATTGTCACTATGATCCAGACATGAAAACTAGGGTATGACTCTAGTACAAGAGCCTTATTCACCATATTTTAGAAGGTGAGGGGAAGTTCCAGAACTATGGAACACCCAACATGGTAGTTTAAACCCTCTAGGGAATGAGTCTCTCAGGATGCCTCTTCAATGTTTGTGGCTCATTGCTCTTAAAGAAGGAATCAATGATCCCTACTTCATACTATATAGCCCAGCTTCTTTCTTCCTTAAGGAAGTAGGGTAGACATACTTTTTGTAGAATGTCCAAGGAACTAGTCCACATCATGGTGGACATGTTGTGTGAACTAGAAACTCCATTCCACCAGACATGAGAAGGACCATCAAGAACATATGAGGCAAATCACACTTTCTGGTGAGGGAATGACATACCCTCAAATGTACATTCTAAACCTAGAACCCAGTCATATGCTTTGTCAACTATTTCTATCTCACTCTCACCTTTGAAGCAGAGTGGTTGAATCTTAATAAATTCCTTTAAGGAATATTATTTGTTATTATCAACATCATGATTTTAATTGACCATTCCCACCATGGAATATAGAAAAGTTAACAAATAAAATTCAACTCTTAGGGAAAGACCAAATAGTTGGGGGATTCCATCATTTGAGGGAATCGTAACAACAGGTTGAGCCTCATGAGTAACTTATGATTTAGGGGCCTCATTCAAAGGATCCAAAAGTATCATCCCACACTGTAAGTTTTGTTGGGTAGAGTAGCCATAAGGGGATGATCCAATATTCATTGTCTTAGATAGACTACCTCTTGTAAAAAAGGATGGATAATTGTGAGAAACCTAAAATGATATTTTCTAAGATGTCTAGTTTGTCAACCGCTACACTCTAGTACCATTCTTCAAGAAGTGGGTCCCAATGATGGGATTACTCCTTACTTCTATTTTTAAAATAACAAATTTCATCCCAAAACATGTCCTTAGAAAAAAATAAGAACTAGGTGCATAGAATTACTCAAAAATAGTATGGAATATAAAGAAGATAGAGTATTTTCTATGGAAGAAAACTATACTATTATAGTTAAAACATCTTGGTCAACATAATGGTCCATGATGGACATAAGGAAGTTGAAATGAAACTATCAAAAACTAGATAGGAATGAAGTGGAGGACCACCTGGCATCTCAGGTTTTTGTTCTACTCTTGAATGGGTTCCTCAAACTCTTGATTTTAAAAGTCTTGAGCCTCACTCTGGATCCACGGGTTGCTTAGGCTCTGGGTGTATAACAACACCTAAAAAGGAGAAAACAAAAGGGTATGTGTTAGAAATACTGAGTATACACATGAATAAGAAATGTTTGGGCATAAAAAAGGTTTTAAGCACAAAATAGGGTGCTCCCATAAAAGAGGGGTTATTGGAAAATTGGGGCAAGTTCAAGAGAATGTAAAAAAAAAGATAGTAATAATAGAACATTTATCAATGAATGAGTCATCAATATCAAATGAATGATCAAATAAATATTCTTTCCATTTAAAATGTTTCCTCAACAAAAATAAGTAATGAAATGCATGAGGTTACAACAAGGACTAGCATAATCTAAAAAGCATGACTAGAATCCATATATTCTAAACCTAGGGAAGAAGGACTATAACCTCATTGCCAAATAAATATACAATGGAAGGAGGACTAAAACCTTAGAAGGCAAGATGACTAAAACCTTAGTGCCTATATATAATATGTGGAAGGAGCAATAAAACCCCAGTGCCTAGAAGGAACACTAAAACCTCATCGATGTGGAAAGAGAACTAAAACCTCATTGCTAAAATATATGGTGTAACTACTTCTATATATTACCATTCAAAACCACACATGAATAATTTAGCAAGCAAGATCATTAGCTAGTCCAAAATAAATTCAAGTACAAAAGGGATGAGACCATCTAACATATGACAATTAGAGTCAAAGGACCCACATAGATGAGCATTAGGATTTGTTTATTCATCATTGAAGATAATTGTATTACATGAGATTTCAAAATGGATTTTAAGAGATTCAAAAATATGAGTGTAATTCAAAATATGCCTCATGGATAATAATTTATGGATTAGTCATGACATGCGCAAATAAAATTGGGAAGAATCACATGCATAATCTTTCGAACTATCTCTATCTTAAATGGGACTCCCAATTCATCCATGAGGACTTCCAGTTCATCCTTATCAACCTAAAATCATTTATGTACACAATACTCTACCACACTATTCTTCTGAAGTAAGACGTTATTTGTTAAATATTTATTTTAGTAAGGGTGTCTCCATTTATAATTAGTGACTTATTAATTGATATTGACATACCTCTAGTATCCTTCATATCCATTACTAGGGATTTAGTTTCTAATATAATACAATATAATTATGTATACTTAGTACCACTACTAGCTAATTGAAATGACATTTCTCTATCAAACTGCTTTTAATAAACTACTATACATATTAACAAGATTATGATCTAAGTTTCATGCTTTGTCTAATCCATTCTGTCAACTAGAGTAAGTTTTCCAAATATGAACTCATCCATAGACCTATCTATAAACCAAATTTCACATTGAGGTTCTTTCTCTTAAATATTGATTTGTTTATTGTGAAGAAGTGTATTCATTGTTGTTCTATTGATATGTACACCCTTGTCCTATATATAGTAGAGGATGCAGTTACAAGGAAGCACAAAGAAGCGGATTGAATCCTAATGGTCCATGGGCAATAGGACCATGTAACAATAGACTAATTAACCTATTAACTAAATAGGCTAATATTCTAATACTCCCCCTCAAGATGGAGCATGGGTGAATGCATGTCCAAGCTTGGAGTTACATGACTTGATTGAATGATAAGAAATAAATGATAAATGAAAGATAGAGTGTCACCCCCATACAAAAATTGTTACTCCCCCTTATATAGCACTTCTTTAAAAATGTGTGATGACGCCTCTTTGAGATGTGTCATGCATGTTGAAGAAGCTCAAGATTTAAAGGTCTTTTTCTTGAACTGCATTTAGAATCAAGAACATTTGAAGCAGACAATCATAAATACCATGACTACACCATCTTCACTGGACAAGAATGTGTAAGTGGAATAAGTGCACATATAACACATCCAACATACATAATAACATAGAACGAACATGGAGGCACAATGTTGATGTAGCAATAGAGGTGTCTTTAATTTGTCTAGGAAGTGTAGTCAATTGGAATTAGTGCATAAGACCACTGACGTGGATAACGTGGCATGAACACACTAGACAAGGTGCTGAGGTGTCATCTCACACATAGAAGTAGCAGATGCAACTCGGAGAAGATGTGATGAAGTAGCTCGGTGAAGATCACTTTGGATGAATCCTTATAGATATAAAATTTGTACAGGCTTGAAGATGACAAGATCCAAATATGAAGAAGAAACCATCTAGAACACCGAACACAACATGAATAATCAACTAGAATGTCGTCAATACTAAAGGGTCTGGAGGTCAGAATTAGCTCAACAACTCATGTCCTGGCATACATAATGAGGTATGAACGCAAAAGGCATGGTGTCAATGCTACAACTGTGAACTCCTTCAATGTTGTCTCATATGTAAAGTGATGCTAAGTGGGAATGACGTGCCACAAAGACATCAGTAATGTAGATGTGCTAAAGAACATGAAGCTCCATGAAGATAGCCTAGAATATCAATTCATTTCATCTCATGTCTCTATCCTCATATCCTCTCTGTCATGTTATCCTCATACCCTCCTCTCTATCTCTCTCTCCTCTATCCCCCCCACACCAAATATGACGAGGGTGAGTAGATGGTGTGGGAAAAAGGGAAATATGACCCCCCACACGTGGAAAGACGCACACATGATGGATGTAAGGGTGGGAAAGAGAAAGGATAAAATAAGAGGTGTAGTATGTAGAGAAGAACAAAAGCACTACTAGAATGGAAATATCAGTAAAAGGAGGAGATACACTACCAGAATTTTGCTCAGTAAGGAAGGAAGTGGCACTACCGAATAGTTTCTCAGCTTGAAAACCTATAATAGGAATTGATATGCAAAAATTGTAAGGACCCTGACCTTCATTTTGGGTTTACCCTATTTGCTTTGCCTAAACCCTATGTTTTGATGCTTGCTAATCACCTGAGGTTTTGATTAGAGTTCATTTGTGCTTTGTTGAGAGTTGGGGGTGCAACTTGGAAATTATCCAAGTTTTGGGGTTGATGTGCAAGTTTGTCACCTTGAGATATGTTTTCTCTCTCCTTGCATCCTCTAGGGTTGAGAGGATGGGTTGGTCTCATTGCTTAAGTAGTTTCGAGCCTTGTTGAGCTTTGTGGGCTTTGCTTTTCTTTACCTTGTTGAGGCCTTGTGTCGTACATAGGAGATCTTGAAGCTCTATGTTGCCCAGAGGGTTGTGTCACCCAGAAGTGTGTCACCCAGTGGGCTGTATCGCCCAAGGTGACCACTTTGACCTTGCCTAGTTTTTGTCACCATACCTTGGACAAGTGGTCGATCCTTTGTTAGTTGGTGGCATGACATGAGCATGTGGTTTAGCAAGGTGGAATGGCTTTGGACAAGTGGTGCCTTGGACATGCACATGTAGAGAAACACCAAGGTGGGTGCCCCTTAGACCCTCTTGTATATATACAACCCTCTCCTTAGTTGCTTAGCTCTTTAGTTCCTTTAGTTGCTCCTTTCTCCTTTGGTGGCTGATACACCTTCCCTTGGTAGAGCAAGCTTGGTGGTCGATCTCCTTGGTGGAGTCTCCTTCTTCTCCTTCCTCTAGGTGGTGGCCGAACCCTAGAAGGGCCTTGCTTCCTTGGTGGGGTGCTTTGGAGCTAAGAGCTTAAAGTTGGTGCTTGGAGCTTTGGAGCTTGAGGAGCTTGCTTGAGGAAGGTTACATAACTCCTAACCCAAGCTATACTACCTTCTTTTATGTTGCATGTGCATATATGATCTTGATCGGCCTTGCATCTTGTTGGATATGTTTCTTGCTCTAGTTTGTACCTTTAATCTTGTTGGACTTAGTGGTTATGAATTTGATAGTTGTGTGACCTTAGATCTTGTTGGCCAAACCTATGGATTATGTTTTCTTTGGGGCAATACCCCTTTCTCTCTTTGGTTTTGAAAAGTGAGCTTTAGCTCTAGTGGTATAGGCAAAACCCCTCTCTTCCTTAGTCGTTGAGAGGTGAGTCTATACTCTAGTTGCTTGGACAACACCCTTATCTCACCATGGATTTGAGAGGTGAGCCTTTGGTTGTTGATGACCTAGTTGAGGCTAAAGGTTTGACCGATATGGATGACCTACCTTGATGCCCGATATGTGATGGAGGTTGTACAAAACCCCTCTCTCTTGGTTGTTGAGAGGTGAGCCGACTCTCTTGATCTTTTAGGGTTTGATGATGTTGGTCTTGAGGTTGAAGATGACCAAATCGATGTGATTCTTGTGCCCTTGCATGATATCCTTTTTTTTTGTTCTTTGCACAATACCTCTCATCTAGGGTTTGTCTTGGACGATATGCCCTGATTGATATGTACCTTTGCCTTAGTTGGTGTTGTGCCTTTGCCCGACATGGTGCTGAGTAGATACCTCAGTTTTGTACCTCGGGTGACATAGGCTAGTTTTGTTGTTTCCCGATATGATGCTTGGGTAGTGAAACCCTAATAGCTTCCTTGGTGGTGACGGAGATGTAGGGCCTAACCCAGTTGGACGATAGGCCGTCTTGTGGTGCCTTGGTGTCATTGTTGTAGTGGGTTTGTTGGGCGATGCAGTATTGAGCTTGGGCGCCATGACCTTGGCCGATATAGTGATGATGGTTGCCCGATATGAAATTGTAACCCTAAGTGGGTGATAGGGTCTTGGACGATAAGAGGTGCCCATATGTTGCCTGACACACCTTTGCACTTGGATGTCTGATACCACCTTGTTCTTGCATGCATGATACCCTCTTGGATTAGGTTGTACGACACAACACTAGCCCTGGTTGCACGATACCCTTGGTGCATGAGTGCATGACTTGGATGGCCGATATGTGTGGCTAAGTGCCCTAGCCATTAGAGTTTTGTGAGGGATATGATCCTGCCCGCTACCCCTTTGGGTGAGGGATGGTGGTGCCCGCCACATCTCTAGTGAGGAAAGGCAGTATCTTTGGGGAGGGTTATGTTTAACCCGAGAAACCCTAGTAGTTACTTTCGTGTACCTTGTGGATGATGGGATATGGATGAAAGGTTGTGACCAATAATGTATGACTAGGCTATGGTTGTGTAATCCTTAGGGATGTATTCCTTGATAATGATCATGATAATGAGATTTTAGGGCATAGTGGATGTGCATGGTTTGATAACAATAATGTAATTGGTTTACAAGATACATCTTTGTGCTTCATGTAATCATAATCATGGATGTTGTTCCAATCGTGTACCTTCAACCCTAATAGCATGATAATCATAAAGATCTATGTTTGGTGATTCAGGTATCTCTCTTGATATGCATATTAACCATGCAGGTGTACCAAATGGATTCATAGCTAGGTAAGATCTATGAGGTTTATGTGTTTTAAATAACACTAAATGATGATAATCCTCATTGATGAGATAACATGTATCATCTGTATGATGTGAAAAAGGTTTGTTGACCTAGTAAACGTTGAGTGACTAGTTGAGGTGTTATCCTCTAATGTTGAGATAAGGAATTGCTATCCCATGGTGATGACGTAAGCCTTGAGAAGCAGTGCCATTATGTGATGAGGGATTGAGATCCCATGAAAATGTGATAATGACAGTATTAATGTAACTCAATGTTGTTTATGTTTTACAACTTGGTTGCCCCAATAATCCACTTAAAATATATTAATTAATTATAGTGGAACATTTCATGTAGTTTTCCCTGGCCATAGATCCATCATCGTCAGTAGCAGGTGATGGTGAAATAGGTTTATCATGTGGGATTACCTAGAGCGCATATTGTTGAATATATGGGGTTTCTCCTAGCCAAAAATAGGAGGATTTGAGTACAACTGTGGTTTTATATAGAGCATGGTGAACAGGCCCATGGCTCAGCGATAATAGAGCATGGTGAATAGGCCCATGGCTCAGTATTATAGAAGGGTAGCTTGTGGAGTTGACCCTGTGGCTGAGGCCACTCAAGCAGAGACTGCGGTCCTACTTTGGTTTTCATACACTAACCACGAAGAGGTGAGGTCATGGAGTCCGGCTCTCCCAATGACCTTGTATGGCACCGGTTTTTGGGCTTCACAACCAAAGGTTGTATTTGAGCAAGACGACTCACTTCCTCAAGGCATAATAAATCATAATCCAACCGTATAGAATATATTTCTTAAGGCAAAACATGGAACATTGACTGAGGCCTTTCTTGTACAGTTGATCTAGTTATACCTTGCAGCTATTTGTACGATCCTTATATTTTGTGATAAGTTCTTATAAAGCTTATCTTGTCAATCATGTTCCATAAAGAAATACTTGGTTATATGCCTCTTGGATATCTGGTAAGATTGTTCATAAGATAAGTTCTGCTCAAGATGTTGCTCTTATGATCTGCTGATATCAGTTATCTACTTTACCTTCTTTTCCTGAAGTTTTGTAGTTTCGGCGGGGAGTTATTTTTCTCACTGGGAATGTGTGTCTCACCCCGTTGGTTTACAACCTTTTTAGGTGATCGTGTTAGACATGGTGGTGGTCGTGAGGTTGCATTCGAGCAGCAAGAAGAGCAGTAGGAGGCAAGAGATGGATATGTTGCCGTTTTGGTTGTTTTGTAGTAGAGTCCTAGAGTCATTCGTGTACTCTCAGGTCCTCGGAGATGTTTTGATGATGTTTTACGATGTATAGCTGATGTAGCTTGTGTATCCTGTTGCTGGCCTTATGTGGCCCGTAATGTATGTATAAATAGGTGATAAACTCTGGTGCTTACAGTACAGTTGGTTCTTATAAGATGTGGACATATATCAAGGCTTGTAAATGTTTATATAACATGTTTCCTTGCAGGATGAGGATCTTTATGTAATAGTTTCCTTATTTATCTGCTTTCCGCAATCGGTTTTAATTAACCTGTGTTTTCGGAATATGTGGTTTATGGTGTTTCCGCACGTTTTCGTGTGGCATTTCGTTGTTTGTGTGATAGCGGGATGTGGCCCCATAAGTTTGGTATCAGAACCCTAGGTTCGCTGAGTCTACATGGATCTAGGACTAGGGTTGTGTATGTTCTTGTGAGTTTTCTAGATTTTCTTACAATAACCTTCTGCCCTCAGCGGAAGATAAAGCTTAAAGATGCCTGGAAACCATGAAGAACGTGCTACCAAGAGCAGCGATGATGCATCAGTTGATGGAATAAGAGTGCAGGCACATGAAGATCGGGTGCTTGATGTCCCCCAACTTGACCCAGCCATTCTTGAAAATCATGCCTATCAGTAGCTTATGGGGTAGTTGATGGCTATAATGGATCACATGGTGGATAGATTGCCAGTGCCTCCCCCAAGAGAACAGGATCCCCATGGTGAATCTTTGGGTATTGGGAAGACCTTTGAGCGGCTTCACCGAGTCAGAGCTTCGGATTATGCAGGAACGGCTGATCTGGTGGATGCAGATCTTTGGCTGATAGGTCTAGAGAAGGCCTTCTGGATCCTTGACATCCCCAAAGTAGACAAAGTCAAGCACGCTGTCTACCTTCTGAAGGGTAGTGTTGGCCACTGGTGGGCCATCGAGGAGGAGAAGCGAGCCGGTGAGGTGATCTGTTGGGATGTTTTCTGGCAGGAGTTCGTGATCCGATACTTCCTGAAGTTGTATCTGGATGAGAAGATCAACCAATTTGAGTGTCTGCGCCAAGGATCGATGAGAATCACCGAGTATGAAGCTAAATTTATGGACCTATTGAGGTTTTGTCCTCATATGGAGGCAACGGATGATGAGAGAATCAGGCGGGTTGAGAAAGGTCTGAGTGCCGAGCTGTCGACACCTACTGCTGCTTTGGAAAATAAAGAGTGGTCAGCCACTTTTGTGGAGTATGTTCGAAGGATTGAATGGTCTGTCAGGGAGAAAAGGGAGTCTATGACCAGGAAAAGGCCTGCTCAGTTTTAGAAATAGAGGTTTGATAGCCACAAGAAGCTGAGGTTTTCTGTGCCTATTGTGAGGCAAGGTTCTAGTGCACCATCACAGTGGTCTCTGTGTAACGGAAGAGGGCGGGGATTTTCTCTGTCCAGAGCTTACAGCATAGCTTCAGTAGCAGTGACAGGGCCATCTAGACCACAGTTTGAGGACATGTCATGTTATCTCTGTGGACAGACTGGGCATTTGAAGTCAAATTGCCCAAGGAAAGATGTCAAAGTGACGCAGCAGCTGAGACAGAGTCAACAAGTATTAGACAGACAACAGTCTAGTGGTAACTGAGGGTGAGGATGCGGTCAAGCATTACAGGTAGGATCGTCTACTCAAGGAAGCATAGGATGTGGATAGCAAGCAACGGCTCGATTCTATGCTATGAGTCATCTAGAGGTGATAGTCAACCCACGAGTGGTGGCAGGTCAGATGGAGTTATTTCATTCTGATTTGTCTTCTTCTTGCTTTATATCTGTTTTGGTTGACCCAGGTGCTACACACTCTTTTATCGGACATAGTATGCTTGATAGTTGTCTTTTACTTATTAGTTGTAAGAAAGATAGCTTGTTGTTAGAAACCGCTTTTGATGGTTCCTCAATGCTTCGAGAGGTGTGTCCATCTTGTATTCTATCTTTTTTGGGACACTGTATACAAGTGGATATTATACCACTTGATATGCATGGATTCGATGTGATCCTTGGGATGGATACCTTAGAGAAGTATAAGGTTGTGTTGGAATGTGGTTCCAAGCAAGCAGTGTTTGATGATGATGGTGAAAGGTGGATCTTCCAAGGAGATAGGAAGATTCTTCTGACATGTTTAGTGTCAGCTATGGTGGCAGAGAAGTTTCTGCGGTAAGGATGTAAGGTGTTCTTAGCTCACGTTGTGGATACCAAGGCAAAGGGTCCTAGCCTTGAGGAGGTGCATGTTGTCCGAGAGTTTGTGGATGTGTTTCCCAATGAGCTCCCCGGTGTTCCCCCACCTCGAGAGATTGACTTTGAGATCAATCTGGTGCCAGGAACACAACTAGTTGTTCAGACACCGTACAAGATGGCTCCATCTGAGATGGCAGAGCTAAAGAAGCAGTTACAAGAGTTGCTGGATAAAGGTTTCATCAAACCAAGCACATCACTGTGGGGTGCTCTGGTCCTGTTCGTAAAGAAGAAGGATGGATTGATACGTTTGTGCATAGATTACCGGTAGTTGAACAAAGTTATGATCAAGAACAAGTACCCATTACCGAGGTTAGATGATCTGTTTGATCAGTTGTGTGGTGCTATAGTGTTATCAAAGATTTATCTATGGTCTGGATATCATCATTTGAGGACTAAGGAGGTGGACATACCAAAGTCAGCTTTTAGGACAAGGTATGGTCACTTTGAGTTCGTGGTTATGCCGTTCGGACTAACCAATGCGCCTGCTGCTTTCATGGATCTAATGAATAGGGTGTTCCGTCCGTTTCTAGATCAGTTTGTTGTAGTTTTTATAGATGACATCCTGATCTATAGCCGGGACAGTCAAGAGCATGAACAGCATCTTCGACAAGTGTTGACTCTTCTACGACAACATCAGTTGTACACCAAGTTCAGCAAGTGCGAGTTCTGGTTGAAAGAAGTGACTTTCTTGGGTCATGTGATATCTACAGAAGGAGTCAGAGTGGACCCTAAGAAGGTGGAGTTAGTTATAGATCGGGAGCAATCGAAGATGCCGACAGAAGTTCGTAGCTTTCTGGGTTTAGTAGGATACTACCAGAGGTTTATAAGGAACTTCAGTGTAATCGTGTTATCATTAACAAAGTTGACCATGAAGGATGTACCTTTTGTTTGGAATGATCGTTGTCAGCAAGCTTTCCAAGGTTTGAAGGAGAAGCTGACTAGTGCTCTAGTATTGGCACTACCAGAGCATGGGAAGGGCTATGTTGTTTTCTGCGATGCTTCCAAGAAAGGCTTAGAATGTGTGCTAATGCAGGAAGATCATGTGGTTTCTTTTGCTTCACGGCAGCTTAAGAAACTTGAGGAGAATTATCTGACACATGATTTGGAGCTGACAGCGGTGGTCCATGCGTTAAAGATTTGGAGACACTATCTTTATGGGGAATGTGTCAGATCTTTATAGATCATAAGAACCTAAAGTACATCTTCTCGTAGAGTGAGCTGAACATGCGACAGTGCCGCTGGATGGAGTTGATCAATGATTACGATTGCACCATTGAGTATCATCCTGGTAAGGCGAACCAAGTAGCAGATGTGCTTAGTAGGAAGTCTTCTTCTCTTTCTATGAAGAAGGCACAGTTGAGTTCCTTGGTATGCCATAGGCGAGATATGTTCATCTCTCTACGGCAGATGAATGTATAGTTAGAATTTTCCTTATTGGCAGGATTGTTGGCACATATGCAAGTAAAGCCTACATTGAGACAGTAGATCAAAGACGCACAGTAGGCAGATGTTTTAGTTCAGTTGATAAGATCAGAGTTTGGCAGCGAAAAGCGTGATGGGTTCCATGAGTCTGAGGATGGACTAGTTTACTATCATGGTAGGATGGTGGTCCATGATGTTGATGATTTGAGGAGGTTAGTGCTCAAGGAAGCACACACATCGATGTATGCCATGCATCCAGGTGTCACCAAGATGTATCATAATATGAAAAATCTGTATTGGTGGCCTGGTTTGAAGAGAGATGTAGTTGAGTTTGTGGCTAGGTGTGTGGTATTCCAGTAGGTTAAGGCTGAGCATCAGAAGCCAGCAGGTACGTTGCAACCCATGTCAATACCATAGTGGAAATGGGATCGTATAACCATGGATTTTGTAGTTGGTCTGCCAAGGACAACTAAGAATCATGATTCCATTTGGGTGATAGTAGATAGATTGACAAAGTCTACTCATTTCATACCTGTGAAGACAACGTATACAGCAGATAAGCTTGCTCAGGTGTATGTGAATGAGATAGTGTGTTTGCATGGTGTGCCCACAACGATAGTTTTTGACAGAGATCCCCAGTTCACAAGTCCTTTTTTGGGAACAGTTGCACAAAGTGTTGGGAACGCAGTTAAGGTTCAGTACTACTTTCCACTCACAGACAGATGGACAGTCTAAAAGGACTATTCAGACTTTGAAGGATCTTCTCCGAGCTTGTGTTTTACAGTTCCTAGGCAGTTGGGACGTGCATCTTAGTTTGATAGAGTTTGCTTACAACAATAGTTACCAGCGGAGCATCGACATGGCTCCTTATGAGGCTTTATATGGCAGGAAGTGCAGATCTCCTTTATGTTGGTATGAGTCGGGCGAGTATCAACTTTTGGGTCCTAAGTTAGTGCAGCAGACAACAGAAAAGATCAAAGTGATACAGCAACAGTTGAAAGCGGCACAAGACAGATAGAAGTCGTATGCAAATAATTGTCGACGACCTTTAGAGTTCTAGGTGGGAGACAAAGTGTATCTCAAGGTCTCACCATGGAAAGGTGTGTTGAGGTTTGGACAGAAAGGCAAGTTGGCACCCAGGTATATGGGGCCATATCTAGTAATAGCATGTGTTGGCAAGGTAGCTTACAAGTTAGAACTACTTCCATAGTTGCATAGGTTACATCTGGTGTTCCACATTAGTATGTTGAAGAAAAGTCATCCAGACACAGGGACATTGATATAGCCAGTTGAGGTTGAGCTTGATGAAGATGTGACCTATGAGGAAGGTCTAGTGATGATTCTTAACAGAAGAGTGAAGAAGTTGAAATTGAAGGACCTAGTGCTTGTGAAAGTTCTTTGGCATCGTCGTGGCATTGAGGAAGCCACGTGAGAGCTTGAGGAAGAGATGAGGAGGAAGTATCCCTCACTTTGCTCTTCAGATTTCGGGGATGAAATCCTTTTGTAGGGGTTTATGCCTTGTAAGGACCCTGACCTTCATTTTGGGTTTACCCTGTTTGCTTTGCCTAAACCCTGTGTTTTGATGCTTGCTAATCACCTGAGGTTGTGATTAGGGTCCGTTTGTGCTTTGTTGAGAGTTGGGGTGTGACTTACAAATTATCCAAGTTTTGGGGTTGATGTGCAATTTTGTAACCTTGAGAGATGTTTTCTCTCTCCTTGCATCCTCTAGGGTTGAGAGGATGGGTTGGGCTCATTGCTTGAGTAGTTTCGGGCCTTGTTGAGCTTTGTGGGCTTTTCTTTGCTTTTCTTTGCCTTGTTGAGGCCCTGTGTCGTGCATAGGAGATCTTGAAGCTCTATGTCACCCAGAGGGCTGTGTCGCCCAGTGGGTTGTATCGCCTGAGGTGACCACTTTGACCTTGACTAGTTTTTGTCACCATACATTGGACAAGTGGTCGATCCTTTGTTAGTTGGTGTCATGACATGAACATGTGGTTTAGCAAGGTGGCATGGCTTTGGACAAGTGGTGCCTTGGACATGCACATGTGGAGCAACACCAGGGTGGGCGCCCCTTAGACCCTCTTGTATATATACAACCCTCTCCTTAGTTGCTTAGCTCTTTAGTTCCTTTAGTTTCTCCTTTCTCCTTTGGTGGCCGATACACCTTCCCTTAGTATAGCAAGCTTTGTGGCCAATATCCTTGGTGGAGTCTCCTTCTTCTCCTTCCTCTAGGTGGTGATTGAACCCTATAAGGGCCTTGCTTCCTTGGTGGGGTGCTTTGGAGCTAAGAGCTTAAAGCTGGTGCTTGGAGCTTTGGAGCTTGAGGAGCTTGCTTGAGGCGGGTTACATAACTCCTAACCCTAGCTATACTACCTTCTTTTATGTTGCATCTTCATATATGATCTTGATCGGCCTTGCATCTTGTTGGATATGTTTCTTGCTCTAGTTTGTACCTTTAATCTTGTTGGACTTAGTTGTTATGATGTTGATAGTTTTGTGACCTTGGATCTTGTTGGATGAACCTATGGATTAGGTTTTATTTGGGGCAATATCCCTTTCTCTCTTTGGTTTGGAGAAGTGAGTTTGAGCTCTAGTGGTATAGGCAAAACCCCTCTCTTCCTTAGTCATTGAGAGGTGAGTCTATACTCTAGCTGCTTGTACAACACCCTTCTCTCACCATGGATTTGAGAGGTGGGCCTTTAGTTGTTGATGACCTAGTTGACGTAAAGGTTTGACCAATATGGATGACCTACCTTGATGCCTGATATGTGATGGAGGTTGTGCAAAACCCCTCTCTCTTGGTTGTTGAGAGGTGAGCCGACTCTCTTGATCTTTTAGGGTTTGATGATGTTGGTCTTGAGGTTGAAGATGACCAAATCGATGTGATTCTTGTGCCCTTGCACGATATCCTTTTTCTTGGTGCATTGCACGATACCTCTCATCTAGGGTTTGTCTTGGATGATATGCCTTGATCGAGATGTACCTTTTCCTTAGTTGGTGTTGTGCATTTGGTCGACATGGTGCTGAGTAGATACATTAGTTTTGTACCTTGGGTGACATAGTCTAGTTTTGTTGTTGCCCGATATGATGCTTGGGTAGTGAAACCCTAATAGGTGCCTTAGTGGTGACCGAGATGTAGTGCCTAACCCAGTTGGATGATAGGCCATCTTGTGGTGCCTTGGTGTCATTGTTGTAGTGGGTTTTTTGGGTAACAAAGTGTTGAGCTTGGGTGCCATGACCTTGGCCGATATAGTGATGATGGTTTCCCGATATGAAACCCTAACCCTAAGTGGGTGATAGGGTCTTGGACGATAAGAGGTGCCCATATGTTGCTTGACACACCTTTGCACTTGGTTTCCCGATACCACCTTGTTCTTGCATGCGCGACACCCTCTTGGATCAGGTTGCATGGCATAGCACTAGCCCTGGTTGCACGATACCCTTGGTGCATGAGTGCACGACTTGGATGGCCGATATGTGTGGCTAAGTGCCCTAGCCATTAGAGTTTTTGTGAGGGATATGATCTTGCCTGCTACCCCTTTGGGTGAGGGATGGTGTTGCCCGTCACATCTCTAGTGAGTAAAGGTAGTACCTTTGGTGAGGGTTATGTTTAACTCAAGAAACCCTAGTAGTTACTTTCTTGTACCTTGTGGATGATGGGCTATGGATGAAAGGTTGTGACCAATAATGTATGACTAGGCTATGGTTGTGTAATCCTTAGGGATGTATTCCTTTATAATGATCATGCTCATGAGATTTTAAGGCATAGTGGATGCTCATGGTTTGATAACAATAATGTAATTGGTTTACAAGATACATCTTTGTGCTTCATGTAATCATAATCATGGATGTTGTTCCAATCGTGTACCTTCAACCCTAATAGCATGATAATCATAAAGATCTATGTTTGGTGATTCAGTTATCTCTCTTGGTATGCATACTAACCATGCAAGTGTACCAGATGGATTCATATCCAGGTAAGAGCTATGAGGTTTATGTGTTTTGAATAACACTAAATGATGATAATCCTCGTTGATGAGATAACATGTATCACCCATATGATGTGAAAAAGGTTTGTTGACCTAGTAAGGGCTGAGTGCCTAGTTGAGGTGTCATCCTATGATGTTGAGATAAGGGATTGCTATCCCATTGTGATGATGTATGTAGCATACAAATGGACATTAACTAAGCAGAAGCGATCATTTGCGGCGGATTACTGAAAATCACTAAAAATTAAAACTTTTACAAGAGACCCATACATTGGATAACTCTTTCATAAATAACCAAAGTAAACATTTATATCTTGGTTCATAAAGTACATCTCTTGTACCATTCCTTCTCGAGGATCACATACATCAACTTCTCTGTTAAAATAGTACATAGGAAGCATAAGAACATTGAGGCATCAAGACAAAATCTCATATCGTTTCACTAAACTATCTACTGACTCCAAGGACCTGAGAGTACAGAGATGACACATAGGACTCTATGTACATATATACAAGACATGACAGCCAATGTCTCCACCTGAGAAATTAACTATTGTCCTTGTTGCTGCTGTTGTTCTTCCCCTGATGTAGGGTTTCTGCCTCTTCCTCCACGTCTACCTAAAAATTGGATCCCACAGGGGTGAGACAATTGTAAATTGTCCCAGCGAGAGATATAACTCTCTGCCAGAAACATCATTATTACAGTTTAATAAGAATAAACTGAATAGAGGATTCATAAATATTTAACAGTAGATAATTCATTGTCTAAATAGATTAGAACAATATTCTTATTCAAAGCGCTTCAGTTATAACTTGATAAAGCAGCATGTCACTTATCCAATAAGGAACATAAAGAACATGTATAACATTTATCCTCTATATTAAGCAAGATAACATCAGCCAATAGTTCTCGTATTTCAACCTTAAGCAATTACGCTACACGGCTGATTATATTTTACAAACAAACTTAATGCCCTGAAGAGATGAAGTATACCGTTCATGATCCAACCGACCACGATTACGTTAAGCATCGGTACCACACAAGGTCAATGGAAGAGCCAGACTCCAAGACCTCATCTTTCTCAGTCAGTGCAAGATTATATGGCAGAGACATCATGTGTCAAACTGCAATTAGCTTGCCATGGTTTATTGGCATCTTCGCTATAGAGTGATAGTCCACAGCATATACTCTCTTCAGGGTTATGGCCCGTAGCCAATGCCTGGTATCATATCATGGAGTCATGGCCTATAGCCATACTCATACAGGGGTATGAACCGTAACCAATCTCGTTCATAGGATATAGCCCGTAGCCATTCCTATGGGGCATAAGGATATAATTGCCCAATTACCCCCACATATTCAAAATTATGTGTTCCGAGTTTAACTCATTTCACCATTCAGCAATTCTGACGTTGATGGATCTGTGGTCAGGGCAACTACATTATATGATATCACTTGATTAATTAGATGTATTACCATATTCTTTTAGCATCAAGCAAGTTTCCAAACATCAATTACTATGATAATTGCTACAAAGGATGTGTAATACTTTCATCAAGTATTGTTCAAATCTTTAATAAGGCATTGGGATCTCAATCCCTCATCTCATCAGGAACATTCTCATCTTTTCACAAACTCATCATCATGATTATATAATATGGGTATTTAAACCCTCTGTTCATCAAAGAACACTTGTTACCACTCATCAGGTAACTAAAACACCTTCAGGTCATCTGACCAAGGTAATCATGATACTAGCTTTACAAGCATCTAACATGGCTCTCAAAGCCCGTTTCATCTCTTGATACCTCTCACTAGGCAACAAAGCATGTTATGGCTCACAAGGCCCAATAATAAAAATAAATGAAACATCATAGCTCATACCTGGCTATGCTCATCATCTCATGGTACCTGCATGGTTAGTACACTTGATAACAATTATATCAATTATATTTTAGCACCATGCAATTCAAAGTAACACCACTTATACCCTTGTTAGGGTTATAGTTTCCCAATTCATATCAATTAGGATTACTCATCCTATTACCCACATTAGGGTTAGGGTTTATCATTATATTGTCCAAAATTAGGGTTTCGTACACTATCACCCAAGGTTAGGGTTTCACATACCTTTACCCTATATCAGGGTTAGGATTTCATATCAAGGTTTCACATATCATTACATAGTATCACCTTAAATTAGAGTTTCATGTCACATTACCCTGTATTAGGATTCCACATTACATTCTTGCCTTGAATTAAGGCTTCTTTTAACATTTCCCTTAAAATTAGGGTTTCATGTAGCTTTACCCAAAAATTAGGGTTTTCATGAAGCATTCCCTTAAATTAGGGTTTCTTATAACATTACCCTAAATTATGGTTACACATCACCCTAGATTAGGGTTATACTTAACATTGCCCTAGATTAGGGTTAGGGTTCGTCACCCTTCTCAATTAGGGTTTCATGATCTCTCTATCAAGGATCATACCCTAATTACATATTGTAATGAGTCATTGCTTCCATGAGCATCAAAGGTTAACCATTCAAAAGGTACTAACTACTTAAGTATCTTGAAGGTACAACCATTGTAATTACCTTTGATAAACATCATCAAAAATCATGGGGTTAATTGTACTTACATGGTTTGAGTCAATTAAACCTTCAAGGGGTATTTAAGTGCCTTGACCTTCAAACGGTCTTGAAGCACCTCAATCTTCAAACGGTCATGAAGAAATTGGATCTCAAATGGTTTGAAATTGTTTGGGCAACTAGCCCTTGAATCCGTTTAAGCAAAAGTACATTGAAGCCATATGAATAAATCACTCTTGAAACCACTTGGATCTCCAAATGGTTTGAGACCATTTGATCTCAAACGGTCTTGAGACCATTTGATCTCAAACGGTCTTGAGACCGTTTGGTCCAAACCTTCTCAAAACTGAATGGACCAATTAGGTTTCCATCAACCAAATCGATTCGGGGTTTCAATCATTGAACCACCCATCAATTAAACCATTGAATCACTTCTTCAATTGAACCATTGAATCACCATTTAACCTTGGCATGACCTAACCTCAAACGGTCTTGGTCTCAACCTCAAACGGTTTTGAAAACCGTTTCCATTCAATCAGTTTTGGAAACCCTAAACACCAAACGATCTTGAAGATTGTTAATCATCAAACGGTTTAGAAACCGTTTCATTCCAAATGGTCAACTTAAATACAAACAGTAAACTGTCCCAAATGGTCAACTCCATCCAAACGGTCAACTGTCCCAAATGGTTTTGAACCCTTCTCCTCAAACGGTTTGCAAACTATTTGGTCATCAAACGGTTTGGTGAAACCGATTGACCAATTTTTATTGGAAACCGATTGGAGTTGCAAATTTGGGAAAAGTGCCCAAGATGATGTCATCATCATCTACCTTCATTTCTAAGGTTCACATTATTATTGACTTCATAGAATCATCCATTACAACAAGTAATTAATCAAAAAGAAGGAGAAATCAACATAACTTGTAAAATTGGGGTTGAATAATGATGTAAATGGGTTCAAGTTATATAACTCTCCTTCAAAGAATGCTTCAAAGCTCCCAATCCATGTATCTAATGGTGGTTGAAGCTTTCTCAACTCCACAAGGTTCGTTCCTCAAGCTTTTGAGTGAAAAGGATTAGCTAGGATTGAAGATTGCATGGAGAAAAGAAGAAATCAAGCATTGATTTGTGATTTCCACCATGAATTCGAGGTTGAAGATGATCAAGGAGCTTACCTACAGGTTGGAGTTCGTTCTCCTGCTGCTCCTAAGTTCCCTTGTGCTCGTCCAAATCAAGGAAGAAAGAAAATTTGAAAAAGAGTCTTTGGTTGAATGGGAAATGAAGTGATTATAAAGGAATTTCAAGGAGAGAGAAAGTTGAAAAGCAATCCTTCAACTCCCCAAAATGTCCCACATACTCCCCTCTACTCCTTGCATAAGAAGGAATCCTCTTTTTCCTGTAATTCTTATTCATTATCCACAATTTAAAAGAAAAGAAATTAAGCACATTAATTCATATAATATTAATATCTCATATTTGAGTGGATATTACTTTTAATTAACTAATGTGAGTGGGCTCTCCACTCACTTAGATATTTTCGTGGCCTTTGCGAGGCATAAGAACGTCCACACTTATCTGATTTCAACCATCTCATTTTTGGTTGAAGGGCACTTCAATTAACATATTTATTTTTACATTAATTGAAGTAAAGTTCCATTTATGCTTAAATCTTGATTATTTTAATATCAAGATTCTCTCTCTTCCAAAATGATTCAAATGAGGCACCCCTCTCAAATTATTTTCTCTACATGATGCCAAGAATCATGAGGGACCTTCTTGATGTGGTATTTTGCATGTTGAACCCTAGGTTTTGGGTAAATTGCACATTACACCAAAACTAGGTTTTAATGCACAAAGATTGCTCAACAAGCTCTATCTTGGTGCTCAAGCTTGTGGAAGCCATACCACTGCATCATACTAATTCCTATGATGCTTCAACATCTGAGGAACGTTTTATCATGTACAATTTACAAGTTAACCCCTCAACTTGGGTAATTTGCACTTTAGTCCAAAACTAACAAAACATTGTTTCAACATTATTCAAAAAGGACTAAAATTGAAATATAAGTTCCTCTTGATCCTTAATTACTTTTCAAAAGATAATAGCAAGCATATAATCAACCTCATTAAGCAAAACATCTAGGGTTAACACATAACCCAGGTCAGGGATGTTACAATGTAAGCCTTGAGAGGCATTGGCATTCTGTGATGAGGGATTGAGATCCCATTGATAATGTGATAATGACAGTATTAATATAACTCAATGTTGTTTATGTTTTACAACTTGGTTGCCCCAATAATCCACTTAAAATATACTAATTAATTACAGTGGAACGTTTTATGTAGTTTGGCGTGGCCATATATCCATCATCGTCAGTAGTAGGTGATGGTGAAACAGGTTTATCCTGCGAGATTACCTGGAGCGTATATTGTTGAATATGTGGGGTTTCTCCTAGCCAATAGGAGGATTTGAGTACAACTGCGGTTATGTATAGAGCATGGTGAACAGGCCCATGGCTCAGTGATAATAGAGCATGGTGAATATGTTGGTATGTATGCCCATAGAGCAAGTCATGTGATGATTGTAATGGGATACTTTGTAAATGATTTGAATAATAATAAAGGCAATTTCCAATCTATATGTTTTAACTATTTCTGAGATGATAGTGTAACATGATAGATGTCTAGAGAATTGTTTTTACTCAATGATGTATGCTTTTAGGTCAAGGACCTAAATGGTGAGATCATACGGATGTTAAGAGTATACATTCTTGTTTAGTCCCTAGTCGGTTGTTATTATGGGAATAACCATAGACATCAATAACACTAAAGACTAGATTGTTTTTGGTTGATGACAGAATCTCATTAGTCATGATATAGTGATATCAAACCAAGAACATAGGTACTTGTTAGAGAACAAGTGTACTGGACAGACCCACCGTGAGAGTGACACATGGAACCATGATTTAGTAGTCACAGTCAGCTCTCACAGTGATGGTGTTGAATGTGATTCTTCGACTTGAAATCACTACACTCAACACATGTCGTTGGGTACACTTTGACATCATCAAACATAGTCCTGAAACATGGGTTGTTATAAAGGTGATGATTGGGTGACTTTGACACATGGGGCTTTTGAGGGGTGAGTGATAGATATGGGATTTGTCCCTCTTAAGGGAGTTTAATGTCCATGGCCACTTGATGAGTAGGATTGAGAAAGGCATGCACATGCATGTGTGAATCAATATGTGATATTGATGTCACATACATCTCACCCAGACTGCTCTGAGATCAAGGAAATGGATGAACGTTGAAAGGATGATTGTACCATGCCTTGAGTTCATTCAGGACATTAGTAACAAAGGAATTATACATTCAATGTAACACCATTCACAGATTGTAGGATTGAAAGTTGTTCTCCAACTTTTATTTCACTTGGGTAGTACTGATGTGCGACTAGGCACCGCTCTTTGCTTGTGACGTCATAAGTGTTATGGACTTTCACTACCAACGTGAAATGGACCTACAGGGTCACACACAAAGGAATTAACCTAGAAGAGGAGTTTATCCACAAACGATGTTTAGATTGATTACTAAAGGAGTTTAGTAGTTCAATTAAACACTCAATCAATTGATAGCTCAAAATCATAGTGTTCAAGGAGTTGGACTGATTGATTAGAGTATCGGATTGATTAAAACGGCAATTGACTGATTTTGCACAGTCTGCACTCCCAACCGATCGGCTCATGAGATGAACCGATTGGCTCAGGACAAGCTGAACTAACCGGTTCAAGGGTTGAACTGATCGGCTCAATTGGTCCAACCAAGTAAGTTGGGAAAGTCAGGTTGGCAAGAAGTTTCTCTTCGTTTCGCTTGTCCAATTTGATTGGAACAAGGATTGGTTTTTGGATCAATTTGAAACAAAAGAGGAAAAGTCAATCGGGAACTAACTAGGGTAGTGAACCGATCATTTCAGGTGTGAACCAATCGGCTCAGGTCCCCAACCGACTGTTTCATGCTTGAAACGATCGGTTCAGCTGGCGCATATTGGTTGTTTTGTGGAAAATCTTAAATCCTTCTACTTCTACTTTAATCCCACATTGCCCGGGGTAGAGAATCTTGTCCCATGACCCTCCTATATATAGGGGTATTGGGGACTTCTCAAAGTACAACTCAGAATACAAGTTGCTCTGCAAAGTTGTCATTCTCTCTGGTTGTGATAACCATGAGAGCCCGAGCAAGTGATGCCCGATAAGGGAGGCACAGTAGGGAAAGACAACTGCAGAAAGGCAAATAGTTGCAGGAGAGTGTGTCGGTGACTAGTACACTGACAGGAGGGTACGAATCCTTTCGGTGCTTTGTGCGACAAGGTGATTGGAGTTCCAGGTGGTCCGTGTGGACTACTACAGAGGGGGGAGACTTCTGCCGCTCAGAGGATAGCTGTCAATCCCGACAGTCCTGGTGAGACCAGGAGCTGCACAGACACTATCCAAAACCGAAGGTGAAGACCCCACAAGTCGTAAGGTAACGTCTTTGAGCAAGCCTCGGGACAAGGTATGTCTCTACAAACCATCCTTCCTAATGTATATATGTTGATGCGATTCCTTTATTCTGGGTTTGGAGAGAAGAAAATTTTTGTTTCCGCTGCCCTCTCTGTCTCTCCTAAAACCCAACAGAATAGGCCCATGGCTCAGTATTATAGAAGGGTAGTCTGCAGAGCTGACCCTTTGGCTGAGGCCACTCAAGCAAGAGACAGCAGTCCTACTTTGGTTTTCATACACTAACCACAAAGAGGTGAGGTCATGGAGTTCGGATCTCCCAATGACCTTGTATGGCACCGATTTTTGGGCTTCGCAACCAAAGGTTGTATTTGAGCGGGACGGCTCACTTCCTCAGGGCATAATAAATTGTAATCCATCCGTATAGAATATATTGCTTAAGGCAAAATATGGAACATTGACTGAGGCCTTGCTTGTACAGTTGATCTAGTTATACCTTGTAGTTATTTGTAAGATCCTTATATTTTGTGATAAGTTCTTATAAAGCTTATCTTGTCAATCATGTTCCATAAAGAAATACTTGGTTATATGTCTCCTGTATATTTGGTAAGATTGTTCATAAAATTAGTTCTGCTCAGGATGTTTCTCTTATGATCTACTGATATCAGTTACCTGCTTTACCTATTTTCCTGAAGTTTTATAGTTTCAGCGTGGAGTTATGTTTCTCGCTGGGACTGTGTGTCTCACCCCATTGGTTTACAACCTTTTTAGGTGACCGTGCTAGACGTGGTGGTGGTCATGAGGTTGCGGTCGAGCAGCAAGAAGAGCAGTAGGAGGCAAGAGATGGATATGCTATCATTTTGGTTGTTTTGTAGTAGAGTCCTAGAGTCAGCCCTGCACTCTCAGGTCCTCGGAGGTGTTTTGATGATGTTTTACGATGTATAGCTGATGTAGCTTGTGTATCCTATTGTTGGCCTGATGAGGCCCGTTATGTACATATAAACAGGTGATAAACTTTGGTGCTGACAGTACAGTTGGTTCTTATAAGCTGTTGACATATATCAAGGCTTGTAAATGTTTATATAACATGTTTCCTTACAGGATGAGGATCTGGATGTAATAGTTTCTTTGTTTATCTATTTTCTACAATCAGTTTTAATTAACTCGTGTTTTTGGAATATGTGGTTTATGGTATTTTTGTATATTTTCGCGTGGCATTTCGTTGTCTATATGATAGCGGGATGTGGCGCCACAAAAATAACCCGATTAAGACCTGGATCTGATAAAAATGAGATGATTATGAATCTGATTTTACTACTATGGCCACAAGGGAAATGACAATGAGAAAATATGCTAATGTGTCAGCATGAAAATTGGTAGTTTGAGGAGAAAAAAATATTCTAATATTACGATATTGTTGTATCTTTTCTCCTGGGTTGCTTGTGCGGAGTCGGGAGGAACAACCGGATCGCACCCTCTGGATTTCATGATGAAAGGCCATCGTGGGGGAGGCTGAAGAATTTAACTAATGGGGCATCATATACTATTAGACTCTGATTCTTTGGGCCAGGAGACAGTTATAAGAAGTCTTGACCTGCACTGTTTTCATTGTGAAGTGGATATTCGATCTTGGGTTTGTGTTCCCCTATTTGTTCTAGCAGCATGTATGTAATACAGAGCCTTAAATTGCTGCCACCAACAGTAGTAGTTTATAAGGAATAGGACGGACTCCCATGATGTCACCTTGGACTGTCATGGGTGCACCATTCTAATGGGGACATATTGCATGGTGATGTAGATTTGCGGTGTGTCTGAGTCGATAAGCCAAGTCCATAGATGTCAATTGGCAAAAGAAAGATGCCAGTAGTAGCATGTGTGCGAAAGAAGATCTTGAGGATGGCCCCATCGCTGGTCATGGAGACAAGAAACACTTGGGGAGGGACAGCCTGACATGGTAAAGGGGGAGTCTGGGGGATAACCTGACGTGATTCTGAGGGAGCGAAAAAGGTTTTATTTTTATGATAAAGGAAGAAGAAAGAAGACAACCACAGAGGCTGAAATGATTCATGGCAGGCAAAGAAGTCAAGATGTCGGTCGCCCGTAGGAGGAGGCTCTCTCCTTTGCTCTCTAGGGTTAGGAACAATCTGATACCATATGAAGAAGTGTAGTTGTTGTTGTTGTATTGATGTGTACACCCCTATCCTATATATAGGAGAGGAGGCAATTACAAGGAAGCACAAAGAAGCGAACTAAACCCTAATGGGCCACGGGTAACATGCCCATGTACACAATAGACTAATTAACCTATTAACTAAATAGGTTGATATTATAACATTTATAATTGATCAAATTATATAAACATACATTCTAGATCTTTTTGTATTATTGACTATCATCATTTAATGTATATGTGGTGTCATATATTGGTTATCATGGTCAGGGCATAGGATACAACCACTCTCTCTAGCATGTATTGATACTATTCTTAAAAGGAATCACACATTAATTGGAATCTAATCTCTTACATAAGCATCTATAGATCCATATAGTGTAATAGACGATATTACATATCTTAGTAGGTTCACCATAAAATCGCAGATAATGATAGACATATCATTGTGATCGTTTACAACATTGTTAACCTTCATTTGATCATTCTCCTTTACCTAGCTAATTGTATGCCTAAAGAACTGAAGTTGCACAGAAGAAGTGACGTTGACCTTCAGATCATGTGCTTGCTATGATCTTCAAAACATGATTTCCTAGTCAGTTTCAAGATGGAGGTCGAATATTTTACTCTTAATTGCCTAAGGTCATGGAACTGGTAGAATAGGGAGTAGTGGGGTTGATGATGAAGTAATGATGTTTGGTAGTCATCTAAAGATCCCCTCTATGACCATTGTCACTGGCCTCAGAAAGGTTGGAAGCAATGTCCTAGATGGAGGTAGGAGAAGGGAAAAAAATGATGGTGGCCAGAGTGGTTGATAATGAGGCGTGTTAGTGTATTTGATTAGATGGGCTTAGGCCCATTGTATTTTCCTTCTTCTCTATTTAGCCCATGTAATCTCTGGCTCCTATATATAGGAGACCCAACTCTCGTATTTGTTTTACCGAAATATAATTCTTCTAGATGATATCGGAGTAGTGTTCTATTCCTAAGCTTCCTTTCTTTCCTCTCCCCTCCATCTATCCTCTTGTGACGGCTGCCAACGCCGAATTGTACTTGATGCTTCTGATGCAACCTTTTGCATAAGAATTGACGCAGCATAATAAAGGGAGAAGAGATCGTGCATTCTTCATTTGCTCAGCGGCGGTGTTCCTTGTCTCCAGATTTGTTCTCTCTTCCTGCTCGTAATGGTATAGTTAATTGAAACTGTCAGCATCCATGCTTTGCGGCCCCGCACCAAGGAGTTGTAAAAGGTTAATTAACTAGAGTTGTTGCTAATGGTAATAGTGGATTTCTTCTCCACTATCACCTTCCAGTTCGTGGTTCTAATGCATAGTAGATATTTTATTTGTTTTACTCTTTCGGATCGCATCTTTCGGATCGCAATAGTCGGCTGAGTACAAACAAACTAAAAGAGAGAAACAATATTAAAAAAAAGGCAGAAACAAAAGACCATGTGTTGATTTATAAAGTGCTAAAAAAAACACGAAGGGGTAAAATTTTATTTTTTCTTCCTCTTCATGTGGTTCTCCTAATCTACATGACTGAGTGTTTTTCTTAAATTTGGAGATTTTATGTTCGTTTATCCTACCATGCAAAATTTTGGTACCTTTATCTTCTATTTGTGTCGTGCTCCATATTCCAGTACTTATATTGTCATATCATGGGTGATGATTCCAAGCCAACACCTACCATTATTTATAATGATATGCCCCATATTACTACAATAAAACTCAGTGATGATAATTTTCTACTTTAATTGAATGTTATTCAAACATTTTTAGAATCACACGGTAAAATCAAGTTCATCACTGAGGATGCACCTGATGTGCCTGACACTGCCTGGACTACAAACAATAGCCAAGTTCTCTCCTAGCTCTAGAGATGTATGGAGCCTGAAGTTGCATTCAAGTACATGTGGCACAGGTGTGCCGAGATAATATGGGATGAAATGAAACAATTATTCACTTGGGAGGATAATTGCTTACACATCTACAACATCATGGAAAAAATCTTCTCCAAGCAGCAAGGGGATCGTCCCTTGTCAAAGTACTACGATGCAATGAAGGCCCTATCATACCAATTAAATTTCTTCTCTCCAACGACCTCTGTTGAAGCCACTAAAAAGAGGGAAACTCTCCTTACTGGGTGCTTCCTTAACGGGCTTCACCCTCGCTTTGTTGTAGTCCGACAACTACTTCTGGTTGGCACCAACCTTCCATCTATAGACCAAGCATATGCACGCCTGACCCAGTCTGAGATGCTTGCTCCTTGCATCTCTCCCACTGATTTGGAATCTCCATCGGGAATGGTTGTGGCGGCCAGAGGCCATGGACGTGGGAGAGGTCAATGCCCAAAATGCATATATTGTGGCAAGTTGGGCCACACTAAAGAAGTCTGCCACTCAAAGCATGTCTATCCAGCACACTATAGGAGAGGTCATAGCAAGTGTTATGTCCATGTCGCTCAAGCATCTGCCCCAACAATTGGTCGTGCACCTTCTCAACCACAGACATCTTCTTAAACTT
The DNA here is from genome assembly GCA_963693085.1 of Alisma plantago-aquatica. NCBI lineage: Eukaryota > Viridiplantae > Streptophyta > Magnoliopsida > Alismatales > Alismataceae > Alisma > Alisma plantago-aquatica. The sequence continues at coordinate 839,686,038 of OY856410.1, read as the reverse complement.
CTCATGTCTCACTATCCAATGAGGAGTACAAATGCCTTTGTCAAGCTGTCCAATATTATGGGGATTATCCCCTCCACAACAATATTATCACTTCAGAGATTTACCAACTGCATGTTCTTCTGCACACCTAGTCACTGCTTCTCAAGGTAACTTTGAAGCATCCATACTTGCTTCCAGTTCTAACTGGATTATGGATTCGGGTGGACTCAGAATATGACTGGTATGTCCCATCTTTTAACCTATCTGAATCATATATCCCTCACTCCTTTATCACAATAGAGAATGGGTTGGTTAAATGAGTAACTTGGTGTGGCATTGTTCCTATCTCTTCTAAAGTCAAGTTAAATTATGTCCACTTTGTTCCAAACTTTCTATATAATTTGATGTATGTGGCAAAAACTATTCATTTTATCAAATGTTTCGTAACTTTTGGTCCATCTAGTTTATTTTACAGGATTGGAGGAATTTGACGATGATTGGGCAGGGTGTACGCTCTAGTAATCTCTACTACTTCTTTGCCCCACCCTCCAGCCTATCACGTACCCTTCTTGCCTCCATGCCACTTCAGCTGCATCTATGTCATGGCTATTTACCTTTAGACAAGCTAAAACTATTAGAAAGTTCTTTATCTTCATGATCTTCCATTCAGTGTAATGCCTATCAGCTAGGAAAATATCATCATCTGTCTTTCCCGGCCCGAATCTGTAGACAATCATCTCATATGTTTGACTTAGTTCATACTGATGTTTGTGGTCCATTCAAGACTACTAGTTACAATGGTTATAGCTATTTTCTTACATTTGGATGATTTTTCTAGAATGGCATGACTTTACTTACTTCGCACTCATGATGAAGTCTTTACATTAATTCACAAGTTTCACAAGTTAGTTTCAATACAATTTTCAACATCTATTAAGATTCTTCGAACTAACAATGCCCTTGAATATATCCAAAAGACTGTCTCCTCCTTTTTTCGTGAAGTAGGGATGACTTATCAATGCTCGTGTCCATACTCTTCACAACAAAATGGCATTTCTAAGTGTAAAAATTGTCATTTACTGGACATTACATGCTCACTTTTCATTCATGCCAACTCGCCTAAGTCTTTTTGGTCTAATGCGGTCCTCGCTGCTTGCTTTTTTATAAATCGCCAACCTTCCTCTATTCTCAGGAAGTGCACTCATTTTTCCATTGTCTACCCTCAATCCATACCATTCTCTCTACCGCCTTGGGTTTTTAGTTGTGTCTCCTTCGTTCATAGTTTTGATCCCAAGGCTGAAAAGCTTTCCCCCTGAGCTATCTGAATAGTATTTCTTAGTTATCCATATTCTCAAAAAGGATATACATGTCTTGACCCTAACTCTGGCAGAATCTATATCTACGGATGTCACCTTTCATGAGGATGAAATGTTTTTATCCAACTCTTCCCAATTGGTCATACTGATAATATGGTCTCATTGTCTAATCCACTCATCCCACTGACACCACCATCATATCCACCATCCACAACACCTAACCAATACATACAATATGAGTCATTGGCTGCATCTACTTCAACATCGTCAGTTTCGAACCAATCCAATCTACCGATGGCATTACGCAAAGGTATACGCTCTTGTACTATCAATCATCCCATTTCCAACATTTATTGTCTAGCACGTCTTTCTTCTTCTACCTCATCCTTTACTACTGCCCTAGACACAACATATGTTCCTAAGTGTCCAACATATGTTCTACGCCATCCTGGATGGAAAGCTTCCATGATGGAATAAATGTGGGCTCTCCATGACAAAAAGACATGGGATCTTGTGACTCTATCAGCAGGAAAAAATATTGTAGGTTGTCAATGGTTTTTCTCTATAAAAAATAACTTAGATGGTTGTGTTGAATGACTCAATGTGTGCCTGGTTGCCAAAAGACTCACCCAAACTTTTGGCGTGAATTACTTTGAGTCATTCTTTCCAGTGACAAGGATTGCATATGTTTGCATCCTTATCTCCCTTGCAACTCACCTTGACTGAACTCTTTACTAGCTCAACATCAAGAGTGCATTTCTTCATGGACATCTCTTGGAGGAAGTCTACTTGCAGCAACCACCCAGGTTTGTTGTTAAGGGGGCATTTTCTCACAAAGTATGTCATCTCCGACAATCTGTCTATATCCTCAAGCAGTCTCCAAGGGCCTGGTTCAACAAGTTAAGTGATGTTCTAACTCAGCTGAGTTTTCAAAGATCAGCCACCAACCACTCCCTATTCTTTTCCAAGTCATCCAAAGGCCATGTTCTTGTTATTGTCTATGTTGATGACATAGTCATCACTAGTGATGATATGATGGAGATATCTCATCTCAAGCAGTCTCTGCATACACATTTTTATACAAAAGACTTGGGTACCATGTGATACTTCCTTGGAATCGAAGTTCTCCGCTCAACCTCAGGGATAAGTTTGTCACAACGACGCTATGTCTTGGACCTGCTTCAAGAAGCCAACATGGTAGAAGCCAAACCAGTCTCTACCCTGATGGACTATCATACAAAGCCTATGCATGAAGGAGAACTCTTTGATGATCTAGAGAAGTATCTTCATATATTTGGAAGCTAATTTACTTAACTATTACTCGACCAGATATTACATATGTGGTTGAGGTAGTCAGCCAACACATGAGTCACTAGTACATAACCGACCTTTAGTGTCGGTTATTTAAGGCCTTTAGTGTCAGTTTCTAAGCGACACCTATGTGGGCGACGCTAAAAGCCCAGACGTTACGCGTCGGTTCAAAAACCGACGCCATAACCCTTCACGCGCCACTGAAAACGTGCCAGTAGGGCACTATAGACGTCGGTTATTAGATAAGAAACCGACGCCATATGCCTTCGCGCCACAGAAGGGCGCCATCTTAGGCACTATAGGCGTCGGTTATTAGATAAGAAACCGACACCATATGCCTTCGCGCCATAGAAGGGCACCATCTTGGGCACTATCAGCGTCGATTATTAGATAAGAAACCGACGCCATATGCCTTCGCGCCACATGAAATAGGCATCGGTTATTTATATAAAACCGACGCCATATACCTTCGCGCTACAGAAGGGCACCATCTTGGGCACTATCAGCGTCAGTTATTAAATAAGAATCGACGTCATAAAACCCCAACACGGCCGTGCTGGCCAGCACGGCCGTGGTGTCTGGTCTGCTGCCACGGTCGTGCTAGCCAGCACGGCCGTGGTGTCTGGTCCGCTGCCACGGTCGTGCTGGCCAGCACGGCTGTGGTGTTAAGGAAATATATGTCGATTACTATTAGAAACCGACATTGTAACGATTTGGCGTCGGTTTTATAGCAATAACTGACGCCTATTTTTTGTTTTTTTTCTGTCAGTCTACAGACCTGCTGTATGGCTGGTCGCAGGATGAGAAACCTGCAGTTCAGTTATGAACTGCAGGTTTTACGACATCCATTGATATCAGCCAACAACAAGCCACAAACCTGCAAAATTAACAACAAAAATATTCACATTTAGCAATGCAACCTGCAGTTCTATTTGATTTTCACATTTAGAAACAGTCATGTAGCTAGCAATTTGTAGTTCAATTCATTTTCACATTCACACATATAGAAACATTCATATAGAAACCAACAGTTTCATTCATTTTTACTCAGACACATGTAGAAACATCCAGACATGTAGAAACATTCACACATATATTATAATTCAGAAATTCATTTACAAAATATCATTCTTTAGTCATTATTCGCTATCAACATCCCAATTATATCTTAAATCCCCCACTACTTGTATGGTTGTTGACCATTCTTCTCTTACTTCATCTAATTCTCCTGTCGTATAGGGAGCATGTACATCTGGTAAGGCATTTCCTGTAGTGTGGTCAGTTGTAAACACTTGTAAAGAGAATGATGTATATATATAATTCATGAGCTATAAATAAGATTGATATATTTCATATTATCTAATGAGACTATATAATACCTCAGCAATACAATCGATGTCCATTGCGGCATATTTGATAATCATGTGCATAAATCGCATCACATAGTATCCACATGCCCATCTGTTGTCTTGTGTAGCACACTATAAATTCAAACATACAAAATATTAAAAAATACAACTAATTAAGCATTGTTCACATAAATAATATATACATATATTGCAGTCGGGAACTTACTTTCACGTTCTTCCAAATTATTGGCTAGTTCTTTTTCGTGAGGACCTTTCCTCCAGCCTTTTTGAACTCATCAAAACCCCTACATGTTAATGTAACACAGTACATTGCATAATTAAATAGTAATGTAATAACATATGTTAACGGATATGAAAATGAAATATTTCTCACCGGAATAATGCCATTTTCATTATGTGTCCATATTTTATATTCAATTTACTCCCCTTAGGATCTAAATAATAGACAGTGAACGTCTCGGAGACAATAACCAGTAACTCCCAATGCATACCACTAGAGGTAAAAAAGTTAAAAATTAATAACTCAAATCCACAATAAAAATGTAATTTTCTTAAGTCCAAATTATAATAATCAAAGTAAACTTACTTTACATTGAATGGAGCCATTATCATTGTCTTCTTATTTTGAGAAAAATTTGAAAAAGCCTCACAGCAGTATTATTGAACTGACGGAGGGTCTTTAGCTACTAGAGTAATCAAAGATGGAATCAAAAATCCTACATGTTCGAATGTAAAATCTACACATATCTTGTCTAAGTAGCTGCAAAATATATATTAATTACGCATGCATTAATAAATAAGAAACCAGATCACCAGATCCTACACAAGGTATATGGATGTATAAAGAAGATCTCACCTTATCCATAGCTCTATCACATATGTATTTAGCCAATCATATCGAAACAACTCCAAAATATCTTTTATAAATAGTTTGCTTTCGTATGATTGACCTGCAACATCTGAATCTATAGACACAGTTATAGGGTAATTTATATCATGTTTACCTAACCATATTGCCATACCCCTACAGTTAGGACCTAACGGGACAGTTAGGTCATGTGGAACCCCACTGGGTAATGTAGGAGGTGGAAGTGGAGGCCTAGATGTTGTGGATGTCTTCTTTTTAACCTGTATATATATATAATAATTTCAGATCAACTGACATCATATACACACACTAACAATTTAATGTAATGTAAATTTACCATACAATTTCAGTAAAGATGACATCCGCTTTTAGCCACAATATCACTCCGCCTTATGCCTCACCAAGCGTTTCACAATCTGGGTGGGCATATGGCAATGGAAGATCCATCCACTTGGGGAATATATGTACCGGGCTCACACGAATCCAACTAGCTGGTAATGGAGACCCGTGAAACATTTCCCCTGGTAGGGATGGGTAAGCTTACGCCTCTGCAACGACATATTCATTAACTTTTAGACGGTATGGCTTCAACCCCTACAAATTTTTGTGTAAACAATGTTATATACATATATACATATCATCTTGAAAACATATCATCTTGAATTAAAAAACTAGTTACTATGTCAAAAAATACTTACAGCGGATTTGCTAGGTGGTGGGTCTACAGGATTACTCCCAACCTCTGCAGTAGGAGTAGAGCCTGCAGTAGGAGACACGATATATGTATCCAAGATTTACTCCTAATGAGTAAATCTTGGACGGGTTTCTAGGCCAACAAATACATGTGCTGTCATTCTTATATATAATAAATGTGTACCACCTATCCCATTCTTGAACACCTAATCTCACTAGTAAGTGTATAATGTGTATTGGGTTTTCCAGAAAATTTCGACAACATTTCCCCACTATTCTCCAAGTACATATGTACTTAGAGAACAAACGGGGAAATGCTACCAAAATTTTCTCAAAAACCCAATACACATTATACACTTACATCCTAAGTGAGATTAGGTGTTCAAGAACAGTCCCAAACCGGGGACTATCCAAGATTTACTCCTAATGAGTAAATCTTGGACGGGTTTCTAGGCCAACAAATACATGTGATGTCATTCTTATACCTACAATCCTAGTTCTTCAAGTTAGGGTGATTATTGATATCTTTAAAAGCATGATTGGAAATTTAGGGAAAAGTTCATCATTTACATTCCAAGCATGTCACATGTGTGCATTACAGTTCATCATTAAGCAAGAAGGGTGATTAGGATTCTCAATATAATCAACAATGAAACCATTAGTAACCATTGCAAATGAAACCATTCTCAATATACTCAATATCTACCAAAATGTTGGACCAAAACCATTGCAAATGGATCCTAAGAAAACCCAGTTTGTGATTGTGTGTACATGGCATGATGCAGAATTCTCAAGAAATCAGGAGAACTCTAGGCTATAACATTAGTAACTACCTTTCAGTATAGTAATCTGACTACATTGTAGATTATCATCAATAATCATTTCAATTTTGCAATAGAATGTTCTAACCAAATCAGTACCTAAACCCTAAACACAAATAAGTAAATAACTTTTAAAAAAAACGCCCAGTAGCTGCTTGGGCGTGCCTTGGCACCGCCCAAGCAGCCGCCAGAGCAGAGGAAGAAGGAAGAAGGCAGGGCGGGCATACCTTGAGGGTAGAGGAGAGCAGCGGTCGGAGCAAGACCTAGCAGCAGCTGGCAGCCGGCGCCGACGGCGAGGAGAGAAGACGAGCGGCGACGAAGGCGGCGAGGAGAGCACAGCAGCCACCGGCGGGGGCGGCTGCAAGGAGAGGAGAAGCGCCGGCGGAAGGGAGAGCAGCGGGAGCAGCGGCGAGGGCGCCGGCGGCGAGTGGTGGTGGCGCGGGGGAGCAACGGCGGCCGAGGCAACGACGGCGGCAACGACGGGGAGCAGAATCGCCAGACCTAGCAGCTAGAGTCGCAATGAAACATAGAATAATGGGGAAAAGTTCTGTTTGCGGGACTATTAACTGTACCACAGGCGTCGGTTATTCAAAACAACCGACAACTAACACTAACAGTGTCGGTTCTGAACAACAACCGACACCAATACTTGATTATAGTCGTCGGTTTTAAGCTACAAAAAAACCGACGTCTATATTCATATGCCGGTTAAAAAAATCGTTCTCGATTTATGATCATAGTCGTCGGTTTCTACTTCAAACCGACGCTTAAAGGGTGTGAAAAATTCCTCACAGACAGCGCGGGAAAACTCATAAGCGTCGGTAGTTGTAGTAAAATTGACGACCAAAATGTGCCCAATTTCTGTCTCACGAATAACCTTTAGTCGTCGGTTTTTTATTTATCAACCGACGCCATATGTCAAATTTTGGAGGTAATTTTTTTTGCTGGAAATTTTGGATTTGGCGGTTAATTTTAGGTGTCGGTTTTTTATTAAGTAACCGACACTTAATAAAAGTGGTACCCGTGTCTGGTCACCCTTCATAGATTGGATGTCGGTTTATGTTATCAACTGACACTATAGAGTTTAGGTGTCGGTTTATTTATACAACCGACACCTTAAAAAGTGACTTTATAAGCCATTTCTGTAGTAGTGAGTGCACCACTACAGGTCCACTAGTCTAGCATGCAACACATTCTTCTCTGTGTAAAGAGTGCACCAAGATGAGGATTCCTCTACAAATGTTCTATGACCAAGGTAATCTCCATCTCTACATATGCAGATGCAAATTAGGCTGGTGGTTCTAAAGATTGATGGTTCACTTCGGTCTATTGTGTCATGATTGGCACTCACCTAATTTCTTGGCAAAGTAAAAAACTAGTTGTGGTAGCTCACTCCAACACCAAGGAAGGATATCGGGCCATGGCTCATGCATGTTGTGATCTATAGTGGGTCTGATCCATCTTGACTAGGTTTGGAATTCCTTTTCAACTCTAGCTACTTTATACTGTGACAACCTAGTGGATATACACATAGATAATAATCCAATCTTCCATGAACGCACAAAACATATTGAAGTTGACTGTCATTTTGTACAAGACCTAGTCAAAGCCAAGCAGATCATCACTCCTCACATTAGAACATGTGATCAAGTTGCAGACATCCTTACCAAACCTCTTCCTCCTACTTTATTCAAATATATGGGCGTCAAGTTGGAACTTCACAATGTTTACTCTCCAACTTTAGGGGGCGTGTTAGTGTATTTGATTAGTTGGGCTTAGGCCCATTGTATTTTCCCTCTTATCTATTTAGCCCATGTAATCTCTAGATCCTATATATAGGAGACCCAACACTCTTATTTGTTTTATCGAAATATAATTCTTCTACAAGGAATTTGCAAACCTCACATAGGGTATGTAGTGAGTAGTCATTAGTTTAATTTGCTTTGCAGTGAGGATTAATACACCGTAGGTGGCATTGCTGCAGAATGGATAGTGGTTGGGCCTTGCATGTGCCTAGCAAGAGCACGTAGAGGGGTAGTGTAGGTGGCGATGGAGAGGGAAGTGTATTTCACAAATTGCATGTGTCCACTTGGTAAGTCATTAAATGCCAAAGAAGATGCAACAACATCCTACTGTCATAATTGTTGGATGTTAGAGGAGTGCAATCTTCGAAGGATGTAGTTGGGTGATGAGAAAATAAGAGGTGAGGAAGGAATAGAGAGTGGGAGAGAAGGAAGACAAGGAGAAGTAGAGAGCTGCATTCGGTGTAATGTTTTTCTGGCTGAGTGTAAGACGACTATAGAGATAAGGAATGAAGTTGATGGTGGTTAGCAAAACGAAATAAAATGAAAGGGAGGTGGAAGAAATAGAGAGAGGGTGACTGGGTGAGGGGGGAAGGGGAAGAGGAAGAGGAGAAAAAGAAAGAAGACAGAGGAGAAACTACCAACGATGGCTAGAATTGTACAAGCTATAAATCAATGTAAGAAATTTCAAAGGGAGGCCTCATGTGATACATGATAGAGAAAAGGAGAATGGCCAATTGCATAATAATGTAGTAATATCATACAATTAAACACATTAAAGTAATTTTTTATCAACTAACTAAATGATCAAAGGAAATTTGATTGAGACAAAATTTGCTAGGTAAGCTAATTATGATATGGTGAATCCATTTTTATTCTGAATATCCTATTTCAAACATATTTGATATTTTATTTCTTCATTTAGTTGATAAGTACTCATTTACTGTACTTATTCTCCTTTTAATGAATTTGATACATTGTTTTTTTTTCATTTTCATTCATCAACTAGAATGAGGATGATTCTAGAGCGCCAAACTAGGACCAAAATTTACCAATAGGTGAATTTTTATAATAAACCCCTCTATTTAAATAAATTAGTTTTTTAATCCTACAATTTCATTCAAATGAGTTTTGCTAATACATGTTATTTGACTCCAATTAATCATGATTTAATCTGAATCACATGAACTAATTATTATTTAAATTTGAGGGCATAATAAATAAAGGAAGGTAGGTCAAGTATCAAGATTTGGGTATGTTATAATTGATGACAATAAGAAGAGACTCAGCTTTGGAGAGGAAGGGGAGAAGAATGAATTAAAAATAGGACAACATTTTATTGTAATGGGATGCAAATACCAATATTGGCATAAACAACATAGACTCATGGAGGAAACTGACATACAAAGGCTATAATGAATAAGGAAACTCTAAATAACAATTTGGGAGCATATGTGTTTGCAAAGTGGGCTGACAAAACACAAGACTATATTGAAGAAGACAATTCTATCGGGAAGGTAATTGCTGGCATGATGTAGAGGAGGGTCATAAATGAAATGGAGAACAACAAAGTTGATGCAACAGTAGAGTCAAGCTTGTATGTGGAACACATGTGATGAAGCAGGTAATCAAGATCAAATGCTTTCTTCTTTGAAGGAGCCAGCCACATGGTCAGACCCTACTGATATGCTAGGTTTAGTTTGGGAACCACAGACATCACAGTAGGCAAAAATAACAAAAAGAACAGTATGAGAATACAACCCAATTTAAGAGTGTAGAAAACATAAGAAGACTTCCCACTAGCATGGGGATGGAGGAGAATGAGGATCAAGCAATGAGGTTATCCAAAAAGGGAAAGAAAAGGAGAGATAGGTACATGGAGGAATCAGTACATGGAGAAGGAGTACATGAATGAGAACATAAAAAATTCCAGTAGAAAATAGTCAGGGTCATTGACCAAGTAGCAGAGAAGGGGATGAACCCTCTTTGTGAACATCAATGTAACTATCAGACTGGAACTATCAGGGGTTAGGAAACCCTAATACAGTTTGTACCTTTTGATAATGGTGTTGGAGGGAGGGTCCCAAGGTGGTCTTTCTAATGAAAACTATGGTGAAAGAAAAATCTACAGAGGATTTTAAGATGTGTGGATTTTTTAACATCTTAGGGTTGAGAAGCGTAGGGAAGTCGGAAGGCTTAGTCTTGAAATGGAAGAATTTGAATGTTAGCATTAAATAATACTCCCAAAACCATGTGGATTGCATCATCCAAGATAATAATGGTTTAGACAGATGGAGGGTTGACATAATGGATGGGTAGGACAAGGTGATAAACATAAAACTTGGGATCCAATGAAGAACCTTAATCAACGTTAAAGTTTACCCACTATCTAATTCATAGACTTTAATGAAACTTGGTCTAGTAGTGATAAGGAAGGTGGCTTGGCTAGAGTAGAGTGAGCTATGCAGCATTCAAGGACATTGTAGTCAATTCTTAGCTCAAATATTTGGGATTCAAGGTAGGAAATTGACTTAGTTTAAAGGATTCTCAAGAAGGGACGAAGTACGTGAAAGTTTGTACATGTGTTTCCTAAATGAAGATTGATTTCAAATACATGGGAAACTGATAGTGAGACATACTCTTACTTGTGATTCTTATCATTTAATAGTCTTCTTAAACTTCAAAAATGCAAAGATTTGGACTAAAGGGGACAAAAACCCATAGTTTGAAACATGGTGGATGACAGACCTTGATCGTCAAAGCATTTATTCAAGAAGTATGGGTTGATCAAGAAGTATGGGTTGATCAAGAAGAAAAAGATTCAAATATAATCAGACAACTCAATGATAGTCTTTCAATATGACTAGAGAAAAGTTTAAGAATTTGAAATAGAAAATAAAATATGCATAAAAACTTATAAGAGCCCAAGATAGATGCCCATTAGATGGCATGCTTGGAATGTTTGAAGACCTACATAGGGAACTTCTAAACCTCAAGCAAATAGAGGAAGGATGGTGGTTTGTGAGATCACAAGCCAACATAATGAGGAATTGAGATAAGAACACAAAGTATATTCATCACAAAGTAGAGCAACGTTGAAGAACATATTACATCATAAGCCTTATGGATGATAATGGTGCATGGAGAAAAAAATAAGAGGAGATGGAAGGCATCACATTTAACTTCTTTGAAGTTTTTTAGTTATGATAATTGCATTCAGGAACCGTATGAAGATTTGGGTCAAGGAAAAATTAAAATTTAGAGGGAAGTTACAGAATTGGAGGGAGAATCAAAGGAAGAAGATGTATGGAAATTTCTATCTCAGATGCAACCCACTAATGCAGCACGCCCATATGGCATGAATGTTATTTTCTATCAAAAATCTTGGTCAATTGCTAAAAGAAATGCCATAGCTTTTATCTTGAACTGGTGGAGGGAACATGATCCAAAGGACATAAATAAAACTACCATTATGTTGATTCCAAAGTGCCACAATCCAAAAAAAATACTTAATCAGGACCATTGATTTGTGTAATGTTCTCTACAAAGTCCTTTCGAAGTCTTGGAGAATTGGATGAAGCTTCTTCTAAATAGAGTGATATCTAAGAACCAAAGTTCTTTTGTCCTAGACTGACTTATTAATGATAATGATTTAGTATATCCTCCATATGATTGATCTGAAGAAGAAAGGAAAGGTGTGTGCAACAATACTAGAGTTGGACATGAACAAAGTATATGATAGAAATAGATGGAACTTTTTAAATGCAGATATGGAAAAATGGGTTTTAAATGCAGTTATGGAAAAAATGGGTTTTGTCCAAGAGATGCGGTTGAAGATTTCTTATTGTGTATCTAGTGTATCCCAAAGCTAGACATGAGCAAGGTATATGATAGAATCAAATGGAAAGATAGAAAGAAAAGACATGTATGATGGTATTAAAGTTGTACATGAGCAAGGTATATGATAGAATTTATTGAAACTTTTTAAATGTAGTTATGGAAAAATGAGTTTTGGCTAGAAGATGTGGTTGAGGATTGCTAATTGTGTATCTAGTGTGTCTCACTCGCTTCATCTAAATGGAATGAGAAAAGAAAAATTGCACCAAGTAGAGGACTCCACAAATGTGACCCTATCTCTTACTTTTTCATGCTAAACTTTTCTTTATGTCCATTACAAGATAGAAAGTTATATGTGGGCCTTGACGTGTGTTTCTCACCTATTCTTGTAGATGATAGTATCTTTTTACTAGAGCAACTATGGTAGAATGCTCTTGTTTAGCTGATTTAATCAGTAAGTACGTGTGAGCATCAAGTTAGAAGATAAATGCATCCAAATCATATGTCTCTTTCAGTAAGAATGTCCAAGAGCAAAGATGTGTGTCAATTCACAACAAGCTCTAGATGAGGGAGGCAGACAAGCATGCAGTGTATGTGGGTTTACCGACAAGCATGAGTAGATCGACAAAAATCATCTCCCCGCACGTCAAAGAAAGAAAATGAAAGAATATGCAAGGGTGGACGAAAAAAACTCATGTCAAGGATGGGCAAAGTATGAAATAATGATAAAGGAAGTGACATAAGCAATCTCAAACTATATAATGATCATTTTTAAGATCTCTGGTTGTATTATTGATGAAATTTGCAACACAAATGTAAAGTTCTATTGAGATTCAAACGGGAAAGAGCAGAAGATTCACTTGAAAGCATGGGGCAAATCCTGTCACCCAAACATCAAGGGGGATGGGGTTTAGAGATCCCAACAAAATTTCATCAAACTCTCCTTGGCAAACAGTGTTGGCGCCTGCTTATGCATTCGGATTCACTGACAGGGTTCTCAAGGTCAAATATCTTAAAAGAGCTTTTTTGCGGATTCCAGGAGAGGTGGTTACACGCCAAGCTTCATACGGAGGAGTCTATGGGGGCGCGAAATCACTGCTAATAGAAGGCATTAAATGGCAAAATAGGGATCGGTGACGTTGTCTATTCTGGGAGGATATATGGGTACCAGGTGATGGAAAGAAAATACGTGATGGAAAGAAAACACATGGAGATGCCTAGTCAGTGATTTCATTAATAATGCGAACCACACGTGGAAGAAACAATTACATGAACATGTCGTCAGCCCGAGACTAGTCAAACAAATAAAGATGATTCCGCTTCCACATTCAATACAAGCTGATAGGACAGCATGAGAAAGTAGCAAGAGTGGAGATTTTTCTGTTGAGACGGATTACTGGTATGGGCTCTTGGGAATACACCACTTTGGAACGCAAACCCGGAGGACAACAGCATGAACAAATGGAAAAAAATTGGAGCCAATTTCTCGTTTAATATATCAGTTTAGTAAGGATTTCTTCTCTACATTTATAATAATCAACAAATGGAAAAAAAATTGGAGCTTACATTGGTCTCCCAAACTTATACATTGTCTCTGACGAGCAGTAACGAGGTGTCTGGCTACAAGGGGCTGGCTAAAGGAGAGGCACTGCCTACCAAAGGGCCAATGTCCTCGCTGCATTGTGGAGGAGAAGTCAATTGTGTTTGAATGCAATCGGAAGCGGGAATTGGGTGAATGAGCCCCCACGACATCATTCTCATTGCTGACAGAGTTATATACAGAATGTCTGCTGTTACAAGACCTGGTATCGGGTTAACGGGTTAACAAACGAACAACTCAACCCGTTCAAGAGCAAAGGACATACCCCGCTCATATATTACATTTCACAGAGACAATTAAACAAACACTTTTCCAAAACGCAGCATACAAGACTATCCATTGTCTTTGTAATTATGATTCAGTTCTGGATTTGAATTGCCTTGATACTCCCCCGCAAGCTGTGCCGTAGTGGAGCACAGGCCAAGCTTGAATATTAAGTTCTTGAAGATTGTTTTGGTGACATCTTTGGTGAAGACGTCAGCCAGTTGATCCTTCGAAGAAACAAACTGAGTAGTAATGTAACCTAGCGCCACTTTCTCTCTTACAAAGTGATAATCAAGCTCTATATGTTTTGTACGAGCATGAAAGATGGGATTGACAGTCAGGTATAGAGCACTCAAATTATCAGAATAGAGAATGGAAGGATGAGATTGAGACACACCCAGGTCTCGAAGAAGCGAGGAGAGCCAGGTTAGTTCAGCAGTTGCATGTGCAAGAGCACGATATTCGGCTTCGGAGCTAGATCGAGCTACAGTGGATTGCTTTCTAGAGCTCCAAGAGATACACGTCGAACCAAGAAAAGTACAATAGCCACTGGTAGAGCGTCTGGTGAATGAACACCCAGCCCAATCAGCATCGGAGAAAGCGGAGATACAAAGATCAGTTTCAACAAACAGTTGTATACCACTCGTAATAGAGCCTTTGACATAGCGAAGAATACGCTTGACCAGAGAAAGATGAGAGATAGTAGGTTGATGCATAAATTGGCATGCCAAATTCACAGCAAAAGTGAGATCAGGTCTGGTAATGGTTAAATATTGCAATGAGCCAACGATACGCCGATAATATGTAGCATCCACAGGTGTTTCTGATGTGTGTTTGGAATTCATACATTGAAAGTCAGGTGAAACTGGGGTAGAAACGGGCTGACAATCAACCATGTCATACCGTTCCAGAATCTCACGAGCATATCTGGACTGATGTAGAAGAATGCCATGAGCATTGAACTCAACCTCCAGACCTAAGAAGTAGTGCAGCTTACCGAGATCACGTAAGGCAAACGCAGCTTCTAAATCATGAATGCACTTGTCTAAAAACCAGTTGTTATTACTAGTGATGATAATGTCGTCAACGTATAACAGAAGAAAGACAATGATATTCTCATGTCGATAGATAAAGAGAGGGGGATCATCTTGACTGGCAAGAAATCCATATTCAATAAGAAAATTACTGATTTTTGTATACCACGCTCTGGGAGCTTGCTTTAAACCATACAACGCCTTCTGCAGTTTACAAACATACTGCTTCTTATCTCCATTGCTAAAGCCAGGCGGTTGTTCCATGTATACATCAGTCTCCAAGGTTCCATTTAGGAAAGCATTACACACATCGATTTGTTTGATGATCCATCGTTTTGATAAAGCTATAGTAAGAACAGCTTTGATGGTTGGAGACTTGACCACCGGACTGAAGGTCTCAAGATAATCTACTCCTTCCTCTTGAGTAAAGCCACGAGCAACCAGTCGAGCTTTTAGCCGATCCAGAGTTCCATCTGCTTTTAATTTTGTCTTAAAAACCCATTTACAGCTTATAATGTTGGTATGATTAGGTCGTTGAACTAAGGTCCATGTTTGATTTTTACATAAAGCAGATAATTCATCCTTCATTGCCTGCAGCCATCCAGGATGTTTTAGAGCAGCTCCGATATTCTTTGGTAAAGATGGTACAAGACTGGTAGACAAAGCATATTTTGGATTAGGTTTAACAATCCCTGCTTTGGCTCTGGTAATCATAGAGTGAGTATTGATCGGTTGTGTCACCTTATCAGATGACAGGTCACCACATTTCTGTGACCCAGATGTATCAGATAGTAAACCTGAACCTCCATTTTTAGAGTGAGCATCTTTTGGAACAGAAGAAGAATAGGTCGAAGCTATGGATTGATCTTTTGCTGTTGTATCGTATATGACCGATAAATCATGAACAGAGGATATATCTCCAGTGGTTAAAGATTTGTGACATAAAGGCGTTGTGCTATCAGTAATCAGATTTGTCATTTGCTCAGTAACAGAAGGAGATACATTCTCATCAGAACATGTATGCAAAAACTCATGATAGAAAGAACTCACTCCGTCTGTATATGTTGAAGGAATAGTGTCTTTAAAGGGAAAAACAGATTCATTAAAGACAACATGTTTAGATACAAAAATACGATTTGAAGAAACATGTAAGCACTTGTATCCTTTATATTGCTGACTGTAACCAATGAATACACATGGTAATGAGCAAGGCTCAAGTTTGTCTCGTGCTATATCCCTCAGGTATGGATAGCAAAGAGAGCCAAACACTCGTAAGCAATCATAAGCAGGTGATTTGTTGTGTAGAACATTGACAGGACATTTAAATTGCAGAGTAGTTGAAGGTAGCCTGTTGATCAGAAAATTAGCAGTAGCAAAAGCATCTATCTAGAAATGTTTAGGCATATGGGAGTCAAATAACAAAGCAAGACCAAGTTCTACAATATGTCTATGCTTCCTTTCTATAGCTCCATTCTGCGCATGATCATGCGGACATGATATATGATGTACAATTCCCTGATCAGTTAGAAACTTCTGCATTTTAGTGCTTACAAATTCACCTCCTCCATCGGATTGAAAGGTCTGAATGGCAAGATTGAACTGAGTCTTGACCATTGTATGAAAAGATACAAATTCAGCAAAGAAATCAGATTTATTCCTTAAGGGTATCAACCAACAGTATCGACTATAATCATCCATCAGTAAAGCATAGTACTGAAAACCTTGTCTGGATACAACAGGAGCTTTGCCCCAGAGATCGCAATGTATTACAGAGAATGGTCGAAGTGACCTTATGTGCTTATGCACTACAGGAAGTTTCCTACTCTTACTCAGTTCACAACTATTACAAACATCTTTATATCGATTTGTACTATCTATACTTTTGTTTTGTATCAGCAACTGTAGAACTTTGTGATTAGGATGCCCAAGTCTTCTGTGCCAGATCACAGCTTCAACTTTCGTGAACCGATTTGAGAAAAAAACCTGATGTCCTCCATCTTCGAGAAGATACAGTCCTCCCTTACACTTTCCTTGCGCCAGAGTCAGATGGTTCCGAACATCCTTTATGTAAAAAGCATCATGAGTAAAAACAAAATAACAGGGATATGTACTTGTGAGCTTAGATACAGACAATAGATTTCGTTTTATGTTAGGTACAAGCAACATTTTCATTAAAGGTAGCTTGCTTCTGTTATAGACATATCCATCTCCTATATGTGATATAGCAGCATATTGACCATTTCCCATCATAATATGATCGTCTCCTTGATAAGGTAGAACAGACACAAATTTACCTGCATTCTGTGCAACATGATCAGTGGCGCCAGAATCAACATGCCACTCAGTAAAATCATTGTCAGTGACTTTCATGGCAGCTAAGGCAGTGGTGTTTTCTGTGACAGCTCAAGGAATTTCAGTGCTTTGAAAATGTGTATCAAATCTGTGCCAACACTTATAAGCTTCATGACCTCTTCGTCCACAAATCTGACAAACAACTGGTCCCCTGCTATAATTCATATTTCCAGCATCACCTGTGTTTTGTTTAGCAGCTTGAGGAAATCCCCTACCCTGAGAGGTAAAAATGGAACTACTGCTGTTTGGACCACTTCCAAGAATCCCCGTGTTGTAATTTGTAGAGTAAAAATTGTTTTGAGCTCTTCCTCTCCCTCTGTTGTAGGTATTATGATTGTATCCCCGTCCTCGACCAGGACTGTAACTATTGTTGTATTGTTGTCCACCACTATTTTGAGGAGAATAGTCCTTAGTATTGTTACTGATACCTCCTTTATCAGAATAGAAAGCAAGAGATGGAGTAGTTTGTCCTTTTCTAACTTTTCGTCTTTCATAATCTTGCAGCAGAGAAATGATATCAGTATATGGTGGAATAGGAGGTTTTAACATGGACACAACAAAGCTCTCATATTCAGAACTATCGAGACCATTCAGTAGAGTAAAAACTTTCTCCTTCTCTGTAACTGTATGACCTATAGCATTCAATTGATCACAAATATTCTTGAAATTCCTTAGATACTCGGCTATAGTGGATGATCCTTTTTGAAAAGTTCGTAGTTGAGAGACTAATTCAAATTCTCTAGACTGAGAAGATTCAGCGAATTTTTTACTTAGAGTCAACCAGACTTCAGCAGCAGTTTTACAACCAATCGTTTCCCCCATAGCTTCCTCAGAGAGTGAACCACAGATCCAACCTTTTACCAGACGATCAGTTTTCATCCACGCTTTATATTTAGGATTTAGATCAGGTTCTCCATCCTCAGTAATTATCATCGAAGGGTGTGTTTCAGTTCCATCCAGGAAACCTTCGAGACAGCAACTCTCAGCTAGGGTTCTAATTTGAGACTCCCAGAGTAGAAAATTGTTGTGATTCAACTTGATGGATACGAAATTCGAAACATTCAGCCCCAGGGGGTAAGGATAACCAGTAGATATTATCAGTTTTCCCATACTCGACTCTCCAGTTGTTTCAGACGTCATGATTCTCAGTAGATAGGAAAACAGAAAGGAACAAAACACAACGACCAGAGAGGAGAGATCTACTTTCCCTTAGATCAACACACAGATCTATCACCGAGATGTAGAAACGCACTGATAAGATAGACTAGTATGCAGCAAACCTGACCCGATGTCGCAGATGAGAGGCAGGTGTGATGGAGATGACTTTGATCTGATCCAGCAATATGAAGAGAAACACCGATGAAGATGAACAGATGAGAATAACTCAGTACTTTCACCGATGATGATCAGAAGAGAAGAGAGAAGCTCGATTCCTTCACTGATGATGAACAGAAGAGAGGAGAGAGGCTCTATTTCTTCACCGATGATGAACAGAAGAGAGAGGAGAGGCTCGATTCCTGCTTTGATACTTTGATCAGATCCAGTATCCCGAAACGAAGCGTCGAGAAGAAGCGCCGATGATGATCGGAAGGGGAGAGCGCCGATGAAGAGGAGATCTAGATTCTTCCTTCGTCTTCTTCTTTAGACAGGAAACCCTAGATTGGAGTGGGGTGAGAGATGAAAGTCGAAGAAGGGAGCGGCGTCGCTCCAACACTCTGATACCATGTTTGAATGCAATCGGAAGCGGGAATTGGGTGAATGAGCCCCCACGACATCATTCTCATTGCTGACAGAGTTATATACAGAATGTCTGCTGTTACAAGACCTGGTATCGGGTTAACGGGTTAACAAACGAACAACTCAACCCGTTCAAGAGCAAAGGACATACCCCGCTCATATATTACATTTCACAGAGACAATTAAACAAACACTTTTCCAAAACGCAGCATACAAGACTATCCATTGTCTTTGTAATTATGATTCAGTTCTGGATCTGAATTGCCTTGATAAATTGCTCGTGCTCTTGTGACCTGCAGGGATATAGACACCATCTGAAAATCAAATGATGCAACGAATGTGACATGTGATGCGTCATGGTATCATTTTACTGACTTCTTCAATTGGACGCTGGTATCTATCTGCCTATGGGGTCAATTGGTTAGAGAGAAACGACAGTCTTCGACTCAGCAAATGAGCGCTTCAAATATCGTCTCCTGGGTATCTACGTATGATCGCGGAACACAGGTGCTACAGCATGGTGGTCAACCCAGGAGACAGACTGCAGAAGACGAACGTGATCGCAAAAAAGGACGAAGTTGCGGGTGGGATTTATGAAGGCAAACACTGACACTTCATGGTCCCGTGGCCACCTGCCCACAGTTGGATCTGCAGTCAGGGCACTTTGTTCTTGACGGGCAACATACCGAACACAACGAATGTAACAGTGGCCTTTTCATGACTGTGGAATCAGACTCCCTAGAGTTCATAAAACTTAATTAATGACAGAAAAAAAAAAATGGAGGAGCACTTTGGGTGTCTTGGGTTTGAGCGAGATGGGGAAAACCTTTCTGAGTATTTCTTATGGAAAACGATTGCTACCATTCCATTCATCCCCGGAATCGCACCTGGGAGACTTTGGTAGGGCGCCCGCCCCTGCTGGGTCCAAATCTCCTGTGACTATTTTATGTACCTAGGAATCTCACCCATCGGTTTGTGGGGCCCATAGGGAAGTGTAAATCTGGAATTCAGTGGGCACATTGTGCCGGGCATAGAGGATTTGAACCCCCCCCCCCTCTATGCTCATATGCTATTCACCCCAAACCCGACATCCATAACTCATCTATTTCCGCACATCTGCCTAGACTTATCGGCCTGTAGACTTCTCGTGAACTTAAGGCGACTCTAGCCTCACATGTGAAAATTGGGACATTGCACGCTTTAGAGGGGCTTTTCAACTAGACTATTAGAAATTCCAGATTGACCCTTTAATGTCTATCCATAAAAGTTTCGTACGCAAAGCTATTTGAAGAAGATACATCATGCCCAAACTAGTTACTTGAGTCTGTCGACATATGCTACCCCATGATTATAGCATAGAATGCCCCTTTCACGGGTTGAAAGATTTAACAGTTCTCATTTTATAGAATAGCGCGAAAGAAAAATGTTCATACTTCCCCTTTTGATTTTCAATGTCTATTGGTTCCAACTCTCGTCGCCTTAGTTTCTACTACAAGTTTTTTTACAGAGGCCTACATGACACACAGAAAAACAAGTTAAAAGAGAAAAAGAAGAGGAAGAAAGCAGGAGGGAAGGAGAGGAGAAATTTGATAACCCATATTTTAGGGCTCTAATAACCAATATAGTATTTTAAGACCATGTGTATCATTTAGATGATTGATCCCAAATTGAGGAATTGGTTATTTAATTACTAGCTCTTTTCACCCCAAAATAACTAGATATGCAATTGATGATTACCAGACCAAGTTGAGTTCAATTATGATGAATAACTTTTATTAGTGAGCTTGGGTACTTATGAGGCTAAAAGTTCTAATTAGTAGTCACAACAAACTCAAGTAGCCAATTAATGAGCCTTGAGGTATGTTAGTATCATAACACATGTTTATGGACATGTAGGATCAAGATTTTATTATTATTTGAATTGAATTCAAGGTTTGTACACCAAATTATAAGGTTCTTTGAATAATTTATTTGCATGTCTAAATAATGGAGTTTGTGTATCAAACTTTAGCAGGAGCTACTTTAGGATATTATGAGCCTATGTCTACAATTTTAAAATTTTTGGAGACTGCTACAAACATATATAACTATTTGTAGACGAGGACATTAATGATATAAATGTTATTGGACTTTGGTCTTTTGTTCATTTATTAGCTAGGCTGCGACTGCTTGATGTCACGTTGGCATGTCTGTTGGGAGCGGCCCTCAACTAATAGGCGTGGATGATTTCAAGACCTTCGATGAAGATCTTGTGGTAGGGAGGCCATCCCTTACCTCCGATCATTGCGGATCAGAAGGGTCTGACCAAGCGGATACTCATCTGCACTGGGTAGAGCACAAACTACGGATCAATGTGAGTTTGTAACTGAGAGATCCTCACCACCGCACTCTCAGAATCTCAACAAACCCTATTTTGGAGCCTGAAGTGGCGTATCTGGAGAAAACTGAACTCTGTCCCTAGCGCCGTCTCCTTTAGAGAGAACCAGAGAGATCATATCCCCATCCATTCCTTCTTTCTCCACTGCATTCTGTAGTGACCAAGCAAAAACGATCACAGGTCCCTTCTGAATCCTTCAACACTATCATTTTCTCAGTTGTGTGGGTAATGATGGCCAACGAGTCCTACAACCTGTAGATCAAGGTCGGGTCTTTGGGGGAGAGCCACGAGCAATCCTACCATGTTTTGGAGGCACCATCCATTTTGCAGAAGACCTGTGACCATCCTCAATGGCAAACTAGAGCCCAAGGATGCGAGGAGAGGATAACCCCAATTGCCTCCCACCTAGCCCCGTCCTCACCGAGAGTGGAACAGACTGAGAGCTCCCAGACTCCCCATCTCCAGCCATGGAGGGTGGCCTCAAGATCTGATCTCCTGGCATCTCAGCCTCGTCTAGGGTCTACCTCTGAGTTTGAGAGCTTGTGACTGAGCTCCTTGTGCTGAGCTAGGAGAGCAAAGACATCTGGAGAGTTGAACCCTCTTTCTCATCGTCCAACTCATGGCAACGGCCGGAGTGGAGGGCAGATTGGAGGTTGAACCCTATCTCACCTGTCCAGGGGCAGAGGCGCTCCTCACCGGTGTGGAGGAGCCGGTGAGCTTTTTTCTAAGGCGGGGGTATCACAGAAAGGGAACCCCTGATTCCTCTCCACCATTCTTCATCGCCATCATTAGGGATATCACCAGATTCACCGCCGTAGTGGCAAGGTTATCTGCCTAGCTCCATCGAGATGATGATGCATGGTTGAACGGGAAAGGTTGGATCTTAAGGCAACATAGTTCCTCACTGGAGGACTGGCTTGCAGCGGCACACTGGCGGAGAACAAATCTCGTGCGGCAGAAGACCAGTCGAGGTGCTCACGCTCCAGGGAATGCGATTGAAGAGGAAGACCGAGCAACCCAGCCTGACCCAGCAATGAACCAACCGGTTCGTCTAGCTTTGAACTGTACCCCCACTCTAATAACCAATGTGGGCCAATCCCAGACTGCCACCCTGGGCGATGGACCCCACAGAGCGAGGTAAATATCTCAATTTAAGTACAGATCTTAGAAAATATATTAAAAATAGCTCCAGTGTCCTATAAATCCTCCAAAAATACCTCTAGACTCATAAAATGATCCCCTATATTACTGAACCCTTAGTTTTGGATTTTGCAACTACTGATGATATTCAATTTAGGGTGAAATGCTTCTTTTAGGGTTCATTTAATTTGTATAATTAGAAAATGACGGATATAAAATACAAGAACAATACTCTTGAACCCTAATACCACTGGGAAACCAAATGTGAACTCTGATATGAGAATTATATCAAAATACTAGATCTTTTCCCATTTATGTATTTTAGATGTTTTTAACCTTATATTAATTATAGATAATAGATAAGGCATCAGAAAAATATGAAATTCGTACCAGACCTTAATAATGACATATAGATCAGACTAAAAATATTAGATACCATCCTAACATTACATTGACCTAGGTTTGACCAAAACCCTAGCTTGGACCTAAATAATCAAGACTAATGATGTTCTTTTATTAATGATGATTAATTTGCTATTAATCAGGTGATGACCAGAGATGTAGATGATCCAAAATATAAATAGGAATCTCTGAACTCAGGTACGTGGGATTTATTAAGTATAAGACTAGTTTTCTGGTTGCCTATGATATGCAATATCTTGAATGCTCGTATTTGGATATGATTGCTTGGTTGAACTAGTATGGTTATACTTTGCCAAATCTAATAGAACATAAATGAGTATGATGGGTTGTAGCTACTAGAGCACATAGACTGGTGTGGATGTATGTTGCCTAACATGGATGTATGATTCCTTGGCCCATGTTAGATGTATGATGATACTATATTGCCCACACTAGATGTAAGTCAAGTGCAAGTATGTGTAGTACAACCGCATCAAAGTGAATGCAATAAAAGGAATGTTTACCTGATTATTGCTTGAAATAATGTTTTCTTTTACTCTTTCTTTCTCAAGATTATTTCAATTATGCAAGCATATTAGTATGTATCTTTCTACCCACGTGCACAACACCTTGTGTGTTGATTTGTTGTTTCACGTATGTTTTAGGTTCAGAGCTAGCTTGGGATAAAAGATGGGAAGTGAGCAGTTGTCCAGGTTGTACCTATTGTGTAGATCCTGTTAGCATACATGTTTAGACTTGTGTAAAATTCTCTGATAATATGCAATTGTAATTCATGTTGTAATTTACATGTTGAATGCTGAGAAATGTTATGGTGTTGTTATATTGAATGTTCATGTATGTGTATTTCACTTCTGCATCACTCTCTGATATGATTGGATGATGTTTTCAGATTCTGACATCTCATTCCCAATAGGGTTTGGAGAAATCAAAATTCGAGGACATCACAGTTGGTATCAGAGCATGAACAATAGCTACACCTAACAATTGCTCACCATAAAACATAAAAAAAAACTAAATTTCACCTTTCACTTTAAATACTAGAAACTTGGTGAGTTGTTGAATAAGGATTAGGTTCGACTTAGCCTCTAGGTTAGAACCTAGATGTTTGAGAACTAGGTTTAGGCAAGTGTATGAAACCCTCTCCATATAGAGCTCATATGTATTGGGTAGCTACACTAGTCTACACCTTGTTCTCACCATTTCACTAGGTGACATGGCACTAGACTATCTACTGTGTGTGGGACACTCGTTTTGCTGATTTAGTTTTGTTTTCTAATCAGCTCACACCTCGACGGTTTTCTCTGACGCCTTCTTTCTCAGAGAAAAACTATATAATATTTTATTATATATATGTAAATATAAAAATGAGTCCCTCACATAGGAGAGTAGTGGGTGTTCATGCAATCTAAGTGAAAGGGAGTGACATCAATCTAGAAGAGAGAATAGATCTAGATTAGATGTCTAGAGCCTCATAAGGTTATGTGATAGATAGATAGACAAAAGAAAGATGAAGGAAATAAGTATTTAGAATCTTACCTAAGTTGATCTATGATGTTATAAGTTTCCTTATTAAGATTTGAGTTGCATATGAACTGAATACACTCTTAGAGGATCTATGCTAAGTTGTGATGATGATAGTACATTCCCTTTTTCTACTTATGATAAGCTAAGTTAAGATAGAGATGAGTGTGCATGAGCCTCAAGCTCCTACACAAGGAGGATGTCTAGTGGTAGGATGAGATATGTGGTGAACTCTAGAGAGAGTAAGACCCACAAGGAGAAGGTCATAGGACCTAGACTCCAATATATGAGATATGTAGAAAGAAAAAAAATGTCCTACACTAGATTACCCTCGAGGGTTGAGTTGAGTCTGTATGCATGATTCAAATATATATGTGAGAATTGGGTAAAAGAAAAGGATGGGTAGATGACCCATATGATAAATTCAATCCTTTGGCTGAGTTAGGTCCTAGCTTGAGTGACATATTTTATGGATCTCATCATTAGTTGCAAGTGAGGTAATATATGAACTCTAGTTATGAGAGTATGATGCTTTGTGCAAAAGATACTCAACATACATGTTCTCCCTTCTTCTTCTCTTTCTTAATATATGATGATAGAAACCTCACTTGAGCTATATGGATGATTTATATATGAGGAGTCACTCGTATAAGCTTTACCTATTCTATATCCCCCCCAATATCATACATGCAGCACCAAAGATTGAAATCATGATAAGTTTGACTTTAAAATATTCTCTTCCCCTTCATATGAAACATGAAAGATATGATGCTGAGATCATGGGATAAACTTAGTATATTCTCTTTTTCCCTTCACATAATACGTGTAAGACATAAAAAATTGAGCTCATGAACTTGATATATATATATATATTGGATCATAGAATATATGATCAGAAATATAGTTCGTAACTTTGATCCTTCTCCATGTATGCTTCTAAGTTGAGTATGAATATCACACCATAGAGTGAAACCCTAATGGTCAAACATGTTATGTAAGCCCTTCTTAAGTAGAAAAATTCTAATATCAAGGATGAAGATAAATTTCCTCTAATGTTGAAATACTAGTATGATGTTGATCATAAACCACACTAATGTTGTTAAGCCTGATGATTCTGGTAAATGATGGCATGATAATTGGCATCACGATATGATTAATTGGGTGAAGCATGAATCCTTGAGTAGTACCTTCTTAACTTCATATGTATGGATAAAACCCTTGTCCTTGAAGGACTAGGAGGATGCAAATCCTAAAATATAAGAATGTCATTTGATGACTAAGACACTAAGTGATGCTACAATTCCTTAAAAAAATGATGCTCCCACCTATATAGGGCGGGACGGGTACACCCTATATGCTCTAAATCCTAACATAACAACCTAGGGTGCTTGCAATATTATGACACACTTGTAAGTGGTGACTTAGAAAATGTGGAGACTCCTTGATATCACCTTAAATTTGAGACTAGTTGAATTTCGAGGATGAAATTCCATATAAGGTCGGGTGAATGTGATAACCCATATTTTAGGGCTCTAATAACCAATATAGTATTTTAAGACCATGTGTATCATTTACATGATTGATCCCAAATTGAGGAATTGGTTATTTAATTACTAGCTCTTTTCACCCCAAAATAACTAGATATGCAATTGATGATTACCAGACCAAGTTGAGTTCAATT
This sequence comes from Alisma plantago-aquatica, assembly GCA_963693085.1. Classification (NCBI taxonomy): domain Eukaryota; kingdom Viridiplantae; phylum Streptophyta; class Magnoliopsida; order Alismatales; family Alismataceae; genus Alisma; species Alisma plantago-aquatica. The sequence continues at coordinate 839,659,912 of OY856410.1, read as the reverse complement.
ATGATGAATAACTTTTATTAGTGAGCTTGGGTACTTATGAGGCTAAAAGTTCTAATTAGTAGTCACAACAAACTCAAGTAGCCAATTAATGAGCCTTGAGGTATGTTAGTATCATAACACATGTTTATGGACATGTAGGATCAAGATTTTATTATTATTTGAATTGAATTCAAGGTTTGTACACCAAATTATAAGGTTCTTTGAATAATTTATTTGCATGTCTAAATAATGGAGTTTGTGTACCAAACTTTAGCAGGAGCTGCTTTAGGATATTATGAGCCTATGTCTACAATTTCAAAATTTTTGGAGACTGCTACAAATATATATAACTATTTGTAGACGAGGACATTAATGATATAAATGTTATTGGACTTTGGTCTTTTGTTCATTTATTAGCTAGGCTGTGACTGCTTGATGTCACGCTGGCATGTCTGTTGGGAGCGGCCCTCAACTAATAGGCGTGGATGATTTCAAGACCTTCGATGAAGATCTTGTGGTAGGGAGGTCATCCCTTACCTCCGATCATTGCGGATTAGAAGGGTCTGACCAAGCAGATACTCATCTGCACTGGGTAGAGCACAAACTACGGATCAATGTGAGTTTGTAACTGAGAGATCCTCACCACCGCACTCTCAGAATCTCAACAAACCCTATTTTGGAGTGTGAAGTGGCGTATCTGGAGAAAACCGAACTCTGTCCCTAGCGTCGTCTCCTTTAGCGAGAACTAGAGAGATCAGATCCCCATCCATTCCTTCTTTCTCCACTGCATTATGCAATGACCAGGCAAAAATGATCACAGGTCCCTTCCGAATCCTTCAACACTATCATTTTCTCAGTTGTGTGGGTAATGATGGCCAACGAGCCCTACAACCTGTAGATCAAGGTCGGGTCTTTGAAGGAGAGCCACGAGCAATCCTAACATGTTTTGGAGGCACCATCCATTTTGCAGAAGACATGCAACCATCCTCAATGGCAAACCAGAGCCCAAGGATGCGAGGAGAGGATAACCCCAATTGCCTCCCACCTAGCCCCGTCGTCACCGAGAGTGGAACAGACTAAGAGCTCCCAGACTCCCCATCTCCAGCCATGGAGGGTGGTCTCAAGATCTGATCTCCTGGCATCTCAGTCTCGTCTAGGGTCTACCTCTGAGTTCGAGAGCTTGTGACTGAGCTCCTTGTGCCGAGCTAGGAGAGCAAAGACATCTGGAGAGTTGAACCCTCTTTCTCATCGTCCAGCTCATGGCAACGGCCAGAGTGGAGGGCAGATTGGAGGTTGAACCCTATCTCACATGTCCAGGGGCAGAGCGCGCTCCTCTCCGGTGTGGAGGAGCCGGTGAGCTTTTGTCTAAGGTGGGGGTATCACAGAAAGGGAACCCTTGATTCCTCTCCACCATTCTTCGTCTCCATCATTAGGGATATCACCAGATTCACCACCGTAGTGGCAAGGTTATCTGCCTAGCTCCATCGAGATGATGATGTGTGGTTGAACGGGCAAGGTTGGATCTTGAGGCAACCTAGTTCCTCACCAGAGGACTGGCTTGCAGCGGCACACTGGCGGAGAACAAATCTGATGCAGCAGAAGACCAGCCGAGGTGCTCACGCTCCAGGGAATGCGATTGAAGAGGAAGACCGAGCAACCCAGCCTGACCCAGCAATGAACCAACCGGTTCATCTAGCTTTGAACTGTGCCCCCACTCTAATAACCAATGTGGGCCAATCCCAGACTGCCACCCTGGGCGATGGACCCCACAGAGCGAGGTAAATATCTCAATTTAAGTACATATCTTAGAAAATATATTAAAAATAGCTCCAATGTCCTATAAATCCTCCAAAAATATCTCTAGACTCAGAAAATGATCCCCTATATTACTTAACCCTTAGTTTTGGATTTTGAAGCACAACTATTGATGATATTCAATTTAGGGTGAAATGCTTCTTTTAGGGTTCATTTAATTTGTATAATTAGAAAACGACGGATTTAAAATACAAGAACAATACTCTTGAACCCTAATACCACTGGGAAACCAAATGTGAACTCTGATATGAGAATTATATCAAAATACTAGATCTTTTCCAATTTATGTATTTTAGATGCTTTTAACCTTATATTAATTATAGATAATAGATAAGGCATCAGAAAAATATGAAATTTGTACCTGACCTTAATAATGACATATAGATCAGACTAAAAATATTAAATACCATCCTAACATTACATTGACCTAGGTTTGACCAAAACCCTAGCTTGGACCTAAATAATCAAGACTAATGATGTTCTTTTATTAATGATGATTAATTTGCTATTAATCAGGTGATGACGAGAGATGTAGATGATCCAGAATATAAATAGGAATCTCTGAACTCAGGTACGTGGGATTTATTAAGTATAAGACTAGTTTTCTGGTTGCCTATGATATGCAATATCTTGAATGCTCGTATTTGGATATGATTGCTTGGTTGAACTAGTATGGGTTATACTTCATCAAATTTAATAGAACATAAATGAGTATGATGGGTTGTAGATACTAGAGCACATAGCCTGGTGTGGATGTATGTTGTCTAACATGGATGTATGATTCCTTGGCCCATGTTAGATGTATGATGATACTATATTGCCCACACTAGATGTAAGTCAAGCGCAAGTATGTGTAGTACAACCGCATCAAAGTGAATGCAATAAAAGGAATGTTTACCTGATTATCACTTGAAATAATGTTTTCTTTTACTCTTTATTTCTCAAGATTATTTCAATTATGCAAGCATATTAGTATGTATGTTTCTACCCACGTGCACAACACCTTGTGTATTGATTCGTTGTTTCACGTATGTTTTAGGTTCAGAGCTAGCTTGGGATAAAAGACGGCAAGTGAGCAGTTGTCCAGGTTGTACCTATTGTGTAGATCCTATTAGCATACATGTTTAGACTTGTGTAAAATTCTCTGATAATATGCAATTGTAATTCACGTTGTAATTTACATGTTGAATGCTGAGAAATGTTATGGTGTTGTTATATTGAATGTTCATGTATGTGTATTTCACTTCCGCATCGCTCTCTGATATGATTGGATGATGTTTTTAGATTCTGACATCTCATTCCCAATAGGGTTTGGAGAAATCAAAATTCAGGGACGTCACAAGAAAAGTAGTTATTACTCTTATTTCTTAACTAAAAATGAGAAAAAGATAATTAATTAGTGATAATAGGAAGAATTGTTACATGATAACTTTTTTATCTATATTAAAATATATTATGAATGATTAATACTCATAATAAGTAATATCCATTTTTGAGTACTTATCAATATTCATGTTTATTTTATTTTTTCTTTATTTTAGAGTATTATTTTTGTACACTCATATTGTTCATTTATTTGTGAGTATTGTTTTATTTTTTGAGTGTTTTTCTAATTTTTATTTGTGTGTATATTTGTTACTTTATTTATAAGTACTATTTTTTAGTATTGTTATTTTGTGCTCATAATGTTGTTGTTTATTTTTTTTGAGACGAAATATTGTTGTTTATATATGAATACTGGTACTTGTATTTTTTTGAGTTAGAAGAGACATTAGTCTCCCCCCTCCCTCAAAGAGCATGCCAAAGCCTGGATGACTACAAGGGTGGTAAATATTGTACGCAACGGGAGGTTTGAACCCGGGTCCCCCGGGTAGGACCTGTCGTGCTCAACCATCCGTGCAACACAGGCCGGTCACAATACTTGTATTAAATACACTTCCTCTTATCACGATTTCCTCTTATCACAATTCCTACAACTATAATTGCCTATCTCTCCTAAGCAAAGAAAGTTTTAGTTGATCACAAATAGTTTATTGGTAAATATTTCTATTTTTAATAAGTCATTTCTCTTTCCTGGCAATCTATATTCATTTCAAATGCAATCCTGTGTAAAAACCTATGCAGAATTGTGTGCCCTTTCTTTCCCAATAAATTCGGTTTAGAATGGGGGATGAAGGGGTTTTTTTTTATAAAGGGCACCTGCCATTTTATTAAGTGATCAAATCATTTACAACAAGTGCAAGGATCTGATCCTCGAACCCCTCTCCACGAGAGATGGGGTTTACAAAATGACAAGCGGGTGAGGCCAAGGCATGGGCCACCCTATTGCCTTGCCTCCTAACAAAATAGAGATTGAAAGACAAAAAATGAGAAGAGAGCTCGGAGATATCCCTGACGATAAAGTGCTCATAACCACATCCACCATATCCCTTCTTCACAGCCTCTACCAGAAGTAGACAATCGATCTCCACAATGACGTCTGCAAAACCCTTCCCAAGTGCGAGCGGCATGCCTTTCATAACAGCCACACCCTCCGCACTAAACACCGAGTATGGTTGTTCTAATCGACACTGGGAAATCCACAACAGTCGTCTGTGGTCATCCCGTATGGCTGCACCACAACCACTGTTACTTGCCAAAGAGATGGAGGCATCCGTGTTGATCTTGACGCTACCCGGTGGAGGACGGTGCCAAGCTACACTGTCTGAAGAAGGGAGGGAATCCGCTACGGTGCTCACGGCTACATGGTAGTGTACATATCTCCTAACAATGTTAATGAAGCTCGCTGCTAGGCCCGGAAAGAATGGAGGATGCTCGTCAAAGATGTATTTGTTCCTTGATGTCCACGTAATCCAGAGAAGCGCCGCACCCTCTTCCTTACGTCTATCGTTCTCCTCATCCAGAAGGTTGTCCACAAAACTCCCTATGTCGTGAAGGTCCGTCTGTCCCAACCAATCGAACTCACTGGTAGCCCAGATCCTCCTTGCTATCTCGCACTGGAGTAAAACATGCGTCGAGTCCTCACGTTGTCCGCAATGATGGCAGCCCTCATCCGGTGTCACCTGCTTTTTCTGTAGCTCCGTCATAGTAGGGAGGATATTTCGCAATGCTTTCCAGATAAAGTGTTTCAATTTCGGTGGCCACCGTTCTCTCCACAGCCTTTTCCATGTCTCCCCTTCCTCCCCTTCCCACAAATCCTCCCCCGCCCTTAAGAACTGGTAAGCACTCTTGACAGAGAAAATCCCATTGCTTTCCTTATCCCAAAAGAGACTATCTTCCATACGCCACCGTGGAAGTGGAATGTTTAGGACAGACCTCGCAAGGTGAATGGGAAAACACTCCTCCACTGTCTCCCTCCTCCACTTTTTCGTCTCCAGACAAATCAAGTCACTCACCCAGTTATACTCCTTCGGGCCACTCACCAAGTATCTATGTACTGTTCCACCCAGGTGAGGGATCCGCCTATCTCTATAAATGTGAATGTCCTTCCCATCACCCACTCTCCATCTAAGACCTTCCTTGACCAGCTGCAGCGCCCCCCATATGCTCCTCCATGTGTAACTGGTACTACCCCCCATCCTTGCATGCAAGACAGTAGAGGACCTATAGTATTTAGCCTTCAAAATCCGGGCAGCCAAAGACTCACCATGAATCGCCAATCTCCATCCCTGTTTGGCTAGCAAGGCTTGGTTGAACACCTTCATATCTCTAAATCCCATCCCACCACTCTCCTTGGGCTTGCATAACCTTTCCCAACTCATCCAGTGTATCTTCCTCTCCCCTTCCTTCGACCCCCACCAAAACTAAGCCATCATCGCCTGGATCTCATCAGTCAGTCCATCCGGTATCTTAAAGATACTCATGAGATATGTGGGAATAGCTTGGATGACTGCCTTAATGAGCACCTCCTTCCCAGGCCTTGAAAGGAACTTCTCTTTCCACCCCTGAACCTTCTTCCACACTCTATCCTTTATCGTAGCAAAGACAGCTTTCTTGGATCTCCCGATGAATGTAGGGAGGCCAAGATACTTCTCATGCCTATCCACCTCTCTAACCTGCAGTCGGTCCTTAATTAGCTCCCGTCTCTCTGCAGAAATATTCTCACTAAAGGAAACCTCTATCTTCTCATAGTTAATTTTCTGTCAGGATGCCCTCTTGTATTGGCTGAAAATATCAGCTAAAGCGGAGCATTCTTCTGAGGTTGCCCTTATGAAAATAATATTGTCGTCTGCAAAGAAAAGGTGAGTGACCTTCGGCGCCCTTTTGCAAATTCTCATGCCATGGATTTTATTCTCCTGTGCTGCTTTGGAAAGGGAAAAAGAGAGAGCTTCAGCGCAAAAAAGAAAGAGATAGGGAGAGATGGGATCACCTTGGTGAAGACCTCTAGCGGGGGTTGCAGTGCATCTCCTTTTGCCATTGACGATGATCTTGTGGGATACGCTAGAAACGCACTCCATCACTTTATTCCTCCAAACATCTGGGAACCCCATTCTCCTCATAACCTTCTCAAGAAAAGCCCACTCCACCCGGTCATATGCCTTACTCATGTCGAGCTTGAGAGCCATCAAGCCTTCTCTTCCTCGCTTCTTGTGCTTCATAGTGTTAAACATCTCATAGGCAATAAGAGCATTGTCTGTTATCATCCGCCCCCTCACAAAGGCACTTTGGTTCTCCGAAATAATGTCCTTCAAGAGTGGCTTGATTCTATTTGCCAGCACCTTTGTGATAATTTTGTATGAAACATTACACAGGCTTATAGGGCGAAACTCAGAAATTCGGACCGGGTTGCTCGTTTTGGGAATCAGCACAATATCAGTATCATTTATATCATACAGAGTTTCCTCCCCTTTCCACCATCTATCAATAAAAGACAACAAGCTGGATTTGATCACCTCCCAGAATTTCTGATAGAAAATAGCCTTCATTCCATCTGGACCTGGAGCCTTATTGGGATGCATTTGATTAAGAGCCTACCAGACTTCTATCTTCGTCGGGGCCTGGTTAAGATGGGGAAAATTATTTTCAGAAATAACACCCGGCATATCAGCAATGAACTCCTCCATCCCAATTGGGACCGAACTGGAGAAAAGCAAATTGAAATACGAAGAAATAATTTCAGCGATAGATTCCTGCTCCGTATGCCAACTACCGTCCTCCTTGAAGAGACCATGGATCATATTGCGCCGCTTTCGTTGACTAGCTTTGTGATGGAAATACTTAGTGTTCTTGTCGCCGTCTCTCATCTCATTAGTTCTAGCCCTTGCTAACCAATATCTCTCCTCCAAACGATGTAGTTCCTGCAACTCATTTGCTATGTCTGTACATTCCTTCAACATGTCATTGGAAGGTGGCCGATTTTGAGCACTAACGAGTTTCTTCTCCGTCTCTGCCAATCTCCTCTTGATGTTTCCAAATTTTTCTTCTACCCATTTGGAAAGCTTCTCTGCACAGCTATCTGTCTGACCACTGAGACCCAATTCCGCATTGTTGTACCACCTCTTTACACTCCGGGGAAGATAACCAGAATGTTTCAAATCTGAATTTTTTCTCATAAGAATCGTTTCCCGTGCCTCATCTTTCCTCCCACAAAAGAATCTGTCCATGATCAAAATTGAGAATAGGATAATTCTTGACCCGCCTTACGTTAAAGATATCACACCAGTGCCTGACTGCCAGGAAACGATCAAGCCTTTCCAGTATGAGATTTTCCTCGTGTAAATCACACTTCCAAGTAAACTTGCACCCCGTAGATCCCAGGTCCGTTAGAAGGCAATTGTCAATCGCCTCCCTGAAATTGTGCATCTGCCATTCATTCCTCGGCTGTCCTCCCTTCTTCTCTTCATGAGATAAAATTTCATTAAAGTCACCTCCGAGTAGAACAGGACCCCTAGCCTGAGCACAAACCTCCTCCATCAACTCCCATGTACGTCGCCTCTCCTGTGTAGCTGCCCACCCGTACATCCCCACAAAAAGGAAGCAATCCGAATTGCCTTCCACTCCCACCTCTGCTGCAATATGGTGATCAGAAAAAGACTTTATCTTGACATCATCTCCTCTCCACCACAAACCCAAACCCCCCGCTCTGCCTATTCTATCAACACTAAACCCTGCATCGAAACCACACTTCCTTCTCACCGCCTCCTGATCTCCTCCTCTACACATAGTCTCCATGACAAAGACTATATCGGGCAATTCTCTCCAAGACCGCCTTCTCAGAGAGTCAACCATCCCAGGGCTGGCCAAGCCCTAGACGTTCCAACATAGTATTTTCATGGTTGTTCACAGGTCTGGTCCTTGCCAGTACCCGCTACTGAAAAGGAGGTAGAAACTCCCAGACCCTCCTGCTTCCTCCTTTTTTCCCCATGCAACTCCACCTCCTCTGTCCCTTCAAGGACCCCTTCCACTTCCCTTCTATTCCTTTTCCCCCCCGTCTGATATCTATCATCGCTTGTCCCCGTCTCCCTCCCTTCACCCATTTTCTATTCTATCCTATTGAATTTTCCCATACTTCTCCCCCTCCCCCTCCCGATCTTCTTCCTTCCTCCTTGTACCCCCCCTAATTATATCAGACCTCCTTCCTCCCATGCCTGTGGTTCCAGGTGCAAAGCAGCCCCTCACCTCTCCAACTCCATTTACCTCCTCCCCCAACGCACCCCTGACACCATCTCCATGGCGGCTGACAGAAGCAGGTAGGTAGGCAGATGTATGAGTCACCTCCGACTCAGCGTTGTTGATCATGGGCTTCTCACTAATCTTCACCACCCCCGACTCCTGCATCAGTGCCCGATCATCGTCGTACCTTGTCCTCTCGCTAGTCACAGTGACATGCATCTCCCGGGGCTCCCTTTCAGTAACTTGTTTTGACATGCTCGGAGCTGTGTGAGTGGCAGCAACTACCTTGTCGCGTCCCCCATCAGTGATGTTGCTGCCGTCAATGGCTCCCCTGGTCTGCGTATGTTGATTGCCCATCCTCTCCTGCCCAGTCCGGCCAACGCCGGTGGCCTGCCCTCCGCCGTCGTTGCCTTCTAGGTCCGTCGCCCTCTTGGTGAAAACCCGTTCAAGGTCCTATGAAGACAGTGACCGCTCTGTGTCCCTCGTCTCCATCATCTGGTCTTTTTGTCGATTGCATGAAGCAGTGGCGTCACTGTTGCCCAACGCACGGCCCCCCGTCTTCGGTTTCAAAACGAAACGCAGCTCCTTCTCCGATCTGCCCAGGAGTTCCTCTTTCATCGACGTCGCCCAGCGCTTGGTTGGTGACGCCTTGATCCAGGGCCCCCATAGCCTCGGCGTCGCCCCATCGTCATCTTCTCTGTCATCGGTGCAATCTTTTTGTAGATGCCCGATCAATCCGCATAGATAGCAGAATGATGGCATCCTTTCATATCGAATTTCCACGTCGACAATGCGTCTGCCGCCGTCCTTGATCTTCTATTTCTGTCGTATAGGCTTCGATACATCTATCTCTACCCTGGCTCGGCACGACGCCCCCCAGCCTAGGTCACGCAAGTCTATCGTCGTGACCCTCCCAATCTTGGACGCCACCGCCCTGATTGCTCCCTCCGACCGGAACCCTAGAGGAAGGTTGTATAGACGGATCTAGAAGAAGCTGAGATTCAGCGTCAAAGCCGTTGGAACATCGTCTGGCCGAATGTCCCTGACCACCAGCAAGTGGTTATCGAAGTTCCAAGGTCCGTCCTCGACGACCTTTTCCTTGTCCTTCCAGTGCATGAATTGTATTACGAATAGATTGCCTGATAGCTGCCGGAAACCGACCTCGCGTCGCAGCGCCCATGCACTGGTCATCGTGCGCTTCAGCGCGGGGAAGTTGTATGGCCTGCTTGTCATCAATCTGCCCATGAGAGCCAGGTCTAGGTGTTCCCTGCTCTCACCGTCCTCCGTCCCTCCCAGGTCGAGAATATCGGTTTCCTCCTCCTCCCTCACCCTGAGGGCAGCGTACCGTTCCACAAGATCGTCATCCGCCATGGCGCGGAGAAGCCCGGCAACCTGCAAGAGAGAAACGCCTCGGTGGCGAGAAGACCCTATGTACGTCGCCCAGAGGGAAACCCTAGGAGCGCCGACCAGGATGAAGGGGTTTGTGTGTATTATTACTCATTTTTATGGGAATGACCAACATCACCATATTTGTATCCTTTTTATACACCAACCGCCCTCCCAGCCTGACAAAAATTTGTAGCCAATCATAATCCTTCATTTTCCGTTGACTCTCTTGTTAATGAAATAATGCTACATGTAGGTTATCTTGGAACAATAAAAAATTAATTTATAAAAATCATTCATGCAAACAAATCTTCAAGGCCTTGGTTCTATACCTCACTACCTTGTTTCTTTTCCCACTATCGACCCCACTACCAACACATACCAAAAAACTAAAATTATGTAATCATCTAAATATGTAAAAAAACCCTTCCTCCTTTTTAGAAATGTATGTTCGTAATTATTTTATTCACCTTTGAAATATCTTCTGAGTTCCAAGTACTATTTCTTCAAATAGTGTAAATTTACTCCTATTTCATAAATTTTTATAAATAAAAATAATTACAATACTTATTTTTACATTGTATATCAATATTCATTTTTTATGTATAGTAATTATAAGTCATGTAGTATCCAATTTTAACATTACTTATGTAATACAATAACTCCAATACATAATTTTCCTTTATATGGTGCATGCATATTTCTTTCAAGAACATCAATAGACATCTAATCCAGAAAAGATTGTTACAGTACCTATTTTTTATGTATATACCTTACGTAGTACTCACTTCAATTAAATGTGATACATAACAGTCTTGTAATAATCGAAATCAGTATATGTCCCTCTAGTTTTTAGTGTAGGGCTTTAATCACTTTCTCGAAGCCATAAGACATTCTTATAAGGCGTACAATATCTTAAACATGTAGCACTCCTTTTTCTAGTATTCTTTTACTCTAAAATGAGTACTCTACATTTGTTTAGGGAAAATACTCATATGTTTAGTATCATTTTATTCTAAAATGAGAACTACATTATATTTTTGGGGATCATACTCATTTTCCAATAACATGATGACTGAAAAATGTGTACTACATGTCGTTCTTTTGGTATAATACTTGTTTTTTGTGTCATGGTTCAAAATAAAAATTATGTTTCATTTCATAGGTATAATATTCAATTTTGTAAAGTAAATACTCACATGCAGAAGATGAGTATTGTATTTAAAATTAGTGTTTTGTTTGTGAAACATATAACTATACTTGACAAAACAATATGGTGTACTTCATAAATAAGTACTCATTTTTATATGGTATATAATCCTTCGAGTGAGAGAGTACTCCTATTTCAATATTGTTTGGTATAAAAATGAGTATTGTATATGGTTTTTGGAGGACAGACTCATATTTCTTGGTATCATTTTACTCTAAAATGAGTAATGTTTTCCATTTGATGAGGACAATACCCATTTCTATACCAGTAATGCATTTGCTAAGAAAATACTTACATGCAAAAGTGAGTATGGTGGTGTAAATTTGATAGTAAAAAGATGCACCATATTGAAAATATAGTATGGTATTGGCAAACAATTAGTATTCTATTTTTAAGGCATACAATACTACCAAATGAGAGTATACACATATTTCAATATTTTTTATTCTAAAATGAGTACCACATATATTATTTGGGATAATATTCATATTTTTGCGTCATTTTACCCTACTATGAGTACTATTTACCTATATGTGTAATGGATTTGGAAAACATAAATAAAGCAGCACATTTAAAAATAGAGGAAATTTTTTTCATATTAGATGATTAAGAAATTATTTTATATGTATTGTTGGCGGGTGAAAAAGAAGTAGCAGGGTTGGTAGTTGGGTAGACGTGCATGTAGTAGGGTGGAGAACTGAGATGTTTGTTAGCATGAGCGTATTGTGGTCTATCAGTTCTTAATAACCAGGTATATGTGGGGTTATACAGATGAGTGTTTGTATGAATACTAATTTCCAATGTGCATCTAAAGAGTGAGGTGATATTTTGGCTCATATAATATCTAGTAAAGCAAAAGATTCATCTCATTATTTGGTATGTTCTACAAGATTTGATGTGTGATATTAATGAAATTCTCACTTTACCTTCAAAAAAAGTGCACACAAACTTGATAATTTTGGCAGACAAGGAAACAAGATGTATCCAATCAAGCATATCAGAGGAAAAATGATGTCTAACAAGAGGACATGCATGAATCATCATTATAATTGATGAGAAGTTTATATCCAATGAAAAAGAAATTGTTTCCCAGGTAGAGGATTTGTAAAGATACATGCAAGCTGATTTTTCTTTATTCACATGCATGACATAGATATCCTTCTTAACAATGTGGTCGTAATATGAAGTAATGGAGGATCTCTCTATGCTTAGTTTTGTTGTGCAGAATAGGATTGTATGACAAGTAAATAGCACATGTATTTTCACAATAAATAGGATAAGAATCAAAATGTAACATACCAAAATCTAGATGCACCTATCCTTGTAACCATTGAAGCATGATGGGAACTAAAATAAGTCCTCGATAATTTTCTTCTGACAAGATGTTATCCTAATTTGAAGTAAAGACCATTAATGTGCTATAATATATATAAGGATCAATATAAATAAAAATCCCAAGTTATTTATTTTGCAAGAAGAACATCTAAATCTAAACATATACTAAATAAGAAGTATAAACCAACTTATATTTATTGTACGTATATAATTTAGGTGAAGTAATAATAAAGAGAATTGTGGTATAAGAAAAAGGAAACATTGTTATACATGTATGATAAATCTAAGGTAAATTAACCATAGTGGAAGATCTTAAAATAGACGTATGGTACAAATATTATATGGGATATAGAATATAAACTGGGGTAATTGCAACAAAGTGGAATAAACAAAATATTTTAATATATTAGGTCAAACTTTAAGAAACTATTTCTCTATCCTTAATATTTGAAAGCAATAAATAAATGAAAATAATCACGTCAACACATCATAAAGGAAATAAATATTTTAACTCAATTATATATTTATTTGGAAACAAATAAATATTCCCAAATTTATATAATCTAATAAGAAATAATAATAATCTTGACTAAATGATTTCCTTAGTAAACCTCTCTATTACCTCCTACAATCCTTAATAATAAGAAAAGGGAAAAATGGTTCAATAGATAATGGTTTCACCCTTCTGATTTAAAATTCATGTGTCTACAATAATTAGTTTTAGATATATAAATTTATTAGCACCTATAGCAATATATATGGTTGCCTCAAATTTGGAATTTTGGATCTTAACTAATGTTAGACAAATAGATGTCTTTTATTAAAATAAACTGTTATACATAATTCCAATGACTCTAATGTGATTGTGAGAAAAAATTGTAAGGGGATGAATAATTGTATATAAGAGTTTGACAATTGGAATGATAGAAAAGGAACTCAATAAATATATCCTACACAATTGTACTATAAATTATTGTACACATTTACATTGAGTAAATAATTACACAATGGGATATTTATAAGACTCTTCATGTAGTAGTCAAAAAAGTATTTGACCATCTTGCTGAAAAAATGATAAAACATTGAAAAGCATGTAGGAATAAAGAAATGGAAGCAAAATAACAATTTTTATACATTTATTCTTTCATGCTACGTGTTAACGATTGCTTAAGTTCTCTCCTCACAGTTATAGAATATTTATCCTATTAATTTTGTCTCAGTTATTTCTCTTATTGTGATCCTACCAGGTTTTGTTATCTTCTAAGGAATTAAAGTAGGAAAAACATTTTCCTCCATCAACAATACTTATAGATATTTTATATAGAGAGAGAGTCGGGATAGAATACACTCGAGTGTACAGATCGCATGAATACACTCAAATGTGTTTGCCTATCAAGATTATTTTTTGCAAAATGTAAACTATTGATATTCACCGTCATACTATAACTAGGCTACATACAAATTTTGAGCCCATTTGGATGATTGTAAGTCACTCATCCAAGGGCAAAAAAATCGACGCACGAAACTAATTTGAAATGCATAATTTTTGCAGTCTTTATAACATGACCTATAAATGGCCAAATGTGCTCATATTTTGTGTATGAGCTATTCATAAGATGTTTAAGAAGATCAATGGATTAGATTTTTGAAAAAAATATTGCATCATGAAAAACTACTTGAGTGTATTCTACTCCAAATACACTCGAGTGTATTCTAGCCTGACTCTATACATAATATGTAACTCTCGGGTGAATAGTATAAACCTAGAACTTAAACAAACTATGGAAAGATAAAGGGAAAGCTAATGAGTCAATATAAGAAACACAAATAAAAAAGAGGAAGAGAAAATTGAGTTTACAAATAACAAGTAAATCTTCAAAATAAAAATAAAAATATAGAGAAGTAAAGCACGTGGTCAAAGATTTTTCTATGTTTTTCTTAAATCTTTGATCGTGTGCTTTACTTATCTATATTTTTATTTTTATTTTCAATATTTACTTGTTATTTGTAAACTCAATTTTCTCTTCCACTTTTTTATTTGTGTTTCTTATATTGACTCATACACTTTTCCTTTTATCTTTCCATAGTTTTTTAAGTTCTAGGTTTATACTATTCACCTGAGAGTTACACATTGTCCATATTTTGATAATGACTTAGCCATTCCATTCATATATATCTTATATGTCTACTTGAGATTGATTTCAGGCATTAGATACATGAAAAGGATCATTTCATTCAAGCTCTAGCTTGATCAAGTTCAAGTCAAAAGCAATACAAATGCACTTTTTTAGAAAACATCCTAAAACCCTAAGGATGATTTTTGTAATCATTTGTATTGATGTAGTGACTTGTAACTAAGATGACAAAAAAATTAGGAGCCCTAAATTTGAACATTTAATCACTCGAATGACGTTTCCCAAAAATCATTACACGGTGTTTTTCGATCGAGTTTCTCCTATGATAAACTTGACCAATTTCCTTGATGTATTTTGAGAAAATTCAAGTTCAGTTGAGTTTCCCATACGTAGAACTTGACCGATCCCTACACTGACCAAAATTGATTCAAGCGGTTTGGTTGAGTTTCATATAGGATAAGTTCGATCGATGCTTCAAATTAGCTTTATCACATAGTGCAATCGATCAAGTTGCCTTTATTAAAACTCGATCGAATACACTGTACGAAGAATGCAAAAAAAAGTTAATCTAAATTTTGGAGTGTTGCAAAAAAAGTTAATCCAAATGGCTAGAAAATGTTCCTTAGTACTCCTAGCCTCTCGTGGACAC
Organism: Alisma plantago-aquatica; assembly: GCA_963693085.1. Classification (NCBI taxonomy): domain Eukaryota; kingdom Viridiplantae; phylum Streptophyta; class Magnoliopsida; order Alismatales; family Alismataceae; genus Alisma; species Alisma plantago-aquatica. The sequence goes on along the minus strand of OY856410.1, from coordinate 839,644,791 downwards.
CCTCAACTATAAATATGACCTCTTGGAGTTCATTCCATGGTTGCTCCTTCATGCTATTCAAGCTCCTAGCTATAGTTGAGTGCATTCGGAGAAAGTAAAGAACTTTTTGCTAGACAATGGGTATATCATGGGAAAAATCGATTCTACTCTATTTCTAAAAGACACTTCTAGCAACTTTTTGATCATTCAAATTTATGTTGATGATATCATTTTTGGCAGAACGGATCTTGATCTTTGCAAGGAGTTTAGTTCTCTTATGCAGAGTGAGTTCGAGATGAGCATGATGGGGGAGCTTACTTTCTTCCTTGGCTTTCAAATCAAGGAAACCAAGGAAGGTAACTTATCAACCAAAGCAAGTACACTAGTGAACTACTTAAGAACTTTGGCATGGAGAACACCAAGCCGATGGATACCCCCATGTAAAACACCGCCAAGCTTGATAAAGACAAATAAGGTGAGAAAGAGGATGAGAAGCTCTATAGAGGTATGATTGGAAATTTACATTATCTAATTGTCTCTAGACCTGACATAATGTTTATTGTTTGCTTGTGTACTCACTTTCAATCAAGTCCTAGAAAATCACACCTCATGGCTTTAAGAGGATTTTGAGGTATCTAGTCAAAACTCAAAATTTTGTATCAAGTCAAGGGACTTTACTCTTACTATCTATAGTGATGTTGGTTATGTAGGGTTCTTAATAGAGGGAAAGTGTACAAGTGGCACTTTCTTCTTCCTAGGACCATGCTTGGTTTCTTGGTTCTCTAAGAAACAAAGCACGTTGACTCTTTCAAGTATTAAGGTTGAATACATTGCAGTTGGGATTTGTCGTGCCCAAGTCATATGGATGAAGCAAATGCTCCAAGACTTTAACATTCATTTTGATGCTTCTCCAATCTATTGTGACAACACTAGTGCAATTAATCTTTCTTATAATCCTATATTGCATAGTAGAGATAAACATATAGAGGTTACTCATCACTTTCTTCTTGACCACATTGCCAAGAAGGATATCTCTATCACACATTTGGACACGGAGAATCAACTTGCAGACATTTTCAATAAACCTCTAGCTAGAGAGAAATTTACCATTATTAGATCAAAACTTATCATTACTGCTCTTGATGATATAGACATGCAATCTAGCTAGATGTTATCATTCATATATGTTTCTTGCTCATAATTGGTCATGTTTTACCTAAATGTACTAAAATTGCAATGTTTTCATGCCTTGTTTTGCTTGTTTTAGGTTATTGTTCACAACACACGTTTTATTGCAAAATAGTAGCCAATGAATAGTGGAATGTGATTAAGTATGTTTAAAATGCATGAAAAGCTAGAGAAATAAATGTATATAGCACTCTAGAGGCTTAGAATTAAATTTTCTATGTTTTAGACAGGCTGACCATTCGGTCGAGTTTTTCCTGACACGAACTTGACCGATCTCTATCTGAGGATTGAACTAAAATTTTAGTTTGGTCAAGTTTCCAACACATAGAACTCGACCGATCGTGCGACTGGACACAAACTAAAAAGGGAATCGGGTGACTTTTCTCCCTCTCAACCAGATAAAGTAGACCGATACCCAACCTGTAATGCTTTGTCATCAAACCCTAGGATAGACCAACCCCTCCTACACCCTTCCTAGCCTTCGATTAGCCTTCCTTGCCTCTCTAACCCGTGACCTAGGTGGTTTGGTGACCTATCTCTTGTATTCTCTCCATTGATTCGTGGTTCTCTCATTTCCCTCTGACCATATGGCCTCCAATCATAGGAAGAGATCTGAACCTGCTAGAGAACCATCTTCCTCCTCTACTCCTCACCGTATTTCTTTTTATGGCACCTCCTTCATCTCCAAATCAAGCCTTGAATAGGTACAAGTAACTCCTTCCTAGGAATCCCTTGCCTTTTTCTGCCTTGTTTGAACCTCAGCTTGCAATGATTGAGGTGATTAAGGAGGTTGCTAGGATGTTCAAAGAACATCACCTAAGTTCTTTGTGTGTTGAGCGTTCGTTCTTCGCAAGTGCTATGTCGAACACGGAGGAAGTCCATGAATTCTATGCCAATATGACATGGAACTACAACAGCCATGTGCCACCACCTAATACCCAGGTCATCCGGACTTTGATGATAGCCGGTATCATGATAACAATATTAGCGGATTCTTTGAATACCTACTTCTTTGGTACTGATGGCATTGCTTCTTGGGTGGCTTCTTATCCATAATACCATGACTTATTAGACCCTCAAGATTTCAATAAGAGATTTGATCCCCCACTTAAGCTTCCCAGTATCCATAAGTTCTTGAAGAAGCCTGATGTCCCTTACCAGAAGAAGTCCACCATACGCTCCTCTTCCCTCGATATTAAGACATGTTTGATTGCTTTAGTGGTAAATTGCAATATCCATACCAAGAGGAATCAAATGGAGATTGTAGATAATTCTGTAGAAATTATGTACTATCTATTAAACAATACCAGAGTCAAGTGAGCTCATTGTATTCTTCATCATATGACCTACATTGACTCAGGGAAGAACACGACTGACACCCATCTCCCTTATCCAAATCCAATCTATGGTGTGTTTTCTCACCATAATGAAAAATCCCTCTTCCATGACCCTAGGTACAAACCAAGTCACAAAGGGGTTTGCATTAGTGAGACAACCATCAAGAAGACCTTTCTTCCATGCTCCTTCACCACACCAGGTGCCCCTACCTCCACCCAGGCCCCTCCACCACCACCACCACCCCCGACCTGACCGTGCCTCATTTTCTATATCTAATGAATCCCTTATGGGATATATGATACATCAACATGTGTATAACCTTCAGGTTCAGGATCATCTCTATCGGGACCTCTGCTAGATCATGTCATACATGAACCCATACTTTAGCCATCCCTACCCAACCTACCAGGATTACCTTGACGTTGCTATGATTCTTATGCGTACAATCAATTTTACCCTGAACCCGCACCTCATGCTGCTTCTGTTGCACCCCCTGCTACTGCTGATGGTAGGCATGCCCCTACCCCGCATGTGGCATGTCCTGGGCTGAGCAGAATGCCATATGGCCTGGAACTAATGTTTTTGGACCTCTTATTGATGAGGAGATGCCTGACTAGGATGTTGAGGAAGAAGTTGGTGATGGTGAGTATGTTGAGGATGGTGATGATGATGTTGATGATGGATCTTCTGATGGTGATGATTGTGAGGCCACAGTTGTTGCCTCTGTTGCACCCTCAAACGATGACGATGATTACCAAACAGAGCCCAAGGATGATGATGTTGATGATGACCCAGTTCATATAGATGCCTTAGATGTTTAGTTCTTGGTTTTTAGTATGGTTATCTAGATATATTATTGTAGGCTTTTTATGCATTGAATATTTGGGCACTGTAACTGAGGTTTACTATTTTCTTCTATCATTGTTTCTAGCTGGCATGTAGTTTTCATATCGAGAGGACATATCTAGTGTTGAAATTTTAATCTTATGTACCTTAAATCTTTGTTTGGCTACATCTTATGAGTTGATGGTATGTGCTCCCATAATTTGATTATGACTCTAGACACCTTATTTCTCTTTGTTTTGTCTCTATTTAGTGCTTGCTTTAGTGGTTTCTTGTTTAGTTTGTGCATGTGGTGAAGACCCGTGTATAATAGCTCTTCTACCCCCTACCTTTTTACAATGACAAAGGGGGAGAAGAATATGAGAGATCATGATGTAATACACGTACCACATGGGAGAAATCATCTCAACCATACTAAAAGTATTGCTTATCACTACTACAAAAAAAATGGTTTTTATAACAGTTCATTTTTCCATTTTACAACAGGTGTCAACTGTTGTATTCGATCACGTGGTATTATGGGGGGGCTCTTTATACAACAGGTGTTGCGCATGTTGTAATATATGTATTTTATAACAGTTTAGAGTATTACAACGAGTTAGAGCATGTTGTGTAATTATGATCTTTTACAATAGTTTAGAGTATGTTGTGTAATGATGATCTATTACAATAAGTTAGCATACATGACTATTACAACGGGTTAGAGCATGTTGTGTAATTATAGTCTTTTACAATAGGTTTGAGTATGTTGTGACATTACAGTCTATTACAACAATTTAGCACATGTTGTAGTATCTCATATACTACAACGAGTTTGGCCCTTTGTATATAACTTATGTTGTATAAAATATATAATTCACAACACACAAATAGACTTGTTGTAAAAGATATGCTAACTACAACACAACCAACAGAACTGTTATGTTTTTCCCGTTGTAAAAAGCATTTTCTGTAGTAGTGTATGTGATCCTTTTCTAGTCAATTATATGAAATATCATGTGACTTGCTAGAGGACTATATAGTATATTTATATATATATATATATATATATATATATATATATATATATATATATATATATGCTATTATAATGACCCTGCCTCCCGGTTACCCCCAATCACAGGAGACCAAGAGGTCAGAGACGCTATCCCAATATTTCAGGATCCATGGTTTGACATTTAATAAAAAATAATTATCAAATTCTACTAATACTAAACTGGAAAGCTAGAATAAAATAAAACTTTTTGCATACCTTGTAAGATTTGGATCTAGACTTCTATCCACAGAAAAAGTCTACCTAACTAATCCTCCTTGATCAGTTTAGTTGTATCTTCACAAATTTTGATTTACTATTTGTCCATTTTTAGAATTGTACCTAAACCACCGACAAACAAAACGTCGGTCAGTATATTGCTATACCGGTATGCGGGGACAATCACAATATCACAAATATGTTCTAACAACATAAATATAACAAATAATTGATTAACAATCCAAATTATGTCTTCCATGTGATTTCTCAGCCGCTTTTGCCCTAAACCCCGGATTACCCTCTCTTACGGTTTTGTTCTTGCAAGGGACATAAGGCCACCTTCTCCATCCTAAGCTTAGTGCCTGGGGTAACCTCTCGAGGTACCCAATGGTCTTCCCTCCGGGGCTTGACCAACTCAGACCTTCCCTCTGGGGCTTGGTCTTGCATCATACATCAGGGTGGCATGTAGGTTTGAGAAGCACATTCATATTTAATTGTGATACACATAGGAACTTTATAGGATTGCAGAATTGAACATCCAACAGTTTAAGTTGCAATCAATCGATAAACATTCGGGAAACGCCGTGAAACTAAAGGTGATTATTCATAAAGTAACAACATACCTGTTCAGTAGATTCAACAAGCTAATAGCAAATCCAAGCAAGAAATTGTCCAAGCAAGCAGTTCAAATCCTAAAAAAGTACATGTATTCTATTTACTATCCACATTATCAGATTCTATCTTATTCAACTTGAACTCGCTTCCTAGGGTATCCTACTTCTTTTTAAGGTTTCATTAGGGTTCATCTTTATCATTATCACTATAAACCCTAAAATAGCAAAACTAATCACAAACCCTAACTAGCTTGTTAAATCCTTCCTAACAGGCTTAGGATCAACTCATAATTACACTATTCCAAGGAATCTCAAATTAATCATGTTAATCATCTTTTTACCCTAGATTAGGGTTTCTATATGCATTATCATAGATTCATGTATAAAACCCTAAAACAAGCAAATCATTATCTAATATCAGATTCAAATCTTACTTTTCCTCTCAACAAGTTACTATAACTCAAAATAACCTAATTAAGATACTAAATCCAGTTTCCATACATAATTAGGGTTTCAACATAGTTTAATGCATACCATGGTTAACTTAAAGTACTTTTGAAATTAGAAATGTATTTAGGCTTTAATACTATTTTTATTGGATTCTTCACATTCTCCTGATCAATTTTCATATATAACACTTCTGGATACGAGTTGCCAATTAATTACTATGATTAATGCAAGATATCCTTATTTTGACTAATGGCAGATCGACACGTCACATATTAACATACCTTATATTCCACGTTGACCCATTGGGACCCAATGGGTGCCCACCACCTAGCACCTCGTTGGATTCATCCAGCCAATAGCATGCGTCCATGTGAGTCGAGCACTCCAGTGGGTGATACCCCCAAACAGGATCGGATGATGAAAACATCCCTCCGGTGTTATGTTACACTCGAGGGCATTATTGACAATTCCATTGAGGTCTTCTCTTTCGCCTGTCATAGCACATGTGAGTAAAGCTTCTCCGTCGAGTCAATCCTATGGTTGACTCTTGCTGCTGGAGCCTGAAGTCTGAAAGTAGCAACAGGGGCACCTTCATGAGGCCCTCACAGACAGGTTTAACTACTCCAATTACCTGCTATCGGTGCCCAAGCAGAGGACTAGGTGGTCGTTCCTCCGCCGGAATAGGTGTTGCCTCTGATTCAGTAGGAGGGAGTGGGGGTGAAATTGAGAGAATCAGACGAGTTGTGCAAGCAAGCCGAATCTCGGGGTGGCAGTTGAAGTCACAGAGGGTTTGTAGCCCTCTCCTTATATAGAGGTCTATGGTGGTAGAGTTCCACCGAGAATTGGATTTGGAAAAAATGCCCATAATCCTCCAAAGCGGCCAAAAATTAGGATAATCCGGTGCAGATTCCTTCCATGAATCTATCAGGTGAGTTTCCAGATTCCCATATGAATCGTGTGAGGAGAGAATTTATCGGGACAAGCCTATGCCATGTTCCCCGTTGTCACACCTGGCTGGAGCTAGAGGATGATCGCCCACTATTGGATCTCAAATCCAACGGTGCATATCATGCACGCCCACTAACAGACTTAGTTAACAAATTCTAATATAAATCGAACTATGGCATTTAATATGATTTAGGGATTATCACATCACTTTTAGGATAATTTGTAAAAAGCATATCTCTCAATCTGTACATCCTTTTCAACCAAAATTTTAGGGAAACTTTTATCTTGGCTTTATCTACTCGTATACCAAATTTGAGTCCTAAACTCAAAACTAAAAAGGCATTATCTTCATGTGCAAGTTATCCTTTAATAAAGCTTATTTAATTGGTATTTTCTCTTTCTTCTCCTATTATCCTTGCAACTTGGACTCCTTGGAACCCAAGAAATCCCAAAGATACAAAATCCCTCCTTGAAGGATAATCCTTAGCCTTATAGATGCTTCTACATATTTCTTTTCTTATTATCTTAGTTATTCCTTTATTAATTGATTCCTTTTCCTTTTTAGTTCCTTTTTCTTATTATTGGGCCCAATAGCCAAAAAGGCCCACAAAATCAAACACACAAGGCTATTTATCAAAGGAATGCACATAATTACTTAAATCAAACAAATCACATAATCATACACTTATTGGGGAAATTACATTTCCAACTAAAAGAACCCAAAATTTAGGGTTGTAACATCCTTCCCCTCTTATAGTAATTTTGCCCTCAAAATTCCACCAAGCATACAAACAATCAAGACAAGACTTTCCCATGTCCATGATCGGCTCCCATGTCACTTCATCCTCTCCATGGTGCTTCCAAAGAACCTTTATCATCTTATATTCTTACATCTGAGTTCCCTCTCACATTGGTATCTCGTACCCTCATAGGTTCCTCGAGATATTTTAGCCTCCCTAGAAGCTCAATAGGTTCATGGCTCATTTCATGGCTCGGGTACATCACATAGTTCTCTAGATCAAACGCATGGAACACATCATACATCAAGTTATCCTGAGGGGTAAGACTAACATAAACAACTCCACCAATCCATATCAAATGGACCCATGTATTAGGGACTCAGCTTTCTTAGTTATAGCTCAGAGGGGTCGGGTTTTCATCACACATGTTCTCCCACAGTGAACTACGTGTCAGTCTGCTTCGCATCAGCTCATGACTCACGTCTCCCCTGGGATTTCTCAGCCATTGCTCAATCAAAGTGACTTCATCTGCACTCACTGCGGTCTCTCTGACCATCACACGGTCCTCTGAACGACATCATCCTAATGAAGCGGTGACTGCCACAGCTTCCCTTACTGAGCTTCTTACATCTCGATACTGTCTATGGTGGCGATCCTCACAAGCAAACTCTCTTAGGGAAGGAACTGCTCCCATGTATCACCCTGAATGAGCACACACGCTCTCATCAAACCCTCTAGTCTGGATCATACTCCCTTGACTGTCTATCAGTCAGGGGTGGTATGTTGTACTAAGCTTCATTGGGAACAATTTTCCTTGGAAGTAAACCTATGTTCATGATAAAGAGACATGTGATGCATGTTTCAACTTGGTTGGAAAGTGTATTGATGATGTGTGATGCACCATCTCTACTCTTGGAAAGGGATGAACTTTGTATTTGGACTACATCCAAATGCTTATTTCCTCTTGTTATGGGTTTGAGAGATAGGGCAAAATGCATGTCATACACTAAGTATAAAGATAATGGGAGTTGAAACATTTCTATGATGTTTGAGGATAGAGAAAGTATCATACCTTTTGAAGAGTATGTTGAATGGATGGTTTACAAACACCAAGAAAACTGAGGTAGTCACCATGAAGATGTTATTATCAAGACCAGTATGGAATTTATGAGTTATATAAGTTTGAGTTTGATGAGCTCGGAGTTTTCTTGATTCAGTTAGACCTAAAATCCGATATGAGGATGATAATTGGAGTTTATGAAGGTTTACGTCTTCACCATTACCTAGCACATAAGGATGTAAAGTGGTAATGGATGCTCTTTGTCGAGACGCAGCTGTCTACTTTAGCCAGTAGAGAGGCTATAAGAGTTTGTTGGGTGAACCCTAAGTTTGTGAGACATATAGGGCTAACCCTCTGATACAACCAGACCCGTTGGTTGAGTTAGTGGTTGCTTGATTAGACAGCCTAGAGCTTGATGCGATAGAAGGATAGTTGTAGAACCTCAGATACACCTCTCAGGAAAGGAAGGTGATGGTACCCATGAATAAGTGTTTTAGGGTTATTGAGGACTCAACCTTGAGAAAATCATGACATGCAGGAGATCATGATTATAAGTTCACCATATACCATGGTACCACTAAGATAGTAAGAGGTTGCAGTATTACTTTGAATTCTTGAGATGAAGAGTATATAGAGTTGCATGTGGCTTCTTTCCATGCATGCGAGGAGGTGAAGGCCAAACACCAGTAACCCAGTAAGTTGCTATAGAGAATGAGGACTCCCCGAGAGGGGAAGGGAGTAGGTCACCATAGACATTGTGGTGAGTCTCCCTGGACCAAGAGAGGTCATGATGCAATATTGGTTATGGTAGATTACCTTACCAAGTTAACCTAATCCATGCCTAAGAGAGAGGGCACTATCAATGTGACAAATCTAGTTGAACTATGTATGAGAAAGAGAGATAGTTCAACTACACCGTGATCTGAGTTCAATATCTTGAGCATGACCTCAAGTTCACTCCCATGTGGTGGGAGTAGGTACATGAAGAACTCGATGCAAAATCCTTAGCCATCTCCTCTAGGTCGGTAGGGTGCCGATACTTTTGGGGTCATCCCTTTCCCTTATGCATTCAGAGAGTGCCTCCCTCATTTGTCCTTTGGGCCCCATGAACTCATGAAGGTGATCAATCTCCTAACCCATGGTCCTCAGACAACGATAGTTGTTACCTCTTGACCCTATGGTCATGTGCATCTAGGAAATAGATAACTCCTACTCCCATCAGTCTTATCCCTACCTGACATTAGTATCGACTTAGGATTCTATCATGGTACATCTCAAACTTGAATCCCTACCCAAAAACTCCATCATCTCTCTCTGGGAACTCATGGTCTGACTCACATCCTTACTAAGGGATCACGGAAACCTACCTACCTTGGTCAGGCCCCTCCATGGCAACATATCCTCATGCCCTTAGAGATGGTCACCTATGGGTCTATGGATTCATGATCACACCATGTGCTCTCCACTTAGCTCATCAAGCTCCTATGAGAGACTTCTTTAGGTTATCTTGAACATAAACAAAGTTGGTACTTCACCCTACAGAAGGGTCCCTCACCAGGATGGGAGAAAACTTTCTCTTAATAGCAACAAAGGTCACAAGCATCCCTATGTTCAGGGTTTACATCATCATGTGCATGCTTAGCCCTATCATGCTACTCAGGCACGTAGCTAGATAGAAGACAACCTACTAAGACACTCTAGGTTCCTTGGTATGTCATACTTGTTCCTTATCCCTCCACATTGGACCACAAACTTACATGCATAAGTCACCAACCTATGTGTGAGGGGTTCATCAAACATATACCCTAGTCATGGGGTTTCCTTTTCCTCTAAACATGAGGGTAGCCATGCTTGAATCCGTAGGAACTCAAACATCTTTGTGATCATTAGGTGCACCAGGTACTACTACTTCCCCTCTTAGGTCTAGGAACCCTAGATTCACTTCTTATGCATCAATTGTCTAACTACATGCTCAAATTTTCAACCATGAACCAAACATGTTATGACTCACTTCGAGTTTAACTAGTAAGTATAGTGATTAGTGCATCACCATGTTGATTAAGTTAAGATAATTGTACATGATGTGATTAGTGTTTTGATCAAGTTGAGACAAATTATGTAATGACCCCGCCTCCCGGTAACCCCCAATTAAGGGAGACCGAAAGGTCGGTGCCGTTATCCAATTTACAGGATCAAAGGTTCAACAATTAATCAATAACAATTATGAAATTCTACTAACTAACTGGAATTTGGTATAAAATTAAAACTTTACTTACCTTTGAAAACCTTGGAAATCTATCTATCCTGGTCTTGAATTATTCTATCTAATCCTCCTTGCACTTTATTTCTTTTCCGCATTGTGTCACTTTACTGTTTGTTCTTTCAATTGTTGTTCCTAAAACGCTGACAAACAAAACGTCGATCAGTATATCGAAATATACTGGTATGTGGGAACAACCAAAATCTTACAAATATGGTTAACAATTTAATAATCACAATCAAATTAATTTAACAAGCCAATTTACACTTTTCAGTATGACATTCTCCACCGCTTTTTCCCTAACCCTGGCATTCCCACCTTAGGGTGCCCTTTTCCAATGACTTAAGGCCACCTTCTCAATCCCGAGCTTGGTGCCTGGGGGTCACCACTCATGGTGCCCACTAGTCATGCAATATCATAGGCCACCTTCTTGGTGTCTGGGGTCCCCACTCAAGGTGTCCATTGGTCTACCCATCTGGGCCTGACCTTTGGCATTATCCATCAGGGTGGTAGGTAGGTGCGAGGATACATACTTCTATTTTTAATGTGATAATCATAGTGACTTTATGATTTGCAAGTATGAACATCCAATCAGATAATTTGCATTCAATGTGATTAACCATCTGGAAAATCCGCGGGAAACTAAGGTGGTTATTCATAATTAACCACATACCTGATCCAGAGCAACTTGATTGTCCAAGCAATAAGGATAAAGAATCAATCAACAAGCAATCAACAATATCCTAAAATTAATGCATATGATCCAAGTGTTATAGTTCATCCAGAACATTCTAAAGCTAGACTTGAATTCCACCTTAGGCTTTCTATACCATATTAGGGTTTTATTAGGGTTTTTGCCTCCATAACGCTTTTATCATATTAAATTCTCTCTTAGTTCATAAACCCTAATTTCAACATCATAAGCCCAATTAAAGTCGATTATTTCTCTTTTATACCAAAACTACCTTCTTTATCCTTTTAAGTTATTTAAAGGTCATTATACTCAATTATCACCTTTAGTTTCTTTCGAATTAACAACTCATAATTCATGATGGTCTAATTTCCATATGAACTCTATTTATTATTAATTCTTCCTTGATTCAATAGAAAACCCTAATTTCTATATTAAGGTTATTTATCCACAAATTAGGGACTTTAATATTGGAAATAGCTTAGATTCAGTATATTCCAACTTTAATCATGAAATTAGTCAATTAAAGCCATTAAGAGTCGAAATTACCAACATTAGGGTTTCAAGGCCAATTAAAGAATTATTCATGCACATTAAACTCAAAATTAAACTAATTACATGTAAATTCATCCTTTTTGTTCCTAATGTGCCCTTTCATCATTAACAGGTTAATACCAACTCTAATCATCGATTAAACCCTTATAAATATATTATTCATATCAAAATAGGGTTCTTTAAACATTAATACATTAAAGTTGTCATCTTCCATTACTTTTCGAATTGCAAGAGGAATCAAGCTTCAATTATATTTTTAATGGATTCTTCATGTTTTTCTTATCAACTTTCATGTATAATATGTCCTTATTCGACCTACCAATTAATTACTATGAATTTATCAAAACTCACTTACTTTCAGCCAACGCGAGGTCGCCACGTGTTCAGGCCCATGCAACGTCGCGGCTTGCTTTAAAACATATCGAAGTGACCGCTTTACCCCTGGTTAAAGTTAGGGTTACTTCATCCCACGGAGGGTAGACTTGTCCAATCGCATATGGGCGTCTTCTTCCTTGTGCTAACCTAGCGCCGCTGCTCTGGATGCGCGAGGTGCAACTTCCTGACCCCTTCCCCGACTCTGTCAGTTGTCAAGGAGGTCTCTCCTCCCTTCGAGGATCCCTCACGCAGTTGAAGAAGCCCACAGACACGGTGGCTAGCCTATCCTGGCTGGTCCTGCAACACGCAGCGGCCCTGCAGCCAGGCAACGGCCGTACGCAAGCTCCAGCTCCTCATCCTCGACCTCGTCGACCTCCAGGGCAGTTCTTCTGCCTCCGTCGTGCCTTTTTGCACGTGCAGACATTGTTTGGGTCGTCATCAAGCTAGCCACTCAAGCGCGGGATTGGTTCTTGACTGCTGCTGCAACCTCCGCGTTTTATAGACATATCGTGGGAGGTGTGCAAAGACAACGGGGCTGGGTTGGTAGTCGATCGTTCTTAGGTTGTCATGGAAGCTCCCTGCCTCCACCAAGACTACAAAACCATCCTTCATTGCTCTATGGTTTAAACTACGCCCTCGCTAGGGTTTTACATGAAAGAAACAAGAAGAAGGGAGAGAGACGGGTGTGTGGGATTTCTCTGGACTCGACCCATGCTCTCTCTCTCTCTCTCTTTTTATAGATAAGGGTAACCACGCCCTACGATGCTTGCTCACAAAGAAAAAAAAGTCCTTTCCTACCAAGAATTCGATTCCTTCATGAAAAAGCAAGCTTCTCTCTCTTAATCATCCTTTTAATATTTCCTATTATATGGATATTAGAAATTCGAAATTCCACTTTCATTTTCTTTATACTTGCCCTTTTTAATTCATTGGCCACGGATTTTTATATTTTCTTAAGTAGAAAATACCACTCCTTTAACAAAACCACAAAACCATTTATAATGTATTACATTATTCTCTTATTTTGTTTTATCGGTATTTTCTCTTTCCTCTTTCTTCATTGGGACTCCTTAGATCCCACGAAACTCTATTTTTTCGAAATTCTTTCATAAGGATACTTATTATCCTTCTAGATGCATCTAAATGCATTATTTCTCATTATTATGTTGATTTCTTACTAAAATATCCCTTTTTGAGGATTTCTCTTTATTTCTCTTTTATTTTCCTCATTGGTGTTCCTTTTATTATTAGAAACCTCATGGATACGAAAATCCATCAAATATAACTTAATTATACCTCTTTTTACATATTTCCCACATTTAATCAGTATTTTCAATTTCTTTCTTAATAAAGAAATACTCAATTGATCTCTTCTTTTCTTATTGCTCTATTTATGCAACTTTGGACTCCTTGGTACCCAAGGAACCCAAGAGGTACGAAATCCCTCCTTGGATTTGCCTTCTAGAGGTTTCTACCTCTTCTCTCTTTTCTCCACAACTCAATTATTCATTAATTAATTGGATTTCCTTGTTATTGGGCCCAATAGCCAATAAAGCCCAAAAATCAAACAACAAGGCTATTTTAAACGAAATCCATTTATTCACAACAAACTATATCATTATTTGTCCAAATATCTTTAATATGAGAAATTACATTTCTCACCAAAGGAACCCAAAATTTAGGGTTGTAACATCCTTCCCCTCTTATGAGAATTTTGTCCTCAAAATTCCATCAAGCAAGCAAACACACAAGATAAGTCTTCTTATGTCCATCAGGGCTCCCATGTGGCTTCACCCTTTCCACGGTGTTTCCCAAGAACCTTCATTATCTCATTTTCTTCCATCTGAGTTCTTGGTATATCGTACCCTCATAGGTGACTCATGACTTTTCAGCCTTTCAAAAGCTGAATAGGTTCAGGGCTCAACACCTGGCTTGGGTACCTCACATAGTGCTCTAGATCGGACTCATGCAACTCATCATTTTATCCTGAGGGATGAGGTTACACAACCATCTCCACCAATCCATCTCAAATGGACCCATATATTGGGGACCCAGTTTTCTCCGTTGTAGCTTAGAGGGGTCGGATTTTCACATCACATATTCTCCCATAGTGAACTGCATGTCAGTCTGCTTTGCATCAGCTTGAGACTCATGTCACCATTGGGCTCTTTCTCAGCCATTGCACGATCAAAGTGACTTCATCTGCACGCACTTGTGGTTCTTTTCTGACCTTCGCGAGGCCTCCTTCACCAACATCATCATAATGAAGTGGTGACCGACACAACCTCCCTATAGAACTTCTTGCATCCCGATAAGGGCTATGGTGGTTAACATCACATCTTAAGAACTGTTTCTATGTATCACCCTAAATGAGCGCACATGCTCTCATCAGACCCTCTAGTCTGGATCATACTATCCATTAGTATGGGGTGATAAATTGTACTATCATTGAGTTCTTCATGTATCCACTTCCACCTCATGGAAGTGAACTTTTAGATCATACTCAAGAACTTCCGAACTCGCATCATGTTGTAGTTGAACCATCTCTCTATCTTATGTAGGTTCAACAGAAACTATCTCTTGACAACATTCTCTCTTGCTCGTGTTATCTTGGTAAGGCGATCTACCATAACCCATATTGCATCTTGACCTTCTGGGTCAAAGGGAGACTTACCACAACACCCAGAGTGATGAACTCCCATTCCTTCTCAGAGACTCTTTTATCCTCTATAACAATACACTGGGTTACTGGTGTTCGTCCTTCACCTCCTGGCTTGCATGGCCACATACTACATGCAACTTTGTTTTAAGCATCCAGAGTGCTACCATCACTTACTATCTTTGTAGTACCAAGGTATATCATGACCTCCTGTATTGTTATGATTCCTCAAGCTTGATACCTCAGAAACCCTAAACTACTCTCAAAAGGGTTTTATTACCTTCCTATCCAAACAAGTGTATATGAGGTTCTATCACCATCCTTTTACTACATCAATCCATTAACTTGTTCAGCATATCTTGTTACCTCTGTGTGTTAGCCAAAACACATCCTCTTTACAAACATAGGGTTAGTTGAACAACCTCAACTTCTTCTAGCTTCCAGCTAAACTAGGCACTATATCTCAACCAGAGCATTCATTACCACTTCTTAGGTGTTAGGTAACATACACCTCCATGTATGATCATCTCATCTCAAACTCTAAGCTTGTCTTCATCAGGAAACTCTGAGCTCATCCTAATGGTGATCAAACTCAACCTTGTTTCACTTACAAATTCCACATAGCTCATGCTAAAACATCCTTATAAGATGACTACCTTATTTCTCTTGGTGTTTGTAATCCATGTATTATTCTTTCCACAAAGGTATGTTATCATCTCTATCCTCATACCTTGTAGCAATGTTTCAACTTACATCATCTTTATCCTTAGTGTAAGGTATGTGTACTGTCCTATCTCTCACTCCCATAACAAGAAGAAATAAGCATTTGGCGGCCGTCCAAATACAGAGTTCTTCCCATTCCAGGAGTAGAGATGGTACATCCCACTTTGCCAATACACCTTCAAATCTAAGTTGAAACATGCAACTCATGTCTCCACAAACATCATGATATCAAAAATTACTTCCATGGAAAACTGGTCTCGAACCTACTGGGGTTACACACAATCCTTGGTCATCTCCTCTAGGTCTATAGGGTGCCGACACTTTTGGGGTCATCCCTCTTCCCTTATGCATCCAGAGAGTGCCCTACTCATCTGCCCTTTGGGTCCCATGAGTTTGTGAAGGTGATCAATCTCCTAACCCATGGCCCTAAGACAATGATAGTTGTTACCTCCCGACCCTATTGGTCATGTGCAACTAGGGAATTAGGAAACTCCTTCTTCCATCAGTCTTATCCCTACCTGACCCTAGGATAGACTTAGGATTCCATTATAGTACATGTCCAACTCAGAACCTTACCTAATCCTTCATCATCTCTCTCCACATTCATGACTGACTTTCATCCCTTCATAGGGGTCATGGGAACCTGCCTACCTTGGTCAGGCCCCATACCGGTTACCTCCATGGTAACACATCCACGTGCACTTAGAGACGGTTAATTATGGGTCTATAGGTTCATTCTCATACCATGTACTTTTCACTTAGCTTCTCTAGATCCTATGAGACCTCTTTAGGTTTCCACAAACCCACAAACCGGTACACACCTTACCAAAGGGTCCCTCTCCCAAGATGGGAGGAAACTACAACTCTTGACAACAAGGTCACAAACATCCTTAGGGTTTATATCCATATAAGCATGCTTAAACCAGCAACTACTAAGGCACCAGCGTACCCACTAAGCCATGCTAGGTCACACTTGTTCTCTTCCTCAACATTGGATCAACTTAGTGGTGAGGGGTTCATCAAACATACCCTTAACTTAAGGGATTTCCTTTACCTCTACACATGAGTAGTGCCATGCTCGAGACTACAGAGACTCAAATCTCATCATGAGCATCGGATACACTGCTTCCCCTCTTAGGCCTAGGAACCCTAGATTCACCTTTGGATATCCAACTACATGCTCAACCTCTTAACCACAAATCAAGCATGTCCAAGGTATGTCATGTACCTCCATGATCTTTCTACTCGAGCAACGCTTTGGAGTTGAGTCCTCTTCCAGGGCAACCAACTAGGTATAAAGTCTCACAACTGGTTACTTAAACCTCCTTAGGGTCTAAAGCATTCTTTATCTCATCCAGTAGGTAACCACTTATACCATGGGTACTAGAAGCATTGTCCTCTCTCTAGGGTTTGGTTCCTCTAAAGGCAACCAAGATATCATCAGCCTCCAAGAATCAAGCATAAGGCAACCACTATCATCCACGCGGGTTGCATCACCCTTAACTTCCCACTATTCCTCAAGTTTCGGGGTTTTAGACTTCCAACCTCCTTGTTGGGGTCCCTTCTCCATGAAGGCTCATGTTCTCAGGCAAACCCCTATGTGGTTGAAGCCTATGCTCAACTCATGTTTGGCTCAAGATTATACATATCTCTTTATGCTTATCTCATAAGCCATCCATCATGCCCTTCTGGCCAGGGTTTCAACCTACTACCGTACCACTAACATACTCTGGAGGCATGCTATCCTTTACTTGCATAAGCCATAGGGTCTCTATAGGTCCTTCACTAACTTCATTCATGAAGGAGCTACCCTTTGCTTTAACCTACACGACCCCATCCTGGGTTGCCAAAGGTGCTAGGTCACCCAACCTCACATGGCTCGTATGGCAATCCAAACATCTGGTCAACCATGACATCTAACTCATCATGTCATCTCTCTCTCTCACTTAGGGTTAGGGTAAACATCATCCTCAAAGGATGTGCTAGGTCTCTACTTTTAATGGAGGTATCTACCTCCAAGACTAATTCTCTCTACTCATCCTCCAGACAAGGAGGTCTATCCTCAAGTCTCTCCCGAGGGCAAAGACAACTCGTGTCATATGACCTAAGCATGTATATATTCTTTAGTTTGCGCTTAATCTATTAAGCTTATGTCCATGACATCTTATTTACATGCTTTTTATTAGTTTGGTGGAGGATTCCTTAGACCTTATTAACTTTTCCCATACCTCAAGAGGGTGAGGAGAAGAGTGAAAACCCTAATCCTTAAGGTCCTTAATAGAATTTGAGTCGAGAAGGGATGAACAATATGGGAGAGTCCTAAAGGTATCTTATTTTGAATCATACCCTAAGAGTTTGTCCAGGCAGTCACACGGATCTGGGAGTCCTCATATTCCGACTAGCGGTGCGGAAGAAAATATTGCCAGCCCCCGGTCGTGATCCTTTTCTAGACACCTCTATCTTTCAAATAATCCTCTAATAACTCCCTTGGGTTCTATAGAATTTTTAAAATTTAATGATTATTAAAGATTAAGTGAGGAACCTACGCTCTGATACTAATTGTAATGACCCCGCCTCCCGGTAACCCCCAATTAAGGGAGACCAAAAGGTCAGTGCCGTTATCCAATTAACAGGATCAAAGGTTCGACAATTAATCAATAACAATTATGAAATTCTACTAACTAACTGGAATTTGGTATAAAATTAAAACTTTACTTACCTTTGAAAACTTTGGAAATCTATCTATCCTGGTCTTGAATTATTCTATCTAATCCTCCTAGCACTTTATTTCTTTTCTACAATGTGTCACTTTACTGTTTGTTCTTTCAATTGTTGTTCCTAAAATGCCGACAAACAAAACGTCGGTCAGTATATCGAAATATACTGGTATGTGGGAACAACCAAAATCTTGCAAATATGGCTAACAATTTAATAATCACAATCAAATTAATTTAACAAGCCAATTTACACTTTTCAGTATGACATTCTCCACCGCTTTTGCCCTAACCCTGGCATTCCCACCTTAGGGTGCCCTTTGCCAATGACTTAAGGCCACCTTCTCGATCCCGAGCTTGGTGCCTGGGGGTCACCACTCATGGTGCCCACTAGTCATGCAATATCATAGGCCACCTTCTTGGTGTCTGGGGTCACCACTCAAGGTGTCCATTGGTCTACCCATTTGGGCCTGACCTTTGGCATCATCCATCAGGGTGGCAGGTAGGTGCGAGGATACATACTTCTATTTTTAATGTGATAATCATAGTGACTTTATGATTTGCAAGTATGAACATCCAATCAGATAATTTGCATTCAATGCGATTAACCATTCGGAAAATGTGCTGGAAACTAAGGCGGTTATTCATAATTAACCACATACCTGATCCAGAGCAACTTGATTGTCCAAGCAATAAGGATAAAGAATCAATCAACAAGCAATCAACAATATCCTGAAATTAATGCATACGATCCAAGTGTTATTGTTCATCCAGAACATTCTAAAGCTAGACTTGGATTCCACCTTAGGATTTCTATACCATATTAGGGTTTTATTAGGGATTTTGCCTCCATAACGCTTTTATCTTATTAAATGCTCTCTTAGTTCATAAACCCTAATTTTAACATCATAAGCCCAATTAAAGTCAATTATTTCTCTTTTATACCAAAACTACCTTCTTTATCCTTTTAAGTTATTTCAAGGTCATTATACTCAATTATCACCTTTAGTTTCTTTCATATTAACAACTCATAATTCATGATGGTCTAATTTCCATATGAACTCTATTTATTATTAATTCTTCCTTGATTCAATCGAAAACCCTAATTTCTATATTAAGGTTATTCATCCACAAATTAGGGACTTTAATATTGGAAATAGCTTAGATTCAATATATTACAACTTTAATCATGAAATTAGTCAATTAAAGCCATTAAGAGTCAAAATTACCAACATTAGGGTTTCAAGGCCTATTAAAGAATTATTCATGCACATTAAACTCGAAATTAAACTAATTACATGCAAATTCATCCTTTTTGTTTCTAATGTGCCCTTTCATCATTAACATGTTAATACCAACTCTAATCATCGATTAAACCCTTATAAATGTATTATTCATATCAAAATAGGGTTCTTTAAACATTAATACATTAAAGTTGTCATCTTCCATTACTTTTCGAATTGCAAGAGGAATCAAGCTTCAATTATATTTTTAATGGATTCTTCACGTTTTTCTGATCAACTTTCATGTATAATATGTCCTTATTTGACCTACCAATTAATTATTATGAATTTATCAAAACTCACTTACTTTCAGCCAACGGGAGGTCGCCACGTGTTCAGGCCCATGCAACGTCGCGGCTTTCTTTAAAACATATCGAAGTGACCACTTTAGCCCAGGTTAAAGTCAGGGTTACTTCAGCCCGCAGAGGGTAGACTTGTCTAATCGCATATGGGCATCTTCTTCCTTGCGCTAACCTAGCGTCACTGCTCTAGATGTGCGAGGCACAACTTCATGACCCCTTCCCCGACTCCGTCAGTTGTCAAGGAGGGCTCTCCTCCCTTCGAGGATCCCTCTCACAATTGAAGAAGCCCGCAGCCACGGTGGATAGCCTATCCTGGCCGGTCCTGCAACACGCAGCGGCCCTACATCCAGGCAACGACCGTGCGCAAGCTCCAACTCCTCATCCTCGACCTCGTCAACCTCCAGGGCAATTCTTCTGCCTCTGTCGTGCCTCTGTGCACGTGCAGACGTCGTTTGGGTCGTCCTCAAGCTAGCCACTCAAGCGCGGGATCAGTTCTTGACTGCTGCTGCAACCTCCGCATTTTGTAGACATATCGTGGGAGGTGTGCAAAGACAACGGGGCTGGGTTGGTAGTCGATCGTTCTTAGGTTGTCATGGAAGCTCCCTGCCTCCACCAAGACTACAAAACCATCCTTCATTGCTCTATGGTTTAAACTACGCCCTCGCTAGGGTTTTACATGCAAGAAACAAGAAGAAGGGAGAGAGACGGGTGTGTGGGATTTCTCTGGACTCGACCCATGCTCTCTCTCTCTCTCTTTTTATAGATAAGGGTAACCATGCCCTACGATGCTTGCTCACAAAGAAAAAAAATTCCTTTCCTACTAGGAATTCGATTCCTTCATGAAAAAGCAAGCTTCTCTCTCTTAATCATCCTTTTGATATTCCCTATTATATGGATATTAGAAATTCGAAATTCCTCTTTCACTTTCTTTATACTTGCCCTTTTTAATTCATTGGCCACGGATCTTTATATTTCCTTAAGTAGAAAATACCACTCCTTTAACAAAACCACAAAACCATTAATAATGTATTACACTATTCTCTTATTTTTTTATCGGTATTTTCTCTTTCCTCTTTCTTCATTGGGACTCCTTAGATCCCACAAAACTCTATGTTTTCGAAATTCTTTCATAAGGATACTTATTATTCTTCTAGATGCATCTAAATGCATTATTTCTCATTATTATGTTGATTTCTTACTAAAATATCCCTTTTTGAGGATTTCTCTTTATTTCTCTTTTATTTTCCTCATTGGTGTTCCTTTTATTATTAGAAACCTCATGGATACGAAAATCCATCAAATATAACTTAATTATACCTCTTTTTACATATTTTCCACATTTGATCATTATTTTCAATTTCTTTCTTAATAAAGGAATACTTAATTGATCTCTTCTTTTCTTATTGATCTATTTATGCAACTTTGGACTCCTTGGTACCCAAGGAACCCAAGAGGCACGAAATCCCTCCTTGGATTTGCCTTCTAGAGGTTTCTACCTCTTCTCTCTTTTCTCCACAACTCAATTATTCATTAATTAATTGGATTTCCTTGTTGTTGGGCCCAATAGCCAATAAAGCCCAAAAATCAAACAACAAGGCTATTTTAAACGAAATCCATTTATTCACAACAAACTATATCATTATTTGTCCAAATCTCTTTAATATGAGAAAATACATTTCTCACCAAAGGAACCCAAAATTTGGGGTTGTAACAAGTTATTTAGTATGTTTTCATGCTTTGAGGGTGTAGTGAATCTTGTGCTTGAAAGTTTGCAAAAATAATCGCTTGAATCGGACCTCCGAGGCAATAGTTATGACTTTTTCAATTTTCTTAGACTAATGCTGCAATTCACCCATAAGTGGGTCAGTTATCCCCTTCCCCACACATGGTGTAAAGCACCGCTTGAGAAAAATGCACTGGAGCGTCGGCCTGTCCGGCCAATAGAGGGAGAGGAGCGGGGCTATTTTAGGCTCGATAGAATCGATCTAGCAAGCATTTTGCTTCCTTCCTTCTTCCCCCTCTTCCTTGCCCCAACTAGCGACCTGACCTGCTAGGGAGCACCGACAAGCAACAACGCTGGCCAGCTATGAGGCGTACATCCAGGAGCCATTCTGACACAGGAAGCACCACAAAATCGGTACCACCGAGTCTGGTCGTGAGGCCAGAATTGGGATCCGTAGTGCCCCAGCCCACGAACGGTGACCCAGCTGAGTTCCCTTCTCCTCCTATGCACGATAGAACCCGCTATGTGAAGCAGGTATGATGCTAGGGCAGAACCAAAGGTGGAAGATGATCATGCGGATGCCTAGAAGTCAGTTTTAGGCGGACTCTAGTTGACTTCTGACCACCTCGATCCTTTGTGAGTAGAATCTCACTCACTAAGAATTACTAACTCCATGAAATGGACGATTTTGGTTAGATTTGTGTTTTTTGTGGGTAACAATGATTACCCAAGTGTCGTGCAGTCTTGGCATCACCTGACTTTTTATTGCACATTTCTCTTCTTCACGCTTTGCATGATCCTAATTTATTAACTGATTTATACGATCCAGATTGTTGAAATTTACACGGTTGATAAAATCTTAATTTGCTCAGTTTAGGAGATTGAAGACAGTGGCACGACTTACTTTGTGCATGACCCCAGGGTTACAGTAGTTGTACGCTTTGGGTATAAACTCAGGCTGTACGATTCTAGTAATTTACTAGTTGCGCGTTTTCAAAGAAAAAGATGATGACATGCAATGTTTCAATGGAAACATGTTTGCACGCTCCCTGTTTTAGTTAATGTGTGTGGTTTAGTATTAACATGAATTGGCATGTTTCTCAAAGATATCATTAGAAATTCTTAGTTATTATTAATAATTCTTGCCATGATAAGTAGTTAACTCTTAATTAAGTTATGTGATGCACAACTTAGGATTAGGGTTGATGTGCACGTTTTCTAAGAAAGAACAAATAATTTATAGGTGCAAATGATGATTACTCATATGTCAAGTAATTAACTCATATTAGTATATTAAAATTTTCAATTGCATGATTCTAGTGTATAAGTGCCAAATAGACATGTATTCTATTTAGTTAATAATTTTAGTCTGCATGTGTGTATAGTATGTTGATTACTCAATATATTACAGTGTTTTGAATATATACTACTCTGCCAAGTTTAGAATGATATATATGTTGTATTATAAACTTCAAATAAATAGATGTGGTACCATAGAGATACCAGAGACAAGTATAAGTAAGAGAAAGATACAATATAGTAAGAGCTTTCCAAGAATAATACAATAATAGACTTAGGAGCCCTGAACACCATAGATTCTCTATGAGAGGTCTGCACCGTAGGGATGAAACGACCTAACCCTGGCAGTGTCCAGTATATAGGGGTCAGAACGTACTAATAGGTGGTACGGGGGATGAAGTCCTAGTGGAAGTATCCTTAAAATACATCATGTAGTGTCAAACATCAACCAGAGGTCCTAGTGGCACTAGAGTATAGAAAAGTCAATAGGTGGCTTGACTCTCTACCTGTGTGCTAAGGTCAGAGTAGGAGTCAAGTTTTATGGCCCATAGGTGTGTTGAGGCCAGAGAGACATTTTCCTATTGCAGACTAGTGACGTTGTCAAGCTTAGCATCCCGGGTGTGTCAGCTAAGTCGTGTACGGTGAGATCGTATCTTGTTACGATTCTTCATATATAGAGTACACTGCATATGATCAGGGCATAAGCATTATGATAATATAAGTTTTAAAGAGTTTCTTATAAGTAAGAAAGGCTAAGAAAGATTTGAGTACAATTTCATAGTAGTTATTCCTTAAATGTAATTTTGGCATTCTATGTTAATTAACTATATTGTTTTAGATCTGCTCTGTGTAGTAATTCATGTATTTTATTTTAGTTTAATAAACATAAAATGAGTTATTTGCGATGGTTGGGTGAAATTCTATTCACTGAGCTAGTAGCTCACCAACCTACTGAAAATGTTTTTCAGGTCAACGTCAGCACAAGGAAGCTGAAGGATCTTATCACCCAGGCTCTTAGAAGGTAGTTCATAGTTAGAATAGAGGTCTCTTAGTCATTTCCCCTCGGTACTTGGGGCATGTGGTGTGGTAGAGAGAGAATGTAATGTAATATGTAGTTTAGTTTTAAGTTATATGTTGTGCTTTATATTATGCATGAAAAATGTAATATGTTGTGTAAATCTGCTTCACCTACCTAGTAAAGTAAATAGTAGTTGCTTCCGTAGTTTAGTAAGATTTCAGTTTATTCCAAGTTATAAGATTTTCCTTTAAGTTAATTTTAAGTGATTAAGAAAAAAAATTAAGGGTGGTTTACCAAGGTTGACTCTCAGGTCTTCGGGGTCATTAGAAATGGCACGGGGATCGGGGCATCATAGTGATTGGTATCAGAGCCTAGGTTGAGTATGTAGTTACTCTAAGTCAAGGTCAGGAGACGATAAGAGACCAATAGGATTAGGACTTAGGTGTTTTCCTTCTAACTACAATTTTCTAACAAGAAGTGTTCAGTTATACTATTGCATATGACAAGAAGAGGACGTGGTCATGAAGACCAAGCTGAGATCCACATTGGACCTGATCCTCAGGTGATGGGTCTAGGTAGTGGAGATGATGTGGATGAGGCATCAAGAATGTACAAGATGTTTCTTGAGACCAGGGAAAAGTATAAGATGGAGAGGCGAGCTTCTATCTCGAGCAGCAAGGATCTGATGAGATCCTATGAGCTGGTTAAGAAGCTTGGAGGTACCGAGTTTGTTGGAACTACGGACCCTGCAGTGGCAGATGAATGGCTGAAATAGTTAGAGAAAGTGTTCCATCTAATGGAGTTGTCTGAGGAAAGACAAATCAATCACACAGACTATTTTCTTAAAGGTGATGTAGAGCTCTGGTGGCGTGGAGTGAAAAATAAAAGGAGGAACACGGTATTGACTTGGAAGGATTTCGTTGATGAATTCCATCTTAAGTACTACCCACCTACCTTTTTTAGTGAGAAAATAAGATAGTTGTAGAACATCAGACAAGGGAATATGTCAGTGGGAGAGTACGAGGCATATTTCACCAGGTTGGTAAATTTTTGCCCACAGCTTGTCCCAAACGACATGGAGAAGTGTAGAAGATTCTAGGATGGATTGAGGTCCGAAATCTGGCATAGTATATCTGCAGTTGGCCGAAGAGAAAGAGAGAACTTCAGAGAGTTTCTTGAGGCAACAAGACGTAGAGAGGAGTTTGTGAACATTGATAAGCACTATGAGAATAGAAAGATATTCAGAGACTTCATAAGAGGACAAACTAGTAGTGGACACCGAGGAGGTGGTGGTGGTTTCTTATCAAAGCTTGGACGTGGATTTGGCTGTTACTATAAACAAGGATCTGAAGATGTGATATCTTCTTAGAGTAGGGGAAGATCCAGTCTAGGGAGATGGAACATTGCATCAAGAGGAAGGTCTTCTGGATCATCGGCCTCAGTGACAGGTCCATCAAGGAGAGAGATATCGATGTGTGATATCTATGGAAAGCCACACTCTGGTCAGTGTTGGGGTGCAGATTTTTAGGGATGTCACATCTACGGACAAGTGGGACACTTTAGAAGGCAATGTCCCCAGTTACAGCAAGTGGCAACACATGGTTCCCAGTTATAGTACCAGAATGTTCTGAGATTGGTTCCAACTAGAGGAGTGGGTTCTTCAGTGGCTTCATGTTCACGAGGAGGAGTAGCACCCAGTAGAAGGGAAGGACAACGAGGACATCATGGGAGAGGAAGAGCTTCAAGATGCTTCTTTTCTCTAACACAACAAGAAGGTATTGTTTCTTCCCGAGTAATTACAGGAGAAATACTTTTCTTTAATAGCATTTTAGTTACAGTAGATTTGGGTGCTACTTACTCGTTTATACAAAGTTCTTTAGCTTGTGAGCTTAATCTATTAACCCAGAAGTTGTCGTTTGAGTTGTTGTTGAGGGTTCCGTTAGGTGAACCGACAGTGTTGACGGAGTTTTATCTCATATGTTTGTTGACTTTTGGTGGTTACACCATTGTGGTTAACCTTATACCCCTAGATGTTAACTCTTTTCAAGTTATCTTGGGTATGGATTGCCTAGAGATGTATCGAGTTCAACTCGACTGTTGGAAGAAGGAGGTTGTCTTTCAACAGGGTGGATTTTCTTGTGTCTTTTATGGAGATAAGAAACTTTCACCTATGTGTATCATATCAGCCGTTGTAACTGATAAGATGTTGTAGAAAGGTTGTGAGGCATTCTTGGCATGTGTAGTGGATACTAGAGCAGAGAAGAACACAGTCAGCCTATGGGATGTGTCAGTGGTTTGTGAGTTCCTAGATGTTTTCCCAAATGAGTTGCCAGGTCTACCTCCTGAAAGAGAGATAAACTTTGAGATCCAGGTGTTGCCAGGTAGTCACCCTGTAGTGCTGCCAGCCTACAGAATGGCACCTATAGAGTTGAAGGAACTGAAGATCCAGTTACAAGAGTTACTGGATAAGGGTTTCATTCGACCTAGTTTTTTTCATGGGGAGCTTCAGTCTTGTTTGTGAAAAATAAAGATGGTACTATGAGGTTATGTATAGACTACAGATAGTTGAATAAGATCACCATCAAGAATAAGTATATGTTGCCAAGGATAGATGATTTGTTTGATCAGTTGCATGGAGCGACGATCTTTTCTAAGATAGACTTGAGATCTGGATATCAGTGTTGAGGATAAAGGCTTCAGATATTCCTAAGTCGGCTTTCAGAACAAGATACGGGCATTATGAGTTTCTGGTCATGTCGTTTGGACTGACTAATGCCCCAGCAGCTTTCATGGATATGATGACCGAATTTTCAAGCCGTTCTTGGATCAGTTCATAGTGGTTTTCATAGATGACATTCTGATTTATTCTAGAGATGATGAGCAGCATGAGCAACATTTGAGGATAGCATTACAGTTGTTAAGATAGCACCAGTTATATGCTAAGTTCAGTAAGTGTGAGTTTTGGTTAGCTGATGTAACATCCCTGACCTGGGTTATGAGGTAACCCTATTTGTATTTACTAAATGAGTTTCTTAGGACTTTAATATAATCTTCTAAGGTGTTTTGTTATCATGTGACACACATATGTTCCAAGTTTGGTCCTGATTAAATGCTATTTGAGCAATGTACCTTTGTTTTGGACCAAAGTGCAAATTACCCAAGTTGAGGGGTTAACTTGCAAATGTTACATGGTAAAATGTTCCTCAAGTGTTGAAGCATCATAAGAATGAAAATGATGTAGAGGTATGGCTTGTGGCAGGCTGAGCACCAAGAAAGAGCTTGTTGAGCAACGATTGTACATTAAAACCTAGTTTTGGTGTAATGTGCAAATTACCCAAAACCTAGGGTTCAATATGAAAAATACCACTTCTAGAGAGTCCCTAATGTTTCTTGGTTTCAATTAGATACAAGAAAATTAGAGGGTCATCTCATTTGAATCTCTTTGGAGGAGAGAGAATCTTGATATTAAAATAATCAAGATTTAAGCATAATTGAAACCCTAATTCAAATTAATGCAAAAATAAATATATTTATGGAAGTACCCTTCAACCAAAAATGAGATGGTTGGATTTGTATAAGTATGGACTTCCTTGTGCCTTGCAAATGCCACTAAATATCTAAAGTGAGTGGAAATTCCACTCACATTAGTTAAAGAAAAAGTAACATCCACTCAATTTTGGATATTATTATTATATTGATTAAGGTGCTTAATTTTCTTTCTTTTAATTCATGGATAATGAAGATAAATTACAAGGTGGGAGATGGCTTCGTATGCAAGGGATGGATGGGAGTATGTGGCACCAATTTTGGGAGTTGGAGGAATTATTTATCACTCTCTCTCATTGAAATCCCCTCATATACATTCCATTTTCAACCCACATGAAAGGCTTTTTCGATCCCTTTTTCTTTCCTTGCTTTGGTCATGCACAAAGGAGCTTAGGAGAAATAGGAGGATGTGCCCCAACCTGTAGGTAAGCTCCATAGTCATCTTCAACCCTGATTTCATGGTGGAAATCAAAATTCAATGCTTAATTTCTTCTTTTCTTCATTCAATCTTCAACCTTAGCCATTCATTTCACTCAAAGATTTGAGAACAGACCTTGGACAATTGAAAAAGATTCATTCACCATCAAGGACGTGAAGCTTGAAGCTTGGATTCAACTTTGAAGGCGGGTTATATAACTTGAACCCTTAAATGTTATTATTACATTCAATTCTTCATAACTTGTTGATTGTTTTGTTCTTCTTGAAATTCCTTTAATTAAATTGATAAAATTACCATAAGAATGGCAGTAGATTTTTAAGGATCGAATCTTGATGATGATGACATCATATTAAGCACACACCTCAATAAAGGAATGGGCAAACAGTTTTCAAAACCGATTGAGCTAATTTGGTTTCAAGGTCGAATGGATAGATTCAGTTTCAAGACTGAATGGGTTGATTCGGTTTCAAGACCAAATGGGATGATTCGGTTTCATAATCAATTAATCATCCAATGGTCTCAATTTGATCTAATTCCAATGGTTTCAATGTTGGAGGGTCCATTGATTGCAAACCCTAGACCCAATAGATTGATTCAGTTTCAAATCAATGGTTGATGATTCAGTTTCAAGACTGAATAGATGGATTCAGTTTCAAGACCGAATGAAGGGATTTGGTTTCAAGATCGAATGAAGGGATTTGGTTTCAAGACTGAATGAAGGGATTTTGTTTCAAGACCGAATGAAGGGATTCAGTTTCAAGATCGAATGGATGGATTTGGTTTCAAGACTGAATGGATAGATTCGGTTTCAAGATCGAATAGATTGATTCGGTTTCAAGACTGAATGGGTTAGTTCGGTTTCATAATCAATTGATGACGATTCGGGTTCAAAACCTAATAGATTGATTCGATTTACAATTGAATCAAACACCATTTGAGGGTCTAATATCTCAAGACCGTTTGAAGGTCTAATTGATTCAAATCATGTAAGTACAATCAACCCTATGATTGTTAATTATGTTTATCAAAAATAATTATAATGGTTGTACCTTTAAGGTACTAGGGTTATTAGTACCCTTTGAGGGGTTAACCTTTGATGCTTATGGAAGCAATATCTAAATACACTATGCTAACCCTAAATGTGTGTACTTGAATGAAAGGTTGACCTAATCTAATCAAGCTTGAAGTAATCAACATCCTCGAAAGGATGAGAGAGAGAGATTCATACATGTATAATAATCATGTAGTGGTTAAATCCCAACACTCTCAACATGAATAGAATATGCAATTAGGGTATGATCCTTGATAAAGAGATCATGAAACCCTAATCGAGAAGGATGATGAGCCCTAACCCTAATTTAAGGCAATGGTAGATGAAACCCTAATCTAGAGTAATGAGAAACCCTAATATAGGGTGATGCTATGAGAAACCCCAATATAGGGTGATGTTATGTGAAACCCTAATCTAGGGTGATGCCATGTGAATCCCCAATATAGGGTGATGTTATGTGAAACCCTAATATAGGGTGATGTTATGTAAAACCTAGTTGATAAAGAGGGGAATATTCCTAATAATGGAGTAGTGAATAATGTATTGGTAGGTGAAACACCTAAAGTGGTTGATAATGGATAACCTTATATCAATAATGCCTTAAGACACTACTGAGATCATTGATGTTGCTAACGTTGCGGAGAGGATAACCAGTGGTACCGATTGGAAGACACGAAAGAGAAACTCCATGCTGAGAAGAGATCAAACCGGCACAGGCCAACGCTTGCCTGAACAGCAATCTGATCTCCCTCCGAACACTCATAGAACAACCACTCACCATTCCACAAACACGTAGAATTCTGAAAACCATACGGCGGTGAACCCAACCGGAGATGCGGTC
This sequence comes from Alisma plantago-aquatica, assembly GCA_963693085.1. Lineage (NCBI taxonomy): Eukaryota > Viridiplantae > Streptophyta > Magnoliopsida > Alismatales > Alismataceae > Alisma > Alisma plantago-aquatica. Next base: position 839,614,900 of record OY856410.1, on the reverse strand, counting down.
CTCGCTGGCAGATCGCAGGAAGCGCACCCTTTCATCACCACGTCCTTTTCTCTGGGCGATACGCCCTCCAGGGACTTTCCAATCCACCCTTACCAGAGTCCTCGACGAAACTCGGTTGGAATCCACCTTAGAAATAGGAAGGTGATCCAATCGGGAGGTCCCTCGATTCCGTCTAACAGGAAAAGGACCAAGACATCTCTCTTGCTGGACCTTGAATATGAAGCCAGGTCGATGGGCATCTCTACCCTAGCAGATTCTGATAAATGAAGGCAATCTCCTGGAACGTGCAGGGTGCCTGTGACAAATACACCCACCTAGTTGTCAAAGATCTTACTCTGAAGTATAACATATCGGTCTTTTGCCTGCTGGAGACTCGCTGCAGCGGCGAAAGGGCATCTGGGATCATCAAGAAACTGGGATTCGCACACTCGCATAGAGTAGAAGCCGTTGGCTTATCAGGTGGAATCTGGGTGCTATGGAAGCACAATGTCAACTTGGAAATTCTCTTCTCTCATAAACAATTTATCCACTGCAACATTGAGGGTACTCTCTTCACCTTCGTCTATGCTAGTATAACCAGAAGTGGCCGCAAACTCCTATGCAACCACCTTAGCTCTCTTGCCACTACGACAGATCCCTGGGTGGTGATGGGCGATTTCAACATCGTCATGTACCCTTCGGAGAAATTTGGGAGCGATACCTTCGACACCGCCAATAGTAACGATTTCATTGAAGCTATGGATTCATGCTCCCTGTATGATCTGGGTGCGTCTGGAGCCAGGACCACTTTCAGGAGAGGGCTCCTCCATGAACGTCTCGACAGGGCCTTGGCGAATAGACCATGGATCGAGTCTTCCACCACAAAGGAGATTCGTGTTCTTGAAAAGAACCACTCCGACCACGCTCCTATCATGGTGTCTTATACTGATCATCCGTATATCTACAACACTATTCCTACCCGAACATCTGCTAGATGGTACACCACGCCTGGATACACCAATTTCTTTAAGGATTCTTGGCCTTCTGAGCAAGACCTTATGACAACGAACGTCTCTTTTCTCTCTAAGGCCAGGAAGTGGGACTTAACAATAAGGAAGAACGATAGGAAGGTGAAGGATAGGATCTCAAATAAAATCCAATGGAACCAGATGAACTTGGCCCTCCGCTACAACCAAGGCATGGCTCAAGAAACCATCAACTTACAAGGATAGTTAGACACGATCCTTAGACGAGAAGAAGCTGAGAGCCAGTAAAAGGCTAGATGTGATTGGATTTGGCTGGGTGACAACAACACCCACTTCTTTCACTCGCTCACCAAAGCTAGGAGACAACGAAACCGAGTGACTTGCCTCAAAGACGACGATGGTGAATGGATCCATGATCCGGCGGACATCAAATCCTTCATTCTCTCCTTTTTTTCAAATGTATATATGGAATCTAATAACGAACTGAGAAGGAATGCATGCCCATCCTTCCCAGGTTCCTTCTTGCCCCTCTCCAGCAGCCAGCGGGCTCATCTTGCAGAAGTTCCGTCTCAGGACGAGATCCACCATGCCCTTCTCTCTATGTCCCCTATCAAGGCCCCGAGACCTGATGGGGTGGACACGGCTTTCTATCAAAAGAACTGGACATCCCTCAAGTCCCAACTTTACCGGTTCATTCAGCAACCCTTCAAAGGCGTAGCTCTACCTCTCGGGTGGTTAGATTCCCTCATCATCCTCATTCCCAAGCTGTCTGCCCCAGAAAGTTGTTCCCAATTTCGCCCAATCTCCCTTAATAATGTTTGTTCCAAGCTTCTTTCTAAAGTGATAGCCTCTAGAATCAAACCTTTTCTATGCGAGTGGATTTCCCCCCACCAGTTGGCCTTCATCCCAGGATGAAGGATAGGCGACAACACTGCTCTGGTACAGGAAGTTATTCACTCCATGGAATCCAAGACGAGCAAGAAGAAATCGATGGCATTGAAGCTTGACCTTGTGAAAGCGTTCGACAAACTGAGTTGGCAATTCATCCATGACACTCTCATCAAAGCATCTCTACTGGAGGTCACCATTAATATCATCATGCAAATCATTACTTCTGAGAAGTTATCTGTCCTTTGGAACGGTGAAATGGTGGGCTCCTTCAAACCTTCTTGCGGGGTGAAGCAAGGTGATCCTCTGTCACCGTACATTTTCATTCTCTGCCTCGAGAGGCTGAGCCAGTTGATTGCTCAATAGGTCGCCAACCATTCTTGGAAACCCATCATTATCTCTAAGTCCAAAATCCCCATCACTCATGCTAGTTTTGCAGATGACATTATCCTTTTCGGAGAAGCTTCTATATCTCAAGCTAAAACCATAAGGCATGCCTCATAAGATTCAGCGATGCTTCTGGCTTGTTTCTGTCACATGAAAAATCCACCTTGTTCTTCTCGCATAATACACCAAGAAGCCTAAGAACCACGATCTGCAGGAAGATAGGAATACAAGAGACCATCAATTTGGGGTGTCATCTTGGAGTCCCAATCGTTCACAAAAGGAAAAGCAAAAGTTTGTTCTTAACCCTCATGGAGAAAGTCCACAACCAGATCAATCAATGGCAGAACAAGCTCCTTTCACTTACAGGAAGGACTAAATTAGCTCGATCGGTGCTGCAGTCGCAGGCGTGTTATGTGATGCAGTCCATCCTACTACCATCTTCTATTTGTGAAAAGATCGACCAACTTATCCGGAACTTCATATGGAACGGGAACTCCAGCAAATGCCTCAACCTCGTGGCATGGCAGCAAGTTACCAAGCCTAAGGAACGAGGAGGTCTAGCCATCAAACGCACCAAGGACTTCAATACCTCTCTCTTACTGAAGATGGCATGGGACTTTCTTCAATGTCATCGCCTTCCCTGGATTGACCTCATGGTTGGAAAATACCTGAGTAGAGGACACCCCAGTCCCAATGGATCTCATCTCTCGCATAGCATCAGGAGCTTAACACCCTTCCTGCTTGACAATTCTAGACATGTTGCCATCTCTGGCCTTGACACTTCTGTCTGGTCAGATGAATGGCTAGGAGACAATCTTAAGCCTACGATCAAGCCTAGACTAACAATCCCGTAGGACCTGCTCGACCTCAAGGTCTCCAGCCTGGTTAGAGAGGACGGAAGATGGGACGCCGACTTTATCAATTACTGGTTCGATAAAGATAGTATTCAATCCATTCTGAATATGCCTACCCCAAACAGCTTATTCGGCACAGACAAACGCATATGGAAGCTTACTCTGCATGGCACCTTCTCGTCGAGCTCCGCCTACACGGCTATCACCCAGACGGATGAAGCGGACCATCCGCTGTTCAAAGCCATCTGGGCCATGAAGATACCTCATCGTATCAAGCTCCATCTCTGGCTCCTTCTACATAATCGGCTCCTTACCAATTCCATGAGGACCCATAAACATCTAACTGACAATCCCAACTTCTCCAGCTGCACCACTGAAGAAGAGGATTGCCTCCACGCCATAAGGGACTGCATTGACGCAAAGCGGACCTGGACCATAATCTTGCCACCGGCGGCACAAAACTTCTTCCAATACCAGGATGTCCACGAATGGTTTACATACAATCTCAAAGACATCCAAGTGCTTGAGCATTGGGATATCAAATTCGTAGTAACCTATTGGAAGATCTGGAAGAATCGGAATCAATATATCTTTGAGAACAGAAGGACCCCACCTTGTATTATGGCCCTTCAATGTTTAGCTGACACTTCTTCTATCATTCAGGCCTTTTCAACGCATGACCCTGATAGCTCCAAAAGTAGTATACCTTCTCAACCAATGGTGATAACTCCCTCAGCTACTATCATACATGTGGATGCAGCTCTATCGAGTAACATGAAGATCGTTAGCTCATGCGCCATTGCCAGAAATTGCCAAGGCTACTGGTTAACATGATGTGCCACTCTAGCACCTGGTACAGATGCTATGGAAGGAGAGCTGAAGTCCATTCTCTTAGGCATCAAGCTGGCTGTTATTAACGGTCTCTTAGATGGTTTGATCATTTCTGACTCATGGAATGTTGTGCAATGGGCAACTAAATCCAAGAAACCTCCGGATAAGTACTTCCTGCTCACAAGAAAGATTATTGATGCCCTACGGAACTCTGCTAACCAGAAAGTTATTTATCAGCAAAGGAGCCAAAACAAGCTGACTGATGCCTTAGCTAAGTTTTGTCTGAAGCAACCATCATCATCCATGATGTGGAACGAGTGCCCATCCCATGGTCTTCCTATCTATCTAGAGGACCTTAAGTCCTTCTCGTCTCTCTTTCAAGAAACTCACTGATGTAACTAGTTGAACTAGTATCCAAAAAAAAGCCTTAACCTGAGATAAGTCCATATCATTGATAATGATTGAATAAATCAAATGAGTGATTTATGACCAATACATTACATGATAAATGTGATGAACTGGTGCATAAAGTATTAGGATGGAAAATACCCTAATACAAGATAAGTTGATATACTTAAGTAAATTACAAGTGATGAGGGAAGTGATACATCAAGACATGATAGATATCATATTCAGCACCTCAAAGTTGATACACCTTGATGTACCCTAAATCCAGTATACTTGGATGAATAACACATGAAATGTGCCATGTCGATTGTTACATTGAGATGTAATGAGCCTAATGCACTTTAATAAGTGTAGGCTAACATACTTAAAGAAAGGGTTAAGCCAAGTTAATAAAGTATGATGTATTTATACTCTGGTAAGGATGAGAGAGAAACTCATACCTTGTGTTGATAATCATTTAATGATAAATGATGAGAATAGTTGTTGCCTAGTGAGAGGTGACAAGATGTTTAATGTCCTTGTGAGCCATGAGAGTAGTTGTTGCTTAGTGAGAGGTGACAAGATGTGTAATGGCCTTGTGAACCATGAGAATAGTTGTTGCCTAGTGAGAGGTGATAAGATGTTTAATGGCCTTGTGAGCCATGAGAGTAATTGTTGCCTAGTGAGAGGTGACAAGATGTGTAATGGGCCTTGTGAGCCAGGAGAGTAGTTGTTTCCTAGTGAAAGGTAACAATATGTTTATAAAGTCTCATGTGAGAAATGATAATGTTCAAAATAAACAATGGAAACTTAGTAACATAATAATAATAACTAATGGATACATTAATAATAATGAAATATTGATCATGCATGCTTTATGCTTATAGCCAAATAAGGGCTATAGTGTTTTGAATAAGCTTAAAGGAGATAAGAGGAATACTTGAATTACATAAATTATGTGAATAAGTATGATGGCTTGGCCAAGGTTTAATACCTAGAACAGGTGATGTGGAATTCAGTAATAATTGCACATGATTGGTAATAACCCAATACCTGGAATAATGTCACAAGATTGGTCATAACCCAATACCTGGAATAATTACACAGGATTGGTAATAACCCAATACCTAGAATAATTGCACATGATTGGTAATAACCCAATACCTGGAATAATGTCACAGGATTGGTCATAACCCAATACATAGAATAATTGCACAGGATTGGTAATAACTCAATACCTGGAATAATTGCACAAGATTGGTCATAACCCAATACCTAGAATAATGTCATAGGATTGGTAATAACCCAATACATGGAATAATGTCACATGATTGGTCATAACCCAATACTTGGAATAATTGCACAGGATTGGTAATAACCCAATACCTAGAATAATGTCACAGGATTGGTCATAACCCAATACCTGGAATAATTGCACAGGATTGGCATAGTCCAATGCCTGGAATGTTTGCATAGGATTGGCATAGTCCAATTCCTAGAATGTTTGCACATGATTGGCATAGTCCAATGCCTGGAATGTTTGCACAGGATTGGCATAGTCCAATGCCTGGAATGTTTGCACAGGATTGGCATAGTCCAATGCCTAGAATGTTTGCACAGGATTGGCATAGTCCAATGCCTGGAATGGTTGCACAGGATTGGCATAGTCCAATGCCTGAATAGAACATGATGATGTATACTCACATGATTGATACAATTTAATATCTGGTTAGCAGATTGGCTGAGGCCAACAGATAGAAATGAGAATGATTTATGGGTGACATACCATGATAATGAGTATCACATGATAAGCTTGAGATGTTGATATAGTATGACGGATAAATGATATACCTATTTTCCTATTCCTTATAAAGTGAATAAATGATTTACTGCTCTATCATAGATAGTTGCAATGCTTTAAAAGATGAAAATGTTCTAAATTGCTTATCCTCTGCTCAGTTTTATTCTATTAAACTGCAATAATAATGTTTTTGGTGGAGAGTTATATCTCTCGCTGGGACAATTTTCAATTGTCTCACCCCCGTGGGATCCAACATTTTTAGGTGGACGCAGACGAAGAGGTAGAAATCATACAGCGGGAAAAAGGACAGTAGCATCAGGGATAGTAGTAACATCTCAGGTGGAGATACTGACTATCATGTCTTGTAGATATGAGTCCTATGTGTCGTCTTTGTACTCTCAGGTCCTAGGAGTCAGTACTTAGTGTTTTTATAATCGATTTGAGATCTTGGCTTGAATGGCTCGAGGTTTTGTGTTGCTCATGTGTACACTTAACAGAGCAATTGATGTATGTAATCCTCAAGAGGATATGGTATATGGCATGTACTTGTAGACCATAATGTATATGTAATACTTTGGTTCTTGTTGATAAGAGTTTCCTGGAATTAGATCTCTTCGCAAAAAGTTTTTAATTTTAGTGATTTTTTGTTAATCCACTGTTAATAATCGCTTCCGCTTAGTTAATGATGATTTTGTTCGAACGGTGTGTCACAATTTAGTTGTATCAGAGATCTAGGTTCACTGAGTCTACAGAGACATAGGACTAAGGTGTTGAGTCTATTCTAGTGTCCTCCAATATATCTTATAGTGACTTCTGCTTATGCATAAGAAGGGAGATAGCTTAAAGATGTCTGGAGAACACGAGGATCATGTTGCTGAAAGCAATGTTGCTGCACCAGTAAGAGGTGCAAGGGATCAGGCAAGAGAGGAATCAGTGCCTGAGAATCCCCATTTTGATGAAGCTATGATAGAAAACCCAAATATTCATGCTCTATTTAGGGAATTCATGACCACAATGAGGTATATGGCAGACCGGATGCCAGCACTAGCACCTAGGGCACCAACTCCCAATGAGGGACATGGGTCTGGTAAGACTTTTGAATGACTACGTCGTGTAGGAGCCATAGAATATGCTGGGACAACTAACCCAGCAGATATTGATCTATGGCTCACTGAGTTAGAAAAGGCTTTTAAGATCCTTAGTATTCCAGATGTTGACAAAGTCAAACATGTTGTATATCTTTTGAAGGGTAGTCCTGGCCATTGATGGGCCATAGAAGAAGTAAAAAGGAATGATGAAGAGGTTGGTTGGGAGGAATTTCATCAAGAATTCGTCAATAAGTATTTTCCAAGAACATGTTTAGATGAAAAGATCTCACAGTTTGAGAAGGTTTGGTAGGGAACCATGTCAATAAATGAATATGAGGCTAGGTTTATGGAACTTTTACAGTTTTGTCCTCAAATGGTTGCTATTGAGCAGGAGAAGATTCGACGTTTTGAGAAAGGACTGAATGATGAGGTGTCTATCTCGACAGCTGCATTAGAAAGTAGAGAGAAATTTTCCACATTTATGGAGTCAATTCGGAGGATAGAAAGGTATGTGACAAAGAAACATGAGGCAAACCTCAAAAGGAGGTCTACACAGTCACAGGAATAGTGGATTAGTGGTACTAAACAACCAAAGTTTTTAGTAACACCAGTTCAACCACAATATAGTACACCAATGTAGTGGTCATCAAGTGAGGGCCAAACTTACCATAAATGTGGACAGATAGGACATTTTAGGTAGCAGTGTCCAAGAAGAAATAATGTGGTGACCCAACAGTTAAGGCATAGTTTGCAAAATCCACAAGGACCCCAGGTTAGTGGAGCGGAAGGTCGAGGACGAAGACAAGTGTCATAGTTTGGTCCATCTACCTCTGGTAGTAGAGGACAAAGGTAATAGCAGATGATAATTGACTCTATGTATTGAGTCAGATAAGACACTAGATAAATTGTAAGAGGTAACATGTCAAGATAGAACTTTTTATTCTGAATCATCTTTCTTTTTCTACTCTCTGCCTACTAATTATAAGAAAGGTAGTTGTTGTTGAGCTTCCTTTAATTAATCTTATGAGGACATGAGGAAGAGATAAGAAGGATGAAAAGTTATATTCAGTCCAATATTCTCTTATATGTTTTGAAATTTCTCTCTTCATGATGAAAGGAAGAGATGTAATAGAAACACCCATAGAGAATTTAAGATACTAAGTAGTAAAACTTAAAGAGATGAAACATAATATAAAAACCAATACATACTACCTAACTTTAGTTCTTGAATACCCTGGCCAGGTATTCATCTATTAAAGATAAGGTTAAGTATGTCACTCTTAGATTGCTATCTTTCTGATTACTCTGATCAAGTAGTCATTTTGAGACAATCTAAAGAGAATAATAAGGTAGAAGATGTGGCATGGATATTTATACCACATCCTAATTGATACACAAAGGGATCTGAGTTAATCATAAATCAATTTATAAACAAAAGAAGAGGTATAATATAATGTATACCTTGGTCTGAGGACCTAGAGGTAACAGTTACCTGATGAGAGGTAATAATGTTCAATGATGGACTGAGGGTTTTAATACCCAAATCTAGTAATCATGATGATGATGTGATGTGTTTTTGGCACATATAATGGATACCAAGGTAAAGAATCCTAGTATCCAAGAAATTTCAATGATATGAGAAAATGGGAACATGACTCCTCATAAGATGTAATGTTGGTTACCTAGAAGGGCCAACTTTGAAATTTGTCCAGCCACATACTATAGTATGAATACCATATGTTAGGGGTTTATGCCCCGCATAAACATGACATCATCAAAGATGTATGAGTCAAAGGAACAATTGTAAAATCATTGTAGGAAAAGCTTATTAAGCTAAAAATAATTCTTTAAGATACCTCTAAGATAAGTTCTTAATTGATAGGTAACCTTCCCTTATGAAAAGAAATAGTAGAGTATGTGTCCTGTGTGACAAGTTCTATGATAACCTTGTATGGAAGGACTTTGTATTGATCAAAGTTCTATGGCATCTCTATGACATTAAGATGTTATGTGGAGACTTGATGATATAATGAATGAAAAATATCTGTCTTCCTTTACCTGGGATTTCGGGGACGAAATCCTTGTTAGGGGTTTATAACTTGTAACATTCCTGACATGGGTTATGAGGTAACCTTGTTTGTTTTAACTAAATGAGTTGCTTAGGACTTTAATATAATCTTCTAAGGTGTTTTGTTATCATGTGACACACTTATTTTCCAAGTTTGGTCCTGATTAAATGTTATTTGAGCAATGTACCATTGTTTTGGACCAAAGTGCAAATTACCCAAGTTGAGGGGTTAACTTGCAAATGTTACATGGTAAAATGTTCCTCAAGTGTTGAAGCATCATAAGAATGAAAATGATGCAGAGGTATGGCTTGTGGCAGCCTGAGCACCAAGAAAGAGCTTGTTGAGCAATGATTGTACATTAAAACCTAGTTTTGGTGTAATGTGCAAATTACCCAAAACCTAGGGTTCAATATGAAAAATACCATTTCTAGAGAGTCCCTAATGTTTCTTGGTTTCAATTAGAGACAAGAAAATCAGATGGGCATCTCATTTGAATCTCTTTGGAGGAGAGAGAATCTTGATATTAAAATAATCCAGATTTAAGCATAATTGAAACCCTAATTCAAATTAATGCAAAAATAAATATATTTATGGAAGGGCCCTTCAACCAAAAATGAGGTGGTTGGATTTGTATAAGTATGGACTTCCTTGTGCCTTGCAAAGTCCTTGAAATATCTAAAGTGAGTGGAGAGTCCACTCACATTAGTTAAAGAAAAAGTAATATCCACTCAATTTTGGATATTATTATTATATTGATTAAGGTGCTTAATTTTCTTTCTTTTAATTCATGGATAATGAAGAGTAATTACAAGGTGGGGGGTATGTCTTCGTATGTAAGGGATGGAGGGGAGTATGTGGCACCAATTTTGGGATTTGGAGGAATTATTTATCACTTTCTCTCTCATTGAAATCCCCTTATATACATTCCATTTTTAACCCACATGAAAGGCCTTTTCGATCCATTTTTCTTTCCTTGCTTTGGCCGTGCACAAAGGAGCTTAGGAGAAATAGGAGGACGTGCCCCAACCTATAGGTAATCTCCATAGTCATATTCAACCTTGATTTCATGGTGGAAATCAAAATTCAATGCTTAATTTCTTCTTTTCTTCATTCAATCTTCAACCTTAGCCATTCATTTCACTCAAAGACTTGAGAACAAACACTGGACAGTTGAAAAAGATTCATTCACCATCAAGGATGTGAAGCTTGAAGCTTGGATTCAACTTTGAAGGTGGGTTATATAACTTGAACCCTTAAATGTTATTATTACATTCAATTCTTCATAACTTGTTGATCATTTTGTTCTTCTTGAAATTCCTTTGATTAAATTGATAAAATTACCATAAGAATGGCAGTAGATTTTGAAGGATAGAAGCTTGATGATGATGAAATCATCTTAAGCACACACCTCAACAAAGGAATGGGCAAACGGTTTTCAAAATTGATTGAGCTAATTCGGTTTCAAGACCGAATGGATAGATTCAGTTTCAAGACCGAATGGATAGATCCGGTTTCAAGACCGAATGGATAGATACAGTTTCAAGACCGAATGGGTTGATTCGGTTTCAAGACCGAATGGGCTGATTCGGTTTCATAATCAATTAATCATCCAATGGTCTCAATTTGATCTAATTCCAATGGTTTCAATGTTGGAGGGACCATTGATTGCAAACCCTAGACCCAATGGATTGATTCAGTTTCAAATCAATGGTTGATGATTCGGTTTCAAGACCGAATGGATGGATTCAGTTTCAAGAACGAATGAAGGGATTCAGTTTCAAGACCGAATGAAGGGATTCGGTTTCAACACCGAATGGATGGATTCAGTTTCAAGATCGAATGGATAGATTCAGTTTCAAGACCGAATAGATTGATTCGATTTCAAGACCGAATGGGTTGATTCGGTTTCATAATCAATTGATGATGATTCATGTTCAAAACCTAATATATTGATTCGATTTACAATTGAATCAAAGACCGTTTGAGGTTCTAATATCTCAAGACCCTTTGAAGGTCTAATTGATTCAAACCATGTAAGTACAACTAACCCTATGATTGTTAATGATGTTTATCAAAAATAATTATATTGGTTGTACCTTTAAGGTACTAGGGTGATTAGTAGACTTTCAAGGGTTAACCTTTGATGCTTATGGAAACAATATCTCAATACACTATGCTAACCCTAAATGTGTGTACTTGAATGAAAGGTTGACCTAATCTAATCAAGCTTGAAGTAATCAACATCCTAGAAAGGATGAGAGAGAGAGGAATTCATACATGTATAATAATCATGTAGTGATTAAATCCCAGCATTCTCAACATGAATAGAATATGCAATTAGGGTATGATCCTTGATAAAGAGATCTCGAAACCCTAATCGAGAAGGATGATGAGCCCTAAACCTAATTTAGGGCAATGATAGATGAAACCCTAATCTAGAGTAATGAGAAACCCTAATATAGGGTGATGTTATGAGAAACCCCAATATAGGGTGATGTCATGGGAAACCCTAATCTAGGGTGATGTTATGAGAAACCCCAATATAGGGTGATGTTATGTGAAACCCTAATCTAGGGTGATGCCATGTGAATCCCCAATATAGGGTGATGTTATGTGAAACCCTAATATAGGGTGATGTTATGTAAAACCCTAATTGATAAAGAGGGGAACCCTATTCCTAATAATGGAGTAGTGAATAATGTATTGGTAGGTGAAACACCTAAAGTGGTTGACAATGGATAACCTTATATAAATAATTCCTTAACCTGAGATTTTGCTGATTTGGTTTTGTTTTCCAATCGGCTCAAGCCTCGACAGCTTTCTCTGATGCCTGTCTTCTCAGAGAAAAAAAACTATATAATATTTTATTATATGTATGTAAATATGAAAATGTGTCCCTCACACTGTAGAGTAGTTATTGTTCATGCAACCTAAGTGAAAGGGAGTGACATCAGTCTAGGAGAGAGTAGTCTAGATTAGATGTCTAGAGCCTTATCAAGATAGGTGATACATAGAGTAGATGATAGAATGATAGTTGAAATAAGCATGTGCAATCTTATCTAAGTTTGATCTCTGATGGTATGAGTTTCCCTATAAAGATTTAAGTTGCATATGAGATGAGTTAAATTTTAGAAAAATCTAATCTAAGTCTTGATGAAGAAAAGACATACTCCTTTCTTATTAAGGCAATCTAAGTTTAAGATAAAGTTGAATATGCATGAGCCTCAAGCTCTTTTACAAAGGAGGACCTCTAGTGTTAGGACAAGATATGTGGTGAACTCTAGAGAAAGTGAGACCCACAAGGAGAGGGTCGTAGGACCTACCTTGAGATATATATGAAATGATGTGTCCTAAGCTGGGTTACTCCTGAGTAGACGAGTTGAGTCCTTTTTGCATGATTCGATCCTATATATGAGAATTGGGTAAAAAAATGATGGGTAGGCGACTCATAATGAGAAAGTCAATCCTTTGACTGAGTTATGTCTTAGCTTGAGTGACTTAAGCTTGTAAGTCTCATCATTAGTTGCAAGTGAGGTAATCTATGAAAATCTGGTTATGAGAGTAAAATGCTTTGTGCATAAGATACTCATAAATATCATTCCTTTCACTTCTCTTTCTTATATATGATGTTAGAAACCTCACTTGAACTATAAAGATGAATTTTATATGAAGAGCCACTCATATAAGCTTGACATGTTCTATATTACCTCTCTATATCATACATCTGATATCCAAGTTTGAAATCATGATAAACTTGATTTAATATATTCTCTTTCCCTTCATATCATACATGAAACATATAAGTCTAAAATCATGAAATTGAAATAAAGATTTCATTGTATCTTAGATTATATGATCACAAAGTATAATACCTAACCTCAATGCTTCTAAATCTATGATCTTAGTTTAATGAAAACTCTCACACCGTAGGGTGAAACTCTTTTTTTTCAAGCATGTAAAGTAAGCCCTTATACAATGATCAAATCTAAGTAAGATGTTGATCTTAAAGCCACACTAAGGATGATTCTGAAACAAATGAGGTGCACACTTGATATCACCTTGCATGTTTTAGTGAGGTGAAATATGAAACCTTTAGTAATAATACCTCTTTGACTTCAAAAATATGAACAAACCATAATTCTTAGGGGAATGAGGGATGTAAACCCTAAAATACTAGAATGTTATGTTATGATCATGATGTTAAGTGATGGTTTGATTTCCTCTAAAAAAATGATGCTTCAACCTTTTTATGGTAGGGTGAGAGAGGCCCTAGATGTTCTAAACCCTAAGATGAGAGCTTAGGGTACATCTAGAAGTATGAGAACTTTAGAAGCTAGAAATGGTGACTTCTATGAAGTGATACCTATATATATATTAAATTAAGTATGATGTTAGATGAATTTCGAGTACGAAATTCCTTTTAAGGTGGGGTGAATGTGATGACCCTAAATTTAGGAGTTTGATATCCAATATAGTATCATGAGGCATACCTATTATTTAACAAAGGACTTTGAGGCGTGATGTGGTCAAATAATATAAGTTGAACTTATTAGTCAAGAGTTGATTATTAATTGACTTGTACATGAGGTCAGTACAATTATTTATGAGGTTAGCTGAGGAATTTAGTTATATGACCAAATGTTGTAATCTTGAGTTCGAACTTGGTAATATGAGGCTTTATGTAATGAGGAACTCATGGTTAAAATTTCATGACTTTCGGGCTAGCCGTTTGGGAGGTATTGATGTTTTAAATCTAATTAAATGACTCGGGTTTCAACTGATTTTAAAACTAGATTTGATTTTCTCTGATGTCACGCAACCAACCCACTTAACAAAAGGGGCACGATTTCTATTGGGGGTGACCACTAGCCTGAAAATGTGGACTCTCTGTATCTGCTAGATACAAATAGATACCCTTGACTTCGTCTTCAAGCTCCGCTCCTTGCGGATAACTGAGCTTGCCGCACGGCTGTTGCTCGATCCACCACTCTCGGAAAGATTGAGCCTGTAATAGCTCAACTACCATCTCCGTGATGCCATGAGCAGTCTATCGACCCAAGGATTAGGTGTTTCATAGGAAATATCCAGGGAGAATGAGCCCTCACACCCTCAACTCTCTCCACCATGCCCGGAAGTGATAAGCGTGATTGAAGGAGGTTCTACAGAGGGTGACGAGCACTAGGGAGTAGGGAAAATACACATGTGTGAACCTATAAAATCAAGAAGAAGGCTTGTTGCAGCTATGGAGGTGTTTTCCCTGTCCATTGAACTCTCCTCTGTGAGAAGGAGCGGGTGGGTTTGAAGGGCCATTCCAGGGCTCCTTGCCTCAATCTAAGTGGCTATCCAGCTTCACATAGTTCCATCAAGGATCCTACATTCTACAGCCACGAGCTTCAACACGAGGAAACCCTTCCCCCTTCTTGGTTCCTCTGGCGGCGGTAGGAAAGCACCAAGCGGCCCTGAGGTGCCTGACCTCCACAACTAAGGCAAATGGCCACCGCAGATGCATGTCTCCTTCCTCTCCTCTTCCTTCTTCCTGCCTTCCTCTATCATGGCCTAGGAGCAACGCCAGACCTAGGGCACCGGCGGCCCAAGCTACAGTTGCAGCAAGTCGCCGGTCAGGGGGGATTTAGGGCGAGTAGCACCACGAGTATGTCACCAGCAACTCCGGCCTTGAGGCCTAGATTCGAATCCACAACACCTGCCCCTCGTTCTCCTTCCTTGCTCCATGGGTTCCCAAAATCGGTAGGGCGGCGCCCCTACCTATTTGAGCAGCAGCAGCTGCAACCGTGGCTCTGTGCCACCTTGGGCGTAAGATATGGCAAGCCAGGGTTAGCATGGAGCTCGACCAAGGAGCTTGAGCAGGAAACCGTAGCCATAGCAACAGACATGCTGGAGGAGGTGGAGACTTTGTATGCTCGCCAGAGTTCTTGCCACAGTGACGCACAAGGGCACCTGCAGAAGATTGCGGCTGGGGGCGCACGCGAGATCGTGAGGAAAGCAGGAGGACGAACTCACGACTTGTGGATGGTCGAGTCTCATAGTAGGCCAGACCAAATCCCCATCCGGTTCAATCATGAACCCAAGCGACTTAGGCCTGGAGCAGCAGTGCCCTCTGGGGACACGTGGCACCATCCAGTTGGCCAAAAAGGTAATAGTTCACTCAAAAATCCAGTATATGTACAGATCTTAGAAAATGCATTATAAATAGCTCCAGTATCCTATAAATCCCTTAAAAATACCCCCAGACTTAGAAAAATGTCTACTTCCTTATAAGATCCCTAAATCAGACCTTTGAAGCAGTATTATGGTTTATTTTCTATTTACAAGATGATGCTTCTTTTAAGATTATTTGAATAAGTATAATTAGCATATAGTGGCCATAAAACCTGGAAATATTACTCTTGAACACTAATATCATTTGTATACTAAATACAACCTTTGATATTAATGAAATGTCCAAATACTAGGTCTTTTGATATTAGAATGGAATTATATGCTTTTAACCTCATTTTAATTCTAGAAATTAGTAAATGCACCAGAAAAATATGAAATTTGGACCAGACCCTTAGTATGACTTACTGATCAGTATAAAAATATTGGAAACTCATTTAGGGACAGTTGAACCTAGGTTTGGCCTAAACCCTAATTTGGACCTAGATACCATTAATAATGGTGAACCTTCTATTAATGATATTTAATTGTTATGAATCAGGTGATGACCAGTGATGTAGATGGTCCAGGAAAAATTAGAAATCTCTGAACTCAGGTACGTGGGTTTTATTAAGTATAAGACTAGTTTTCATGAATGCATAATGATATGATGTACTTTGGATGCTTGTGTTTGCATATGAATTCTTGGATGTGTATTAGTAGTATATTCTCTGCAAAACATTAAAGAACATAAAAAAAGAATATAGATGGTTTGTAGCTACTGAGTGGATATATGCTCTCTCTCTCCCTCCCTCAATCCTCTCTCTTTTCCTCTAAATATAAGGTTGGCGCTCGGTCCCCATAGCCCAAGGGGCGGGAAAAAATGAAGTGTAACATCTCTCTCTCTCTCCCTTCTAAATATAAGGTCGGCACTCGGTCCCCATAGCCCAAGGGGCGGGGAAAAATGAAGTGTGACACCACTTAGTAGTACAAACGCATCAAAAGACATCTACAAATATGTGTTTACCTGATTATCGCTTTAAACAATGTTTTCTTTTACTCTTTCTTTTTCAAGATTATTTCAATTATGCAAGCATATTAGTATCTATCTTTCTACCCACGTGCACAACACCTTGTGTGTTGATTCGTTGTTTCACGTATGTTTTAGGTTCAGAGATAGCGTGGGATAAAAGATGTGAAGTGAGCACTGTTCAAGTTGTACCTATTGTGTAGATCCTAGTTTAGCATACATGTTTAGACTGTGTAATTTTCTATTTTTTTCAATATGTAAATGTAATCCAAGTTGTTTCATGTTGTAAATATACATGTTATTGTTGAGAAATGTTATGGTTGTATGTTCATGTATGCATATTATGCTTCCACATCGCTCTCTGATATGATTGCTAACATTTTCGGATTTTGTCTTCTCATCTCCATGGGGTTTTGAGAAGGTGAAAATCTGGGGATGTTACATCTATGTTTAAATGGTGACTCTTTCTAGAGCACAAATCAAGGACTTCATACACTACTACAAAAAATGGTTTTTACAACAGTTCATTTTTCCATTTTACAATGGGTGTCAACTATTGTATTAGATTGCGTGGCCTTATGGGGGGGTTCTTTATACAATAGGTGTTGTGCATGTTGTAATATATATATGTTGTAATAGGGGTGTTGTATATAACATGTTGAGATAAAAGGAAAATACATCTAGACACAAGGTTTTGAACTCGAGACCACTTAAAAGTAAGGCACATCTCAAACTGCTGAACCAGTTTCATTTTATGCAACACATATATACTTTGTTGTACATATACAACAAATGACGTGCAAGCCTGTTGTGTGATTGTGGTCTATTACAACGGGTAACTATTATAATAGGTGAAATCATGTTGTGTAATTATAGTATACTATAATGGGTTATAGTATTTTGTGTAATGATGGTCTATTACAACGGGTTAACATATGTGACTATTACAACGGGTAGAGCATGTTGTGTAATTATGATATTTTACAACGGGTTAGAGTATGTTTTGTAATGATGGTCAATTACAACGGGTTAACATACATGACTATTACAACGGGTTAGAGCATGTTGTGTAATTATGATCTTTTACAACGGTTTAGAGTATGTTGTGTAATGATGATCTATTACAACAAGTTAGCATATGTGACTATTACAACGGGTTAGAGCATGTTGAGTGATTATGGTCTTTTACAACATGTTTGAGTATATTGTGATATTACAGTCTATTACAACAATTTAGCACCTGTTGTAGTATCACATATACTACAACTAGTTTGGCCCGTTGTATATAACTTGTGTTGTATAAAATATATAATTCACAACACACAAATATATTTGTTGTAAAAGATATGCTAACTACAACACAACCAACAAGACTGTTGTGTTTTTCCCATTGTAAAAAGCATTTTCTATAGTAGTGATAGGTGGTTTATCCAAGGTGTTTACTTATGTAAACAACCAATGGTCTTACCTTTTAAACATCAAATGCTTCTAGGTGACATTATGGTATAGTGATATGGGTTGAATGATGATGGAACAAATGGAGGGTTACCTTTAATAAGATAGACTTACCTATTAACTCATGTGAATAGAAGGGATGATAAACATATTGTGTTTATATGTAACCCTAATGAGGTATAGCTTGTTATACCTAGCTTTTATAGAACTAAATGATGGTAATTGGGTATGAATAGTCCTTGAATGACTAATACAATCATGAAGTACTATGTTAATGTTGTTGAAACTCTAGTATGCTATAACCTAATGGTTACACCTTGATTTTATGTGTGGGTTCATACTTGAGAATAGTATGGAATGTGATGGTAATGATTCACCTTATGCATCCATGATCCAATGGGGATGTCGTGAGTTAGGGTTTGGGTATAAGTGCTGATTAGTAACATTGATATAATTTATCATGTTGAACCTAACTCTAATGGAAATAGATAAATATGAGTATTCATGTTTAACATTCTTATATGATGGAATGATGGTGGAATAACCTCCATAACATGATCAGAATCTTAATGTGTTAATTGGTGGTTATCATAGCCACATGGTTGATACTTTCTTATGATAAACATGTGCATTATGAATACGATGAGTGTTAATCATATCTAGATTCCTTGCATGTTGATGTAATAAAGGAATGTTCTTAATGTTAATATAACCATGCCATGATTGTTTATGAATATCTCCTAGCTCATTAATGCAATATTGTGTTGATATAGTGTATTATATGTAAGTGATGTTGTTGAGCCTGGTTATAAGGCATGCAAAGATAACGATGATCTTACAGGGAATAGTATGATGGTCTTAATGACCTTTGGGCATGGTTGAGCCCTGAATTAGGTGTAATCCTCTTATATTGATAAGGGTTGATACCTTGTGTGATATTGTGAAAATGATTTATATCTTGTGATAGTATGATGACTAGTGTGGTCTCATGAATGGCAAGTGAATAGTACCATGTGATGATGAGATGAGAAATTATGTTTCACACGTTTTATATCTTTTCAAAGTTGTGATATTTATATGCTTTCTAGAAGTGAATTAGGGTTTGTACGCCCACTTGTTTGATGCAGCCTTAATTCACCCAATTGGCATAACTAATCAAGTGAAACTCTAATTATGTAGTGCCCTGTGTCGTAGAACCATCTTCAGTGTCAGAATGTGCTGGATGGTGAAACGATTATTCCTAAGGGAAACTCAGAGTGGATACTGTTGCATATGTAGGGGTGGTAGGTTGAGGATAAATCCTTGTCATCCACAATGCAGATTGTGGAGGTTGGCTATGGCCATGCCTCATACATCTGATGTTATTGAGAACGGCTGCGGTCGTGTCTCGGTGATTATAACATGATTTGATTAGAGAACAACTGTGGTTGTACCTCAGTGATTGGGTTTGTATACCTTGGTTTCTAGTGCCATGACCTATACCAAGGGTGGACTAGTGGTTAGAATCTTGACTATATGTCACTGTGGTGGCATCTTTGACTGATATGTCACTGCATTTTTACTCATACTGACTGAGGGGAAGAGATCTTAGGATACCGACACTCCTAGATCTTGTATAGAACTGAATAGCCTTTCATAGGGGTTGGTTGGACTTTGAATGGTACAATTCAAATTCCCTAGGGCATAATAAAAGATATAATACAATCATATAACATATCTGTTTTGGGTTATACACGACGCTTCACGTTTGATGATAACCTTTGTTTGTTCTCTTTACATAAAGATGACGCTTAGTGCAATTAAGAGATAGTAATTATACTTATGTTGTGGATATGCATAAGATTGTAAATGTGTACATACAGTAGTCATGATTATGTTGATATCTATACTACTACTTCTTATTATAATTAGGATGCTAGATATATCATGTTGTTAGTTATCTTTAGCATGCTAGACATGCCTCTATAATAAAAAAAATGCATATACTGCTAATCATGCTTATGCAAATACTCATGCTTATGTTGATAGCTCTACTTATGATATTGATCTGTTCAAACTGTTAGACATGCTAATGTTGTTAGATATGCTTATGATGCTAGACTTATTCCTGTTAATAGAGATAATATGCTACTAGACTTGCTTATGCTAGTTATGCATATTCTATTGAATATCTTATATGGTTAATAAGGAAAATGATGATAGTCATCTTGATGATGATAATTGTTATCATCTCCTTTATGTATTTTGTTAATCATCAGTGTTGCTAAGCCTATTTGTTATATATGATTAAACTACTTAAACTGTCTCATTACCTAAAATGTTGTAATCAATAAGCGTTGTTGGAGGTTATATCTCTTGCTGGGACATGGGTCTCACCCCTGTGGTTCGCCACATTTTTTTACGTAATCAGAAGTGACGAAAACAAACATGTAGTATCAAAGAGGAGCTATAGTAATGAATCTTTGAGAAAGTTGATTAGATGTCTAATGTGTCCTAGAGTCATCCCTGTACTCTCAGGTCCGAGAAGGAAAAGTCTGTATATGGTGTTTCAAATGAATCAAACTTTTGTTAGCATATTAATGCTTGTTTGTGTGGCATATACAAATATTGTTCTCCTGTATATATATAGTGTGGCTAAGTCAATAAAACAATTTGTATCAAATTCTTGGCATAGTATGGATATAAGAAAGATATTGGGATCTTGTGCAAATATTTCTGAGCGGTGCGACGTTGAAATCAATTTTAATTTACCCATATTTTTGGGTATGTGATTAATTAGTGATTGATTGTGTTTATGTTTTGAGTAATCACGTTTAGTGTAATGGGTTCTCACACTCTCATCCTTGCTATGTATGTTTAGTTGCAGTACAAATTCAATATTTCCAATCCCATACATTGTAGTAACTTGAAGGTCCAATGAATTTTGTGCAAGTGTTTTTAGCTATATTTATCCCCTAGAGCCCATTTGATCCAACCTATACCTTTTTCAATTAGTTTTCCTCCTTTACAATATACATCAAATATTTTTTCCAGTAAATAAAAATAAATAGGTTTCTTGCTACTCAAGCCTAATAGTCCAATTATATAGAACCCTCTTCAATGTCTTATACACACATAGAAATCAATACATGTTCCATGACAAGTTATCTTGTTGTGCACCTTTGTGACACATTTATGTATTGTTTCCTCCATATATCCAATATGACATGACTTCTAGGCTCCTCCCTTATCCTCGTATCTAAGTTCCTTAGAAGAGCCATCAAAACCTTATAATCTCATGATACAATTTATATGGTGATCACTAGTACAGAAATGGCTTATAACGTCACATTTATAAGCATCAATTGTATACAAGAAATTAACGCCTAAATCCTACAACGTTGGTTTAATACACAAACTGACATCTATCTATGAAGAGCGGCCAGACACGGGTATCACTTTTAATTTAGCGTCGGTTCCTCATTAAGCAACTGACACCTAAAATCGCACACCAAATCCAATTTTTCCAGTGCAAAAAAATTACCTCCAAAATTTCACATACGACGTCGGTTTTTTACCAAAGAACTGATGACTAAAGGTTTTTCGAGAGACAGAAATCAAGCCAACTTTTGTAGTTGGTTTCAATAGACAAACTGACGCCAATGTGTTTTCGTGCGTTGTCTCCGCGAACCCCCCCCCCCCACAAATTGCCCAATTGGCGTCGGTTTTAAATGGCAACCGACGAGTAGTTTGCTATAGGTGTCAGGTTTTTTATAACCGACGCCAAGTATCTAACTTAATTGCAAAAATAGACTCTCCCAGTCTTTGTTTCACTGTGATTTCCTCCCCCCACTTAGGGCAATGGTGATTTTCCTCTTCCCCACTGCTCGCCGCAACTGCTTGCTGCTGCCAGTGCGTCAAAGCTCACCATCGCCTCTACATCATCTCTAGCTCGCCACCATTCTCCAACTGCTCGCCGCCGCCTCTGCTCGCCATTGTCATTCTCCAACTGCTCACCGCCGCCTCTGCTTGCCGCCGCTATTCTACAGATACTCGCCACCGCCTCTGCTCGTCACCACCGTTCTCCAGTTGCTTGCTACCCCCTCTGCTCTCCACCGTCATTCTCCAGCCGCCGCCTCTATTTGCCACCGTCGTTCTCCAGCTGCTCGCCACCGCCGTTCTCCAATTGCTCGCTGCCGTTGTTCTCCAGCTGCTCGCCACCGCTGTTCCCCATGTATACTTTGTCCATATATCTTTGTCTTGAATACAACAAATTCATTATGTGATCTAATGTATTGTATGAATTTTTTCTTCAGTCGATTGATCAGGTCATTTACTTGGTGAGTTTTATTGATTTCTACTGATTTGTGGTTACTTGGTGATATATATATTTCCATTGAGGTTAATCACTAATGTATATGTTCCAAGATTGTGTAGTTGATTTTAATTGGTTAATGATGCATGAATGAACTAACTCAAATAGAAGAATGAATTAAATTAAATAAAGTTACATAAAACTTAAGATATAAACTTAATTAATTAGAATTGTACTTAATTAATTAGATTATTTACTTAGTTAATTAATTATATTTGTACTTAGTTTCTCTAAGATTGTATTAATGATGCAAAGAACTGACGGCTAATATAGTGTTAATGATGTAAAGAACTTACGATTAATATTGGTTAATGATGCATTAATGAACTTAATTAATTAGATTTCTACTTAGTTTCTCTAAGATTGTGTAGTTGATTAATATTGATTAATCAAAGTTAATGATGCATGAATGAATTTAATTAATTGATAGTGCTTTTTTTCTTTATTTCTTTCTTTCCGATGATGATGATGATGATATGACAACGACGATGACGACGACAACGATGATGATGACAACGACGATGATGACAATGACGACAGTGATGATGATGATGATGATTGATGATGATGATGATGCTCCAGTCGCTGCCACTGGCCACCGCCTACACCTCTAGTGCCAGCCACCTTCACCTCCATCCCGGCCACCTCCACCTCCGACCACCGCCACCACAGCCTGCTCAATCCACCAGTGCGGTGAGTGGAAATTAATCAGTACTAGATTTGAACTTAGGATTAATGATTCCACCATATAGTTGATTACTATTGAATAATTAGGGTTAATGATGCATTAATGAACTTAATTAATTAGATTTGTACTTAGTTTCTCTAAGATTGTGTAGTTGATTAATATTGATTAATTAAGGTTAATTATGCATGAATGAAGGTAAGTGGTATGGTGGGAGGAGGGTAGGGGTGGGGTGGGGTGGAGGGCCATGGGAGGGTGAGGGGTGTGGTAGGGTGGGAGGAGGATAGGGGTGGGGTGGGGTAGGGTGGAGGGCCAGGGGAGGGGGAGGGTGAGGAGGGAGGGTGGTTGAGGAGGGTAGGGGTGGGATAGGTGGGATCATTAATTGAAAATAATGAAAGGAGAGGGCATACTCATCGCGCCAAACTCTTTTTTTGTTCTCAGTGTAGAACCATCTTCATTTCAATGTATTTGTGTGAACAAAGTTCTGCATTAGTATCATTAGTTTGATTATGTGTCTTATTTTAAGACACAATTTATCAAATAAAAGATAAACCATTCCTTCAATTTCACTATATATCTGAAGATTATGCAAAGTTGTATGACGTGCTTATCATTTTTGACGTGCTTATCATTTTCTTTTCAAGATAAACCATTAGTACTTATATTTTTCAGTCTCTGTCTACTACTTTTTTTGAAAATATATAACATCGTTATATATACTTACAATTGAAGTACTTATATTTTTCAATCTCTGTCCACCCACAACAGTCACTATGAACTAGGCCTCTATGCCAATGTTAACATTCCCTAATGAAGAACAATTGAACATCATCCTAGATGATCGTTCCTTAAAACAACTAACCATACCCGAACATTGGCGTTTTCTAAATGGAAGACACCACAGGCCTGGTGAAGTGACCCTAAATTTTGGCAATTCTTCACATGTTATCGAGGTTGAGTATGATTTGGCGGGAAATCTTGTATCAAAATCCGGTTGGCGTGATTGGATTAGAAAGATGCTAGTGGGTCATAGCGACAAGCTTTTTCTCCATCCAGTTGGCCATAATACCATCAAAGTTTGGATAACCAACATCAACAATGAGACACCCGATCATCTACGGAGGTATGAGTGCATGATGGACAATATCAGCTCGGACGAATCTGATGATGAGGCCCCTGTCAGTTAAGATTCATCTAAATATGGTGAGGAGATCTGCGACACAACACAATCATCAAAAAGACCATGGTAGGTCCAATTAACAAATATGATTGTCCTGTCTTGTTTTGTGTTTACACTTTTTGTCTTAAAGTAATCAGTCCTCATAGACACTTTCTTTTCTGAACTTCAGGAGAAGATCGCCACAATGAAAATGCCTCGAAGTTACTGAAGTGGGACCATGTTGGTGTAGTATTTAGTTGTCTATCTATCTAGACTTGTCTGTATTAATAGATGCATGCTATTTGTTTTTCTGAATTTGCTTATTAGTTGCTTATGGAAGCTGCATATGATGGGTATATACTACTTAATCATCAACTGACATTCTATTTTGTAAGGGTTTGTAATGCTACAACCTTTCTTTTATTATTCACTAGACAAATCTAGATTTGGTACAATTCAGGTACTAGACATGATCAAGCTCCCAATTGAAAATTCAAAGCTACTAGGTTTGTGCTTTCTTTTCATTTTTGACAGTCCCTCCACCTATTCTATGTCCTTATCTGTCATTAAATACCATATATCAAGTTTGACATGAGGACACTTACAATCTTGATGAAGTGTTTCATCATTGACTGTATATTGAAATATTATATGACTCCCAAAGTTTCTAGGATGTATGGACTATGGATTTGTACCTCTAAATCTCGAGACACGATGTGTTATTCATTTGTAAATTTCATTTTCATCTTGTTGTTATGGCTAATTGTTTGTAATTAAATAAGCACATTGTCATTGTACCCATGTTAAAGTCTACATATATCTTCACCCCAATGGGTAGGGTGAACATTTTAATAGCTTCTTTTTGTGAACAAAACTTACTTTCTATGCCAAAAAATTAAGTTTTATAATGAAATGTTAAATTTTGTGTCAAATAGTAACTTTTTATAAGCAAAAGTTGTTTTTTATGCCAAATTTACTTTTACCACATAGTTACGTTTAGTGTCAAATAGTACTTTCTATACCAAATAGTAACTTTTTATAACACCTAATTACTTTCAAATCATACTATGTTCTACCTTTTTTAAATTGTGATCATTTTGTTTAGATACTTTGCTTTTACATTTTAGCTACTTATTTATGTCTCAATACATTTGCATCACCCTAAAAATACATTCCACTATGTAGAATCTCATATCAACCTGATACAATTACTCATCCACACAACAACCTTATAAAAGCCAATTATTTTGGGATTGAACGAGAATTCTATTGGCATTAATTTTCTTTTAGATGTGGTTTTGAAATTCTTAATAATTATTTAATGAATCAAACTGAAGTGTCAAAGTTATGATACTAAAAAAGAAACGCCTTCCAGGTAACCACAACATGAAGCCCAACTAAATATACCGTCTTCAAAGGCCTTTAAAGTAGGGGTGAGCAAATCATGGTCCAGACCGCAAAATCGGACCGGACCGGTCAGTTCTGTTCGGTCCGCTCCTGGACCAGTTTGAGTTCGGTCCAGTCTGCGGTCCGGAATTTCTAGAAATTCAGTTTGCGGACCGATCCGGTCCGAAACCGGTCAGACCGCGGTCCGGACCGTGGACCGTTTTATATGTAAAATGCCTTTAAATATGAAGTTTTATTATGTCAAAAGCTACAAAAAAATCACATATTAAAACACCAATAGAGTGTATATTTGATACTAATGTTAAATAAGAGTTAGTAGTGATTAAAATTATCAAAGTTGTAATATTAAAAAAATTATAAAATGCTAAAAAGTTTTGATTGTGGTCCAAACGGTCCAGTCCAGCTTGAAACGGTTCGGTCCCGGTCTGGTCCTACTCCCAAATGGTCCGATCTATGGTCCATACTTTTGTACAAATACGGTCCTTGGTCCGGTTGAATTCTGGACTGATGCTCACCCTTTAAGGGGTTATTGTAATGTGCTCCTGATTTCTATTTAATAGAAATATTTTTATACATAGTATTGTGAACATTCGTCGAGCACCTTGACTACAACTTGTTGTACGCTTCGCTTCACCCATTTTATCCTTGTTGGCAATATCGAAAAGACCTTGATTGCCAAGTATCTTATCAAGGTTAGTTCTTTCATACTCGATTGAGCTTTGATCGAAAGAAGAATCATGTTTACCAGGCAAGTTCCAACAGAAGAGGGCGCGGATAGAAGAAACCAAACACTCTGAAGTTGCCTAAGAATCCATTAGCGTTGAGGAGGCCGCCGAGGCAAACGGCGGTGAGGCACCACACAGTGGCGCCGCGGAGGTAACCAATGAAGTGGATGAGTTAGAATAGGATCTGAGGGATGGTGAGATCCGCGTAGCAGAGTGGGAAATATACTCTAGGCGGCAAAAGACAGTTGCGGGTGACACTCATGAGTCAAAAACCTGCGTAGATGCTGATGAACTTAAGCCCTTTTAGAGTTGTGACCT
The DNA here is from genome assembly GCA_963693085.1 of Alisma plantago-aquatica. Taxonomy (NCBI): domain Eukaryota; kingdom Viridiplantae; phylum Streptophyta; class Magnoliopsida; order Alismatales; family Alismataceae; genus Alisma; species Alisma plantago-aquatica. Next base: position 839,588,344 of record OY856410.1, on the reverse strand, counting down.
CTGCACTAAACTTTGCAATGTCGACCCATCTCGCCTCTGGTGGCGTCACTGCTTTACCCACAATCTGATTATCCTCCTTGGTTTTACCAAGGACAACACTATCGGGCACAATGGAAGTGGAACCTTGACAGGGAAACTTTGTTGCGCTCTCACTTGTGGCTTCATCTCTAAACAATCATTCTCCTCATCTGCGGCGCTGCCTTTGTCGCCGGGAATCTGGCAAGTGTGTGATCTTGTTATCAATGAGTCGACGTTCGTGAAAAGCGGGAGGTCCGTAATTATATATATATATATATATATATATATATATATATATATATATATATATATATATATATATAGGCTAAATATTTGTTACCCGCGCGGGTAACATACACTCGCTACCCGGCACTATTCTATTCCGCCTCCGTCCCCTGCGCGACTGTCTCTTCCGACGATTCCAACCCCCTCTTCCGCCAATTCCATCCCTCTCTTCCGACCAAAGACGAAATATCCGGCGATTCCAACCCCCTCTTCCGCCGATTCCAACCCCCTCTTCCGCCGATTCCATCCCTCTCTTCCGGCGGCTTTTCCATCTCCAGTGAATCCGCTGTTAGACGGGCCCATATCGTCCATCTGCCGCAGCGGCACTATTCTATTGTCCGCCTCCTTCCCCTGTGCGCGACCAAAGACGGAAGATCCTGCAAATCTCCGGCGATTCTTCTCTAATCTCCTCCGCCGCTGGTAAGCATCCGCCGTTAGACGGGCTCATACCATCAATCTGCCGCAGTGTATTTGGGTCTTTATTCGTTGATCCGGATTCTCCCTCTTATCCGCCCCTTTTTGATCCAGGAGCTCCAATTGACAGTGCGACAAGTGCCCCGATCTGAAAGCGGCGCCCGACCTAGAAGAATAGCTACATTGTTCATTTATCCGTTAACTGCAAGAAGGGGCGGGTTTTCCAGTTCTCAGTTTTCATAGAGGAGGACGACGAACGTGTTTCTGAACTCATCTGAGTCCTATTTGGCTGTCGTCCGAATATCAGGTGAACATATTGATAATCATCAGTTGAAATCGTTGCTATTCAAGTGTGTCTGTCCAACTTCGAAATTTGATTTGTAATGTGTATATTGATTTTCCAAGAGAATGCTGATTTGTAATGTGTATACTGATTTTTCTATTCAAGTGTCTTTACAACCTTGATATCTGATTTATTCTGATTTGTACTTTAGAATACTAATCTATCTATACTGATTGACTTATAGTAGAAAATCCAAAAGAATGTGTATTCATCGCTCTGACTATTGTATGCCCAATGTGTTTTCTTCTCTCTGACTTTTGTATTCACAATGTGTATACATTTCTCTGACCTTTGTGTTTAAAGTAAACCCAATTTTGTGTTTGCATTTTCCATTTTTGAAGCAGTTACTCATTTGGTATGCTGGGTTACTCTTCTGACTGACAGAGTTACTGTTTTGTTACTGATAGACGTTGTTATGATACAAATCTTCCTTTTGTTACTCATTTGTTATGATGAGTTACTCTTCGGCCTAATAGAGTTACTCTCTGCTGTTTCAGATTTACTCCTCTGTACTGCTGAGTTACTGATAGACGTTGAAATGGATCCCAGCCTTGATACAGATGCTGCCAATTCAAATGTTGGCCCTGATAATGATAATGCTAATTCTTATCCATCTGTTGGTGCTTCCACTCTGCCGCCAGATACAGTTCCTAAAATTGGTCTCCATTTTGGAAGTTTAGATGAAGCTATTTCATTCTATTCTAGCTATGCTGGCATGAATGGTTTTAATATTAGGAAAGATGACAACATGTATGAACGGGGAACTAAGATTCTTGTTGCCAAAGATCTGGTTTGTGACAAGCAGGGTACAATGGGCCATTCTAAGACGTCAAGAGGGCTGCTGAGCCCCGTTTGTGATGAAGTGGGTAAGTTACAGGAAAATCTGTCTAAGAAGCACAAGCGATCTGTGAAGAGGTGTGGTTGTGGAGCCATGATCCGATTCACACTAGACAAGTCCTCATCTACATGGGTTGTGACTGCCTTTGTTGAGGAACACAACCACGATCTTGTTGATGATGCACATCTCCGTTACTTGAAGTGTAACTCATCTCTTAATGAAACTCAAAAAGATATGCTTTCTTCCATGAGCCAAGCTAACATACCTGTATCGAGACAAATTGCATTGATGGCATCGGAGTCTAGTGGTTATGAAAATCTGACATTTACTAGCAGACCAGCTCATGGACACATCAGTAGCAAGAGGAAAGAGGCAGCTAAATACGACGTCGACATGGTCTTGGATCGGTTTGCCAAGTTTAAGGTACTTGATCAGAAATTCTTCTATACATACCAAAACGATCCTGATTGTTGCTTGACTCATCTGTTTTGGGCTGATCCTGTTTCCGTTGAAGATTGTGGGTTGTTTGGTGATGCGATAGTTTTTGACACCACCTACCGCACCAACAAGTATTCAATGGTTTTTGGAATGTTTGGTGGTGTTGATCACCATCGTAAGACGGTCTTGTTTGCTTCAGCTCTTATGATTGATGAGAAGTACGAGTCATTTGTATGGGTTTTCAAGCAGTATCTACTTTGTTTTGGCAAAGAGCCAGTGTCCATCATAACCGATCAAGACCCGGCTATGAATGCTGCTATCCTTACTATTTTTCCGAACTGCAAGCATCGGTTCTGCAGCTGGCACATCCTACAAAAGCTTCCCTATAAGCTTGGTGGTGTTCCTAACAAGGAGCAGATCATAAGCTCCTTGAATGATTGCGTGTGGAATGTGGATGATGTTGGCACCTTTGAAGAGAAGTGGCATTCTGTTGTTGAGGTTTATGGTCTGTCGTCTATTAATTGGTTGTCTGACATGTATGCTATGCGTTCGGATTGGGTCCCGTGCTATATGCAGTCTTCCTTCTTCGCAGGCATGAGGACAACGCAAAGGAGCGAGAGCTTGAATGCGTTCATTAGAAGCCATGTGAACAGTAAGAAGACTTTATTTGAACTTGTATGCTCATTGGAGACTGCTTACTCTCATGTACGGGAGATTGAAAATTTCAAAGACTTTGAAGACGAGTATAGTAATCTCCCTTTGTCATCACTTTGGCCTCTGGAGGAGCAGATGAGAGGTATATACACAAAGTCAATTTTTAAGATCTTTCAGAGTGAGGTTCATCAAAGCATGATATATAATGTAAAGGAATCTTCAGAAGGTGTGTTTGAAGTGTATCGCGTTAGTGGCCTTGGATCTGCCCACATTTTGAAGAAGAATCCATTGAGTGAGATTGTTTATTGCAACTGTTACATGTTGGAATTCAAAGGTATACCTTGCAGGCACATCCTGTCCTATTTGAAGAGTCGTGACTTTTGCACTCTTCCCGAGCCATACATATATAAGAGGTGGACCAAAGGCTACAGAGAACATCCTTTGATATTTGGCAAAGCTGCAGTTAGTCATCTATCCACTGGGAGGACTCTTAAGCTTGTCTCTGCCTGCAATTCTATTGTGAACATAGCGTGTAGGAACAACGCTGTAGATATGTGCCATGAAAAACTGCTTGCATTGCAAAAGGAGCTGTTAGATTTGGATGTCTCTGATAGTTGTGCAGATGCAGGTGCTGGTGTAACTGCTTCAAATACAGCTTCTTCTTCAGCTGTCAAGGTTAATATCCCCAATGTTTGTAAAACTAAGGGGAGACCCAAATCCACAGATTTGAGGTTTAAATCTGGAGTTGAGATTGCACAGTCTAAAAGAGAGAGGCAGTGCAAGAATTGTTTAGAGTTTGGTGTTAACCATGACAACAGGAATTGTCCTAAGAAGTAGTGCATTATATGATTGGGATTTGCTGCAACTATGTATACTGCTCGTGTTCTGGTGATCTTGCTGTTGCTATTGATGTATATGTGGTTCTATCTTTTTTATTGGAGTTTGTAGTGTGTTTGTGAGGCATGTTCAAATATGTAATGGGGTTGTTCTTTTTGTGTAGTTTTATGAAAGTGAGTTTGTAACTTTCTAAGTACTTCACTTGTGTTTGTAATATATCTTTGTGTTACCTTGTGCTCCAGCAATTGTATGTATACTTTGAATATGTTATAAAGAATGTTTTCTGATCAATTGTTATTCTTTTTTAATATTATGTGTTTGTCTTTGTGTACAATGGACACTATTACTGTTGTCACAGTTACTCTTATTACTGTCATAGTTACTCGCAGTGGGTTGTCAGTTACTCTTATTGTTGTTAGAGTTACTCGCAGGGTTGTCCCAGTTACTCACAGTGTTTTTCCATTTACTCACAGGCTATTTTTTTCACAGTTACTCTAACTGCTCACAGTTACTCTATCTGCTATTTCAGTTACTCGTAGTGCTCGTTCAGTTACTCACATTGTTTTCATAGTTACTCGTAGTGTGTCACAGTTACTCGCAGTGTTGGTGCAGTTACTCGTAGTCCTTTTCCAGTTACTCGCAGCCTTTTCCAGTTACTCGCAGTGGTTTTCCAGTTACTCGTAGGGTTTTTCAGTTACTCGCAGTGTTTTTCCAGTTACTCGCAGTGGTTTTCCAGTTACTCGCAGGGTTTTCCAGTTACTCGCAGTGTTTTTTCAGTTACTCGCAGGGTTTTTCAGTTACTCCCGTGCTTTTTTCAGTTACTCGCAGTAGTTTTCCAGTTACTCTCGTGCTTTTTTCAGTTACTCGCAGTGGTTTTTCAGTTACTCCCGTGCTTTTTTCAGTTACTCGCAGGGTTTTTCAGTTACTCCCGTGCCTTTTCCAGTTACTCGCAGTGGTTTTCCAGTTACTCGAAGGATTTTCCAGTTACTCGCAGTGTTTTTTCAGTTACTCGCATGGTTTTTCAGTTACTCCCGTGCTTTTTTCAGTTACTCGCAGTGGTTTTCCAGTTACTCCCGTGCTTTGGTTCAACAACATTCGAAAAGGTTTCTTCAGTTACTCGTGTGCTTTCTTCAGGTACTCGCAGGGGTCTTCAGTTACTCGTAGGGTTCTTCAGTTACTCGTAGGGGTTCCTCAGTTACTCGCAGGGGTTCTCCAGTTACTCGCATGGGTTGTTAAGTAATAGTAGGAGAAAAATGAGTACAGGAGTCTGTTGTACAAAAAGTAACTCTAGAAGAGAGAGCACAGAGCTATAAATAATTGCAGTGATGTGTCATCAGAATAACCCAGAGTATGCTGGCATCTTTGCAACCCAACAGTAAAGAGCACTACTGTCAATAATTGCAGCACCAACAACACAGACCATTACTCTCACTGCTGTCAATAATTGCAGCATCAACAATACAGCGGGGGGCTTTTAGATCTGCAACATCTCCATCCTCCACGGCACTCTCTCCTTCCATCTCTTCTTCATCAGCAACTGCTACAGTTTCAAACACAGCGGGGGGAGCTTTCAGATCTGCAACATCTCCATCCTCCACGGCACCATCTCCTTCCATCTCTTCTTCATCAGCAACTTCTACAGTTTCAAACACAGCGGGGGGCTTTCAGATCTGCAACATCTCCATCCTCAACGGCACCCTCTCCTTCCATCTCTTCTTCATCCACTACTGCTACAGTTTCAAACACAGCGGGTGGCTTTCAGATCTACATCATCTCCATCCTCGACGACACCCTCGAGGTCCACTTCTTCATCTGTGACTGTTACGGTTTACATAAGGTACAGTTTTACATTTCTTTAGATCCCCTTTTACATTTCTTCATAAGGTACAATTTTTCAGTAGCACCCCCTTTGACCATCTCCTCAGATCCCCTTTAACATTTCTTCACAGCCTACCATGGAGCCATTCATCCAGCCAATCAACTACACCCTTGATGACAAGACAGTGGAATCCATTCAACTTCCTATAGAATGGAACCATCTCCATTTTCAGATCAAACCAAGCAAAACCACCTTCCTAATCGGAAACCAGTCTTTCCAGATAACCCTTATGCAGAATAAAAACGGGTCACTTTCAACTGCTAAGGGCTGGAAAAGGATGATCGCACAGATCAGTCTTCGCAAAGGTTGGATCATCTACCTCAAGCCAACTGATCACCAGACCATCACAGCATGGATCACAGATCAGTTCTTAGAAACACCAACTGAGCTTATCCCTCTCTTCAGAATGCCTGGCGACGAAGTATACTCTGGATCGGAGGACTCTGCAGATCAGCTCTTCGTTAGGGACATACACCAAGCAGCACCGGGATCAGCTGTAAATCCCATTCAGTTTGCAGAAGACACTGCTTCTTCGTCTGTCCAGCGTTTCTTTCACAAGTAGCTATTTGATTTTTATGTTCAGTTAATGGACCTTCTTTACAGCCGATCTGGCTGTATTTTTCTGTATTTTAAGTTCAGTTGTTGGACCTTCTTTATATTCGATCTGGTTGTATAATATATAACTTTTTATGCTTTGAATGTTGTAATCTTGAATGTTTAGATGTAGTGTTTTGAATGGTGTAATCTTGAATGTTGTAATCTTGCTTGTGCTCTCCATGAGCTTATGTAACTCACATGGTTGCCTAGTTACTCGCATAGGATTCAGTTACTCGTATGGTTGTCTAGTTATTCTATAGCTGTCGCATAGGATTCAGTTACTCACATGTTTTATCCTTTTTGTTGTTCAGTTACTCGTAGTGTTGGTTCAGTTACTCGCAGCGTTTGTTCAGTTACTCGCAGGCTATTTGAGTTACTCACAGTATTGATACAGTTACTCGCAGCGTTGGTTCAGTTACTCGCAGTGTTGGTTCAGTTACTCGCAGTGTTGGTTCAGTTACTCGCAGGGTTGTTCAGTTACTCGCAACGTTTTCCAGTTACTCGCGAGTTTTTTACAGTTACTTGCGAGCTTTCTTCAGTTACTCGCAGCGTTTTTCCAATTACTTGCGAGCTTTCTTCAGTTACTCGCAGGGTTTTTCCAGTTATTTTTCCAGTTACTCGCGAACTTTCTTCAGTTACTCGCAGGGTTGTTCAGTTACTCGCAACGTTTTGCCAGTTACTCGCGAGCTTTGTTCAGTTACTCGCATCATTTTTCCAGTTACTCACGAGCTTTCTTCAGTTACTCGCAGGGTTGTTCAGTTACTCGCAGCGTTTTTCCAGTTACTCGCGAGCTTTGTTCAGTTACTCGCAGCGTTTTTCCAGTTACTCGCAGTGTTTTTCCAGTTACTCGGAGTGGTTGTGACAGTTACTCGCAGCGTTTTTCCAGTTACTCGGAGAAGGTTGTTCAGTTACTTGCAGTGTTTGTTCAGTTACTCGCAGAGGGTTGTTTAGTTACTCGCAGAGGGTTGTTCAGTTACTGCAAAGGGTTGTTCAGTTACTCGCAGGCTATTTTGAGTTACTCGCAGTGTTTTTCCAGTTACTCGGAGCGGCTGTGACAGTTACTCGCAGGCTATTTGAGTTACTCGCAGTCCCTTTTCAGTTACTCGGAGTCCTTTTTCAGTTACTCGCAGCCCTTTTCCAGTTACTCGTAGAGTTCAAGCAGTCCTTTTTCAGTTACTCGAATAGTTTGTTAAGTTACTCAATCATTACTGTCGGGTGTTCAAGCATTACTCAAGCATTCTGTTACTTTCAGCTCAGTTACTCGTAGTAGTTTCAAGATGTACATAAGCATTCTAAGCATAAAGTTATCTAAAGCATTCAAGAACATTTAGCCAAAATATAAGGGCAAAATCAATATATGTTCAAGATGACATGTACAGCAAGATCAAATGTACATTAAGATCAGTTGTAAATTCAGAATTTTAACAGTTGTACATTCAATAGCAGCTGTACATTCAGATATATACAGCTTATACAACAGTGAGTAACTGAACAACAGCTTATACAAAAGCAGCTATACACTTGTTGTTTCTTCATTCTTTTTTGTTTCTGGTTGTTTATCAGCTTCAGCTTCTCCTCCATTGTTATCAGCAGATATACCTTCTTTGATCTTTTCGATTTCAGCTTTTTCATTGTCTCTTGGAGGCTGCAGCTGCCCCCTTGCCATCATTCGTTGAAAAATATCAGCCCTTATTGATGGTATGTCTTTGCAGGTGAAGTCCATAGGTTTACAATTTACTAGGCACTTTAGGTACTTCATGACAAAGATCCCACAGTCAAGTGAGTCTTCTTCCTACTGTGGGCAGATCGGGTAATCCCTTTTCCACTGCGACAATTGGCTTCCCTTTTCAGGTGCACCCCTAAAGAAGTCGTGCACTATACCCACCTGCATTAAAAAATAAGACATGTATTCATCATCAATTAAAGATCAGTAAGCCTTTCAATCCACTTATAATGGACTTAATTTTTATAGATCACTTACCCATCTATTGAATTCCTTTCTTGAGTTGCTACTCCAACTCATTGAATTATAGGACCGGTGTGCTCCATCCCTGAAACTTGCTTCGTACAAGTGCCAGTGGTTGTCGTTGTTTAGTATTGTGAACACCGAGTCCATTGCGTCCCAATCTTTCATTGGAACGTTGAATAGTGGAGATTGAAAAACACTAGAGGGGGGGTGAATAGAGTTTTAAACAATTTTAAACAATTATTTAACTCAAACAACCAATCACAAAAATATTGGACAAGGGGACAAGGATTTAGAGTGGTTCCTACCTTAGCAAATACTAAGGCAGTCAGTCCACTACCCGGTTGCTTACCCAACCGGGATTTGGAAAGAATTTAATTTTATTACCTCGCAAGGACTTTACATAAAATTACAATTCTCTCCCTAAACCCTTCAAGCAGCCTTCACCTCGAAGTAATCGCACCAACCTTGAAGCAGCCTTCACCTAGAAGCAATTGCACCAACCTTGAAGCAGCCTTCCTCCTGAAGTAGCTTCCCGTTGCAATAACCTTCTTGAAGTAGCTTCCCGTTGCGATAGCCTTCTTGAAGTAGCTTGAAGTCCACCTTCTCCTCCGAGAAGAACCTTCTCCAATCCGCAGCCTCCAACCCTAGGAGTAGCAAGGAGAATACAAAAGATACAAAGGAACAAGAAAGAAAACAGAAATTACAATACCACTTGTAGCTCAAGGCTTGATTTCCTATATCAAGCGTTTTGATCTCCTAACCAATGTATGTAGAAGTGTAAGTGTTGTGGATAGGAGATACTAGCCTATAGGACACGAAGTTGGAGCAATGGGAATGAATAGCCAATGTAGGAATTGCTCTATTGCTCAAAACAGATTGCCAATGAGTATTCAATCTCAAGTATAGCACACGTGTAGCTTAGGTGTATTTAGGTGTCCTAAGGCATGTCCTATTTATAGGAATGACCTACAAATGCTTAAGGACATTCTAGACACTTTCTAGGGGGTTCTTAGTGCTCAACTAGCCGTTATGTGTCCACTAATTGCATTTGCAACAGCTAGTTAATTGACCCTGAAAAGTGCAGACAGAACTTTTCTCGATCGACAATTTGTCGACCGAGAGTCCTTCTCGGTCGAAGATTTTTCGACCGAGGGACCATCTGGAGCAAGTGTTTACAACGTTCATTTCCAACTTCCAACTACTTTGTCTGCTGGGTCTAACGGCTAGTAGGGTCTATTCTCGATCGAAGATTTTGTCGACCGAGAGTTTCTCGGTCGAAGATTTGTCGACCGATATTTTCTCGATCGACGATTTGTCGACCGAGAATATTACTGACTCAATGTATTCATTTACTAAGTGTGTGTATCAATGTGCAATTGTGATACTATCTTGGGGAATGGCCTATCTAAGTGTTGTGAGTGGATAGGGAAGATCTAAACGCTTGATTTACATGATATCTAATTACTTGTACATTATATACTTGTACAAGCATTTACATTTGATTACAATCATGAAAATAAAGCGATTTTATCAAATTGTTTCTTCCAAGTCTTTGTTATCCACCACCTTATATGCTTGTTCCTGAAATACTCAAATAGCACGTTAAAACCACAAGAATGAAATGTTTGTCATTATCAAAACAAAAGGGATTATGCTAATGTCAATTTAGCCAACAATCTCCCCCTTTTTGAAGATGACAAACATTTCCTAAATATAAAATAAGGAAATATAAATCATGTGAGTTTCATACCTGAAGATTACCTTTTGTAGCCATTCTTGTTTTGCAAGTGGATGTTGGCCGAGATATTATGAAACTCATATTTTTATTTTATGTTTTTGATTTTATATTATTTCTCCCCCTTTGTCATTTCAAAAAAGATATCCAATATAATAGATTTTATTTCTCCCCCTTAATTTTATGCTATGCTCCCCCTTAAAGAGATATTCAATTAGAAAACAAGGGATTAAAGCAAAGCAATGATTGTTAAATTTAGCCATAATTTATTTCTCACTCATTTGCAATGTATGTTAAGCCTTGAAAATGAAATGAGAATTCTTTAATCTTAAAGTACATAACAATTTCTCTAGCCAAATGCACGGAATGTTAACCCCTAATTTGTCTAGAGAATTCCTTTAAGAACAAGATATATCATTTTATGAAATTTGTTGATTTCTTCATAACCAAGAGTAAAAATACTAAGGTCATAATAGGCTTCAAATGATGTTTACAATATTTTTGTACGCTTCTTAATCAAATAATCAAATTTGTTTTTATGAGCTCCCCCTTAATCTTACAATTTAAGGCTTCTAAGGTCACAAATGATTTTAAATTTTGATTTTGACCTTTATCAAACGTATACTAAGATTAAGTATAATAAAATGATGTCAATATAAGCATTTTGTCAAAGCTTATTTTAGGTCGCCCTTGACTACGACCATAGCGCCCCTTGGTCAATTTTAATTTCAACCAAGAGGCAAATTCTGCAGATTTCCAATTTAAACATTCATATGTGAAGTATAATTTCTGCAGATAGCTTTAAATAAATATCTATTTGAAGCATATTAAGATATACTTATTATGAAGACTTAATATGGGCATCATAGTGAAGTCTTTGTCCTTGATTTTTTTTTTTAGAAAGCATGTTTTACATTCATTGTGAATGATGTTTTCATAAGCTTTGCTATGGGTACATATTAAATCACATTTCTTCTTATACCCTTATTTTCATATTAATCATAAGATTCTTTAGAGACATATATTTTGAAAGCAAGATTAATATCTTAAAGTCAAGATTTTTGCTTTTGATTTCTTAGAACAAACAAATAGATAAAAACATTAATATTTTTGTTCTAAGAGGCACCGTTTGGCTTGTCATAGCAACATCATTATTTTATCACAAGCTATGTCCACAATCATTGTTTATTATGTCAAGATGCTTTTATGCTAATGGCATTTTCAATTTATCTGAATCACAATGATCAAGAATAATATCCATTCATGGTTTGTATGAATCAAAGATTATTTTAGACAAACCAATGAAACATAATGATCATGATGAAGCATATCCATGGTGTAATGATAGAACAATTGAAGCATATACAATGATCAGCATATAAATGCAATAATTTTGATCATTTAAAACAAATTTCAATACACACATGGTTCATGTATAGATATTCCAAGGGTTTCCATGAAAACAGTAATTTTCCCTTAACTTAAATCAAATATGATTCATAGATAAAAATGATCTCATATAAGTGTTCCAAAGATGATTTCCATAATTTGTGCATGTAAAACAGTTATTAACAGCAAATAGATAACACACTGATCCTTTGTAGAATTATTCAGCAGACTTATTTCAGACTGACATCAGTAACCTGCTCGGTCGATGATTTCTCGACCGACTGACTGCTCGGTCGAAGATTTCTCGACCGATCAGGTTTCTGTATTGTTTTCAGAACCATTTTTAGTAATTGTTTATAAGTAAATCATGAATGGTTATTTACTCAATTAAACAATTTGAAGACTCAGTTTAGTTGAGATAGACTTTATGAACATCAAAGGAACTTTTAGATCAAATCCCAACTAATTGTATCCAAATCTTTATTAACAATTTAGCTATGAGTAAGGCAAAATTTTATTTTTGCAATTTGAAAGATTTTGTATATATCCAAGTTAGATGTTTAAAAACTTGAATTAATTTATTATCCCATTATGTTGAATTGAGATAGACATAGAAATATGCAACTAAGGTCCTTGGTCATATCTCAACTTAATTCCGTTCATTTAGTTTGGAGGTTTTGGAACCCATACCAACTCAACATCCTTTTTCTTGTATGGGCATGAAAAGGAGTAATGTCCAAGACGTAAGCAATAATGGAAACATATAGAATCAACCTCAAGTCTCTTTCTATGTTTTTGTTCTAGGTTGTTCTTTGGTACATATGTATATTTGCCTCTAGGTACATACATGGATTGACTCTCTAGTGCTTGTGTCCTTCTCCAACTAGGTTTTTGATGAGATTTTCCTTTAGGCTTATAACCTAGTCCTCTCCTTCCAATTTGACGATAAGGATCACTTAAGATTTTATCGAGAATATCATTGTTACTCAAGCTACTGATTTCTTGTTGTAACTTAACAATTTCATCCATTCTCTTCTTGATATCCATCTTCGCTTGATCTAGATTAGATAATAAAGAATCTCTTTCTTTCACAATAATATCATAATCTAGATGTGTACACAAAATAGGTTGTTTTTGAAGATCATTTACTTGAGTTTGCAAATTTAACTTTTCTAGGGAAAGAAGATTGCAATTTGCTTCTACAGATTTTAGCTTAATATCATGATCTTCAATAACCTTTTTGAGATCTTCATTTTCAGATGTAAGAGCAAGAAGTCTAGCATTCAACTCATCATTTGTTTTATTAGATTTCTTTAATTTCTTCTTGCACTCAATATACTTATTATGTGTTTCTTCAAGACTAGAAATTAGCTCTTCTTTTGATAAATCAAGAAGGCTTACCTCTTCTTCTTCTTCATTGGTTGTAGCAATGAGACAATTTTTGTGGACCTCTTTCTTCTTTTCTCTCCAAGGACAACCGATTGTTGTGTGACTTGTTCCTAAACACCAATTGCAACTTGTTGAAGGTTGGTCCAAGTTGCTCCTTTTCTTGCGGTTGTAGTCACCACCACCCTTCATTCTTCAAGACCTGGTTAGGGTTCCTTGAAGCCTGCTCTGATACCAATTGAAAAACACTAGAGGGGGGGTGAATAGAGTTTTAAACAATTTTAAACAATTTTTTAACTCAAACAACCAATCACAAAAATATTGGACAAGGGGACAAGGATTTAGAGTGGTTCCTACCTTAGCAAATACTAAGGCAGTCAGTCCACTACTCGGTTGCTTACCCAACCGGGATTTGGAAAGAATTTAATTTTATTACCTCGCAAGGACTTTACATAAAATTACAATTCTCTCCCTAAACCCTTCAAGCAGCCTTCACCTCGAAGTAATCGCACCAACCTTGAAGCAGCCTTCACCTAGAAGCAATTGCACCAACCTTGAAGCAGCCTTCCTCCTGAAGTAGCTTCCCGTTGCAATAACCTTCTTGAAGTAGCTTCCCGTTGCGATAGCCTTCTTGAAGTAGCTTGAAGTCCACCTTCTCCTCCGAGAAGAACCTTCTCCAATCCGCAGCCTCCAACCCTAGGAGTAGCAAGGAGAATACAAAAGATACAAAGGAACAAGAAAGAAAACAGAAATTACAATACCACTTGTAGCTCAAGGCTTGATTTCCTATATCAAGCGTTTTGATCTCCTAACCAATGTATGTAGAAGTGTAAGTGTTGTGGATAGGAGATACTAGCCTATAGGACACGAAGTTGGAGCAATGGGAATGAATAGCCAATGTAGGAATTCTCTATTGCTCAAAACAGATTGCCAATGAGTATTCAATCTCAAGTATAGCACACGTGTAGCTTAGGTGTATTTAGGTGTCCTAAGGCATGTCCTATTTATAGGAATGACCTACAAATGCTTAAGGACATTCTAGACACTTTCTAGGGGGTTCTTAGTGCTCAACTAGCCGTTATGTGTCCACTAATTGCATTTGCAACGGCTAGTTAATTGACCCTGAAAAGTGCAGACAGAACTTTTCTCGATCGACAATTTGTCGACCGAGAGTCCTTCTCGGTCGAAGATTTGTCGACCGAGGGACCATCTGGAGCAAGTGTTTACAACGTTCATTTCCAACTTCCAACTACTTTGTCTGCTGGGTCTAACAGCTAGTAGGGTCTATTCTCGATCGAAGATTTTGTCGACCGAGAGTTTCTCGGTCGAAGATTTGTCGACCGATATTTTCTCGATCGACGATTTGTCGACCGAGAATATTACTGACTCAATGTATTCATTTACTAAGTGTGTGTATCAATGTGCAATTGTGATACTATCTTGGGGAATGGCCTATCTAAGTGTTGTGAGTGGATAGGGAAGATCTAAACGCTTGATTTACATGATATCTAATTACTTGTACATTATATACTTGTACAAGCATTTACATTTGATTACAATCATGAAAATAAAGCGATTTTATCAAATTGTTTCTTCCAAGTCTTTGTTATCCACCACCTTATATGCTTGTTCCTGAAATACTCAAATAGCACGTTAAAACCACAAGAATGAAATGTTTGTCATTATCAAAACAAAAGGGATTATGCTAATGTCAATTTAGCCAACAGAGATAGCATGTCTATCTGTTCCAAGGTGATGTCCTCAATATTAAATGATAGCTTTTGCTGCAAATGTAGAGTTTAAAAACCACATCTATAAGTTTCAGTTTGTGTTTATATATTGTAATTTCATGTAAATTTGTATACAAAGTTTACCGGAGCATAAGTGCTCATGCAGTGCCACGTCAATCCCTTCTTCCTCCGCTTGCTTGTGCTCTCCTTGAGCATCTGTACAAAGCAGTCGAGAACCTGAATAAAACCAAAAGCTTTATCAGTTTAGCAATCCAAATTATCTATTTCAAAGAGTTAAACTACATTCTTGTTTCTTACAGGTGAATGTGTCATTTGATCCTTGTACAGGAGGGCGGCGAGGTCCTTCCCCGTGCACCAAGTTTCTTCACTGAATTTCCATTCTCGTTTTAACCTGCAAATTATTTTTATAGATGTTATACATACGAGTTGGATATAGAAACATTAATGTGTTATCATTTTACATTTGACAATAACCAATTCTCTTACATTTTTTCTATGTTGTCCATGAAGTGATGGACAATTTCTTTGGCTTCTTTTGTCTTGAAATGTTCAAAACCTATGAAGTTTGACATCTTGTGCTGTCAACAACAATAGAGAAATCCATGTTAGAATCAATCTTCATTTTTCCCAAGTTATTTAAGCATTTCTGTCAGTTACTTAAGCATTACTCTCGGTTACTCATTCATTATGTTCAGTTACTCAAGCATTATATTCAGTTACTCATTCATTATGTGCAGTTACTCAAGCATTATATTCAGTTACTCAAGCCTTACGTGCAGTTGCTCAAGCCTTACTTGTAGTTACTCAAGCATTAGGTTCAGTTACTCAAGCTTTAGGTTCAGTTACTCAAGCATTACTTGCAGTTATGATATACTTGAAAGGAGATGAAAATTACCTTTTCCTCCCTTCTTTTCTTCACAATTTTCTCTATGCTTCCTATCTTTGGCTCTTCCATCGTCTTCTTCTTCAATCTTCTTCTGGGCTTCTTCTGCCCTTCTTCTTCTGCTATCTTCTCTGGCTGTTGGCTCCCTTCTTTTTGTTTCTTTTGGTCTGCCTCTTTTGCAGACTTTGGTTCTTCAGAACTGTTGTCCTTTGTTTCTTTTTTCTCCTTTTCTTCTTGTTTCTTTTGGTCTGCATATTCTGCAGAACTGTTGTCTTTTGTTTCTTTGTTCTCCTCTTCATCAACATTTTTCCCGTCCTCACTATGATCTTTGGATTCTACATTTTTTTTCTGAGGGTTAGCCTTCTTCGTTTTGTCGGTGGGGCGACATCCTTTGTCGGTGCGTCTTTCGGTTCATCTACATTCACCGAGACAAAACCCTCTACAAATTCCTGGAATCCACTTCCAGGTGACTGTGATTTGTTACCCTCATCTTCCCACTTTCTTTTTAGATTTTTGTTCTCTTCTTCTAACTTGGCTATTCTTTCTTCTAGCCTTTTATTCTCCAATTGCAGTTCTGTGAATTTATCAACACTTATTCTTGTGCAGATCTCCTTATGTATTTTGAGCTCCTCCTCCAACATTTTGATTCTTGTCTCCAGGGTGGAGGTGTCAATAGTGTCTCCCTCTTTGATGATTGGTTTTGCTGGTGCCTCAGTGGTTGTTGGCGTACTTTTTTCTGGCATGTCATTCGATGATTTTGCAGCATGCCAATCATCTCCCTGGTCTACCACTATCATTTGACATACATGTCCAACATATAAAAAAAATAATGTGTTACTCGCAGAGGGTTGTTCAGTTACTGCAGGCTATTTTGAGTTACTCGCAGAGGGTTGTTCAGTTACTCGCAGAGGGTTGTCCAACATATAAAAAAAAATAATGTGTTACTGCAGAGGGTTGTCCAACATATATCAAAAAATAATGTGTTACTGCAGGCTATTTTGAGTTACTCGCAGAGGGTTGTTCAGTTACTCACAGGCTATTTTGAGTTACTCGCAGTGTTTTTTGAGTTACTCGTAGGTTATTTTGAGTTACTCGCAGTGTTTTTTGAGTTACTCGTAGGCTATTTTGAGTTACTCGCAGTGTTGTATATTAGATTTTGTAACAAAGTTTAGATAATCTTACATCCTTAGGCTCCACTTTCACTAATTCCATCAATTTCTCGACCGGCGCAGCCCACTTCTTTATCCTTGGCTTGGAGTCAAGGAATGTTGGCTTTGCCATCTTTGTCATCTCATATGCCCAAACCTGCATGTAATATATAGAAAATATAATGCATATGTAACTGCACCCCCATAGTCAATATTGTATCAATGTAGTTGAATATGATTTTATTCACTTACGCATAGGCACATGACACAGCCTGTTGTGTATAGGGTGTTCTTAGCCCCTTTCTCTCCTTTCCTTCTTAGCTGGACATTCTCCTTTAGCATCTTCATATTCTTGAAGATACTCCCATGCACCAGCTTTGCCCAATTCATCTGCCCAGTGGCAGTTACATTATCTAGGTAGTGGATAATGTAGATTGGTGCGCAATAGCTAGTGTCTGGGATTAGGAATGTTGCCAGCAGGTGCAACATCCACACACGACACATATTTGTATTGTCCGCTGGATTGTTGGTCTTGGCATATTCTTGCCAAAGTTTTGTCAAGTTGTCCTTATGCAGGACATCTTTTTCTCTCAATTTCTTTGATGTCTCACCTTCATTTCTATTTTTACAAGTCTCCTTCTCAAACTCTTGCCATATCGACTTTACTATGGCAAAATCTTTTCTTTGTGTTATTTCTATACCTTTGCTGGGGATACCTAGAATTATCCCCACGTCATCTACTGTCATCCTTCTTTCCTCTCCGTCGGCCAGCAGAAATATGTCTTCATCGACATATCTATCAATTAAATCCTCTAACAAGCCTATGTCAACCGCAAGATTTGGCATATTTACGAGGTTTGCAAAGGCTGTTGAGCTCAGCATCATAATTTGTTCCTTTGTATAAACCATACTCTTGCTGGTATTGTGGTAGCTCTTTAAGGAGCACCTGTGGTACAGTCTATTTACTCCCACTGCAAACATATCAAAATTTATCGTTAGAGCTCATTGTTTATTTTGTAAAAGCTATTTAATAAACTGTAAGTAACTGAAAATTAAAACTATTACAAATCCATACAATCTTACCTTTCTCTTTAGCCTTTTCTGTCTCTTTATGTTTCTGACTTGCAGTTGTACTCTCCTCATCCCCTGTGCTTTCTTCTCCTGCATACAAATAAAGTTATTCCAATAATGTAGTAGTTAGCTTAACAATATTGTTTTATCGCTTATTATCGGTTACTCAAACATTACTCTTGGTTACTCAAGCATTATGTAATAGTTACTCAAGCATAAATTTCAGTTACTCAAGCATTAATCTCAGTTACTCATGCACTACTATAGGTTACTCAAGCAATATGTGATAGTTACTCGAGCATAAATTTCAGTTACTCAAGCATTACTCTCGGTTACTCAAGCATTACTCTCGGTTACTCAAGCATAATGTAATAGTTACTCAATCATAAATTTCAGTTGCTCAAGCATAAATTTCAGTTACTCAAGCATTAATCTCAGTTACTCATGCACTACTATAGGTCACTCAAGCAATATGTGATAGTTACTCGAGCATAAATTTCAGTTACTCAAGCATTACTCTCGGTTACTCAAGCATTACTCTCGGTTACTCAAGCATAATGTAATAGTTACTCAAGCATTACTCTCGGTTACTCAAGCATAAATCTCAGTTACTCAAGCATTAATCTCAGTTACTCATGCACTACTATAGGTCACTCAAGCAATATGTGATAGTTACTCGAGCATAAATTTCAGTTACTCAAGCATTACTCTCGGTTACTCAAGTATTACTCTTGGTTACTCAACCATTATGTGATAGTTACTTGAGCATAAATCTCGGTTACTCACACATTATTCTCGGTTACTCAAGCATTAATCTCAGTTACTCAAGCACTACTATAGGTCACTCAAGCAATATGTGATAGTTACTCGAGCATAAATTTCAGTTACTCAAGCATTACTCTCGGTTACTCAAGTATTACTCTCGGTTACTCAAGCATAATGTAATAGTTACTCAATCATAAATTTCAGTTGCTCAAGCATTAATCTCAGTTACTCAAGCATTAATCTCAGTTACTCAAGCATTATGTGATAGTTAATCGAGCATAAATTTCAGTTACTCAAACACTACTATCGGTCACTCAAGCAATATGTGATAGTTACTCAAGCATTAATTTCAGTTACTGAAGCATTACTCTTGGTTACTCAAGCATTACTCTTGGTTACTCAACCATTATGTGATAGTTACTTGAGCATAAATCTCGGTTACTCACACATTATTCTCGGTTAGTCAAACATTCTGTAATAGTTACTCAAGCATTAATCTCGGTTACTCAACATTAATGTCTGTTATTCAAGCATTTTGTAATAGTTACTCAAGCATTAATTTCAGTTACTCAAACATTACTATCAGTTACTCAAGCATTAATATCAGTTACTCAAGCATTACTCTTGGTTATTCAAGAAGCATTATGTAATAATTACTCGAGCATTACCTTGTTGTTCAAATTCTACCGCTTTGCTGCGCGTACATTCTTTCTTCTCAGCTGCTATGTTGACTCCACGACCAGCAGTAGCAACATTACTGCGCTTTGCACTTTTTGATGGAGGTTTGATCCATGGGGGAGCTGTAACCCCTATTTTTTTGCCTTTATCCTGTGTCTTAGTTGTCTGAGGAGTCTTAGCAGCAAGCCCCTTCTTCATTCCCGCAACTTCTTCTTTCCCCTCTTTTTCCGCTTCTACGTCCTTGGTAGCCTCTTTCTTATCCTCTTTCGGGGTTGTCGGAGTAGTGTGGTCGAGTATTTCCCTTTCCGCCGGCGATGCTGATTTATCCGCTTCTTCTGGTTCTTTGGCCATCTTCTCCTCGGCCTGATGGGGCTGCATTTCGATGTCATCATCTTCTTTAATCACTGGTCGTGGACGCCTTAGCCACGGCGGCCCTGTCGAGGTCTTCCTTGACGCTTGCTTTGTTCTCGTCATATTGGAAGAGGTATCTGTCGGAATTCAGATGCAGCGAGATGTAGGAGCAATTAAAGACGGAGGAGTTCGGGTCGCCGATGATTTTTGCACGACAGGCAGAGCGACGAGTGAGGAGGAAGTGCGCGAGAACGGGAGGGCGACGATCTGGGGTTTTGCTTCGGCGGGGACGGCGCGACAAACTGGGGTTTGCTTCGGCGGGGACGGCGATGATCTGGGGTTCGCGAGTAGCTCTCTCCTGCGGGGACGACGCGACGAACTGGTAGCCGGGCTCTTTTTCCCGTTTTTATCCCTTCCGGAACTGCTGCCGGGTAGCGTAAAGTTGTTACCCGCGCGGGCAACTAATACTAACTCTCTCTCTCTCTCTCTCTCTATATATATATATATATATATATATATATATATATATATATATATATATATATATTGCCGACAAGGAGTGACTTAAGTGGTCAAGCACGTTGCCGACAAGGAGTTACTTAAGTGGTCAAACACGGTGTCTCCTAACAAAGAGACTCAGGTTCAAATCTCAGTTTTTACCTTGATCTACCACCCTCTCGGGCTTTCGACCTCCGCCACGAGCGTTGGAGGGGGGAGAAATCTTTCTCTCTTAGGCCATGTTTGGTTCATAGCATGGGAAAGGAATGGATTCATGTAACGGATTGGATTGGATAGCATTATAAAGGAAAAGGTTATGAATGAAATATCCCATGTTTGTGTAAGCAGTAGGATGGAATTTGTTCAACATGCTTCAAATCTGAACATGTTGGTTGTTGTCAATCTCGCTGTAATGAGTGACACAACACGTCTACACATAAATACACAATAACTAGAAATTCTAATCACATAGTTGAACAAATTTTACAGGTCCTTCAAGCAATTGACTGACGGTTTGCGATCTGTGTCAATTGATGGCGTGAAGTTGTCTTTGAAGAACCTCGTTTTGCACAGACGGGCAGACGTGCATCAACATCAGATTTGTACCCCATGGAGACTGTTAGCATAGCGCTTCAGGTCTTTCTCCAGATGGGGCAGACTCTGGCTGCGAGCTCCTTCTTGTAATTGTTCATCAGTTGGTCTATGTCGTTCATGTTTTGGGTGTTGTGCTATTCACGGAAGAGCCCAGTTACAGGGGAATGATTTGTGTCAAAAAAAAATTCCCATTGAAATAAAGACAATGCTATTATATCTTCAGTTTTCAGGTTTAAGTCGATGACTACCGGCGGAGACAACACAGAGGAGTCGAGTTGCTGATTCTACACGGCGTACGGTGTAGCACTATCGGTTATGGACATGTCTAAATAACATGCTTACTCACTGCGGAGAAGCGGTAGCGCGGCGGATTAACAAAACCCACCTAGTTAGGCCCCTTTTATTAATCCAGCATGTAACGGATTAGCTTTCCGACGGAATTGATTTCCCGTTTCGTTTTGGATTAACCAAACAACTGAAATGGATATATAGAGGATGTGTATCCAATCCGGCCTTCACATCCCACGAACCAAACGAGGCCTTAATCCCATACATATATGTAACATATCTTTTGTTTTTTCTCTTCTTTGAACCTCTGGTTTAATCCAGTTCGATCCGACCAGTCGTTGGGACCGCATTTCTGACTAATTAAACTGAAAAAAAATACAGATTCGATTTTTTAAACTTCCGGACCGGTCAGCTACCGATTCACCGGTACCGACCAATCCGATTAAGTTTTAAAAATACTGGTTGCAAATAGTTGGTTTTCCCGCAACCAAACTAGCCCTTAGATGAGTCCGATCTACCTCACTCCCTCACTCAGTTGTGTGGTCCCCGGGTCGGGTCCTCTTCTCCCGTTTGCCCGCGCCGCCACCACGCCAGACACGCCTTCGGCCACGGCTGAGCTTCGCGGCCGTCTGCCTACCTCCTTCAACCTATCGCACTTCGCGCCATCCCATCTTTGAATCACCTTCTTCTTTTCGGCGCGGTAGCACCTTCATCCCCCTCTCTTTCTCCTAGGAAATCCGCCGATGGCGGACAACGCCTGTCGAGCGCTGCGGGACGGATGCCTTGAAGGGGAGCACGCGGTCGCGCTCAGCATCAAGGATACACTCAGCAGCCCTTTCGGCGATCGCGCCTTCGACTACTTCCTCTGCAGCCTCGCTTCGAATGTGTGCTCCGGGAAGTCTCAAGCCCGGTAAGTACTCATACCTACTCTCTCTGGCTTCTCTGGCTGTGTAATTGCTCCAATTCTACACTTACGCCCTGACGTGTCTGACGGTGTAGTGGGATTGTGCTCGTCGCGATAGACAGGAGCCCTTCGTATTACTTCCGTTTTCTGAAGAGCAAAAGCCTGTCTCTTGACAAATGGTGAGTATTACATTTCCTTGTGGACAATGTTCCTCGTGCTAATCCTGACAATTGAAATGCTTTTGTTTGGCTTTTGTGTTACGATGAACTCCCAGGTTGGTCGTTTTGGATTGCTACTCCGATCCACTTGGTTGGAAGAAAAATCTGGGGCGCCGTTCTGAAGGTTCAGAAGAGCATTCAAAAGTCGATGTCTCTGTCTTTTCGAACGTCAAGGATGCTGACAGCCTTTCTCAGTCAATTTTTCAATGCGGAAATGGTACGGCTTCTAGATAGGACCGTGACTGACTGGCGATTCATTTCCCTATTTTAGTACGTATAACGTTGTTCATATGTTCTAGGGATCATTGGAGAGGGAAAAGAACGGTTTTCTGTTGCCATTGACTCGGTATGTGCCTAGTCCTTGCAACACAGCATTTTTATTCTGCTGGGCATTGAGTATACAATTCGATTATAGTGAACATTGAGTATACAATTCGATTATAGTGCCACCTTAGTACCTAACTTTTCTGGAGACGTGAGATCATCTATATGTAAGCAAGTAAGCAATGTGAGCTCATCTACACCTAAGTACCCCATATCACACAAAATTAACTACCAAAACACCTTGTAAAAACTCAATTCTGGTTCTACTTCCCGCCCTTTCACAATTCCACGTGTCAAAGTAATATATCTGGAGTAAATCAACCAATACACTACCTTGGACTCCGGCATCTGGAGTTCCACTAATTGACAAGGTACATGTTAACAAGAAGAACTTACAACTTGAAGATATTGCATATTGCAGCAGCAGCCTCTAATGAGGTATCTGTAGTCTAGGTGCCAAGGATACCATCGTGTAGTCTGCATGTAGGCTAACCAAAAAGCTTGAGATTATATCTACCATCATTTAGGAAAACAAGTGACATGCACCTGTTTACCTACCGAAAAGGGCCTTTAGCTTTAGATTTAGAATATGTACATATTGAAGCAAAATTTTGGAAGAATTGTTTCAGTAATGTGATATCAAAAGTGTGGACATATATAAGAGACATAAATAACATTGATGCTTGCTATATTAGGTGGAGCTACCTTGGAGTGTCTTTACATGTTGGAATGGAGTGTCTTTATATGTTGGAAGAAAAGTTTCAGTAATGTGAAACCAAAAATGTAGACATATATAAGAGACATCAATAACATTGATGCCTGCTATATTATGCTCAGCTATCTTGGATCAAGCCATTGTACTTTGATGGGTTGGTATCCGAGGTGGGGCCAAGATTAGCAGGTTGGGAGGCAAATCTAGTGCTCTTTTGAGGAACACTACTCTGATAAGACATATTCCTACGCCGATGGCAGTTTAAATTTATGGCTGCATGATGGGTTCTTATTTTTTATCTGAAGAATTTAGAAAAGGTCATGGCTAACTTCATGCGGGAGACAAAAAGGGTGGGCTGAAGAGAAGGCCTTCAATAGGAGGTAAATGGGTGACTAGATCCATATAGACAACATGGCTGGGGTTATGGAGGCTATATATGATCTAGATGACCTTCTTAATGAAGGTGGCTTGATGTTTTTCTTGCAGGAGGTTTTATACAGGTGGTGTTTTGTAGAACAAAAATTTGTAGATCAGAAAGGCATAGATTGCCCAAATGATCGCGGTGAGTTATACTTTGCTTCCCAATGTAATCAATGCCAAACCTATTTGTGGAGTGGTATGAATATTTCCCCACCCCACACCAACGTCTGAGCAATCAACTTCGTAGATCAACTAGTGCAAATTCCCTTTAGATGCAACTCCCAAGTAAGAAAACCAGTCTTCTTATCTTCATGGTCCCACCCCCACAATAGTTGTATGCAATAACCCCAATGTAGCCCTTCTACCCCCAATAGTTCCACTCCTTTCTAAAGATTAGAAAATGGCGGTCCAAACCACCAAACAAAGATGCTTTTGTAGAGCAAAAATACATAATCAGAAAGACATAGACCGCCCAAATCACTGCGGTGAGTTATACTTTGCTTCCTAATGTTACCACAATGTGTGGGTATTTTTCTCACAGTTTTGCAGTAGACATACAAAGGTGCAAGTACACATTATGCTTTTTCTGGCGTGTTTGGTGGTTTGGACCGCCATTTTCTAATCTTTAGAAAGGAGTGGAACTATTGGGGGTAGAAGTGAGAACTACATTGGGGTTATTGCATGCAACTATTGTGAGGGTGGGACCATGAAGATAAGAAGACGATGTTGGATCAAGGGCTCTAGAGGGGGGGTGAATAGAGCTTCACAATTCTCACAAAAATGATTAGACTACCAAATTATATTAAGTACATAAACTTAAACAAATAACAAATTTGATGTCTTAGCTAGCAAGCACAACAAGGATGAGAGACAAAGAAGGGCAAGCACTTGGACATGTGGTTTAGAGTGGTTCCACGTCCTAACTACGAGTAATGTCAATCCACTACCTAGAGGTGGTTAATCTCTAGGATTTGCAATCTTGGTACTCTTATATTCCATCATAAGATTACAAGACACAACAACCACACATCCAAGAGCTTATTACCTCAAGCAAAGATCTTCAACCTATAGAAGGAGCTTACCCACTTGAACCATGGAGTCTTCAGCCATCAATATGGACTTACCCACTCCTTCAAGTCTTCAGTCTTCAAGGGATTACCTATCTTTCTTGAGCGCTTGCCTTGACTATCTCCTTCACTCGGAGATCTGGAACACCTTGCCTTCTTCAACCTTGAAGAACAACAACCTCTTCTCCTTCACTCGGAGAAGATCTTCAACCTTTTCTTTGATAGGAAAGAGGGTAGGAAGATGGTGGAGGAGAGCTTTACATCAATACATGGAACAACTCTCTTACAAAGAAAACTATCTCACTCATACTCACGAATTTGACTTGAAGGTAGAGAGAGAAAGGGGCTCAAAGGGTTAGAACACTCTCAACTAGGCTAGGACCAAGCATGTAGTGAATGAGCAACCTTGGAATGAACTCCAAGAGGTCCTATTTATAGTTGAGGGTGCCCCTTTAAGTTGTGGGACACCTAGATACGAAAATAGCCATTTTTTGCTCAAAGCAATGACTCTATTTTCGCTCAAAACACACACCAACAATCACAATCACTTTTTCTGCAAATTCCGTACAGTGCAATCGGTCGAGTTTCAATAAAGGTAACTCGACCGATAGAGTAAAAGACAAAGTCGATATTCAAATCATCGGTCGAGTTTGTCCTGAAAAAACTCGACCGACCAATGAAGATCGATTTGGTCAGGTACTTGATCGTTCGAGTTCTGTGAAACCACAACTCGACCGATGCTATCTTCAGAAACTTGATCCAGGAGGATCGGTCGAGTTTGCAACTCGACCGATTGACTGCCTGCGGTCAATTTTCTAAAGTGCATCTAAAGTGATTAAAACTTGGTGTTTAGTGTCCCAATCAATTTTCTCAACTAAGTTACAAGTCAATTCATCATTACAAGTAATTACAAAAATGTTCTAAGATCGTTTACATAGATTTCCAAAAATGTACACTTGTAGCTCTTTTGACTTGAACTTGACCCAATCTAGGGCTTTGGATTTTTGATCCTTTTCTTGTACCTAACATCTGAAATCAATCTTTAATACACATATTAGATACATATGAATGGAATTGTTAAGTCATTATTAAAATATGGACAATGTATAACCTCTAGGTTAACATTCTCCCCCTTTTTGACAATGACAAACCATTCCTCAAACATATTGAAAAGGATATAGAAGTTATACCTTTGCCTTGTGAATTAAGGGGATTCAAGATGTGAACAATGTGAATTGCTCCCCCTCAATCTATGCTTCCTCTAACCTGCATGGTTAGTCTATCTACACATAGTAATCATAGCATATATGCACTATGTGATCCTTTGCAAGTCACATGATAAAACAGTAAATGAACAAGAAAAATATCTCATAAGCAAATAAGCAATAGTATAACCACGAATAACAATATGATTGAGTGTCAAACCATTGAAATATCTCTTCCCTTTTTGACATTATCGAAAAGTAGGGGGGTAGAAGAGCAAAAAAAATCTAGGTCTTCTCCAAAACACAATCAACCAGATATAAATATAAGCATTCTCATATCATATGGCAAACAGAGACGAAAGCAACATACAATCTCAGTCATAATCAAAATATGGTGAAAGATGGCACCAAAGCATAAGATATATCAGAGTAAAAAGCAGGAGTGCACATCACATATATTACAACTCAGATGCATGTTCTCATAAAAACAACTACAACCAAGAAGTGATGAAAACATAAAATAAAATAGTACAACTCAGATAAATATGCCTAGATGTTTCTTATACAAAATAGCCTAGAAAGATGTATATGATCAACATGCTAGACTAAAAACTAAGAAACAAGCTAAACATCTAAACTATCTATATCAACGACATCATCTTCATTGACTCCTGGCTCATAGTTCTTGTCTCCATCAGAGGGTGCAGCAGCAATGCCTTCATCACCAGATCTAACACCATCACCAGCATCATCGTCAGAAGCGTCCTCGCCATCACCGTCGTCATCATCATCATCATCATCAGCCTTGACATCGTCACCCTGATCATGCATCTCCTCATCAGCAGGAGGACCGAACACGCGACCAGGCCAACGGGCATTCTGCTCAGCCCACGTCATACCAAGAGCGTGAAGCTCACTGGCCTGTGGATAGGACGGAGCAGAGTCGCCAAGGCTGGCAAGCAAGGTGGCCAGGGGGCCAACAGGCAATAGGAGGTAGGCAGGAGTGGAACTACCGGCAGCAAAAGGTGGAGGAGCAGCAACGGAAGGCTCGGGAGCAGGGTAGTAATGATTGTATGCATATGAAGCATAATCACTACCTGGGTATGGCTGGTAGGTGGGGTAGGGTGAAGCACATGATAGGTTCATTGTCGATATGATAGAACACAAATCCTGATGCAGGTGGTCCTGAACCTGTTGGTTGTATGCTTGTTGGTGCATCTTGTAGCCCATAAGGGTTTCATTTGATACACGGAACGAAGCACGACTAGGTCTAGGAGGAGGCTGAGGAGGTAGAGCTCGGGCTGAGGAGGCAGGGGCTGTAGAGGCTGAGGCAGAGAGAGAAGCACAAGGGGTAGAGGAGGCAAACACAGGCACCGACTTTTGAATTGTGGTCTCACTGATAGAAACACCCTTTCTGGCTACTTTGTAATGAAAGTCAGAAAAGAGGGATTTTTCAGTGACGAACTGGAATAAACCACAAATCAAAGCCGGGTAGGGAGGGTGGGTGCCTTTGGTGTTCTTATTAGTGTCAAAGCAGGTCATGTGGTGTAGAATGTATCTGGCCCACTTGACACCGATGTTCTCTAAAAGGCAATACATAATGACAGCAGTGTTCTCTGCAATATCCGTTTGATTTCTCTTCGGATGAATATTGCGTTGATCACTAACGCCAGAATGCACTTCCTAAGGTCAAGGGAGGATGAAGGAAGGGTGCTCTTCTTCTTGTAGGGAATGTCAGGTTTCTTCAAGTAACGATGAATATCAGGGAGAGTCAATTCATTTTGCTTGTAGAAATCTTCCGGGTCCAAAAGGTCAAAATACTCGCCATAATCCTTACGCCAGGTGTCATTTTCCTCATCTCCGGAAAAGAAGACATTTAATATATCCTCGGAGATTTGGAAACGCTTTCCTGCGATCATCAACGTGAGGATTACTTGAGTATTAGGCAGGGGTACTAGGGAGTCGTAGTTCCAACGTAAATTAGCGTAGAACTCGTGAACTGCTTTAGTGCTAGACATGGAATTATTAAAGCAATCACGTTCGACGACCAAGGTGGAGAGATGGTGAACGACAAGCAACCTAGCGACTTGATCTATAATCGCTTGACACCTAGGAGATGGATCAATCAAGGCGCGAAAAGGAAAAGGACTCCTAGGAAGAAGTTTCTTGTACCGATTAACAACCTCAATCGAGATAAACGAGGTATCGTCAAAAGGAATCAAGTGATTAGAAGACGAAGACGAAGGTGCATTGCTTGGAGTAGGTCGTTTTCTCCTTTGGGATGCCATGGAGGCGAAAGAGAGGAAGAAAACGAGCAAACAAGCAAAACAAACCTCAAAAGCCGTTCAAAAACCACCAGGGAGCGCCCGGGAAGGTCTAGGTTGAGCTATCTAGGTCGAACTAGGGCTAGGAGAGGGAGGTTTAGGGCTGGGGGTGAGAGCTTAGGGCTAGAAGAAGAGGAATCACTCGTCTATTCTCTAGTTGAGAGGGAGAATAGTCGGCTGAACCTAACTTTTAAGTGACTTCAGCCCGCGTATCGGTCAAGTTCTGAGAGTCGGAAACTCGACCGATTGGTTCTCTGAAGAACAACTCTCAGCTCTTGATCGGTTGAGTTTATCCTGGGGGAAACTCGACCGATGGTCAACCTGACCTAAAACCATCATTCTTAATTTCTAGCCATATACATGCTGATTAAATTCATTTTTCAAGTCTATTATGTACATTGAACATACTTAGGCACATATCACTCATCATTGGGTACTATTTTGTAATAAAACCTAGAAATAGAGAAAAACCCAAAAACAAGTAAAAACTAAGCATGTCAACAAGCAAGTTAAGCACATTTCAAGCATATATAGGCAAGCAAGATGAGGAAAAACATGTGCAAAACATATAGGATTGAAACAACTAGTTAGATCACATATCAGTATCATCTAAAGCAACAATGAGCAGTTTAGATCGAATAAAGTTAAATTGCTCTCTAGCTAGAGGTTTAGTGAAAATGTCCGCCAACTGATTTTCCGTGTCCACATGCGTGATATAAATATCCTTCTTGGCAATGTGATCGCGAAGAAAGTGATGGCGAACTTCTATATGTTTAGCTCTATTATGCAATATAGGATTATAAGAAAGATTGATTGCACCAATATTATCACAATAGATAGGAGAAGCATCAAAATGTATGTTAAAGTCTTGGAGCATTTGCTTCATCCATAGGACCTGGGCACAACAACTCCCGGCTACAATGTATTCAGCCTCGGTAGTTGATAATGCCACGATGTTCTGTTTCTTGGAAAACCAAGACACCAAGCATGGTCCTAGAAGGAAGCAAGTGCCACGTAATCCACATCACTATATGTCACAAGAGTAAAGTCCCTTGACTTAGGATACCATAGTCCAAAATTTTGAGTTTTGGCTAAGTACCTCAAAAACCTCTTAACGGCAATAAGATGCGATTTCCTAGGGCTAGATTGAAAGCGAGCACACAAGCCAACACTAAACATAATATCAGGTCTAGAGGCAGTTAAATAAAGTAAACTTCCAATCATACCTCTATAGAGCTTCTCATCTACCTTCTCACCTTCTTCATTTCTATCAAGTTTGGCAGTATTGGACATGGGAATATCCATCGACTTCATGTTCTCCATCCCAAAGCGTTTGAGTAGTTCATGTGTGTACTTGCCTTGGTTGATGAAGTTTTCTTCTTTTATTTACTTGATTTGAAAGCCGTGGAAGAAAGTCAACTCACCCATTATGCTCATCTCGAACTCACTCTGCATAAGAGAACTAAACTCCTTGCAAAGATCAAGATCAGTCCCGCCAAAAATGATATCAACATAAATTTGAATGATAAGAAAGTTGCTAGAAGCGTGTTTTAGAAATAAAGTAGAATCGACTTTGCCCATGACATAGCCATTGTCTAACAAAAAGTTCTTTAATTTCTCATATCAAGCTTGAGGTGCTTGCTTGAGTCCATAGAGAGCTTTTTGCAACAAATAAACATGATTACGTAGCTTGTCATTTTCAAAGCCCGGAGGTTGAGCAACAAATACTTCCTCCTCGATTGTACCATTCAAAAACACACTTTTAACATCCATTTGATATTACAAGAAATTTTTGTAACTAGCAAAAACAAGTAGCATTCTAATAGATTCTAATCTAGCAATAAGAGCATAAGTTTCATCAAAGTCAATACCTTCCTGTTGATTGTAACCTTGTGCTACTAACCTTGCCTTGTTCCTTACCACTTTGCCTTGCTCATCTAGCTTGTTGCGGTAGACCCACTTGCTGCCAATGATTTTTCTATCACTTGGTCTTGACACTAGAGTCCACACGTGATTTTTCTCGAATTGCTCCAACTCCTCTTGCATGGCTAGGATCCACTCATCATCACCAAGAGCTTCTTTGATGTTCTTTGGCTCCAGCTGTGAGATGAAGTCGCTGTCTGCTTGTTCTTTGTTGTAGGCAGCTCGTGTCTTCACTCTCTCAAATGGGTTGCCAATGATTAGCTCTTTGGGATGGTTCTTTGCAAAGCGAGGAGTGAGATCCTTCTTTTCTTCATCTTCAACTTCTATCGCCTGCTTACCTTTGTTGTCGATGTTGAGGTCTTTCAAGATAGGAATCAAGTCATCTGCAACATCATTATCAACAACATGCTTGCCAACAACAAGGTTAGTTTCAATAAACTGAACATTAATAGATTCTTCAATTTTAGACAATTCAATGTTGAAGACTCTATAAGCCCTGCTTGTAGTGCTATAGCCTAGGAAGAAAAGCCTTACAAAATTTCGGATCAAACTTGTCAAGAGAATCCTTCGTGTTTAAAACAAAACAAGGACATCCGAAAACATGAAAGAAATCAATGGATGACTTTCTACTACGCCATAACTCATAGGGGGTTTTCTTCAAAGAAGAATGTGTGAAAACTCGGTTATGCACAAAACAGGCGGTACTAACGGCTTCGGCCCAAAACTTCTTAGGAATGTCATATTCAAGAAGCATTGTCCTCGCCATCTCTTGAAGCGACATATTCTTCCTCTCTACTACCCCATTTTGTTGAGGCGTACGAGGAGAAGAGAAATTGTGTGAGTAACCAGATTTTTCACAAAAACGTTCAAAAAGATCATTTTCAAATTCTCCCCCATGGTCACTGCGGATAGAAACAATTAGGCAAGAAGCTTTGTTTTCAACCCGTTTGCAAAAGCTCGAGAAAACATCAAGAGTATCACTCTTCGAGACAAGGAAGAAGGTCCAAGTATATTGAGAGAAATCATCAACAATAACAAGAAAATACTTGGAACCACGAAGCGTTTGCGTTCTCATTGGTCCGAATAGATCAATATGAAGAAGCTCAAGAGCTCTTTTGGTACTCATGACTCCTTTGGATTTGAAGAAGGATTTGGTTTGTTTGCCTTGTGTACAAGGTTGGCATTCCTCATCATTTTCAAAATCCAATTTGGGAAGTCCTCGAACCAAATCCTTTTTGCTCAACTTCTTCATTTGATGCATATTCACATGACCCAAATGACGATGCCAAAGAAAAATATCGTTTTTATCCACTACCAAACATCTATCAAGTACGGACTTAAGAACATCAAGAACAATAACATAAAGATTATCATTTCTAGTTCCCTTATATATGACATTGTAAGTGAGGGAATCTAGAAACAAACATTCTAAAGATGTAAACAACACAAGATATCCATTATCACATAGTTGACTTACAGTAATCAAGTTGTGATGTAGGCCATCAACAAGTAAAACATTCTTGATACACAACTCATTGCCTACATCACCCTCACCTATGACCTTACCCTTTTTGTTGTCCCCGAAGGTCACCGATCCTCCTTTCTTCTTCATGAATTTGTTGAAATGGCTGAATTCACCTGTCATATGTTTTAAGCAGCCATTATCAACAATCCATCTCTTTTTAACCTGTAAGAAAGAAGGATGTCGGTACCCAACTCAAACTTTGGGATCCGGGGTTAGCTTGGGGACCCATTTCATCTTTGGGTTGGTCCCCTTGGGCTTGTAAGGACAATAAGTGGAGTAATGATCATCACATTTACAATGAACACATACCATAGGGTTCTTAGAGCCGGAAGTCTCTTCATGAAAGATAGGAGATTCCACACTCTTCTTCTTACCCTTGTTCTTGCTCTTGCTCTTGCTCTTACGTTTTGGAGCAGTCCCATCATATCCCAAACTACTAGTACCAATTTGTTTGGTAGAGTGTTCTAGGACATCATTGAAGGATTTCTTTCCCGTAAGAAACTTTTGCAAAGAAAATCTTAACTTGGCATTATCATCACTAAGGTTAATGACAGTAGTCGAAAGACTAGCAAGATCATCTCTAGCATGCAATAGGTCGGTCTCTAAATAGAGGGCTTTAGTATGAAACAAATCTCGTTCTAAAGCTATGCTAGCAACTTCATTACTTTGCAAAATAGGTCTAGAAGATAAATCATTAACTTGAGCAAGTAACTTGGCATTTTCAGATTTAAGCAACAAATTTTTTTTTTTGATAAACATGAATCTCTTGCTTCCTAGCATCATCAATGAGAGTTAGTTCTACATTTTCAGTTTTAAGAACATCTAACTCATCTTGGCACTTTTGGTTGTCTTCCTTAAGATCTGCAGTAGTCTTAAGATAGACCGCATTTTCAACCTCTACTCCATTATGTTGAAGCTCAAGGTCAAAAATTGCCCTTGCAAAGAATTTATGCTATCAAGGAGCAGTTTTTCATTTTCATCAAGAATCTCAATTTTAGCATAAAGATCATCTACTATCTTGCTTAATCTTTTCCTTTTAGATTTGCATTTAGTAAAAAATGACCGACAATCATTAAGCATATCAATAAGAGTTTCCTTAGATGACTCATGCAAATTGACTTCACTTACCTCACTTACCTCACTTACCTCACCTACATCTTCACTTGTAGAGGTCATGAGAGCAAGGTGGCATTCTCCATCTTCGGAGCTTGAAGAGCATGAGGAGGATTCCTCCCAAGCTGCATGAGTTGCATCTTTGGATCTTCTTTCTTTCTTTTCTTTCCTCTTGTACTTGCCTTCTCTCTTGTACTCCTTGTCTTTCTTGTGGCTGCTCTTGTGATGGCTCTTCTTGGCCTTTGGGCAGTCACTCTTGAAATAGCCTTTTTGGCCACACTCATAGCATCTCAGAGTTGATGAAGAAGGCTTCCCCTTGTAGTGCTTGCCCTTGGAGTAGTTTGCTTCATGCTCATTTGGGTCTTCATCTTCACTTGAGGAAGGAGTAGGGGACTTGAGAGCAAGTTGTTGCTGCCGAACCATCTCTTCAATTTGAGCTTTGAAGGCTATGTCCTTGATCTTCTTGGACTCCTCTTCTCTCTTTTCTTCTTCTTCTTGCTTATCAAGCCTAGGTTCATGGGCTTGAAGGTTACCAACCAGCTCCTCGGTTGACAACTCACTTAACTTGTACACCTCTTCAATGGATGTAACCTTGGGCTCCCATCTCTTAGGAAGAGATCTTAAGATCTTGAAGTTGATAGTGCCTTTGTCCATCACACTCCCAAGGGCTGCCAATCTATTGATGATCACATTGATCCTAGTGTACATATCAGCCACTCTCTCATTCTTACCCATCTTGAAGTTCTCAAGTAGCCCACCAAACATGTAGATCTTGGCTTCCTTTACTTGCTCCGTACCTTCATAGGTGACACATAGCTTGTTCCAAATTTCATGTGCGGTGTCCCAAGAAGATATCCGATTGAACTCGGATGGAGTGAGGGTTGCGTAGATGATGCTCACTACTTTTGCATTGAATTGAGCTTGCTTCATTTGTGCTTCAGTCCAAGTGGAGATTTCTCCCTTTGGGTCTTCATACTTGAGGTGCACCACCTTCCACATCTCATAACTCACACCTTGAAGGTAGAACTGCATTCTTCTCTTCCAATATAGGAAGTTGGTGCCGTCGAAGACCGGAAGTCTCATAGAGAAGCTCCCTTCTAGGTTGAGGGATCCAAGAGACAAATCGCCCATCTTCTCCTACTTGTTGAAGTAGCTTGGAGAAGACTTGCTCTGATACCACTTGTTGGATCAAGGGCTCTAGAGGGGGGGTGAATAGAGCTTCACAATTCTCACAAAAATGATTAGACCACCAAATTATATTAAGTACAGAAACTTAAACAAACAACAAATTTGATGTCTTAACTAGCAAGCACAGCAAGGATGAGAGACAAGGAAGAGCAAGCACTTGAACAAGTGGTTTAGAGTGGTTCCACGTCCTAACTAGGAGCAATGTCAGTCCACTACCTAGAGGTGGTTAATCTCTAGGATATGCAATCTTGATACTCTTATATTCCATCATAATATTACAAGACACAACAACCACACATCCAAGGGCTTAGTACCTGAAGCAAAGATCTTCAACCTATAGAAGGAGCTTACCCACTTGAACCATGGAGTCTTCAGCCATCAACATTGACTTACCCACTCCTTCTTCAAGTCTTCAGCCTTTAAGGGATTACCTATCTTTCTTGAGCGCTTGCCTTGACTATCTCTTTCACTCGGAGATCTGGAACACCTTGCCTTCTTCAACCTTGAAGAACAACAACCTCTTCTCCTTCACTCGGAGAAGATCTTCAACCTTTTCTTTGATAGGAAAGAGGGTAGGAAGATGGTGGAGGAGAGCTTTACATCAATACATGGAGCAACTCTCTTACAAAGGAACCTATCTCACTCATACTCACGAATTTGACTTGAAGGTAGAGAGAGAAAGGGGCTCAAAGGGTTAGAACACTCTCAACTAGGCTAGGACCAAGCATGTAGTGAATGAGCAACCTTGGAATGAACTCCAAGAGGTCCTATTTATAGTTGAGGGTGCCCCTTTAAGTTGTGGGACACTTAGATACGAAAATAACCGTTTTTTGCTCAAAGCAACGGCTCTATTTTTGGTCAAAACACACACCTACGGTTACAATCACTTTTTCTGCAAATTCCGTACAGTGCAATCGGTCGAGTTTCAATAAAGGTAACTCGACCGATAGAGTAAAAGACAAAGCCGATATTCAAATCATCGATCGAGTTTGTCCTGGCAAAACTCGACCGACCAATGAAGATCGATTTAATCAGGTACTCGATCAGTCGAGTTCTGTGAAACCACAACTCAACCAATGCTATCTTCAGAACTTGATCCAGGAGGATCAGTCGAGTTTGCAACTCGACCGATTGACTGCCTGTGATCAATTTTCTAAAGTGCATCTAAAGTGATTAAAACTTGGTGTTTAGTGTCCTAATCAATTTTCTCAACTAAGTTACAAGTCAATTCATCATTACAAGTGAATACAAAAATGTTCTAAGGTCGTTTACATAGATTTCTAAAAATGTACACTTGTAGCTCTTTTGACTTGAACTTGACCCAATCTAGGGCTTTGGATTTTTGATCCTTTTCTTGTACCTAACATCTGAAATCAATCTTTAATACACATATTAGATACATATGAATGGAATGGTTAAGTCATTATCAAGATATGGACAATGTATAACCTCTAGGTCAACAGACGGGTCTTCTTACTTGGGAGCTGCATCTGAAGGGAATTTGCATTAGTTGATCTATGAAGTTGATTGCTTAGACGGTGGTGTGGGTAGGGGAATCTTCATACCACTCCACAAATAGGTTTGGCATTGGTTGCTTCTACAAAGGTTGTTGATTAAGTCTAAAATGTCTTACACAACATCGTTCCAGTCAGGGTTTTAACTTGACTCGTCCCAGTCAATTTTAACCAAGGTTTGAAAGTGTGTGAGGCGCATCGAGGCCTTTTTGTCTTTGTGAGGCGAGGCGTAAGCCTCAGATTGTACCAAGGCACACATTATATATATATATATATATATATATATATATATATATATAAGAATTGTATACCCGAGTACATGTAGCTTACATGTACCCATCTTCATTTTTGATGATTACAAAAGTATATAAAGAAATCCGACCTTATGGATGTGATGCACAACCCTTAGATAACATGTGTATCAAAAATCACTTCAAACTGACATTCCTAGATCATCAAATGAAACGATATACATATTTTCTAATCAACGGTAAGCTGCATAAATTGCAGAAACCGTTGAATGATATATTGTTACATGTCATGATATACATGAGGTATGATTGTGATATTTTGAACACATCTAATCTATTAAATTTTGATTCAATCCATAAGGTTGGATTTAATAAATGTGTTCCACATATGTCGATTTTCATGGCCGGTACACATAAATTGCATGTACCGGCCGGTACACACTTCCTGACCTCATATATATATATATATATATATATATATATATATATATATATATATACATACTACTACTACTACTACTACTACTACTATAAAAAGAGGGAGTTTTCCCAACTAATTACAATTATGCCATTTTTATTTTTTTTAAATTTCCCAACCAATCAGATTCCAGCCTTTTGAAATGCTGCAACCTCCTTGACTCTCTCTTCTCACAAAATTTCAACCAATTTTTGACAGTTTTTATTTCATTTTTCTCTCATATCGGAAAGGTGCCACTAAACCACGTTCTCTGCAAACACAAGGTTTGTTGTGAGAAACCGTCATCCCAACCAACAAATTCGTCTCTGATCACCCTCACCACCTCTCTTCTGGGTTGAAACGTGGGTTCCAGACACGCCATCTTAACTAACAACCCCATTATCTTTGGTTCTTCAGTCTTTCTCTTTATCCTATACACTCTGTCTCTATTGTAATTTAAGTTTAAAATCTGATCAATGCAAGGATATGTGGGAGATAATTAGTTTCAGATTTCTCCTCATGTTCCCAGGACACCGACGATGAGAAAAACCTTTCCAGTTTCTCCATTTCCCATCGTAACTATCCAGTCCCTGTTGTTGTTGGGTTACCTAATCAAAGTCCACATGAAAATGATTCAGAGCTTATTTCTTCGCTTCTACGTATCACCGGCCGACTCCATGAATCGACGACAAACAAATAACTCAAGGACTCACCCTTTTGGCCTGGGAGTACTGTTGGACAAGCCGCGGCCGGCGAGTATGCCACACATGAAACGAGAAAGAGCAGTACACATTGAACGATGTCATGCCCACCCCCACCCCCACCACCTCCTTCTTTCCTCTTTGCCCCATATTGAGCAGCTCACCGGCTCCGTTGCTTCGCCATCTTCATATGGCTACGCATAGGGACACAATTCTTCGATAGACAGATACAATACATGGCGTACGCTGCTATCGATTAACAGCTAAAACTTCCCCGTACTGAGGAGGCGTACGTGTATGTTTCCTGAACATGTCCGTACGTGTTCGACGACTCCTTTAGCTTGTATGACCACCTGCGTCATGTGCTTCGATGGCCAGGTTGGATTTGCTATCCCATGCCGATCTGCAGTTTCAGAAGTATCGGGTACTTATTCTTCTGTTGAATCTTCCAGGCGAGGGGCATTGTATTCTAGTGTAAAAGCCTACGAGCATGAGGTTAGTAATCATCACCTCATGAAGTTGTTGTCGTCCTCTGCGAGTTAAAGAAGGACCACTGCCTTTTCTTTTTACACTTGAAATGGATAAAACTCAGGTGGTGGTTTGTCTAAAGACTGGATCTCACATTCACGGTCTATACCGTCTGCAACTTGGGCAAAGGTGAGTATATTGATCCATATACACTTCGAACGTCATTAGTTAAACTCTTCACCTCATTTCTTCCTCAAAAAAGCCCAAAGTTTGCAATCTGGAATTGATGACTTTGACATTTGTGAATCATCCTCTTGCGACTTACAGATTACACATGTAATTCCCCGACCGTGCAACTGCGAACGGACTTTGAACTCCACCCAATTGATACATTGTTGCAGCATAAAGTATTTGACTTGTCAACAACATATTAATTAGGATGCATGATGTCAAAACAATAAGGATACGAAAAAAATGATTCACAATCCGAATGGGCATATAAACATTGTTAGTCACAATCCAAATGGTCAAAAGGCGTTATCCAAATGGACATATACACTTGGGCAAATGTGTATTACAAACATCAGTGATCATTGGCTCCTCTCTAATACTGCATTCACAAAGATCGAATTCCGACATGCAATCACTTATGTAAACAACAAATATAATGATGTCTTACATCTTTGTTCTATAGATGATTTAACGCCTCCAATGGCAGTTATGTTATCTTCATTTTGAAATAATTAATCACACTAAACCAGAAATCATCCCTCAAAGAGCATTTCCTGCACATTAATTAATTAAATAAAGTGAACAATTTTCAAGAGAATGAGATGTGGTCAAGGATGACCGGTTCCAAAAAGATGAATTCTGTTATATATGTATCTATTACCCTTTGCTTTATTTTATACATTCTTGCCCTCACTTTTTTTTTAATATTCTTTATAGCATTAGAGTACTACCATGGATCCACATTCTCAATGATCCTCTCTAATAATGCATCTACAAAATTGAATTCTTTTAATCAAGTTGTAGAGAATAAATTAGAAAGTACAATACCCATAGCATTCATTGCTCTCCTTGTCTCACTGGACCCCACCGAAAATCCCCAACTCCTCACTTTCCCTATTCCGTAGTATCTCTCTCACAGCGTCCCAATCATTTCCATGTTATGCAACTAAATCATCACTCCTTTCTTCATCTATATCTGTATCATTACAAAAGTGCAAATTTGTGTTTTAAATTACAGCATCGTCAAATTTCTAGCCAATTAGGAAGTCAAGATTCAAATTCTTGCGTTCTCCTTAATCCTCTTTCTTTTCACACTTTTTCTCATTTTTTTTGTAATTTTTTTACCTTATTTCTCTCTCCCCTCAATCCACAACAGACCCATTAACAACCTTTCCGTTAACAAAAATAGTTCCCCACTAATACACTCACCATCTCACCCAACTCTTCTCACTCCACATGATCTCTCCACAATGTGTTTACTACTGAATACAAAATTCACCATACCTACTATTTCTAACCGACTCCCTTATTTGTTTTATCTTTCACCTCACAAAAAGAAAACGGCAGTAAACATAACTTGATTCTTATTTATGGACGTCCACCATTGTTTTATCTTTCACCTCACAAAAAGAAAATGGAAGTAAACATAACTTGATCTTTATTTATGGACGTCCACCTTCTCCATTATCTTCAAGCCATATCAAAATACGACTCATTCTCATCGCTCCCCACTAACCACTCTTGTTCCCTCAATAAAAAATTGATTTCGTTCCTCGATAAAAAAGGTCTCACATGTCTTGTCATCCACTCCATATGCCATCCACTCCCTTTTATTCGTTCTCAACATTTAATTTCATATTTTTATTTCTCACTTTGATTTCTTAACTGACACTGATATTTTTTTTTGAATGGTACGGGTGTGAGAATCGCTCAACAAATAAAAGAGCAAGTTTGTGTTTTAAATTACAACACTGCCCTTAATAATTTTTCTAGCCAATCAGAAGCCGGAATTCAAATTCTTGCATTCTCCTTAACCCTTTCTCTTCTCACAATTTTCTCTCTTTTTCATTATTTTTTACCTCATTTCTCTCTCCCCTCAATCCACAACAGACCCATTTCCACCAAATCATACATGTTTCCCCAAATCAGACCTAATGTGCTCAAATTTGACTTATTTTGGCCTAAATCAAACCTAATTTTGCATATTATGAACCAATCAGACCTATCTTCCCCAAATTTTCCCTATATTAACCTAAACAAGATCTAATTTGGGCAAATCAGACCTAATATCACCAAATCAGACCCATTTCCCCCAAATCAGACTTGTTTCCCCAAATCAAACCTAATATGCTTAATGTGACATAATTTGGCCCAAAATCAAACCTATTTTTATATAACATGACCTATATTAAACCTAACTAGACCTAATGATCCCTATTGATCTAAATGAAATCTTACATAGCCAAATTAGACCTAATTCCACAAATTAGACCTATTTCCCCAATTCAGACCTAAATTTACCCTAATTCGATCTCATTCGGGACAAATCAGACCCATTTGAACCATAAAATGACTCAATTTGATCAAATACAGACCTAATTTATACCAAATTAGCCTTGAAGTGGTTTAATTTGGGCCTAAAAGGCCTTAGATGGACACTTAGGTCACAAAGGGGGCTGGGTGCCCAACTTGAGGCGGCTTGGCTTAAGCCTAGGCACCTAGGTGGCGCCTTGATAACTAAGCAATCAACAACAAATCACACGTCAGCAGCTATGATTCCGGAAGTCCGCAGACTCTGTTAATGGCCTGCTGATGGACGACGCATGGAGGGGTATATCAAGGGTTGTTGCTGGGAACAAGTTGGGCGGAACAACTACAGTGGGTGGGATGGGAGATGGCTTGTGTGGGGCGACAGGTTAGCAGATCGGGAGGTGGGTGTTACGACAATAAGACAAGCCACGTATTGGGGTGGGGGGTAGCGACAGAGGTGTTTTGGGCTAGATCCAAGATTGCTTGGTGGCAATAAAGGTAGGGCAGGGGCGATTAGCAGTAGGGAAAATGGTTTGGCGGCAACACGGTGGAGAAAGCAGCGCCTCATCAAAAGTTGGATAATGCCCGGTGGGCGTCCAAACCAAGAAGGGAGGCTGCCACACACAGGCACAAGAAATCCTTTGTCCCCTCTAGGATTAGGTTTGGATTACTGCTCTGATACCATGTCAGAAAATAAGTAAAAGCCTAATCGATATATTTGATAAGAGGAATCCTCCTTTATATAGGAGAAGGGGGAAGTGTACAAACTTTAAACTAAACCCTAACGGGCCAAGACACACTCGGGCCCATATACAAATAGACTCAAACAACTTAATAAACTAAATTAACCAGACATTATAATATGAACCAAAATTAGAGTGGAAAAGTCATAATAATATCACATACCATTTTACAATTTCTCTGTTTTATGTCCTATTTCATATTAGTTTTGTGTATCACAACCTTGCATGTATAATAAACCATCTTAGTCACTAGATTTAGAAAATATCACATCACCATTTGAACATATAAAAAGATAAGTATAACCTTGCTCCTTAGCTTTTATGAACTTTTGAACGAATTTAGTTGATTCTCTCCTATGCTAATGCAGACTCAAATGCAACTGGAGATAAAGAAATGCTAGGACATTTATTGCGACACGTTGAAGTGTTAGAAATGTAGGTTCATGACGTTGCCACCAAAATTAATAAATCAATAATAGTAATAATCGTATCAATCTATGCTTCATTTAATCTATTTTCTTATGTTCATTTGCATATTGTAATGACAATAATAGTAATAATATTAACATTACAACATATCGTGATAATGATCATGATAATAGTATAATCTATTTTCACCATAATATATCTTCTACCACTTATAGTATTCTATTTCTGATTGTTTTAGCTCTCATGCGAATTTATGAGATGAAACTGCTTGTAGAGCTTGTTATTTTGTAATCCTTAATGAACCATGAAGATTGCCCCTTGTGAGGCCTTTAGTGGATCATTGCTGAATACTTGTTTTGATAGTTCTTAATACCATGACTTTCTGGTAGCTTTAAAAGGGATAATCAGAGGCAGTGTCATTATAATCACCTAAAATGATAAATTAGCCATTTGAGCAGTTAGTAGTGTTATTTGTGCATCAAGTGGTGGGAAATTAAGTATTTTCCATTGCGTGACGTGACTGGTGAGAAATTAGGGGTTAGAAACTGCATGTTCACTATAGTTAATAGAGTGCATGACAGTGACACCAAACTGATGCTCTGCATTGTGCCAGAAAACTCAGAAGGATGCACAATTAACTGACCTTCATGTGTAGTCTATGATTTGTTCCAATTATTTTTTCCCCTTCACTCTTTCAGCATATTCAGTTGACCATGCCTGTAGAATGGGTGACTGCACTACCATTTATCTCTATATGGATTTGTTTCCAGGTTAGCACATTGCTACGCCATCTACAGCTGCCATCTGTTGCAAATCTTATTAACAGCATGCGAGGCAATGGTATGATCTGTTTACCTTTTGAATGTTATGCTGTATGATAGTTGAAGAAGTTTGTTACATTTTGTGGTGTCTTTTTTCACACATCTTTATATGTTACCCAACTGCTTTCTGTTTGTCTATCCAATAAATATTCTTAACGTGGCTGCTTATAAGTTATACCTTAGTTGAATATCCAGATTCTGTTTTTGTTTTTAAAATGCTTATAGTGGTCTGATAGGTTTGGATTTTGTCATGCAGATAAGATTTCAAGTATATTATGGTTAATACATTCTGATCTTCATGAGCCCAGGCAGGCCACTGCTGTTGAATACATGTCCAGCATGGTTGCCAGCTTGGAGCCAAAGTCATACCCCCAGGAAGGAGCAAGCAGTACGAAAGACATGTCTTTGCTTGAGCAGAATCTTGTTGGTGGTAATGTAGTTGTCCGAATAAAGCGGAGGAATGGGAGGGTCAAAATCATTGTAAGTACATCAACCAATTTACATTGTTTTGAATGTCTTGATTATACTACTTATCCTGACATGTTTCCGTGACTAGCAAGAACGTTTTAGTGTGGACCAAACTAATATTACGTTCAATGTCCTTTCTTCGGAGAGTGCAAGCACCGTACAAAATCTACTACCAAAAGTGAGTTCAGCTATACCTTTCTCTTTTTGTCTTTTACTTTACACGCCTCATTGTCAGGTC
Organism: Alisma plantago-aquatica; assembly: GCA_963693085.1. Taxonomy (NCBI): domain Eukaryota; kingdom Viridiplantae; phylum Streptophyta; class Magnoliopsida; order Alismatales; family Alismataceae; genus Alisma; species Alisma plantago-aquatica. The sequence goes on along the minus strand of OY856410.1, from coordinate 839,545,981 downwards.
AGATGTGGCTATCTTTTTATTTATTTTATATTTATATAATTGAATTTTGGACCTACATTTTTACCTGACACAAAAGTGTCCCATTGTTTCTTTAAAATTTACTTTCAAGTACTCATTTCACTGTTAAGCTACATGGATATTGGTACGTACAATTGTAGGTATTATTATAAAAGCAAGCATCATCAATTTTAAAAATGACATAGAACAATAATATGGTTGTGCATGCAACTAAAACTGATTTGATCAATTTTTTTGGAAATAATGAAGTGGGGAGCAAAAAGATGGGTCTCTGTAATTATTTAGATTTGAAAGCACAAATAATGCTCATGTACTGCTTTTGAAAAGCCAATTTTACATATATTACACATCTTTAAGGGATTTTAGCAACTTGCATATTATATTTTACATATATTTGGCTGAAGAAGTTGTTAGAAAACGAAAAGTCTTTCTCATTGAATAAGAACGGAGTGCTTGCCTATTTATATAAGACTCCTAGGCCGCCAAACTCCCAAGTACAATAATACACCATACGAGACTAAAGAATCATCATCTAAGCCTTGGTCCCAACTATGTTAGGGTCGACTACATGGATCCTTCGTTTCCATTCAACTCTATCATGGGTTATATTCTGGTCGAGATGTAGAGATTCAAAATCTCTCTTTATCAGCTCTTCCCATGTTAATTTAGGCCTTTCTCTTCTTCTATTAATTGTGCTTGACTCAATAGCATTGCTTCATATAGGCACATTAGTCGGTCTGCGTTGCACAAGTACATACCATCTGAGTCGACCCTCGCACAACTTGTTCTCAATGTTCGCCACCCCACTTTATTCCTGATATAGTCATTTCTCAAGCGATCTTTTCTTGTCTTCCCACCATAGAATTAAATGTCCAATTTCAATGTCGTGTCCGATGGTCCAGAAATAGAAAATTTTCAAAATTTCGGTATTTACAACCCTAACGATTTTGACGACCAAATAAGCAAATTAATCATGATATTTACCAGGACGATCTAATCGCCAAGATCTACTCAAATATGCAATAATATTTCATATTGGATATGTGTGTGGGGGGTCTCCTACATTTGTAAGTGAAGGAAGCTGAACAATTTCGACAGAAATTTGATGACAAAATGAAGGAATTAAGTTATGGAATTTCGCAAACTCAATGTTCAAACGTAGACACACTAGATTATATAATAAATCTATATGTTTAGAGGTGAGGGTGGGATCCATGTCTTGATGAGTGAGTGCACAAATGAATAGAAATGTCAAGTCTGTTAGACTGTTACAAAGTTGCAAACTACAAGCTAAAACAACTAGAATACTAGACTTTATAACGAGTTACAACTTACAAGTTACAATATTGTAGGTTAGTATATTTATTGTATACATCTACTATTATAATATATTTAGGGTTACATAAGTGAATAATTTAAAAAAAAATTAGGGTTGCAAGTTACAACTGACACTTAACATTTCGTATAAGGCTACTATTATAATATATATAGAGTTACATAAGTGAAATATACAAAAATATAAGAACTTCCATCAAAAAAGCTTTTGTAGCCATTTTGTGTATAAATATGAAATATATTGATTAGATTTTCATAATAAGTATATATATACCTTATACGTATTTCACACTATTGTTTCTTAGATTTACAAGTTCACTTCAAGATGTTGAGTATTTTAAGAGAAATGTCACTTAAGAAATTTAGGATTTTCGGAGTATTTATTAAGATATGTCTATAAGGGAGTAGAAATAGGAATAGTAGTAGATGGGCTAGGGAGAGGGGTTACATACCTTAGAATCAAGTAGAGCAGCCTTCGAGAGCAAGATATCACAAAAAAATCGTTAAAAGATCAAAGTCCCAGCAAATCCAGTCGATGGAACATTATTTTGCGAAATAGGTGTTGTATTTCGCACTGATTCCACAATATCAAGGCCCAAACTGGACTTTTTTGCACTTAAATACCCCTTGTTTTGTGAAATTTGGACTGTAGCTGCGAAATTTTCGCAAAATTGCGGACCAGTTCCTGCATATTGACGTTTCTATGTCCGATTGCAAAAAAACAAAATTTCGAGCAAAATTTCGCAATTTCGATCGAAATTTTGTTCCATGCTTCCCAGTTCCCACACATCCATCTCAGCATACGCATTTCAGCCATGTTCATCTTGTTGAGACCTTGTTTCTTCACCGCCCAACATTCACTCACATGGAGCATGGCTGGCCGTATAGCTGTTCTATTAAACTTGCTTTTTAATATGAGAAGGATCTTCGGATCACATAATACTCTAGTTACACTTCTCCGACTCAACCATGTAGCAATGATCCTATGACAAACCTCATTTTGGACATCCCCATCTATTTGAATAACAGAACCCAAGTAACATAATTATCACATTTTGGTATATCTACTCCGTCCAACTTGGCTCCACCATTCACACCGTGAGATTGGATGGAATTACAATGCATGTACTCAGTTTTGCTCCTAATCATCAATCTATTTGATTCCAATGCCTTTCTCCAAAGTTCAACTTTATCATTCAATCCATCTTCGTTTCATCAATCAATACAATATCATCAACAAATAACATACACCAAGGAATATCATCCTGAACATTCTTTGTCAACTCATCCATAACAAGAACGAACATATATGGGCCGAGTGTGGATCCTTTATGTACCCTAGCTGTGATAGGAAAAGTTGATGTCTCTCCTCCAAGAGTCTTCATACTTTCAATAGAGCTATCATACATGTCTTTAATCAAGTCAGTGTATTGGATTGGCATACCCTTTTTCTTCAAAACCATCCACGACATTCCCTGGGTACTCAATCATAAGCCTTTTCCAAATCAATAATTACCATATGAAGATATCTTTTGTTTTCTCTATACTTCTCCATAAGCCTCCTTATTAGAAAAATAACATATGTTGTTGATCTTCTAGGCATGAAACCAAATTGGTTGCTTGATATCTGCGTTATAGATCTTAGCCTCTGCTCAATAATCCTCTCCCAAAGCTTCATTGTGTGACTCATCAACTTGATACCTATGTAGTTTATGCAGCTCTGAACATCACCTTTGTTCTTGTAGATGAGGACTATAGTACTGTTTCTCCACTCATCCGACATCTTCTTGGTCTTCATGATCTTGTTAAAGAAATTTGTTAACCACATAACTCCTTTACCCCCCATACTCTTCCATACATCAATGAGAATACCGTCTTGTCCGCATGCCTTTCTCATTTTCATCTTTTTCAAAGCATTATTGACCTCAATTATTGAAACTTGTTGTGTGTAAATGATATCTCTTGTATTTATGTCACACGAGTCTCTAATATTATTTATAATATCTCCATTGAAAAGCTTATGGAAGTAATTTCTCCATTGATTATTGATATCATCGTCCTTCATCAACACACTACCATCGTGTGTAAATGATATATCTTTTAATTCTACGAGACTAAAGAATTAAAAGAGAAAATACAAAACATGAATTATAAATACCTATATCAATATTTTAACACTCTTCCTCAAGCTGGAGCATAGATATTAACCGTGCCCAACGTGGAACATAGATTTCCGAACTCATTTGCTGGTGAGAGGTTTTGTGAAAATATCTCCTGTTTGTTCCTCATTAGATAAGAAAGGTGTGACAATCTTCTGGAAGATAACACATCATTCCGTAGAAAATACAGACTACTTCAATATGTTTTGTTCTTTCGTGAAAGATTGGGCTGCTGGCAATTAAAGTTGCCGCTTTGTTGTAACAATACATAGAAACATGAGTACTCACATGATAACCAATGTCTGCAAGAAGAGACTGGATCTATAGGAGCTCACATGTCGTATCTGCCATTGCACGATACTTAGCGTCAACATTGGATCTGGCTTCTACATTCTGTTTCTTACTTCTCTAGGTAACTAGATCTCGCCTAACAGATGTGCAATAACCAGATGTGTACCCTCTATCAGGCCGACTTCCAACATAGTCGACATCAGAACAGCCTACAATGTTCAAGTGCCCATTTGTCTTGTAAGATAGTCCTTGGCCTGGAGATTTTTACAAATGATATGGGAAATGATATGCAACATCTAAATGACATTGTCTGGGACTACCATAAATTGACTCAGAACTTCCACAGAAAAACAAATGTCTGGTATGGTGAGTTAGTGACAGTAATATATAGGGTTTGCCCAAAGGGTGCTTGTATTGAAATTTATATTCCAATAGCTTTGATGTATCTGACCATAAGCCATGAGTTTGATCCATTGGAGATATAGTACGACTAAATCCAAGCATCACAGTTGTTCTAACAAATAAAGAGGGTACTTTTGGACAAGGTTACAACAATTTTACTATGTGCAACTTCAATCCAAGAAAGTATTTCAGCTTTCTAAAATCCTTAGTAACAAAATGCTTTAGATGATGTGCTTTAGTACAATTAATCTTAGGAACATCACTGCCAGGTAATATATGACTACTCTTGCATTAGTCTTTTTGATAAATACTGAATGATCACAAGGTGAGTGAAATAAACCAAACTTGCTCAAAATAATGGATTATTTGTCAAACCAACAGACATGGACTTTGTTTCAGCCCTCTCTAACAAGTAAAGTTTATGTGAATACCCCCCCCCCCCCCCCCCCCCCCCCCACACACACACACACACACACCCCACAAGAGACATAGCTTAGAGGTTGCTCCATGTAAACAGTCTTCTGAACATCACCATATAGTAATGTGTTTTTGACATCAAAATTGAGGATATGAAGAATACAGAGTTCTATTAGTTACATGAATGTAACCTATTACATAACAGACCGAGAATACATAACATAACAATTGCAACTATTAACTACGTAGTCAACTATGTATTATTGTGTACGATCTTCAACCACTTTCCTGAATTAGTAAGTAACACCACCTATCTTTTATTCACTATAAGTTTGCTGGTTCGTATATTCTCTGGTAATATTGTTCCTTCTGTTCATTCAGATCCTTCATAGGCTCCTCATTAAATCTTTAGTCATCTTCCCAATTCATTGTTATGTGATTTTTATAAAAGTCTTACATTCATATAGGGTTCACTCACTATTCCATATATTATACTAGAATAGATGCACTAGGTTTAGATCGTCTTAATAAGACTTATCACCTTTAATTGAAGCAATAATACCTACAACTGAGCATTTCAACACATTTAGAAGATTATATACAAATTCAGACTTATATCTCATTTTTTGAATTTCTAGAGTTCTTAACAAGTCGTCTAAGTTCAATACATCACGAGAAGCTTACTATTCACTAATCTCATCAGGCTGTGCAGGGTTTTATTAAGACTATTCACACACATGGAAACTCTAATTTTCATTCAACACTAACCCTAGACATGGAATACATCCATTTCAAACCTTCATACTGATTATTGTGTACATGTCATATGTAATTCTAGAAAAGATCTGAAAATTTGGGAAACTCATTCTTACTAAGTTCGTACATGATTCTATACTTGTCATCTTAATTTTCAAGCATAACATTCATTAGCCCGATTTTAGACAATTGCATATAAAACAACATACTTCTCTATGCATACAATTTTTCATAGATGTTGAATCAATTATATCAGGAACTAGACAAATACAACTCAATGGAATAGAATCTAATTTAGTAAAAATCATTTCTGAAGAATCTTTCCAATGGATCACCTAATCACATACAAAATCAAGTAATGATGTTGATTATTTTAGCCAGGTAGAATTAGGCTTTCAACATGATTACAAAGCTTAAGAGAGAGATAAACACTCACCTAAGGTGCCAATCACCTAAAAGACGTTGCCAATACTATGAATTTTTAGAATTTCAACTAACTCCTATGGATTCAACTGATTTCTTGCTCTTTTCAACTCAAGAACCCTAGAAAAGGCGAATAAGAGAGAAAAAAAGAGAAAAGAGGGTGATTTTATATGATTTTGATCCAAATCAGAGGAGGAATGGAATTCAGACATGAAAGAGAAGATTCACCATGAAAACCTATCTAAAGAAGGTAAACTTACTTGCTTTCATCACTCCTTGGACGATCAAACCCTAGATCACCTTCTCCAACTATTTCTCCTTCCAAACCCTAATTCTCCACCTCTCTCTAAGATTTTGTTTCTTTGGAATGAATCACGAAATATGAGAGCTATTCATGTTTGTATAGGCGGTTAGGTGTTGCCTGAGGACGCCCAGACAACCTAGGCGGAGGCCTAGACGTTTCTATGCATTTTTCTATTTTATTTTTTATAACATATATATACAATATAATATAATATAATTATACACACACATAGTTATATATTAACCTATAAGCAATATACGAACCAGTAGGAATTATTAAGAGGAGTTGGGGAGGAGCATTAGTGTGAGAGGAGATGGATGAAACAAAAGCAGGGAATAGAAGGAACACTGAGATGAAGAAGAAGAATGTAGCAACAATTTGCTGCTTGGTGGAGCAATAAGAAAACCACTGTTTAGAAAAGCGGCCCAGACACCCGCCTGAGCGGCCAAGAGGCCCAACCGCCTAGTTCAGGCCTTGAGTGTCCACTCAAGCAACAGCCCATTAAGCGGCCACCTGAGACCCACCTAGCCCGCCTGGGTGGCTGCTTTAGGCGCCCGCTTTTGGCTGCCTATTTTCTGGGCGTCGGATTTTTGCATTGTTGCTTTCTTTTTTCATTTTTTTTGTGGTCAAATGTTGTTGCTGCTACTATATGCTGACTTTCGATATGTGCATGACCTACTATATGTGCATGTAATATATTATACAATACTATAAGTCTCTAATAGTATATAATACATTGCTTCTGTACATTGTAAGATATGAAACATTACTGTATTATACATTCTATAATACATTAATACATACATTATATATCTAGTTGTATATTGCATAGTGTATTTCTGTATAATACAGTACATTACTGTATTATACATTCTATAATATATTACATACATTATATATCTAGTTATCTATTGCAACTGTATTTCTGTACCTTTCTACCTTATATAATACATTAATACATTCTATAGTACAACATACATTCTACTGTTTACTGGATATTAATAAATTATATAAAAGATTGTATGTATTCTATTGCTTACGACATAATGTACATTAATACATTATATATATATATATATTTCTACTGCTTACTGCATTTTAGTATATAAAGTTATAAATATATTTACTACAACAACAGTAATCTATTTGGGACAGCTGTGTCAAAAACTATTTGGGTGTCTTATTTTATTGTGCAGGGTGTCTATTAGTATAAAATTTCCTTATAAATATATTACTTATATACAAATATGTATATTTTTCTATTAAATTATATAAGAATTTAAGTACCTGCTTTTTCAAAAAGCACCCGCCTGAGCGTCCGCCTGCGCTCAAGCGGCCACAAGGTGCTGTCCGCACGCCTCCCGCTTCCCGCTTTCTAAAACATTGAAGAAAACACAACCGACAATTGTGATAGGGATAATTAAGAACAAAAAGAAAGAAAAAACATTGCATAGCAGCAACATTGTTGCTTGATGAAGGAAAAATAATGCAAATACAGAAAAGTAGGAGGGGATAGAAGAAATAACAAAAATAAAACTGCAGCAAGTCTACAAAGATGATAAAAAGCAAATATTAATTTTTTTAATTTATAGGATCAGCAGTAAATTAGTAATAGAGGAACTGCAGTAAATTAGTAATAGAGGGCAGCATTAAATTGGTCAATTAGCAAAGTTGTTGCTTGATGAAGGGAAAAATTCGTGGATCATGTAGATGAGTAATAGAAGAGCAACAGTAAGTTAGTTATAGTAGGGAACAACAATAAACCAGTCACAACACCTTGATAGAGCAAAAACATACAAAAAACAGTGCAACAGCCGCCTAGGCGCAGTCCAGGCGTCCGCCCAGAGGCCAAACTAGGCTGGGTGCCTGGGATCTGGACCCCAGGTGGCCGCCTGGGTGAGTGCCCGTACAACCCAAGAGCTACTAGGTTGCTAGGTTACCCAAATAACACAATTAAGGTGCTTGAAACATTTGCAAATAAGCCCCAAACATACTTTTTCTTTTATTTCAGCAGAATTTTCTGCCATGAAACATTACTGAAAAACGTTATCTGAACCATCCAAAACTCCTCCAAAAATTATAAAAAATTAGTATGTTTTTGAAAGAGTTTCAGATCTCCATTTGAAATTCAGGCCGTTCGGAGTTACGAATAAATAATTAAAGTCAAACACCACTGCTATATTGCAGTCTGCAACTTGGTCGGTCGAATTGGAATTCGACCAACAAACAGATTCAAACGTCCAAATATTCCAAAAATTTGCAATCACACATACATTTGAGTTATCCAAATCATATCCAAATTTCATATAAATCCAAGTTACCTATAAAATACAATAAATAATTTACTACACTATTTTTCAAAATATATTATGTACTTTCAAGATCTTAAATTTCAACTAATTACTGTTTTCATTCGTAAACTGTAATTATTCAAATCAAAGTATGTTTTAAAGTGTATAATGCAGTTCCAAATATCATAAAAAACTATCATCATTAATCAAGATCAAATTAAGATCAATCAAGTCAATTATGTAATCATCTAAGTAAACCCTAACTAGATGGCTAAATTGGAAACAAGTCATTACAAATTCTCCCATCTTTTTTAGGATTTCTTCTCGAAATCCATGAAAAGGTGACATCTAAAACATGCATCTCTTTATGTCTTCTCAGTATGAATTTCAGATTATCATTCTTCCTTATGAAATCATTTTCTTGCTTCTTAGATCTTTTTAATTGAAATTCAGAATTTACTGGTATTAGATGCGTACTTTGTGTTCTGTCATCATCATGTACATGTTTGAATATTGCACATACTTGTTTCACATATCTTATTAATACATCACTATCAAGACGTGATTTACATCACCTTTCACATTCTTTTGAAATTTGATTACGCATCTCATGGATCAAGATTATAATTCATTTTGTATTATCATCTGCATCCATCTATATTCATTAATAAGATTGTCTTTATGAACATCGTTCTCGGTTCTCATCTTTTTCTTACAATTTCAGATTCATACTTATATCCAGATTCTTTAGGTATTAATTATATAGTCCTTTCTTTTCTTCTATTCATCCTTTTTATTACCATCATACATCTTGTTATATACCCAAACTGTCTTCATCTAGATACTTGGTCAGGGCATCTAGAAGAAGTATAGTTGGCAACTCCATACCAGCTTATCCCAATACTCGGATACTTGACCAGAATAGCCGAATACTGAGTTCAGTCAGTATGCATATCATTCAGGTTCTGTTCAACATCCATGTTATCATTTTATCCTAGATTCTATTGTCCCTGCAGACTCATCTAACCTGGCTCATATACCATTTTGTCAGGTTCCTCTCCTTTGATCAACATAAACGCCACCATTAAAGGGATCCTAAATCTAAATTTGATTAAGAAACACAATACTTATTTCCCGAGTAAGACGATTAATACAATATATGAAAAACACAATTAAAATATTCCTTTTCTTCAGAAATTTGAGAAAAAATTGCACATCAAATTAACCACATGCTCAACTATCACAAGTATCGTTCAACATTATTAAAGTCTAATCAGGTGGTATTACTCATATGCAGTTCAGTTTATATGAGTTTCATGTACATGAAAGTATAAACTCGAAAGACTACCCATCTCAGAGAAGAGAGTACATGGACATTCTAACCTACATTATTCTATTTAAATCTTCTTTGTCATGACCTCTCCGCTGGATAGCATTATACTTAAAAATATTTGAAACAATGTCATGAGACTCATATAGAACCCCAGTGAGTGGATATCTCCCTTTCAAACTAAATACATGCATCAACATCAGATGAAGTAATACCGAACTTAAAAATAACTTATAGATATTTAAAGATCTAACAAATAACTCTAGCATTTAGTCAAAATCAGTTTGTGACAATATTCTAATCAATCAGTCAGGTATTCATATATTCCAATCCCAACTTCTAAAACATCTTTTAGAGTGAATTATAAACAAGTCTTGTAATGCTACTTCAATAACAATCCTTTAGTATGAGTAATAATTCAATATCTAAACAATTCAAATCAAAATATAATAATAACATCATCCTTGTGACACCCAGCCTGCCAGACCAGGAACACAAACTGCAGTCTTGAAGCTGAAGTACACAAGTATTGTCTACCAATCGAGTCTATTCAAAGGGCAAATAAATCCAATTCATAAACATAGTGGATATTAAATTCTCGCGCCAACTAGTTGTCAACATTTAAATTAGATTCATACGAGACAGATAAGAACATACTTGTTTAGGCGGCTAGGCGGTCCTTCCCACCCAGGAGAAGCCTAGGGGGCCTAGGCACTTAGGCGGGGGCCTAGTCGTTCTTCATATTTGTTTATATTTTGCATATATATAAATGATTATTACATATACATTTAGCAATATTCAAATATATACATCACAATGTACATTTGTATTGGTTATCCCTAAGCTTAATCAATCATATCTTCATCTACATCACATCGGTCATGACCTAGGCTTGACCTATTTGACCTTAACTTGACCTAACATGATCTAAATTGTACCTAATTTAACTTGGTCTGCCATAATTTGGCCTAAGTCAGACCTATTTGACATAACATGACTTAAATCAGATGCAACTTCCTCTAGTTTGCCCTACAATGACAAAAATGAGCCCTAATTTGGCGAAACCAGACCGAATTCTCCAAATTAAGACATGTTTTCCCCAAATCAGATGTATCTTCCATAAAATAACAAAATTGGATCTAATTTGACCAAATTTAGACCTGTGTTGTACGGGCGGACGCCTAGGCGGCCCGTCCCCCTATCAAATCCAGGCGCCCAGGTTACAAAACACAGTGTGTGCGTATGTGGTGCTAGGTGGCCGCCTAGTTGGACCGGGTGTGCGCCCAGGCGCCTAGCCTATTTAAATTAGGCCCATTAAACTAAAAAATATAAAATCCTATTCTAATTATGATTCCTGTATAAATCTCATAAACTCCTATAATATTAAATCCTATTACAATAAAACCCACAACCCTCTATATTATAATACCCTAAACTAAACAACCCTCAAGTCCTCAGCGGCCTTTCACGAGAAGAGCAAAAAACTCTGTTCTTCCGCTCATTTTGCTGCTCGTTCTGCCGCGTACGCGACTTCCGTCCAAAGCGCAAGGAGCAACCCAACACTGCCGTCTTCCCCTCCCTCTCCTTTTCCTTCCCTCTTCTTCCTTGCTCCTATCTTCTTCATCATTCCTCTTCCTTGCAGAGCAGCAGCCGGCCTCCCAAGTCTTCCGTTCGTATTTCCGCGGATGTGTTCCTGACTTCCTTCCCGCGGACGTGTTCCTGACTTCCTTCCCGCAGACGTGTTCCTTCCCCAACAACCGTACAGCCTGTACAGTATAGTGCAGGTCAGTCTTGTATTTCTTTCCTCCCTCCCCCTCCTCTTCTCTCCCCTCCTCCTTCCTCTTCCTCGTCATCGTCTATATGCTCTGCTTATTCTCTGTTTCTTCTATTTTCCTTTTTTTTTTGCAGCAGTAGCATTTGCTGCAGCCGTCAACCAACTACTCTCATCATATATTTGTCCTTCGCCAAGGTTAGTTGAACTAGTTCCATGCGTCTTCTTCCTATAAGCTATCCCTGATTTTTTTTTTTTTATCTTCCATTGTGCAAGCTACTGTTTGTTTTCTATAGAGGACTGCAACGATTTTATAATTTCTTCAGCCATTTTGCATCTGTCAACAAGCACAACTGTCATCTACTATATGTGTGACAAAGATAACAGTTGGTAACTAAATTTAGAACAAAACCTGAGTTAGTAACATGAATTTAGAATGAAATATCAGTAAAGTAACATTATTTCAGTTTACTGCCCTGAAATTTTTATTGAGATCATGTCATATATAGAATGAAATATCATTAAAAAATCGTTTGTCTTAGTATAAGATTATCATTGGCACGTAATACTCGCTGATGTGTAATGCAATGACTAAAATCTTAATCAACCAATCTTTCCACTTAATTGGAGACACTCAAATATAGTTATAATTACTGTTTTCAATACTGCCTCATGAGTCATGAATAGAAATATGAATATAGTTAACATTTCTGATTTCTGATTTATGACTAATGAATATGTGATTAACTCACGTCGGCTTTACAAAAGCCCAATACATGAAAATGGCAAATATCTCCTAAAAAGTACTACAAATTTAGGTTTTATTATAAAATGAATGTACTTGGGTTCTATTATTCAAAATGTGATCAATTTTGTTACTTAGGTTCTATTATTCAAATAGATGGGGATGTCCAAAATGACGTTTGTCACAAGATCACTGCAGTCTGCAGGATGGTTGAAATGGAGGAGTGCAACTGGAGTATTATGTGATCGGAAGATCCCTCTCAGGTTAAAAAGTAAGTTTTATAGAACAACTACATGGCCAGCCATGATCTATGGGAGTGAATGTTGGGCGGTGAAGAAACAAGGTCTCAACAAGATGAACGTGGCTAAAATGTGTATGTTGAGATGGATGTGTGGGAAGACAAAAAAAGATCGCTTGAGAAATGATTATATCAGAAATAAAGTGGGGGTGGCAAGCATTGAGGACAAGTTGCGCGAGGGCCGACTTAGATGGTACAGACATATGTAACGCAGATCGACAAATGCGCCTATACGAAGCAATGCTATTGAGTCAAGCACAATAAATAGAAGAGTAAGACTTAAATTAACATGGGATGAGCTTATAAAGAGAGATTTTGACTCTCTACATCTCAAACAGAATATGACCCATGATAGAGCTGAATGGAAACGAAGGATCCATGTAGCCGTCCCCAACATAGTTGGGACTGAGGCTTAGATGATGATGATGATGATTGTAAAATGAACGTACTGTTTTTACTATATTTGCAATTTAGATGAGATTTAGTATCATGAATTTAGAACATAATATCATGAATTAACAAAGTCCATTGCCTTATAACAAAGTCCAAATAATAAGAATTATACACATCAACATAACAAGATATGATGGATTAACAAAGTCCTTTCTCTTTTTTTGTTTGTTTTAGGATGTCTAACGAGCCGGTGACAGGAAACGAGGGAGGAAGTAGCATTCTGACTGAGAGCAGTTGTGTAGGCTCCAATCAGTATTCTGTTCTGGTAAATGATCTAAAAGAAAGACAAAGTCCAATTATCCTGGGTGACAATATTCCTTTTGGCCTGATCTGAGTGATAAGAATAGGGTGCTGCGGTCTGTGTGGCTATATGTGCAATGTAGGGCTCAAGAGGGTGAAGGATCATCTTACATGAAAGGGTTCAAATGTAGTCAAGTGCAACAACACTACATCTGCTATTATAAAAGAGATACTGGACTACATGGAGTCGACTAGGAAGAAGTCTCAACCCCTAGATGCCGACCTGCACTTATTTCCTCGTAGGGACCGTGATGGTGAACATGAGGATTTTGGCATTGCTTCGCAAAAAGTAGGTGCTTCTACACCTAAGACCAGTGCTAGGCCTGCAATATCTGTTAAGACGTCAGGAGTTACTGATCGAGGCCCCATGGGTGCATATGTGTCACCTCTTCCTTGTGAGGTGATTGCTCTGAGGAAGGCAGGAAAAGAGAAAAACTACGTTGACTCTGCGTACAAGAAAGAAGCACAAGCTAGAGCTGATGAGGAGATAGCATTGTGGTTCTACCAGGCTGGTCTTTCGTTTAATGCTGCCAACTATAGTCAATATGAGATTGCATTTGAGGCGTCTGTTCAGGTTGAGAGAGGTTTCGAACCTCTAAAGTACCAAGCTCTCGAAACACGTTTGTTCGATGCCCAATACGAGAAGACAAGAAACTTGCGGAATGGGCATCTAGAGTCGTGGAGGAAATATGGCTGCACACAGATGTCGAATGGATGGCAGACCGGAAAGGAAGAGTTTAGTAAATTTCCTAGTTAATTCACCTCATGGGACCTTTTTCATGTACTCTGTTGATGTATCAACACATGACCATATAGGTGAATTTCTTTTCAAACTTCTCGATGCGGCCATAGAGAAGACTGGGCCACTTATGTTACTCAGGTTGTAACTGACAATGCCTCAAATTTTGTCCTAGTTGGCAAGATGTTGGAGGAAAAGTGGCCACATCTATTCTGGACATCGTGCGCCACACATTGTATAGATCTGATGTGGGAGAACATTTTAGAGTTGTCTCAATATGCATGAGTCATAAAGAAAGCAAAAAAGTTGACATCTTACATTTACCTTCACACACTTCTTCATAATGCTTATCTGCATCTTTCAGATGGTAAGGAGTTGACTGGATTCTCTATCACTTGATTTGCCACAATTTTTCTGACTCTTAAAAGTTTGCATAGTGCCAGAAACGCCTTAGGCACATTGTTTCTATCTGAATCGTGGACAACAAGCAAGTGGGCTAAAAACAAATGCTGAGAGACAAGGTTACTAGGACTGTGTTATCACACAAGTTTTATGAGGTAGTGGATAGCTATCTGAGGGTCACAACGCCTGTTGTGCAACTGTTGAGGCTAGTTGATTCTGATTCTAAGCCTTGTATGGGATACATATGTAAAACATTGACTACGACAGTTAATAACATTGAGTTGAATTTAGGCCGTGATGAGAGAAAGTATGATCCTATTGTGTCCATTATAAAAAAAGCTACAAAGATTAGCTGTTTGCTGTATGCAACTTACTTTTTCAACCCTGATGAGTGGTTTCGTGCTATGTAAGAAGGCCAATTAGGAGAGGATCTCATTGACATAGCTCCAACAGTTTTCATGAATTGCTTCCTGAAAACAGTGATGTATCCTTGATTGATAAAGTAGCTTTTGATGTAGATGCTTACAGAAACAGTCGTGGCTTGTTGGAAATCCAGCTGCTCTTCGCCATAGGAGCACCATGTCACCATGTAAGCCACTATAAAATTTACAAATAATATAATTGCTGATATATAATAGATATAGATTATAGCATTACTATAATTGATTACAATATCTTCATATTTTATAGTGTCTTGATGGGAGCTATATGGTGTAGGGAATTCTGCCCTAAAAAAGTTGGCTCTGCGATTCTTGAGCCTTTGTTGCACCTCTTCTAGTTGTGAGTGATATTGGAGCTCATTTGAGTTTGTAAGTGCTTTTTGGATATTAAATAAATTTGATGACTTTGTAATAGATTATAATTTATACTCTTTTGTCATGTAGATACACACAAAGCGAAGAAATCGGTTGTTGAGCAAGAGGCTGGACAAACTTGTCTACATTCAATACAACCGTAGATTGGAGGAGCGCTTTCAAAAGATGAGGGACACGAATGATGAAAGTGATTTTGATGGCATTGCACTTGATGGGGTGCAGTGGAGCAGTGAATGGATGATAGGGATTCCTCATAATGCTACAATGCCAGATCATGATGGTCTCATTTGGAGACTTGCAGACGAGGCCATGGGCGCATCTAAAGAAGTTGCTATGCCTCAGAGGGGAGCAATTACAGGTGTAAGCACATCTCAGCCCATGGTTGATGACAAGGGAAAAGGAAAAGTTGTCCACACTTGGAAGAGAAAAGCTACAAAACTCTCCAAGACCAATGCGCCACATGCAAAGACAACAAAGGGTATTGTAATTAGAGAGAAAAAAGTTCCTACTGAAGTTTCACTTGATGAATCAGATCAGTTTGATGATGATGATGATGAAACCGAGGAAGATTTTGAAACATACGATGATCATAGTTTACAACTTCAGTGAAATTGTCGAAATTTCCACAATTATTTCCATACCGATGGCCATCGGACATCGAAATGCACTGTCCAAACGCACTAACCATCAAAATTTTTCTTTTTTTTAGTGTACTAATATCGAGTTATGGACTACCTAGAGCGTACTTTGCTATACATGTTTGTGTCTTTAAGTATATATCTTGTGCTTGCAAACAATGATGACTTGATTCATTGATTTCACCATTGAAAATTGACACCAAAATTCTCCCATCAAAATCCCCATTGAAATAGTTTAGGGTTCTTCACTCACAAATGAGGAGACCCCACCCCCACATATCCAATATGAAGTATTGTTGCATATTTGAGTAGATCTGCACTAGTAGATAATTCTGGTAAAATTTCATAAATGAATTTGTTAATGTTGCCATCGAATCGTCAGGAACACATTTGTCAAAAATTCCGTCAAAATTTCGATAAATTTCTGTTTCTGTGGCCACCGAAACGACATCGAAATCAGACATTCACCCTTGACGATGATAATGATGATGAGGCAGATCTCAGTGATGATGAGTGATTTAGTCATGTCTCTGATTTGTCATGACCTTATGTTGGCTATGAGTCATTTTGTTTCTCTTCATGTTGACTGAGATTATTGATGCTCATCTACAATCTTTTTTGGCTACAAACATTATAGATGTTTAGCATTCTAATTTCTATATGAATTTTGTTATTACTTCCACAATTCAGTCCATATCAAATGATTTTGTTGCTATATTCATACAATGCTAACACATTGATTGCATATTTATTATGTATATTTATATATGTAGGGATGGTATTTTTCAAAAATTTTACACATATCCATTAAAATAATAAATATATTAAAACGCCTGGGCCTCTGCTTGGGCTGCTATGGCGTCCATATGAAACACCCAATCGTCTAGCCGCCTATACAACCATGATTCAAACCTAATACATGCTAATTTGGTCTCCAAGTATCTTAATTTGGACTTAAAAGGCCTTAGGCATTCACTTCAGTTATCTGAAAGCCTAGGCGCCCAGTTTAAGGCGGCTCATCTAGAGTCTAGGGGGCCTAGGCGCGCCTAGGCGGATCTCAGGCGGCATCCTGGATAACTATGGATAAGAATAAGACCACACATTATATTTATAAAAGAATGACTAACCTCCACAACAAGAGACACATTCAACAACAATAGATTTATCAAGCAATAGTAAAAGGAATGTACCACATTCAATTCATGTTTTGCATGACTTGTCATCTTTTATTCATTTGCATTGAAACTACTTGTTGTATATCACCAAGAGAAGTAGCCATGCCTGATTCTCGTGTTAATGACTCGCCGTCACTATCTTAAGGTTTTGTTGACAACCCTAAGATATCAACAACAGACCTAGGTCCATCGCAGGGTTGCCCAAAGAGACACATCCTAGGTACACGAGATAGGAACAAACATAACATAATATCATATATCATCATATTTCACACAAATATCACATATCATCATATTTCTCACATTTAACGATTTACATTTTATCAGAGTTATTCCTCATGGACATAGACTTTCATAGCAGAGGATTTGGGGTCAGAATCATACCAGATGACTCATCCTTGAATCCGGTGATCTAATATTCAAGGTCCAGATCCACACTTCGAAATCCTTATCTGATTACTACAAGGAGAACTATTTCATTTCTCTAGTGTGGCACTCAGGGGAAACTCACGGTGTTCTGGGCATCATCATTTTACTTGTTATTAATTCTTTTTACTCATCTTGAGAAAAATTCAAATCATCATTTATCATGTGTATATTTTCGCGCAACTAGAATGTCATGAATCCGATTAAGTTTATCAAGAAAGACAATGATTAGAATAACAAGCACAACAATATGTAAATTTGCAACACATGATTCTTTCCATCTCCACATCATATCATGACAGTCATCATTACTGGGCTTTCTGTCCCGAGGCATAATCTCATTATTCAACATTTACCCTAAACACGATTTCTCAAAAGTTATCAATGCTTGTTAATGCAATGTCAACATATTTCTTTTCAGTTCATTCCATATCATAGTTCTCATCAAATATTCACAAAAACATCAGAACTAGCAACAATATAAGCATATAGACATCTTGTGTCATTCATCATACTCAGAACATGAATATCATGCAAGCTATACTTATTCCATCTGATTTCTATAGGTATGAATAAATCTGAAAGCATGAACGTGCATAACACATTTAATACTCTTCTTTGCTATTTATATTTTTTTCAGTTAGGATTACTGTCCAGAACATATATAATCTCATTTAAAATGCATCAAATTAGACCTTATTAGAATACAAGTGTTCTACAAACAATTACAATACAAACATGTATTCTTATGATTCAATTTGCATCCTTGAACTTTATTTTGCAATTGAATTTAGATTATATTTATGTAAAATCCTTAAGTCCATATTTCAGAGTATTATTCATTATTATCATATAGCTCATCATATTAGGGTTACACTTAGGTTCTCAGATCCAACTATCAATTTTCTTTATTTTTATAATCACTAAGTCAATACTTCATTTATTTCATATTCACTATTATTCTTGAAATCAATCATTCTAAATTTACTTAATGCTTAAGGTATCTCTCTCAATGAAATCCTTCATAATGTGATTATAGTGTATTTCATTCAATTTAGGTCAACCCAAATATATTTAAAGTTAATAGATGAAAGACTTCCTCATACTTATTTCATTAATATTCCAATCATTATTTATCATCACAATTCCGTTCACCCTTGTCCACTTCTTTTCTTGTATTTAGATACGTGTACCCAAATGACATTTGGGTCAATCCTATCCTTTGACTTCTAATGACATTTCGGTAAATAACAACAATCCTTCTGTTTCTTTCAAAACTCCCAATTTAGGGAGTACCATGGGTTAGGGTTGCGTCTTCTTACTCTTAAATCTTTAATCATCTTCCCAATTAATTATAATGTGACTTTTATAAAAATCTTGCATTCATATAGGGTTTACTCATTATTCCATATATTATACTAGAATAGATGCATTAGGTTTAGATCATCTTAATAAAACTTATCGCCTTCAATTGAGGCAATAATACGTACCCTTGAGCATTTCAACACATTTAGAAGATTATAAACAAGTTCATGCTTTATTTCTCATACTCGTATTAATATTGAATTTCTAGGATTTTAAAGAAGTCGTCTAAGTTCAATACATCAGAAGAAGCTTACTATTCACTAATCTTATCAGGGTGTGCAGGGCTTCATTAAGACTATTCAAACACATGGATACTCTTGTTTTCATTCAACACAACTCATTTGTCAATTATAAGGATGCTTCGGGTCAGTGACTCATTTGAGTCGATCCCTCAACACTAACCCTTGACGTGGAATCTAAGAAGCACAGACACGGACACAGAAACGGAAACGAATACGGACATGGACACAGACACGAACACAGGACACGTAGGTTTTAAAAAATATAGGACATGGACACGACGTTGGACACGACAATAAATATACATCCATGTATTTACATAAATATATAAAGTTAAATACATGTATATATATAATTTATTCATACACACAACAAACTTAAAAATTCTTCATAACAAACACAAACAAAGATCACCATGATACCTGCTTTATATTCATGTATTCAAGCCCACTATGCCGATCAATATAAACTTTAGCATACAAAATGTTATAATAAATTATTATAATATCTAAGAATGATGGACTACAAGAAAATCATTAGAAATTAATTACACGACGATTTAACGGTTACAATACTAATGGAGGTGTGGAGTATAGGGAAGAGGAGGGGAAGCAGTAGTGATAGGGGACATGTGTATGGGTGGTGCTGATGGTGATGAAGCAAGACGAGAATTACACGTTTAGTAGTCATGTAGGAGTGGAGGGTAGAGGGAAGAGATAAAAGCAAAACATATCTGCATGTTAGTAGGAGGAAAGGAGGGGAGGTAGAGTTTTGACAGAGTAGGAAGAAGAGGTGGGTGGAGGGGACACATTATAGGACCAACGAAGTAGGACGAAGAGGAGAAAAGGAAATAGAGAAGAAAATCAAGAGGAAGAAGAGGGAAGGAGTTCCTTGAAGGGAAGCAATTTGCTTCTAATGGATGCTCTAGGCGTTAGTAGCTCCTGTTACAAACAATGTTCAAAATTTTGACAAAATGGTCGAAATTTCGCCGATTTTTTCTGTTTCGCTGGTAATCGGACATCGTAATGCACTGTCAAAACTCTCAAAACAGGTAGATCATTGATTTTTTATTTTGCTTTTTAATATACTATGTACTACCTAGAGCATATTTTTCTGCATAGTTTTATGTTTTTAAGTCTATATATTGTGCTTGCAAACTATAGTGACTTAGTTCATTGATTTCACCATCGAATATTGGTATCAAAATTCCCCATCGAAATGCCATTCGAAACAACTCATTCACTCACAAATGATGAGACCCCACTCCTCACATATCCAATATGAAATATTATTACATATTTGAGTAGATCTACAGTAGTAGATCATTCTGATAAAATTTCATAAATTAATTTGTTAATTTTGCCATCGAAATGCCAGGAATGCATTTATTGAAAATTTCTATTGAAATTTCTGTGTCTGTGGCCACCGAAACGGCATTTAAACCAGACATTTTGTCCTTAGCTACAAATGGCTGTCACAAACAGCTGCTCCTTGTGACAGCTTCAACTCCTACTGATTGCTGCTGTAAAAGTTGCTTGTAGCAGCTCCATCTCCTTGTGGTGGCTGCTTGCTGCAACTTCAGGCCCTAGCCGCTACTTGCAGCAACTGCTGCAAGAGGAGATACCATCCTTTCTCTATGGGAACAACAATAATTAGAGGGGGAGGCTTGTTGGTCCCTTGTTGAGGGAAGGAATGAATTTGGGGTTTAGTCGAGGAGTCTATAGGGCCGGCTTCTATTTTTTCTTTTCTTTTTAGTTAGGTCTAACGTGGGTTGGGTTGGCTGTGTCCAACTTACAAATATAAAAAATATAAAACTGGACACGCCAGAGAAGTGTCTGCCACATGTCCATGCTTGTCCACGGCGTGTTTGGGTTGGACACGTGTCGGACATGGACACGACAACCTTCGGGAAGTGTCCTTGCTTCGTAGCATGGAATCATCCATTTTTAACCTTCGTAATGATCATTGTATACATGCCATATGTAATTCTAGAAAAGATCCGAAAATATAGTTGGGGATCTTATTCTTACTAAGTTCATACATGATTCTATACTTGTCATCTCATTTCCAAGCATAACTTTCATTAGGTCGATTTTAGGTAATATGCATATAGAACAACATACTTCTCTATCCATATGACTTTTCACAGATGTTGAATCAATTATACCAGGAACTAGACAAATACAACTCAATGGAAAAGAATCTAATTCAGTAGAAATCATTTTCCAAGAATCATTCCAATTGATCACCTAATCACATACAAAAGTAAGGATATTGATTCTTTTAGCCGGATAGAATTAGGCTTTCAACATGATTACAGAGTTTAAGAGAGAGATAAACACTCGCCTCAGGTGCCAAATACCTCAAAAACGTTTCCCATACTCTGAATTTTTAGGATTTCCACCAACTCCTACGGATTCAACTTATTCCTTGCTCTTTTCAACTCAGGAACCTTAGAAAAGGGGAATAAGAGAGAAAGAAAGAGAAAAAGAGTGATTTGATATCATTTTGATTCAAATTAGAGGAAGCACGGAATTCAGACATGAAAGAGAGTATTCACCATGAAAACCTATCTAAAGAAGGTAAACTTGCGTTAATCACTCAGACAATAAAACCCTAGATTACCTTCTCCAATCCTTTCTCCTTCAAAATCCTAGTTCTCCACCTCTCTCTAGGATTTTGTTTCTCTGGAATGTATCATGAAATATGGGAGCTACTAGGGTGCTAGGTTACCCATATAGAGCAATTAAGGTGCTTGTGACATTTGCAAATAAGGCCACACTTTTTCTTATATTTCCGCAAAATTTACTACCATGTAATGTCACTGAAAAACATTATCAATTGTATTCAAAACTCCAAAAATTATGAATAATTAATTTGTATTCTGAAACAAAGTTTCAGATTTCCAATTAAAATTTTTGGTCATTCAGACTTACGAGTAAATAATTAAAAATCAAACGCTACAATGCTATACTGCAATCTGCCACATGGTCGGCCGAGATAGAATTTGATTGTCAAACAAATTCAAACAACATCCAAATATTCTGAAAATTTGCAATAACATGTACATTTGAGATCCAAATTACCTATAAAATACTAAAAATAATTTACTACACTAATTTTTTGAAATTATGTATGTATTCATGTATTTTCAAAATCTTAAATTTCAACCGATTAGGGTTTTCATTTGCAAACCATTATTATTCAAGTCAAAGCATGTTTTAAAATGTATGAGGTTCAAATCATCATAACAAACTATCATCATTGATCATGATAAAACTAAGACCAATCAAGTCATGTATGTAATCATCCAAGTAAACCTTAATTAGATGGCAAAGTTGGAAATGGGGTCTTTACAAGTTGCCTCATTAGATAAATGCGGTAATGGTTCGGGATAACATGCACTGAACATATCCAACTATTTGATTTTTTTAGTTGTGTAACACATCTAGCTTTATTCTTGAGTATCTGTGATGGATATGGGTCTAGTATTGGTATGATGACCCGTTTGGACTCTAGAGTGTCCATTTAGCATAGCCGTTAATTGATAAAAGGTCACACTTTTTAACTTTTGGTTGTGTTAGAAATAAAAATGTAAAGTTCTTTGTTCTCCACCTTTCCGCCCTCTGCTAATCTAATGCAGGTACCATTGCAAACTTGCAGGTGCCACTGGTTTGGCTACAACAACTGCCCTCTCCCCTCTTTATTAATTCTCATCTATGTCCTAACTTCCAACCACCTTTCTTTATTTGTCATTGCATGCAACACATATTTTATATGAGTAGAGCCTTTCCTTTTGCTTGCATTACTATGCATGTTTATTTGCTTGTGCTACATGCATTTTAGAGATGACTGGCAACACCCTGCCTAGTGAAACCCTTAATCTAACAATCTCACTTTTCAGCAATCCCCAATCAAGAAAGGCTTAAAAGATGAGAGCCATTACCTAAATTTTTCCCAAGGATCTAGATTTACTCAAACAACAAGTAATAGTAAATAATTTTGATTATTTCAAATATTGTTTACAAAAAGCACCTTGAAAGAGTTACGTGAATTTCTATCACCAGAAATGTACATATGAGAACTATATGAGAAGAAGTATCTATCTAATCCTCCTTACAAGTTAACTTTAATGTCTTCACGTAATTTGATCTGTGCATAATTTCGTGATATCATCTTATCTAGCATGTACCTAAAACGTCGTGAAACAAAAGCATGGATCAAGGTATCGAAATATACTGTCTACATGGGGTGCATGCAAAAGTGTGCAACTACATAACAACATATATTCAATCAATTACTTGCAAATAAGAACTGTCATTTTCTTCACATAATCTCTCTTTATGTGATACTCATAGTGGCATTATAATTGAACAGAAAGTAAATAAACATCCAACAATTAGTTGTTCAATCTTCGAAAAACACTCGACAAACACCGACAAACTAATGCGGGTAGTCATAAGCGTAACCACGTACCTAAAGGGTGAGCCATGCAGATTATGCAATTAGGGATGGCAACGGGTCGGGTTTTTGAAAACCCGACCCAAACCCGACCCGACCCGTTTTAACAAAATCCGATCTGGCCCGCACCTGGAAAAAACAATGACTCAAAAAATCCGCAAAAATCCGACCCAAAAAAACCCGACCCGAAATACGGACATTAAAAAGCCCGCAAATATACGCAGACTTTTTTTGTTCACAAATTACTACTGTTTACTGTTTACAAAAGTATTATAAAAACCCCACTTAGATTCTTTTCGTAGCCGTTCTTGGAGTAGAACAGCCGGTGCGCCGTGACGATGTCCATCTCCGTGGGACCTTTCTTCTGCCGACCGTGTTCCGAGGTTTGCCTCTTGCTGCTGGAGTCAGCGGTTCCGGTTTTAGAACTACTGGCAGTAGTAGCATGCCCCCCAGCGGCAGCGGCTGCGGTGGCCGCACTTGCGCGTTGTGAGGCGGAGTGGCGTGGGACGGGGGCAAGGAACGCGAACTTCTCCGTGCCGTCGCTGTGGCTGCGTTCGGTGGCGTGCATGATGTCACGCAGGCGCCAGCGCTTGCTGGAGTCGACGGCGCCGGCGGATCTGCTCTTCCATGCAGCTGTACTCTCCGGATGCGCCTCTGCGGTGGGTTTAATTGATGATGAGGACGGTTTCTTGGGAACCCACACGCAGTAGTTGTCGATTTCGGGCGTTGCTTCCGGTGCCGCAGTAGATTCGTGTTGAGACGTCGACGCGTCCTGCTTGTGGTCCTGTTGGTCGTCCGGGTGTGGGCGGGAGAAGACAGGGTAGTATTGGGTCGGAAACATATGCCCCGCATGGAATACGTCGTCGTCGGCGTCTGCAGCGGCGTCGACATCGGCAGCTGTGGTGTGGATGTGGAGGGGAGCGAACTCGAACTCAGTCGAACTCGTCAGTGCTGGAGCTGCACGAGAACCCCTCGGGTGGTTCTTCTCCTTCTCTGTGTAAATCGACGCCGTCGCCGACACCGCAGCTAACATGCTCTTCCTGGTGTGTGTGTGTGTGGGTATGGTGGTGGTGGGTCGGTGTGCTGTGGAGTTATTAGATGCAGGGCCCGTGGCCAAGACGGAGTCATGGCGGAACTCCATTGCAATCGGTCCAATAGGTACTGAAGGTCTAGTCGTTTACTAATTACTACTTTGATTTACATGTCTTGGATGACATCCACATCGATGTCGAGCCCACCGAGCTGGAGTTCACCGAGTTTGAACTTGTCGAGTTCCCCCATGGCTGGTGCGACGGCGATTAGGAGTAGGGGACTCAGGAGGACTGGACGCATCCAAACTCGTGAGTGCGGGTGCGGGCACCCGCGTGTTTCTGCATATAACACCCGCGTCCAACATAGCACTCACAAGTGTCAGCCCGCAAAAACCCGCAAACCCGAATAAAACCAAATTTTGTGAGTCAGATCGGGTCGGGTCAGGTCGGGTCGGGTAGGGTAGGGTTTTTTTGCCATGCCTATATGCAATTATACTTCAAGCATATCCAATCAATCCAATCAATAGATCCAAGCAATGCAACAGTTAAACTGCATGTATGTAAATCCTAAAGTGTCACCAGTCACATTTTAAATTAGACCAAACCTTATTCGGGTCCTAATTTAGGGTTTTAGGGTTTGGATGGGGAATAAGGGTATAAACCCTATTTCCAATGCTTATTAACCATTAGGTGAAACCCTAATTACTATATCCAACATATTCTTTCATTATGATTACTTGGATTAGTCCGAGTTCATTAAAGTTATCATCTTTAACTTCAAAACCATAATTCTTCATATGCATGGCTATTCGGATTAGAAACCCTAATTCTACATCATTATGATCAAAATCATCATTATATTCCCAAACATCAGATTACATCTCAAAGAAATGCATCTAACATGATTAACAACTTATTCATCAAAACTAGGGTTCATATACATTAATCAAGATTTTAACACATTGATTATTCACCTTCGAGACCCTAATTTTAGCAAAATATGGACTTTTGACCTAAAATAGGTCCAAGATGCTTTTTTATCCAAAAAGGTTAAGCTTTATCCATAATATCATTTAAACAAGTGATGGCCTTTAAAATCATGAAACTAAGGTTTCTATGCATTTATTACAGTAAAGACTGCATCTTTGTGCACTTTTGGAAAAGGAAGCATTATCAAGTCTCAATTATATTTTATTTGTGCTCCTCATTTTTCTGATCAATTTTCATATATAACTTGTTTCAATCCGAGTTACCAATTATTATCTACAAATTTTATAAGTTAAAACATTATTAACCAATTATATGCTGACACATCAGCCTCTTCGATTTATCTAATTATCCACACGGGGGCGGGCTCAGCTAATGGGCTTATGCCACATTAGCGGCTGGCTCCACGTGGGCAGGGCTTCAAATCAGGGTCCACTGACCCTAATACCCATGCACAGTGAGATGAATGTCACGTGGATTGAGGGCATCTGTGTCAATTACCCTAGGGGATTCTTCTCCCACCATGGATGCGTGAGAGAAGCAACATCACGTAATCAACTTGGAGGCTGACTCTAGGATTCCCCGCACCCATCTTCATGGTGAAGATCGGGTTAGCTTCGGTTGACTCCGATGAAGGTGCCACATTCAAAACCGAGTCAAGAGGCGACTAAAATAGGTGATGGGTAAAATGATAAGGCTACACAGGATCATGGAGAAACCAGAGAACGGAATAGGCGGCATATCGATCTTTGTGGTAATCTGAATGCAAAGACAACTTCTTGGAGGTTCTATCAATCATCCCCACCAGTCGTGGGTCACTGCATTGGCCCAAAACACTCTTGCTGATTAGGAGCCTACCATGGTAGGGGGATAGAGCTCGGGGACCTACTTAGAGCGCTCCCCATCTTTTCTGGGAATTGGAAATCCCTCACCAACCCCCGTCGACACTCTGGGCTCGAGGAATTGGTCGGAAGCTGAATGTACCCCTGAAGAAGGGTGGTGGTCGATGGTTGACAGTGATGAGGGTCTTGTTCGTCAACGGGTTACGGGGGCTCCTTCAAGAAATTGGGTGTGGATTCTGGTCTCTGTCCATCTCGAGGAGGTACCCAATCTCTTATATAGGTAAGGGTGGCGGCCAAAAGGGATTCCCGGTTAAGCCCTAAGTTCCCGCAAAGGAAAGGAATTGGGTATTCCCTGGAATCGGCAAAGTAACCACCATGTAATGGCTTGCCGGATTCGTCTTCCTCTCCCGGTTCTTTAGGGACAAAAATCAATGAAAATCATAAAGGAGAGAGAGAGAACGAGGGTCGTGGTTCTTCGTTTGTGAACAACGATTCTTTCCCAAAATAGCTTGAGGTTGAAGATAAGTGGGTCACTGTTTGATCCGTATCTGACGGTCACTATAGATGTGATGCATAAAAGGCCCCGCTGAACCAGGGATAAAGTAGGAACCATATGATCGGTTTCCAATAATGGAATCAAATGCATTAATTGCAAATACCCTTTTGATCGCAAATTTGGAGTATAAGTCATTATTAACTTCCACTATCTAATTTTTGGGATTCATTGGAATAACTTCTATGCACAAAACTTGCTCTTTATCGTATCCTTAAATTAATTGAACACACCACATGGAAAGTCCTTTTCTTCCAAATTTTAGTATTCTCTTCTTTTCATTATTATTTTCAAATATTCCAAAACTCAGACCAAGATATTCATGTTTGATGCCCCAAACATTATCTTGCCATTCTTGGCTAGATAATTACTCTTTTAATTATCTAAAAGACCACACATCTTAGTTTCTTCTGAAAAGTTACATATTATTCAATATTTCAGTTTTTTAGTAAACCATAAAGCCATTATCCTTCATTTATGCATGAAAACTTTCTTTTCTAGAGTATTCCACATAATTTCATATTTAAAATACCAATTGTTCAATACTTTTAGAAATCTTTTTGTTATTGGATTTTTCACTCTTTCTTTTGCCCAAAAATGTTATTAAATTATTGCAAACCACAAAACACAAAATTCTTTTTATTTCTTTAACTTGTGCCACAAGGACTATTTGCAAAGCAAAGTCTCTTGGGCCTTTATATGGCCATGGGTTGCACCCATGACACAAAGGTAATTAGTCGACCAATAATCTCATTGTAGAAAATTATATATCAAATCATTCTTTATATTTATATCATTCAATTTTACCAAAATTGAGGATATTTAACTTAACATTTTGAGCTGCTTCGTGTTCTTGGGCATATTTTTCTTCCTCGAGTAAACTGCTACCTTCTTGAAGTTCTAGTGCAATTATGGCATCCACACTAGCTCATTGTCATGTTGTGCTTCATCCCTGTACTCTTTGGCACTCCCTTGTGATGGGCATAGATGCCCTTCCATTGTTGTCGTTGTTGTTGACTGCAAGGAATGAAGTTTCGCCGGTACCGGCGGTATTTCGACCGAAATACCGATACCGACGCGTACCGATACCGAAACATGCGTGCGTACCGATAGGATCGCAAATACCGATAATACCGACATGTATACCGCCAATACTGCCATGTTTCGATGATTTCGGTGCAAAATGCACTACTAACTTCACTGTACCGACCGAAACCGGCGGTATACTGATGGATATACCGTTTTTTGCGAGAATGACTGTAGTTACTTATTGAGAGGAGAAAAGAAGGTGCATTTGGATGATTTTTGGTGATTGGAGCTAATACCAACCCAAATCAAGGTAATTATAACTAATCTCTTTCATTTCTACCATTAGCAACCTCTCCATCTCCTTTTCCTACTTTTTTCTTCCACTTTCACCTAAAAAAAGTGTTTTTACAGCCAAAGCCTAGTATTACTCCAATTTTTATATGTTTGCGCAAACTATACATACATCTATATAAGTATATTATATAGATCTACAATATTATCACTAGATCTACCTACTTACAACACTATTAATTACTATTATCAGACAATCTATCTAAGCATATTACAATTAGTATTGATATAATTAGTTACTTATTTATGTTTAGTGGAAGATGTTTTACTAAAGAGTAATGTGAATATAATACAAAGGAGTATTATACACTTATACAGTGTCGCACATGAATGAGCAACATGGAACTTCATACAATTTGCCAATAATGATGTGTATGAGGAGCATGTGACTACATACAACCACCTTTATAGAATGTGCATGTCATGGCCGCAATATCTCAGTAATATCAACTCATTACTGTGTGGAGAACCAGCGCGCCACTCAACATACAGCTGATGTGAGTTGTAAGTAGATATGTTATTCATATGTTGTAAATTGTATATTATTGCATAATTGTGTGTATTTAAGTGTGTGGTTTGTGCTTAAACTAGATCATATCACCACGTCTTGCATGTGGCCCCTTTTTCGTGGAAAAGTGTCACCCAGGCTCCTAAGGTGATGACACCTTTCCCATGATCTCTCTCATCCCCTAGTATATAGTCTTCTCTCTCTCCATGCACTTAGCCATTCTTGCTTTCCCTCCCTCTTGGTGGATGACCTTGGGAAGCTTTAGGTCTTAATTCCTACATTTTGTCATCGAAATCCCAACGAAACAGGACAAATTCCTTACCTCTCCCATGATGGACCCCCCTCCCCCACACCCAATATAGAATTTTATTGCATAAAACGATGCATTTAGGTGTAGAGATTACACCTGTAAAATTTCATAAATTAATTCGTTCATTTTGGCGTCGAAACGACCAAGATTGCATCTGTCGGTATTTCCGTCGGTATACTGGTAAATACCTATTTCCAAGCTGTCGAAACGGCGTCGGTATCGGTCACCTTGTTTCTTGGTTGACTGACTCATCTCAACTACTCCCCTAAGACCCTAATGGCTTCATCCTTTGCCTCTTCTATCAATTGCTACTTGTGAAGTTACCTCACCACTCTGTTTTCAGTGGTTCCAGCTTTCTGGAATCGTCTGTGATTACCATCACACATCTTCAATGATATTTGGGTGGATAAAGGGAATGTGATGGTGTCAACAATAGAAAAGGTGCTTTGATGGTTGGAAAAGGAAGTTACAATGGTTTGAGCAACGCTGCGAATGCCCAACAATCTGTAGGATGACCAGAAGGTGATGCTCGTTGGTGAAACTCCTTGAGGAATGGAGGGCATTGTTTGAATATATACTGGAATGAAAGAGGTATTTTGAGAGTTTGGGTTCGGACTGGTAGGGCAAATAGGTACAATTGAATGAATCAACATGGAATCGAAAAAAATGCGTTTGTTTTAGAAGATATCAAACTCATCACTGTTTACAATATGTTGCTGTTGACTTGGTTTGGTTAAGTTTGGTCTGTGGAACTTTGCTCTTTTTTGTAATTATAAAATTTAAAAAAGCGAAGTGTGATGAAATAGATTTATCGAGATGATTAACAATTGCAAGACCTCTCTATATATAGGATAAGAGAGGAATACTAATTACACGGATACGTAATATGGGATAAAACTAAAGAAGAGAAAACAACGTATAACATAAAACATAACAAGACATAATATAAAATTCGAAATATGTTAACACTCCTCAAGTTGAAGCATAGATATCTCACGTGCTCAACTAGTCCACCATGACAGTAAATCTTGCCTTTGAAAGTGGCTTTGTGAAGATGTCACTAAGCTGATCCTTAGTCCTGATGTACAAAGTAGAGATGCGTCTAGACATAACTGACTCCCTTACAAAGTGACAATCCACCTTGATGTATTTAGTGCGCACATGTAGGACAAATTGCAATGAAGATAGATGCTTTTTTGTCACATAACATTGGGATAGGTTTAGAGTCAGATATATCAAATTCTTTTAGAAAACCTTGAACCCCCATTAATCTCAAGCAGTATGAGCCATGGCTCTATAGTCTGCCTCAACGCTTGACCTTGGAATACAATTAGGTTTTTACTATGCCAAGTAACCAGATTTCCTTGTACCAAAGTGCAATAAACGGTGGTAGATTTGTGATTAGTTCTGTAGCACCTATACGAAATTTCTTTTCTAGGGGAGCCTTTTAAGTATTTGAGCATATAACAGACAACGTTCCCATGACATTGTTAAGGTTTGTCCAGATACCTACTGACTAGTCCACTTGCACAAGTGATATCAACTTCGGTGACGGTTAAGTAGATCAGTTTACCAACCAATCTTTTATATTGCTTGTTGTCAAGATATAGAGGAGAAGAATCATCGTCCTAATTTGCATTCGGATCAAGAGGAGTATTGACTGGCTTGACTCCCAATTTTGCTCGAAATTTCATTTTTTGCAATCGGACATCGAAACCTACGATCGGACATGCGAAACACACAAATGCAGGGAATGAGACGTAATTTCGTGAAAATTTTGATCCTAGGTGCGAAATTTTGACAAAAATGGTAAAATTTTGTAGCAAAAAGGCCAGTTTGGGCCGTAATTTTGCGAAATGGTACAGAAACACAAAATAAATTTCGAGAAATTTGTTCCAAAAGTTGATAATGCTACATCTTGGGTATTTTGACAATTTTTTTGAATCTTTTGCTTCTAAAGGCTATCTTTCTTAATTCTAAGGTATGTTTCCCCTATCCCTAGACCATATACATTACCTTCATCATTTTCTACACTCTTCTATAGCAATACGGAGAAATACTCCAAAAATAACAAAGTTCTTTTTTGGATCTATGCATAAATGTCCCATGTAACCTAGTTAAATGCTAACACTAGACTTATACAAGTTGTAGTTGGTAAGTTTGGAACATGTAATTGTAAATTTTAAATTCTAAGCTATAACTTGAAGCTTTTAACAGACTAACTGTCTAGCAGACTTGACATTTTTGTTTATTTGTGCACTCATTCATCAAGACATGTATCCCACCCTAATCTCCAAGCATATAAATGTATTATATAGTTTTGTGTGTTTATGTCTCAACATTGTGTTTGCAAAATTTCATAAGTTAATTCCTTCATTTTGCATTTGAAATTGCCATCGAAATTGTTCAGTTTCCTTCACTTACAAATGTGGAAGACTCCCCACATATCCAATATGAAATGTTATTGCATATTTTAGTAGATCTTGGCGCTTAGATCGTCCTGATAAATTTTCATAATTTAATTCGCTTATTTGGTCGTTAAAATCGTTAGAGCCGTAAATATCAAAATTTCGTGCGAAATTTTGAATTTTTTTGTTTTTGGGCCATCAGACACAACATCGAAATCAAACATTTAATTCTGTGCTTGCTAGTTTCTCGCGAGAGATCAAGCACATATTTGTGTTGAGATAGACAAACCCGAGATGAAGAATGTGAAACCTCGATTCACATAAAGTCTCCACATACATGGTCAAAATCACAAGCCCAAAATAAGTCTTGTTGAAAACCAAACAATCAGAATCAGAGCGTCTAAAATTAAATTTAACAAGAATTTGACTTAGTTTATCAAGTTGTTCACTCAGATTTTATTTCAGACCTCAAATTGCTTTCTGAAGTCGGCAAACCTTAGAACACCCCCCTGAGCACAAACCTAGGAGGTTGCTCCATGTCTTCCTCATTCAGATCTCCATACAAGAAAACATTCCTTACATCTAGTTAAAATAAGGGCCAATCATATTTGACAGAATAAAAAATAAGCACACGAACATAGTTAAGGTGGGCAACGAGAGAGAAGGTCTCAAAATAGTCAACTCCATAGGTCTAATTCTATCTTTTGGCGTCTAGGTGAGCTTTTAGTTGTTCAACTATACCATTTGGTTGGTATTTAATAGTGAAGACCCATCGACATCGCACTTGACCACAATGAGCAGGAGAATCAACCAAATTTCATGTATGTTGATCACTAAGGGCGTGTATTTCAACTTCCATTACCTGGCACCGTGTAGGATGTTGTAGACCTTGAGCTACAGTTTTAGGAAAGAAGGACCATAGAACCGTATAAGTAAACTAGGAAAAACTCGTGCCAAGGTTAGAAACAAAATAGAAATTGCTTATAGGATGTAAAGTACATGAACAAATTCCTTTTTAAACCAATCAGAAGATTCATGTCCGAAGTTACTTGAGGTGTGTTCTGATCTCCTGACAAAGGGAGAGGATTGGATGATGGAGGGGCCCGTGGAGGGAGTAGCAGATTAGCTACGACGTTGATACACCTTGTGTGGTTGAGATTGAACTGTAGGACTGTCATGTGATTCAACCTCAACAAATATTAGCCAATAGATCGATGGTCAACACAGAGCCTGTCTTAGAGAAGACGCCACATTCACACTCACAAATCACTTTTTAGTAGTAGGGTCATAACCCTTGTATCCTTTTTTGAGTTCTGGAGTATCCCAAGCATGGAACATAACTTCGACGATTTTTGGCGAAATTTCGCCGAAACTTCGAACTTCGACCATAGGCGAAGTCGAATCCCAAATACTTCGGCCTCGTCCAAACTTCGGGGCGAAGTTTCAATGATGTCGGCGAAGTTGACTTTTTTGTGTATTTTCGTCTCAACTTCTCCGAAGTTGTCGAAATTTCCTCGAAGTTGGCGAAGTTGGGCGAAGTTTGGCCGAAGTTGAGACGACCCAGAGCATTAATCCTAACTAGTGTCCCAAAGGCCATATAAGGCATAAGTGTTGCCTCCAACCCTTTTCACAACTTCTAATATCAACTCCTATGTTGTTTGTTGCCACTCTTTCCTAGATAGGGTGTTTTAACTACTATTTGACTGTATATTGTATAGAATACATATGTTGAACTATATTTGTATATGTGTATTGCACATTTGACCCTTGAAACTAGGGCTAGAGAGTTGTGAATTGTGTTTTGTGTTAAATTAACATATATAAGATAGATGTATAACATATATAGTAGTTTTCAATTAAAGTTTCCTTCAAATTCACATCATTTTTTTTCAAAAAATGGCATCGAAGCTTGTCGAAGTTTGCGTCTAAACTTCCTCGAAACTTCCTCGAAGTTTCCACAAACTTCCACTTCCACACCTGACGAAGTCGAAGTTCTGCACCATGATCCCAAGAATATACGTTTAGTAGACGGGGTGTCAGGCTCTATCAAACTAGGGCAAAACTAGGACGGAGGTTTCAAACAAAGCAGGTGCTGCCAAAATTCTAGGAGGAATAGAGAAGAGTGGTTCATCATAGAAGAAGGCATCATTTTTATCAGAAAGCAAGCAGTAGAAACGGCGTCAGGCAAAAAAAATCTTAGGTACATGATAATGAAGCAGAATTGTCCGAATACTTCCAAAAGGTGACAATCTTTCCTTTCAGCAACACCATTTCTCTGTGCGTAAATTCAATGCCATACTTTTTACAAATATTACTAACAGAATGTTGCATAAATTGAAGGGCATTATTAGTATGAAAGGTTTTAATGGGCTTCACAAATGGTGTTTTAGTTCCAGCAAAGAAAGCAACAGAAGTATCTAGAATATGTGCGCGATCTTTGAGCAAAAAAAAACAAGTAGCTCTAGAAAAATAATCTATTAATATAATAAAATATCAAAATCCTGGAAAACTTGTCACAGAGCAAGGACCCCTAGAGATTTGCATGCACCACATCAAACAAGGATTTAGAAGCAATAGTTCTTTTACTACGAAAAACAGACCGAGTTTGTTGGCCAAGCTAGCATGTTTCATAGTGAAAAACAATATTAGATGTAGTAGGATGCAATCATTTCAACTTTGTAGCAGACGAGTATCCAAGACGATAATGCCACTGTAGTCCTGACACAAAAGAAGTTAGAATAGCAATGGTAGCAGCATGCCCAGTATCAACCTAATATAAACAATATGGTCCCTCATGGCCCAAACTAATCCTTATCTTTGTGCGGAGATCCTTAAAGACTTAATCATCATGGTCAAAAGTAATAGAGCACTGAAGAATTTTTACACTTCTGTTGATAGATAGAAGATTAAAAGGAAATTCCGGAATGCAGAGAGAAGATTCAAGTAGTAGATTGGCAGGCGTCCAAGTATTCCCAACGCCATGCACTAGGGATTGAGAACCATCGACCACTGCGACAGGAGGAACAAACGATGTTTTAGTAAGGTCAAAAAATAAAACAATTCCCAGAGATATTGGATGAGGCACCAGAATCGATGAACCATCTATGTTTACCTTATGTAGAAGAAGGAAGGAAAGCAAAACCTCCATCTGGATGAGACAATATTCTGAGCAGAAGACATTCTTGAAGTATCTTTTCAAATTCGAACCAAATCCAGTCAGTCGAAGTAGTAGTAGAGCCATAAGAAGGAAGCGTATCAGATTCAGCCACTCGACACGAACTTGACTGGTCCATGTCAGTTCACCATGTTTGGGTGAGTAGACTGAATGGAAGGACATTGACTGTGTGGGTGATGGCACTGCTCTTGAAAATTTTGGCGAGTGTAGGGAATGAGTTGAAAAGGTTCTACATGGAAGAATAGTATATTCTTATATTAAATAAGAAAAAAGGGTCAACTGTGTTCTATGTCAGTGAATGTTGGGCAATGAAGAAACAAATGGTCAACAAGATGAATGAGAATGTTACCATGAATGTGTGGGAAGATAAGGATGTATTGCTTGAGAAATAACTATATAAGAAGTAGAATGGGGTGCGAATATTGAGAATAAGCTACACGAGGTTGCCTCAAGTGCTAATGGACATGTACAATGTACACCGACAGATGCACCAATTGCCTAAATAAATTTGGGCAGAGCTAATAAGGAGAAAATTTACGTTCTTTTCATCTTAATGAGAATATACCCCACAACAAAGCTAAATAGAAAAGAAGGATCCATGTAGCCAACCCCAACATGGTTGGCAATAAGGCTTAGATAATGATGATGATTTAACAAGGATTCATAACAATGGGACATTTTAATGACTTAGTGGTAATACATGTACTTTGAAGAAATACTTGGAAATGCTGTGACACTTTCAAGTGGATGTACGAATGTTGGGTGAAATGCATTTAACTCTTGCATTTACCCTTTTTTCGCTTTTGCACTTTTTTATTTTTACCAAAAGAGGAAAATGTTTGCTTCCTGTGCTGTCTCAGATCAATGCTTGAATTCGTGATGTGCATCTTCTCTTTTTATCCATTGTTCTGCTTTTTATCTAGCCTTATTGACTTTCTATCTAATCTGATTTCTTCTACAACAGGTTCAATTCAACCTTCAGCTGTCTGAAAAAGAAAGGGCTGACAGGGCAAAGGTGGTGCTTCCATTTGAACATCAAGGTGCACCTTTTTTCTGTATCTTTGTATTTGGAAACAGTATCTTAGTGGCATGCAAAACGAGATTGGGCTAATTTTGTCTTTAACCAGTGGATCAGTGTTGTGCACCACAGCATAAATTTGGATATCTTCTGTGTGCCCAAAGACCATGTTTGCAAATGTAAGCCACAGTCGAATTGCACTTTGGACCCCTGATCCATTTTGCTGGAGCCACTGATTAGCAGTATTTTTTCTAGTCCGTGTCTGTGAAAGGGACCTGACAAAGGGACCTCGCATCATTGGCTTCAGACACGTCTGTCTGGTCCTGGAACCTGACAGTAGTCTGTATCTGCTACAATGAATGAGAACAAAGGCAGTAGCAACTTAATTTGCTGGATTGCTCTGCTGATTGGCATCTCCTCCTAGTCCATTGCCCATAAAAAGGACCTGCCATCATTTGGCTTAGTCTTCAGATTCCCATCAATTGACATCTCCTTAGTTATTAGATTTGGAGTATTGTTTGCCAAATTTAACGTCAGTTCCAATATCTAAGAATTCCTGCACTAAATATTGGTTATTATTGACGTGCCAGTTTCGGTACAATCCATGACAAGGTTCAGGTTGCGAAATTAGGAAGCTCAGACACTTCTCTGAAGCTCCCCTGTCTGTGTTAGACATGTATAGGACACCAACACACCTGGGATACACCTTAGAACATATTGGGTACACTTATCTGTGTCCTGGGGTGTCTTACTTCTACGGAGGATGACAAAGATGAGAAAAGTGTGGGTCTTCCGTGCAAATTTTGACTGCTATTTCCTCTCTATTAGAATTACTAGTTTAAATAGATACTGATAAAGAAAAATGTTACAAAATAGATTTCACCATTTCATAGCTAGGGTGTAAAATTGAGGTACTTTAATCCTAGACAAAAATGACGTGTGTAACTTTTGTGTGTATTATATGTTACTTTCACCATAACTTGTACAACTTTCACCATATCTTGTACACATATTTGTGCAATGAGTTTTGATCAGTAATAGTAAAAGGTTAGATGTCAGCTGTAATAATTGGAAAACTTATAACATAAGCGAGACAAATCACAATTGAGAAAGAAATCAAGAATAGATAATTTCAATAACTGTATTTATAGGAAAAGCTACTTGTTCCATCTATACATTTCTCTCAATGGACATTTACAAAATTTATCCTGGCACCGTGTCCGTGTCTAGTGTTTCATGTCGACATTGCATCCATTCTGGAACCATGTCCATGCTTTCTGTTAGAGAGTCTTTTATTATTGTTATTAGTGTCTTTGTAATATGGGCCCAAGTGTCTTGGCCCATTAGGAGGCAAATCGTTGTATTAGATAGGAGAAACCTTGCTCCTATAAATAGGAGAACAGGGAAGCGTACAGACATAAGACAACCCTAATGGGCCAAGACACTTGGGCCCATATTACAAAGACAGTAATAACAATAATAAAAGACTCTCTAACACTCCCCCTCAAGCTGAAGTTGGGAGAATCCCAAATCAGCTTGCAAACAGAGAGTCAACTAAAAAACAAAGAGACGAAAAAAGATATACCATGCCCATACAAGATTTTCTCCCCCTCAAGATTACAATTAAGCACTCATCTCTCAAATACTCCCCCTCAAGTAGATAGTCCATAGCACAAACAGATAAGCAGGTCGCAGAAGCTTCTTGATCATCATAGTAAAATCTGGAGCAGTAGTAAGCATCACAGCAACATGGTCTTCAACATAGTGGCTAACGTCGCATCCCAGAGAGTGCCGGGTCACAGGCAGCAAAGTCCAGAGAGTGCTGGATCACAGGTAGCAGTAGTAGTCGACGTACAAATAAAGTACAGACATACCAGAGAGTGCTGCACATAGTAGTAGGCAGTAGAAGTCGACGTGCAAAACAGAACACGGACGGGTCGACATGCACAAGGCATGGACAAGCCAAAGAGTGTTGGCAACACAACAGTAGAAGACGTAGTCGGATAGAAGACATCAACTAAATAGGCAACAAAAATAAACTCCAGATGTGAAAAACTCCAAGAAGCAGGCAGTAGTATCAATATAAGTGTCCTCCTCTCTTTTCCTCTACTTATTCTCCTCTATTCTCCCCCTCACACCAAGCACGGAAGGAGTAAAGGAGTGGTTGGTGTGGAGAGTCAAAAAACAATGGTAGAGGCAAAGTTTTTCTGTAGGCAAATAGGTGGAGGAGGCAACCGACAACACGCATGGATCTTAGAAAAACCCACGTAAGGGCAGCAGATAGAGAAAAAAAATCTACGCCAACATGGAGGATTAATCACTCCACTATGAGGCGCAGACAGATAGAGAAGATGAATCCCGTTACTCCGTCAACGTGCCAGAACTGGAAAGTTACCGAGGCTGTCCGGAGATTTCGGAAAGAGAAACAGAGCTAGACGGAGAGGCTTGTAGTGGATTAGGTCACAAGAATAGAGGTTATTAGGGGATTAGAGGTGGATTGAGGGCTGCGGAGGGTGGGCGGCGCTACTGTAGCAGCGTACTGTAGCAGATGTACTGTAGCGCTGAAGGAAAGGACGCCCGGAGCAACAGAAAATGAAAGAAATAGCCTCAGAGACCATGGAACAGCCTGCGGGCAGCCGACCCACAAGGAAGAAGGGTGGCCGCCCGCCGACTACATCTCCCTCTTGTTTCTCTCTCTCACGTACGACGACGGCTCAAGATCGCTGCTCTGATACCATGTCAAATAATAAAAGAAGGCAAATCATTGTATTAGATAGGAGAAACCCTGCTCCTATAAATAGGAGAACAGGGAAGCGTACAGACATAAGACAACCCTAATGGGCCAAGACACTTGGGCCCATATTACAAAGACACTAATAACAATAATAAAAGACTCTCTAACACTTTCTAGCAACACTATTGGGCAAAGTAAGCCTCCATCACATTTTCTTTGTGTCCTAAGGTACCCTAGCTGTGACCCATTCGTTTATAACACAATTTCAAGAAAACTCCGTGATCCATCTTTGGCTTAGAATTTTATAAATCTTATTAAATTGACTAAAACGAACAGGGTATAGCTATTCAGCTGGTACACACTTCTTATCCCTTCTGTGTTGTGTGTCTGTCGTGCCTGCACATGTTTCAAGAAAGTTTTGTATACTTACTGTGAAGAAGAAAGATAGGGTGCTGCAATGCAACGTGTGGAGAGGAGCAATGTGCCCTCCCGCCTATATTAATAAGAGAAATTACATAGAGGTCCAACAATTTATAGAAATTACAAAATATAATAAAGTTTATTATAAATAAGATATATTAACACTCCCCCTCAAGCTGGAGCATACACATCGTGTATGCCCAGCTTGTTGCAAAAGTTCTAAAATGCTGCTGGACTCAATGGCTTTGTCAGAAAATCTGCAAGTTGATCTTCAGATTTGACATGCGGAGTCACAACAGTACCATTCTTGATCTGATCTCTGATGAAGTGGAAGTCAACCTCTATGTGCTTAGTGCGTTCATAGAAGACTGGATTCTTGGCAATATAGATTGCAGCTTGATTGTCACATCTGAGCTCTATGGGAGACAACACCATAGTCACAAATTCGGTATTCGGGATACGGAAATCGGGAATTATGCGGGAAATTCAGATGAAAACCGGTCAACGTACGGTAAAAGTTCGGTCAACTATTCGGAAAAAAGTCGGCAAAAAAGTGGACTATATATATATATATATATATATATATATATATATACAAACATATATATACACCCACATATATAATGATTGAAAATGACTAAACATCGAACTGATTACTCTAATATTGGAAGAAGTGGGAGCAGCAGGCACAAATCAGGGAACAAAGGGGGAGAATGGAGGAGAAAGATGGAGCGTACATGTAGAATCTCGAGGGTTACTCCTAGTGTGTCGAGGGATAGAGGAGAGAGGTTGGACGGTTTAGTGGAACCCTGCTACAAGTTAAAAAGGACGTGGAAAAAATAAATGTGAAGCAAAAGTACATAACTGTTTAAAACGACAAAAAAACGTATTAAATGCGTTTAAAACGCAATACGCAAATAAAACGTGAATTAAACGCGTTTAAAACGTATTATTCGGTTTGGAGTTTAAAACGACCGTCATATACAACACATGAATAATACGCGTTTTAAACACGTTTTTTTTCAAAAAAACGGAGTATATTGTGACTATGGACAACACAAGAATCTTTAATTCAGAAAGCACATATTGAACCCACTGCAACTCGCAACAGGCATAAGCCATTGCTCGATACTCAGCCTCCGTGCTAGATCTTGCCACAATATTCTGCTTTTTGCTTTTCCAGGTGATAAGGTGGTTTCCTAGAAACGTGTAATATCCATAAGTAGACCTCCTGTCATTTAGATTACCAGCCCAATCTGCATCAGCATAACCAGTAAGAACAAGGTAGACACAGGGGTCTTGAGTCTGTAATAGGTGATCCCCTTACTAGGTGTACCTTTCAGATATCTCAGAATACAGCATACTGCTGTCCAATGTGACTGCTGTGGTGAGCTCATATGCTGACTCACCACTCCTACAGAAAAGGAAATGTCAGGGCGAGTAACTGTCAGATATATCAGTTTACCAACAATTTTCCTGTAATATCTTGGATCTGGATAATCAATCATCTCCCTCACATGATATTCCATAGGAGTAAACACCGACTTGGACTCACTCATACCTGCTTCCTGCAGTAAATCCAACACGTATTTCCTCTGAGACAAATTAGTACCTGCATGAGATCTAAGTACTTCAATGCCCAGAAAATACCTCAGTTTGCCTAGATCCTTTGTATGAAAATGCCCCTGCAGTCCTTTTTTACACGTGATATGCCTATAGAATCACTGCCGGTGATAACTATATCATCAACATATACAACAATAATAATAGATCCAACAAGAGAGCTAGAATAGAATAAGAAGTGATCAGTCACAGAACGAAAAAAGCCCATCTTTAGTACAACATCACTGAACTTATCAAACCAAGCTCTAGGAGATTGTTTCAACTCATAGATGGCTTTCTTCAGTTTACACACCTTCTGACACTCTCCCCGAACAACAAAACCAGGAGGTTGCTCCATGTATACCTCTTCCTGTAGATCGCCATGAAGAAAGTCATTCTTGACGTCAAGTTGAAATAGAGGCCAGTTAAAAGTAGTAGACAGAGAAATAAGAATCCACACTGAATTCAGACGAGCCACAGGTGAAAAGGTCTCAAAGAAATCAACCCCATATGTCTGAGTGTAACCTTTTACTACCAGTCTAGCCTTCAACCTCTCAAACTGAACTATCTGGATTATGTTTCACTGTGAATACCTATCTGCTACCCACAACATTTTTATCTGGAGGTAAGTCAATAAGTTCCCAGGTGTTGTTTTGTAGAAGAGCAGACATTTCCATATGCATTGCCTGTTTCCTGCCAACATCCTTCATAGCATCAAGATGATTTTTGGAATGACCACAAAATCAATCCCAAGAGCGAATGAACGGGCTTCTTAGATAATTTTGACAAACAACACACACTTGCAATAAGATGTTGAACAATACAAGAACGAGTACCTTTGCGGACATTAATGGAAACATCAAGGTCAGATGGTTCTCAGGAGTCTCTTGAGTAGAGGGAGATGGGGAAGGCTCAGAGACTGGAGTCGCCACCT
The DNA here is from genome assembly GCA_963693085.1 of Alisma plantago-aquatica. Lineage (NCBI taxonomy): Eukaryota > Viridiplantae > Streptophyta > Magnoliopsida > Alismatales > Alismataceae > Alisma > Alisma plantago-aquatica. The sequence goes on along the minus strand of OY856410.1, from coordinate 839,504,525 downwards.
CTTCTGGATCTCGTTTGCCTCGTCTGTTGTAAACATGTGAATATTGCTGAATTACGGTATCGTCTGCTGACTGCTCTTCCTGAACTAAAATATAGCCTGGAAAGATAGGTGGCACTCTCTCACTCTGATATGGTGGTGACACTCTCTCACTGATGTCTGATGGTGGCACTCTCTCACTCTAACACAATTGCTCCCCCTTACTGAGAACACTAGAGAAATATGGAGTGGATTCATGAAAAGTTACATCCCTAGACACAAGCATACGACGGAGACTAGGACAATAACACTTGTACCCTTTGCTAATGTTGGAGTACCCAAGAAAAAGAGTCCTAATCGACCTAGGGGATAATTTATCGGCCTTAGGATCAAAATTGTAGACAAAGGAAGTACAACCAAACACAAGGGGAACAAGAAAGGGCTGATCCTTTGGACATAAGGCAGAGAACGGAGTACGTCCTTGAAGTACAGAAGAGGGCTGCCTGTTAATAAGGAAACAGGCAGTACATGAAGCATCATACCAAAATCTCTTAAGAACATTGGATTGAACATAATTGTCCTGGCAATATCAAGAAGATGACTATTTTTCCTCTCAACTACCCCATTTTGTTGAGGGGTGTGAGGACAAAATGTACGATGTATCATCCCAATAGAGATACAAAAACCAACCATAGCACTTTGAACATATTCCAAGGCATTATCAGATTGAAATATTTAAATATTACAATCAAATTGGAACTTTATTTCTTGATGAAAATGCTTGACAATGGATAACACAGACTCTCGACTCTTCAACAAATAAATCCATGTCATGCGAGAAAAATCATCCACAAAGGAAATAAAATAGCAAAAATCATTATAGCTGTTGTCTTTTACAGGACCCCAAACATCATTGTGGACTATCTCAAAGGGACAAGAAGCCCGTTTATTGGCACGATTGGGATAAGACATTCTATGATGTTTTCCCAATTGACAGGACTGACACTCTAATGAAGACACTTGGGATAACTCCGATTCTAACTTTTTCAAGCTCTCCAACAAAGGATGTCCATATCTGTAGTGCCATAGTAAGGGAGAACCGCTAAAAAGGATAGTTGGAGTAGGAGCAGATATTTGGCGAGGGAGACTTTCACCATGGAAGAGGTAGAGATCACCTTTCCTAGGCCCCCCACCAATCGTCCTCATACCTTGAAATCCTGTAATACAAAATAAGAAGGTCAAACACCGTACATTTCATAGTATCAATCAATTTTGTAACAGAAAGAAGATAAAATAGAAATCCAGGCACATAATGTACAAATTTAAGATCAATTCTAGGAGTTAGAGAAACATATCCACCGGCTAACACTCTCCTCACTTAACCATCTGCTATTGTCACAGATTGGTGAGGAATATTGTGAGTCTATGAAATGAAGCAGTCTCCTTGTACTACTCATATGCTATAACGCTCCAGAGTCAACCACCCATGAAGAAGTTGACCCAGAAGCCAGTAAAGAGGTAGCATGATTACCACTAGTAGATGCTAGGTTGGCTGAAGAAGAAGATGATCTCAAACTCAGATGCTGGGTAGCCAGAATAAATCTATCACATTCCTCCTTGGTGAGTGTTGATGCCAAAAGATTCAGAACTCGAAGCAGGAGGCTCAGAAGACTCAGTAGTGCCAGCATAGTTTGCTACACCCACAGGTGGTGCAGAAGGTCTGCCACGCTTCTTCCAACATTTCTCAACTGTGTGTCCATGTTTGTCACAAAAAGTGCACTTAGGACGTGTGCCACGTCCTTGGCCCATACCTATACAACCTCCTCTAATTGCAACGGCTACAGATGCATGAGAATCTCTATGAGACTAGACAACTGTAGGATCAACCTGTTCAAAATTTGACTGTAAAAATCCTTAAGCTCCTTCCAAGCTGGGAAGTTTGTCAGAAGTTAGGATAAACTGTGGGCTGAACTGCATGAAGAACTCAAGCCGGATAAGAATTTTGTTGTAATCAAGTCGTCTCTATCTTTGACTTGTTCTGTGATAGTCACTGGATGATAGAAGCTTCGTTCTTGAGCAATAACTTGGATCACTCCAAAATATTTTTTCAAAAGCTTGTCTCCCTGTCGTTCTGCAAATAGATGGTCATATATCGTAAACTGATGAAGAACATTCTTTTCTTGTGAGTAATGTTTCTTTACAGCATCCCATATCTCTTTGGCAGTAGTGTAGAACATGAACCTAACAACAATTTCAGGTTACATGCTCCCCTACTGCCATGTCTTCACCTGACTATTATGACGCTTCCATTCAGCATAGCCTTTGTCAGTAGAAGTAGGAGGATCAAAATCAACATGATTTGCCTTGTCTCGGGATTCCAACACTGTATGGACATCATTAATCCACATGAGATAATTCTTCCCGTTCATCTTGATGGAGGGGATATATGACATCTCGTTGTAGATGGTAGATGCCTTGGTGTTCTCCATGATCTAAACGGGAAATAGAATGACGGGATGATACACGTCAAGAGAGAAATCGAGTGACAGAAAGATGCACATCACATTGTGGAAGGGAGTGACAGAGAGATATACGTCACTCAAATACAGATGAGATGATACGTTTCTCACGCATCAACAACCTCCAAGCAAGTTTTTCCTAATCACACATAGTAGAGATGTGATTAGGAATTCTCTAAATAGACGTGGGCTGCTTGATTTGTACTTGTAGAAGGCCGTTGGAGAGGTTGAAGGAGTCCACGCCTTTTGTCAAGAATCAACTATGTTTGGCCCCTCACGCGGCAAAAATCAGCCCGACGGAAAGCTGCCTGATGGCTGTTTGGCCGGCTGTGATGGGTCTCCGGCGGCGTCGGGCTGTCAGCGGTGGGCTGCCGACAGAGCGACTGCTGCTCGGCAGCCTGCTGCTACTGGCGGCGGCCGGCCGCCGCTGCTTCTTCTTCTTGGCTGCGGCGGCTGTTGTCCGGTGCGGCGGCGACTTGTCCTGTCGGTTAGGGTTAGGGCTGACTATGCTTCCCTTGAATCTTTTTACTCTGTACCATGTGAACAAGAAAGATAGGGTGCTGCAATGCAGTGTGTGGAGAGGAACAATGTGCCCTCTCCCTTTTATTAATAAGAGAACTTGGAAAAATTACATAGAGGCCCAACAGTATATAGAAATTATAAAATATAATAAAGCTTAATATAAATAAGATATATTAACACTTACTAGCGACCCAAAATCAAAATTCTAAACATATTTACTGATATAAAATGCGAAGATGACTACATAATATGATCTGCTGATTCTTCTAACCAATTTAACATTTTAAAGGTAAAAAACATTCTACGGAAGTTTCAGGTTATCTTGATTTAAGCAAATAGCTACAGTCAATGCACAGATAAATCTGTAATCATTCTTTGAAACCATTGGGCATACTTCCGGTTCATTTTTTAATCCTGGAAAATACAAATGTCCTAATAAATATTACTATTACAGTTCTTATTGACGATTCTCTTGTAGAATTAATATGTTAAGATAAACACTGCAAAAGGAAATTTCTCTCTATATGTCGAAAGAAACAACTTTGAACTAAAATATCTGGTATGAGGGAACTAATGCCTGAACAAACCCGTGTTTAAGCACATCACAATCGCCAAATAAGAGACGTAGGTGTCATACAAAAAATACTTCTCAAGTCAAGCCTGATATCAACTTGATATAATAATCTGAAAACAGACAAATGTTAGCGATTACAGTCATCTAAACATGTTTCTCGGTTGTCGTTAAAAAAAAACACATGTTTCTCGGTTGTAGTCAAATTCATAACATCCATAAATTTTTCGAAACAATGTTGCACTGCATAAATATCAAGAAAAGTGTATAAAAAAAAATGTACAAAAAGCAATTTATGAAACAATCTCAAAAGTTTATGAACTTGAATTATAAGTACAATATTAGTCAGAGAAGTATTTTTCATCTAATGTGTCTATGACTATGAACTTGACTAGAAGGTGACATCACAGTTGATCTGGTACTATGTTCATTTCATCTACTAAATAACTCAGGTGCTGTACCACTGTTGGTTACCAGGAAACGGTGTCCCTATTCAGATCTACGATGGACGGCAATCAGTGTTAGAAGACAAAAAGAAATTGAATATTCAAAAACATCCTCCTGCTGCTGCTACAATAGACACTCAACATGATGGAAAGGGAGAAATTCATTATATCCGTGATTCCGATGATGAAACGCCTGATTCCGATGAAGATCCAGATGATGATTTGGACATATAAATACAAATTGCATAATTTCTAAAGCGTTAATGGTAAGATCGTTAACATTCATCTAATTGTTATTAGCTTATATCAGCCATCTTGTGATATATTCTGGCAAGGCAAACAACAATGATCACTGATTTGCATTTTCTTATAATTCAGGTAATAGATTGTTTTTTATCTCTATTTGGACTAGTTCTTTTGTTTGGTTTGTCTTGCCAAACTATCTTTACCACATTTTGAAGAATTTGCATGCAACGAAACTTCCTGTATAGCCTCATATACTCAAATGGCTGCTTACTCCAATTATGTTTGTAAATTTGTTTTAAGTTGGATATGTATTAGATACCTCCTCGGTCCTGCCTTTATGTATTCCTAGGACCTTAACGGAACTCTAATTATGTTATCCCTAGGACTAAAAATCTTCATTATAACATGAGGCTCCTAAAAATGATGTAATCTCTGCGTTGGACCTCATGGTAGCTTTAGTGATTGCCTCTTTGGCTCTACCCACAAGGCTTTTATTTCATCCACGCAATGCTTGCTTTGTGGCAGCGATGAGTGATGTTGATGAAAAGCTAGTGCTACTCAAGTAGACTTTCTCCTAAAGAAAGATGGGGAGCCTTCTAAAAGGAAAGAGTGATCGAGAGGGCCAACTCATGTTGCTGGCCGTGAGGTGAAGTTGCTTTCTGATGGCTCTCTCCCTATGATCATTGATTCCCCTCGCCATGTGACATGATGCCCTACTCCGACCTACTTTATCATTTTTTTTTTGGTTTCTGTGCTCTTAAAATGTACAATTTGTAACCTCTCGTATGTATATCTGATATCCAAGAGCCTAGGCAGTACGCCATGTGTTTGTATTGTGAAAATACCTTCGCATTGTAAACATTTGACGGAATGGTTACAGGAATGTTATTATGTGATGCCGTTAGAAGCTCCATTGTTGTTATCGGAAATCCGAAACGTAAATTGGAAATAGTTGGTTGTCATGTCATGGATGGCTAAAAACGTTGTAGCCTTTCACGCATTAATTTGCTTGCCAAGTAGGACACGCAACCTGATTACCTTTTGCGGTATTGGTTATTAGAACCACGGGGAGTTGAATACCATAAGCACCCGCATTAACGGGATCACAGCTGCTAATTAAATCAATATTTACGGTTTCTTTATTGATATTTTAAATTTTCGTTTTCTTCTAGGACAATTTTGTTCATTTGATCAATTCATTATATTATCCAGTAGCGGATACAAACTGGCGATATTTTGCTTTAACAGTTGAGCTGCGTTGAAGTAGAGCTCTTAAGAGTTTAATCGCATCAAAAAGATGCTCCTGCTTTACTTGGTTCGAAACTGTTACTCTGTTAAACTTCGAGGAGATCCTGCACGGTCGAAGATACTTTTTTTTTCACACGCCTAGTATTGTCAGCAATTAAGCATTTTAATCTGTGGTCAAAGTCTGGTGCCTTTACCATCTGTGTTATTAGTGAGAGAGATTTGTCATTCGGAGGCAGAATGTGAGGCATTTTGTTGTTTTGTATGCTAAACAAATACTTTATTGGTTTGTGTGCTAAACTACAAAATAAAATAGGGCAACTAAACAACAAAATAGAAGTTCTCTCCTCTATTTTTCTGTTTAACACACAAAATAACAAAGTACCTCCCATTCTGCCTCTCTTTCATTGGTGAGATAGCTTCGGGGACAAGAAAACAACCTCAAGACAACGAAGCCTGCTGGAACTGTGGCAGCATCACGTCTAGTCGTCATGGCAAGGCCTCTTGAATTAAAGTATGCCACAGAAAGGTCTAAGAATGTAGCATCCAATTCATGTTGATGACAGCAGAGTCGCTGAGAGTTGTTATAGATTAGACGCGGCCCACTTCGCAGCGACGTGTAGTGCACTAGCATTGTAGCCTTCACTATTTTGTTTATACAAGTGTTTGACATTTCAGTAATAGTCATATAAAACAAAAATGTGGATAGGAATGTTTCTTTCTGCCCCGCATGACGGTTTACTGCATGTGGATGGTTTACAATGCCGTTAAGTACTTTGCTGTATTCACTTGGTAGCTATTCTAGAAGTATTACTTTACCTTGTACCACAATTTGCTTTTATTTGATATCATATGATTTATCTTTCAAAAAATAGTGTCTACGTAGCTATGAAATGAAACTAGAAATGGTTTAAGGTCTATATGGAGTAATTGTTTTGTCACAGAAAAAGGTGAGGCGGGCTTTTGGATAGTACTAGCGGAAGACACGTGCTAAGCACGTGTTTTCCAATTAAATTATTCTAAATACTAAATATATATGTGTTGAATTGATTATTTAAGAAAATAAAAAAAATCAACTTATAGTGACAACTATTAGTTGTCAACACATTAAATATACAGAAAAAATTCTAATTAAATTGTGCCAAGTAAATATGTAGATGTTAAGATTAAGAAACAAAAATTCTTGTAAAGTGTTCCCATCAAACATGGTTGAAAAGTTGGCAAACATGCTAGTATCAAAACACACCACATGCACTCATTTATGTAGATAAGAGAGAGACTCAACAAACATGCAAAAATTTAAAAAAGAACAACTCAATTAACTATTGAATGACTTTCTCTAACGTCTACTATGTTACTATCAAAATTACTACTGCTCCCATTTTTAGAATGCGCACGCTGACTAACATATAATAAGTACTCACAAAATTTAAATATAAAAATGAATGAAGAACAATTAAATAATTTACTTCTACAATATTATTATCCAAAATTACATGTGTATGTTGACTGCTAATACATAATTAGTACACATCATAATTTACATACATCCAACTAAAATTAAATACAAAAAAGTACCATATATCTTTTTGAAGGGTGGTTAGATATAGACTCACAATAATTTATATACAATCTACAAAATAGACTCCCAGTGGTTTACTTACAACTCTCCAACTTGTAGTGAGCTAATACCAAAATTACATATGCTATCCTTTTTTTGGTATCTGTCTACTCGTGATATATTATTAGTACCCACATTAGTTATACAACTTGTTAAAATATAACAACTTGAATATCATTTGGCTCCCTACAACTTGTAGTGTGTCATTATCAATATTATATGCGCTCTCCTTTTTGGCCATGTGGGTCTTGATAGGTAATATATGATTACTACTCATTATATTTTACAGACAACCTACTCCCTCCAATCTTCAGAGTCCGGTTACCAAAATTACACTTCAAAAAGAAGAGAAGCCTATAAACACACATGCACTCTACATTGTTGATCAAAGACATGCTCGTGTAGAAGACAAATGTGGTGGTAGGATGAGCCATCACATAGAGTTCTAACACTCTCTCTTATATAGGTTGGGCTGCTTGTACTGTGTGAATACAAAACAAATTACTATGCTCCCCTTTCTGGATATGTGCTTGTTCAAAGTATATTATTAGTACACACAATAATTTATATGACTCGGTAAAAGAAAGCAACTCGATTAATGTCAGTTGACTTCCTCCTACTTGTAGTGTGTTACTACCAATATTATATGTGTTCCCCTTTTTGGTCATGCGCCTCTTGATGGGTAATATGTAATTACTACTCACAACACTTTGCATACAACCCGCTATAAGGATACAATTCAATAAATTTTTGACGAACTCCCTTTAACTTGTAGTGTGTGAATATCAAAATTACTTCTATTTTTCACAAAAAAAGCCAATAAACACACAAATGTGATACACTATTGAATTTAAAAACATGCTCACAGATATGCTCCTGAAGCACATAGATGTCTTACTGAACCATGCAAACACAAATCATAAACATGCTCTTAAAGCATATAAAAATGATGGTGGATGAGTTAAAATAAATAAATGTCGTAAGGAGACATGCACATAGGTTCATCAGGAACAGAGGTACAAATAGCAGCTATGTCACCATAATTTGTTTATATGGTAAACTAGATGTCGTCATGTGCTGTCAAAATATAATACATGTATTGTAACTTTGAAACGGTATGTAAGGCACCTGTCTGTTTAAAAATAGATATAGGTAATCAAAGTGTCAAAATGTAAGAAAAAGAAAAAATTGTACTCAAGTATATCCTTTGCACACATAGCCAAGCTACTGGAAGTGAAAAGCAACCAAGTATGCAGGAGAAAGAAAAGTAGGTGTTACAGAATAGATAAACAACCACAGAAATGGAAAGCAAGTAGACTCACATGTCACTTGCTTTGATTTATAGGGTAGTAGATAATTAGAGAATTGTTGGTTTTGGATAGCCTGGTCGGATTGGTTAGCACACAAATTGGCAGGTCAAACTTGCTAGGAAGAAGTGTTTTGAGTAGGTATTGTCTATTTCCCTATTTAGGAACATATATAGGTTATGAAATCTAGAATGAGTTAGTTGGAGAATGAGATTGAGAGAATTTGGATTTACCATACTAAATGTTTGAGAACTCAATAAAGCATCAATCCAAGAGCCTTTGGATAAAAAAAATTATTGATTGGGTTCTAACTTCAAGTAGATTAAATACATGTCACATCTACAAAATTACTAGTGCTTCTCTTACAAATAGGACATGGACGAATGGAGATAGGATTTCATAGTCTAGTTAGAAGTAGAAATAGTTGTTACTCTACATTGAGGGATTCCTTTGGGATTAGTGGACACTATTTTATCTTAGTCCAACTCTTAGTTATCAAGGAGTGCACCTAGGCGCTAGACAAGGGGCCTCAAACTAGGTGCCCAACGTATTAATTACATTGAGTGGGCGTAGACTCAAACTAAGCCATTTAAAGGCTAAAATTAGTATGATTCGAGCCTATTATTGGTCATTAGTTCACACTGAGTCATTTTATGGTTGAAATAGGTTAGATTTAGGACAAATCAAGTCAAAATTTGACAGATTAGGTCAGATCTCGGGGAAAATATGTCTGATTTGGGGAAACTAAGTTTGATTTGGGCCAAATTGGTAGTTCCTCATATTGTTGTTTGTTAATTTTTTTTCTTCTATTGTCTCATATCTCTATTGTTCTTGCTTCTTTTTCTTTAATTTTTTATCCTTTTTCCTGCATTTCATTCCTAATCTTATTGAATTTTTTTGAGTTATTCCTGCTATATCCCTTCCTACTACTATCTGAGTATGTGCATATTTATTATTTCAGATTTTTCCTATATCTCCTACTACCAAATCTACAACTACTATTTGCATATGTATATTTTTTTTCTTCTGATTTCTTCGTCCTAAATCTCCTCTCAAAGCTACTATTATTTGCATGTTTCTATTTATTTTCACTAACCAATTTTCTCTTCCTCTATTTTCTATTTCAACACCTGTTACTGATGTTTATTACTTTGTTGAATTCCTCCTCTTTCAATCTTCTTTTACTATCCTTGTGTTTGTCTTATTCTAACTTCTTCCTGCACAACTCCTACCATTTGTATGTTTGTTTTTATTGCATTTTCTCTCTCCAATTCCTACTTATCTTCCTCTTACCGTTTTTTTTTTCTTGTTAATTATCTTGCCCCTGATTCTCCTATTGTTATCAATTCAAATTGGACTTATAATAACATTTAATGAATAAAAATTATAATCACACATAATATCATGTGTAGAGATATTTAAATATGTAAGCGAAAAAAATAAAACAGAAAAAATGCTAAAAAAAGTCTAGGCGCCTGGGCTGGTTAGGTGCCCCTTAGCTTAAACCCACCACCACCTAGACGCCTTCAAAAGCACGGTACAACTCTAATAAGCCATAATACAAAACCATTTAGAGTATGCAATTATCGTAATATCCTTACTAAACATAATAGCCATTTAAAAAAAAAATGTTGATAAGTTTCTAATGCTCTAATGCAGTAGACGATAAACCGGTTCAAGGCTGGTTTGGGTTGTACATGCATCACAATCAACTTGGATTTTGTTTTTTTTTGTTTTGGCAAAATATTGAATTCATAATCGACCGTAGTCTTATAAAGTATAATCCACTCTGTCATTTTATTAAATTCCGTCATTTTATTCAAATAACTATTAGTAATACATGAGCACATATGAGCTCATATATGAATGATGACATTCTTATATGAACCCATAAGGTTATGATCATTATTATAAGGAATCCAGATGCATGAGCTGAAACCAGCCCCACATGAATTCTGTAACTCGAACATGAAGTTAGTTATCATTCTGTATCGAAAAGGATAGGTGCATTATAAGACCAAGTGCATTCAGCATTTTGTCGGAAAATAAAGTTGGTATGGGTTTCGATGAGGATATTTTCCATAAAGCTCTATACTTGTCCTGAAGATTTGGGATTATACTCAAACAGGGTTAGGATTATCTGAGACTTTAGGAAAATAGAGAGATTCTCGTGGGACAAAGAAGTAAAAACAGTGTGTGGTGTCCAGCATATAACGCCGTTCTAATTTTTTTTTTTTTGAAAGGTCAGCCGTTTATGTATATTGTTTCCTACGGTGCCTGCCGGCACATACCCCCGACTTTTGCCGCGCTTTAAACCCGCCCTTAACCTGGCAGAATTTCCTTTACCGGCGACATGGAGTCTATAATAAGGATAGTTGGCAATACCAAAAGCAAACCAAAAAATAAAAAGAACAATCCATCAATCATTTGTTGAGGGAATCCATCAACCCCAACCGTTGGATCCGTATATGGACTCGCTAATCAGTACGGTTCGTGAAAGCACGCCGACAGTTTCGTTTATCTATTATTATACAAGGAATCTCAAGCTAATTATCTAAAGCGAAACCAGTTTAAATAAAATCTTTGTCGATGATGTTGAGACTGTAGTTTATACATTCCAGTAGCCAACTAGGCGTCGCCCAGACTAGATAAAACTGCCCCCACACCTCGACCAGGCCCACCTGAACCTTCTTTGCAAAGTGTAAACCACGCACATCATAATCTCTACCTTCTGCTTTAGCTCTGATTATTTATTCCGTCCCCTCCACGTTCCGATTCCTCACCGGCCCATATCATATGGTCGTCGGCTGCTCCCCGTAAGTGACTCCCATTTCCTCCACCTTCTATCTGATCGTCCGACCGGCGGGCCGGCCTGGACAAACGACATCGCTCACAAAAAAAGGGGATTGATTGATTGAGATTTGAGAAGGAGCAAGTTTGTCCACAAACAGTTCTCCCACATGGCCGTGGACCTCTGCTCTGACGGCTTGGGCAGCTGGGCAGTAAGCAGCCCGTCGTTAGCGGGCAGTCCTAGACTGTCGTTTTCCCGTGACCTTCCGGATGCTGGGGGAACGGAGACCGTCGACGGTGCGGATGTCGAGAGGACGGACACGGCGTTGCTGCTGGGCTCGCCATCATCGGAATTCGACTTCGGTGTCTGCCATGATGACGGTGACGCCTCGCCGTCTTCAGGGCCTGCCGCTGCCGATGAGCTGTTTGCTGACGGAATGCTCCTTCCGATCCCTATCCAGCCAAAGAAGCAGAAGCAGAAGGATGACGTAGCGTCCCCTGTTCTTACAAATTTCGCTCCCCACATGTCTCCTCCCTCTCCTCCGCCTCCACCTCCACCTCCGCCTCCGTCGAGGGAGACACTAAAGGAGATCATGGCAGCCAACCCAGACCCAACGACGTCCGAGGACGCGGGCTTAATCGACGCCAGGAAGCCCGCGAGGCACTCCTTCTGGGGGTTCAGGCGCAGCAGCAGCCTCAGCTGTGTCAGCAACGACGAGAGCAACAGCTGCAGCGGCAACAGCAGCAGATACGGCGGGTTGTTCTTCTCCCTCCCACTCCTCCGCAGGACCAAGTCGGCCGGATGTGAGCCCAGCCGAGCCGCGGATGCTACTGCCAAGACCAGCCGCCAACGTCAGCGGCGAGCCACCAGCACCAAGGCCAAGACCGCCACGGGCAATCCGACACCGCGGCGCAAGTCCAACGTTGGCGCACCCAGACCGCCGACTTCGTCATCATCCTCCTCATCGACTACTGCCACCAATTCTTCCTCCTCATCGTCCTCCGCGTCAACCTACTACTACGGACCTTACCATATGGGCGCCGCCAGTGGGGGCATGCGCATAAGCCCCGTGATCAACGTCCCGCCGGCGTGCGTCCACAGAGGCGGCAGCGGCGGGTTCCTCGGTCTCGGGCACCTGTTCCTCTGCAGCGGCGGGAAGAAATCCGTCGTCGCCGCCGACCAGTAGTCCAATCACCTAGCGGAACGCGCAATGGTGGCGGCCAGTTAATCCGGCTGGCGTCAATCGAGTAGGTAGCTACCTGGCAGGCAACGCTTTCTTACGTGCTTTCGCGACGTAAAATCATTAGAGGGTGGTTTTATCCTGGTTCGATTAAAAATAGGACGAATGTGTTTTTTTTTTTTTGAGAAGAAGAAGATCAGAAGAGGTGGTTGATGACATACGTCTGAAAATCGATCGATCTTCTGTTTTTCTTAGCTAACTACTATTGTCTCTTTCTCATCCGACTTACAACTTCATTATCATCATGTAGTGTTTTTTTTTTTCTCTCTCTCTTTAACACTTTGTTTTATTCTTGGAAAACATCTGAGTTGATATAACGACGTTTGGCCTGAATAATAATTGCCTATTCTTGCCTCTCTCTCCGCCCCCCGTCACTTGAGGTTTGATTTATTAGCAGGGGAGAAGCGTGGCAAATTGACAAACAAGACATCAGAGATGTTACTGTGTCGGGCCTTGGGGACATGAATTATGGGTGTTGGAATCATTGGTGTTGATAGGAAAGAATGCGTGTGTCGCGGAATTCCGGGTAACCTATGGACTTTAGACCAGATTAAACTTGCATATCCATCTATGTCACTGATGTAGGCTACAGACGTCTACTGGGCCAGAACCACGGCCAGCCAGCCAGCTTGGCAATCATCTTCTCTTTCACTTTTCTGTAGGTGTGGGTAAGGGAGGAGAGGGCTAGCTGTCTTTCCTTTCCTCTTTTTCTCCTTGCAAAATCTTTGCTAGCGGCCAGGCGCAAACGAACACGACCGGGATGACAGAGGAAGTTGAAACAGACATTCTCACCCGCACCTCGAATTACATGGGTCAGTTGGTTTCTTGCGTGTTTACGTTTCTCCTACTTTCTAGATCATGTATCCTTACTAGTCGATGAAACACCAACTACAAACACCACAACGTGTGTTGGGTGGAGATGTGGGCTCTTCAAGTAATAACATAGTCAATGTTTCTCACATTGTTACAATTGAGTCCCTCTAGGTTTGAACGAAATCAAAATGAGATATATCCCCTCCCTTTATATCTTTGCAATTAAAACGATGTTGCACATTGTGCACCTCATGCACTGGGTCATGCACCTCGAAGGTTGTCAGGATCGAGCTTAAGAACCGTTTTGGCACATCATGAAAGTTGAAGGTGCATGATGTGCAAGACGTCGTAGGGAGCGGTTACCAAAAGATTGCATGTTGTGTCATTGGTCGGACACATCTTGTTGGGGGGTGATTGCCAAGAGACGTGTTACTAGAGTGGCACACATCATGCTCAGACGGTGCACGTTGTGCACGTTGGAGTTGTTGTTGCCGACAGGTTCTATGAGGGTACATTTCATGCTACTAACTTGGTAAAGTCGGGAAAGCTTCAGTGTGAGTGTCCGATGTGTACTTGAGGGTGTACGTCATGCATCTTCATGTCAAGACTGGAATCGAATATTTTGACTTTCTAGGTGTTGATGAGGGTGACCTTGGTTCCAGATGAACTAAGCTTCCTACAATACGCATCAAAACACCCTAAATTAGTCCAAATGACAACAAAGAAGCTAATCAACCTATTTAAGCAATTGCAATCTCATTTCATAGCCAAAGTATGGAATTTAAGTAACATAATGCTTGAATTTGGGGCATAAAATATACTATGAACTATGTTCATCAGGGGTCCTTGATATTATCTCTACTCCTTGCACGATAAAGCTGGAGGATGGAGCTTAGAGGGAGCATCGATCACGACAGGGAGGATATCTTGCTTCAAAGACCACATCAACGAGTTCCCCACCTGCCTTGGGTCATGGAAATTCAGAGATGGGTGACTAAGGATGCCCATATCTATTATTTATGTTTCTTCCATGTCTAGCCCATGGAGAAAGAGTCTGAATAAAACCCCATCAAAAAGCAAGAACCAACACATTTAAACACGCTTACTCCATTCACATGTGCTGCAATCTTGATAGGTTAACCAACAATCAACTTTAGTGGGGAAACTAAAAGAGTTCGTATATGTCATTCACCATAGTAGTTGTGTTACGACCCATATCAGGGTTAGTCATTAAATACCTCGAATTACGTGAAACACCTCAATTAGTGCTAAGTTTTTGTTAAACATCATGAATAATCAAGATAAGACAACATGTGAATCAATAGTCAAGATTTAATCATCTGAGGTAATTAATGATAATAGTAATGATGATTGTTAAGTACATTAAGTTGAATCAAGTAATCACAGATGTGTTTAGTGCTTTGATTAGGTGAGACCATCCAATTACGATTATTTCTTGCTTTAAGGGTGTAGAGGACCTCGTGCTTAAAACGTTGCAAAAAGAATCGCTTGATTTGGACATTCGAGCCAATAGTTATGCGATTTTCCAAATCCTTGGACTTGGCTGCAATTTTCCCAGTTATTTGGCTTTATATTTTCTTTTCTTTTCTTTCTCCCTTATCTTCTTCCAGCGATCGCTTTCTTTGGGCGGTTACTGTAGCAGCGCGAATTTGCAGCCCGAGCGGCAGGGAGAAAGAGAGATCCATGGGCAATTTTCTCGGCCCTTCAACTCCGACCAGCCGCACCCAGCCTCGCAACCTTCTTCTTCCTCCTTCCCTTCACCTTCCTTTCCCAACCGTAGCCCGCCCAACCTGCTAGGGCGGCGCCCCTAGCAGCAAGGTCGGCCAGCAGCAACTGCGGCGCCAACTAGAGGGTGGCTTGGCGTGGCCAGCACCTCCGAACCACTGCCTCGACTCCGTCCTGGTGGCCCATGTCCAAATCCGCAGCGCCCGATTCCTCTTCTTCTTGCTTGCTCCATGGACGCCCAAAACAGCAGGGGCGGCACCCTACCTTGCAGCAATCATGGCTGCAAGAAGCGTCAGCCTGGGGACCCTTTGAGCACAAGGAGCGGTATGAAATTGACGTCCTTGGCTTTGTCCTTGATATCCCTGCTCGAATTCATAGTCAATAGATACAACAGCCTCTGGCAAGCTTCTCTTCTACCTGTACGTGTGTGCAGGTTACGGTTCAATGGCAGCAGGTCCGAACAGGTCTGAATCGGGGTTCGGTTAACACACAATAGAGCAAGGTAAGACTGGCACGGGGCTCAGTTTTGAGGTTAGAACTGGAATCCGTAGCTTAAGCCAAGACTCAGTTTTTAATCGAGTTCATCTACAATGAGTTTTCTGTTTCTGCACAGGTTGCACGGCGTGCAAATCAATTTGCACGGCGTGCAAAGTTACAGATAGCGGAACGAGTTTCTGCCCAGGTGCACGGCGTGCAGCCCAGGTGCACGACGTGCACTCTGCTGTAAAGGGCAGAATTAGGCGTAGTTGTGGACGTTTTTCGGTGTATACGAACCCACCGAAGTGGGTGAGTAGTAGTTCATTTAGAAATCATTATTTAACTCAATTTAAATGCTTAATTACTTCTGTATCAGTTAGTATAACCTCTAAGCAGCGTAGTACATACAATAGCATATGTTAGTTTCATTGGAACTTGAAATACCTTATATGCTTAGTGGAATGGATGAAATTTCCTGTATTATACTTGCAATGTATTTGCTGATTTAAAAATAGATGTTTAGCATCAAAAGTGGATAAATGATACTGAATCGTGTTTAATGATGATAAAGGATATATATTTGCTTCATGTGTTATTCAGATTGTTCAATATGCATGGAATGTGATATTCCTGTTTAAATGTTTATTTGTTAATCAGTTATTAGACTTAGGCGCCCTAACACCGTAGAACCCCTAAGAGGTATCTGCAACTTAGGGGTGAAACTCGTGTCCAACATCAACCGGTTGAGTAATTCTGGTGGCACGAGGGTTGATAGGCAGTGTCCAACAACAACGCGTGCGGAGTCACGGTGGCACTGGAGGAAAATGGGGGTTATTCAACATTAATCCGTGCGGAGTCACGGTGGTAACCCCGTGAGACTCTCCGCCTGTGTACTCAGGTTAGAGGAGGAGTCTAGAGCACTCGGAGTAGTGCATTAAGGCCGGAGAGCCTGTAGGCCGGAGAGCCTGTGGTCCTGTGGCAGAGCAGGGCTGGCGTCAGACTTAGCATTTCCCGGGTGTGTCGCTAAGTCTTGTACGGTGGGACCGTAGCATGAACTTGCTGCGGATCTTTATATGCAGAGTACACTGCATATATTTAGGGCATAATAACAATATGAATAAGTAATCAAGTAGGATCACAGTAAATTTATATAACTGTTTATTTACCTGAAATATCTGTTGATGCTTAGAAATGTGATTAATATCTGTATATCTGCTATGTTATTAGAACTGCCTTGTTTAGTTCTGCATTTATGTTTAATTTCAGTTTAAAAACCTGATGAGTTGTTTAGTGATAGCTAAGTGAAATACTATTCACTGAGCGAGTAGGCTCATTCCTCTACTCAAAACATTTTCAGGTTATCGTCAGCAGCAGGAAATCAGAAGGATCGATTTATCCTTACACCTAGTCAATAGAAGGTTCGTAGTTAGTAGTTAGAGGTCTCTTAGTCCATTCCCCTCGATCCTCGGGACAAGGTGTGAGTGAGAGAGAGAATGCATACAAAGTTGTAAATTAACTGTTATGCTTTATTTTATGTCGAACAATGTAATATGCTGTAGACTCTGTTATATTGCTAGTCAGATAATAAAGATGCTTCCGCAGTTTGTTTAGTTTCATTTTACAGCATAAATCGGATTATCCTATTAATCTCTTTAAAATGCTTTAAAAAGTGAAGAGTGGTTGGCTTATGTGTAAATCTCATCCTGTTGCGTCCTAATCTTGTGGTTTGTGGTTAATGTGAGATTGGGGCGTGACAATCTTTTGGTATCAGAGCTTTGGTTTGAGTACATAGTTACTCAAGGTCAGGGGACGATAAGAGACCAATAGGATTAAGGTTTAGGTGTCTTTCTTCTATCTGTAATTTTCTAACAGGAAGTGTTCTGTTATATTATTGCAGATAGCAGGAAGAGGATGTGGTCACGAGAATCAAGTAGTGAGCTTAAGATGAGTCGTTAAGAATCAATAAGGTCAAAGAATAAAGTTATAAGTAAGGCAAATAATAAATGATGTGTTTTAGCTCTGGAAGGTCTGAGTGTTTAGATACCCTGGCCAGGTGTCTGAATACTTAGATTGACTAGTATCAAGCTACTCTGTCTGTTCTTCTCTGGATGCCCTGGCCAGGTATGCAGAGGAAGGACAGGCTAGAGAGAAACCCTAGAAATCTTAGGGTTATGAGATAAGAAATTGATGTAGGAGTAAGAGATTAAATATATAGGATGTGATACAACTCTTGCCTTACATTGTTAATTTAATTGGAGATTACTAGAAACACTCTTATATGCATGAAATGAAATTTTCAGTTTGTAAAATAAACATGATTCTTTTATATTGTTGTGTTATGAAGTGAATTGTTAAGTGTTTGTTTTCTTAGTACTAAAGTAGACCCAAATTTATGTTTAAATGAGTTTGCCCTAAGTGGATATTCATTCCACATGTTTAAGATTAATAGGGGTAGATTAATCCTGAGTAGCTCTTGGCTTCAGGACTACAGGTTCGGCCTGGTCCGGCTGGCAGGATGCGTTACTGGGATCTAATGACTCCTATTAACAGTAAAATAAGAATAGACTCTGGTTGAATTAGACCCGTAACATAGTGAGAATGTATATATACTAGGATGTTTTAATTATGATAAGAAGTCTAAGTGTTCTTTTGTCTTGGGAATTAGGGTTTGAGAAGCATAGACCCTAATCGGCCCAAAATAGGATTTTGATGATACATAAATACAAATTTGATAAGTAAAGTGTCTCAGTAAATGATTTTTAGTATTTTATGTGTAACTATGATTTGGCTAAAATTGGGATATGAGTTGGATATATAAAATGTGAACAACATTGGAAGATATCAGAATTTTTTTGAAGAATGTTCTGACCTGTTCATCGGCTGAGTTTCAAACTCGACCGATCACATTTTCAGAATGATATAGCAGTGTGGTAATTGAATTTTATCTTTTTATTGGTACATCCAATTGATCTCAAATTTTAACTGTGTTTGAAAATCACAAATTTTAGACACTCTATTAAATTGGCGTAATTGTTGGATGACTTTTGATCTCTACAGTAAGGTGTCGGTCGAGTTGCAACTCGACCGAATCTGCTGCAGACTGCTATATAGCAGCGCACGGTTTGATTTTTAATTAATTATTGGTAACTTGAAATGATCTCAAATTTTTACTGGAGGTCTGAAACTTCATTAGAAATAACATATAAAATTTCCAGAATTTTTGGAGCTTCTGTTAGCTATTTAATAAACGAATTACAGAAACTATTGTGAAAACTAAATTTTCAGCCAATATATTAAAGTTGAGTGTTGGGTTAATATGCTATCGACCCAAGCAACTCAAATTGATCAATATGATCGACCACACACACACACAATAATGCTATATTATTAATAAGGACCAAACCCTAGAATGATTAAGTTTGTAGTAGTTTAAGGGATATCATTAGTGATGTAACCTTGAATACCAATATCTTTGTAAAATAAGACCTTGAGATTTGTTCTATGAAAAGTAAACTGGCTTTGATAGTGATCTAGGGTTTTGAGGTAGATAAACTGATCGGTACATGAACAACATGAAATGACTTAGAGAAAAGAGTAAAACATAAACCTAAAATGTAACAATAAGTAAGTAGCATAGAAAGCGGAGAATTATCCGATATATGATATGAAGATAGCTGATGAAGTTCATGTTTTTAAGACATGGTGTCACTATCTTTATGATGTGACAATAGATTATCACCCTGGTAAAGAGAATGTGGTGGCTGATGCTATCAGCAGAAAGTTAAGTTCAACAGTTAATGCGTTCTCTATAGCAGGTTTCAATAGAGACCTGTTAGTAGAAATGTGGAAGTTGAACTTAGGCTTAGGGATGACAACACATAGTGATTTGATTGTACAGATGTAGGTCAAGCCTATCTTTTATGATTAGATCAAGGAACTTCAAAAAAATGACAGTGAGTTACAGCAGATCATGTATGAAATGACAAAGGGAAAGAGACCAGAGTTTAAGTTTTTAGATGATAAGGTGTTGTATTAGCATGACATGTTGTGTGTACCTTGAGATAGTGAATTGAAAGAAAAGATTCTTATGGAAGTGCGTGTATTGATGTATGCTATGCTTTCAGGAAACACTAAAATAAATATATATATATATATGAATCTCAGGAGTTGTATTGGTGACCTGGTGTGAAAAGGATGTAGCTGAGTATGTGGTTAAAAGTAGTGTGTACCAGTAGGTTAAGGCTGAACCTTAGAAATCTATAGCTACCTTGTAAATCTTTTTCTATACCTGAATGAGAATGGGAATTTATCATAATGGATTTTGTGGTAAGATTACCCAGGACACCTAGAGGTTGTGATTTGATATGAGTGATTGTGGATAGATTAATTTAGTCTGCTCGCTTTCTTCATATTAAGTCGACCTGTGATGTCTCGAGACTTGATTAAGATATACATGGATAAAATAATTAGGTTGTCTGGTAATCCAGTTTCAATCATATCATATTGAGATTCTAAGTTCACATTTAGGATTGTAGAAACAGTTGCATTGTGCTTCGGGCACAAAGTTAAGATTCAGTACAATCTTTTCATCCGCAGACGGATGGCCAGTCTGAGAGAACCATTCAGACTCTTGAGGACATGCTGAGAGCATGTGTTTTACTTTTCAGTGGAAGTAAGGATGAACATTTAAGTCTTATAGAGTTTGCTTAGTGTGAATGTTGAGTTTAGAAATACACAACTGATAATGGTACAGTTTGGGTATAAACCCAGGCAATACAAATTCGGTAAACCATTAGGTGCATGATGTCAAGAAAGTATGATAACATTAAAATATGAAAATAAATCTAGTTGCATGCTTCCTATTATGTTAATGTGTGTGACCTGACATTTTACATGAATTGGCACATTTCTCTAAGATATTATCAGAAATTCTCAAGTACCATTAAATATTTGTGTTATGATACGAAAATATCTCTTAATTGAGTTATGTGGTGCATAAACCAGGAATTTGGTTGACATGCACGTACTTCGAGAAATTTCAGACAATTGATAAATATTACAGATGGTTTCTTATAGGTGAAGTAAATTACTCTTATTGATGTAATAAGATGTTCAATTACATGAAATTCAGTATGTATGTGCCAAAATTGATTGAGTTTGAAATATTTATGAATTTTTAATCTGTCTGCATGCATGATATAAACATTACTCAGTAATTACAATGATTTGAAATATACTGTTCTGCCAGTTGTAGAATGATACCGTATTGTGATTTGAATTGCAATCAAACAGATGAGATGATGGAAACCCTAAGAGTAGGGTGTTGCCATGTGATTAGTGAATGAGATAACCCTAAGAGTAGGGTGTTAGCATGTGATGAATAAACAAGGCAAATGAAACCCTAAGGATAGGGTGTACGATGAATCAAGTATCTTGATATCAATTTTCATTATGAGATGGGATGATTTTAACAGTTAAATTGCATGAATTTAATTTAGTACCAAGTTGACATGCATTCTGTTTATTTAAGAATTTAAAATGTTTGTCTGCATGTATAGTATGATAATTTCTCAGTAGTTATCATAAATTGAGATACTGTTATAACAGTTTTACAAAGACAATGTATTGTGGTTTGATCTGGGATCAGATCAGATGTGTCCCATGTTGAGGGACCAATACCGATAGTTGATCAGTGGATCAAGAAACTCAAGAATCGTGATATACCATTAGTGAAAGTTTTGTGGAGAAATCTTAACCTAGAAGGAGCCACATGGGGAGTTTTGGGAATAGATGTGCGTAACAAGTTTCCTTTTCTCTTTTAGGAATTTCGGGACGAAATTCTTATAAGGGAGGGAGATTGTTACGACCCATATCAGGGTTAGTCATTAAATACCTCGAATTACGTGAAACACCTCAATTAGTGCTAAGTTTTTGTTAAACATCATGAATAATCAAGATAAGACAACATGTGAATCAGTAGTCAAGATTTAATCATCTGAGGTAATTAATGATAATAGTAATGATGATTGTTAAGTACATTAAGTTGAATCAAGTAATCACAGATGTGTTTAGTGCTTTGATCAGGTGAGACCATCCAATTACGATTATTTCTTGCTTTAAGGGTGTAGAGGACCTCGTGCTTAAAACGTTGCAAAAAGAATCGCTTGATTTGGACATTCGAGCCAATAGTTATGCGATTTTCCAAATCCTTGGACTTGGCTGCAATTTTCCCAGTTATTTGTCTTTATATTTCCTTTTCTTTTCTTTCTCCCTTATCTTCTTCCAGCGATCGCTTTCTTTGGGCGGTTACTGTAGCAGCGCGAATTTGCAGCCCGAGCGACAGGGAGTGAGATCCATGGGCAATTTTCTCGGCCCTTCAACTCCGACCAGCCGCACCCAGCCTCGCAGCCTTCTTCTTCCTCCTTCCCTTCACCTTCCTTGCCCAACCGTAGCCCGCCCAACCTGCTAGGGCGGCGCCCCTAGCAGCAAGGTCGGCCAGCAGCAGCTGCTGCAGCTGCGGCGCCAACTAGAGGGTGGCTTGGCGTGGCCAGCACCTCCGAACCACTGCCTCGACTCCGTCCTGGTGGCCCATGTCCAAATCCGCAGCGCCCGATTCCTCTTCTTCTTGCTTGCTCCATGGACGCCCAAAACAGCAGGGGCGGCACCCTACCTTGCAGCAATCATGGCTGCAAGAAGCGTCAGCCTGGGGACCCTTTGAGCATAAGGAGCGGTATGAAATTGACGTCCTTGGCTTTGTCCTTGATATCCCTGCTCGAATTCATAGTCAATAGATACAACAGCCTCTGGCAAGCTTCTCTTCTACCTGTACATGTGTGCAGGTTACGGTTCAATGGCAGCAGGTCCAAACAGGTCTGAATCGGGGTTCAGTTAACATACAATAGAGCAAGGTAAGACTGGCACGGGGCTCAGTTTTGAGGTTAGAACTGGAATCCGTAGCTTAAGCCAAGACTCGGTTTTTAATCGAGTTCATCTACAATGAGTTTTCTGTTTCTGCACAGGTTGCACGGCGTGCAAATCAATTTGCACGGCGTGCAAATCAATTTGCACGGCGTGCAAAGTTACAGATAGCGGAACGAGTTTCTGCCCAGGTGCACGGCGTGCAGCCCAGGTGCACGGCGTGCACTCTGCTGTAAAGGGCAGAATTAGGCGTAGTTGTGGACGTTTTTCGGTGTATACGAACCCACCGAAGTGGGTGAGTAGTAGTTCATTTAGAAATCATTATTTAACTCAATTTAAATGCTTAATTACTTCTGTATCAGTTAGTATAACCTCTAAGCAGCGTAGTACATACAATAGCATATGTTAGTTTCATTGGAACTTGAAATACCTTATATGCTTAGTGGAATGGATGAAATTTCCTGTATTATACTTGCAATGTATTTGCTGATTTAAAAATAGATGTTTAGCATCAAAAGTGGATAAATGATACTGAATCGTGTTTAATGATGATAAAAGATATATATTTGCTTCATGTGTTATTCAGATTGTTCAATATGCATGGAATGTGATATTCCTGTTTAAATGTTTATTTGTTAATCAGTTATTAGACTTAGGTGCCCTAACACCGTAGAACCCCTAAGAGGTATCTGCAACTTAGGGGTGAAACTCGTGTCCAACATCAACCGGTTGAGTAATTCTGGTGGCACGAGGGTTGATAGGCAGTGTCCAACAACAACGCGTGCGGAGTCACGGTGGCACTGGAGGAAAATGGGGGTTATTCAACATTAATCCGTGCGGAGTCACGGTGGTAACCCCGTGAGACTCTCCGCCTGTGTACTCAGGTTAGAGGAGGAGTCTAGAGCACTCGGAGTAGTGCATTAAGGCCGGAGAGCCTGTAGGCCGGAGAGCCTGTGGTCCTGTGGCAGAGCAGGGCTGGCGTCAGACTTAGCATTTCCCGGGTGTGTCGCTAAGTCTTGTACGGTGGGACCGTAGCATGAACTTGCTGCGGATCTTTATATGCAGAGTACACTGCATATATTTAGGGCATAATAACAATATGAATAAGTAATCAAGTAGGATCACAGTAAATTTATATAACTGTTTATTTACCTGAAATATCTGTTGATGCTTAGAAATGTGATTAATATCTGTATATCTGCTATGTTATTAGAACTGCCTTGTTTAGTTCTGCATTTATGTTTAATTTCAGTTTAAAAACCTGATGAGTTGTTTAGTGATAGCTAAGTGAAATACTATTCACTGAGCGAGTAGGCTCATTCCTCTACTCAAAACATTTTCAGGTTATCGTCAGCAGCAGGAAATCAGAAGGATCGATTTATCCTTACACCTAGTCGATAGAAGGTTCGTAGTTAGTAGTTAGAGGTCTCTTAGTCCATTCCCCTCGATCCTCGGGACAAGGTGTGAGTGAGAGAGAGAATGCATACAAAGTTGTAAATTAACTGTTATGCTTTATTTTATGTCGAACAATGTAATATGCTGTAGACTCTGTTATATTGCTAGTCAGATAATAAAGATGCTTCCGCAGTTTGTTTAGTTTCATTTTACAGCATAAATCGGATTATCCTATTAATCTCTTTAAAATACTTTAAAAAGTGAAGAGTGGTTGGCTTATGTGTAAATCTCATCCTGTTGCGTCCTAATCTTGTGGTTTGTGGTTAATGTGAGATTGGGGCGTGACAAGTTGAGTCAAGAAGGATGAGACAGAAAAAGTTCAAAAGGGTGTCTAAAGGTTGAAGATAAAACCGTTCACGCCTATACATCTTCTCCAACAAAATGAAGAGGTAAATTCAATGATAAGGCATTATCATCATTGTACCACTTCAAATTTCATGAATATCCTCCCAAAATAAAAGAGTTATTCCAAAATATTCATATTATCACCCCTACAATATGAAGATGTCACACTATAAAATAAGTTGAATGATCATCAATATTATCTCTGGCTCTCTACTCCATGCACGATGAAGCTGGAGCATGGAGCTTGGAGGTGGGAGCATCAATCATGAAAGAGAGTATAACTAGGGTCATAGACCACTCCAATGAGTTTCTCACTCCACTTAGCCATAAAAGTCCAGAGAAGGGGTCCATGGATGATTGGATCCATGGTTTATACTCCCTCCATGTCTACACTATGAGGAAGAATCAAAATCACAATACCATTAGAAAATAACAATCAAAACATCCAAACATCCCTACATGTTTCGAATAAACCTTACAGAATGAGATTGAGGAACATGAAAATGTAGAAAAGATATGATGATTTTTTTCCCTCATACTCATCATAGAATGAAGAAAAACCACAAACTCCATTCCTAGGTGCACTCAAGACATGTCTACCACCTATGAATTTAACAGAAAAATCAAAAGAGTTTGTTTATAGTACTTACCAACATAGTTGAGTCAAGAAGGGTAAGAGAGAAAAACTCGAAAAGGGTGGTCAGAGGTTGAAAATGAATTCATCCATTGCACATAAATCTTTTGCAAAAAAACAAACATGTAAAATATTATGACAAGACACGTTCTTCATTTTACCACAAAAACCCTCACATAGTTCCACCCAGACGTAAATAGGAAAACAAAAAAACACATGTATAGCCCCCCTACACGATGAATATGTAGAGCTAGTAAATCAATAGAAGGAACACCGATATTATCTCTGATCTACACATGATGAATATGGAGCATGAAGCTCTAAACTGGGAGCATCTATCATGATAGGGAGGAAAACCAGGGTCCAACACTAAAGCAATTAGTTGCTTGCCTCTCCGGGGCTTGAAAACCCAAAGAAGGGGGTCCATAGGTGCCCATATCTATAATTTATGCTCATGATGTCATTCCATGGAGGAAGAATCAAAATTACAACCCATCAAAAAGTGAGAATCAATACAACCAAACATCCCTATTTGACTTTGGAGCAACCTTACAAAATAAGTGAAAATGGGAAAGGTGGGAATGCAACAAACCTCTGATGAATTTGTCATCCATAAAAGTTGTACTACAAGAGGAAATCTACCAATATGCATGTTTCTAGAGAAGATCTAACAAGTAACGAACTCCATCCATAGGTGGCACAATAAAAGTAGGTTTACCATCTATCAACTTTAGGGAACTCTCAAATGAACATTTATAAGGTACTCACCAATGTCATTGAGTTAAGAACTCTGAGAGAAAAAAATTCAAAAGGGTGACTAGAGGTTAAAGATAAAGTTGTCCACGCCTGTACATCTTCTCCAAAAATATGAAGAGGCAAAATCTAGTGGCAATGCACATTCATCAGTGTATCATATAAATTTTCATACAGTTCAAGCCAAAATAAAAGAGGTAAAATACTAAAACACCCTTATTCCCCCTACAATATGAAGATGAAACACTAGAAAATAATATAGAAAGACCTCACATATTGTCTCTACTTTACCCATTATGAAGTTGGAGCATGGAGATCAGAGGTGGGAGAATCAATCACGATAGGGAGGAAAAAGGGTTGAAGACCACATCGATGATTTTACTACCTCCCCTAGGTCATGAAATCCTAGAGAAGGGAGTCAATGGGTTCACAAATCCATGTTTTCTTCTTCTACCATGTCTAGCTCATGGAGGAAGAATAAAAATCACAACCCCACCAGGAAGTGATAATCAACACATTCAAACACCCCTACTGAATTTGAAGAAACCTCCTAAATTTAATGAAAATAAGAAAGATTAAAATGCAACAAAGCTACGACAAATTTGTCTTCCATAGTCAACATGCAATGATGAAGAAAGTCAAATAGAAAATCTAGATTAGAGTGAACTAGATGAAGTTGTAATACAATTAAGCTTTAAACATGGATCTAAGATTAGTTAGTGTAAAGACCAAGTCTCTACTATAAAACATGATAAACAAAAACACCAATTGTGTGGAAGTGGAAGAAATCAAACTTGACTTTATTCAAAATGTATAAAGAGTACATTACAAAAATTTCCATAAAGGAAGTACAACTTTATACAAAACATAGGATCTAGGTAGAGGAAGACTTAGACTAAGCCAATATTGTCTCCAAACAAAACAACTTAATATATAAAGGCAACTATGACCATGCAAGCTATATGTTCCTTTTCTTCTTGTCTTATCCTTAGCCTTAGGTTCACCAAGCTTCCATACACACTCTAATCCTAGCCTGGATGGTTGGGGTCATCCAGTAAGAGAAAGATAAAGGTATGTGTTATTCAAGAGAAATAGGACAATTAAATAATTTAAAGCATTGCAATATAAAATATTCTCTACAATAAGAGATTTAAAAATAAATGAGGCAAGTATATGAATAAGAGAGAGAAAACTGCCATAATCAATCACCATAATAATAATCACATAGCATGAATATATTAAGACACAAAGTCATCTCAATGTAGGGTGAGGCACCTACCGGACCTCACCAGTGGCAGGGGGACTAAAACCCCAGTGCCTAAATAAAGTGGCAGGGGGACTAAAACCCCAGTGCCTAATATAAAATGGCAGGGGGACTAAAACCCCAGTGCCCGACAGGAGGACTAAAACCTCAATGCCCTATGGGTGGTTTGTACTCATGTACACTACATTGTCATTTGGCCTAAAATACATCATGCTTAATAGTCACTTGGTAGTATTGAGAAGTATAACAAGATTGCAACATTGCAAAATGGTAATAAAACCCATGAAATAAAGGAGCCAACATACGTAACAACAATATACAATATTTCCAAGTATTTCAAAAAGATGAGCCAACATAGGCAATAGAAAGATTCACATAATTCAAATAGATGAGTCATAATGGCAACAAAAGCATCAAATATGTAAAGAGACAAATAAATGAATATTGAAGGATAACAAGGCTAGCACATCTTTAGGGTAGGGTTGGATAAGAGCCCAACTGAAGGATAGATAATTTGCACATATACATTTCACATAGATTTCACATTCATCATAGATGTTCACATAAGTAGGTTCCACATACTAAAATAGGCTTCACATACCTGTTTTAATTAATTACCATCACATTCACCAATCTGATCGTATCACCATTCCATTTTCCCCTAGTTATAAACATTACACATGAATTAATATATATAAAGACATTAAGCATAGGAAAAACCCTAATTTTGGAACTTATCTACAAAACCACGATTTAAGGTTCAAAACCTAGTCCAATATATTAGTCATATTCTCCTGAATAAGAAAACATATTTGATTTTACCAATTGGAGTTAAAATGAATTAATTATGTATTTTAGAACATTTTATACACTTAAAAAGGCATTAAAAGAAAACTTCGAAAAAGGAATCCAAATCATGACTCAAAAACTTCAAAATCAGGTTCTACATGAAAAATCCTTTCCATTGACTATTTATTTGCATTTTTCTGACCATGGATCAATTTACTATGAATTAAGTAAAATCGGCCAATCAGAATGCAAGAAAACCATAGCGTGACATTAATTTAAATGAAAATGCAATTCGATATAAATAGTAGATGAAATGACTAAAATACCCTTTCTCGTCAAATCAAATCAATTAAAATGACGAGGGCATTATGGTCATTTATGAGTATAAGTTGGTTGCTGCGAGAAAGAAACATAGAAGGCGAAGTTACACAAAAGCCCATGCCATGTTAAACAGTTAAACACGAGCGCATGGGCTCCCTGGTCATTGCATGACCATGATTGTTTCCCACTCTGGCCATAGCTGCGAGCAGCACAGCCTGGAGCTCAGCTCCATGGCACATCTCACCTTTCAAGGCGCGCAACCGAGAATGGACATTGGGAACGAGTTCGGCCAAGTCTGGCAAAGGTGGATGGACTCTCACTACAGGATGAGGACCTCGATATCGGCCAAGCGCACCAGAGAAGCCATGAAACAGAGGAGGGTCAACACCACAACAAACGAATGGGAAATCATATGCTAAGGCCGTGTAAACGCTCGCGAACTTGACGCGAGGTCAAAGCAACAGTCGGTGAGGGCGGAGGAACTCCGAGGCAAAGAAAATCTTGGTGTCGACAGCTGTTCTACGACGGCCATATAGGACTCGGCGTTCGGGGGCATCATGAGGTGAGGAAGTGTAATGAAATCGAAGAACAGAAGTGGAGGATGCTCACCTAACGTCCAATTGGTCCAAGGTGGTCGGAGCAGGTAGCACCGACTCACCATTGCCGGCAGTGTACTCTGAGTAGGTCAGGGCCGTCGGGGCAGGGTGCGAAGAAATTAGAGGAGGAGAAGTCATGTGCAAGAACCGATGCTGCTCTAGGGGCCTTATATAGTCGGGAGGAAAGGCCTAGACCCCTCTGTGAACTGGCGGCGGAGAAGGGGAGAAGAAGAGACTTGGGCGTTTCTTGTAGAAGCCACCATAATGGCCGATCAAAGGATCACTTGAACCGTCGATGTGAGACGAAGCCAACAAGACAAGAATCTTGTGAAACGGTGGGCAGGAGAGGGAGAGTGGGGTCGAGAAGGGTACAGCAACTCGCCTGTTCAGCTGGTCAAAGGTTGAAGGAGGGTTGGTTGCCGTCAGATCAGAGCGGGTTAGCTCACGGCCGTTGGATCGCAGACGATTATTTTCCAGGTCGCGTGACAAGGGGAAATCATAGCGTTACGATTTGATATAAATGAAACCGATTAAAAGCTATTCTTACACTATATTAAAGTTTATAAAACCCATTTAAGGGATCAAATGAAGTCCAAAAGACCCCAAATTTTGACCACATGCTCATATTAAAGCATAGAACAATGCTATGCACTTAGATTCTCATTTTACTCATTATTTGGCCCTTAATAAATATATTGCTCATTAAAGTGTATATTAATATATTAGAATGAATGAGTTATATGAAAAGACTTCTTTTTATGAAACATGTGATTAGATTTCAATATATTAAACACATTAAGATTTCAATAATCATTTCTCAACAAAATAACATATTTTCATGAATTAAAATCATATTTTGAGGAGAGAGAAACAATTAAGGTTAATGTTCTCATACATTAACTCAAATACACATTATTACTAATATATTTATCCAAAAAGCTCCAAATTAACATTATCTAATTATTATCTCTCATAAAACTCCATTTTGCATAATTATTCCTCTATTATTACCTTAAGTGGGTTATTTGTGCAAACACCCCTCCATTTATATAAATGAGGGAAAAAGGTAATTTCAACATTGAATTGTGCTGAAATTGCACAAGGAGTCCAAAAAGAATATAAAAGAAGGGAAATTTATGAAAAAGGTCCAAATGGACTAGAAGGCAAATAAAAGCTCAAAAGTGGGTAAATTGCAGGAAAGACCCTAAGATTCAGTATGTTACCGTTAGTATAGCGATGAATGTTTAATATAATAAAGCTTTAAACATGGATCTAAGATCAGTTGGTATACTTACCGAGGGGAAAATCTACCAATATGCATGTTCCTAATGAATCTCTTACAAGTTCAAAACTCCATTTATAGGTGGTGCAATCCATGTAATTTTACCACCTATCAACTTCAGGGTGGGGGACTCGATGGAGTTCATATATGGTGCTCACTAGCACAGTTGAGTTAAGAAGGCCAAGAGAGAAAAACCTCAAAAGGGAGGATGGAGGTGAATATGAAGCCATACCTCACTTGTACATATTCTCCAACTAATTGAAGAGGTAAATCCAATGACAAAACACATTAGTCAGTCTACCACTTAAATCCACACAGAGTTCCACCCAAAATAGAAGTAGTAAAGTAATAAAATGCTCATATTACTCCCTACAAGATGAAGATATGGCACTTGCAAATTAGTAAAAGGGCCGTAAATATTGTCTTTTCTCAACACATGGTTAAGCTAGAGCATGAAGCTTGGAAATGGGAGTATTGCTCATAATAGGGATGAAAACTAGAGTCAGAGACCACATCAACAAGTTTCCTACCTCATCTCTATCATGAAAACATAGAGAAGGGGGGTCTAGGGGTGCATAGATCCATGATTTGTACTCCTACCATGTATATCCAAGCTAATGGATGAAGAATCAAAATCACAATGATGTCAAAATAGATGAGAATTTAGGAAGAAATTCACTTGCTAAAATATAGACTAATAGGACTTTCAAATTGAGGTGTAAGATGAGCCTCAACCCCTTAGGTCATAAATCAAAGACTCATACTATATATGAAAAACTAAAGCATCATGCATTTACAAAAACAAATTTACACGTCAAAATGTTTGAAATAACTTCTTGATATAACATTATCTATATATTCATTATTTTATAGATATATTTCTATTTTTTAATTCACAAGGTAACCCCTCCTAGGTAGGGGAGATAATGGATTCACCTGACATGGCAAACTCCTAAGGCCTGATACATGGCAGAATAATGCTCATGTGTCATGCCTAATTTGCTTAATTTTGTGCTTCTCAAGAACATATTGAATAGGAATCGATGTTGAAATTGTGCCATCAAACTTTATCCAAATTAGTGTGAAATTTGGTACCTTGAATAATTAGAATGTATATATTTAAAAAATATTACTAGTTTCTAGTTTTGAGAATATTTGGTAGGTCATATATTAGATTAAGGTGCTTTTAGTATTACTCACACAAATATTATCATAACTATTATATAGTTACTATATTTGGATTTAGTCCAAGGTGGGACAACCCAATTGTTAGATCCTTGGTTTTTTTACCAAGAGATCTCAAGTTCAAGCCCCAATGAAGGTATGAATAGAATCACCAATTTTTTTTAAAGAAACTATATTTGGATTTAATCTTACATGATTATTATCTCAATATAGGATAAGTTTCACATACTTATCTTGAACAGAATGCATCATTTTACCTACAATGGCCAATACATCTATTTAATATCATATCCCCTCCATAATAACAACTTAAATTATCCAACTTGTACTGAATATACAACATATACTTATCTAGAGATTTTAGGTATATTTCAACTACTACTAATATGTAGGAACTTCTATATTCATGTAACACTTAAATTATTAAGTGTACTAACAGAAGGTTTGAGATAGGAATCAATCTAGTAATAGAATCAAGAATAAATTTGCATAAATTATCACATATTAGTTTGATAAGTGTATATAATTAATTTTAATGATTAGGTTTATTGTTTGGGTCATAGCTGTATAATAAATGTGCCATTCTACTTAAATAAGTTAGTGTGACATATTAATCCCAGGGTTTGGGTTAGAACCTATCTAGACACTACATGTAAATCTAGGTATAAGGGTACATTAGTGGATACCAATATGTATACAAACAACATTCGGTTAAATATATGCACTAAATCCATTCTCACTCACTCTATAGAATTAGAGTTTCATCAATTAATATATCTTTTTTTTATTTGTTACAACACTACAACCCTTAAAGAGAATTTCATCTTCAATATTTCCCATATATAACTTGGTATACTATTACATCTAATATGCCTTAACCAATTTTACAATTCTATTTACTATCAAGAATTGATAATGTTTACCATGTTTGTGACACTACTTCATTTCATACTATGGTTCACTCCTAATATTAAAATCAAATTGCTCCAAGCATGATGTACCCATTAGTCTTCTCCTATTAGCTGGTTTGCTAAGCATGTTACTTTAAGACATGGAACTTCTAAGTCCATTACACTTACTAGGTTTAGCTATATCTGGAGTGGCATGTAGATGTAATAACATTATCATATTTCCAATTTTAGTATCATTTATGGATGTATTTAATCAAGCTTTTTGAATTCTAACCATTGAATTACTAGGGTTACTAAATATTCTTGTCTTCTACTACATAGAGGCTAGTATGACTCTTTAGTCAGATACTCTATAGGATCATACATAATTTTCTTTTGAGATTGGAAAAATATTATTACTCGTTAGACTCATAAATATCTAATGGAGCCACGATACACAAATATCATGATTCATGATCTCTTGTATTAGGAACACCATCCTCATCATCTTTTACCAATTAGTCCTTTTACTTAAAATGGAAAACAAAACTATTTATGTTAGAAATAATAGATAAAAGCAAATCTAATATTGAAATTTGTCTGAGCTAATAGACTAATATAATAATGTTAACATGCAATGTTTATCCATATACCCTAGTTAGGAATAGTTATATTGTTGAACACTCATTGAGAAGATTGTCCCATTATTAGTTAATGATTTCATTATTAAATTAGACAATCTTAAGATTACATTACTCTTCTAGTGGGATAAGGGTCCGACTCTCCACCAGTTATAACACTTTATCTATAGCCAACTAATCATATAAAGGGGTATCGAGGGATGAGGAAATGGTACTCTATATGTCAAGAAATGTTGCATAATCATTTCTCCACATTCAAGTCTAAGGTTTGAGGGTTTGATATAAACAATCATGATGTTCTATTATAGGGGATTTATAATGTAACAACCTCAAATTGTGATAATTTTAGATACTATTAAACAATATGATGTGAGAATCAAAATAAATTAATGACTAACATATTATTGTTGGAAAATATGACATCAGATAGGTAGCGAAAAAAAAAGTAATGACCTACTTCCCATTAACCAGCAAATTGCGTCAATAACTATGCAATGGGAAGGATAATTTCACAAAAATATACCTGGTCCGGGAGCAAGTCCATTGACAATCCTCATGGATGTAGATGCACACTCTATCTTAGATGGTGTTTGTGCAGCTCCCAGATGCACTCATACTTGTCTGACTGCTCCTCCATGGACAACAAACTCAGACAACTACTGCAATGACTTCTATGATCTCACCACAGACTGCAAGTTGATGTTTCCCTCCTAGAAGCAGCCAAAGGACTCCTACCTCTATAGTAGTCCACACAGACCAACTAGAACTCTTGTCGTCTTGCTAGAATGAATAGGAAGGAGTTGTCCCTTCTGTTGGTGTACTAGTCACCAACATGCTCTCCCACAACAATGATCCTCAATTGTTTGTCTCCCTTGGCTATAGGACTTTCCTGGGCTCTCGTAGTTACCACAACCAGAGAGGACAACAATTGTCAGAGAAATTGATTCTCAATTATCTATGTTGTGTTCTGGGAGGCCCCCAATACCCCTCTATTTATAGTAGAGGCCAATGTCAAGGTTCTCAATCTGTGCGAGAGTGGAAAGGATTGGAAGATCTCAAATTTTCACAACAATTCTAGAAACTGCACAACCTACAATAGCCCAGACGGTTGTCTGGCTGCCCAGATGGTCGTATGGTATGCCATACGGTCATTTGGCACAACCCAGACGGTTGTTTGGCTTTTTCTGAGTTGTACACAAAATTGACAACTCAATTCTCATCAATGTTGGACATTGATTTCCTTACACAATAAGTAATGTACAAGAGAACAAATGGGGAATGTCTAGAAACTTCCCTCGACTGAACTGGACCATCTCACCCATGCGAGATGACTGTCTCGGTTTCCCAAACAGTCATCTAGTAACCCGAGTTTAGAGTGCCGGTTGGGTCGGTTTGCTCCTTAGCCATTTTCAACTCAAAATATGCCTGACTCCCCAGATGCCTGTCTCAACACTTGAGACAACCGCTTGGTGCTTTCAAACGACCATCTCAACACTTGAGATGGATGTTTGGTAGTGCTGTAAGTCTATTTGTTGTGTGAATCAAATATTTAAACACTTTACTACTTAATTTAATTGTCATTCAAGATCTAAACTGTTACGACCCCATCTGAGCTTAATTGGTAAACTAGGGTTTACCTAGACAATTGCAAAGATTAATTGGAATAATCATTCTTGAAATCTAATGAATGACAATAACACAATTAGGATGTTTTAACTATGATAAGAAGTCTAAATGTTCTTTTGTCTTGAGAATTAGGGTTTGAGAAGCATAAACCCTAATCGGCCCAAATAGGGTTTTGATGATACATGAATACAGAATTGAATAAGTAGAATGTCTCACTAAATGATTTTTAGTATTTTATGTGTAACTCTGATTTACTTCAAATTTGGATATGATTTGGATATATAAAATGTGAACAATATTAGTAAATATCAGAATTTTTGAAGAAGGTTCTGACCTGTTTATCGGTCGAGTTTCAAACTCGACCGATCACAATTTCAGAATTTTACAGCAGTGTGGTAATTGAATTTTATCTTTTTATTGGTATATCCAATTGATCTCAAATTTTAACTGTGCCTGAAAAACACAGTTTTAGACACTCTTTTAAATTGGCATAATTTTTGGATGACTTTTGAATCCATACAGTAAGGGTGTCGGTCGAGTTTGTGCAGGACAAACTCGGCCGAATATTTTGCAGACTGCAATATAGCAGTGTGCTGTTCTATTTTTAATTATTTATTGGTAACTCCAAATGATCTTAAATTTTAACTGAAGCTTTATAGATCAATTATAAACAACGTGATAAATTCCCATAATTGTTGGATAATGTTTGATCTCTGAAATAAACGAATTACAGTAACTTTTGTATAACTGAATATTCAGCCTATATAATTAAAGTTAAGTGTTGGGTCAATATGCAATTGACCCAAGCAGCTCAATTGACTTATATGAGCAACCACACACACACACAGCTCTCATTCTTCGTCATCCATCCCAGAGAAACGAAAATCTAGAGAGAGAGAGAGAGAGTTAGGGCTTGAGTGGAGAATGAGGAGGAATTGCTGAATTAGGGTTCTGCGGTCCCAAGAGTGGTGAAATCAAGTAAGTTTGGAACCTTTGCATAGACTTTTATGGTGAATCTTTTCTCTCATGTCAAGATTCCGTCCATGCTCTGATTTGATCCAAGAGGATGTCGAAATTTCCTCTTTTCTCACCCTTTCTTCATAATCCCTCATTTTCAAGGTTCCCGAGTTGAATGGAAGAAGAATTGGGAGATTTGCTAGGGATTTGATAGGAATTCGAGATTCCCTGAGTTGAGCTGCAGTTGTGAGGTGTTTTCACACCTTAGGGTGAGTGGGTTCTTCCTTCAAACATTCTAATGCACGAATTTGATTATAACATCCAAATCCCTAAATGCTTAGCATGTGAATTCTAAATCCTGAAATGTCCATTTGATTTAAGTTATTGTAAATTGATATGATATGGATTCCTTCTCTGTTTGAATGACTCCTAAATGGTAGATTCATATCAGATACGTATACAACACTTTCAAGTGAGAATGCTTTTAGATTTATATCAAATGATGTAATTAGGGTTTGACCTAATTGAGATATCGCTAGAGTTTCAACCTTATTGAAAAGGACTAGTAATCCTATAAGTGGTTAGGATGTACCTCGTGGGTTATCTTAATTGAATCTTATTCTGGATACATGATATCACAGTGATGATATGGAAAACCTAAATTTAGTTAAATTTCCATGGTTTCATGTCTATATTGATTGCATACGATTTGTTGGAAACAATCTTTATTTAGTGAATGCTTATATCCTATGAAATCCTTATGAGAGCCATGTGACAAGTGAATGAGGTAAATGAAAAGGTGAATGAGGCAAATGCAACCCTAAGAGTAGGGTGTTGGCATGTGATGAATGAATAAGGCAAATGAAACCCTAAGGATAGGGTGTTCAATGAATCATGCTATGGTAATATGAAAGGTCTCGATATGAGATGTGGTGATGCTTAATTGTTAAATTGTATGTTTCTAGTGCATTTAACTTTATATGCTTGTTCTCCTTGAAATGATATTTACATACTGCAGGGCTTCTTATATTTCAATACATATCTCGTAAATTGCAGGTGATGAGATATGACATGCCCTAGAAAGGGATGTTACTGAGACATGGTATATGTTGAATACATGAGCTAAGATATTTATCTGTTAATTAATTAATAGACCTAGATGCCCTAACACAGTAGAACCCCTTAGACGGGTCTGCAACTTTGGGGTGAAACTCGTGTTGCAACATCATCCGTGCTTGTGTCGCGGACAAACGAGGAAAGAGAGAGGCAGTGTCTAACAACAATTGTGCTTGTGTCACGATGGCACTGCGATAACAAAAGAAAACACAGTTATCTAACACCATTCGTGCTTGTGTCGCGAAGGTAACCCTGTGACTCTCCGCCGGTGTACTCAGGTTTAAGGAGGAGTCGAGAGCACACGTGGTTGTGCAGCACACGTGGATGTGCGATGAGGCCGTAGAGCCTGTGTCCTGTGCAGACCAGGACGAGTAGTCAGACTTAGCACTTCCCGGGTGTGTCGCTAAGTCTTGTATGGTTGGACCGTAGCATGGACTTGTTGCGGATCTTTATATGCAGGGTACACTGCATATATTTAGGGCATAATCTAAAATATGATCATATAGGTTCACAGAGTTACTTATAAATGAAAGAGTTAAGAAAGACTAGAGCATAGTTTTCTAGTAGTTATTATTTGGATGCAATATTTATATTCTTTGCTATTTCAATTATATTGTTTTAGAACTGCTCAGTGTAGTATTTATTGTTGTTAAATTTCATATCATTTACTCAAATTATATCTGTAATCACATTAGTGCATTAGTCTGTTTCCATGAAGTACTCATTCACTGAGCGAGTAGGCTCACCCCTCTACTCAAACATTTTTAGGGTTAACCGCGTGGACTTGAAGATGGTCAGAGCATCAGTGTAGACCTGCCACAGGAGTCAAGTACGAGATTAGTTGAGTCAGTCGGTCCTTGTCACTCTAGGTCCTCAGTAAGAGTTTAGAGAGAGAATTGTAATTACAATGTGTAATATTGTTTCTCTTTGATATGTATGCTAATTACAAGTTTCATGTGCATAATGTGTGAGAGACATCAGAAATGTTTATACATGTATCCTTACTATTAAAGTTTGATTAGTAAAGAAAATGTTCAGATTCCCTTGCTAAGATGTTTTATGTGGTTCAATGCGAAGAAATAAGAGTTTTTAAGAAATGAAAAAGTTAAGGGTGTTCTTTGTGTTACATATAAATCCTATCTTATGCCCTAATCTCATTATTTGAGGAAATTGTGAGATCGGGGTGTAACAGCTTGGTATCAGAGCTTAGGGTGAGTTGTCAAGGACCATTAAGTTAGTATGTTAGAGTCCTAAGTGTGGCAGATAGGAGATGTTTGATGTTAGCTTTGGGTATTTGAGTATTTGGATATCCTGGCCCGATATCTGAGTACTTGGATCAGCCAGTACAAGCTACTCTGTCTATTCTCTCACGTATACCCTGGCCAGGTATACAGTGGAAGAATGGGCTAGAGAGGAACCCTAGAAATGTTAGGGTTAGAAAACGAGAAAAGAAACAAGAATTAAGAGCATAAATGTAAAAAGGAGATAGAACTTACATTTCATAATGTTGTTTTTGTTGGAAATGTACAGAAATGCTCTTATATGTTTGAATTGAAATATTCAATACTTTGAAATATGGGTCTTTAATATCTGTTGTACACTATGCAATTGTAGCATTTATTGATTTCATTCTTTGTAACAAGTAGACTAGAATTGACCTTTGAATGAGCTTTTGTTTCTATAGTTTCGCCCGCTGATTCAAGTGAAATTGACATCAGCATGTCTATTTAGGTTTTCAGTCTGTACACGATTCAGCCGAGTTGTATGTAATTCGGCCGATTTTCCTTTTTCAGGAAATCAAACGGCAAGTTGATCGGCCGAGTTGTGAAGCAATCGGCCGAGTTTCTGACCAATCGGCCGAGTTTCTGAGCTGTGAGTGGCAGTTCAGGAAGAATGTAATCCTTTGTAGTTCTTGGCTTCAGGATTTCAGGTTTGGCCTGGTCCGGTTGGCAGGATGCGTTATTAGGATCTAATGAATCCTATCAATAGCATAATAAGAATAAGAATTGGAATAATTAGACCCACATCAGAGTAAGAATGTACATACAGTAAGATGTTGAAACATATGGGCAAGAACAGAACAACTAAGAATTAGTTGAAACTGATATCTGAGGTTCAATTTTGGGGCCTCATATGAGAAACCTTTAATTGGGAATAAAGGAACATGATATAAGGTTCATAATCAGTTTATTGATTAATATTATATGAGCTATACATATGAAATATAGAAAAGATATGTGAAATGTATGTATGGTTCTAGATAGCAAGAATCAATCATGATGAATGAATCATATAATAGAGTACAATGCTTTTATGAACTCTAAAGAAAAGGCTAAGTAGAAGAATAGAGTTGAGCTTTCAATAGGTCCATAAAAGTAAAGAGGATCGTATGAACATGTAATTCATAAGACTAGAACAACAAACTAGTTCCTAAGCAAAGAACATAGGTGTAGTTTAACGAATGAATAAGTCATACAAAGGTGGACTCTATTCAGAAGAGAAAAACTTGATTGAAAGAGAAACTATGTTTGACCCATGCATGATCCACTTGATTTAAAAATGAAGAATATGTAATGTATTCAACATGAGGAAAAAACTAATAGAAGGACTATTAATTTAGAACGTTAACTTCACAATAGCATAAAAATAAAGGTGGAAATATGTGCAACATGGTATACATGACCATACATATGAATAAGCAACATGGTCATAAGAGAAAAATTTAGAATTAAAGATGGCGGGTTAAAGAGTAGTATAGGGAAAGAGGACTATGAAGTGTAAGAAAGGGTTTGAAATATGATGGAGAAGTTATAAAATAAAGAGGTTGTGAGATTCAAGCAAGTGCTAATTAATCAAATATCTCTGTTGATAACTAAGTAAAACTACATACGAGAATGTATTAAGGGAATGCTTGAATATAAGTATTCTAAGTCTTAAAATCATTTTCTCTTTCATATATTCCTTAACAATAGCAAGGTGGGAATGAAAGGATAAGAGAAAATGAATCATATATGGTGCATAACTACCTTGGTGGGGTCATCTAGTGAATGTAATAGTGACATACAATATGATGAAGTGCGATAAGAAATAAATTCTTGTGTGATAGCAAGAATGATGAATAATCTATTCCTATCTTAAATGCTTCAATGTTAATGATGTTTATTGTATATAATCATATGAAAAGGATAGGTAGCAAAAAGTAAAGAAGTAATGAATGAGCAGAGAGATATGAGAAAACACTAGCTTTGTGTAATATGTGAATTTGTTTTTTTTTCATGTATAATTTGTTGAAGGCATATTAAGGTATGAAGTTGGTTCTACATATGAGTTCAGTGTATTTGTGCAAGCTATGTGTTAATTAAAGGCGTATGATAGTTGTAGTAATTCATACCTGATATGCATCTTACTATTGTGTATTTGTGATATGGTGATACGGTTTGGATGATGTCAGAACACATGAAGGGATATCCTGAATAAGGTAGTTATACCTAGCTCTGATATAACTGAGTGATGGTAATTGAGTATAATTAATGCTTGAATGACTGATACAATCGTGGATTACCTTATTACTGTTGTTGAAACCCTAAAATGATATAATGCGATGGTTACACTTTGAATTGTGTGTGGGCCCATAACCCACAGATCCCAGGATCGAAACAGGGTAGTATGGAATGAGGTGGTAATGATTCACCTCATGCATCCATGACCCAATGGGGATGCCAAGAGTAGTATTGTGCAATTGATTGTTGAATTTAGTCTTTTAATTCAAGACTATTTTGCTATTTGAGTAGCATGTTATTAAAGTTTAAAACAGCATGGTGAACTTGCTTTTGTTACTTAAAGGTGATATAGAACAATAGAACTCTCTGAGCAGCATAAGTTGAGATAGTTGTATCAAAGTATCAGAGTTGCGCAGTGAAAGCATGGTGGTTTATCTTTGCATTCTATGTTTGACTGTGGCATAAAGAATTTGCTTGATATCATTGATAACTATTTGAAATATGTTGTGATTTAGTAAAGAATTAAAAGATCTAATGTTGAAAACTACATTCAGGTATGAAATACAAGAATATGATGACAAGGAAGGCTGTAGAAGCTTAGAATAAACTTGAATGTATCTTTCTTGTAGGTTTATGTTTCGAGGATGAAACATTCTAAGGGGGGAAGAGTTGTTACGACCCCATCTGAGCTTAATTGATAAACTAGGGTTTACCTAGACAATTGCAAAGATTAATTGGAATAATCATTCTTGAAATATAATGAATGGCAATAACACAATTAGGATGTTTTAACTATGATAAGAAGTCTAAATGTTCTTTTGTCTTGAGAATTAGGGTTTGAGAAGCATAAACCCTAATCGGCCCAAATAGGGTTTTGATGATACATGAATACAGAATTGAATAAGTAGAATGTCTCACTAAATGATTTTTAGTATTTTATGTGTAACTTTGATTTACTTCAAATTTGGATATGATTTGGATATATAAAATGTGAACAATATTGGTAAATATCAGAATTTTTGAAGAAGGTTCTGACCTGTTTATCGGTCGAGTTTCAAACTCGGCCGATCACAATTTCAGAATTTTACAGCAGTGTGGTAATTGAATTTTATCTTTTTATTAGTATATCCAATTGATCTCAAATTTTAACTGTGCCTGAAAAACACAGTTTTAGACACTCTGTTAAATTGGCATAATTTTTGGATGACTTTTGAATCCATACAGTAAGGGTGTCGGTCGAGTTTGTGCAGGACAAACTCGGCCGAATATTTTGCAGACTGCAATATAGCAGTGCACTGTTCTATTTTTAATTATTTATTGGTAATTCCAAATGATCTCAAATTTTAACTTAAGCTTTATAGATCAATTATAAACAACGTGATAAATTCCCATAATTGTTGGAGAATGTTTGATCTCTGAAATAAACGAATTACAGTAACTTTTGTATAACTGAATATTCAGCCTATATAATTAAAGTTAAGTGTTGGGTCAATATGCAATTGACCCAAGCAGCTCAATTGACTTATATGAGCAACCACACACACACACAGCTCTCATTCTTCGTCATCCATCCCAGAGAAACGAAAATCTAGAGAGAGAGAGAGAGAGTTAGGGCCTGAGTGGAGAAAGAGGAGGAGTTGCTGAATTAGGGTTCTGCGGTCCCAAGAGTGGTGAAATCAAGTAAGTTTGGATCCTTTGCATAGACTTTTATGGTGAATCTTCTCTCTCATGTCAAGATTCCTTCCATTCTCTGATTTGATCCAAGAGAATGTCGAAATTTCCTCTTTTCTCACCCTTTCTTCATAATCCCTCATTTTCAAGGTTCCCGAGTTGAATGGAAGAAGAATTGGGAGATTTGCTAGGGATTTGATAGGAATTCGAGATTCCCTGAGTTGAGCTGCAGTTGTGAGGTGTTTTCACACCTTAGGGTGAGTGGGTTCTTCCTTCAAACATTCTAATGCACGAATTTGATTATAACATCCAAATCCCTAAATGCTTAGCATGTGAATTCTAAATCCTGAAATGTCCATTTGATTTAAGTTATTGTAAATTGATATGATATGGATTCCTTCTCTGTTTGAATGACTCCTAAATGGTAGATTCATATCAGATACGTATACAACACTTTCAAGTGAGAATGCTTTTAGATTTATATCAAATGATGTAATTAGGGTTTGACCTAATTGAGATATCGCTAGAGTTTCAACCTTATTGAAAAGGACTAGTAATCCTATAAGTGGTTAGGATGTACCTCGTGGGTTATCTTAATTGAATCTTATTCTGGATACATGATATCGCAGTGATGATATGGAAAACCTAAATTTAGTTAAATTTCCATGGTTTCATGTCTATATTGATTGCATACGATTTGTTGGAAACAATCTTTATTTAGTGAATGCTTATATCCTATGAAATCCTTATGAGAGCCATGTGACAAGTGAATGAGGTAAATGAAAAGGTAAATGAGGCAAATGAAACCCTAAGAGTAGGGTGTTGGCATGTGATGAATGAATAAGGCAAATGAAACCCTAAGGATAGGGTGTTCAATGAATCATGCTATGGTAATATGAAAGGTCTCGATATGAGATGTGGTGATGCTTAATTGTTAAATTGTATGTTTCTAGTGCATTTAACTTTATATGCTTGTTCTCCTTGAAATGATATTTACATACTGCAGGGCTTCTTATATTTCAATACATATCTCGTAAATTGCAGGTGATGAGATATGACATGCCCTAGAAAGGGATGTTACTGAGACATGGTATATGTTGAATACATGAGCTAAGATATTTATCTGTTAATTAATTAATAGACCTAGATGCCCTAACACCGTAGAACCCCTTAGACGGGTCTGCAACTTTGGGGTGAAACTCGTGTTGCAACATCATCCGTGCTTGTGTCGCAGACAAACGAGGAAAGAGAGAGGCAGTGTCTAACAACAATTGTGCTTGTGTCACGATGGCACTGCGATAACAAAAGAAAACACGGTTATCTAACACCATTCGTGCTTGTGTCGCGAAGGTAACTCTGTGACTCTCCGCCGGTGTACTCAGGTTTAAGGAGGATTCGAGAGCACACGTGGTTGTGCAGCACACGTGGATGTGCGATGAGGCCGTAGAGCCTGTGTCCTGTACAGACCAGGACGAGTAGTCAGACTTAGCACTTCCCGGGTGTGTCGCTAAGTCTTGTACGGTGGGACCGTAGCATGGACTTATTGCGGATCTTTATATGCAGAGTACACTGCATATATTTAGGGCATAATCTAAAATATGATCATATAGGTTCACAGAGTTACTTATAAATGAAAGAGTTAAGAAAGACTAGAGCATAGTTTTCTAGTAGTTATTATTTGGATGCAATATTTATATTCTTTGATATTTCAATTATATTGTTTTAGAACTGCTCAGTGTAGTATTTATTGTTGTTAAATTTCATATCGTTTACTCAAATTATATCTGTAATCACATTAGTGCATTAGTCTGTTTCCATGAAGTACTCATTCACTGAGCGAGTAGGCTCACCCCTCTACTCAAACATTTTTAGGGTTAACCGCGTGGACTTGAAGATGGTCAGAGCATCAGTGTAGACCTGCCACATGAGTCAAGTACGAGATTAGTTGAGTCAGTCGGTCCTTGTCACTCTAGGTCCTCAGTAAGAGTTTAGAGAGAGAATTGTAATTACAATGTGTAATATTGTTTCTCTTTGATATGTATGCTAATTACAAGTTTCATGTGCATAATGTGTGAGAGACATCAGAAATGTTTATACATGTATCCTTACTATTAAAGTTTGATTAGTAAAGAAAATGTTCAGATTCCCTTGCTAAGATGTTTTATGTGGTTCAATGCGAAGAAACAAGAGTTTTTAAGAAATGAAAAAGTTAAGGGTGTTCTTTGTGTTACATATAAATCCTATCTTATGCCCTAATCTCATGATTTGAGGAAATTCTGAAATCGGGGTGTAACATAAACTCCTCTTGTAGGTGAGTTCCTCTGTGTGTGACCCTATAGGTCGCATATTACGTTGGTAGTGAATGTCCATAACAACTTATGACATCACAAGAAATGAGCGGTGCCTAGTCACACATCATTGCTACCCGAGTAAATGGAAAGTTAGGGAGCAACTACAACCTACAATCCATGTATGGTGTTAATGTTTGTATAGTTCCTTTGTTGTTGATATCCAGATTGAACTAGAGCCATGGAGCAGTCATCCTCATTATTATTCAATTTTGTTTCTTGAACTAGAGCAGACTACACGAGATATATGTAAGCTCAATATCATATATTGACTCACATGTGTATGGCCATACTTTTCTCACTCTCACTAATCAAGAGTCCTTGGATATCATACTCATGTAGGAGGGACAAATCCCATCTCTATCACTCACAGTCAGTCCCCATATGTCAAAGTCACCCAATCAACCTTTATCACAACCCATGTTTCAGGATTGCGTTTGATGATGTCAAAGTGTACCCAACGACATGTGATGAGTGTAGTGATTTTAGGTCTAAGAACCACAATCACCACCATCATTGTGGGAGCCGACTATGACTTCTATGATAATGGATTCCATGTATCGGTCTCAGGATCTATCTGATACACTGTGTTCTAACATGTATATGTGTGCTTGGTTTGATATAACCATATCATGACTAATGAGATTTTGTCATCAACCAATTCACACTCTGATCTTATGTGTCATTGTTGTCTATCAACCTTCCACAATAACAACCAACCAGGTACGTAATGAGAATATGTATATTTACTCTTAACATCCTTACGATATCATTTCTTTCAAGTCACATACTTGAAGACATATGTCATTGAGTAATATCATTCTCTAGGCATTTATTATGTTATTAATCATCTCATAACTAAATATATAAAATAAATTGGAAGTTTGCTTTTTTTTATTAATCAAATGAGTTACATGTTATTCCATTACTTTCATCATATGATTGGCTCTCTGGGCATACATACAAACAATTATGACATTGGTTTATGAATTTGGGCCCTACACTTAGAGGCAAGTCTTCAATTCAAGTAAAGAAAGAAATGTTAAACAAAGATATTAAAATGAGGCTTGAATTGAAATACTAATGATGTTCCAATCCTTAATTTTACAATTGAGAACATTGTGAAGGTGGTG
The DNA here is from genome assembly GCA_963693085.1 of Alisma plantago-aquatica. NCBI lineage: Eukaryota > Viridiplantae > Streptophyta > Magnoliopsida > Alismatales > Alismataceae > Alisma > Alisma plantago-aquatica. Next base: position 839,459,581 of record OY856410.1, on the reverse strand, counting down.
GATATATTGGAAGGCTTAGGTTACAACCATGGGCCCTAGGATCCAAGACATTCCCAATTTAACTATAGTTTTGTTTACAAATAGGTCCTCAGAATAAAATATAGGAATTTGGTATTTCATAGCCATATTATATGCCGATGATAATTTTAGTAGGTTGATAATATTTACTAGATCACAAAAGAAAATCTAGAAGATTTTGATTTATCTTGTGACCTAGTTAATTAATTAAGCAATTATTTACTTCTATCTTAGTAACATGTTAATTAAGGTTTGGTCTTCTGCTCAATGATAGTTAAAAGTAATGTGAGCATTATCCAAATATTTTGGGATCATTTGGAGCTATGATGTGGCATACAAAACTATTTTAGGATTTTGGGTTTTATTAAAAAGGAATTAAGGATTGAAAGAAAGGAGAGTCCAGTCAGACTTGGACTCCTAGACCCGAGCCAAATTGAGTCCAAGGTGCTGTCCTCCCTTTCTCGAACACCTATATTCTATGGATCTTGGAGGTCCTCTTAGCTCTAAGGCTGATTTCCTCCGTTTCTAGGTATCCTCACCACCTGATTTTGGTACCAACAACTTCGTAACATCACAACAATTCTAACAAACCCCTTACTCATCATTATATCAAGGAATTAAATGATCCCTAAATCTATGAATTACCCTCAAGTCTAGGGTGTGTAAGGGTGCATACAAAAGTATACAATGAGGATTTGATAGATACTTCTCTCTCTCCAAGTATTTGTGAATATCACAAGGAGGATTAGATAGATAGTTCTCTCCCTCTCTCCAGGTAGTGATCTCTCTCCATGTAGTTTCTCATTACTTGGAAAATCATGTATACCCCTTTAAGGGGAAATCTAGCATATTTTGTGTAAAACAAGTTATGAAATGAAATTATTAAATATTATTCATTATTTTATTATTTAGATCTTGGAAAAATGATGTGTTGATTCTTTTCCATGTGATCCACCTTCAATGGGAGATAACTGGGGGAGGGTGTTGTCACAATTGGTATCAGAGCCTCCACTTATTCAATATCTTATAATACTTAATATATTTTTTAATTTCCATAGAGCCATAAGGGAATTATTAAGGAATTTTCCAAATACAAAGGTGTCTACAAAGGATCACAACCTAGGACTGGAAAGATTCACCTCTTCACCACTAGTTGGGGAATGAGGTTTCTCAAGCCCCTGTGAATCCCACATGAACGAAGTATGAGGTTTTTTGCCTGAAGTAAAATACCTCTAGGTATTCTGATCTTAAAATTCATTCGCTTCTCATATATTTTCTCTATTAACCCTAAAAAACACTTATCTCCTCATTTTGAGTTAGTACCTCAGGAAGAAGTAAGATTAAGGCATCCTCCTCCAACTAAAGTACATATAATGTTAATTTGAGAAATAGATATGGTAAGTGTGACACATAATTCACAACCCTCTAGTAAGGGTAAACCCTAGAAAGACCTAGGGATGGTTTGGGATACCCCATCTGTCTGTGAGGGATGTGAGTTTGGATAACCTAGTGGATAATGAAAACTTAAGTGGATAAATAGAGAGATAAAACTATACAATGTAGATTTTAATCCTTAACCCTGGTTAAAAACCCTAGTTTTAGGTATATACATATAAAGAGTGAATGAATATAATACTCTACTGAGAAAACCCTAAGTAGGGGTAAAAGAAAGAGAATATCCAAATAAGTTTGGGTAATCCAACTTTGTTATCACAATAGGTTCTGGTATTTGTCACATGCATGGGAGTATGTAGAATAAAAGAAATTATGCATCATTTAAGATGCACAAAAATGTTTTGTATACACATGAACTGCATGAATACATAAGGATAAATATAAGACCCTCAACTTACCTTTAGGAGGATGGTGGACGAAGTTGGTGTGGGTCAAGATGAGAATGTAAATAGACTTATGAAGGAGTAATAACTAAATGCTTGGGTCAGGTTGAGTCTAGAGAACCTAACCTCCTATTGCAAATCAACTGGACATCCTAGATTGGACTTCCCTAGAAAGATCAGTTGACAAACCTCATTTTAAGAATTGAGGTAACCTTAGACGTACTAAAAAGGACCTCAACTTAAGGATCAGTATATGTTAATATGGTATAAGGCATGATATTCCTTACCATTACCTAGTCAAAATATGTTTCATTAATAATAAGTGATGTCAACATATTTAAATGTGAAAACCTTGGTTAAAGGAAAATCCTTGGGTAAATATGTGATGGAAAATAAAGTACATTGAAAGGAGTGTGCATTCAAGGCATGTAAGACCTACCACCACTAAGTCTAAATAAGAAGGTTGTGTGCTTAGCTTAATGTTCTCAATGCACATATATAAGTCTGAAAAGTTTATCTTGAGAAATCCCAAGCTAAATTTGTAATAAAATTTAATACATTGGAAGAAACTCAATGACCTGCATCTAAGTTATAGACCCTCCTTGTTCAAGATGAGTCATGGGACATAGAAATATGATGATATTAAAGACCCTTGTCCTGAAGCAGGGTGTAAGATATAGTCGAGTGGTGAAACAAAGCTATAACATCTCAGTTAACCATAGAAATGGTAGAACCTTAAGTCAATCCTAAGGGTAAAGTAGGGATTCTTAAATGTAAATGTTTTTGGGAATTATGGATACAAAATAGGAAACGGAAACAAAAATTTAACTGCCATATTCCCCTTTGAACAGTTGATCACGTCAATAACTATGTAATGGGAAGGATGGTTTGTGAGGTTATACCTAGTCCTGGAGTAAGTACAATGACAATCCCCTCGTAGTAGTATTCACCTTTCTTCAAATTGCAGTTGGACAACACCAACAACAACCTCCTAGATGAATGGCACATACATCAGTTGACCTTGTCCTCCTAGCGGTAGGCAACAACCTTGTAACGACCCCACCTCCCGGTAACCCCCATTTAAGGGAGACCAAAAGGTCGGTGCCGTTATCCCAATTAACAGGATCAAAGGTTCAACAAATAATCAATAATAATTATGAAATTCTACCAACTAAACTGAAAACTGGTACAAAATAAAAACTTTGCTTACCTTTGAAAACTTTCCAAATCTATCTATCCAGGGCTTGAAACTACTCTATCTAATCCTCCTTGCACTTTATGTTTTATTTTCACAATATGTCACTTTACTGTTTGCTCATTTCAGGGTTGTACCTAAAATGCCGACAAACAAAACATCGGTCAGCATATCGAAATATACTGGTATGTGGGGACAACCAAAAGTTTGCACATATGGATAACAATCTAATTATCACAGTCAAGTTAATTAACAAACCAATTTAAACTTTTCAGTATGACATTCTCCACCGCTTTTGCCCTAACCCTGGCATACCCACCTTAGGGTTTCTTTTGCCAATGACTTAAGGCCACCTTCTCAATCCCGAGCTTGGTGCCTGGGGTCACCCTTCATAGTGCCCGTTAGTCATTCAATATCATAGGCCACCTTCTCATTCCCGAGCTTGGTGCCTGGGGTCACCACTCATGGTGCCCATTGGTCTACCCATCTGGGCCTAACCTTTGGAATCTTCCATCAGGGTGGCATGTAGGTGCGAGAATACATACTTCTATTATTAAAGTGATAATCATAGTGACTTTATGATTTGCAAGTATGAACATCCAAACTGATAATTTGCATTCAATGCGATTAACCATCCGAAAAATCCTCGGGAAACGAAGGCGGTTATTCATAATTAACCACATACCTGATCCAGAGCAACTTGATTGTCCAAACAATAAGGATAAAGAACAAGCAACAAGCAATCCACAATATCCTAAAATTAATGCATGTGATTCAAGTGTTATAGTTTATCCAGAACATTCTAAAGCTAGACTTGGATTCCACCTTAGGCTTTCTAGACCACTTTAGGGTTTTATTAGGGTTTTTGCCTCCATAATGCTTTTATCATATTTAATACTCTCTTAGTTCATAAACCCTAATTTCAACATCATAAGCCCAATTAAAGTTGATTATTTCTCTTTTATACCAAAACTACCATTTTTTTATCCTTTTATTCCATGAAAAGATCATTATGTTCATTTATCATCAATTCTTAGTTCATTATGCTCTAATACACATATGAACGTTATTTATCATTAATTCTACTTTTTTTTTCACTAGGAAGCCCTAATTTCCACATTAAGGGTATTTAACCACAATTAGGAACTTTAACGCTCGAAATAGCTTAGAATCATTATATCTTGTCTTTATTCACTACTTTGAAGAATTAAAGCCATTAAGAGTCGAATTTACTAATATTAGGGTTTCAAGGCCCATTAAAGTATATTCATGCACATGAAACTCCAAATTAACTAATTACGTGCAAAATTCATCCTTTTTACTCCTAATGTTCCTTTTTATCAGTAATAGGCTAATATCAACTTTAATCATCCATTAAACCCTATTAAATATATTAATAAAGTCAAAATAGGATTTCTAAACCTTTAATTCATTAAAGTTAATAACTTCCATTACTTTTCGAATTTCAATTAGAATTAGGCTTCAAATGTATTTTTATTGCATTCCTTGAGTTCTCCTAATCAAAATTCATGTATAATGCACATCTATCCAAGCTACGATTATTGAGATACAAATTTAACAAAAGTAACTTACTGTGGGCCAATGGGGGGCTGCCACGTAGGTGCCTTCCATGCAACAAACTCGTTGGGTTTGCAAACATAATTAAAAGTCACTTTTGCCCTCGATAAGTGATCTATTTCCTCAATACCCTGGGGGGTAATTTCATCAAACGACCGAAGCCTTCTTCCTCCTCACGATCTCCCTGTAGTTGCTGCAATCTGCAGCACTGCGGAGGTCCGCCTGACCTTCCTGAGGGCTTGAGAACTACCACCAGAGGCTGCCCTAGCCCCGCCACCCTCCGTCACACTTGGGGCACCGCCAAGCTTGCGACTGGTTTGGGCAGAACTATCGTGCGACCTACAACAGGTGCTGCGGATGTGCGGCTGCTGTCATGCGTTGTTTAGGGCATGGCCCCGATGGTAAAGCAGCTCCCCAACATTGTGGGGCATCCAGCTACCAGCAGAACCCTTTGTTGGCCCCTAGTTGCTCCTGTCATTTCAAGGATAACTCTTCTTCTTGTGGATAGGGTTTTGCCCAAGAAGATGAATAAGAAGAAGGAAGAAAGGATACATGCAACTCCCCAGAACTCGCCCCTGAGCTCTACCCCTTTTATAGGGGAGGGTTTTCACACCCTAAGATGTGCATCCATCAAGATGCAAGATCTTGTCCCAATAGGAATCCAAATCCTCCTTTAGAAAGCAAGATTTCTATCTCTTCTTTATCCTTTGGATATTCCCTATTATATGGATATTAGGAATTCGAAATTCCTCTTTCATTTTATTTATACTTGCCCTTTTTAATTCATTGGCCATGGATTTTGATATTTCCTTAAATAGAAAATACCACTCCTTTAACAAAACTACAAAAAAGATTAATAATGTATTACATTATTCTCTTATTTTTCTTTATTGGTATTTTCTCTTTCCTCTTTCTTCATTGGAACTCCTTGGATCCCAAGAAACTCTATGATTTCGAAATTTCTTCATAAGGATATTTATTATCCTTCTCGATGCATCTAAATGCATTATTTCTCATTATTATGTTGATTTCCTTTTAAAATATCCCTTTTTGAGGATTTCTCTTTATTTCTCTTTTATTTTCCTCATTGGTATTCCTTTTATTACAAGGAATCTTTGGGATACGAAATTCCACTTAGGATAACTCAATTGTATTTCTTTTCGCATATTTTCCACATTTTACACTTGTTTTCAATTTCTTTCTTAATAAAGAAATACTAAATTGATCTTTTCTTTTATTATTGCATTATCTTTGCAACTTTGGACTCCTTGGGACCCAAGGAACCCATGTGGCACGAAATCCTCCTTTGTATTAAGTTCTTTTGCCTTCTAGAGGTTTCCACACCTTTCTTTTCTCAATAACTCAATTATTCATTTACTAATTGAATTTCCTCGTTATTGGGCCCAATAGCCAATAAAGCCCACAACACAATCATCAAGGCTATTGTAACGAAATCTATTTATTCAAAACAAATTATATCTTTATCTGTTCAAATATCTTTAATATGAGAAATCACATTTCTCACCAAAGGAACCCAAAAATTGGGGTTGTAACATCCTTCCCCTCTTATAAGAATTTTGTCCTCAAAATTCAATCAAGCAAACAAACAATTCAGGATAATTCTTTCATATGTCCATCATGGCTCCCATGTGGCTTCACCCTTTCCATGGTGCTTCCCAAGAACCTTCATTATCTCATATTCTTCCATCTGAGTTCTTTCTTACCTTGGTATATCGTACCCTCATAGGTGACTCATGACATTTCAGCCTGTCAAAGCTGAATAGGTTCAAGGCTCTACACATGGCTTGGGTACCTCACATAGTGCTCTAGATCAGACTCATGGCACACATTTATTCATCACGTTATCCTGAGGGGAAAGGCTAAACACAACAATTTCCACCAATCCATCTCAAATGGACCCATATATCGGGGACTCAGCTTTCTCAGCTGTAGCTTAGAGGGGTCGGATTTTCACATTACATATTCTCCCACAACAAACTGCATGTCAGTCTACTTTGCATCAGCTCGTGTCTCATATCACCACTGGGCTCTCTGTCAGCCATTGTACGATCAAAGCGACTTCATCTGCACACACTGTGGTTCTTTTCTGACCTCCACGAGGCCTCCTTCACCAACATCATCTTAATGAAGAGATGACCGACACAACCTCTCTATAAGACTTCTTGCATCCTGATAAAGGCTATGGTGGTTAACATCACATCTTAAGAATTGTCTCTATGTATCACCCTGAATGAGCACACATGCTCTCATCAGACCCTCTAGTCTGGATCATACTGTCCATTAGTATGGGTTGATAAACTGTACTATCATCGAGTTCTTCATGTATCCACTTCCACCTCATGAAAGTGAACCTTGGTCATACCCAAGAACTTTTGAACGCGCATCATGATGTGGTTGAACCATCTTTCTCTCTTAAGTAGTTCAACCAAATCTGTCCTGTGATAGTGCTCTCTCTTTCTCATGTCATCTAGATAAGGCGATCTACCATAACCCCTATTGCATCTTGACCTTCCTTGGTTTAGGGGAGACTCACAACATCCATAGTGATGAACTCCCATTCTCTCTCGGGAACTCTTTATACTTTATATCCATGCACTGGGTTACTGGTGTTCATCCTTCACCTTTTGGCTTGCATGGCCACATGTTACATGTATCAGGCATCCAAAGCTGTACCATCACTTACTATCTTTGTAGTTTCATGGTGTATGGTGATCATGATTTCCTGTATGTCCTAATTCCTCAAGATCGATTCCTCTGAAGCCCTAAACCACTATCATCAAGGATTTATTACCTTCCTATCCAAAGAAGTGTATCCAGGGTTCTACAACCATCCTTCTACCACGTCAAGGACTAGACTGGCTATCCAAACAACCACTTTTCTTATTCAACAAATCTCGTTATATCTGAGTGTTAGCCAAACTTATCTCTTTTTTCTCAACTTAATGTTAGCCTAACAACCTCAACTTCTTCTTACTTCCAGCTAAACTAGGCACTATATCTCAACCAGAGCATTCATTACCACTTCACATCCTTAGGTATTAGGTAATATTGAAGACATACACCTCCATGTATGCCACTTATTATCTCATCACAACTCTAAGTTTCCCTTCATCAAGAAACTCTGAGCTTATTCTCTTGGTTTTCGAACTCAACCTTGTATCACTTGCAAATTTCACATAGCTTCTACTAGAAACATCCTTATTTCTCTTACTGTTTGTATTTCATCCATGTATCGTCCACTCCACAAGGGTATATTATCATCTCTGTCCTCATACCTCATAGCAACGTTCCAACTCACATCATATTTTATCCTTGGTGTATGGCATGCGTACTGTCCCATCTCCACCTCCCATAACAAGAGGAAATAAGCATTTGGCGCCCGTCCAAATAAAGAGTTATTCCTGTTCCAAGAGTAGAGATGGTACATCCCACCTTGCCAATACACCTTCAAATCTAACTTAGAACGTGCAACTTATGTCTCTACATCACAAACATCATGATATCAAAATCACTTCCATGGAAAGCTGTTCTCGAATCTACTGGGGTTTACACACAATCCTTGATCATCTCCTCTGGGTCTATAGGGTGCCGGGACTTTTGGAGTCATCCCTCTTCCTTCATGCTTCCAGAGAGTGCCCTACTCATCTGCCCTTTGGGTCCCATGAGTTCATGAAGGTGATTAATCTCCTAACCCATGGCCCTCAGACAATGATAGCCGTTACCTACCGACCCTATGGTCATGTGCAACTAGGGAATTAGGCAACTCCTTCCATTGGTCTTATCCCTACCTGACCCTAGGACATACTTAGGATTCTAGAATAGTACATGTTCAACTTAGAACCTTACCCAATCCTTCATCATCTCTCTCTGCATTCTTGGGCTGTCTTTCATCCTTTCTTAGGGATCATGGCGACCTGCCTACCTTGGTCAGGCCCCATACCGGTTATCTCCATGGTAACACATCCACATGCACTTAGAGATGGTTAACTATGGGTCTACAGGTTCAGTCTTATACCATGTACTTTTCACTTAGCTTTCTCAAGATCCTATAAAACCTCTTTAGGTTTCCTTAAACTAACAAAATTGGTATACACCCCACCAAAGGGTCCCTCTCCCAGGATGGGAGGAAACTATAGTTCATGTCAACAAGGTCACAACCATCCTTAGGGTTTACATTCACATAAGCATGCCTAACCCAACAGCTACTAAAATATAAGAAGACCACCTATTAAACCATGCTAGGTCATACTTGTTCTCATCCTCAACATTAGACAAACTTAGTTGTGAGGGGTCCATCAAACATACCCTTAACTCAAGGGGTTTCTTTTACCTCTACATAAGAGGAGTGCCATTCTCGAAACTATAGAGACTCAAATCTCATCATGAGCATCAGATACATTGCTTCCCCTCCTAGGCCTAGGAACCCTAGGTTCTCCTTTGGGTATTCAACTGCATGCTCAATCTCTTGACCACAAATCAAGCACGTCCAAGGTATGTGATGTACTCCCATGACCCTTTTATATGAGCAACACCTCAAAGTTGAGTCCTCCTCAAGGACAACCAACTAGGTATAAGGCCTCACAACTGGTTACTTAAACCTCCTCAGGGTCTAAGGCACCCCTTATCTCATCCAGCAGGTAGTCACTTATACCATAGGTACCAGAAGCATCATCCTCTCTCTCGAGTTTGGTTCCTCTAAAGGTAACCAAGATTTCATTAGCCTCTAGGGTCAAGCATAGGGCAACCACTATCATCCACTTAGGTCGCATCATCCTCGACTCCCCACTATTCTTCATGTCTCAAAATATATGCTTCCAACCTTCTTTCTTGGGTCATGGTTTCTCTCTCTAGATCTAACTCCACATCCAGCCTTATTACTAGAGATCCTCTCTCCATGAAGGATCAAGCTCGCAGGAACACCTCTACATGGGTGAAGCCTATGCTCAGCCTTATGTTTGCTCATGATTATTTATAGCCCCTTATTTTTTTCTCATAACCCATCCATTCTATCCTTCTGGCCAAGGTCTCAACCTACTACCATACCACTGACGTATTCTGGGTGCATGTTATCCCCTACTTGCATAAGCCCGTAGGGTTTCTATAGGTTCTTCACTAACCTCGTGAATGAAAGAGCTATCCTTCACTCTATCATGTACGCCCCTTTCCAGGGTTGGGTCGCCCAAGGTATTAGGTCATCTAACCTCTCATGGATCATATGGTATCCCAAAGGCATGTCCATCCAAACACTCGGTCAACCATGACATCTAACTCATCATGTCATCTCTCTCTCTAACCTCCATTTAGGGTTAGGGTTAACATTATCCTTAGAGGATGTGCTAGGTCTCTACTTTTAATGGAGATCTCTACCTCCAAGACTAACTCTCTCTACTCATCCTCCTGACAAGGAGGTCTATCCTCAAGTCTCTCCTGAGGGAAATGACAACTCGTGTCATACGACCTAAGCATGTATCTCTTCTTTTACGCTTACTCTATTAAGCTTATGTCCATGACATCTGATTTACATGCTTTTTATTAATTTGGTGGAGGATCCCTTACTCCTTATCAACCTTACCCATACCTCAAGAGGGTGAGGAAAAGAGAGAAAACCCTAATCCTTAAGGTCCTTAACAGAATTTGAGTTGAGAAGGGATGAACAAGACGAGAGAGTCCTAAAGGTATCTTATTTCGAATCATACCCTAAGACTTTGGCCAGACAGTCACACGGATCCGGGAGTACTCGTATTCCGACTAGCGGTGCAGAGGAAAATATTGCTAGCCCCCAGTCATGATCCTTTTCTAGACACCTCCGTCTTTCGGATAATCCTCTAATAACTCCCTTGGGTTCTACAGAATTTGTAAAATTTAATAATGATTAAGGATTAAGTAAGGAACCTATGCTCTGATACCAATTGTAACGACCTCGCCTCCTGGTAATCTCCATTTAAGGGAGACCAAAAGGTTAGTGCCGTTATCCCAATTAACAGGATCAAAGGTTCAACAAATAATCAATAATAATTATGAAATTCTACCAACTAAACTGAAAACTGGTACAAAATGAAAACTTTGCTTTCCTTTGAAAACTTTGGAAATCTATTTATCCATGGCTTGAAACTACTCTATCTAATCCTCCTTGCACTTTATGTTTTATTTTCACAATGTGTCACTTTACTATTTGTTCATTTCAGGGTTGTACCTAAAATGCCGACAAATAAAATATCGGTCAGCATATCGAAATATTCTAGTATGTGGGGACAACCAAAAGTTTGCACATATGGATAACAATCTAATTATCACAGTCAAGTTAATTAACAAACTAATTTACACTTTTTAGTATGACATTCTCCACTGCTTTTGCCCTAACCCTGGCATACCCACCTTAGGGTTTCTTTTGCCAATGACTTAAGGCCACCTTCTCAATCCCGAGCTTGGTGCCTGGGGTCACCCTTCATAGTGCCCGTTAGTCATTCAATATCATAGGGCACCTTCTCATTCCCGAGCTTGGTGCTTGGGGTCACCACTCATGGTGCCCATTGGTCTACCCATCTGGGCCTGACCTTTGGCATCTTCCATCAGGGTGGCATGTAGGTGCGAGAATACATACTTCTATTATTAATGTGATAATCATAGTGACTTTATGATTTGCAAGTATGAACATCCAAACTGATAATTTGCATTCAATGCGATTAACCATCCAGAAAATCCTCGGGAAACTAAGGCGGTTATTCATACTTAACTACATACCTGATCCAGAGCAACTTGATTGTCCAAGCAATAAGGATAAAGAACAAGCAACAAGCAATCAACAATATCCTAAAATTAATGCATGGGATCCAAGTGTTATAGTTTATCCAGAACATTCTAAAGCTAGACTTGGATTCCACCTTAGGCTTTCTAGACCACTTTATGGTTTTATTAGGGTTTTTGCCTCCATAATGCTTTTATCATATTTAATACTCTCTTAGTTCATAAACCCTAATTTCAACATCATAATCCCAATTAAAGTCGATTATTTTTCTTTTATACCAAAACTACCATTTTTTATCCTTTTATTCCATGACAAGATCATTATGTTCATATATCCAATTCGTAGTTCATTATGCTCTAATACACATATGAACGTTATTTATCATTAATTCTACTTTTTATTCACTAGGAAACCCTAATTTCCACATTAAGGGTATTTAACCACAATTAGGAACTTTAACGCTCAAAATAGCTTAGAATCATTATATCTTCTCTTTATTCACTACTTTGAAGAATTAAAGCCATTAAAAGTCGAATTTACTAATATTAGGGTTTGAAGGCCCATTAAAGTATATTCATGCACATGAAACTCCAAATTAACTAATTACGTGCAAAATTCATCCTTTTTACTCCTAATGTTCCTTTTTTATCAGTAATAGGCTAATATCAACTTTAATCATCCATTAAACCCTATTAAATATATTAATCAACTCAAAATAGGGTTTCTAAACCTTTAATTCATTAAAGTTAATAACTTCCATTACTTTTCGAATTGGAATTAGAATTAGGCTTCAAATGTATTTTTATTGCATTCCTTGAGTTCTCCTGATCAAAATTCATGTATAATGCGCATCTATCAGAGCTACGGTTATTGAGATACAAATTTAACAAAAGTAACTTACTGTGGGCCAATGGGGGCTGCCACGTAGGTGCCTTCCATGCAACAAACTCACTGGGTTTGCAAACATAATCAAAAGTCAGTTTTGCCCTCGATAAGTGATCTATTTCCTCAATACCCTGGGGGGTAATTTCATCGAATGGCCGAAGCCTTCTTCCTCCTTGCGATCTCCCTGTAGTTTCCGCAATTTGCAGCTCTGCGGAGGTCCGCCTAACATTCCTGAGGGATCGAGAACTACCACCAGAGGATGCCCTAGCCCCGCCACCCTCTGTCGCACCTAGGGCACGCCCAGCTTGCGGCCCATGTGGCTGGTTTGGGCAGAACTATCATGCAACCTACAACAGGTGCTGTGGATGTGCGGCTGCCGTCGTGCGTTGTTTAGGGCATGGCCCCGATGGTAAAGTAGCTCCTCAGCATCGTGGGGCATCCAGCTACTAGCAGAATCCTTCGTTGGCCCCTAGTTGCTCCTATCGTTCCAAGGATAACTCTTCTTCTCGTGGATAGGGTTTTTACCAAGAAGATGAAGAAGAAGAAGAAGGAAGAAAGTTTACATGCAACTCCCCAGAACTCGCCCCTGAGCTCTACCCCTTTATAGGGGAGGGTTTTCGCACCCTAATATGTGCATCCACCAAGATGCAAGATCTTGTCCCAATAGGAATCCAATTCCTCCTTTAGAAAGCATGCTTTCTCTCTCTTCTTTATACTTTGGATATTCCCTATTATATGGATATTAGGAATTCGAAGTTCCTCTTTCATTTTATTTATACTTGCCCTTTTTAATTCATTGGCCACATATTTTTATATTTCCTTAAATAGAAAATACCACTCCTTTAACAAAACCACAAAAAAAACATTAATAATGTATTACATTATTCTCTTATTTTGCTTTATTAGTATTTTCTCTTTCCTCTTTCTTCATTGGGACTCCTTGTATCCTAAGAAACTCTATGATTTCTAAATTTCTTCATAAGGATATTTATTATCCTTCTCGATGCATCTAAATGCATTATTTCTCATTATTATGTTGATTTCTTATTAAAATATCCCTTTTTGAGGATTTCTCTTTATTTCTCTTTTATTTTCCTCATTGGTTTTCCTTTTATTACAAGGAATCTTTGGGATACGAAATTCCACTTAGGATAACTCAATTGTATTTCTTTTCACTTATTTTCCACATTTTACCCTTGTTTTCAATTTCTTTCTTAATAAAGAAATACTAAATTGATCTTTTCTTTTATTATTGCATTATCTTTGCAACTTTGGACTCCTTGGGACCCAAGGAACCCATGTGGCACGAAATCCTCCTTTGGATTAAGTTCTTTTGCCTTCTAGAGGTTTCCACACCTTTCTTTTCTCAATAACTCAATTATTCATTTACTAATTGAATTTCCTCGTTATTGGGCCCAATAGCCAATAAAGCCCACAACACAATCATCAAGGCTATTGTAACGAAATCTATTTATTCAAAAAAAAATTATATATTTATCTGTTCAAATATCATTAATATGAGAAATCACATTTCTCACCAAAGGAACCCAAAAATTGGGGTTGTAACATCCTTCCCCTCTTATAGGAATTTTGTCCTCAAAATTCAATTAAGCAAACAAACAATTCAGGATAAGTCTTTCATATGTCCATCATGGCTCCCATGTGGCTTCACCCTTTCCATGGTGCTTCCCAAGAACCTTCATCATCTCATATTCTTCCATCTGAGTTCTTTCTTACCTTGGTATATCGTACCCTCATAGGTGACTCAGGACATTTCAGCCTGTCAAAGCTGAATAGGTTCAAGGCTCTACACATGGATTGGGTACCTCACATAGTGCTCTAGATCAGACTCATGGCACACATTTATTCATCACGTTATCCTGAGGGGAAAGGCTAAACACAACCATTTCCACCAATCCATCTCAAATGGACCCATATATCGGGGATTCAGCTTTCTCAGCTGTAGCTTAGAGGGGTCGGATTTTCACATTACATATTCTCCCACAACGAACTACATGTCAGTCTACTTTGCATCAACTCGTGACTCATATCACCACTGGGCTCTCTGTCAGCCATTGTACGATCAAAGCGACTTCATCTGCACACACTGTGGTTCTTTTCTAACCTTCACGAGGCCTCCTTCACCAACATCATCTTAATGAAGAGGTGACCGACACAACCTCTCTATAAGACTTCTTGCATCCCGATAAAGGCTATGGTGGTTAACATCACATCTTAAGAACTGTCTCTATGTATCACCCTGAATGAGCACACATGCTCTCATCAGACCCTCTAGTCTGGATCATACTGTCCATTAGTATGGGGTGATAAAATGTACAATCATCGAGTTCTTCATGTATCCACTTCCACCTCATGGAAGTGAACCTTGGTCATACCCAAGAACTTTTGAACGTGCATCATGATGTGGTTGAACCATCTTTCTCTCTTAAGTAGTTCAACCGAATCTGTCCTGTGATAGTACTCTCTCTTTCTCATGTCATCTAGATAAGGTGATCTACCATAACCCCTATTGCATCTTGACCTTCCTTGGTTTAGGGGAGACTCACAACATCCATAGTGATGAACTCCCATTCTCTCTCGTGAACTCTTTATACTTTATATCCATGCACTGGGTTACTGGTGTTCGTCCTTCACCTCCTGGCTTGCATGGCCACATGTTACATGTATCAGGCATCCAAAGCTGTACCATCACTTACTATCTTTGTAGTTTCATGGTGTATGGTGATCATGATTTCCTGTATGTCCTGATTCCTCAAGATCGATTCCTCTGAAGCCCTAAACCACTATCATCAAGGATTTATTACCTTCCTATCCAAAGAAGTGTATCCAGGGTTCTACAACCATCCTTCTACCACGTCAAGGACTAGACTGGATATCCAAACAACCACTTTTCTTATTCAACAAATCTCGTTATATCTGACTGTTAGCCAAAGTTATCTCTTTTTCTCAACTTAAGGTTAGCCTAACAACCTCAACTTCTTCTAGCTTCCAGCTAAACTAGGCACTATATCTCAACCAGAGCATTCATTACCACTTCACATCCTTAGGTATTAGGTAATGTTGAAGACATACACCTCCATGTATGCCACTTATTATCTCATCACAACTCTAAGTTTCTCTTCATCAAGAAACTCTGATCTTATTCTCTTGGTTTTCGAACTCAACCTTGTATCACTTGCAAATTTCACATAGCTTCTACTAGAAACATCCTTATTTCTCTTACTGTTTGTATTTCATCCATGTATCGTCCACTCCACAAGGGTATATTATCATCTCTATCCTCATACCTCATAGAAACGTTCCAACTCGCATCATCTTTTATCCTTAGTGTATGGCATGCGTACTGTCCCATCTCCACCTCCTATAACAAGAAGAAATAAGCATTTGGCGGCCGTCCAAATATAGAGTTCTTCCTGTTCCAAGAGTAGAGATGGTACATTTCACCTTGCCAGTACACCTTCAAATCTAAGTTAGAATGTGCAACTTATGTCTCTACATCACAAACATCATGATATCAAAATCACTTCCATGGAAAGCTGGTCTCAAATCTACCGGTGTTTACACACAATCCTTGGTCATCTCCTCGGGGTCTATAGGGTGTCGGGACTTTTGGAGTCATCCCTCTTCCTTCATGCATCCAGAGAGTGCCCTACTCATCTGCCCTTTGGGTCCCATGAGTTCATGAAGGTGATTAATCTCCTAACCCATGGCCCTCAGATAATGATAGCCGTTACCTCCCGACCCTATGGTCATGTGCAACTAGGGAATTAGGAAACTCCTTCCATTGGTCTTATCCCTACCTGACCCTAGGACAGACTTAGGATTCTAGAATAGTACATGTTCAACTTAGAACCTTACCCAATCCTTCATCATCTCTCTCTGCATTCTTGGGCTATCTTTCATCCTTTCTTAGGGATCATGGCGACCTGCCTACCTTGGTCAGGCCCCATACCGGTTATCTCCATGGTAACACATCCACATGCACTTAGAGATGGTTAACTATGGGTCTACAGGTTTAGTCTTATACCATGTACTTTTCACTTAGCTTTCTCAAGATCCTATAAAACCTCTTTAGGTTTCCTTAAACTAACAAAACTGGTATACACCCCACCAAAGGGTCCCTCTCCCAGGATGGGAGGAAACTACAGTTCATGTCAACAAGGTCACAACCAATCTTAGGGTTTACATTCACATGAGCATGCCTAACCCAGCAGCTACTAAAGCATAAGAAGACCACCTATTAAACCATGCTAGGTCATACTTGTTCTCATCCTCAACATTAGACAAACTTAGTTGTGAGGGGTCCATCAAACATACCCTTAACTCAAGGGGTTTATTTTACCTCTACATAAGAGGAGTGCCATTCTCGAAACTATAGAGACTCAAATCTCATCATGAGCATCAGATACATTGCTTCCACTCCTAGGCCTAGGAACCCTAGGTTCTCCTTTGGGTATTCAACTGCATGCTCAATCTCTTGACCACAAATCAAGCACATCCAAGGTATGTGATGTACTCCCATGACCCTTTTATATGAGCAACACCTCAAAGTTGAGTCCTCCTCAAGGACAACCAACTAGGTATAAGGCCTCACAACTGGTTACTTAAACCTCCTTAGGGTCTAAGGCACGCCTTATCTCATCCATCAGGTAGTCACTTATACCATAGGTACCAGAAGCATCATCCTCTCTCTCGAGTTTGGTTTCTCTAAAGATAACCAAGATATCATTAGCCTCTAGGGTCAAGCATAGGGCAACCACTATCATCCACTTAGGTCGCATCATCCTCGACTCCCCACTATTCTTCATGTCTCAAAATATATGCTTCCAACCTTATTTCTTTGGTCATGGTTTCTCTCTCTAGATCTAACTCCACATCCAACCTTATTACTAGAGATCCTCTCTCCATGAAGGATCAAGCTCGCAGGAACACCTCTACATGGGTGAAGCCTATGCTCAGCCTTATGTTTGCTCATGATTATCCATAGACCCTTATTTTTTTCTCATAACCCATCCATTGTGTCCTTCTGGCCAAGGTATCAACCTACTACCATACCATTGACGTATTCTGGGTGCATGTTATCCCCTACTTGCATAAGCCCATAGGGTTTCTATAGGTTCTTCACTAACCTCATGAATGAAAGAGCTATCCTTCACTCTATCATGTACGCCCCTTTCCAGGGTTGGGTCGCCCAAGGTATTAGGTCATCTAACCTCTCATGGATCATATGGTATCCCAAAGGCATGTCCATCCAAACACTCAGTTAACCATGACATCTAACTCATCATGTCATCTCTCTCTCTAACCTCCATTTAGGGTTAGGGTTAACATTATCCTTAGAGGATGTGCTAGGTCTCTACTTTTAATGGAGATCTCTACCTCCAAGACTAACTCTCTCTACTCATCCTCCTGACAAGGAGGTCTATCCTCAGGTCTCTCCTGAGGGCAATGACAACTCGTGTCATACGACCTAATCATGTATCTATTCATTTACGGTTACTCTATTAAGATTATGTCCATGACATCTGATTTACATGCTTTTTATTAATTTGGTGGAGGATCCCTTACTCCTTATCAACCTTACCCATACCTCAAGAGGGTGAGGAAAAGAGAGAAACCCTAATCCTTAAGGTCCTTAACAGAATTTGAGTTGAGAAGGGATGAACAACACGAGAGAGTCCTAAAGGTATCTTATTTTGAATCATACCCTAAGACTTTGGCCAGGCAGTCACACGGATCCGAGAGTACTCGTATTCCGACTAGCGGTGCGGAGGAAAATATTGCTATCCCCCGGTCATGATCCTTTTCTAGACACCTCCGTCTTTCGGATAATCCTCTAATAACTCCCTTGGGTTCTACAAAATTTGTAAAATTTAATAATTATTAAGGATTAAGCGAGGAACCTATGCTCTGATACCAATTGTAACGACCTCGCCTCCTGGTAACCTCCATTTAAGGGAGACCAAAAGGTTAGTGCCGTTATCCCAATTAACAGGATCAAAGGTTCAACAAATAATCAATAATAATTATGAAATTCTACCAACTAAACTGAAAACTGGTACAAAATGAAAACTTTGCTTGCCTTTGAAAACTTTGGAAATCTATTTATCCATGGCTTGAAACTACTCTATCTAATCCTCCTTGCACTTTATGTTTTATTTTCACAATGTGTCACTTTACTATTTGTTCATTTCAGGTTTGTACCTAAAATGCCGACAAACAAAATATCAGTCAGCATATCGAAATATTCTAGTATGTGGGGACAACCAAAAGTTTGCACATATGGATAACAATCTAATTATCACAGTCAAGTTAATTAACAAACTAATTTACACTTTTCAGTATGACATTCTCCACCGCTTTTGCCCTAACACTGGCATACCCACCTTAGGGTTTCTTTTGCCAATGACTTAAGGCCACCTTCTCAATCCCGAGCTTGGTGCCTGGGGTCACCCTTCATAGTGCCCGTTAGTCATTCAATATCATAGGGCACCTTCTCATTCCCGAGCTTGGTGCCTGGGGTCACCACTCATGGTGCCCATTGGTCTACCCATCTGGGCCTGACCTTTGGCATCTTCCATCAGGGTGGCATGTAGGTGCGAGAATACATACTTCTATTATTAATGTGATAATCATAGTGACTTTATGATTTGCAAGTATGAACATCCAAACTGATAATTTGCATTCAATGCGATTAACCATCCAGAAAATCCTCAGGAAACTAAGGCGGTTATTCATAATTAACCACATACCTGATCCAGAGCAACTTGATTGTCCAAGCAATAAGGATAAAGAACAAGCAACAAGCAATCAACAATATCCTAAAATTAATGCATGGGATCCAAGTGTTATAGTTTATCCAGAACATTCTAAATCTAGACTTGGATTCCACCTTAGGCTTTCTAGACCACTTTATGGTTTTATTAAGGTTTTTGCCTCCATAATGCTTTTATCATATTTAATACTCTCTTAGTTCATAAACCCTAATTTCAACATCATAATCCCAATTAAAGTCGATTATTTTTCTTTTATACAAAAACTACCATTTTTTTATCCTTTTATTCCATGACAAGATCATTATGTTCATTTATCATCAATTCGTAGTTCATTATGCTCTAATACACATATGAACGTTATTTATCATTAATTCTACTTTTTATTCACTAGGAAACCCTAATTTCCACATTAAGGGTATTTAACCACAATTAGGAACTTTAACGCTCGAAATAGCTTAGAATCATTATATCTTCTCTTTATTCACTACTTTGAAGAATTAAAGCCATTAAGAGTCGAATTTACTAATATTAGGGTTTGAAGGCCCATTAAAGTATATTCATGCACATGAAACTCCAAATTAACTAATTACGTGCAAAATTCATCCTTTTTACTCCTAATGTTCCTTTTTTATCAGTAACAGGCTAATATCAACTTTAATCATCCATTAAACCCTATTAAATATATTAATCAACTCAAAATAGGGTTTCTAAACCTTTAATTCATTAAAGTTAATAACTTCCATTACTTTTCAAATTGGAATTAGAATTAGGCTTCAAATGTATTTTTATTGCATTCCTTGAGTTCTCCTGATCAAAATTCATGTATA
The DNA here is from genome assembly GCA_963693085.1 of Alisma plantago-aquatica. Lineage (NCBI taxonomy): Eukaryota > Viridiplantae > Streptophyta > Magnoliopsida > Alismatales > Alismataceae > Alisma > Alisma plantago-aquatica. The sequence continues at coordinate 839,439,677 of OY856410.1, read as the reverse complement.
ATGCGCATCTATCCGAGCTACGGTTATTGAGATACAAATTTAACAAAAGTAACTTACTGTGGGCCAATGGGGGCTGCCACGTAGGTGCCTTCCATGCAACAAACTCGCTGGGTTTGCAAACATAATCAAAAGTCAGTTTTGCCCTCGATAAGTGATCTATTTCCTCAATACCCTGGGGGGTAATTTCATCAAATGGCCGAAGCCTTCTTCCTCCTTGCGATCTCCCTGTAGTTTCCGCGATCTGCAGCTCTGCGGAGGTCCGCCTGACATTCCTGAGGGCTCGAGAACTACCACCAGAGGCTGCCCTAGCCCCACCACCCTCCGTCGCACCTAGGGCACCGCCCAGCTTGTGGCCCATGTGGCTGGTTTGGGCAGAACTATCGTGCAACCTACAACAGTTGCTGCGAATGTGCGGCTGCCGTCGTGCATTGTTTAGGGCATGGCCCCGATGGTAAAGTAGCTCCCCAGCATCGTGGGGCATCCAGCTACTAGCAGAACCCTTCGTTGGCCCCTAGTTGCTCCCATCGTTCCAAGGATAACTCTTCTTCTCGTGGCTAGGGTTTTGCCCAAGAAGATGAAGAAGAAGAAGAAGGAAGAAAGGATACGTGCAACTCCTCAGAACTCACCCCTGAGCTCTACCCCTTTTATAGGGGAGGGTTTTCGCACCCTAATATGTGCATCCACCAAGATGAAAGATCTTGTCCCAATAGGAATCCAATTCCTCCTTTAGAAAGCATGCTTTCTCTCTCTTCTTTATCCTTTGGATATTCCCTATTATATGGATATTAGGAATTCGAAGTTCCTCTTTCATTTTATTTATACTTGCCCTTTTTAATTCATTGGCCACATATTTTTATATTTCCTTAAATAGAAAATACCACTCCTTTAACAAAACCACAAAAAAACATTAATAATGTATTGCATTATTCTCTTATTTTGCTTTATTGGTATTTTCTCTTTCCTCTTTCTTCATTGGGACTCCTTGTATCCTAAGAAACTCTATGATTTTGAAATTTCTTCATAAGGATATTTATTATCCTTCTCGATGCATCTAAATGCATTATTTCTCATTATTATGTTGTTTTCCTATTAAAATATCCCTTTTTGAGGATTTCTCTTTATTTCTCTTTTATTTTCCTCATTGGGTTTCCTTTTATTACAAGGAATCTTTGGGATACGAAATTCCACTTAGGATAACTCAATTGTATTTCTTTTTGCTTATTTTCCACATGTTAGAGCAATTGATTTGTCTGAGAATCCCCAAATGCCCCTCTATTTATAGGAGGGTCAGGGTACCCAGTTTGAGAGGGATTCAAAAATGATGGAATTTCATGAATTTTGCATCCTATGGATGGAAAAATGGTGGGTTTAGAGGTGAACCAATCGGTTGGCATGTGAACTTATCTGTTCAACCCTTGAACCTATCGTTTCATTATGTTTCCCAATCACAATTGTATTGGCAATTAATATTTGATTAATTCATAACATGATTTCAGTAGTAATCCTTCATCCAATCAAATTGATCAACCAAACAGTCATTTCACAACCTAAATCGGTCGATTCATGAACCTAAGACGATTGATATACTTCATGAACTGATCGACTCATGGATTAGATTGCCAATATTGGTTCAATTGACCTAACACTTGAATCAATCAATTCAACACTTGAACCGGTCGAGTCATATTCTAGTCATTAATCATTTAACCATTTTTGTTTAAATTGAATACCTAACTCCTTAGTAATCAATTTTAAACAACATTCATGACTAAACTCCTATTTTAAGTTTATTCTATGTGTGTGACCCTATAGGTTCCAAGTTATGTTGGCAGTGAATGTCCAAAACTAGTTTATGACATCACAAGCAATGATTGGTATCTAGAAAGACATCATTTCTACCCAAGTAATCAAAAAGTTGGAGAACAACTTCAACCTACAATATGTGATCAGTGTTACAATGATTTTATAATTCATTTGTCACTAGTATCTAGATTGAACTCAAGGCATGTAATCCTCATCCTCTCAATGTTCAATCCATATTCCTTGAACTAGAGCAAACTGTCTAAGATAGATGTGAACTCAATATCATATATATTGATTCACATGTGCATGCACATTATTTTCTCAGTCTCGCTTATCAAGTGGCCTGAAATTCCTATAGAAGGGACAAATCCATCTACATCACTCACAATCAACCCCATGTGGCACAATGCACCTGAGCACCACCTTTATGGTAACCCTTGTTCAAGGTCACAATGGATGATGTATAAGTACATCGAATGACATGTGATGAGTGTAGTGATTCCAGGTCTAAGAAACATAATTACCACCATCACCACCATCACTATGAGAGATGATTTGGACAACCAATCATGGTTTCTATGTATCACTCTCAAGGAGGGTCTGCACGATACACTATTCTCCCACAAGTATCTTTGTGTTTGGTTTGATATCACATATCATGATTTGACAAGATTATATCATCAACCAACACACACTCTAGTCTTATGTGTCATTGATATTTATCAACCTTCCATAATAATATCAGAATAGGGACATAACAAGAGTGTACATATTCTTGACATCTGTGTGATCTCATTATTTAGGTCCTCAACCCAAAGACATACATGAATGAGTAATATCATTCTTTAGACATTCATTATGTTTCATCGTTATCTCATAACTGAATGAAACAGAATAAATCGAAAGATTGTCTTTATTATTAATCAAATCATTTACAAGATATTCCATTACAATCATCATATGATTGGATCTCTGGGCATACATACCAATGAGACCCCAAGGGGTAAGGAGGTGATCATGCCTCGAGTACATAAGGTTAGTGGTGATAAGAGAAAGCCATCCATGAGTATATAAGACCAATGAGGCCAAAGGAATGGCCACTCCGTAAGTACACGAGTCTCAAGGGGTAAACTGAGAGTCACTCCATAAGTATAAAGGCCCTTGGGGTCAAGAGGAGATCACTCTAAATGTACATATACCCCTAGAGACCTTAATAGAATGGTTGTGGTTTATAATGCATGAGATGTATATATAAAGAATACAATCATCTAGGGAATAATGATCGAAATAAAGTTTTAGGGGAGGTTGTGCACAAAGTCAAGAGTTTTGAGAAAATCACTTTCCCCTTGAGCTCATTAAAATTTAAGATAACTCATGAAGTTAAAATGTATCTGAGGTTTGGAGTCATTTTTAGGATGAATCAACCTAATTCCAAATTATAAGATAATGTATGGATGCACCATATAAGCACATGAAATAAAATGTATGGGTGTGCAAAATTGGTAGCCACATGTGAGACATATAGCTAACATATGAGAGTGAATACCCTATGTTAATATTTTTTCCATGATCCAGGGTATGGAGTTGTTACCTCACCATCTCACAGATATAGTTGAATAATGATTAACACGGTTGGGACCTAGTGAAAGTGTAATCACCAAGTGAAGAGGAAATCACCAAATGAAATGTAATATAATAAATAAGTATGTGGAACTACCCTTTGAATATATTTAGGTTCCAACATCAATAATATAGGTAATTTTCACCTCAATGAAAGTTACTAATAATGATCTAATTAATACTTTACCAAAGTAGGTTGCTAAACCCATAATGCACGAGGATAATAAAGTTTTCATTCACCTTAATCTAATTAGGCTCAAACTTTGGGGACAAAATGACTTTTTAAGGTGGGATGAATGTAACAACCTCAAAATTTGTAAATTTTAGATTTAAATCAAGAATATGATGTGAGAATCAAGATAAGTAGTCAGTGACATACTATGACATTGGTTGATGAATTTGTGTACTAGACTTAGAGTAACTCTTCAATTCAAGTAAAGAAAGAAATATTGAACAAAGATTTCAATATGAGACTTCAATTGAAGTACTAAAGGTGTTTCAAATATTTATTCATATTTGAGAGAATGGTGAAGCTGGTGGATCCATTAGAAGGCTTAGGTTCGTGCCATCGACCTTAGGATCCAAGACATGCCCAATTGGAATATAGTTTTATTTACAAATAGGTACTTGGGATACAAAATAGGAATTCAATATTTTGTGTTCATATTATATATCAATGATAATTGTACTTGGTTGGTAATCAAATCTTTAGATCATGGAAGAAAATCCAAAAGATTCTATGTTATCTTGTGACCTAGGTCATTAAATAACTAATTATCTAGTTATTGCTTGGAAGCCAATTTTAAGCTAACCAGCAAGTTAATTAAGGTTTAGTCTTTTGCTCAATGATAAATAATAGTCATGTGAGAATTATCCTTAAATTTGGGGTCATTTAGAGGTATGATGAGGCCTATATAAGTTGGTATAGTATTTATGGTTTTATTTATAAAGAAATTAAAGATTGAGAGAATGGAGAGTCCAATTTGACATGAACTCCCAAACCCAGGAGGAACCTAGGCCAATGAGCTCTCCTCCCATTCTCAGACTCCTATATTGCATGGGACAAGGAGGCCCGCTTAGATATGAGTCTAGTTCCCCCCTCTATAGATTTCCTAACCACTCAATTTTGGTACCAACAACTTTGTTAGACCATGATGATTCTAACACACCCCCTACTCGTCATTATATTCAAGGAATTATGAAATCCCAAAATTTTCATATTGTCCACAGTCTAGGGTTGGCCAATTGACATTACCTTACCCTACCCCATGGCTATATAAGAAGCCCAATAGTTACTCTATGTGGAGAAGAGCACAACACCCCCCTGAATTGGCCTTAATATACCTTGGAGTCCATATTCAATCATCACTTGCCTTGTTGGTGACCTCAAGGTTGATCTAGAAACCCAGAGCATTGCAGGACAAGCGGATTGGCTCTGAGCTATGCTAACCAACCCCAAATAGGTCCCCTTTCACTCTGATCCCACATAGTAGTTACAATGCATGAAATCCCTCTTATTTCCATAGCCATGTTGCATGAATGTAATCATATTTCCCCTCTCCTTCATAACCATCTTCCTAATCTACTCCCTTATTAAATTTAGTGGATCTTGGAAAAGGCAGTAGATGCCTCATCCATGACTTCCATGGCCCAAAGCTCACAGTCAACCATTGTTATGACTCCATGGTGTGTTGTCTTGTGTGTGATCTAGAGAAGGAGCAATCCCCATAGGGTTTTGACTCTTGTGCCCTGATCCGTGTGACTAGATCAAGTCACCATGTAAGGTAAATATGTTATTTTCCCCTTTTTAACACCTAATCCACACATGAGCCTGGTTTTAGGGTGATGTCCTCCTGTCGATCCGGACCCAACCCCGGGTTGAAGAATAATAGATTTATTTTGCTGACGTGGCACTTTTTTATTGGTCGATATAGTATTAATTTGCAATAATTGTATAAATTATATGGTAACTCATAACATAATGAAAATATATACCAAAATTATCAAACAAATATGTAGATCTAAATAAAATATATTTGATTCCTGATTTTGATTCTAGTTCAAAAGTATGCTCTAATACATGAATATAAGGTTATGATTGTATGCGAACCCCATACTTGATAAACAAAATCTTATACATGTAAAATGTGCAGATTTGTGATATAATCCAATAGTTTTGAATGACATGAAATCATTATATCTTAGTAAGAAAAGGATGTTACTAATGGACAATTAGGAATTTGAAATCTTTAGTTCCATGTAAATGAGAATTAGGGTTTTTAACCTAACTCTAACATCAACCATAAACCAAGATCCATAAGAATTCTCATAAAAAGTTGAAGAATCTAATAATGTAGACGATGAGGAACATTTGTGGTCCCTAACAAGATTAGGAATCCAAATATCCATCCCCACACTGTAAGTTATATGTGTAGGTAATCCCCTATAAGACACATGAAGACATGATTACCTAGTTGTATCAAGTGATGATGATGGAAACCCAATTAGTTACTTTTATGTCTTCTAGAGGAATTGTAGTAGAAAACATTTGGGATTAGGGAACTCTCCTTTCTTATACTATAAGTTAGGCTGACCTAACGTTAAGTAAAAAATGATGATTGGAAAAATGATTATTAGGATGAATCAAAAATTAGTGAAAGATGCACTAGGTAATGATGTTAGGGTGTTTGACATCATGGAATAGGAAACCCTACCCTTATCTATAAGGGATAAGATGCTTATGATGTGCCCTTTTATGTAGATAGAGGTTTGACTCTCTTGGTTGAATCAAGTAATGATGTTGTAAGTAGTGATGTTTGTATGGTGATGGTGTGTTGACTTGGTTATTGTATTGACTTTGGTATCATTTTCTAATGTTCATCATAAAATTTCCTCACTAAAAATGCTTTGCTCTAATATTATACTATATAAGAAGTTTCCTTGACATATTGATGACTTTTTGAACGAAGTCACCAAGTGATGAAGTGAGGAACAATGTATGAGACAATACAGAAGAACTACATGAATGGTTGTATCAACTCTAAAACCAAGATTTTTGATGTTGGATAAGTGATTAAGGAGAAGTGAAATATTGTTAAGGTTAAAGTTGAATTACCCTTTTATACCCCTTTAGGTTGTAGGTTTATCCTTTTTAAGTTATGGATAGTAATTTCATCTTAGTCTCTAGATGAGTAATGAATTTTAGGTTTGGTTAGTCTAATGAATTAAGTATACGATAATATCCTAGTCATATAGAAAAGAAAATGATGATAAGGAATTTTACCCTAGCTAGATATGAAGTAAATTCTATGCATATCTTAATTTTAGTTAATTAAGTTCACATAGTTAGGAATGATGAACATTGTGAAGGAACATCCTTTACCTACATTTTTTTATATTATTGTAATACTAATAATAGCTTTAAATTGTTCCTATGGACAAAATCTGTATGATCCTATAGAAACATGATTAAGGAGTCATACTAACTAGTACTTGTTCTAAAAGAAGACAAACAACCTAAGTAAAATCTAGTAACTCAATGTTTTGAATTACAAAAAAAAATGAAACATGTCCTCTAATGAATAATACTAATAGTGGAAAATTGATGATAAATTATATCTAGGTACTAGTTAAGATATAGATAAATCTAGTAAGTACAACAATGTTTGAAATTCAAGGCCTTATCTACACTGATAATTGACTAGTATGAGAAGATTAATAGACACATCACATTTGAAATAATATATTTTTCATCTTGTGAGTGGATGATAAGTCTAAAATGTGGTATTATTGGGTCAATTTAATCTTAGAAAAGCAATCTTTGGTTTACTTAGCTCATTTTATGTTGCTTGTTTACTTTGTCTAATATGGACTAATAAAAAAACTAAATATAAATTTCTTGGACCTGTTTATATGTAATAAAGTGATTTGGTATAAATTATTTAGGTCTTGAAAATTAAAATACTATTTGGGATAAAATTAGGGTTTAAATTTGGGAATTTTCATAGAAAATTGATTATTTGAACTTAACTGGTGATAAAACCCTATCCAACCTAATTTGATGACTAAAATAAGACTATTTAATGACTTGAAGTTTTGAAGTAGATTCAATAATATATATACATATACATATACATATATATATGTACACACGCGTGCTGACAAGGAGTGGCTCAAGTGGTCAAGCACGATGTCCCCTAATAAAGGGACCCGTGTTCGAATCCCAGTTGCGACCTTTATTTACCACCCTCCCGGGAGTTCGGCCTATGCTACAGGAATGGGGGGGATCTTTCTCTCTTAATCCCATATATGTGTACACACACACACACACACACACACACACACACACACATATATATATATATATATACATATATATATATACATATATATATATATATCTGTGTGTGTGTGTGATTTTTGCTTTTAAAGTTCCATATCTCAAACTTAAGGAATGAAATTAACTAATTTTTTTTATCAAATTTAACATGATCAACCAAAATTTTACAAGAAAAAAGTTCATTCAAACATGACTTGTGAAAACATGTCTAGACTATATTGAGTGAATAAATAATGCAGTATGCCATTGTGAAATGATGGAATGTCTATGTGGTCAATCAAATAATTTTTGTAAGTTGATTTTACAACTTGAAAACAATTGAAAAAACACAAAAAGGGGTTAATTGAAAATATCACAAGAATATAAAATGACCTATATAAATCCAATGATTGAAGCACCCCTCATTCTCTTTTTCTAAATCTAGTTATATGGAACCCTAGTGAGAAAAATAGAGAGTTTGGGTTTTGGTGAAGTTGTGAAATAAAGTAAGTTGATCATCTTTGGATAGGTTTCATAGTGATTATTTTATTTTATCTTATGGATTATGACCTTCCTATCATTGGAAAAAAATGATATAAGATGTTATTATTTTTGGATTCTTTATCTCAATTTCTTCATAGGGTTCTTGAGAAGAAAGGGGAATAAAGGAATTGATTGATTGGACTTTATAGGAATTCTAGAAATTTAGACCTTAAGATATGTGTTAGACATGTTTATCATATTATGTGATTGGTTAAGCCCTTTTGAAATATTTAAACACATAAAAGGCTTAATCATATCAAATTGAGGATCTATGAGTTGTTGGCTTGTGTTCTTAGTATTGATGACAACCAATTGGAATTTTGTATACTATATATTTCAGTTCATATTTAATGAAAAATAGTTGTTAATAGTTATGCTATCAGTATATGGATCCATTAGTAGTAAGTAGTTAAGGAGTTATTGCGTTTTAGTGTTCATGCTACCTAAGTTACACTATATGAGTAATATGGTTAGAAATTAAATGGTTAATAATAAGATGTGGACTAATTATATTTTTTAATGAATACTTTATGAATATAACTATGTTTTGATTATGATATCTAAATTAGTGTGTTTGAAATTAATCTATTTCATTTATGGTTAATATAGAGTATATGACTCAATAAATCAAAGTGGGTAGTGTATGTTTGTAGATGATGAATTGAAGGATTCACAAATAGATGTATGGTTTGTTTAACTTAGTAATGACATTGAGTACCCTATTATACATTCTAAGAATTTGCATGAGTGAATAAGTCACCATGATGATGATAAGGTTGTAACAAACCTAGTTAATCATATAAAACTCTAATTTATCAACATAAAAATGAGAGGTTGTCATAATCATGAAGATCTTGATCATCATGATCATAATCATCATACATCATCATCTAAGCTTCAATTCGAACCATGTTGGTTTCAACTACATCGATTCTTCTTGTAAAATTCATTTTGTTATGGGTCATATTTTGGTCAAGCTGTAAAAAATGGAAGGCAGAGTCCTAGTTTTCGATATGATCATGTAAATGGAGATAAATACTCCTAATAAATTAGTATTACTTGGTTTAAAGGTAATAGTATTATTAGATTTTGTAATCCTAGCACTCACATATGTAATTTATTATCTAAATTTTTCCACTAAAGGTGAACACTTAAAATATGATGAATTTAAGGTAAAAGAAATAAGAGAAAAGGTGGAATGAGTTAGGAATGATTACTTATTATGGAAATGAATCTAAGAAAGAGCTTATACAATTATCTACAATCATGATGGGTGTAAATAACTTGAAGGGGTAATAAATATGCTATGGACGACAAAAATTATTAAGTGAGTGGTATTGTGTACTAATCTAAATAAGAATTAAATGAAGAAATAACTTAATAATAAGTCATTTAATATTGAATTTAAATAAGTAAGAAAATGGATGGAGTAAGAAACCCAACACTAATCTAATATGTGAAACTTAAGATATATTATGATTAATACCGTAAAATGAAAGATTAACAAATTTAACCACTTAATTGTTGCTTTATACAATCAAAAGAGATGAATGCAAGGTTATTGGATATGAATCTAAAGAATTTGGTCTTAAATTATAATTGGTCCTTAGAGTACTATTTATTAGACCTATAAATGGATATCTAAAATCTACATATTCGATCCAGATTCAAACTCGTGATATTGAAAAATCCTACATCCATAGAATTTGGATCAGGTTTCAAATATCAAATTTCAGATCTGAAAATTTCTGACCGGATATTGAAAACTGTGTATCTGCTCCAAAGAAAATAGAATTTGACAAATACATACATATATTATTACATATATATTATTTATATATACATATGAAAATATAGACACTTTATCATATATATTTAATATAATATTAATTATTTCTATATATAATATATTTCTTAACATTAGTGTATGTTTTTCAGTTTAGATCAAATATTATCCATTCAGATTAGATTTTTATGTTAACATATGATATCCATCAAATATAGGTTTGGATACTAGATCAAACTTTTTTTAGATTCAGATATCAAATATAGCAATATTCGCTTCATATTCGATCATTTTACAAGTCTAGTATTGATTGAAAATGATCTTTTTTTTACTAAATTCGGATGATACAAGTCATGTATTCTATAATAACTCTAACTGCTACATGGAGAATAAGAAAAGATGAGTAATATACTAATATTGTCGTTGGACTTTCCTTTGAGGAAATGCAGGACTTAATATTTTGAGTGTTCATTTTAAAGTGAAAAATGGGATAACTATGATAAATTCGAAGTATGTATTTGGAAAGGCATGACTGTTGTGTATATGAGAAACATTAATTTTGGTAAATGCTAGAGTATGTGATTCTATCTAGGAAATTTTTTTCTAGTGTTGATGATTTATGATACATGGTATGAGAACGGAAGATATTTTCTTAAGGTGACTAGATGACTATGAGAACAATATATGGAGTGCATCTCTCTACATTGAAGGTAAGAACACCATGATTTATGGATATGTCACATGATAAATGATCCTGGCCTTAAATCCTCATCTCTAGAAGTCCAATTCCATAAGAAACGAACCATGAGGAAATGATTAGTGTATAATAATATATATTTTGTCTTGAGACATATCAAAGATCTAATATTATGTCATTTTGTTTTAATGTAATGTACTTGATATGAGTACATGTTGGTAGAGAGGTTGAGTGTCCTAACTAAGCCCCTTCTTGTAACCACATGGTGGACCAATGTCTATTGCATCATAGGATGGTTGGCTAAACTCTTAACATAATGGCAGTAGGTCACTGATTTGAGAACAAGGCATATCCACTTCTATATGTTGAGGTATGAGCTAAGTAGATTGATCTAAGTAGATCGACATGTGATAAATAACAGAGGATGAGACAAGTATCTGAAATCATGTTTCTTGTATTACCATTGCATTTTATCCCTCAATTATATGGTTCATTCTTAATTAATTTAAAAAATAGAAATGTTTGTGTACACTAATGCTCAAACCTGACCTATTATTGGGGTTATATTATCCTTAAATTTTAGTATAATATATACTTTTATTTTTGTAGTTTAAGAGGATAGGTTTTTGTGTAACATTGATTTTTTGTGAGCTACAGGTGCCTATTGGTAGCTTGCAGGTCACAACTAACCCTGGGACAAAGTCAATACCGACCTAGTGGGATTGATACGAACCTAGTTTTGTTGTTGTGGCCCTAAGATAGGTAGATGACATCCCATTCCAATTAGCTATAGACCATGTTCGATTGTTGCATACCTAAGAAAGATTGTTGCTCAGGGATGGCATGTTGTTGCAAGTTGTGTTTCTACCAAAATTATGTAAAAGGGTTCTTTTTGCAATTTTTAATCAAACCATCCTGTATATGTGGAATCATAACATCCTAACCGTTCTTTTGATTGTCCTTGAGTTGGAGAAGGTGTTTTGAGCTATAGAAGATGTTTTTGGCTAAGTTCGTGTTGTATGTTGGTGATATTGGTGGTTCTATGAATATCAAAGCTTTGGAATCATCATTCTTACCTAGAAGAGACTTGTTATAAGTAATGTTCTTCCTCTTTCCTCATATTTTCACAATGTTTTTACTCTACATTTATTTTTCTAATAGTTCTTCTTCATCCATAGTAACAACTAGGTTCTTTAAAAATCTTCTATTTTCTCCTTCTTTGGCCTAGTTGGAGCTAGTATATGCAAAGTTGGATGTTAGGGGCTTGTTGGGTGGAGCTTAAATGCTAGGGTCTCATGGTCCTTCTTTTTAGAATCATGATATACCCTAATGAGTGTTATATGGATTCTACTGAGTAATCATTTTGATGCAATTTTTATCTATAATCACATAATCTTATTAATTACATGTTACATTACCTTGAAATGGAATTTTAGGATGGTTTTGAGTGGAATCATAGGAAATTTGAAATTACCTTCTTTATATACTAACTTTCTATCATAAAGAAACAAGTTGATTTTTTCTATACCTTATGGCTAAAAATTATGTTGTTATTCCCAAAATTTCCCTAAATTCACAATGTTGGTAATTTGAAAGTCTTATCTTTTTACACTAAAATGGAAGAATCTTTTGATGAAACTTTATATAAATGATCTTATTTCTTTGACATGATATTACAAGAGTTTATGGTGTCCTTTGATCTCGAGTTGTGATGTTGAATATGTATGGATGCATGGTGGAAATGTTGTGTATGTATGTGATGGATATAAAATAGAGTTTTTTATACTTCATATACTTAAATTTCTTGATTTTTAGTAGGAAGTTAAAATTTAATTTCTTTACCACAAAAGATGAGTAATTGTTCTAATTACTAAGAGAAACCATAGTCATGAAGTTGCATGTGTATCATATAACTTTTCCATTGTTTGAAATTTGGGGAAGTGAAATATGTATCCTCATCATGATCCAAGGATAATGAGAAGGTACTCAAAGTCATATACTATTGAGTAGGAAAAAGCTAACCTATGAGGTATGATCCCCATGACACTTTGATTTGCCCATAGTTTTTTGTGCGGTCAAGGGCATAGATCTTGTTCTTTATATGGTATACATGCAAATATGACTAAAAAGATGTGAATATGAAATGATATATGTGATATATGTAGGTCTCATGAATTGGGTACCTAGGTAGACATATTGTTTTATGTAGGTCTCATGGATATGGTTTCTGCTTTTTACGCCCGCTACGACGGAGGTATGGTAAGATCTTAGTGAAATGGTATAATCCTAAGATAACATGGGATAAGGGGCTTCACAAAAATATCTAGTAAATTTGTATGGCATTAAAATTATTATGAATTAAAAAATTCTTTTAATAGATATGTTTAGCAATACTTGTATATTTACTTCTTTGTATATATCTTATACTAACTTTTCCTATATAACATATCTTATAGATGTTACCTTATATTATTTAATTTCCTAATTCAATATATGTAGTGCATCTTGAGTACTTAAGTTCCTTACAAAATCTTTATATGTTACTAGGACTTCTTCCCTTACCATGACTTTGGTCTCACTCTCATGGTTTATCACCCTTTTTATGTTCCCAACACCTTTCCCAAGGGTTTGTTAGAGAGGAGTCTCAATCCCCAAGGTTTTAGTGATATGAAGGAGTGGATACTTTTCCTAGTGGTATCTTCGAGTCTTCCATGCAAAGTTCATTCTTGGGCATAGCTTTTTATATAGCGATGTATCCATGAATAATTTTTTGTTTTATGTCTTACATTCTATGTATGTGTTGCAAGTAACATGTATGTATTCCTTTGACATAAATTGGTTGTCCCTTCGGTCACATATGGGTAAATGTTGTATTTTACCCCCAAACATGAATATGATTGGGCCTTTATTCAGTCCCGCATGATAATCTTGTTTGGAACATTTAATTGATCATATTCTTTCATTCTTTGTTGGGTGATATTAGTTAAGATCGATCAAATGTTGATTTTTTTTCCTTTTGTTATGTTGCCATCAGACCTAGGGGTGTTCTTGTGCACTATTCTCAAGTCAGTTTTCATAAGGTAGATAACTAAAAAATTCACATTATATTCCATTCACAGCTAGCTTATGGATCTTTTTTTTATTGAATATATTTTATATATGTCCAAACTAGTTATCATGTTGTTAGAAGATACATTGTTGTTGTACTTCTATATGCCTATAATCAAACCAAATTGGTAAAGTTGAATTACAAAGGGATTTAGTATCAAATTTATTTTGGCTTGATCTATTTCTGCTAATGTTATAGCTTTGTTTGTTATAATAACTACACGATATGTTCCTGGTTCAGATGGAAGGGAGTTACAAGCATGATGTTAACATAATTGAAAATGATGTAAAAATACCTTTACATGTAGGATTTCATCTAGAAAGAAATAAAAAGGCATAATGTCTAGGGAAATTCATTAGAAATAATTTAGGACATCTCACAAATAGAAATGATGCACATACATTTTGCTCAACAAGGAAGAGATATCAAAAAGCTCCATCATGAACACTTTTAAGGTTAATAAGCAAGTATTTTGAAATTTTAGCCCATAAGTACTTCAAAGAGAATAACATTAGGGACTAGAATTGTCATTAAGAGATTAAGGGATACTAAAAATATCATATTTACATGTTGTTCATCCAAAACAATTCATAATTTTTCACCTTTTTAACATTTTAGGCACATTTAGGGTAAGATTAGGGTTTGTAAATGGTTTGCAGGAAACATAAGTTACTAGGTGTTACATAAATAGACAATAATGGATTAAAACTTGAGTTACACACATTCAAGCCACAAATTAGATCATGTACCCATGATGAGACGTTTAAAGAAGCTCCTTCAAGCAAGCTATAGGGTAAACAAGGAAAAAAGAGGAGAAAAGAAGGTGCTTTAACTGATAAGCAAGTTTCCACCACAAAAATCCATGGATTTTGGCCAAAGGAATAAGATGATAGGAGAATAGAAAGAAAAAATGAAGTATAGGAGATATCTTATGTGGGTTAAGGCCAGGATATTATATATCAAGCTTGTAAACACCTTAGGAAATCTTGATCATCCCCATGCATCAACATGCAATCTTTGATCCACTTCTAATGAAGGTATCGATCTCCAAGGGTGATCTATCTAGGTCCAAGGCTCCAACACTCAACCAATAGAGCCTTAATGTGGAGGGGTTTGAGCGAGGTTCTATATATATAGGTAAAAGACTCAAATGACTAGAACAAACCCACTTCAAGTGAGCTACCGAGGGGTAGAATAGACTAGGGCATCGAGGCTATATGTACCAGGTTGTGTCAAGTTACCCTTATAATTGTAAGTGTCGAAGCTTTATATCAAGGGTATACATGCCACAAAATTTCAAGGCGTAGGCTAAAATGGACAAGGTAACAAGTGTTAGGAACCTATCAAACCCAATCTAACCTCCACTTCTTGGCCTCCCTAGGTATCAAGGTTACCCATTTCAAGGGTCACCTATAAAAGTACCCTATTGAGGGTCAATTTACCAGGATATATTGAATATCGTTACTTGACCTATCTAGGTCAAATGAGCAAGGTTCTAGGGTCAACCAAGTGTCAATTTACTAGGATCTATTGAATATCATTACTTATTCTATCTAGGTCAAATGAGCAAGGTCTCTAGGGTCAACCAACAAAAGATATTAATGTTCACACATGATCTCCTATCAAAACATACTTATATTCATGCCTATTAAGGTCTAAGGTGACCTACCAAGATAAACCTCTACACTACCAATAGACCCTTAATAACATAATTATTATGGTTGTAAAGGACCAAAACCTATCAAGGTATATAAATATTTGGTGAAGGTCACTCTCCATGTACACTTATGCTTGTTTTAGGGTTAGAAACCATAAGATGAAACACCATAAAACCAAGTTCAAAGTTTATCAAAAATGTAAAATTATGAGGTAAAACATGAAATTTAATAGTCTATACTCAATTATTCAATTAGGTTCCCAATAAAGATTAATTTGCATGCTAAATCACAATTGTACATCAGCAAATATGGTGCAATTGAAGTTAGATTAGAGTCATTTTCAACCAATTTCTTCCTATGCTTGATATTTTTAACACAATTTGCAATCCAACCCTCATTTGTTATGAACTTACAATTTAGTCCACATCCTATAAGGAAACATGAAATTTGGGCAAATAAAATGCAATTTGTTTCAATTTAGTTTCACTTAATCAATTGATGTAACAAATAAATCAAGAATTTACTTAGGATAATAAAGAAATATTAATGTGAAATCATGGTTAATCTAGGGTCTAGAAGAACTGTCATTGGTAGCAAAGGGTTTTATCTTCTATATATATAAAGCATAGGAAAGAAGTGAGTTGAGAAAGATTATGAATATGTAAAAAAGTAGAATGAAAAGTTGTATAAGCATCCTTAAGTGAGTAATTCCCTTAGTATTAAAATCACTTGACAAAGCACTGGTTTACAAACTAAAGATGAATGAACCAGCTCATGTCACACAAAGTCTGTTTCCTAGAGACACCTTATGCACACTGTAAGGCCCTTCTAACTGTTGATGGAATTTTCTTTCAGATTCATGATTTTACATGACCCTGAGTACTCTCCTTCTTGAAAGTGACACATACATACTTTCTTAGAAAATTATCTATTCAATCTGGATTGATAACAAGTGGTGGTGGAGATCTTGGAGCTTTTGTTCCACTAGTACATTGAGGGAGTATATGCCATTCTCAACCCATTCAACATTGAAATGTTGGTCTCTTGTAGGACTCAGAGCGATGTAATTTCCACCTCCTTTGGCAGAACTAATCCATCCCATAGAATAAATAATAAGAGGTGAATTGTTTTGATTTCCTGATAGAAGGGCAAGATGCCCAAAGAGCTAGATTTTGTCGTTTAAGCAAATTTGAATATGTGTATGCCATCTTTGGCAAGATCTTGATTATAAATATTGTTGGCTGCTTCCTCTGCATTGTTCATGTTTGGTCAGTATGGAGATGATCAATGGATCATGATCTTAAGATGATAACCCATGGATTATTCTATCCTTTGTGATGAAAATGGCTCCATTCTTAAAGATGATCGCATGTCATATGTTGCATTAGCAGATGATGTTGTTGTAGATGAACTTGATTACTTGACTTATAGTGACACCATAAAATGAAGCATCATCCACTAACTTATTGAAGTATTCTATGAACACCACAATGAAAGAATGATTGTTTATGACTTTAGGTGTAGCTTCTCTACAATGTAAATTCTCCATACTGAGATTAATCATAGTGTTCATGTAATGTTCAGATGTACCGATAGAGCATGAATGTAGTTCACATGGAATTAGCAACTTTTTGAACTTTTAGATGGATTGACAACAATTAATCTTTATTATGCTCCAAAAGTATCCCATAAACATGTTATTCTTTTAAACCAAGCTACCGTTCATGTGGATGCCATAAGATCCACCATGTAGTTCATTAGTGTATATGCTTTGTGATGGATAACACAACATACAACTATCAGTTTGTATGAACTTTGATATAATTGTCGACTCTCAAGACATATTTCATGGCTAGTTGTTTGATTGTATTCTTATCATACCTTGTGGAACCGTTAGTGAAACGATGTCCTTTGAGGTATTGTTTAATGTAAAATTACCTCAAAGCATCTTCAAGTTCTTCTTCTGATTCTATATTCATGTGATATGTTGGTTATAAACACATTCTATCACTTTTATTGCATCCTTTTAAGTCATTACTTAAGAACAGTTTGTTATTATTCCCTACTTTTAGAATTATTTGTATTAGTTTAGATTTTCTCTTCTCAATTGCAGTTTTTGTTAGGATTGCTTGGATTTTATAGGAAAATGACCCAATCACTACAAATCCTAAAAAGACTCAAGAATTAGAGGCTTCACTTGCACATTCAGCCTCCCAGACTTTCAGTTTGATGGAGTGACATCCCAGTCACTCGACTCACATGCAAGAATTGGTCAAGCCCAGAAAATCCAACCGATGGGCTGCATTCTAGTTGATTGACTCGCCAACAAGAATCAGTAAAAATTAGAATTGAGAAGGCTTATTGTTAAAGATGAAATGACTGATTGATCACCAACCGGTTGAATAACTTACCTTCAGGTCAAATCTAGCATTATAGACAATCGATCGACTGGCGTCCAAGTTAATTAACTCGCCAACAAGACTCAGTCAAACTTTGAATCAAGAAGGATCATTATTATAGTGAATTTACCAATTGATCATCAATCGATCGACTGACGTACCTTTGAGCTGAGGCATACATTTAAGCCAATCGATTGAATAGGCTTCCTGCCAACCAATTGTCATCATGAGCCAAGTCAACCCAGCCATTTCCAGGAGCAATGTTTAGGGTTTCAAGCCTCATTCCCTCCTATAAATAAAGGGGATTCCAAGCACAAAGGACCCATATTTTACACTTCATTCTTGGCCTTCTTAGAGGCCCCCTTGGGTGCACAGAGCATAGACGGGACAAAAGGAGCCACCGTCATCCTCACGGGGATTGCTTCATTGTTGCATCTTGGCAACCTGACTCTTTCTATCCCTATCCTTAATTCTACACCTATTTCTATTATGTCTGAGTAGTTTCTCTATTGGGGCATGTGGAGTAACCCCATATCCCGTTCTTTACTTGGGATATATTTGACTCCAAAATATTACTAATGAAATGTTCTTTCTTCTGATTTATGGCACATATTCCTTGTTTAGATTGATTATATCTTTGCTGGGTGATGAGATCACTAATCCCAACAAGGATGAATCCATAGTCTCTTGATGAGATCAACTGATAGAGTCTATGATTAATATTTTCATTTTATCTTATCTATTATAACTCATGGTGATGAGATCTTGATCCATGGGTTGGAACTCTGATAGAAGATTGTGAGTTCTTGACAAGATCAATGATAGAACTTACTGGATGGTTGAACAAGGATCAATAATTGCCGAGATCCCATGTTTGAGAGAAGTCTGACCTTTGTGAGATTTGTTCTCTGTACAGACACAAATCCACATGATCTTTAATTAATCATTAAAATTAAGGAGTTGAATCAGTTGAAGTGAAAACATGGTATGTGGTGGTAATACTCTAGATCCCCAACTCTTAACATTTGGATGCAAATCGAAGTTAACTAGTTTTTGTTCTTCACATTAAATTTCTTATTTAGCTTTAGTCACTCTCTTCAAAGTTGGATCTTAAATATTGTTCATTGCAATCAATTTGAATAAAACTCATAAAAATGTTGCCCCATGGGATTGATACCTTTTTATACTAAAATTAACTTGCTTGTTTACATGTTAGTTGATAGCCTTAAAAGGTTAAACTCTAGGGAATAATTTTTTCTAGTGAATTTATTGTGCTGAGAATGCACATCAGTTGGATGGGGAAGCACTCACACTTCAATAGTGAATTTGTCATCTTTCATCATTCAGTAAAAAATATAGGATAGATAAGGCGTATGCAAATACATCCTTGCTCCTGCATATGAAGGTAAACACGATGGATTTATACTCCAATACGAAGGATTTCAAATACTCTTGATATGAAACTTGTATCTTTTTTTGCTTTCTCTAGTTTAGTTTGTTGACATTAGAATGGCAAGTAATAAATATATGAAAATGGGTAGAAAATGAAATCATCATTGTTTTGCCACTTGAATTTTGAGATACATGTTTCATATTTCAAAGATGTTATTGGTGGATTAAAAATGAGTTTCTTGGCCACATTTAATAAGCAATTCACCATGGAGGGTCTTCTAACACAATCTCAATTTGTGATCCCCCTTTATTGACATAATTTTTGAATTCAAGTTTCCATCTCATGATCTAATTGATCTTGTCAATTTTCAACATAATTTTTGAATTCAAGTTTCCATCTCATGATCTAATTGATCTTGTCCTTTTTCAATAACAACCTATTGAATGCCTTCATTTGGGAATTCGAAATTCTATTTCATGATCTCCAATAGAAGATTAGCATCCTGGTAATCAACTAGTGCTTGGCATTTGATAGGTTTCATGGGAACATGATGTCAAATTAAGATAAGAGAACCTACCATTTGACATTTATACATGCGTGAATTGGAGGCTCACATAATATTTGATACGTTCATATCATGTGACCAATTGTAATATGTATCTCAAAAGTAATGATGTATATTCTTAGATGCTAGAACACATACTCAAAACAACTTTGCCTATATAATATAGTATTTTAAATTCATTGAATTTCTTTTTGTGGCAATACATGACTTGTTCCATATGCATTTCTTTTCTCTTTTGGTTCAAGACACCTCCATTGGTTAGTCTTTAATATATGGATGCAATATAAGATGACATTTAGGTCTTAACAACATGAGAACTAGTGTATTCTTATGAGGATATGGACATGATAGTGGGGCACTCACTTACTCAACCAAACAAAAGAAAAGACACCTGATTATAAATACCATCATAAAATTTTTGCCAAGAATAACACTCCAGTTCATTCATTATGTATGTCCAAAACACAAAAATTTTAGCATCAGAATACAAAATATATGACTATTAATTTTCTCAATCTAAAATAGTTGTTCACCACACAAGGTATTTATAAGGAAAAATTAAAGCAAGTAAACTAATTTGCTAATGAGTCGTAGAAGGCAATGTTTCTAATTCAATATATCTACACGATCATCTTCTCTTAGGAATGATGAGGTTTGATTTCAACTACATTAAATTATTCTTCACCTACAAGGTTGGAAACACCTCAACAATAGAAGAACAGATGGAAACCTTATCAGAGGAAAGCTAGTATGTGAATAAAATATTTATTGTACAATATATGAGTAAAGGACATCAAAGTTTAGTATAAGGGTTACCAGTGAAAGGAGGGAAGTAGATATATCCAGTTGTATGTCAAGAGAAACTTTTTTTATTATGATTTTTAGTTATATGAAGAAGCATTAATGTCCCACTTTTTAATTTTTGCCTTACAATAAAATATAGAGAACAATAATGGAATCAATCAAATCAATTCAATTGTATGCAGATTAAAAATTAGAAAGCACTTCCACAGTTTGTGCTTGGTAAGGAGGTGAGAGATTCTACACTCTTTTATGTAGCTGTATATATTAGGTGAGAGAACCTAGGGTAAGGTGAAAGCACCAATCACCCACATGTTGAAAAATTTGTATAATGGTATCCAACCCCATAATGTACCACTACAAATAGGT
This sequence comes from Alisma plantago-aquatica, assembly GCA_963693085.1. Classification (NCBI taxonomy): domain Eukaryota; kingdom Viridiplantae; phylum Streptophyta; class Magnoliopsida; order Alismatales; family Alismataceae; genus Alisma; species Alisma plantago-aquatica. The sequence continues at coordinate 839,418,616 of OY856410.1, read as the reverse complement.
AACATCATCTAACAAATATGAAATGAAATTAATGGGGAGGCAAGATAAATTCACTCAGATTATACCACTAGTTTAGGGTTTCTATTTAAGCAACAGAACAATGTAATGACACTGTGCAATGAACAATGTAATCAAGTGAAAATTAAGTAAACATATGCACTATACATCATATTAAGGATTCAATTTGCACTTGTGCATAAACAAGAATCAATATCAATTTCAATAGAGTATTCTCAACCAAGACCAATTTGATAAAATAAATGTACTTTCAAGTAGAAATGCAAAAATCATATCAAGAGAGAGAGAATACACAAGGTATTGTCTAATATGATTCAAATGGGAGTGTGACATATATTTAGAGAAAGAAAACACATAATTTTCCTATATGATTCATAAGGGAGTGAGCCATACCTCAAAAATGTGTCTCAACTGTCAACGTCCAAAGCTAGATAAAAAATGGTACCTTAGTCTATTACTACATCTACATAGACGGAGCGGGCGGCGGGCGATAGGGTAGGCGATCGTGAGGCGATCAGGCGTCGGCGTCGTCGTCGTCGCGCCCAATCACCGGTGCGGCACTCCGCCCCCGGTGGTCCACGTTGTCTGTGATGCGGGGGAGATGAGCGGCGCCCGTCCTGGGTGCGGGAGCCAAGAGTCTCGGGGAAGTAGCAGAGCTCGGGAGGCCGTCGCTGGGAGAAGAGCTGTGTTGGCGGCGCAGGCAGTTCAAGTCGACGACATCCTTCCGGACGTCAGGGTGCTGATGCAAGCCGAGTCGAGGCCATCGGCGATCAACATGGTGGAGCGTAGAGAGCGTTCGGATTCTCGTGGAGAGGCGCAGGTGCAACTGCGGAGGGATGCGAGCATGCCAAGGCAGATGTGTACACCTCCTAATCCATCAGTGCGAGTGCAGATGGAGAATCACACGACGCAACAACATAGACTGGCATCTATTGTCCGCGTCCCACGCGTGGACGAGGAGCGGCAATACTACGGAAGGGGCAGCAATGCTATGGACAACAGAAGCCTCACGTTAAACCCTAATCGGAGGGTTGAAGATGATCGACCGACAATGAGAAAGGAATTCTTTGATGATAGGCGCACGCAGATGAGTGGTGTCCCTTGGGACGCGTACTACAGATGTTTGGAGAAAGGTCACTGGAAGTCACAATGCAATCGTGAGAAAGTATGCTACAAGTGCCGCAGGCCGGGTCACCTTGCTCGGAGATGTACTGCTGATTCAAGCTTTCGTCATCCTTCCCCCCCCCCCCCGGATATCACATCAAGGACTGTGTTCCCACCCTTGCACGTGGGTATACCGGCTCGTGGTGCACCTCAGCATGTCCCGAAGAGAATAGCTGTTGATCTAGGGCCGGATGATGATGAACGTAAAAGAAAGGATCAAGCTTTGCGCAAGGCAGTGGAGATATGCTGGCCACCCCAGGTGTCTTGGACGGAGCTCTCTCCTTTTCTGAAGAATGTGTGGAAGCATGCCATTGATCTTTACATATTTTCTAAGCGTAAGGCAGTCGTTTTTTTCGGCAGTGTGAAGGAAGCACAGGATGCTGCCAATTCAAAGATGTTGGGGTTCAAAGGTTTTGATATTAGCTTGCATAGCATGGAGGAAGGTGAGAGATGTGCTAGAAAGGAGGCAATATGGTTCTGGATTGAAGATTTACCTATTGTATGTCGGGATGACAAGGCGATAGATCACATTGTGAACAGCTTTGGGAGGTTGGTAGTGGCTTCTGGATGGATGAGAGGACCTGATGACATTGCTGGTATACTGGTGTTAGTTGAAGCTTTCAATGAAGATGTACCTCAATATGTCACTTTGACATATGGGAACAGAAGGTCTAGCGTGCACTTGCAGATGGTAGCTCGGGGGGAACCTGGTTCAAGCCTTTTCTCGCTGACGGAAGTTGGTCATGACCTTGACATTCCTTTGCATGCGTTGGCTGTTAATCGGAATGGAGGCATAGCGGGATGTGCTTCTGATGAGGGACAGATGATGATAGTGCATGAAAGGGGAGATGATGAGAATTTGCAACATGAGAAGGAACAGCAGATGCCGCCACAATCTGATCCATGCGGTGAGGAAGCTGAGTGTTCTATACAGCAGGTTGGCCCACGTAGGATTGTGTTTGATGAAGATGGTGCGAGGAAGATGCTGCATGATAGAAGCCTGTGTGATTACATACACATAGGCAATGAGGAAGATGGTAGTTATCGTGAAGATTTCGGCCGTGAGGAGCGTATGGGACAGCGAGGACGTATGGGTAATTCACACAAAGTTGTTCATAGAAGAAGGTTATCTGAGGGTGAGCTTCCTTTTGCTTATGAGGATCGGGAGGACAGAGATAGGAATTTCTGAAGGAGGCAGTGTTTGTTGTTGCTTGTTTAGTCCATGGACTCAAACTACCTTTTCTGGAATATTAGGGGAGCGGTGAATAATAAGATGAGAAGAGTCTTGGGTAGGTTATGCAGGAGGCATAAACCCAGGATTGTGTGTATTTTTGAGCCTTTCTTACATGCTCGGGTGGCGGAGGAACTTCTAGACATTGTTAATCTGGATTGGACGACTGATAACGAAGCTATGCGGATAGCACTCTCAAGCCGGAGGTTGTGAAATGTCATAGGCAGCATGTGACGATGAGATGTACTGATGAGAGGAGTAATACCTTTTTTGTTACTGCGGTCTACGCAAGTTGTAGCTACGTGTGCAGGCGGCTTCTTTGGGATGATGTTCTTGAGATGTCGGGTATCATTGGTGATAGTAGTTGGCTTCTTGCAGGTGATTTTAATATCATTAGAAGTGATCAGGAGAAGAGAGGGGGCAACAACAGGAGCTTTTAGGAAATTGTTGATTTCAACACTTTTATCCAGAGCGGTTATTTTAAGGAGACGCAGTTTGAGGGCAGCAGGTTCACATGGGTCAATAAGCAGTACAATACGCCTACTATCTGGGAAAGACTTGATAGAATTTTGCTGAATGATACTTGGGCAGCTCTGCGACCGGATTCCTGTACGAGTCATCTTACTCGTTATAGAGTGTCGGATCATTGCCCGATTTTGTACAAGTCTGGAAATTTGGCTTCTGTCAGAAAGAAGAGTTTTTTTGCTTTCATGAAGATGTGGCTGCAGCATGAGGAGTGTATGAAGATCATTGCGGATACTTGGGATGATTCCAGAGAGGGGCACCCGTCAAATGTTTTTTATTATAAGCTTAAGAGAATGCGAGTGGCTCTAAAGTCTTGGAGCAGGAAGACTTTTGGGGACGTAATCCAAAAGATCCTAGATCTAGAGGATGTGGTCCATGTTACCCAATCTGCCTTTGATGAGTACCCTTGCACGGCCAATGAGACTGCTTTGAGGATTGCGGAGGTTGAGCTTCAAGAGGTTTTAGATGTGCAGGAGAATGTATGGAAAGAGAAGTCCCGGATCCAATGGTTGAATGACAGTGAGCGCAATTCTAGATTTTACCATGCTGTTGTGAAGTCCCGTAGAAAGAATAAGAGAGTTAGATGCATCATTCTACCATCGGGGGAGAGGGTGACTGACCCGCAGAAGATTGCGTCGTGTGCTGCTGATTTCTATAGGAATGCTTACAGCGAGATGGTACCTCATGATGATGATGTTCTGGAGGATTTTCTAGCTTGTATTCCGGAGGCTGTGTCTATGGATGATAATATGTCTCTTACTGCTATTCCTAGTGAGACCGAGGTGTTTGATACTATGAGCCAAATGGACAAGTTCTCTGCTCCTGGTCTTGATGGTTTTACTATTCCTTTTTATATGGCTGCATGGGAGTATATTAAAGATGATTTTATGAGACTCGCTGAAGCTTTCTTCCTTAGACAGAATTTCCACCGTAGTTTGTTTTGTTGTCGTATTGTGCTTATTCCAAAGAAGGACAATCCGACGATCCTAGAGAAGGATTTCCGCCCGATTTCTATAGAGAATGTGGCGTTGAGAATTCTTGCACGTGTTATTAGTAACAGGATGGTTTCTTTGATGCCGGCTTTGATTTCTGAGGAGCAGGCGGCGTTCATTAGAGGGAGGGAGATCACTCACCATGTCCGTTTGGTGAAGGAGCCGATGCATGACATTTACTATGGGGGTGAGAGGCCGAACATCATGATAAAGCTTGATATGTCCAAGGCGTATGATCGGATTAAATGGGATGTCCTGGAGCGGATTATGGCGAGGTTCGGTTTTGTCAAGGAGTTCATCGAGTTATGTCTCAGTTTCTTCTCTAATTCCTGGGCAACGGTTACGATTGGGGAAGAGTCCTCCGGTTTTTTTCCTTTGCTTAGGGGGCTGAAACAAGGTAATGCCATCTCTCCCTTTCTGTTCATTCTGTTTGAAGAAATCTTATGCAGAACGATTGCGCTTATGGGGGACTTAAGGAGAGTGGCTAGGTTTCGTACTAGGGGAAATGGGATCCCTCCTCTTTTTCTGAGTTATGCTGATGATATTATGATCTGTGTGAATGCTACTCTTAACACGATGGATGAGATTCAGGTGCTTCTTTCTATGTATGAGAATGCGTCGGCTCAGAGGATTAACAGGTTGAAGTCTTCTTGTGTGGTGGGCAGCAAAGACCTGGTTACTAAGATGGGTATTGGCACAGCTATTCAGATGGATAATGTGGTTGATCATTTTGTATACTTGGGAGTGCCGATTAGAGCTGGAAGGAATCTGATTTCTGACTTTGATTATCTTATTCAGAAGGTATCTCATAAGATTGCTTCATGGAAGTCCAGGCTTTTATCTTTTGCAGGCAGGAAGCTTTTGATTGCACATGTGTTATCTTCTACTATGGTGTATACGGCGACTTCTATTGGTATTCCTGATGGTATTGCTTCTCGTCTTGATGCCATGTTCTCTAAATTCCTTTGGGCGGACCGTGCAAATGTCCACAGGAAGGCTTGGGTCAGCTGGGACAGAGTGGCGGTTCCTATGAAACAAGGTGGTCTTGGGTTGTCTACTACTCGCAGCATCAACAACGCCTTTGTGGCCAAGGCGTGTTGGGAGATGATTGTTGGAGACACTGTTTGGGCCAAGTTCTGCAGCGCCAAGTATGCAAATAGAGTGCCTGGTCGTTCAACTTTATATCCCCATCATCTGAAGTATAGGTCGACTGCGTCTCCTTACTGGAAGAAAGTTTGGAACATGTTCCCGAACATATATCCTCACTGCCACTGGATTGTTGGAAAGGGTGATTTTCCGTTTTGGGACTTCTTGTGGTGTGATGAGAGGTTGTTTGGTCACACAAGGTTTAACAGTGACCGCAACCAACCTTTTTTGGTGCGTGATTTCTAGATTAATGGTAGTGGTTGGGATTGGCCATCCTTACAGCAGGTCCTCGACGAGCATGGAGTGGAGCTTATTAGGAAGGCGGGTCAACAGGTATCAGACACGGATGATTATCCCATTTGGATACCGGATTTGAGAGGACAGTTCTCCGTTCGCTCTGTTAAGACGATTTTGGGGAGTTCAAGTTATGATGGACTGCATGGGCTGCACAAGATTTGGCACGTAAATTCACCTAAGGCGTGTGCTTTCATCTGGAAGATGATGAAGAATGTTGTTCCTACTGATGAGAACGTGGCCAATTGTTGTATTGCTCTTGCGTCACGGTGTGATTGTTGTGATGAGCCAAGTGTGGAAGACGTTGATCATCTTATGTTTCATAGTCAGATTTCCACATCTTTCTGGACCAGGTTCACTGAGATTACGGATTATCCTGCTCCCACGGATCGGATGTCTTTGATTGATGCTTGTTCTTTTGGTAGTTCTGGCGATTTGCAGCTGTGGCTTGTGGCGTGCATGGCCACCTTTATTCCTTATTGTATTTGGCGGATGAGGTGTGCGGCTAGATATGATAATAGGAAGATTATCTAGAACAGGGAGGTGGATTGGTTGATTTACCAGATTAACGCCTTGCTGAAGTAGAAAAGATTCAACCGCATAGCTGATTCTTCTTTTCATAACAGGATTAAGGCCTATGGGGTGGAGGATCCTATGTACAGGTTGAAGGAGATTAGTCTGGTGAGGTGGATGAATCCTGACATTTATAATCTGAAGCTGAACATTGCGGTTGGGCAGAACCGTGATATCTATAGACGTAATAGATGGTGGATGGCTGGGATTGTTAGGAACCATCATGCTGCTATTTGTCAGATTTCTAGAGCTTGGTTGATGGCTGATTGTTACCAGATGGCGCTTGTTCAGGCGTGCGTTGTTGGGTTTAAGCTTGCGGAAGATCAGTTTTCACACGTTTCTAGTGTGGATATTGATGATCGTTCGGTCTATGGTATGTTGTGGGGTGATGATGTTGCACCGTGGAAGATCGTAAATTTGGTTAAAGAGGTGAAGGAGATCATTGCGGAGAGGGACATCACTGGATCGTTAGTGCATAAAGTTATCAATTCGATCCCGAAGGAGATAGGGAGATGGGGTATGCATTTGACTGAGCCGCTTGTTGTTTCTGATATGAGGGTTGTTCCTAGCAGGATTAGGGGCATGGTGCTTCTTGAGAAACATAAGACGCCTTATGTTGTGTTGCGGAGAGAAAGATAAGAGGGGTTTTGGGTCCGGTTGTGCGGTCTAATATGTTGTGTGATGTGTGTTGGTGTGATATGTGGGGTTTTACCTGCGTTTCTGCAGGAGATGTATGTTTGCTTTTGATTGTGCCCACACGAGGGGAGTGGGGTGAATAGATGGTCCCCTGGCTTAATTAAAAAAAAAAGTCTATTACTACATTCTAATATAAAATCTTTAATAAATATGTATATTTTGAACCATACATTATGTCAATGTCCAAATCTAGATCAAAACATGCTACCTTAGTCTATTATTACATTCAAATATAAAAATGTTTAACAAATATCTATTTTTTGAACCATACATTATCAAATTTATTTTCATTGGATATAGGCTATGAATTATATATAGTTCGGTCAAAAATAATTTTCAAATTCAGACAAGTATTAAGTTGTATTTTTTAGGTAAATAGATAATTATTTATTAACTTTATAGAATAAAAAAATTATAGATTTATTACTTGGATAATACACAAAAAATATTACAATTATTTCATCTCACCTCTTAAAGCCTTATCTTCTTGACTAGCTTATATGTTGCTAACCCTAACACAATACTCATTATTAGAGAATTAAATAAAGATCAAATTCCCTAAAACACCCATGACCAACTTGACACATTTAAACCAACATGTAATCCTCCTCCTAACATGTTAGGCCATGATCTTCCTTGATTATTATATCATGTAATGAAATCTAGAACACGAAAAATCTAAAAAGAATGGAACAAAAACCCTATACTCAATTTACAAACCATAAAGGAAGGTTTTCCAATAGATCTTTGAGACACTTATGATCTCACACAACCTGGATAAAGGGCTAGGAGGTGTCCAGATATTTTACCAACTCTTCCACCATTGTTGTCTAGAGGGTGGTAGACTTGAGAGGTGCATTCTCAAATCACCAAATGAGAATAGGAGTCTCAAAAGTGATAAAAAACCAAAACCAAGGTCAACCATGCAACAACTGAATAAAATTACCAAAATAAGTTATAAATTCCATGAATGATTTCACATAATAGTAGAACAATCAATAAAAAGGGCAAAGTCAAGGAAGTACCTTGACGATGAGAATTGGTGGCATGAACAACTTACCGAAGTTACTTTGTATAACCCTAGGTGGCCACCATAGGAAGGGTGGATAACAAGGATATGATCCATGATGATCGAGTGTGAAAGAGATACAAAACAAGTTGAAGGTGGTTTTTTAGATGTTTTAAGGGTATTATAAATATGCAAGTAGGTCTAGGAGGATAGGAAGCATGATGGTTCTCATAAAAAGGGGAAAGAGGAACTCCATCATGGACTGGGATATTTGGGACACAAATCTTGTTCCAATTAGGGATCTAGTAGATTGGTTTCTTTCTAGGGATGTGGAGAGAAGAATATTTTAGGATGAGGAGGAGAAGAGAGATAATGGAAATTAGTTGTAGTAGTGTGAGAATTCTTGTGTGTTGGGGACTCAAGGTAGAAGAAAGGTCCTGCGCCTTCAGATTGACTCATACACAACAAGGATACATCATGACCGTCCACTGATCATCATACGAGTAAGGGAGACGTCAACTTAGGATAAATTTTAGAAAAAATCACTTGACGACAATTTAATAGAAATTCCAATATCAATTAAAATAAATATAGCCAGATTCACCTGGGGATTGCATAGATAAGAATTATCTTCTCTAATTAATTGCGATAGTTAGCAATATCCATTTGGGTTGAAACTTGACATCTTAAATAAATAACACTCGAGAAAATTAATATTAAAGTTATATTCAACTTTTAAGACTTGCTTTTAGGAGTCCTAATTAAATTAGGGTTTAGTCTCATTATTCTACTATATATATGATTTCATAATTATCATCATCATTTAGTATTTATAGTCACATCATCCTCATATTCTTTATAACTTAGTTATTCTATTATTTCCATAAATTAAATTTTTTCTTATATAAAATACATGAATTATATCCACTTACGTCAAAGTGTTCACTTTATATTCCACTATATATATTATTCTGATTATATCCTATTGTAAACATTCACATCTGAATTCTAGTTGACCATATTTAAGCCATTACATGTGTATTAGTTAACAATGTGGCACATAATATATGTTTACAACTTCAACTTACATATTAAGTCACAACAGATTATTAGGTTCATTTTAAGCGTGTTAAAACATGTTATATGATTTTTAACACCAAGTGTCACTAATTTATCATAAATGGTATTAAAAATATATATGTTAGGGTTAATCAAATCCAAATTAGGGTTCAGGTCAACATGATCACTATACAACATTATCATGTACAACATCTAGGTTAGGTAACATATATCTAACTTATCATCAAATTAGGGTTTATAGACATATATCCTTTCAAGGTCATATGTTTCCACATTAAGGTTTGTAACAAACTGAAACTGTAATGCCCGAGCCCACTGCCTAAGGCTGTAGTAGAGTTTCAGGAATAACGACTGGCCCCACAAACCACCACTAGCCTTAACAATGTGCTTTTTCCTCACTCACGTGCAAGCCAGGGTCAACTTCCTGACTGGTCACCCATCCTAGTACTACTCCAAGTCGAGCATGCTTAAGAATGGAGTTCTTTAGAGATGGGCTCCCTGAAAAGGAGGTGCACCTTGGTGATATGGGTAGTCCAATCATTCCTTTTAAGATCATGTTATCCCAGGCCTCAAATACTAGGATGTTACAATCTCCCCCACTTAGGCTCTTGACGTCCTCGTCAAGGCTCAACTATAAGGCCTCATATTCTCTTCCCCATTTCAGTGCAGACCCACAATGGCCCATGGACACCCAACTCCTATCCACGACTACCAGTTCAAGGGCGGCTCCATCTTGTCTATGTGGATAGCCCTTTCCAACTTGCCTGGACCGCACGGCTCAAGACTGGCATGCCACATGCCCATGTGGGCCCCACCTACTGGAGGGGTTATGGCTCTGATACCATTTGTTACGAACCCACCTCCCGATAACCCCCAATTAAGGGAGACCGAGAGGTCGAAGCCGCACCCATAACTTACAGATCAAAGGTTCGACAATTAACCAAGAATAATTATCAAATTTTAACAGACTAAATGTGAAAACTGTAAGAAAATAAACTTTTGCATACCTTTTTGAAAACTTGGATCTCTAAACTTCTATCCACTTATGGATTCTATTCTAACTAATCCTCCTTGTATTTTACTTCATGTATTTCACAATATGACGATTTACTGTTTGTCCTTTTGGCTTGTACCTAAAATGCCGACAAACAAAACATCGGTCAACCGAAGCTGGTATGTGGGGGGAAACAATAAATGTGCAACTATGATAACAACATAATCATTCAATTAATCATTTAACAACCAAGATTACATTTTAAATATAACTTCACGATCCATGAGTACCCTATCCTCTGTGCTATCCCTGCAGTGGACCCGGATACTACCTTCCTTATGGTAGATCCCCATTAAACCCCTCATGGTCCCACGTATAGGTGAACCAGTTTCTAGGGTTGAGTCACATGGAACTACTCATAAGTAGCCCACTCCTTAACTCATAGCATGCTAATGGGTCTCATGGCACTACACTTGGTAGCCCAATTTCTAACCCACGATAACCTAGACCTTATTCTAGGTTACCCATTTTTAGCCTTTACAAGCCACAGAGGTGGACCCAGATCTAGCCAGTTATATATGCTCATTAATAGTGATAATCATAGTCACTTTATAGTTGCATGAAATAAATAGACATCCAACAATTATTTTCAAGCAACCGATAAAACTTCGGGAATCACCGTGAAACTAGAGTGATTATTCTTAAGCGTAACCACATACCTAATTTGATGATTTCACAAGCATTAAGCAAATCCAACCAAGAATGCAATCCAAGCAAGCAATTCAATAATCACATAATTCCTGAAAAGAATATGTACTCTATTTATTACACACTTTATCAAGAATCTACTTTATTGACTTGGATTCACTTTCTAGGGTTTTTGTATCCATTTTAGGGTTTCATTTGAAATTAGGGTTTAGAATAATAAAATATGAAGTGAAACCCTAATTGCAAATGAAACCCTAAAATGGATACAAAAACCCTAGAAAGTGAATCCAAGTCAATAAAGTAGATTCTTGATAAAGTGTGTAATAAATAGAGTACATATTCTTTTCAGGAATTATGTGATTATTGAATTGCTTGCTTGGATTGCATTCTTGGTTGGATTTGCTTAATGCTTGTGAAATCATCAAATCAACTATGTGGTTACGCTTAAGAATAATCACTCTAGTTTCACAGCGATTCCCGAAGTTTTATCGGTTGCTTGAAAATAACTGTTGGATGTCTATTTATTTCATGCAACTATAAAGTGACTATGATTATCACTATTAATAGGCATATATAACTGGCTAGATCCATGTCCACCTCTGTGGCTTGTAAAGGCTAAAAAGGGGTAACCTAGAGTAAGGTCTAGGTTATCGTGGGTTAGAAATTGGGCTACCAACTGTAGTGCCATGAGACCCATTAGCATGCCATGAGTTAAGGAGTGGGCTACTTACGAGTAGTGCCATGTGACTCAACCCTAGAAACTAGTTCACCTATAGGTGGGACCATGAGGGGTTTAATGGGGATCTACCATAAGGAAGGTAGTATCCAGGTCCACTGCAGGGATAACACATAGGATAGGGTACTCATGGATCACGAAGTTATATTTAAAACGTAATCTTGGTTGTTAAATGATTAATTGAATGATTACATTGGTATCATAGTTTCACATTTATTGTTTCCCCCCACATACCAGCTTCGGCTGACTGATGTTTTGTTTGTCGGTGTTTTAGGTACAAGCCAAAAGGAAAAATAGTAAATTGTCATATTGTGAAATACATGAAGTAAAATACAAGAAGGATTAGTTAGAATAGAATCCATAAGTGGATAGAAGTTTAGAGATCCAAGTTTTCAAAAAGGTATGCAAAAGTTTATTTTTTTACAATTTTCCCGTTTAGTCTGTTAAAATTTGATAATTATTCTTGGTTAATTGCCGAACCTTTGATCTAGAAGTTATGGGTGCGGCTTTGACCTCTCGGTCTCCCTTAATTGGTGGTTATCGGGAGGTGGGGTCGTAACAGAAACCTAGCCTCTTGAGGCTGGTCTTATGCCTTAGAGGATAGAAATTTTAGTTCTTTGGACTTAGCCAAATAAGGTTGAAGTTATACCTAATAGTAGTTACTTGTAATCGTAATATGTTAATGCATGGATAAATACCATATATGCATGAAAACAAGTATGAACTAATGCTCTCATAATAATCTATAGACTAATAAAATATGTCACATGTGATAATGTTGTTTAAGGTTTTGTGTTAAGAAAAATAATATATATATATATAAGAACCATGTGTCCATAATAGAGAACATTGATACATAATTTAAGTAAATAAGGAATTGGTAAATTTAATGAGTTAAATAATAAACATAAATAATTTCATGCACAATAATAATAAATAACCCTTTTAGTTGTAATGTGAAGGTATGAGGCCCAATTAGATGAATAATAGTAATAATGATGAAGTAATATGTCAAATAAAACAATAATGTGCCACATATATTAATTATTCATAACTCATAAAAGGAAAACTAATTGGTTAAAGATAGCTTTAGATTCAAGTTCTTTGGATTTGATATGGCTTCATGGCCAAGTTTCACCATTTTGGGATAATAATATTAATAATAATAATAATATCAATTTTATTTAGAAAAGAAAAGGTGAGTTTTCTCCAAAATAAGAAATATTTAATCACACCAAAAGAGAAAACTAATATTCAAAATCGACATACTAAAATAAGCCTATCTGCAAATTTTCAACTAATTTGGACAATCTATAATTATCTAATGTATTTAGGAGAGACAAAGTGTAAATAAAGCCTAAAATATCAAATAATGTGTTAAATAATAGCAAGGGATTAAATTAATGGAATATTTTCGTTCCATATGCTTAAGTTTGCTTGAGGGTGAAGTTTCACCAAAATTGGGTAAATCTACAAGTCGATAATGCATTAAGAAAGAGAAAATGTGAATTACTTTAAGAGAATTAAATAAAATACTTAGAGTCTCCAAATGTAAAAACTAATGTCAAAATCAGATTAAATTGGCCAATGTCATAATTTTATATTAATTGGACTTTGTTTGGGTCCTCAATTTGAGTGGTAAAAAAGGAAATAATATAAATAACACTTTATTCTAATTCGATTTAGATTAGGTTTCATGATTTGATGTGTCACACTATGTTTCCAAATTTCCAGACTTTGATCAATTTTGTGCCTCCCGTGGGCTGTCAGATCAAGATCTGACGGTGCAAAGACTTTCTTTTACCTTGGGCAGGAAGGAGTCCCCACGTGAACAGTAAATATGCCTGGTAGTTCACAATTTTCTCCCTCATTTATTGATGGTTTCTTGTGATTTTTCTTGCATTGGATTGATGAATGAATTCCACATGAAATGAGTCCTATATAGAACCCTAGTTTTTCTTTTTCATGATTTCTCCAATATCAACTTTTAGATTCTCGAACCTTCTATCCATGGAAGCCCTAACCCTTATTGTTGTATATATGCTTTGACCTCTATCTCCATTGGCCCTAATGCTATCCTTCTCTCATGGAAATTTTATCACAGAGTCACCATATAACCGCCTCCATTAGAATTTACTTCACAATGCAAAATTTCTTGCCATTGACAACTCCCACCACCATGGTTGAATATAACCTGGGGTAAGCATCCTTAGACTCTCATCTTGGTTTTCAACATGTGGTTTCGGTCTTAGAAACACTTCCTTTTTCCCCCAAATCTGCTCATGGACAATGGACATGCTGCTCGTGGTCGTAGAGCATGAGCGAGCGACAGAGAGGGAGACTTGTGGTGGTTTCTAGTTTTGCCATGTTTTGTCACTTGTTTCTAGTTTTCTCACTATGGGCAAATATTTCTTTTTTCCACTTTTATTTTGCTTTGAGTGAAGTCTAGTTGGTCTTTGACTAGTGACTTGGCAGCTTGTGATAGGACCAAGTCACAAGGACCGATATCTCTTCCTCTCTCACATTTCTCCAATGATGATGTGGATTTTTTGAGTTTTCTGATTGGTTGATTTTATAAAAATTGTATCTTTTGCTCTGGTTCTCAAAATATTAAGTAAAAATATGTTTTGGAATTGAAAAGTGTGATCTTTATAATAAAAATAGTTTGAGAGTCTGATTTTCATGTTTTTGATAGTTGATTTTTGAGAATCTAATAAATTATAAAAAATCCCTAAAAATTGTAACTTAATCATATAAACTCCAAAATGGACAAATAAATATGTTTTCTTAATCATGAGAACATAAGGAATCATTTGGTCTGGGTTTTGTGACCAAAATATAAGGTTTTCCAAATAGGTCTAAAATTAGGGTTATTTTACACATTATGCTAATAAAACTCTAATACATATGAATCACTTGTAATTAGGAAAAAGTGATCTTAGAATCAATTAAAGTTGGTGAAAAGTGATTACTAGGACTATGAAGTAAGGAATGTTTATATCTCCAATTATTCAGATTGAGCAATTGGCATACTTTCATCTTTCTCTTGGTCCAATGGAGACATAGCCTACACAATATCTCTTTCTCTTTTGGAATCGTTTTCAAGTGGAATACTTTATTTGCCTCTGATCTTGTAATCGTTCTACTCTGATTGGACATTCTTTTGACTTTATCATATACTTGATCATGATGGAACTCTACTTGGCGATAAGTGAAACTTAATCCCACTTTTATGGTGAATGTTTACATTGTCCGTTTATGTGATGGCAATCTTATTTATTCTGACTACACTTTTTACTTACCTCTACATTAAGCATGTTATGCGAATCAGTAGCCCTAGAATAGTGATATTGCTTTGGTTTTTGGGTTATGTTTCCTTATTATATTTTTGGGATGGAGGTTATGTGCCCTATACTCAGTTTTCAAGTTTATGAGGCTTGGCCCACACTTTATATATATTGGGAGTCTGGAAGTATGTCATTCTTTATCAGTTTTCAAGTTTATGAGGCTTGGCCACCATTGTCTTTAAATTGTTCTAGTGATATGCTTATCTCACATGCATGCTGTTTGATGACTTTGATGATGCGTTATGTGCCCTAATTTCATGATATGTGCTTATGTGGCACAACTTTATTATTTATTTATGGCAAGTAACTCCTTTGTTATCTTATGTTTGCAAATCATCTCTCTTGATTCCCACTTAGGTAGTCCTTTCCTTTTCTATGGGAATCCTTTTATCTTGACGTCCTTTATTCCATATATTGCTCAATTCTATTTTAGTATGCACATACCAGCCTTTTGTTGATGTCATCTATTTTTCTCCTCTTGTTGGGGTATGCTTCCAACCCCAGGTGTAGGACTTGGAGGACATGGCAAGTTGAGATGGACTGAGCTTAAGGAGTTGATGCTTGGAGAAAACTTCATATAGTTTAGATTTCCCGCTACTAGATCCTTATGATGTGATATCCATGTAAACCCAATATGGGAGATGATGATGTACTTTTGTAAAAATTGAATATAGTCATTACTTTTATTCTGTTGCTATACTTTGGTCTTTTGTATACCATTATTTGAGATTTCAAAAATTTTCACCTATTACAACATACCTTTTGAGTCTATTTGGAATGGATGTTTTATTCTTTCAATTTTATATCAGAGTGGATCCTCTCTGTATCCTACTACTTACAACATTGTATCAGATCCACGACAGTCAGAGTCTGACAATTTCAATTTTGTCTTAATGATTAGAACCCTTTCCTTATATAGTTTCCCTCTAGATGAGATGTTCACCCTAGAATTGATCTATGATTTTCTGAGTTGATGAAAAGATGATATGAGTTTCACATTAGGACCATGTTTAGCAAACCCTAATGTGTTGAGGTTCTAGGTAATCTTACCCTACCATATAGGTTAACGGTGACAAGTATCTTTGGATGTTATGAGGTTTTGGCATGAGGATGACGAAAGTAGTTGTTAAGAATGAACTATATGTAAATATAGTGACTTGGTTCTCGCTTTGATTTTGGGCCCTGATTTTAGTTTTCAATTGCAAATTTTTTCATATCAAATTATTTTTCCTTATAAACTATATGTACAAAAAATATTTTTTTTGGATTTTATCGAGGTTTTCTTGAGCTAAGTCACAATAAAGAGATATGTAAAGTTTAGTGGTGAAACCCTAGATTTAGTTGTAGTGGATATCATAAACCCTAGTTTTGGTTATGTTGTGACTAGTAATATGTGGAATAACATAACAGTGTAGTGGACCTACCCTTTGTACCATGTGACCTTTTGGTTGATAATGTGAACCTTAGCATTGTTAGGTTAGAGACACAAGGACCTAAAGCACACACTTGGTCTGATATGACATGTTAGTTAGATGTCTGATCAAATAACAACATAAAAAGTATTTACAACTAAAAGATTCATATGAAAACCGAATATCTTTAAGAGATGCTTAGTTTGACTAATTAGGTAAAACCTTTTTAAGGGGTGGAGAGTAGTTGGTTTGCGAAGTATGGATGATTAGATTTCAAGGACAAAATCCTTTTAAGGGGTGGAGTTCTATTACAAACTAAAATCTAGCCTCTTGACCCTGATCTTATGCCTTGGAGGATAGAAAGTTTAGTTCTTTGGACTTAGCCAAATAAGGTTGAAGTTATACTAATAGTAGTTATTTGTAACCCTAATATGTTAATTCATGAATAATCACCCTAACATATATGCTTGAAAACAATTATGACCTAATGCTCTCATAATAATCTATAGACCAAAAAAATATGTCATAAGTGATAAATTTATTTAAGGTATGATGTTAAGAAAAATTGTATACATAGAAGAACCATGTGTATGTAATTGAGAATATTAATACATAATTTGAATAAATAAGGAATTGGAAAATTTAATGAGTTAAATAATAAACATAAATAATTTCATGCACAATAATAATGTATAACCCTTTTGGTTGTAATGTGAAGGTATGAGACACAATTAGATGAATAAGAGTAATAGTGAAGTAATATGTTAACTAAAATAATAATGTGCCACAAATATTAATTATGCATAATTAATAAAAGGAAGACTAATTGTTTAAGGATAACTTTAAATTTGAATTCTTTGGATTTGATATGGCTTGGTGGTCAAGTTTCACCATTTTAGGATAATAATAATAATAATAATAATAATAATAATAATAATAATAATAATAATAATATCAATTTTATATAGAAAAGAAAAGGTGAGTTTTCTTCAAAATAAGAAATATTTAATGAATCCAAAAGAGAAAACTAAGATTCAAAATCTACATACTAATATAATCCTATTTGCAAATTTTCAACTAATTTGGAAAATCTTTAATGATCTAATGTATTTAGGAGAGAGAAGGTGTTAATAAAGCCTAAAATATTAAATAATGTGTTAAATAATACCACAAGATTAAGTTAATGGCATATTTGTGTTCCATATGCTTAAGTTTGCTTGAGGATGAAGCTTCACCAAAATTGGGTAGACCTAGAAGTCCCTTAATGCATTAAGAAAGAGAAAATGTGAATTACTTTAGAGTCTCCAAATGTAAAAATTAGTGCCAAAATAAGATTCTAAATGCCTTAATTGGCCAATTTACACAATTTTATATTAATTGGACTTTGTTTGGGCCCTCAATTTGAGTGGTAAAGAAAAGGAAATTACATGAATAACACTATATTCTAATTCAATTTAGATAAGGTTTCCCGATATTATGTGTCACACTATGTTTCTAAATTTCCAGACTTTGATCAATCATGTGCCTCCTATGGGATGTCATATCAAGATCTGATGGTTCAAAGACCTTCTCCTACCTTGGGCAGGAAGGAGTCCGCCCATGAACAATAAATGTTCCTGGTATTTCACAATTTTCTCTCTCATTTCTTGAATGTTTCTTGTGATTTTTGTTGCATTGGATTCGAGAGTGATTTGAGAATGCTATGATCCCTAAATAGAGCCCTAGTTTTTCTTTTTCATGATTTCTCCAATTTTTAGTTTTAGCTTCTCGAACCATCTATCCCTGGAAGCCATATCCCTTAATTCTCTCTCTCTCTCTATATACATATATACATACATACATATATATATATATATATATATATATATATATGCATTGACCCCGATTTCCATTGGACCTAATGCTATCCTTCTCTCATGCAAATTTGATCATAGAGTCACCAAATAACTGCCGCTGATGGAATTTACTTCACGCTGCAAAATACCTTGCCACCAAAAACTCCCACCACCATGGTTCAATAGAACCCGGGGTAAGAATCCTTAGACTCCCATCTTAGTTTTCGACATGTGGTTTCGATCTTAGAAACACCTTTGTTTTCCCCCTAAATTTGCTGGTGGATAACAGGCACACTGCACACGACTTTAGAGCATCAGTGAGGGACTAAGAGGGAGACTTGTGGTGGTTTTAATTTTGCCCCATTATATTAATCATTTCTTGTTTTCTCACTATGGACATATATGTCTTTTCACCTCTATTATTTTGCTTTGAGTGGAGTCTAGTTGGCCTTTGACTAGTGACTTGGCCACTCATGATTGGGCCAAGTCACTAGGCCCGATATCTCTCTCTCTCTTCTTATCTCACGTTTCTCCAATGATGACGTGGATTCTTTGAGTTTTCTGATTGGTTGATTTTTTTAAAATTTTATATTTTACTATGGTTGTCCAAATATTAAGTAAAAATATGTTTTGGAATTAGAAAAATGTGATATTTCTAATAAAAATAGTCTGAGAGTCTAATTTCCATACCTTTGATGGTTTATTTTTGAAAATCTAATAAATCATTTAAAAAACCCTAAAAATTGTAACTTAATCATATAAACTCCAAATAGGACAAATAAATATGTTTTCTTAATCAGGAGAACATAAGGAATCATTTGGTCTAGGTTTTGTGACCAAAATCAAAGGTTTTCCAAATAGGATAAAATTAGGGTTTCTTTACATATTATGCTAATAAAACCCTAATACATATGAATAAGTTGTAATTAGGAAAAAGTGATCTTAGAATCAGCTAAAGTTGGTGAAAAGTGATAACTAGGACTCTAAAGTATGGTATGTTTGCATCTCCTATTATTCAAATTAAGCAATTGGCCTACTTTCATCTTTCCCTTGGTCCAATGGACAAATAGCCTACACAATATCTCTTTCTCTTTTGAAAATATATTTTAAGTGGAATACTTTATTTGCCTATGATCTTGTGATCATTTTACTCTGATTGGGCACTCTTTTGAATTTATCTTATACTTAATCATGATGGAACTCTACTTGGTGATAAGTGCAACTTAAGCCCACTTTTGTGGTGGATGTTTATATTGTCCATTTATGTGATGGAAATATTATTTATTCTGACTATACGTTTTACTTGCCTCTACATTAAGCATGTTATGTGAATCAGTAGCCCTAGAATAGTGTAATTGCTTTGGTTTTTGGGTTATGTACCCTTATTATATTTTTGGGATGGAGGTTATGTGTCCCATACCTGAGTTTCAAGTTTATGAGGCTTGGCCCACACTTTATATATAGAGGGAGTCTGGCAGTACGTCATTCTCTATCATGTTTCAAGTTTATGAGGCTTGGTCGCCATTATCTTTATATTGTTCTAGTGCTATGCTTATCTCACATACATGCAAGTTGATGATTTTGATGATGGGTTATGTGCCCTAATTTCATAATGTGCTTATGTGGCACAACTTTATTGTTGATTTATGGCAAGTATCTTCTTTTTTATCTTATGCTTGCACATCATCTCTCTTGATGCCCACTTGGGTAGGCATTTTGCTTTTCTATTAGAAGCCTTTTATCTTGACATCCTTCACTCCGACTCAATTCTATTTTAGTACACACATACCTACTTTTTTCTGATGTCATCTATTTTTATCCTCTTGCTGGGGTATGCTTCCAACCCCATGCGTATGACTTGGTGGACATGGCATGCTGAGATGGACCGAGCTTAAGGAGTTGATGCTTGGAAACAAACTTTCTATGGTTTATATTACCCTCTACTATATCCTTATGATGTGATATCCATGTAAACCCAATATTGGAGATGACGATGTACCTTTATAAAAATTGAATATAGTCATTACTTTTATTTTACTACTATACTTTGGTCTTTTGTATACCATTATTCAAGATTTGAAAATTTTACACCTATTTCAGAATACCTTTTGAGTGTGTTTGGAATGGATGTTTTATTCTTCAAATTTTTTGATGGAGTGGATCCCCCCTGGGTCCCACTCCTTACAATGTGGTATCAAATCCATTTCAATTTTGTCTCCTTGATTAGAACCCTTGCCTTATATAGTTGCCCTCTAGGTGAGATAATCACCCTAGAATTGATCTATGTTTTTCATGAGTTGATAAATGGATGATATGAGTTTCACATTAGGACCATGTTTAGCAAACCCTAATGTGATTCTAGGTGATCTTACCCTACCACATAGGTTAATGGTGACAAGTATATTTGGATGTTATGAGGTTTGGCATGAGGATGAGGAAAGTAGTTAAGAAGAAACTATATAGAAATATTATGACTTGGTTCTCACCTTGATTTTGGGCCCTAATTTCAGTTTTCAATCGCAAAAGTTTTATGTCAAATTATTTTTCCTTATAATACTATATGTTTAAAAATAATGCTTTGTGGATTTTATCAATGTTTTCTTGTGCTAAGTCACAATAAAGAGATATGTGAAGTTTAGTGTTGAAACCCTAGATTTAGTTGTAGTGGATATCATAAACCCAATTTTTGGTTATGTGGTAACAAGGAATTTGTGGAATAAGATAATAGTGTAGTGGAAATACCCTTTGTACCTTGTGACTTTTTGGTTGATAGTGTGAACCTTAGATTTTTTAGGTTAGAGACACAAGGACCTAAACCACAACCCTAGGTTGATATGACATGTTAGTTAGATGCCTGATCAAAGATCAACATAAAAAGTACTCATAACTAAAATATTCATATGAAACCCTAATATCTTTAAGATTTGTTTAGTTTGACTAATTAGGTAAAACCTTTTAAGGGGTGGAGAGTAGTTGGTTTGTGAAGTATGTATGATTATATTTTGAGTATGAAATCCTTTTAAGGGGTGGAGTTCAGTAAGGAACTAAAACCTAGACTCTTGACCCTGATCTTATGCCTTGGAGGATAGAAAGTTTAGTTCTTTGGACTTCGCCAAACATGGGTGCAGTTATACCTAATAGTAGTTATTTGTAACCCTAGCATGTTATTGCATGAATAATCACCCTAACATATATGCATGGAAATAATCATGACCTAATGCTCTCATAATAATATACAGACCAATAAAATATGTCACATGTGATAATATTGTCTAACATATGATGTTGAGAAAAATAATATACATAGAAGAACCATGTGTCCATAATTGAGAATATTGATACATAATTTAAATAAATAATGAATTGGTAAATTAAATGAGTTAGATAATAAACATAAATAATTTCGTGCACTAAAACAATTTATGACCCTTTTGGTTGTAATGTGAAGGTATGAGACACAATTGGATGAATAATAGTATTAATGGTGAAGTAATATGTTAAATAAAATAATAATGGTCCACATATATTAATTATGCATAATTCATAAAAGGAAGACAAATTAGTTAAAGATAACTTTTAATTCGAATTCTTTGGATTTGATATGGCTTGGTGGCCTAGTTTCACCATTTTGGGAAAATAATAATATCAATTTAATTTAGAAAAGAAATGGTGAGTTTTTTCCAAAATAAGAAATAAAACATTTAATGACTCCAAAAGAGAAATTTAAGATTCAAAATCTACATACTAAAATAAGCCTATTTGTGATTTTTCAAGTAATGTGGAAAATCTTTAATGATCTAATGTATCTAGGAGAGATAAGGTGTAAATAAAGACTAAAACATTAAATAATATGTTAAATAATACCAAGGGATTAAATTAATGGAATATTCATGTTCCATATGCTTAAGTTGGCTTGAGGGTGAAGTTTCACCAAAATTGAGTAAATCTAGAAGTCTCTAAAGCATTAAGAAAGAGAAAATGTGAATTACTTTAAAAAACTTAAATAAAATACCTAGAGTCTTAAAATGTAAAAACTAATGCCAAAACTGGATTTACATGCCTTAATTGGCCAATATACAAAATTTTATATTAATTGGAATTTGTTTGGGTCCTCAATTTGAGTGGAAATAAAAGGAAATAATACAAATAACACTTTATTCTAATTCGATTTAGATAAGGTTTCTCGATTTGATGCGTCACACTATCTTTCTAAATTTCTTGAGTTTAATCAATTGCACACCCCCTGTGGGACGTAATATGAAGATATGAAAGTGTATAGACCTTCTCCTACCTTAGGCATGAATTAGTCTGCCCGTGACAATAAATATGCCTAGTATTTCACGATTTTCTCTCTCGTTTCTTGATAGTTTCTTGTAATTTTTTTTGCATTGGATTTAGGAGTGAATTCCTCATGCAATGATCCCTAAATAGAACCCTAGTTTTCCTTTTTCATGATTTCTCCCATATTGAGTTTTATATTCCTAATTTATCTATCCATGGAAGCCCTAACCTTTAATGCTATATATATGTGCATTGACCCCGATCTCTATTGGCCCTAATGCTATCCTTTTCTCATGCCAATTTGATCAAAGAGTCACCAAATAACTGTTGCCAATGGGATTTACTTCAAGCTACAAAATCCCTTGCCATCGACAACTCCCACCACCATGGTTCAATCGAACTTGGGGTAAGCATCCATAGACTCCTATCTTGGTTTTTGACATGGGGTTTAGTCTTAGAAACACCTTCTTTTCCCCCCCTCAAATCTGCTTGTGGCCAGTGGACATGCTACACCCGACCGTTGTGCATGAGTGAGTGACAAAGAGGGATACTTATGGTGGTGTCCAGTTTCTCCCTATCTTGTTACCGTTTTCCTATTTTCTTACTATGGGAAAATATGTCTTTACGCCTCTTTTCTTTTACTTTGAGAGAAGTCTAGTTGGTCATTGACTAGTGACTTGGCTACTCGTGATTGGGCCAAGTCACCAAGCCCTATATCTCCCTCCCTCTCTCTCTCTTCCTCTCTGGTATTTCTCCAATGATGACGTGGATTTTTCAAGTTTTTTGATTGGTTGATTTTATAAAAATCATATATTTTTCTCTGGTTGTCCAAATATTAAGTAAAAATATGTTTTGTAATTGGAATAATGTGATGTTTCTAATAAAAATTGGTTGAGAGTCTGATTTCCATGATTTTGATGGTTGATTTTTGAGAATCTAATAAATCATATAAAAAGCCCTAAAATTGTAAATTAATCAAATAAACTCCAAATTGGACAAATAAATGTGTTTTCTTAATCAAGAGAACATAAGGAATCATTTGGTCTAGGTTTTGTGACCAAAATACAAGTTTTTTTAAATAGGTCTAAAATTAGGGTTTCTTTACACATTAAGCTAAAAAAACCCTAATACATATGAATAACTTGTAATTAGGCAAAAGTTATCTTGAAATCAACTAAAGTTATTGAAAAGTGATAACTAGGACTCTGAAGTAACATATGTTTGCATATCCTATTATTCACATTGAGAAATTTACATACTTTCATCTTTCCCTCGGTCCAATGGACAAATAGCCTACACAATATCTCTTTCTCTTTTGAAAATATATTTCAAGTGGAATACTTTATTTGCCTGTGATCTTGTGATCATTTTACTCTGATTGGACACTATTTTGACTTTATGTCATACTTAATCATGATGGAACTCTACTTGGTGATAAGTGAAACTTAAGCCCACTTTTATGGTGGATGTTTATATTATCCATTTATGTGATGGCAATATTATTTATTCTGACTATACTTTTTACTTGCCTCTACATTAAGCATGTTATGTAAATCAGTATCCCTAGAATACTGCAATTGCTTTGGTTTTAGGGTTATGTACCCTTATTATATTTTTGGGATGGAGGTTATGTGCCCCATACCCAGTTTCAAGTTTATGAGGCTTGGCCCACACTTTATATATATAAGGAGTCTGGCACTATGTCGTTCTCTATCACATTTCAAGTTTATGAGGCTTGGCCTCCATTGTCTTTGTATTGTTCTAGTTCTATGATTATCTCACATGCATGCAAGTTGATGGTTTTTATGATGGTTTATTTATGGAAAGTAACTCCTTTGTTATCTTATGTCTACAAATCATCTCTCTTGATGTCCACTTGGGTAGTCATTTCCTTTTATATGAGAATACTTTTATCTTGACGTCCTTTATTCTCTATATTTATCAATACTATTTTAATATGCAAATACCATCCTTTGCTTGATGCCATCTATTTTTCTCCTCTTATTGGGGTATGCTTCCAACCCCTACTTGGAGGATGTGGCATGTTGAGATGGGCCTAACTTAAGGAGTGGATGCTTGGAGATAAACTTGATATGGTTTATATTTCCTTCTACTAGATCCTTATGATGTGATATCCATGTAAACCTAATACGGGAGATGATGTTGCACTTTTGTAGAAATTTAATATAGTCATTGATTTTATTCCTCTTCTATACTTTGGTCTTTTGCATACCATTATTTGAGATTTGAAAATTTTACACCTATTCCAACATACCCTTTGGGTGTGTTTGGAATGGAGGTTATATTCTTCAAATTTTGTAGGGAGTGGATCCCCTTTGGGTCCCACTCCTTACAAGGTTCAAATGTTGAAATACTCGTTACATGTATATTATATGTTCATTAGGGTACAAGCAAGTGCATTAAGTATGTCTCTAACCTTTTTTGGGAATTATTAAAGATCCAAGCATACTAACATTCAAGTTATGTGATTAGGATTTCTAGAGTCAAGATAGTATTATTTTAGTATGTTATGATTCATCATGTAGCTCTTTATCTTCTTCAAATATTCTTGGAATTCTTTGTTTCATCCATGATCTGCTTTGTTTCTTATGAGTCTAAAGATTAGTTCACATATGGGCATAAACCTTTCTATGAACTTAATGATGTATTATATTATGCTCAAAATCCCTATGATTTCTTTTTTGTTCATGAGAGGTGGTAGGTCAATAATGCTTTTATTTTTCATACATCAACTTAAACACCTCGCATGCTCACAATTTATCCTAGAAGGATTCCCAAAGTGGCCCAAAAGGTACACTTAGTTGGATAAAGTTGTAGAAGAAATTGTAGGTACTAAAAGATTTTATCTAAATAAGAAACATGATTTTTTGGATTCTTGGAATAATATATTATGAGATCCACATATGTTTCAATTTTGTGTGCATTGAATCATTAAATAAAGCCACCATGACCCTTTTATAGGTAGCTCCAACATTTTGTTGACCAAAAGACATCACCTATTAGAAGAAAAGACCCATTATGTAGTGAAATATAGTTTGATCCATGTATTCTCTTCCATTTTATATGATCACAACTAGAGAATATATCCATAACTAATGAATTGTCATGTCTAGTCATGTTATAGAATAGCACATCAATGTGTGCAGTGGAAAATCATCTTTAGGATTGGCTTTGTTTAGGTCATGATACTACACACTCATTCATGCATGTCCGTCCTTATTTGAAATGGAAACAATGTTTTCTAGATATTTTAGATATGTAAATGATTTGAGAACCCAACTTCAAATTGTTTACCCACATTTTCCTTGATTTGTAGACTCCATTTAATGCAAAGTCTTCTTCTCTTTTATTTGGCTGGTTGTGAGTTTGGTATGATTGAAAATTGATGCATAAAAAGTCTTCATCTAATCTAGTAATATATTCATAACTCCATCCAAACATGAAGACATAACACCATATCAAGTTGATGACATGATCTTGAATGTGTAGGGGAATACGTGGTCCTATTTTAATGTTTGGTTCTTCATTTCCCTGGATGATGTTGATGATTTTTATTTTTCTGATAACATGGAAAGTGTGTTATTCATATATGGGAAGTGAATGATTTACCTCTTTATATTGATCAAGAATCTCCTTCATTATCTTAGCTACATATGCTTGTGGCTCTCTGAATTGAAGACCTTTCTTGGAAAAGAAAGCTATTTTTGTTTTGTTGTCATTTAAGTTTTTGTTTTACGTTTTATACAAATTATATTGTATACCCTTTTTTGAAATGATGGTTCAATGAAATATTTTTAGGGTAAATTGAAAACTTCATCTAACGTTTCTTGGTATATGTTGTCAAGAATCAATGTGTTTCCATTGCATTTTGAAGCAGGCTGATCTCTATGTCGGATATTAATAATGTGCTTGCATCTTTAATGTGTTGATATCATTGAAATTGGATTCTATTTCAGAATATGATTGTCCTAACATTGTTAGGAAGTAAAGATATTTTGTCAATATGATGGGATGTTTCACTAATAATAATTGTTATACCCATTAGGCATAAGTATTTTCCTTCCTTAATTGTAAGATCTACCTATGAAGGATGGCCCACAATCATTTGTGTCTTAATATTTATAGTTGTGGAAGTAGAAAATGGAATGCATGCCACATCCCATTATTCTAATTGGATATAAACTTTTCTTTAGATACTCCACATATTCCCAAAGTTGTTTAATAGAATAATTGAGGCAAATAGTAATGTCATCTGACTCAATATCTAGATTATTTTATTTAGGGACTCGTTTATCTTGTTGAGGTTCTAACACTGGTTAACTTGATCCTAGGAAAGGTGTTATAGACCTTGAATTATAGGCATTACCTTACATGCATGATATATTTGACATGCCCTTGCCCTTGACATACTGAGGTCTTTAAACCACTCATGGAAGTGGACATATATTGTTGTTTTGAGGCATGTCCTATTTCTCTTCTATTGCATAGAGTTTCACTAAATTATGGTCTAATTAGAAATCTAGCAGATTGGTTTCTTGCTAGGAATGTGGAGAGATGAAGATTTCAGGATGAGGAGGAGAAGAGCAACATAGGAAATTAGTTGTGGTAGTGTGAGAAGTCCTATGTGTTGGGAACTCCAGGTAGAAGAAAGGTTCTACGCCATAAGATCGACTCATACATAGAAAGAATACATCATGACCGTCCAATGATCATCACAGGAGTAAGGGAGTCGTCAACTTGGGATAAACTTGAGAAAAAAATCACTTGATGACAAGCTAATAGAAATTCCACTATCAATCAAAAGAAATATATTCTGATTCACATTGGGATTGCATATATAAGAATCATCTTCTCTAATTAAGTTGGGATAGTTAGCAATATCCATTTGGGTTGAAACTTGACATCTTAGATAAATAGCACTCGAGAAAATTAATATTAAATTTATATTTAACTTTTAAGACTTGCTTATAGGAGTCCTAATTAATTAGGGTTTAGTATCATTATTCTACTATATATATGATTTCATCATTATCATCATCATTTAGTATTTATAGTCACATCATCCTCATATTATTTATTACTTAGTTGTTCTATTGTTTTCATCAATTCAACATTTACTTGTATAAAACACATAAATTATCTTCACTTACATCAAAGTGTTCACTTAATATTCCACTATATATTATTCCCATTCTAGCCCATTATAAACATTCACATATGAATTTTAATTTATCATATTTAAGTCATTACGTGTGTGTTAGTTAACGATGTGGCACATCATATATGTTTATGACTTCAACTTACATATTAGGCCACAACATATTATTAGGTTCATTTTAAGTGCATTAAAACATGTTATATGATGTTTAACACCAAGTGTCACTAATTTATCATAAATGGTATAAAGAATACATATATTAGGATTACTCAAATCCAACTTAGGGTTTAGGTCAACATGACTACTATATAACATTAGCATGTACAATGCCTAGGTTAGGTAACATATATCTAACTAATAATCAAATTAGTGTTTATAGATATATATCTTGTCAAGGTCATATGTTTCCATATTTAGGGTTCATGTGTTGAGTTACTCAATAATATAATATATGTTCATTAGGGTACAAGCAAGTGTAGTAAGGTATGTCTCTAACCTTTTTCAGAATTACTAAAGATCCAAGCATACTAACATTCAAGTTATGGGATTAGGGTTTCTAGAGTCAAGATAGTATTTTTTATGTCACAATTCATCATGTAGCTCTTTATATTCTTTAAATCTTCTTGGCATGTTTTGCTTCATCTATGATCTTCTTTGTTTCTTATGAGTCTGAAGATTAGTTCACATATGGGCATCAACCTTGCTATCAACATTTTGATGTATTATAATATGCTCAAAATCCCTCTGATTTCTTTCTTAGTCATGAGAGATGGTAGGCCAATAATGCCTTTATTTTTCATACA
Source organism: Alisma plantago-aquatica (assembly GCA_963693085.1). Classification (NCBI taxonomy): domain Eukaryota; kingdom Viridiplantae; phylum Streptophyta; class Magnoliopsida; order Alismatales; family Alismataceae; genus Alisma; species Alisma plantago-aquatica. The sequence goes on along the minus strand of OY856410.1, from coordinate 839,390,593 downwards.
TAAACATAAATACCTCACATGCTTACAATATATCCTAGAAGGATTCCCAAAGTGACCCAAAATGTACACTAAGTTGGATAAAGTTGTAGAAGAAATTTATGGAGGCACTATAAGAGTTTATCTAGACAAGAAACATGATTTTTTATATTCTTGGAATCATCTATTATAACATCCTCATACTTTTCAATTTTAGTGTGCATTGAATCATCAAATATATCTACCATGGCCCTTTTATAGGTGGCTCCAACATTTTGTAGACCAAAAGACATCATTTATTAGAATAGGGCACCCATTATGTAGCGAAACACAAATTTTCTCCATGTATTCTATACCATTTTATATGACCATAACTAGATAATATATCCATAACTAATGAATTGTCATGTATACTCATCTCATCGAATAGCACATCAATGTGTGGTAGTGGAAAATCATCTTTTGGAGTGGCTTTGTGTAGGTCACGATAATACACACTTATTCATGCATTTCCATCCTTCTTTGAAATGGAAGCAATGTTTTCTAACTATGTTAAATATGTAATGATTTGATGAACTCAACTTCAAATTGTTTAGCCACCTTTTCCTTGATCTTTAGAATCCATTCATGGCACAAGCTTCTACTCTTTTATTTGGCTGGTTGCGAGTCTGGTATAATTGGAAATTTATGCATAAAAATCTTCATCTAATCCAAGAATATATTCATAACTCCATACAAAGATGAATACATAACACCATATCAAGTTCATGACATGATCTTGAATGTGTAGGGGAATACATGGTCCTATTCTAATATTTGGTGCTTCATTTCCGTAGATGATGTCGATGTTTTTTTATAATATGGAAAGTGTGTTCTTCATATAAGGGAAATGAAGGATCTACCTCTGTAGATTGATCAAGAATCTCCTCCATTATCTTATCTACATATTTTTGTGGCTCTATGAATTGAAGACCTTTCCAGGAATAGAAAGCTATTTTTGTTTTTTGTCATTTTAAGTTTTATGTTTTTATGCAAACTATATTATACACCCACTTTTGAAATGATGTTTCAATGAAATATTTTTAGGGTAAAGGGAGAACTTCATCTAACTTTTCTTGGTCTATGTTCTCAAGATTCAATGTGTTTATATTGCATTTTGAAGCAGGATGATCTCCATGTTGGATGTTAGTGATGTGCTTGCATCGTTGACAGTTTTGATATAATTGAAATTGGATTGTGTTTCATAATTTGATTGTCCTATCATTGGTAGGAAGTAAATATCTTTTGGCATTATGATAGAACATTTTAGTAATAATAATTGTTCTTCCTGTTAGGCATAAGTATTGTCCTTCCTTCATTGTAAGATCGGCCTATGTACGATTGCCCAAAATCATATGTATCATGATATTTATAGTGGTGGAAGCATCAAATAGAATGCACGTCACATCCCATTATTCTAATTGGATATAAAATTTGCTTTGGATACTCCACATATTCTGAAAGTTGTCAAAGAGAATAATTGAGACAAATATTAATGTCATCTCACTCAAGCTCTATATTATTCTATTTAGGGAATCATTTAGCTTGTTGAGGTGCTAAAACGTGTTAACTTGATCCTGGGAAAGGTGTTATAGAACTTGTATTATAGGCATTACCTATCATCTATGCTACATTTGATAGGTCCTTGCCCCTAACATGCTTAGGTCTTTAAACCACTCATAGAAGTGGACATATGTTGTTATTTTGAGGCATGTCCTATTTCCCTTATATTGCATAGAATTCCCCATCAATGATGGGAATTCTTAGTGTATTTGTCCAAATCTGGATATTTTGTAATCACAATGGCATTTGACTTGGGTTTGAGGTATGTCTTAATATATGGTGGGATAAAAAAAGGAAGGAAGTGTCAGTGGTGTGCCTTGAGATCCAATCATATTATGATTGGAATGGCATGCTTTGTAATTGATTTGATTATTAATAAAAGAAATTTAGGCTATTATGTTTGCTTCAATATGAGATAATGAATGAATACAATGTTGTCCTAAGAATGAGTGAATCAATCACATGAATGTGAGATCATCTATATGATATGAGTATCAATTCTTGTATAGGTCCCTAGTCAAATATTATTATGGAAATCCGGATAAAACTAATACATTAAGACTAGTATGTATGTTGACTAATGACTACCTCTCACTAGTCATGATAGTGGATATCCATTCAAATGTACAAGTACTTGTTATGCACAAGTTTATTGAATAGACACACCCTGAGTATGATACATGGAACCCATTAAGGATAGTACAAATCATGTCACAAATAGTGGTGATTGTGGTTGTTACAACCCCAACTTTTGGGTCCATTTGGTGAGAAATGTAATTTCTCATATTAAAGATATTAGAACAAATGATGATATAATTTGTTTGAATGAATGGATTTCATTTACAATAGCCTTGATGATTGTTTTGTGGGCTTTATTGGCTGTTGGGCCCAATAACAAGGAAAATACAAAAGAAACTCCATTATAAATAAGAAATGGAGAAAAGAAAGATGTAGAAACCTCTAGAAGGCAAAAGAATGTAATCCAAAGGTGGATTTCGTGCCTATTGGGTTCCTTGGGTTCCGCGGAGTCCAAAGTTGGAAAGATAATGCACAAAGAAAAGAAAAGATCAATTAAATATTTCTTTATTAAGAAAGAAATTGAAAACAATGATAAAATGTGGAAAATAAGTGGAAAGAGGCATAATTGAGTTACCCTTGATGGATTTTCGTATACAAAGGATTCCTAATGTTAAATGAAATGCCAATGAGGAAAATAAAAAGAAAGATAAAGAGAAATCCTCAAAAAGAGATATTTTAATAAGAAATGAACAAGATAATGTGAAATAATGAATATACATGCATCTAGAAGGATAATAAGTATCCACTAAAAAGGAATTTCGAAATCTTAGAGTTTCTTGGGGTCCAAGGAGCCCCAATGGAGAAGAAAGAAAGAGAAAATACCAATAATGCAAAATAAGAGGATAATGTGATACATTATTAAGGAATTTTGTGGTTTTGTTAAAGAGGTGGTATTTTCTACTAAATGAAAATAGAATTTTGTGCCAATGGGTTAAAAGTCAAGCAATAAAGAGAATAAGTGAGAGGAATTTTGAATTCCTAATATCTAAAGAACAAAGTATATTTAAAGAGATAATGAAGAGAGAGAAGTTTCTTCTTAACAAAGGAAAATATGTTTCTTTTTGGGAAAAGAGCTTGTGTCCTCATGGATGCACATCTTGGGGTGTGAATACCCTCCCCTATATAAAGGGGTAGAGCCTCTGGATCGAGTTTAAGAGAGATCTCATGTAAAACTCTCTCTCTTCTCCTTCTTCAACCTTGCATCCGTTCTAACCCTATTCGAAGGGGGGGGTGGTGCGATCCCAGAAGCAAGGAGAGTAGTATGAGGAGTTTGCGATGCTCCTACATCATCAGAGAGAGAGCCTTGACGATCATCTATTCGGCTCTTTACATCTGCACGCCGTCTGTTGGTGGGCTTCAAGTCAACCCGGTTGCAAACATGTTGGTCTTTCTTCCAGCCGTCTTGGCAACGTTTTGGAAGTGCCTCGAGGGCATCAGGGTGTAGCGGAGCTGGGGCAGCCATGGACGACCACCCCTGAGTCCTGAGGAGGGAAGGGCGGACCCACGTCGCGCTACAGGTCGGCGGCTAGGGCAACGCAACAGAGCTGCGTGAGGTTGAAGGAGACAGAGGTGGCATTGGATGGTTTTGCCCTCCGTGGGCTAAAAGAACGTTTAACTTAACTGAGGGCAGTTCTGACATTTTGAAATGTTTTCCAAGCGGCTTGCAACGTTGCATGAATAAAGGCAACGTGGAAACTTCTGGTTGGTCCAAAAAGGTAATCTTTGCGAAATTTATATCTAAATATTGGTAACTCCGATAGTAGCAAATAATATATGTATTTTGCTCAAAAAATGAGAGGAATTCATTAAAAATGGTTTTAGAGGCTAATTCATCTTGCTATTCGAAAAGTAGTGTAAGTTATCAACTTTAATGAATTAAAGATTAAGAAACCCTATTTGGAGATGATTAATGTATTTAGTAGGGTTTTATGGATGATTAAAGTTGATATTAATCTGTTAATTGTAAAAAGGTATATTGAGAACAAAAAGGATGAACTTTGCACATAATTGGTTTAATTTAGAAATTCATGTGCATAAATATGCTTTAATGGGCCTTGAAACCCTAATATTAGTAATGTGACTCATAATGGTTTTAATTGTTCAATTTCATGATTAAAGTCGAGATATGATAATTCTAAGCTATTTCAAGTATAAGAGTTCCTAATTGTGGATAAATACCCTTAATGTAGTAATTAGGGTTTTCTAATGGATAAAGGTATTAATTAATGACAAATAGAGTTCATATGTGAATTAGACCATAATGAACTATGAATTGAAGATAAATGAGCATAATGATCTTGTCATGGATTAAAAGGATAAAAATAGTAGCTTTAATGTAAAAGAGGCTTAATGGACATAATTGATAGTTAATTTTGCTTTTTCTAATATCAGGGTTATATGTTGTTAAAAGATAACCTTTGTATCTTTCATGATGAATAGATGAGATAATTAGGGTTTAAAATAGTAAAAGATGAATGGAAACCCTAAAAGTGGACTAGAAACCCTAGGAAGTGAGCTAGGTTTAATAGATCTTGATGGCATGATTAATAATAGGAAATTGTATGCATATTTCAGGATCTCATAATGTGCTTGCTTGCCTATTTGGATTTCTTGATTGGATTATTCTATCTCAAATTAGCCTGACAGGTATGTGGTTACGCTTATGGTTAATCACTTTAGTTTCATGGTGATTTCCGGTTGTTTTATTGGTTTCCTGAAAATAACTGCTTGGATGACTTTTATTTCATGCAACTATTAAGTGACTATGATTATCACCATAAGTATGTATACATGACTGGCTTAGATCTTGGTCCTCCTCTGTGGCTTTGCTAATGATGAAAAGGGTAACCTGGTAAAGGGTCTACTTGTTAAGTGGGACCATCAGGTTATTAAGAGTTAGGGATTGGGCTACCTATGGGTAGTGCCATGTGACTCTTTAGCACACCATGAGTTAGGGATTGGGCTACCTATGGGTAGTCCCATACGACTAAACCCTAGATATTGATCCTACCTGTTAGGTAGGATCATGCAGGGTTAAATGGGGATCTACCATAAGGAAGGTAGCATCCAGGTCTACTGCAGGGACAGTGCAGAGGTTAGGGTATGTATGGATTGAGCAGTTATGTTGAAAATTTAAAGTTGTTTGTTAAATCATATTTGACTGCAATATGTTGTTACAATTAATTGCACAATTATTGTTTCCCCCACATACCAGCTTTATGATGACCGACATTTTGTTTGTCGGCGTTTTAGGTGCAAGTGAAAAGAACAAACAGTAAAGTGGCATATGTGGAATTAAATATGAATTAAAGTTCAAAGGAGGATTGGTTAGAATAGACTCCATGTGGATAGAAGTAGATATCCAAGTTTTTCAAAAAGGTATGAAAAGTTTAATTTTATTACAACCTTTCAGTTTATTTAGTAGAATTCAATAATTATTATTGATTATTTATCGAACCTTTGATCCAGAAATTGGGATAACGACTCTGACATCTTGGTCTCCCTTAAATGGGGGTCATTACAGCTGTCCTTATACCTGAAGTCACAACAATGATCACATGTGTTTGGTATACTTTAACACTATCCAATGAGACCTTGAATAAGGGTTTTCACATATGTAGTACCTGGGTGCACTATGACATATGTGGATTATTGTAACTCATGTAGATGAAATTTGTCCCTCTTATTAGAGTGATATCACAACCATTTTATGAGTGATACTATGAGATTCATGGACATGCTCATTTGATTCAATATCTGATGTTGAGTTCATATCTATCTCAGATAGTACACTCTAGACTAACAAACAAATATTGTACATTAAGAGGATGATGTTTCCATGCCTCAGATTCAATCTAGATACTAGAGACCAATGAGATATACGATCACTATAACACTAGTCACAATACTAGCTTGAAGTTGTTCTCCAACTTGTATAGTTACTTGGGAGGCAATGAAGACTTACTAGATACCAACAATTATATGTGAAATCATAATATGATTATGGATGTCACTACCAATGCAATTTTGAGATTATGGAGTCACATTCATAGGGTGCATAGGGAAGAGGATTTTAATAAGGGCAAATGGTCAATTGGTTACTAAAAAGTTTAGGCAATCAATTAAATCATTGATGGACCAACTTGAAGCTCAAATGGTTAGCTAGAAAGTTTAGTTACCCTACAAGATAGTCCAAGTCGATCGACTAGATGGTCTAACTATTGATCAGGCCAAGATATACCAAATTGGTTGGTTGGTTGCCCAATCGGTCAACTAGACTAGATCAGCCAATCCATTGACTGACTGGTCCAGTCGTCTAACTGAGCTGGATCAACATATTGATCTAGAAGGTTCTGACTCTATCCAATAGATCAAGTGGACTGGCTAGTTGGTCGACTAGATGTCCTAGGTAGACTATTGTAAAACTTCCCAATTAGGCCAGTCGATAGATTGGACTAAGAATGGTCGATTGGTTGTCCGTCTGTGAGCAGGTTGTTGAAAAGCAACCAATGTCTTGTTGTTTCATAGGGTGTAGTAGAAACCTTGCATTCTTGCTTTTCCTATATATAGGGGCATGCCGACTAGGGTTTTGTTCCACTTTTGTGACACCTTTGGACTAAACATTATTCTCTACAAGGAGAGAGAGAGAGAAGTGATAAGATTGTGCAATGTGAGCATGTTACCAATGAGAAGGATGCTCCTTCCACACTGGATCTTAGAGAGTGAAGTGGAGTTTCACCGTCTGTGTGGACTCTGCAGAGATGTAGATGTCTTTGTGACTATGTTGGGAGAACATCACATGCATCCTTGTACATATTTATTATTTTGGGCACCATCACCAAGTATGCTCTGTAATAAAGGTATGTCTCACATCCCTTCATTTCCAGCATATTGTTGTTGACAATATTTGCTCATGGGAACGTGGATTAAATTATATATTTTTTTTCATTGTGTCTGCCACATCCATAGAACCCTCTAGAAAGATCCCATATTTTAATTCCTCATACACAAACTCTCCCATGGCCTTTTTCATCATAATAGTGCATGGCTACATGATCCTTGGAAAATAATTGTAGTATTAACATGTTAGAATTGTTCTTCCTCCTATGTCTCTTCAACTATTTCTATTAGAAACACATGTCATGACTCTTTCATAACAAGTAGAACATGTTAATTTGGCTCTACCAACTCCACTTTAGGATGTTCTGGAATGTTCTTAGGATTGTGCCAATTAATTATTTTGTATGTGTGTTGATGAATGCTTTGTACCCTAATTTTGTCATCCCAATATAATATGAGGGTTGAATCGAATTCATAATGCCCTAGTTGAAATTTCCTAGCTCCTTTATTATTGCAAGTCCTGTTAGTATCATTGCTTCAATCAACTCTAAAGGGTTGCTACATGTTTTGCATGGAGTTGTCTCCTCTTTTGAAACATTTTTTATTGTCTCAATATTATATGAATGTAAATCATATTTCGCATCATTCTAGTCAATTTTGGCATTATGGATGTTTATCACCTTGTTTCCACCTCAGATAACCACAATTTTATTACCTTCTCTATACATTACGCATTTGTGCAAAAAATATGCTATGATCATATATTCATGCATCCATAGATGACCTAAAAGTATATTGAAGTCTATTGATGCACCCATGATGATGAATGCAGATGTTAAACATATTAGGTCATATATTCACTTCCATATATGTTTCTATGATCACATCTCAAGAAAGACACCATGGCTCAACCTCTACTAGTGGTAGCTAAGTTGTCTTTAGGTGTTTGCCGTAGAATGATCAACATCCTCAGAGGGAAAATGTCCAACATTGACACTCTATCTATAAGAATGGGTGGCGCACACACACTTTGATATATTGTAGTAAGACATAGGTATTTAATCCCCACTTCTTTTGGGATCTCATCATCAGAAAAAATCATCATATTTTTGGCATTGGTCAACCATACCATGCTGTTAGGGTGTCAAGAAGGATATATTTTGAAATAAAGGTTATTCCCAAGACATTCAAACTACTTGGTTTTTTGATAGGAGATGTCAAGATAAAGTCCCATAGTGAGAGTTGAGCTTTGGTCTCTTGCAACTAATCAATGATGTTACTGATGTAGTCTTATTTTAGGGCTTCATCTTGTGTCTTTTTGCATTTCAATCACATCTAATATGTTAGAAGGCATGTTAGTTCCCTCAATATGCATATTACTGTCAAATGCACTTATAGACATTCTTTGCATGTTTTTTAGGTACTTGGAGCATGCCTTGGATAGATGAGAGAGAGGGAAGGAGTTTTGGGATTCCTTCACCTATGGAGGGGTCCAAAGAAGACCCCAAAGCTCCCACAACCTACCGATAGTGGCCAAGAGTCAAGCTCAAGCAAAGAAGTGTATGGATTATGAAGTTTCAAACTCAAAGTGCTACTAAAGACTCCAACACAACCGTGGTGCCAAGGAACGGTCGTGCTCGCCAATGCAAAAAAACACAGGAAAAATCCCCATTTTGACAAGCTACAACAACTCCACCAAAACAACTATGCTACCCAGTACGGTCGTGCCAAGAAGTCCCCAAAACAGCCATGCCAGCAAAACGACTGTGCTTCCAAACACTGCAATGGGTGTGCTGGAGAGAATGACCTTCACTCCATCTCATCCACCATGGTCGTGCTATCCAGCATGGTCGTTCTACCTATCCCCCACCACGACTGTGCTTCTTAGCACGTTCGTGCTACCAGCCTTCATTTCACCACTTCCAACCTAACAATTTTCATTTCCCACCACGATAATTCTCTGCCACCACGACTGTTCTATCCTCCACTCACCATAGCGATTCTGCCCAGAACGGTTGTGTTGCCACCCAAAACTTAGCTTTTTCTGTACTGAATTTCCAACAATACCCCTACTTACCCCAGTGCTTCCACCACCACCTACATATACATGGGTGGAGTCCATAAGACTAGGTTAGCTACCCCATCCACCCATTAGCTGTTGTAGAGCATCCATTACTCTCTTCCTTGGATTCAATCCACTCACCTATCTCCCACCTTCTATTTCCACTCCATTTCCACCATAGAACCCTAGTTTTCTAGGTTTTCTACCATAATCCCCTACATTTCCATGCTCTCCACCCATCTTGGAGAAGAGAGGACATTCTATAGAAGCTAGGTGGTGAAGGAGAAGAAGCTTCCACAAGCTCCATGGTAATCCACCTCTTTCTTCTTTCCTTTTTTCTCTTTTGTATGATCATGTCTATCTAAGCCCCTAGTGGTGGGTTGTTTGGGGTTAAAATATTACTTTGATACCATGTTGAGGGAAAATAACTTGTAATGAACATATTTCCATTCTATGATGATTCTCTCTTGCCTCTATCTCATTTCCCATTCATCTTACTTGTGGTTTTGCTTTTAAACATGGATTTCTTGTTGTATGATTCTTGAAGACACCTATCTTCTAGGGGAAAATGGAATGTATGTAGCTATCTTAGGAATTGCTCCTAGTTAGAGGATCCCTCACTAGCACCCTTTATTCCCACATACAACTCCCTTCTCCTACAAGTAGGTGTGAGATCTAAGTAGCTAGTGTAAGAGTGATTAGTGCAATTTCCTAGAGTTTTCAAAAGGCTAGATGGTGTGTAATATGATGTGAAACACCCTCATCTCTAACCCAATTCCTACCCTTAGCTCTCAATTTCCCTAATACCACTTATCCTGGAAACCTAGACGTGCCAAGTCCTATTAGAATTACACCTAGCCCTAGTTCCCCAACCAATATCATAGGGTAGATTCAAATAGAACTTGCCTTGTTGTTTGGTTTGACAATCTAGACTGAAGATATAAGATTTGCATGCTTTTTTAACCCCCAACTAATATCAAAGTATCATTCCCAAATGGCCCACATATCCATGTCATTGCTTAAAACCCGACCTTGTCCTCTTAACTTGTTAATGCTAGTGTGGTTAATTGCCTTTATTACTTCTTAATTGATTGCTTAGTTCTTATAATCTAGGTTTTGCATAAGTAGTTAGGGTATTTTTTAGCTTACTTATGTTAATATTATTAGCTAGTGATAACCTAGGATCTATCTTGCTTTAGTGCTTATCTTGTCTCTTAGTTGTTAAGTTGAATTGCTAGTGTAGTGTGATTCCTTGTTCTTGCTCAGTTACTAGTTTTTCCTAGCTTCTTAGTCTTAACACACTTAGGTTTATTTTTATGGATTTTGTTAATCTAGTTTACTTCTTGTTGTTAATTTCTTGCAATCGTAGTGTAATCAACCAAAACTGACATTTAAACCCTACACTCTGCGTTAGGAATGTTGCTCACATTAACTTAGCTCTAGGGCCCCCTCTCTCCCTGAGGATCGAGCCTTCTCTTGCCACTTTCCTATACTACATCACAACCATGTGTGCTTGTAAGTGAAGTGTGAATAGTTTAAGCTAGTGTGTTAGACTAGGCCCCTTATATAAATTTTGAAAGATCCATGTGTGTTTGCCTAAGTTGCATCTAATCAAATCCAATTGGCTAGTTGTAACCCAAGGCAGTCCAAACACACCAGTTATACATTGAGGCATCTTTGGTTGTTGCCTACTTTGATAGATGCACTTTGTCAAGTACTTATAGTGGTATCTTTTCAATAAATTTTGTTCCTAACATGTAGATACACCTTGGTGAGGGATATTTTTGCATGCATCATCTATCTAATACTTGGGAAGAGAGAATTTATGGAATTCTATATGTTTATAAATGCACCCTTCTTAAGCTTTAACTTTGCCAAGAAAATATGAGCTAAACCCCTTAATCTAGATCATTGGACTTGATTGCAAAAGGACATGATATATTTGTGGAAGTAATCATGAGTTTTTGATGACCTCCTCCCCATATTATCTACCAGTGAAGGTATAACATGAGGGAAATGATCATCATCTACATCTCCATATCCACATTTAATATATAACTAATAATAATCAATACTTTCACTCATACATTATTTTTAATATAAATGGATGCTAAATTCTCCTCGAAGGAGTTACATCAATTTTCAAAAGGAAGATATTACATGAGGGGAACCCATAAAAATAACTTATCTATCTAACTCTCCTTGTGAATTTATCTTTGTGATCTTTAATATAGTCATCAAGATCTCCATATCAACACATCTTTAAGTAAGCAAACTACCAAAAATGCATAAATAAAACACATTGTCAGTATATATTTGTACCATGTACATGGCTGTAGAGAAAAGTGTGCAAGTGTATTGACAACATATATTAAACATCAATCAACTAATTGCACATATAGAATTGTGTGCTTTCTTTTCACATTCTAACCAATGATTGCCATGCCAGTGTAGTTGTACTCATTTCTCTATCCATCATTGGACTTATATGAATCACCCCTTTGTGGGTGTTATAGTGGAATCCATTTCTTAGTATTTATTTATAACGTATACATAGCATTATATTTGAACTGGAATTAACACGAACATTCAAGTAGTTTAGCATTGATCAAACGTTTAGGAAACATCTGAGAATTGGTCAGCAGTCCACATGATCGATTGTTCAAATAATAACCATGTACCTTTTTCCATGCAAAAACCATGCAATATTAATCCATGCACTTCAATATGTATGTAATCCAACAACAAAGATGTTTTTTCAAGAAATCCCTCAATCTAAATATATGTGTCATAATAAAGTGTCACCATGGTATTCATATGATGTGAATCTAGGTTCTGACTTGATCCTATGGGTCATGGTTTGTGGTTGCTATTAGGGTTAGGCTTCACAAACCATAAGTTCCTTATGTTAATGGTCCTTTGGATTGGAAACCATAAATATCATCAAGGTGACCATTTTCTTACTATGATCATGAGATCTCTTTATCACTCAATAAGGTATGATTATATAACATGAGAATCATATTTCATAAGTTTAACATGCTATTTATCGAATTTAGCATTTACTTTTGTTCATCACTTCATATTCATGCATTAAACATACATTTTGATCTAGAAGCATAATCATGTATTAAATCTATTTTATTTAAATGGTACTTGGTTTTTTTTATCAATTTCATATATAATTTAACTATATTCCTAGCTACAATTTAATTTCAATATATATTTCAATTAATCATGTTCTATCGTTAAGAGCATGCCACATTAGCAACTAAAAACCTATTACCAGTTGACCTAAGGTTGGGTTTAAGAGAATGGGAAAATTCCACGTAAGATCAAAACTCCAGCAAGGGTTGGGCTTTGATTAGAGGGTGAATGACCAAACTTCCCATGTTTTGTGACATGTTTGTCACATGATTTGTGGGCAGGGTGGTCAAACACCAGAGAGGATTGTTCCTTCCTTATCCCACATGTGAGGCAGGAAACCATGGAGTCAACCCTATCGTTGACCCTTGGTTAGAGGCCTCAGAAACCTTGGATGAGGCTTGCTCCATGTCCTTTTAGATTCATCTAGCGATCGTGTGGTGACATAGGTGGGAGATCTATGTCAGGATTCTTAGGGGAAAGACCGGAGGAAGAAGTAGGAGTTCTACCTATACTCATGGGGAACTAGAGGTCATGGAAGATGGTAGGGAGTCAAGAAAAGCTACCTCACCTATAATGATGTGTTTTGTTGCTCAGAGGTTCTTCTTTGATGAAACTACTTTAAGAAACAGAAGTCGGTGGTTTAGGATGGATAGTGGGGATTCAGGATAGCTTCACAAATTCCCAAAAAAGCTTATCACCAAGGAAATTTGTCAAGAGCCACTGTGTGTTGTTGGGAAGTCATTTTCTGTGGTGATGGAGCTAGAACTGGATAGTGGGTTGAAGGTGTATTCATAAGAATTTGGGAGAGAATCTGAGTTGTGGGATATAGGACTAGGTTGGTAAGATCTGTGCCAAATACCCACCCTAGTTTGTAGGGGATTTGGGCATTATTCCAGTATGAGGAGATAATGGATAAGTTATGACTTGTTGACTTCCTTTCATTCTCCATAATTCAATGGGACAATTTCAATGTGTTTAATGGTCTAGGGAGAGAGAACGAGGCTTGGGAAGAGACCTAGTCTTGTAGGACTATCATTTGGAGGTCGATGACAACCCAACATGCATTAGATTTCCATTTGAGTTGACTAGAAATGGCCAAATCACGCGGTTACACCTAGAGTCTGGGTCATCTAGACTTAGGTAAAGGCCAAAAAATAGACCATTGATTTAAATAAGATTACTCAACATTTTCTAAGATGTATTAATACCTTCTAAAATACTATAGGTATCTAGAAGTCTACAATTAATGCCAAATTTATCTTTAGAATGCCATTTTCTTTGTTTACACAAAAGTTGAGACCAAAAAGGCAACAAAAAAGGAACTTTTCTATGTTTTAAATTATTTACACAATTTTATTACCTAATCCACATATTACTATATTATCATCTCAAATATTGGTTTTATCTTTCTTTGACTATTAGACCATGTTGGACCAAGTATTAGGTCAAATCATGTTTATCTAATACTCAAGCTTTGAAGTTCAAAAAAAGACTAGATAATTACTTAATTAATTACCTAGGGCACAAGATAACTTGAAATCCTATGAATATCCTTTTGTGACCTCATAATTCCTTTTCGAATTAACAAAAATAATTAGCAATATATAATATGATTGTGAAATACTTAATTACCTATTTTATATATAAACTAAAAAGTAGTCTAATAGCACTTAGATTGGATAATAGGGCCCATTGTTCGAACTTTGGGACTTAAATAAATCCACAAACATTACTATATTCTTAATTACACAATTAGGGATGTGATTAACCATAAGTACTCAATTGAAGTATATTTGTAAATTAAACTCAATCTTACTTTCTTTACTTAGTGATAGACTCAATCAAAATCATAGGCTTGAAGTTCATCAACTCAAATCATGTTATCTTATGCATTACTCCACTTTGATCTTCAAAACGTATTCTTGAATCAATACTAAAACTTCCAAAGTTGTTGAGGTCTTCACATTCAACCCTGTCTTGAGAAGGATTCCAAAAATTGAAACCTAATAAGGTTAAGGTGAATGACCACTCTTTTATCCTCATGCAATATAGGGCTAGCAACTTACCTTGGAAAAGTTTCAACTACAATATTGTTAATAACTTTCATTGAGGTAACCCATATAACTAAGCCTAGAACCCATATTCTTTCAAAGGGTAGTTCCAGCTTCTTATTCATTGCATTACATTATCGCTTGATGATTCTCTTTTCACTTGATGGTTTTTTTTTCATTGGGTCTCAAACATATTAATCATCTTTCAATTATATCTACGAGGTGGTGAGGTGTCACCTCTACACCCTATATCAAATAATTAATTCTAACTCAGTGCTTCCATTCACCTATGTCATTTATATTTATCCCATGTGGCTACCCAATCTCTCATACCCATACTAAGATGAGATAAATATTTGGTTGTAGTAGTATAGAGATCATCTTATTTCATGTGCAGAGATGGTGTATCCACACACTATAGTAGAATTCTGAAAATAGGTTGAGTTATCCTCAAAAGTGACTTTCAAAACATGAGTCCTTTGAACTTCAACAAGTTCTCTTAAATATCATTTACCTAGGGAAAAGTATTTTTCTCAGAGCTCTTGAGTTTGGGAACAACCTCCCTTAGTATTTTGTTTCAATCATTGTTACATAAATTATTACATTCTTTATATCTACATCTCATGTATCATTGGTATTAGTCATTTTGTTAAGGTATCTAGGGGTATAGAAACCTCTATAGTGATCTCCATATGAACCCAAGGGCCTTATATACTTATGGAGTACCATTACTTTGACCCCTCAGGCCTCATGTACTCATTGAATGGACATTCTTTTGAACCCATGGGCCTTATGTACTCATGGATGACTTTCTCCTGGCCCCATGGGCCTTATGTACTCATGGATGACTTTCTCCTGGTGCCATGGGCTTTGTGTACTCACAACATGTTCACCTCTTGACTCCTTGAGTTTAATGCACGATTAATCATTCCTTTTGGACCCTGGTTTCACTTGGTTCTATACCCTACCTAGGTTAACTAAAATGATATAAATTTATTTTGTCTCTAAATACCATCGTGTTTTATGCCCCTTTACCTATCTAAACAAGGAGTATCTTATGACTTAGATGCATGTCATGGAATTTATCTCAACATTCTAACTTACCATTGCACAATTATCTTGGGAGTTATCTAACTAAAGTATTCATATTTGTATAATTTGAAATTACTTTTCAATCAATAAGACAACATGTTCTGACTAGATAGTGGTAAGGGTTTTCATTCCATGTATCCATCACCTACCTAATACTTTAAGATTTAGGTCCTTTTAGGGCGTCTAAAGTTACCCAAAAATTAGATATTTCATATTATCTTTATGTAGGAGGTTCTAACCTAGAGTACTCCATTAGTTTCCAACATGAGGGTAGGCTCTATAGCCACAACTAACCCCATGTCTTTTGGGTTATTATTCCTTCAGAGTTCTTTTCCCTTATCGAGGATGACCCAAAATAAGCTTGAACACCATCCCCTAAAAGTGAGTTGAGTGCATTATCTATTTCCTTATGATTTGATCTATGTTTTGTGTGTATATACAAATAATCCCTTATGTGTACTATATGCACATGCATGCTTGTGTGTACTCTATGTATTTCCATGCATGTGATACTATATGTGTCTAATATTGGTAACTAATTGGATTATCCAAACTCATTTGTATTTTCTCTTTCTTTTATCCCCACTGAAGGTTTTCTTGGCTAGGAGTATTATTTCCCTTCACTTTTCATATATACAAATTCTCAAGATTAGATTTTTTTCCAGGATTAAGGATTAACTATGTTATATGGTCTTATTTTCTTGTAACCCATTTAATGTCTCAATCAGATGAATAGTTTATCATAAACCATCCATAGGAATTTCTGGGCTTTACCTTCATAAGGGGAACATATATTATTTGAAATACCTTTGATGTTTCTATCCTTAATTAACACGATATGTATTTTTATTAGAGGAGGATGCATTAATCCTACTTTTTCCTAGAATCCTAGATCAATATGAGGAGAGAAGTGAATTTTAGATCTCAAGAAGCAAAGATATGAGAGGAGGACGATATTTAGGATGAGAAAATAGGGAAATACTTTACTTTTAGAAAAAACCTCAAACTTTTGCTAGGTCATATTCATAGGGCCCCCAAGTCATTGTTAACCAACTAGTCGTGCAAAAGAAAATATTTCAACCATCAAATTGTGATCCTTTTTAGACATCATTTTATTTGGAAAATTCCCTAATAATTCCCTTATGTCTCCATGAAATGATTTAAATTGGAAATTACTATAAGTTATTTGATAAATCAGGGATTTGATACCAATTGTGACGACCCCTTCCTCTATCATCTAAACTTGTCAGTTCATTTTGCTGAAACCCATGTTTTTTTGCAGTCAATTAGTCAAATTGATCTATTTTGAGGCAGCTGAACTCTCCCGATAGAGAGAGGAAATTGAGCTCGAGCGACAGTGAGACAGGTGGGTTCAACCCGATTATGAAGAGAGAAAGCAACAACTGGAAGAAACAACCACGACGCTCCACTGCCAACAACCGCAAGGGAGAGAGCAGCAATAGCAGCATGCGGTATGGCTAATGCTCTGTGTAAGTGGCATGCCTCTCTTTGCCAACAAGTGGTTCTCTCCGCACAAAAGACATTGATGCGGTATGCTCTCTGTAAGCAACAACCACATGTGGTTATCTCCAAAAGAAGCAAGAGAGTGACTGATTATTGAAAGCATACTAAGAGGGAAATGATCATCATCCAAAGTTCTAGGATCCAGATTGAAGAAATCACTAACAATAATAAATAGTTTCACTCACAAATTTTGTTTGATACAAAAGGATACTAAATCCTCCCAAAAGGAGTTACGTCAATTTTTAAAAGGAAGAGACTACTTGAGGAGAACCCTTTATAACCTATAATTTATTTTTATATATCTCACATATCTTCATATCTTCAAGTAAGATCACTAAATAAAACACTTGTATGTGGGTGAACACAAAAGTGTGCATATACATACATTACCCATCAATCAATTAGTTGCACATATTGAGCTTTATATTTTCATTTCACATTCTAACCCATGATTTTCATTGCAACTCGGGTGTAATCATTTCTCTTTCCAACATAGGACTTATATGAGCTAACCCTCGGTAGGTGTGATAGTGGGTTTAGAATGTCATAGTATTTTTATGTGATAAACATAGTCATTGTATTTGAACTCCAGTTGCAATGAACATCCAAGCAGTATAGCATAAGATCAAGCATTGGGAAAACATCTAGGAATCAGTCACCAATCGATATGATAGATTATACATAAAGTAACTACATACTTTTTCCATGTAGGAATCATGAAATATTAATCCACACACTTCAATTTTTATGTAATCCAATAATCAAGATGTATTTCAAAGCAATCAATCAAGATAAAAATATCCATAATTCTAACGTATCACCATTGCATTTATATGACTCAAATTAGGGTTTATACTTGATTATATGGGTCTTAGTTTGATGTTGCTACTAGGGTTTAGGATTTACAAAGCCTGGACTACATCTATCAGTTATCCTTTAGATTGGAAACCCTAGATATCAACAAGGTAACCTTATTCTTTCTATGAACATAAAATTTCATTATCCTTTACTAAGATAAGCTTATGTCACATGGAAATTGTATTATACAACTTTAATGTTCTATTTATCAAAGTTAAGGTTACTAAAGTTATCATTTTATATTCATCTATTATAAATAGTTTTTGAAAATAGAAGCATAATATGTATTCAATCTATTTTATTTGTATTTTATGTGGTTTTCATATCAGTTTGATTTGTATTTCACTATATTTTGTGCTACCATTTATGGTTATTTAAAACTAATCATGTACTATCGAATAAGAGCATTCCACATTAGTAATTAAAAACATATTACTAGTTGACTTGGAGTGGGGTGTGAGCCAATGGGAAAAATCAACATAAGCTCAAAACTCTAGCACATGTTGGGCTTTGATTAAAGGGAAAATGGCCAAACTACCCACGTGATGTGGCATGTTTTTTTAGCAATTTGAGGCCAGGGTGGACTCAAATAGGGGTTGTTAGGTTATAGAGGTGGCCGAAGGTGTGAGCTCAGGGCCAAGATTCTCAAGGGAAAGATAAAGTAATAAGAAGGAGTTATACCTCACATGGAACTAGAGGTCAAGTAAGATAGGTGGAACTTAAACAAAGCTATCCCCAACAACGTCATGTGGTGGCTCAGAGCTTCTTCTCTGATGACCTCCTTCAAGAAGCATAGGTTGGAAGTTGGGGATGGATCTTGAGGCTTCCCCCTGGGTTCAGGGCTACTGGAGAAGCTTTAGGAACTTTTGGCAAAGATTCTCACCAAGCCAATTGGCTAGAGATGTTGTGGGTTGCTAAGGTGAAATCATCATCATTCGAAATGGATATGGAGCTAGATGGACAGTTGCATGCATCTTCATGTGAACTTGGGAGATATGATGAGTTGTGCGAGTTGAGGGAAAGTTGTGGGTATATACATATGACTAGAGTCTTGAGATATGGCATCGTCTAACAACCCTAGTTTCCCATTTTTTCTAACATTTAGACATTATCCCAATTAGTGGAAATAATGAAAAAAGTGTGGCTCGTTGGTTTTGTTCTATTATCATAAATTCAATGGGACAAGTTTCTGGGAACTTTATGTTCTAGGAATAGAGAGTGAGGTTTTCAAAGGAACCAAGTCTAGTGGGACTCTCATCTAGAGGTTGATGACAACTCGACCTATGCCAGATGCCATTCAATGATGGTGGGCATTGGTTGCATCATGCATTAACACATAGAGTTTGTATGATCTAGACTTAGGTCAAGACCAAAAAAAGTGATAGTTGATTTAAATTGGATTATCCAACATTTCCAAAATATGTTAGTACCTTAGAAAGTTCTAAGGGTCTCTAGAATACTTTAATGAATACCAAAATTTAGGTTTCTCCTTAGAGTCTCATTTTCTTGGTTTAGGCAAAAATAGATACCAAAAAGGCAATCAAAAACACAATTTTCTTGCCTTTCAAGAATTTTCTGAATTTAATTGCATAATCCGCATTATATCACATTCTCATATAATAATATGGGTTTATCTTTTTTACTATTATCCCATGTTGGACCAAGTATTAGATTGGATCATGTTTATATGATATAAGAACCTTGGAGTTCAAGAAAAGACTATATAATTACTTAATTAATCACCTAAGCCCCAAGACAACTTGTATTCCACTAAAATTCCATCTATGACCTCATAATTACTTTATCAATCAACCAAGAATATATTGATATTTAATTTGATCACAAGATACCAACTTCCCAATTTGATATCCCAAGGACCTATTTGTAAACTAAAAAGTAGTTGGAATGGTCTTAACATGTATCCTACAACCCATGGTTCAAACCTATGCCCTAAAGTGAATCCACAAGCATCATTATATTCTTATTTACACAATTAGTACTTATATTTACCTTTGATCATAATCCAAAATGGAAAGTGTTCAAATTGAAGCATATTGATAAATTGAGATCAATGCTACATAAGTCATTTGAACGATAGACTTAATCAAAATCATAGGCAAAAAATTCATCAACCAGAATCATGTTTTATTACTCATTACTCCACTTTGATCTTCACAACATATTCTTGAACTTAATCTAAAACTTTCAAATGTTGAGGTTTTTACAAAATATCCTCCTAGTCTTGGCCTATGACTGGGAGCCTTGATTTTTGGGACAACACGAACATGTGGTTTCTTTGTAGTATCACATTTAGGTATCACCATGAGTTTCATTGATGCACTTCCATTCTCCTTAGCTAGGATCACAACATGCTTCATTTTTTTGAATTTAAAGTGTGAAAATATTATTTAATGCTCAAGGAACTATGATAGACTTCATTGTTTTATTGCCTTAATGATTTGGAAATCATTGGAAGTTTTTTATACCAAAGTCTCCCTTAGAAACATCTCCTTATTATATGTCTTCATCATATTTGGCCTTGTTTTTCTTGATAGATGCCTTGGTAGCTTCATTGACATCTTCTTTGGCTATAGTTTTACTTCCATAGCATTGTCCCTAACAAAAAATTCCTTACTAGTTTTGGTGGCTCATCTTGAATGTCTTGTCTTGGCAAGACCAGCCATTCATCTAGAGATTCCTCATGTCCCTTGATCAATACAACCTCAATAATGTGCACATGCCAATTATTTGAAGGAGTTTGTTTACACTAACTCATTCCTCTAAAATAGACTCCTCTTCTTTTAAAATATGTTGAAGATACTTCATTTTGTTGTGCTTATTTTTTCATTTTCTTCTAATTGTATCTTTCCTTCTTATATCAAGGCTTTAATATAATGTTTTAGGGTCTTGCATTTTAATTATCAAATGTGCAATAGATTACGGAATCCATAATGTGCATGCACATTATATCAAGGTGGGCAGAGATCTACACCGACCTTGGCTATGGCAGAATTATTAAGTACACAAAAATATGGAATATGTTAGTATAAGTATCTCACAATAGTAAAAACTCATGCTATCACGTCAAATAACAGAATCTTCTTGTCTTATGAGATTGTGATTGATGTCAATTTGGATCTAATATTGTATACCTTGTATGTAGTTCTCGAGGAAACATTCCTCGGATGATTATGGGTTCCTTTCCATTGTTATTTGAGTTTGTAGGTACAATGATTACATGTAAACCCACCCCATGGATTAAATTCATATACACGTGAAATTGTTGCTAAATCTTTTCCATTGTTATTGAATCAAACATTCTTCATCTTGTTGTTGTAGGATATCTACGTGTTGACTATATTCATTAATGATTAGACAATCCTGAAATGATGTCTACCTCGATGCATTCTGTTGTGATGATCAGTTGAATACATGTTGAGTGAAATTGAATCATTGATAACCTAGGATTACTATGAGTGTTACCTTTACGATCATGCCAATCAAAGTTTTCATCTGAAGGCCTCCTTTTGCACCTAAGAAGGAATTTCTGATCACCTAATAACAAACTCTGGGAATAAATTATATTACTTCTGATGCATGTCCTCTAATTCCTCTCTTCTAAGAATTGTGTCCCTATTGAAATGATAATGCTTATAAATATCTCATAGGGTTCATACCAGGTTTAAATTATTTTAGATTCAATCTCATTGTACCACATTAGTGCAGGTCATGTTATACTTCTCTATAGGAAATGAATAAGAAGATTATCCTTCTCTTGCAATTCTACCCTGTTTGTATTGTTTGCCCTCAAGTGTGGGGCCAAGTATCCTTTATAGTTGTCGTTTTGTAGCTTAGGCAGTTTGAAATTGTCAGGCAGACTCATTTCTTGGAAGTAGCTATGCTCCTAAAAAGGGGTTACTCCCTCCTTGGACTTCTGTAATTTCCAAACCATGTTGTCCATCATTTGAATGTGTCCCATGATTCCTTATTGATATTAGGACTAGTGGGTGGTATTCATAATAGGCTTATGAGAATTCAATTGGATCATCGAGACCTATTTTGTGGTCATCAGGACCTAAGGAGTTTGGTGAGGGGTCTAATAAACATGTTTATTCTCATAATCATAGTTTTTTGGGGGTGTGGTTTTTGTTGTGGAATTATGAACGGAATATTTGGAGGTTGAGATACTTCATTAGTTGCACCTTGAGGTGGATACCAGAAGTTGAAGCTCATAGGTTAGAATTAAGGCATGTTAGTTCTATAATATATAGTTTCCTATTGACATACATGACTTCATTAACCTTTTGTGGGACATATCCCATGCAATCCTAACATATTTTTGTGTTTTTATTCTTTAGTCATCACAATATATTAAACACAAAGATTTTCATAACCTCTAGATGGATGTTGGTCCTCTGATGCTAACCTCTGGTGGGACTTGTTGAGGGATTCTAGAACTTCTAAGTTGTCATGGCACAGTTCCATTCATACTCATTGAGGTAATATTTCTCATAGAATATAGGATGTTTATGTTTGGGTTTTACAAGTTGAAGAAATATGTAGAGGATCTAGTATTGCGTGGTCACTATAAAACTAAAAACCAAAAAAAAAGAGAATCATGTAGTCAACTAATTTTGCGATGAAAACTATAGATAGGCATTTATATCAATGGGAAATGAAGATAAGATAGGAAAATGACTCTCTTTATGGGTGAATAAGATGAGGAAATTTTTTCCATGAGACTGAGTAATGTAATCCTATTACAATTGGAGAAGGTGTTAGGCACCCTTCTTTGCTTGAAAATTTAGTACATCGTGAGAATCTTGCATTTTGTGAAATAATTCAATTTGGATCGTTAGATTTAGGAAAAATACATGATTAAAGGTTTGCAATACTATAGGGTGTTAATATGATCGTGGAACTTTATGTGGTTGCCCAAAAGACTCTATTTTGATTAAGGGACCCTAATCTCATCATGATCTTCCACAATAGAGATCCATCCTAGGTGATTGGGATGAGGTGTCAGAAATATAGAGGAACCATGGAGAAATGTGTGATTATATATAGTAAGGTATATATATGTGTTATTAATAATCTTACTGTTATCAATTTACATGATTCAATTAAGGTGCATTAAAGAAAATTTCAATAATTATCATGATGTGATCTTTTAAGAAATAATTAAGCATCTAAAGAGATTGACCAAGAAAACATGGTGAGATATTGTAACTAGACCAAAATGCAAGATGTGACTAGATAAGTGTGGGAAGATCTAGTTCAATATAATCAATTATAATCAAGATAAAGTTTGTGACTAAATAAGAAAGGTAAGATCTAATTCAATTTAAGAAACTAGTTATGGTGACGTTGTTGTTAAAGCAACTAGATAATACTAACAAAGGAAGACCTAGTTATTATAATATGAGAACCTATTGCCGATGAATAAATTGATAAGCAGTTGTTATGTCATGATCAAGTAGATCGGTAGTTAAATCATGAATAAGCTTTCAATCTAGATCTAGTATAAAGATGAACAAGTTGAATAATTTAACTCGATCTAGTGGCCCTTTATACCTTCTTACCATTTTTGTTGCCTCCTAGCGTGTTAAAATCATTATTCAGGAAGAAGGATCTTCTAAATAAGAATTTGTCAAGAGTATGGTCAAGATAGGGTAGTATTTCTCATGATTTAGGAGAGAAAAAAAGGAAAAGGTTGATGGTGGATATGGAGGGGTTGATTACTAGTTGTTTGTGAAGGTTAGAGGTTTCCACATAGAGAAAGAGATTTCATGAATTGGATTGTCTTCATATCAAGAATAGGAAATAAAAATTAGGATTTTCCCTCTATCAGATCCATAGATTGAATTTTTCAACAGGGTGGGCCATTGGAGGAGTGTGATGTTCCATCATGTGGTACCCTATCATAAAGAGGCATTTGTTGGCATATCCTCGGGTAGGAAACTTGGTCTTGTTTTATCTAACTTTCTAGTTCATGGAAGGTTCTGAAGATTTCTTGGATTGGAATTCCATTTTTATTGTTGAAATTGTGTCTTTAAGCAATATAATTGAAGCTATAAGATAAAGAGAAGTGAGATAAATAATGAAGGACAACTCTTCCCTTTTATCTTTTCTTGATCATAAAGAAATGATATTGAATTGAATATTTTAAACATTAAAATAATGGTTTTGGCTTATTAGGATAGATAAAAAGACCATTGGATTTCAAACTAGAGTGGAATTAGGTGTTATATTATAGAGAAATTCAATTGGAAAATCGGTTGAACAAACATTACAAAAAGCTCAACTAAAGGGCGAATTGCACTTAAGTTTGTGAACCCTCAATGCGTGACAAATGGAAAATGAGTGTATGCAATAGTTGTGAAAATATGGAAATGTAGATATGCTCCATCAAAATCTAGAGAATGATTTGATTATGATTGTTGATCAAGTGACCAAAATTGGGTTGTCAATAGTTGGCCCCTATTACAAAAGTTGTTGTTGGGGCGTTTACATGATAGTCATAAGTTGCATGTTTCTTGCCCCATTCCAAAAACAAATTTGGGCTATGGTTGGAGACAAGTTTCTTCATAGAACACATCATAAAGAAAACAATGGATCTTCAAAATAAGAAGACTCGCTTCAAGATGAGATCGGTGATTTTAGTTATTGAATTACTTGTCCATATTTTAAAATTCTTACTGGTCAACCACATGCCCCATGTCTTCAAGGGTAAGAAAAATGATAGATTTTAATGAAAATATTTGAGATAATGTACTTAGGCTATATCCTATTTTAGGGATATCATTCCTTTGGTTTGAGGTAGAGTATTCAGACTGGTGATGAGGTTTAACCCTTGGTTTAATAGAGGGTTATGAGGGATAAAATAAAGTATTAGATGACTTTGGATCACTTCCCAAGAAAATAGTTGGATATGTAGGTCCATTCCATTGACATTAGGAGGGCAATATAAGATATGAGGTGGAAAGTGGTATGGTAAGAGACATTGACAGGCAAGCTTGTTACAATATCAATAAGGGATTTCATACACAATCAACAATTAGTTCTTCAAAGCAAATGTTGAAACTACGTAATGACATCAACTATGGTGATTTAACATAAGCATTCCCTTTGAAATATTTTTACTTTCAAGAAAGAAATCTAATAAGAAAAGGCGATTCAATTATTTTCTAAGAAGGGCTTTTGATTTTTGAAATATATTGGATTCCAAGGTTGGGATTTTAGAAAAGAGATTGGTTTCCTATGTGAAAAAAGGATTTCTAGTTTTTCAAACATTTTGAGTTTCCCTAAAGGTTTAGATTTTGGGAAAGAGAATGATTTAATTTTAAAAAAAGGACTTTTTTTTCAAAAATGTTTCGGATTTCCATAAATATTAGGATTTAGAAAAACGAAATGACTTGATTTAAAAAAAAGAATTTTATTTCTCAAAAACATTTCCTATTTCCAAAATTCCTAGATTTTGTGGAAGAGATTGGTTTTTATTTTTTTTAAACCTCTTTTGGATTTTTTTTAAACATTTTGCATTTCACAAATATTCACATTTCAAAAATAAATGGAACTTATTATTGACTTGAATTTATATAACATTTTAAATTTTAAAGATGATATTTAATATTTTGAAACATGTTCATATTTTTTAATGTTTAATTTAGTAAAGGTTTTTTATTTTTTAAAATAGGTATATATTTTTAACATGTTTGAAATTTGAAAACCATATGATTTTTAAATTTTGAAAAGGTTTTGACATGTGATTTATCATTTGAAAATAGGGTAATGAAATTTTAATGTTAATTTGCCAACATCTCCCCACCTCCAACTGCATAGTTGAGAAAGGTTATCCTAGTCTTCTATAGGGGTGCAAATTTCTTCACCATAATTAGGTCTTTGGGATCACACTGTTAAAGGTATTGTCCTTAATATACTTCCTCTTTGAGGTAAAAAGGTTATCCCCGATCTTCTTTAGGGAGTGCAATTATATTCACCCTAATTAGTTCACTTAGGTCACTAAGTAGGTATTATGCTTATCATACCTCTTGGTTATGAAGACAAAAACCAATTTCAAGTTCAATGGAGTGAGTACATTTGAGGCTAAGAGTAACCCACTTCAACTAGAGGATTGTCACTATGAGTAACACTAACACTTTTTGGGTCAAGTAGCGTGTTTGGCACCATTCACTATTTTGCATATTAGGAGAGATATTGTGCCTTATGTGGTTGATTTTAGCCAAAAATACAAGAAAACATTTCAAATCCATAATTGTGGAATTCCATTTATGAGTTGTGCAATAGTTATATCATGCATGCAATATGGAAAAGTAAATATTCATGGATTTAGTCTTATGAGAATGTAATCAATGGATCAATTGTTTCACAAAAATCTAGTTTGGAAATCCACTTTTCCAAGTTGTATGTATGTTATATCTTGTGAGTACTCATTTATCTTAGAACCACATTTCATAGGTATTTCCATCCCATTCCTATATACAAAGCATTTCAAAACTGGTCATTCAAATATTGTAATGGTTATGCCAAAACTAGATAGGTAGAAAGTTTGTACATGCGTATACTGTATAGAAAATCCTTGGAAACACAGATATTGACACTAATGAATCACATAATCGAAAAAGAATTGAAGGCTCTGAGTAGCCATGAATAGTTTCCTTGCATATTGTAGAAAACCCTAAAAATTGTGATGTCAATGACATCATATCAAAATGCTAGAAAAAAATTAGAGTAGAAGTTCAGGCATGAATTAGATAAACCTTACATTGAAGATATATTAAATAAGAACTTAGGTAGGTCACACTTTGCAATGAAGTTTCAATGATGAGGGAATTTCTATATAGGCGTGTATGAGATACACATCTACATTATAGACCACTTAAACCAAAATATAGGTAAGTCACTGATCGCAATGAAATTTTGATCATGTGAGAAATCCATATGTAGGTGTGTATTATTTACACATCCGCATATGCATGATTGTATCATGCAAAAATATTAGGGGATGTATTTATCCCTGATGAACACGTCTAATATCTACTAGTATTGGCATGTATCGGTTCCATGACTACACAATCAAAACTTGAAAATTTTAGAAAACATATATGGGATTGTTTCCCATGGTGGTTAGAAACTCTAATTTTGTCCATGGTGGAGTTACCACTTTGTTTAACAATAAAAAAGGATAGATCCCCTACATGATTGTGTTTTGTAATATAAAATGTGGAATATGGAGTTAGCATTAATTAATTGAAAAAATTTAGAAAATTAGATGTAAGACTTTAAGAAAATAAAGGAAAGGAATGATCTATGATCTGAGATTCTGGGGAAGGTCTTACTTTTTCACTACAAATATGTTATGCACCCTACTGCAACCACTTTATTAGTATTGCCTATTCCTGGATAATAAATGAGCATAAGGAATGAGACATAATGATTAAAATTTCAGTAAGCCATCAAATGTTGACAATAGTTATAGGGAGAGTGTAACACCCTAACTATTTTGATATGTATCTAATCCTAAATTAGAAAACCCTAATTTTATATTTTAAATCTTGTTACTTCATATAAAACCCATCAAAACTTAAGACCCAAGTACAATATCTAAATTATGTTCAAGGATAATTTTACATTATCAAACTTAATTGAAACCCAGTTTCATCAAATTTAACCCTAATGAGTAAATAGTAATCCATAAGGGATAAAGTGAAATCACCCTTTTAATAATAATATTTTTGGTAAAAAAATTTCATGTAACCATAAACGATAGTATATAGCTTTCCAAAAAATGTTAGCCTCTAACTGAATATAGATTGTCCTATATAATAAAAATTTGCTTAATATAAAATGGAGGATAATTAAATTCAAAATTGTGAAATCAGGAAACTTACCTAATTTTTGGGATCCTTGCACCTAGATTTGGTTACACACCAATTTTGATCAAGATTGAACTCTCTTTGATGCCACAATTTGTATGAGAAAGAAAATAAACAAAATATCCTAAATAAACTTAATTCTAGTGTAATTGGACTTTGAACCAGCCAATTTTATAAAACCTTCACTTGTCACACAGACTAAGTGAGAGGAACGTTGAGTCTTACTCAGATCCTCGGACACTCCATGAAAATCATCACTCTTGCATGAAGTCCTAGAGTCACAGGGACTCAATAGAATGTGAGATCCCGAACCATTTTCTCTCCCTCTGTATTATCCTCAGTCTGGAAGACTCTCCCTCTAGTTTAGATGTGTGCTCCTAGAGGTAAGATCATAGTTGACTATGTTTCCTCCTCCACAACACCCCAAACCAAAATCCCTCCCTATCCCTTTGAAACTAGAATTTCACTCTCCTTCTGGGTTGCTCTAACCACACCCTATATAAGGATCTCTCCCTCATTCTCCATCTATGCAAGACACACATCATCCAACTTGTGCTACTGATCTCTCAACCCCAAGGAAAAGTCTTTGGTTTCCTTTCTGATAGGTTCTACACATAGTTCATTTCTTTCTTTTTGTTTCTTGACCATAACCAAAATGTCAGTTTGTTGTATCGCCTAGGCTTGAGAAGATGAAGGTTCCCAAAACATCAAAATATTATGAGTGTATCCTCTCTAACATATGCATTTTGGAACATCATTGGTGAGATCATTTTTCCACTCCCATGTTCCTCCTCGGCCCTGTCTTGGAAATAGGGTTTTCTCAGGATCCCGACCTTCAAAAGAGCCAATTTTGGGCTCTCTAGGTCCAACTGACAATGGAGCAGGTGTCTAACACCTAAGTTTTGAACGTTGTGGGCACAATTGAATTTTTCATCTTAGATTCTCGCACAGTTCTTCACTGATCGGAGAAGAACAATCTTCGTCGTTGGTTTCCTCTTTTCCCATCGTCTTTTGATTTTGGTATTTAGCTCGCATGTGTAAAGTCGAGATTTCATTACAATGGTTGGTTTTCATTCGAAATACAATCGCTTCCTTCATTGGTTTGACCTATCACATGGACAATCTATGGTGTGTGATGCAAGGGAAATGTTGTCCTTTTAATTTGATTTATTTATCAATTTTAGCTAAATGTTGTTGAAATTTGTGATTGGTCCAGACTATTATAATTCACAACTAATTCATCAGTGGTCATAAAAATTCAAGTAAATACTTGTTGGAAAGATAAAAACACAAGGAATTAAAATAAATTGATTTTGGAGCCCGCTTGAACCCAAAATTTCCATCAAACCCTAAATAACTCTAAAACCATAGAAATCAAGTTTATATTCAGTCATTAACAAGAGTTAATTGTTGCAAAATGGTAATTAGGGTTTCCTTAACATCAAGTGACCATTAGGAGTTGATTCAATCTTTGTATGTGGGTCATGTAGTTTTAACATAATTATTGGATGTTTATACACTATTGTGTACAATGTACATGAAATAATGCTATTGTGTACAATGTACAAATGATGCTATTTGGGGATCACAATGTTAAGGGTCACTACACCTTGGAGGAGATAATGGCAGATGACACAAGCTTCTAGTTTTCATCATCTTCATCATGTCTATTTTATCAATCTGATCATGAGGCTTGCTGTTATAAGGGGTGCCTCCCCTAAAACTCTCTTTTCTTTTGTGATGTGTTTTATTTTCTGTCATTTGTTTTAGTATTGAACCATCTATGGCACGTCAGACTAAACACATTAGGTGTTGACTCTACTGGTGCTACATCATGTACAATTTTGTTTATAGATGGATTTGTCTATAAACTCTACCTATCTAGTTGATCTTTAAAAAAATGTGAATCTATTATCCATACTATAGTTTATTGATGAAGCTAAAAGTTATTACATAAATGAAATCATTTTTACTATTTATTTTCAATAGTCATCATATTACATCATATTCATGTTTAAGAGCAAGACCAAAGCGTATTCAAAAGTAAGAGTAAAGATAATGAATGAACCTTATATAAAATCCTTATCATGCGCTTTCCTAGCATACATAGCACTTCAGTGCAAAGAGAAGAGGCACTTCAGTGCAAAAATTGAGGATTCTTATATAAGATAGATAAAAGATAATGATAAAATGCAATGTTTATTTTCAAGATGTTAAATGTTTTCATTTCAAAGTATATTTTACATTCTAGTAATAATATGTTTAATTCCACTTAGATATTGTTGTATGCATGGTTGGGAGTGTGATGTCCTCAGGAAAGGAGCAACATCAGGGATAGAGCTATCTGAGGACTAGTTGAAGAAGGAGCTCAAGGACTACTAAAGCTAAACCTGGTGGGGTGCCAACTATCAATAGATTAGATTTTCCCTTTATGTTTGTGAGATATGTGTTTAAGTTTAGAGTGTGACTTTTATGTTATGAGCTTGAGACGTGAGAAATTATGAATGTATCCTATGTTGGTTTATTAAACTTTATTATTATGCAATGATTATCATGTTTGTGACATTCTCAACAAGATTATGCTTCCTCTCAATTAATTATATGTTTTATAAAATTAGGATGCTACAATTTGGTATTAGAGCTAAAAACAATATAGTTTCCCATCACACTTTTCTCATAATCTCATATAGTTTATGTCCCCTTAAGTAGATGGATCCTAAGAGGAAATCTAATAAGGGAAAGGAGCACGTAAATGGAGAGGAAAGCTCTTTCAGTGGGGGAGTGACCATGGTGATTTTGGAGGGGCCAACCCTAGTGGTAACCCTAATGGTAACCCTAATGCACCTCTAGAAGTGCTCATCAAGGCTCGTATAGATGCCCTAACTGGTCAGCATGGAAGGCAACATCAAACAAGGAACCAAGAGTTGACCCAAGTATACTTTCTAAAGATCAAGCCGGAGACTTTCTCTGGTGAAGATGACACTGATGTAGTTGGTCATACTGAAGAGTGGCTACTCAATGTTGAGCATTGATTTTGTGATTTGGGATGTCCGTGAGCATTCCAAAGTTCATTTTGGGACACACATGTTGAAGAGTGTATCCTGCACTTGGTGGGAGAACTTCACCAATGCTCAAGGACCCAATGTTGAGCCCTTGATATGGAAGGAATTCACCACTGCCTTCCAGAACCATTATATCTCAGAATCAATGATTGAGAAGGAGTCAGAATTCAATTGCATGAAGCAATATGACTCAATTGTCAGCCAGTATGCAATGATGTTCAATATGTTGTAGAAGTACGAGTATGACTTAGATGAGACACGCCTAGAAAAGAAGTTCATGTGTGGTTTGAAGTCTGATCTAGGATATGTCATGTCTAAACGTGGTATTAGTATAGTACAAGAGGCACTCGAGTTTTCCCTATAGTTAGAGGACTACCTTAGGTGATACGAGAAGAATGGAGGATCCTTAGGAAGTAAGAATGAGCACAAATGCCATAATGACAAGAAGAGAAATGTGCAAGAGGAGGTTCAAACCCTCATGTAAAGGATCAACGCACCAAGTGTAACAAATATCATATAGGATAATGCATATACTGATTTGGAGTTTATTATTATTGTGAAGGGGTTGGCCATATCAGATCCAACTGTCTCAAACTCCTACAGAAGAAAGATTTCCAAGTCAATCAAGAGCCTAAGGAGAAACAACAAGCTAGGATCTTCATCATGGTGGATGATGTTGATGAAGAAGACAATAATGGACATGGTATGATTTAGTTATGAAGTCCCTTTAGTACCCTTGCATGGACTTCAATTGGGATTAGTCTTTCCTTAGATGCAAGTATGTTTTAGATTTCATTATAATTATAAGGTGTTAGAATTTTCATGTTAAGGATAAGGAAACCCCTAAGGTAGGTAGACTAGTAGAATTTTGGGGATGAGATTCATTTAAGATGGGTAGAATTGTAACATCCTAACTTTTTTTTAAATATATATCTAATCCTAAACTAGAAAACCCTACTTTCAAATTTCAAATCTTGATACATCATATACAACCCATTGAAACTTAGAGACCCAATTGTAATATCTAAATCATATTCAAGGATAATTTTACATTATCAAGAGAAACCCAATTTCATCAAATTTAGCCCTAACTAGCAAACTAGTGATCCATAAGGGATAAAGTGAAATTGATCCTTTTAATAATAATATTTTGGCCTAATTTTTTTTTTGTAAACTTAAAATGATAATAACTCTGCCTATGTTTTCATTTTTTTGTGTAAATGTAGCCGGTCCCAAGCCCGGGTAAAGGAGGAGGGTTGGTGGTAGGTTGACAGCCAGCCTATAAAAACTTTGTCACTCTTTCTATGACATGGATCCTTATAAGAATATTGTTGGAGTGTCCCTACCTAGCGACGCGCTGCACCGGCACCCAGGTGCAGTGATAAATATGCAAGGGGTTTCGACACAACGACGCTCGGTTGTGTTGAAGGATAAACAAGGGTTTGCACATCTTGGACGGGTGTGGGTAAAGAAGCTAGTCCCGCTGCATCATCGCCCGGATGTAGTGAAAAATGTGCAAGGGTTTCCACATCTTGGATGGGTGTGTGTAAAGAAGCTAGTCTCGCCGCATCATTGCCCAGATGCAGTGAAAAATGTGCAGGGGCAACATTTTCGACGAAGGCAAGTAAAGAAGCAAGTTCAATAAAAAAAGGATTAGAGTTGGATCTTGGAATATTGGCTCTTTGATAGGGAAATCTTTGGAGATAGTGGATACCATGATGAGAAGAAAAGTCAATATAGCTTGCTTGCAGGAAACCAAGTGGACAGGGGAACGCTGTAGAGAGATTGGCGATACAGGACACAAAATCTGGTATACAGGTGTTGAGAAACATAGAAATGGCGTAGGTATTATCGTTGATAAGATGTTGAAGGATGACGTCGTGAAGATTACAAGGATGGGTGATAGAATCATAGCTATCAAGGTTGTTCTTGGGGGAAATATTTTTAAAATTATTAGCGCTTATGCCCCCCAAGTTGGCCTTAGCGAGGATGCGAAGAAGGATTTTTGGGATGACATGGATGAATTGATGCAAGGAATACCGATCGAGGAGAAGATTATTATTGGGAGTGATTTAAATGGCCATGTGGGGAGTGGTAATGCTGGATTTGAGAGAGTTCATGGTGGTTTTGGATATGGCAACAGGAACAGAGAAGGAGAGAGGATATTAGATTTTGCAGTTGCATATGATATGATTTTGGCAAACACCCATTTCAAGAAAAGAGAATCTCATAAGATTACTTTCAAGAGTGGGAACAACTGTAGCCAAATTGATTACCTCCTTACAAGGTGGTGGATCGTAACATATGCAAGGATTGTAAAGTGATTCCTGGCAAAGAACTCATGACCCAACATAGGTTGGTAGTTTTGGATATTAACATGAAGATCAATAAAGGCAAACATAACGGCAACCAAGATAGAAGGATCAAGTGGTGGAATCTTAAAGGAGAAAAGAAATTGACTTTTCATGATAAACTCATCAAGGAGGTAACTTGGAACTTTGAGTCTGATGTTAACACTATGTGGCATAACATGAGCTCCTGCATAACAAAAATTTCCAAAGAGGTTTTGGGGGAGTCTAAAGGTTGTGGACCTCCACAGAAGGAGACTTGGTGGTGGAATGATGAAGTACAAAAGGCTATTAAACTGAAAAGGGAGATCTATAGGAGCTTGCCCAAATCTGGAGATGATGCAACGTTCCAAAGATACAAGCAAACAAAGAAATAAGCTAAAAAGGTGGTTCGGGAGGCAAGGTCTAGATACTTTGATGATATGTATAAGAAGCTGGACACTAGAGAAGGGGAAAAAGATATATATAAAATGGCTCGTATAAGAGAAAGGAAAGGAAGAGACTTGAGTCAAGTAAAATGCATAAAGAATGAAGATGGTAGAGTATTGGTGAAGGACGACGATATCAAAAACCAGTGGAGAAATTACTTCCATAAGCTTTTCAATGGAGATACTGCATATAATGTTAGCGACTCGTGTGACATGAATACAAGAGATATCATTTACACACGATGAGTTTCACCATTTGAGGTCAAGAATGCTTTGAAAAAGATGAAAATGAGAAAGGCATGCGGACTAGACAATATTACCATTGATGTATAGAAGAGTATGGGGGATGAGGGAGTTACATGGTTAACAAATTTCTTTAACAAGATCATGAAGACCAAGAAGATGTCAGATGAGTGGAGAAATAGTATTATAGTCCCAATCTACAAGAACAAAGGTGACGTTCAGAGTTGTACAAACTATAGAGGTATCAAGCTGATGAGTCACATGATGAAGCTTTGGGAGAGGATTATTGAGCAGAGGTTAAGATCTATAACGCAGGTATCAAACAACCAATTTGGTTTCTTGCCTGGAAGATCAACAACAGATGCTATTTTTCTGATAAGGAGGCTTATGGAGAAGTATAGACAAAGCAAAAGAGATCTTCATATGGTGTTTATCGATCTAGAGAAGGCTTATGATCGAGTACCCAGAGAAGTGTTATGGATGGTTTTGAAGAAAAAGGGTGTGCCTATCCAATACATTGACTTGATCAAAGACATGTATGATAGATCTACCGCAAGTGTCAAGACTCCTGGAGGAGAGACACCAACTTTTCCTATTACAGTTGGGGTACACCAAGGATCCACACTCAGCCCATATCTATTTGTTCTGGTTATGTATGAGTTAACAAAGAATGTTTAGGATGATATTCCTTGGTGTATGTTATTTGCTGATGATATTGTTTTGATTGATGAAACAAAAGATGGATTGAATGATAAAGTTGAATGTTGGAGAAAGGCATTGGAATCAAATGGATTGATGATTAGCAGGAGCAAAACTGAGTATATGCATTGCAATTTCAGCCAATCTCGCAGTGTGAATGATGGAGCCAAGTTGGACAGAGTAGATATACCAAAATGTGACAAATTTCGTTACTTAGGTTCTATTATTCAAATAGACGGGGATGTCCAAAATGATGTTTGTCACCGGATCACTGCAGGATGGTTGAAATGGAGGAGTGCAACTGGAGTTTTATGTGATCAGAAGATCCCTCTCAGGTTAAAAAGTAAGTTTTATAGAACAGCTATACGACCAGCCATGCTCTATGGGAGTGAATGTTGGGTGGTGAAGAAACAAGGTCTCAACAAGATGAACGTGGCTGAAATGTGTATGCTGAGATGGATGTGTGGGAAGACAAGAAAAGATCGTTTGAGAAATGACTATATCAGGAATAAAGTGGGGGTGGTGAGCATTGAGGACAAGTTGCGTGAGGGCCGACTCAGATGGTACGGACATGTGCAACGCATACCTACTAGTGCGCCTATACGAAGCAATGCTATTGAGCCAAACACTATAAATAGAAGAAGAGGAAGGCCTAAATTAACATGGGATGAGCTTATAAAGAGAGATTTTGAATCTCTACATCTCAATCAGAATATGGCCCATGATAGAGCTGAATGGAAACGAAGGATCCATGTAGCCGACCCCAACATAATTGGGATTGAGGCTTAGATGATGATGATGATGAAACTTAAAATGATAATATATAGCTTTCCCTAAAATACTAGCCTCTAATAGAATTTAGATTACCCTATACAGTTAATTTTTGCTTAAAATAAAAAGGAGTATAATTATATTCAAAACTATAGATCAGGAAACTAACCTGATTTTTGGAATCCTTGCACCCAAATTTGGTAACTTGTCAATTTTGATCAGGTTTGAACTCTCTTTGATGTCACAATTTGTATGAGAAACAAAATAAACAAAATGTCCTAAATAAACCTAGTCCTAGTGTAATTGGACTTTGCCTCAGCTGATTTTATGAAACCCTTGCTTGTCGTGTAGCCTAAGTGAGAAGCATGTCGAGTCGGACTGGGATCCTTAGACACTCCACAAGAATTGTCATCTCATCGGAAGTCCCAAAGCCACAGGTAATCCATAGAACATGGGATCTCGACTCATTTTCTATCCCTCTGGTTTCAATTCATTCTCCAAGAGATAAGATCATAGTTGACTATGTTTCCTCCTCTATAGTGCCCAAAACCACAAACTTTCTATGTTCCTTTGGAACCGAAACTTCTCTCACCTTCTAGGTCGCTTTGACTACACCATATATAAAGATCTCTCCCTCATCCTCCATCTATGCAAGACGCATCCCCCAACCTACACTACTGATCGCTCATCCTTAGGGTAAAGTTTTTGATTTTCTTTCTGCTAGGTTCTACATGTACTTCATTTCTTGACCATAACCACCATGTCAGATTGTTGTATCACCCAAACTCAAGAAGATGAAGGTTCTCAAAGCATCTAATTGTTATGTGTGTATCCTCTTGAAGCTTTGGGTCTGAGAACATCAATGGTGAGTTTGTTTTCCCCCTCCCATGTTCCTTCTCTATGTTGTCTTGGTAGTAGGGTTTTCTCGGGCTCCTGAACTTTAGAAGAGCCAATTTAGGCTCTCTAGGTCTGGATGACAATGGAGTAGGTGTCTAACACCTTAGTTTTCAATGTTGGGGGCACAATCGTGTTTATCATATTGGATTCTCACCATGTTCTTCATTGATTGGGGAATAACAATCCCAGTTGTCGGCTTCCTCGTTTCCCCATCGTCTTTTGATTTGGGTATTTATCCCAAATGGGTAGAGTTGAGATTTCATTGCATGAAATACAATTGCTTTGTTTTACTTGTCAACCCTGTCACGCGGCTTATCTATGGCACATGATTCAAGGAAAATGATGTCCTTGCATTTTGATTTATTTTTTCTTTTTTCTAAATGTTATTAAGATTTTGTAATTGGTCCAGACTTTGATAAGTCACAAATAATTAATCATTAGTCATAAAAAATTGAGTAAATACTTGTTGGAAATAAAAACAAGGATCCGGCGAGCAGTAGCTCAGATGGTCACACCACAGGGCCCCTCATGAAGGGTCTCAGGTTTGAATCCCCCTGGTGGTGGTGTTCGGAATTATTTCTCCCGTAGCACAGCCGACCTCTGTGCGACTTAATGGGCTCTGCTCCTTACGGGATGGGGTTGTGCTCCCCAGGTTGGGCTCGGCGAAAGCCTTACGAGTCTCTTGGGTTACCAAAAAAAAGAAATAAAAACAAGTAATCATAATAAATTGGTTTTGGAGCATGTCTGGACTCAAAATTTCCATCAAACCCTTAAGAACTCTAAAACCCTAGAATCAAGTTTATAATTAGTCATTAAGAAGAGTTAATTTTTGAAATAGAGTAATTAGGGTTTCCTCAACATCAAGAGACCATTAGAAGTTGCTTCAATCTTTATAAGTGGTCCATGCACATTGAACATAATTATTGGATGTTTATATGTTGTCGTGTACAATGCACGTTATAATTTGAATGTACTATTCATGCTATAGTTTCATTGATTAAAGCTAAAAGTTACCGCATAAATGAAATCATTTTTACTAATTATTTTCAAGAATCATCATATTCATGTTTAATTGCAAGAGTAAAGAATATTCAAGTGTAATATCAAAGATAATGAATGAACCTTATATAAGATACTCATCATGGGTTTTCCTAGCATACAATGTACTTTGATAAAATCCATGGGTTCCTAGCATACAAAGCTTTCGGTGAAAAGAGATGAGGCACTTCAGTAAAAACTTGAGGTTTCTTATATGAGTCAGATAAAAGGCAATTAAAAAATGCAAAGTTTATTTTCATGATGTTAAATATTTTCATTTCAATGTATATGTTATTTTTTGTTATAATATGTTCAATTCCACTTATAAATTGTTTTATGCATGGTTGGGGGAGTGATGCCCATAGGAAAGGAGCAACGTCAAGTACAGAGTTATATGAGGACTAGTTGAAGAAGGAGAACTCAAGGACTTCTAAAGCTAGACTCGGTGGAGTGCCAACTATCGATATATTAAATTTTCCTATATGTTTATGAGAATTGTGTTTTAGTTTTAGAGTGTGAGTTTTATGTTATGAGTTTGAGATGTGAGAAATTATGCAATGTGGCATGTGTTGGTTTATCAAACTTTATTGTTATGCAATGATTATCATGTGTGTGACATTTAAGAAGATTATGCTTTTGCTTAATGAAATATATATTTTAGAAAATTGGGATGTTACATAGAGTATGATGCTTTGAACAAATAGTGATATAAAATGTGTCATCTAATGCTCATATCCCTACACTTTTCTTGGATCAAAATTAAAAGAGTAAAAGAGGCTACAATTTAGGCCAATTTGTCTCCTACCTTGCTTCGGCCAAGGCTTGAAGGCTATTATTTGATGCCCTCTTGCCTTCTCCATATATGGAATGTGTGGAACTGACTGGGGTGATGTTTTTTTAATTGTCAAGAGGAAGGATAGCCACTAGTTT
The DNA here is from genome assembly GCA_963693085.1 of Alisma plantago-aquatica. Classification (NCBI taxonomy): domain Eukaryota; kingdom Viridiplantae; phylum Streptophyta; class Magnoliopsida; order Alismatales; family Alismataceae; genus Alisma; species Alisma plantago-aquatica. Next base: position 839,352,551 of record OY856410.1, on the reverse strand, counting down.
TAGGGGCACTTGTTGCTGTGAAACTCCTTCGACATCCTTGGATCTAAAAGTACTGATTAAGATAGTAGAGGGGGCTTATTTATAGAGCTAGGGTCATGTCTAGGTACTTAGGTGCATCTTTTATATTTTTCATGAGATAAAATTGTGATACTAAGAGTTGATCAAAATATCCCATTTCTTCTCCGAAATTGCATATCTTTATAAGACATTCAAAACTATTTTCAGACTAAGTAAGGTTTTTTGATGTTGTTGCGTAGAGATATTTTTTATTACCACATGTAGGTGTACATCAAATTCACACCTACTGAGGGATTTTGCCACTTTGGGATATTCGTTGGATTTTGGTACTATGGTAATTTGGGGGTGGTTTAAATGTTTGTGTAGGTGGGTTACAAACCCACACTTACACAAATAGATTTTTAAAGTCAAATTTTGTAATAAATTGATGGGTTGTGCATGATTTTAGAGTGTCGTGATGTATGTGTATGGTTTTATGGTATGGTATGGATGGTCATGACCTCCTTCAACCATTTACAAGCATGAATTTGCAATGTGGTCCAAAATGGGGTGTTTATATGGGATAAAACATGGGATAAACTATTTCCATTAAAGGAAGGTCCATGGTTGGAGTTGGAGTAGTTGATCCTATTTGTTGCCTATAAGAAAACAAGATGAGGTATCTATATACATTTCAATAACTCTTGTGACTGTCAATTTACATGATCCAACCAAATGGATTGGATGTTTATGTTTCCATGGCTTACTTAATTATATTTTTATACTTGAATTAGATGTCATAAGAAACAATGTAAACGTTTTTCGTACATTTTTTCTAGCTTCACTAGTTTTTTTGAACTAATTAACTTTATTCATTTAGTTTAGTTGAACCTTCATTGAATGCAAAATATGGAAATCACATAACTAGATAAGTAAGAATATCCATTTCTAGTTTATTCTTGTAAAGATATATGAATTGATGCTTATTCCATTCAACCAAGATTGGATAAAAAAAACTTTGATAGTGTGGTTACTTAAATGGCTCTCAAAATTTCTTGAAATGTGTATAATATTCTTGTTTGGATGTCCACATAAAGAGTTTAATTATGAGTTATATTGTGGAGTAGGAATGAAAAAATGCATATAAACTGACACACAACCTACAAGCTGAGTCAATAGGTGAAATTATGGATTAGTGGGTTAGCAAGTGGAATATGTCATTCCAAACTCACTACACAATACCTACGGTGAGGGAAAGTGATAAACCCAATCCATTAATATCAAACACTAGATCACAAATAAGAAATCCACATTAAGTGACAAGCATGGATTAGAGTCAAGTCCCAAATAATAATAGAAATGAGAGAAGAAATGAAGCCAAAATTGAATGGAGGTGAACAAATGAACATACCATAACATGCATGTTTAAAATTTTGATAGCTTGGTAGAGCTCTCATTTAGACAGAGTTGTTAAAGTTTTAAAGAGAGAAAAATGTGATGCACACAACCTACAAGTGGAGTGAGTTTTGGGATAGTGTGTTACATGCCAACGGATACACGCATCATAAGTGGAGTGAGTTAGTGAAACTATGGGTTAGCAAATGGAACGTTTTGTTTTGAACCCATTGCACAATAAAAAGTGGGGTGAGGGGAAGTGATAAACCCAACCGATTAAGATCCAACCGTGTACTGGACCTAAGTAATCTAGGTTAAGGAAGTAGAAATAAGCATGGATTAATGTTGATCCAAATAATTACACAAAGGAGAGAAGGCATGAAGCCAAAAATGAAGGAGCCAAAGAGTGGAATATGTCATAACATGCATGTTTTTAACATCGGTAGTTAGGCAAAGCTCCCATTTTAGATTGAGTCTTCTAAAATTAAAGAGAGAAATATGTATTACACTCTATCCTCTCTCCTCGCATCTGAGGGAAGGCCATACCCTTTCAACCACTTAATGTTGCTCTAGGATCTCAAAGGGATTCTGATGAAATGAGTTAGGGGGTGTGATGAGGCTCATGCCCTTGGTTATGGGTCATGACTGTCATGTTTCTATCCTCAAGTTGGTGGTACCCAATTTTATGTGCAACACCAACCTATTTAGGTTTGTCAAACGTTTCTATCTAAACTTGTGAACATGTTTTTATCTGACCCGAAAAATCGATTTGACTTTAGATTGTTAATACTGGATAGTTTGATGGGTGTAGTGGGGTGTAGTTCAATGAGTTCGCGATGTAAAACTGTACATCAAACACACATTTTGTCGTTCAACTACACCCTATCAAACAAGCCCCACAAGTGGATTCCAAGTTTGGATGTTTATCAATAGAATCAAAATTAGGTCAGTTTGGGGTAGTGATTTGTTTTTCATTTGGGGTGAGATAATCCAAGTTTCAATCATGTTAGAAATGTTCGTATATCACATGTAATTAAAAAAACTATGGAATTTGGGTTCAATTCCAAGTCCTACATTATGAAACAGAGTCTGTTCTGAGTATACCACTTTGTAAAACATCGGGTTCTAAGTTGAGCAATTTGGCGTCAACCTGGTTGTTATCTGATCCTCAATCAACCTGAAATCGGTTTTATAACACCACTAAACCTTATCCAGAGTCATGGCTTGAATACCCACCACCACGACCCACTTTGCTGGGGCAACTGTATTCTGAGTTTTTTTTTCTTTGAACTCTACTATGACATTCGTTGCCTCAATTTCTCACTGAAGAGTTGCAGAGCAATTTGATCCTGGGCTTGCCGAGATATATACAACGGGTTGGTTGGGGACTCGTTGAAGTTGCGAACCAGTATCTTTTTTGTTTTGATACCTTCTTCGCAGTTATGTGAATTTGGACCTTTGTAACAACTTTTCACGTTTAGAACATATACCCTTTTTATCTATACTACTATAAAAAGAGTGAGTTCTCCAAACAGTTCAAATACACCCGCCCAACCTCATCATAACCAATCACACATCACCATTTTGTCAATGCGTCAAAACGTTGCACTCTCCTTCACTCAATCTTCTCTCACATTTTTTCAACTTTTTTTACTTAAAAAAACAATTTGAATTTCCGGAGCTCACTCTTTTTGAACTGTCTCACATTTTAATTTGAATTTCCCACACCCTTCTCTCTCTCACCCATACCCATCGGTCAAACACAATTCTCGCCAATGCAAAATATTTTTATTAGATAATTCAAACTAAAAACATATTTTCAGTCACAGATAATTCAAATACATAACGCGTTTGTTGCAATGAATTAAAATATCTTTACAGATAATCCAAATATAAAATCGAGTTTGTTCCAACAACTACTTCCAACACCACGTCTAAAGCCACATCAAACATGATGCCCAATATTACCACCCACTCCTTTTAACTCATAAAGCCACGTCACCAGTAGAGAACCCTAATACCGACGCACTTTGTTGTTCCTCCCATTCCCAAGCTTTATCTCACTGCAGCCAGAAGAAAACACCACGCTTTAGGTCACTGCGGCCAGAAGCAAACAATAGAATGTGAGATAGCCATTTGCTCCTACCATGAGCTCCTACCATTTACTCCATGTGTTTCTCACCTCCTGATTTCTTACGCAGTCGGAAGATAGCATGTTGTTCGTCGAGTTCTCAGCATGTTTGACTAGGTTTACCTCGTTGCAGCCAGAACCAAACACCAGCATGTGAGATATTTTGTTATCATTATTATTAGTATGCATACCATCTCCTAGAACAGTCATAGGCCTAATCAGGAGCTCCTACCATTTACTCCATATATTTATCACCTCCTTATTTCTTAAGCAGTAATGTAAATAATTAAGATAGCATCGCATCTAAAGAGTTGCTACTGTGGTTTAAATGCAAATATTTAGATTCTCTACTGCAATCCAGAAAGGCAACTTTTAGAAGAAAAAACTCGAAGTGAGATTTAGTATTAACAAATATATTTCGTCAATACTCTTCATACATAATGTATATTAGAGTTCTAACATTATCATGGAAACCTAATGCAGTGACCTAAATAGCAGATACAACCACATCGGATTCATATAGTCATACTACAATCCAGAAAGGCAACTTTTAGAAGAAAAAAGATTTCGAGGTGAGATTTAGTATTAACTAATATTTTTTTTCAATACTATTAAGATGCAACGACCTAAAGAATAGATACAACTACGTCAGATTCATATAGTCGGCAACCATATTCATCTGAGGGATTCACAGTCAACAACAATCTATATCAGCTATTGGATTTGATTATCTTTTTGTTGCTGCTCTTTAAGAGCCTGCTATTGAGGAAACACTTCCAGGTTTGATTTTATTAAACAAATCGGTTTACTCCATTTACAAAGAATTCGATGTCTTATTCTTGCAAAAATCCATAGCTTTCTATTTTATTATCATTTAAGAACATGATGATGCAAATTATGATTTTACTGCACACAACTTTACCAAACATTAATTCCAATATGCTTATATAATACATCTGTATTAAGCGGTATATATTTACATGATATTAACCAAAACAAGACTGTAAAGGTCTTATATATTTCATAGGCATAATTATAGCGTCAAAATATGCATGTAGATCTGATGCACCTAAAAACCAAAAGGAACACACTAAATCGAAAGATAGAGTACTTGCAGATTGGTTCATTAGATCAATTTCAAATATAGAAATTAACATGATATTAACCAAGAGAAGACTGTAAAAGTCTTACATATTTCATAGACAGAATTAAGGCATCAAACACGAGGTTTGAGAAACATATCACAAAATAGTCAACAAGGTCAACATAAGCTACGCCATCAGGTTCTCATGAGCCATAGCTTTCTATTTTACTGCACACAACTTTACCAAACATAGATTCAAATATGCTTATATAATACATCTGTATTAAGCGGTATATATTTATATGATATTAACCAATAGAAGACTGTAAAGGTCTTATATATTTCATAGATAGAATTAAGGCGTCAAACATGAGGTCTGAGAAACATAACACAAAATAGTCAACAAGGTCAACAAAATAGTAGGCTGCATTATATTACTTATAAATAGTATATACATCTGATTAGTGTGGACTCCCTATTGATGTAGGTAATGGGTCCATTCATATATATAATGTTAGGGTGGCCTTTGGGTCTCTATTGATAATTTCCATGAGGTATGATTTTGCTTATGGATCCTTTATATACTTGCAAAAAGCCATAGCTTTCTATTTTCAATTATATACTATCATTTAAGAACATGATGATGCAAATTATGATTTTACTACACACAACTTTATCAAACATAGATTCCAATATGCTTATATAATACACATGTATTAAGAGGTATATATTTACATGATATTAACCAAGAAAAGACTATAAAGGTCTTATATATTTCATAGACAGAATTAAGGCATCAAACATGAGGTCTAAGAAACATAGAACAAAATAGTCAACCTAAACTACGCGGTTAGGTTTTCATTAGTTCTAAACAATATTTAAGATATAATAGTCTATAGGAAAATACACAAAAAACACCCCATTTTTCATTCAAGAATATGGTAGTATGTAATATATGCATGTAGATCTGATGCCACAATATTCAGATAAACACAAGCAACACCTCAAAACCAAAAGGAACACACTAAATCGACGAGTACTTGCAGATTGGTTCATGATATCAATTTCAAATATAGACATTAACATGATATTAACCAAGAGAAGTCTGCAAAAGTCTTATATATTTCATAGATAGAATTAAGGCATCAAACACAAGGTCTGAGAAACATATAGTACAAAATAGTCAATAAGGTCAACATAAACTACGCTATCAGGTACTAATGAGTTGTAAACAATATCTAAGATGTGTTTGTTGAAATAGGACTTATCTTTCTTTGCAACTTGGTATATCTCCCTTTTCAGCCTTTTCAACAATCACCTTGGTATATCTCTCTTTTCAGCATTTTCAACATTCACCTGTCACAAGGAAGATACATTAAGGAAAATAAGTAGTTGATGATATAGCCAAATTAAAATACCAAAACACCAAATTGGCTAGATGAGTTTGATGATATAGGACTTATCTTTCTTTGCAACTTGGTATATCTCCCTTTTCAGCCTTTTTAACAATCACCGTGGTATATCTCCCTTTTCAGCCTTTTTAACAATCACCGTGGTATATCTCCCTTTTCAGCCTTTTCAACATTCACATGTCACAAGGAAGATACATTAAGGAAAATAAGTAGTTGATGATATAGATAATAGGGGGTGAACACTAATAAAATGTATACACTACTTATAAGTAATAGAATGTGGTCATCTAAATTACCTTCTTAACACAGTTGATAATCTTAGATCAATTCACTGAAGCAGATGTCGCATAACATACATGTGCTTCCCTACATGATGGGAACTATACCTGCAACAAGATTGAGGCCGCATGTATTAAATGTAATCAACGTCCAAGTAGAACATAAACCTTGAAAAGTAAACACACCATGTAAAGGACCCCTAGGCAGAATCAATAGAGACCCAAAGGCCGCCCTGACATTATATATATATATGAATGGACCCATTACCTACATCAATAGGGAGTCCACACTAATAAAATGTGTACACTACTTATAAGTAATAGAATTTGACCTAAACCTTGAAAAGTAAAAAGACCATGTAAAGGATCCATAAGCATAATCATACCTCATGGAAATTATCGATAGAGACTCAAAGGCCGCCCTGACATTATATATATGAATAGACCCATTACCTACATCAATAGGGGGTGAACACTAATCAGATGTATATACTACTTATAAGTAATAGGATGTGGTCATCTAAATTACCTTCATGTATTTGTTGATATGCCATTTAGAACACAGTTGATAATCTTAGATCAATTCACTTAAGTAGATGTTGCATAACATACATGTGCTACCCTACATGATGGTATACCTGCAAAAAGATAGAGGCCACATGTACCAAATGTAATCAACGTTCAAGTAGAACATAAACCTTGAAAAGTAAACACACCATGTAAAGGACCCATAAGTAGAATCATACCTCATACAAATTATCAATAGAGACCCAAAGGCCGCCCTAACATTATATATATGAATGGACCCATTACCTACAACAATAGGGAGTCCACACTAATCAATTGTATACACTACTTATAAGTAATAGAATGTGGCCTAAACCTTGAAAAGTAAACACACCATGTAAAGGACCCATAAGCAGAATCATACATCATGGAAATTATCAATAGAGACTCACAGGCCACCCTGACATTATATATATGAATGGACCCATTACCTACATTAATAGGGAGTCCACACTAATCAGATGTATACACTACTTATAAGTAATACAATGTGGTCATCTAAATTACCTTAATGTATTTGTTGATATGCCAATCAGAACACCTTTGAAAATCTTAGATCAATTCACTGAAGTAGATGCCGCATAACATACATGTGTTGACCTACATGATGGGACATGTACCTACAACAAGATAGAGGCCACGGGTACCAAATATAATCAATTGCCAATTAGAACATAAACCTTTAAAAGTAAACATACCATGTAAAGGACCCATAAGAAGAATCATACCTCATGAAAATAGATAGAGACCCAAAGGCCACCCTGACATTATATATATGAATGGACCCATTACCTACATCAATAGGGGGTGAATACTAATCAAATATATACACTACTTATAAGTAATAGGATGTGGTCATCTAAATTACCTTCATGTATGTGTTGATATGCCATTTAGAACATATTTGATAATCTTAGATCAATTCATTAAAATAGATGTCACATAACATACATGTGCTTCCCTACATGATGGTATACCTGCAACAAGATAGAGGCCACATGTACCAAATGTAATCAACGTCCAAGTATAACAAAAATCTTGAAAAGTAAACACATAATGTAAAGGACCCATAAGTAGAATCATACCTCATGCAAATTATCAATAGAGACCCAAAGGCCGCCCTAACATTATATATATGAATGGACCCATTACCTACATCAATAGGGAGTCCACACTAATCAGATGTGTACACTACTTATAAGTAATAGAATGTGGCATAAACCTTGAAAAGTAAACAGACCATGTAAAGGACCCATAAGTAGAATCATACCTCATGGAAATTATCGATAGAGACCCAAAGGCCGCCCTGATATTATATATATATGAATGAACCCATTACTTACATCAATAGGGAGTCCACACTAATCATATGTGTACACTACTTATAAGTAATAGAATGCGGCCTAAACCTTGAAAAGTAAGCAGACCATGTAAAGGACCCATAAGCAGAATCATACCTCATGGAAAATATCGATAGAGACCCAAAGGCCACCCTGACATTATATATATGAATGGACCCATTACCTACATCAATAGGGAGTCCACACTAATCATATGTGTACACTACTTATAAGTAATAGGATGTGGTCATCTAAATTACCTTCATGTATGTGTTTATATGTCATTCAGAACACAATTGATAATCTTAGATCAATTCACTGAAAAGATGTCGCATAACATACATGTGCTACTCTATATGATGGTATAACCTGCAACAAGATAGAGGCCACATGTACCAAATGTAATCAACGTCCTAGTAGAACATAAACCTTGAAAAGTAAACACACCATGTAAAGGACCCATAAGCAGAATCATACCTCATGCAAATTATCAATAGAGACCCAAAGGCTGCCCTGACATTATATATATGAATGGGCCCATTACCTACATCAATAGGGTGTCCACACTAATCAGTTGTATACACTACTTATAATTAATAGAATGCGGCCTAAACCTTGAAAAGTAAACACACCATGTAAAGGACCCATAAGCATAATCATACCTCATGGAAATTATCAATAGAGACCCATAGGCCGCCCTGACATTATATATATGAATGGACCCATTACCTACATCAATAGGAAGTCAACAATAATCAGATGTATAAACTACTTATAAATAATAGAATGTGGTCATCTAAATTACCTTCATGTATTTGTTGATATGCCAATTAGAACACAGTTGATAATCTTAGAACAATTCACTGAAGCCAGATGTCACATATAAATTACTTAAACCTTTAAAAGTAAACACAACATATAAAGCACTCCTAAGGCTGACACATACCTCATGGAATCTATTAGTAGAGACCTTTATCAAAAAAATTATTAAAGGCTTATATATTCATTAAGTTGTTACCTTCAAAAAATTTAATGTCAAAGACTACTGGTGAGAGGCCACAAGTACTAAATGTAATCAACGGCCAAGTAGAATCTAAACCTTGTAAAGTAAACACACCATGTAAAGGACCCCTAAGCAGAATCATACGTAATGGAAATTATCAATAGAGACCCAAAGGTTGTCCTGAAATTATATATATGAATGGACCCATTACCTACATCAATAGGGATTCCACACTAATCCGATGTATACACTACTTATAAGTAATAGAATGCGGTCATCTAAATTACATTAAATTTATTTGTTGATATGTCGATCAGGAAAATGTAGACAAACCAAGATCAAGTCACTAAATCTAGATATCTCATAGCATACATATGTATGCAACAAGATAAGGCCACAATTACCAAATGTATTCAGCAACCAAATAGAAATTTTAATGCCAAAGACTACTGTTGAGATTACAAACAAAGCATAACAATACATAATGGCATACAGCAGATTAAGTGCAAACTTAAATAAGACCTAGGAGAATATGACATTGTCCTTGTAATCAGATTCATACCAAATTCATACAGTCGGCCACAATTGTTACCTTCATTAAAGTGTTGATATACAGATCAGCAAAATGTAGACAAACCCAGATCAAGTTGTTGATGCTAGATCTCACATAGCATACATATGTATGCAATAAGATAGAGGCCACGGTACCAAATGTATACAACAACCAATTATAAAGTAATTTAATCTTTAAAAGTAAACACAACATATAAAGCACTCCTAAGGTCGACGCACACCTAATGGAATCTATCAGTAGAGACCTTTAGATGTATTTGGCCACAGGTACCCAATATAGTCAATGGCCAATCAGAACTTAAACCTTGAAAATTAAACGCACCATGTAAAGGGCCCCTAAGAATAATCATATCTCATGGAAATTATGATATGTATACACTACTTATAAGTAATAGAATGCGGCCTAAACCTTGAAAAGTAAACACACCATGTAAAGGACCCATAAGCAGAATCATACCTCATGGAAATTATCAATAGAGACCCAAAGGCCGCGATCATTTTCTACAAAAATAACATCAGATCGTTTGACTAAATTCTTTACCTATACAACTTCAATACCATCATTCTGTATGCGATCTGTAAGATAATTAATCCCATCTTCATTAAAAGAAATTGGAGTTGTGACCTGTAAAGATGATCTAGGTAGTTTAATAATAATAGAGATGTAATATAATAAAAGGGTATTAGAAAGTAGGTAACATATATTTACTGACCCAATATCAAACAGTTAGTATTGTTACCCCAGCATGGTCATCAACGATGGGACATTAACCTCTCTAGCTAGGGTCAATACCTATCACTTCATCTTGCATAGAGTTGGATTTGGATAGCATACATATTATTATTCCAAATACATAACATAGAAACTTTTAAGGTCATAACATTTTATTCTGAATGACCGATCGTTTCCTACAAAAACATCAGTAGATACGCAAGCATCAACCAACCAGAAGATCAAATAATTAGGGCTAGGTCTGTGCATGCAGTAGATCTGATGAGATCTGAAGGAATCTGTGGTCGGAAACACAAATAGAATCGGAGGGAGGAAAGGGATGACTCTGCTCTCAGATTAGGTCACCAGAGTAGGTTAAATCGTCGCTACTGTGATTAGGGCTCGAAGGAGCTTGGGGGTCAGGGAGTGCTAAAACCATGAAATTGTTTTTTGGAAATGAAAAACCATGAAATCCAAACGTCGGAAATGAAAAACTAAGTAGATGTAGTAAAGGGAGGACTCCTCTCTCGGGTTAGGGCACCAAAGCAGTCCAAATCGCCACTATTGCGATTAGGGCTCTAAGAAGGTTGGGGGTCGGGGAGTGCTACAATGTCATGATCGAATGTCAGAAATAGGTAATGGAATCGAAGGGATGAAGCGTTGATAGAAGGGAGGAAGTTGCTGTCGGGTTAGGACATCGGAGCAGAAGGAATTGCCACTGTGATTAGGGTATGAAGAAGAGAGGGGGTTGGGGAGTGCTACGATGTCGGGATCGGCCGTTGAAAATAGGAAATGGAACCGGAGGGTTGAATCATTGTCGGAATGGAGGAAGCTGCACTAGGGTTAGGGGATCGGAGCAGAAGGAATCGCCGCTGTGATTAGGGCATGAAGAAGAGAGGGGGTCAGGCAGTGCTACGATGTTGGGATCTACTGTCAGGAATAGGAAATGGAACCAGAGGAATGAAGTATTGTCAGAAGGGAGGAAGTTGTACTAGGGTTAGGGGATCGGAGCAGAAGGAATCGCCACTACAATTAGGGCATGAAGAAGGGGGGGGTTAGGGAGCGAGGGGTCTAGGCAGCCTGGGAGTGGGGAATGGGGGGTCTGGGGTCGGTGGATGGCGTATTATTTCTGGTCGTGCAATAGGGTAAAAGGGACACATGTTAGGAATCCCCGACACATTGCCAGTGGGTTTTGACAAATGTCCTTCCCTGATGGAAGGATGACAAAGATAAAATAGTCGACTGATAAAAATTTAGGAGGTTTTCTATGCAGCCCTATTTTCAAACCCATAACCAAACATAGAGAAATCTCCACCACATATTACAAGACATATAACATATAAAATACATATTTTATTTGTTATGTGTTGTGGTGGAGATTGCTCTGTGCTTGGTTATGGGTTTGAAAATGGGGTCTACCTAGAAGAATTCAAAAATTAATGTGTTTAGATATACTTTTACCATAAGAAAATGGATGGCATGCTCCCCAATCGATATTGGTATTGGGCAAAGGCTCAACCTACGCTCCTCAACCAGCAGGCTTAACCAGCTGAGCTAGCTCTAACAATAATGCATGTGTTTGATGAAAATAAACCCACATAATATTCCAATATTTAGGCCATGTTTGGTATGCTATAATCGGATGACAAAGTGGGTGTTTGATATATATTTTTACATTGCAAATTCACAACTACACCCCATTACACCCAACCAAACTAGCCCTAAATCTAAGTGTATGCCTTGTGGTAATTTTAATTAGAGTTGTCAAAATTTTAGTTGATATGAATTCTTGGTCACCAAATGTTGAAAAAATTTACAAACTGTCTAAACCGAACACATTCGGCTTTTTATTTTGATTTGTCGTTACGAGAATTTAAGCTAATAATCTTAGTTTAGATTATGGCTCGTTTGAACGGGAGCGCGGGGAAGGGGTCCAAGAAGGCGACTGCGACGGCGATCGCGTCGACATCTGAGGAGGAGATCCCTAGGGCGCAGCTGGAGGTGTCAAGATCGACGACGTCCAGTTCGGTGGATGTCCCGCTGGTGCCTGTGGGGAATGTGGAGATCCCTCTGGTCGATCTAGCGTCAAGGAAGCTTCCATCAAGTGAGGGGATAGGATGTTCGGAAGGGAAAGCTAGGGCTGAGAAGGAAGTTCGTGTGGCAGAAATAGGGAAGACGCCATGGGCGGACCTCTTCAAAGATGGTAATTCTTCTCCGGTGGGATCCAGGACTCTTCGCTCTATTCCATTGGAGGTCTCAGATGGGAGAATTGTCTACCCGCAAGCGGAAGCTGAGGAGAATGCTACGAAGTGGAGGAAGTTGGTGGCAGGTTATGTGATTGATCTGAAGGTTCATCTCCCCTCGCTTGAGAAATACCTTGCCTGGCTATGGAAGGTGAGAGGTACAATCCGGATACTGTCTCGACCTCATGGTTTCTTTATTATCAATTTCTCGGAGGAACTGGATATGAATCATGCTCTGGAAGATGGCCCTTGGTTCGTGAAAGGGAAACCCCTTGTTCTTAAGCAGTGGCAGTTGGGTGATAATCTGGAGAAGGAGTCCTTGTCGGAAGTTCATGTATGGATTCATCTTCACAATTTCCCTCTGGAACTGTGGGGAGATATGATGTTTAGTAGGATCGGTAGCTTCCTAGGAAGACCTATTGATGTGGATAAGGCCACTAAAGAAGGGATGAGGATTGAGTTTGCCAGGATTTTCGTTCTTATTCCTGTTGAGTCGTCATTTCCTAAATTTATTGATCTGATAAGTGATACTGGGGCTGAACATAGGGTTTTCTTTCAATATGAGTGGACGCCTAAGAAGTGTGATGTTTGTGGTTCTTTTGGGCATGAGAAGCCCTCCTGTCCCAAGAATGGCCTGAATCGTATTCCTGGAAATGTAAATAAGAAGAAGGTGATGGCAAAGAAGCAATGGGTCATGAAGGAAAAGAAGGTTGGCAATGAAGTGCCCGAGGCCTCTAATGCTAATCTACAGAAGGAAAGGGATGTTGAGAAAGTAAGATCTAGTGTTTCTATAAATAACATCTTGATTAATCTGGATGAAGGGAGCAGGGGAGGGCATGGGGTCCCAAGTGATGAAAGAATGGAATCTTCTAATTGCAGTTGTCCCTCTTGTGAGACTGGTTTGCTTCTATCTGGTATCGATGGCCAGCCTGGGGTTGACTATTCAAAAGATATGAAAGTCCAAGACCTAATGAGGATTTGTGAAAATCAAGAAGTGTCTCCTCTTGGAGTGGGCTTGGTTCAGACTACCCCTGTTGATGATGGCTTTCAATTGGTGAAGTCTAAGTCAAGAGGTCCCCCAAGGATGACTAAAACTAATAAATCTCAGGTGTCCTTTGTGGCAAGGATGACAAACACTTCTGCAAACAAATTCCAAGGATTGGATTTTCTGAATGTTGATGATTGCTCTGTTACTGTGGCTAGCAGGCCTCTAGCCCCCGAGGGGGGGGATGAATGACACCTGTTCGATTACTTCTTGGAATGTGAGGGGCCTCAATAAAGGAGGTCACCAACATAGGGTCCAGGAAGAGTTAGGGAGGGTGAAATCTAATGTTTTCTGCATTTTGGAATCTAAAATTAGAAGGAAGAAGATTTGGAGAATTATGCAAAGAATGTGGCATGGTTATAGTTGGTTTGTAAATCATGAGTCTCATCCGCTTGGAAGAATCTGTGTGGTGTGGGATCCCAGTATTGTTGATATCAAGATCATTTCTTATTCTGCTCAAATGGTGCACTGCTTATGTAACCAGGGAGGAGTATGCTTCTATTTTACTGTTGTTTATGGATTCAATGAGGACAAGAAGAGGTTTGTGCTTTGGGAGGAGCTTAGGGACATTAATACCAATATAGATAAAGCCTGGCTGATGTGTGGTGATTTCAATTGTGTTAGACTTTCTGAAGAAAGGCTGGGCAGATCTAATCCTAGCAAGCAATCTATGCATGAATTCAATTCTTTTATGGTTGATGGTGGTCTTTATGAAGCTAATATGAATGGTCCTAGGTATACGTGGGACAATAGATAGGAAGGAAGTAACTTTACTACCTCTAGAATTAATAGAGCCATTTTTAATGATCTGTTTCTTAGAGAATGGCCTACTTATGTTGGTGAGGTCTTTTCTACTATTCACAGTGATCACAAGATTATCCGGTTATCTCTTAACTATAAAGGAAGGAGGCTTAATATCCCTTTTCAGTTTATAAATGCTTGGACTGAATGTGATGGGTTTTTGGAGGTTGTAAAAAGGGGATGGGATACTGATATTCATGGTTGCCCTATGTTTAAATTCATTAAGAAGTTGAAGTGTGTTAAAACTGAGCTTATGTCCTGGAACAAAAAGACTGTTGTTAACTTTAGTGGTGAAGCTAGAAGATTGGAAGGTGAGGCTCTCAAGGCTGAAGAGCAGGCTGATCTACATCCTCTGGATACCAATCTCAGAGATACTGCTGCAAATATGAGGAAGGATGCTCTCAAAGCTATTGACTTGGAGGAAAACCTTCTTATGCAAAAATCGAGAGTACAATGGTTGAAGTTGGGTAATAAGAATACGAAGTTCTTTTACCCCTCTTTGCATACTAGAAGACAAAGAAATAATATCCACTCCCTCCTTATTAATGATACTATGAGCTCTGATCATATTGAGATTAAAAAGCATATTGTTGATTTCTATAGTGATCTGTTTTGTAAGAAAGATGATTATAAAGCCTGATGGGATAATAAGTGGTCTCTTCCTAAAACTTCTCATGATCATATTAAGATTCTTTTGAAGAAATTCATGAGGGAAGAGATTGAGTGAGTTATCAAGGATTCTAATGACAATAAGGCCCCTGGACCTGATGGCTTTAATGCTCATTTTTATAAAAAGACCTGGTCTATCATTGGGGATGATGTTTCTAGAGCTGTGATGGATTTCTTTGAGAAAGGTCGGTTGGTTAAAGAAGTTAATAGAACTTTTATAACTCTCATGTCTAAGATTAAAGAAGCTACCTCTATAAAAGACTGGAGGCCTATATCTCTGTGCAATTTCATTTTCAAAATTATCTCTAAAATTTTGGCTAATAGGTTGAGCCTCATTCTTCCGGATATTATCAGTAAATGTCAGTTCGCTTTTGTGAAGAATCAAAGGATTTCGGATGCTATCTTATTGTCTAATGAGCTCATTAGTGATTTCTCCTGTCCTAATAGGGATGGCAAGTTCTGTTTTAAAGCTGATATCACTAAAGCTTATGATTCCGTTAAGTGGAGTTATCTCCTTGATATCATGAAAGCTATGAACTTCCCAGCTTGCTGGAATTCTTGGATTTTTTCTATTCTGGACTCTACTACGTATCATGTTCTTGTTAATGGTGAACCTTCAGATGTGATTAAACCCCATAATGAGCTGAGGCAAGGAGATCCTCTTGCCCCCCTCCTTTTCGTTCTCTGTATGCAAGGGTTTACAGCTATGATGGACTTCAATATTTCTCAAGGTTTCTTTAAACCTTTGAAAGATTATAAGGAGCTGAGTGTTTCCCATACTATTTTTGTTGATGATCTCATGATCTATGGGATTGCTGACTATCCTAATGCTAGATGCTTGAGGCAGATTTTAATGGACTTTGGTAGAGTTTCTGGGCTGGTCATAAATTCTAACAAGAGTCTTATATATTTCAGTAAGAATGCTGGGAAGGATGTGGTTACTGAGTATGTTAATATCAAAGAAGGTTCTATGCCTTCTACCTACTTGGGAGTTCCTTTATTTGTGGGGAATCTTACCAAGAACATGTGTCGGCCTTTGATTGATAAGCTGAAGATTAAGCTGGATAGCTGGAAAACCCATCTCTTATCTTTTGCAGGGAGAGTGGAGTTGGTTAGATCGACCCTCTCTGCCTATAGCCTCTATTGGACTGCTGTTTTTCCTCTTCCTGGCTCTGTGATTGAAGAGTTTGATAGGATTTGCAGAAATTTCATTTGGGGAGATAAGGAGGAGAAGAGAGTGCTGCATCATGTCAATTGGAAGTCTATTTGCAGACCTAAAAATGAAGGAGGTTTGGGGATTAAAAACACTGAGGATATTAACAAATCTGGTCTGATCTTCAACTTCTGGAACATTGTTCTTGATAAAGATAACCTATGGGTTAAATGGATTCATGGCAAATACTTAAAGAAGAACTCGATATGGAATTACTCTTATAAACCTAATCACTCTTGGCTATGGAGAAGTATTATGAAGGTAAGAAAGGATGTCATGTTGAACACCTCTTTCCAAATTGGAAAAGGTGATAAAATTCTTTTGTGGGGTGATCCCTGGCTGAAGGGAGCTTTGTTTCTAAATGATTGTATTGATAAAAGATTGTGTTTGATGCTTGGCTTGGGAAACTTGATTAAGATCAAGGATATCTTGCAGGATGGTGCATGGAAGATCCCTGGGAATATGAGGTTGAGCCCTCTCTTGAAGTTTCTCACTGAAAACGTGTCCATTTCTGATAATCCAGACCAGATTACTTTTAATGGTAAAGTGGAAGTCGGAATGAAGGATGTTTGGAACTGCATTAGGCACAAATGGCCAAGTCTTGGATGGGCCAAACATCTTTGGAAGCTGAAGATTCCTAAAAATTACAAAATGAAGTGTTGGAAGTTGGGTCTGGACTGTTTTCCTGTGATGAATTGGTTGAAGAATAGGCATTTTCAGCTGCCTTCCATTTGTATGCTCTGTAGGATGGATGAGGAGTCAACTACTCACTTGTTTCTGGAATGTGTTTGCTCCCAGGCTATTTGGGGGAAGGCGATTATGGATGGTTTCATGTCTATTATCCCTAATGATTGGCTGGCTATATGGAGCAGTTCTGATAAAAGGATGGCAAGTTTCTTCTCGATTGCTATTTATTACATATGGATGGCTCAAAATAGTATTATCTTTGAGAGTTGGTCCTATGATGGTGACATGGTGTGGTCCTGGATTTGCAGAGATTTTAATCTTCTGTTTGATTGAGTGGTCTGTTTGGAAGCTTCTTCTGGGTGTGAGCAGGGCTGCTGGTTGGTCTGCTAAGGTGTTTTCTTTGTTGTGGATGCGCTGTTCGGTTTGGTATGGTGGTTCTTTGTGTTGTTTGGTGGGATGCAATGTTGTTCTTGATCTGCAGTTTCCCTATTTAGGGGATGGATGTCTCTTTTTGTTTCACTTGTTTTCCTTTTTCTTCTTTTTGCACTGGGGATAGCCCTCTGTAGCTTGCTATCCTTTGCTTGTATATATTTCCTAGATTCCTGGTGTGGTGTTTTGGGACCCACCAATTCTTTAGATGAATAAAGAGAGTACCACGCTTGCTTGAGCAAAAAAAAGAGAATTTAAGCTAATAAAATAATGAGTCATATCACTACATTTAGAATCCCTCTCATTGTTTGCACTTTCCAAAATAAAGGATTCGTGCAAACTATGGTGGAACCGTGCCTATCTTCTAGCACTACATCTCAAAGTTGTGACACGCTTGCGTCGTGTCTTACTTCAATAGAGTCATGTAGATCTCAAAAATTTCAAAGATATATTTATAGTTATGAAATGAGGTCCTTTCAACAGATGTGTAGATACCATCGTCGAATGGTTATTAGAAGTAGACATATGCATAGGCGTGCTAGATGTGAAGGTGGTGGAGAACGTATTGCAAGATATGCTACAATTTACAATAGTTTTCCCCTCTAAATGAAGCTAAGGATTGATATGCATCCATATTTTGACGGAGTCAGTGAAGTTATTCAAGTTCTCAATGAAGGTGTGGACTCCACACTTGGTCAAAGAGCATTGTTTCAGCCTGTTATCTCGAATGATAACAACTTCCAACATAATGTGGATAATGTTGTCAGTAGAATTCATAGGCGAGCAAGGCAACAAAGATACTTGATCCAATTCCTAAAATGATGTCAAGTAGAGTTGAATGATGTTGCAATGAATTCATTGGAACAACTGAGCACTTCCTATCTTCCTCGGACTGACATTGTTCCCAATGGACATCATGTTGATATGCCTATTTGCTCCAACCCTAAAATTAACGATAGTGCCTTTGAGGAGTGTAACAATACACATGAGGTTGCTAATTTGGTAGTCCCATGTAGTGAAGGTAATAGTTACAAAACCTCCTGCATTATTCTATGAGTTAACATTTTTTCTCATCTTGTGTTATAACAAACTAGATGCAGGTATCGTGGAAGATACGAAGGATTTCTTTATATCAAACATGGATCAAAATGTTGAAGATTCTTTTGGTGTTGATATTTCCAATCCAATTTTTGACAATCTTCTCAATGAACCACATAAGTTATCCACACGTAGTTTGTGTAAATTGTGTGGTGCCAAATGCTTCCAATTTGAACCACCATCTTTTTGTTGTATGAAGGGAAAGGTACATTTAGTTACCAATCATGTTCCAACAGAACTATACGATTTGTACACATCGCAAACACCAGATTCTATGGAGTTTCTAAGGTCCATTTGAAGTTACAATAGTAACTTTGCATTCACATCACACGGTATTCATCTAGATGAAAATTTGTGTAGTATGTGGAATGGCATATATACTTTTTGAGTATAGGGTCAAATGTATCATTTCATAAATAGATTACTACCTGGGAGTGATGGACCAAAATACCTACAACTCTATTTCTATGACACTGAGTTTGAGGTACTGTACAGAATGAAGGCAACTACTTCACTAAATACTAAATTAGTTACTAAACAAATGCACGTATTGTCTGTAAATCCATATGCCCAGTTTTTTCGAAGCCTCAAGGATATTCCAATGTCAGATAATTTTAGTATTGCCATCAATAAGATGCACATCTAGATCAGAGGACATATAATTCTCCAACTGCTTCACAAGTTGCGGGTATCTAGATTGAGGATAATGATGTCAGTGGTGCACAACAGTGAAGAATAGTTGTTTATGCCAATTCAGGTGAACCACATATAGTGCAATCATATTTAGTATGTTATGATCCTCTATCATATCCCTTGTTGTTTCCTAATGGTGAATTTGGTTGGCATCCACACCTCCCCAAAGTTGGTGTGCCATGGGATTCCATACTACATAACTCATCACATTCTATTGAAGATGTGATGGGCTCGAACGTAGCAGGTTAGTAGAATATATATATTCATAGATTAACAAATTATGTACCAATATTATAAAATTGTATTTCACATCATTCTCATATGTTTTTTAGATGGTGGTGGTAGAAACAAGATATCAGTGAGAGAATACTATTGTTACAAACTACAAATTCATGTTCTTGACAAATCAATCTTATTGTATGCGGGTCGTCTCCTTCAATGATATGTTGTCGACATGAACATCAAGATAAAATCAACACGATTAAACTATATCACAATGGAGCAAAAGCGAATACATGCTGATTTGTATTAAGGAATCACTGATAGAATTAGATCAGAAGGACTCCATAGCAGCATGGTAGGTAAAAGAATTGTATTACCTTTGTCCTTTATTGGAGGACCACGTGATATGCATCGTAGATACATGGATGCCATGGCATTGGTAAAACGATATGGCAAACCTGATATCTTTTTAACAATGACATGTAATCCATATTGGGATGAGATAAAAACAGAGTTATTCCCTAGACAACTTGCTCAAAACAGACCTGATTTAACAGCTAGGGTTTTCAGAGCAAAATTGGAGGATCTAAAGGACCAGCTATTTAAGAAAAATATATTTGGCATTGTAGAGGCACATGTTCATGTTATTGAATTTCAGAAAAGAGGACTTCCGCATGCACACATTCTTATCATCATGAAACATGACTATAAGATCATCAATCCAGATCAGTATGATAACATAGTTTGTGCTGAAATTCCAGATCCTAAACGATATCCTTTATTACACGCATTGGTTTTCAAACACATGTTGCATGGACCATGTGGTGTCTTAAACCCTAAAAATGCTTGCATGGTAAACAAGGAGTGTCGCTTCTGATATCCAAGGAATTTTTGTTCCAATACCATGCAAGGTAGAGATTCATATCTAATTTATAGGAGAAGGGACAATGGAGTCACTGTTGATGTAAGAGGATCCATACTAGATAATAGATGGGTGGTGCCATATAATCCGTATTTGTTACAGAGATATAGGTGTCATATTAATGTAGAGGTATGTTCGAGCATCAAAGCAGTCAAATACCTCTTCAAGTATATATATAAGGGGCATGTTAAGGCTTCAGTCAACATAGCTCCTCATATTGCAGACCATGCCATCAATGAGGTGAATTAATTTAGAGATGCTCGATGGATATCTCCACTGGAGGCAATGTGGAGGATATTTGAGTTCAAACTTAGTGAAATACAACCATAAGTAGTTTCCTTACAATTGCATCTACCTAACATGCATAGTGTCACATTCTTAGAAGATGATAACTTGCAAAATGTTATGGAATGAGATGGTGTTTGCAGGACAATTCTCACTGAGTATTTTTTGACAAACTTGCACGATGAAAAATCTCATCAATATCTTTATAAACAATTCCCTGAGCATTATGTGTGGAATAGCTCTGGAAAATATTGGAAGAAAAGAAAGCAAAGAGAGGTTATTGGTCATATCATTACTATAAATCGTGTTGAAGGTGAGAGGTATTATTTGAGGATATTACTAAATCATGTAAAGGGTTCAACTTCATTTGAGAGTTTGAGGACTGTCAATGGTGTTATCCAACCAACATTCAAACTTTCAGCTGAACATCAGGGTCTTATTGAGAGTGACGATACAATTTTAGAATGTTTAAGTGAGGCAAGACATTTTGAATTCCCAGTTTCTCTACGGAGATTATTTGCTACAATATTAGTTTATTGTGAACCAACAAATGTAAGAGCTTTGTGGGATGCAAGCCTCAATGATATGTCGGAAGATTTTTGTAGGACCAGAATCACCGATGACCATTAGTTGGAGCAGAGAGTGCTACAAAATATTAAATCTATTCTTGAGAGCATGGGGAAGGATATAGAAGATTATGACTTTCCAACTATTGATGATGATTTTTCAATAAATATTGGACAAAACATGTCACGTGAAATTGTTGAAGAGATGAATATACAAGTAAGCAAAGAGGATCTATCATTCATTTCATCACTAAACAATGACCAACAACATGCATTCAATGAGATATTCAACTACATAATGGGAAACCAGCCTGGTGTATTCTTTGTCAATGGAACTAGTGGAAATGGAAAGAAATGTCTATACAAGGCATTGTTAGCAAAAGTAAGGTCTATGGGTTTCATAGCAATCGTAACAGTGACATCTGGGGTTGCAACATCGATCTTACCCGGGGGGATAACCGCTCATAGTAGATTCAAAATTTCAATTAAAGTTGAAAACAATTCAACTTGTAACGTAAGCAAACAGAGTAGTCTAGAAGAACTTCTTAGATCAGCAAAATTAATTATATGGGACGAGGCATCCATGACAAGGAGACAAGCCTTTGAAGCCTTAGATCGCACTTTGCAAGATATCACGGGATCGAGCCTACCATTTGGGGGGGGGGAGTGGTAGTTTTTGGTGGTGATTTTAGACAAGTTTTTCATATTTTTCGACGTGCAACTAGAGGTGAGACGATTGATGCAAGTCTTATAAAGACATTTCTTTGGGAGAAAATGCAAAAATTGAAACTAAAGTAAAATATGAGAGCTTTGTCAGATTCCACCTTCTCAAACTTTCTACGACGTATAGGACAAGGAACAGAACCAGTATTCGATGACGATTACGTTCGTCTCCCACATGAAATGGTTCTTGAGTACATAGATGATGCGACCTCTAAGAAACGACTCATACAACATGTGTTTCCAACTCTCGATGATAATGCAACGTCGATTGACTACATGATGAATCGTGCAATATTATGCACGAAGAATGAGTATGTTGACGAAATGAATAATGATCTCATACAACAATTTCTTGGGGAGGAGATCACATATTATAGTTTTGACTGTGCCATTGATGATGAAAATTATAACTACCCTAAAGAATTCCTCAATTCACTAGTTCCAAACGGTTTGCTCCCTCATGAATTGCGGTTAAAGAAAAATTGTCCTATAATGTTGTTGCGAAATATTGATCTGGAAAATGGGTTATGCAATGGTACATTACTGGTTTGTAAAGATTTCAAAAAAATGTAACTGACACAGAGGTTACAGTTGGTAAAGCACAGGGAAAAAGAGTTTTCATACCTTGAATACCTCTTATAATGCCTGACAATGATGGTCTTCTATTTGCTTTTAAACGGAAACAATTTCTTGTGCGTTTGAGTTTTGCAATGACAATAAATAAGTCACATGGTCAAACTATCCCTAATGTCAGAATTTATTTGCCCCATCCGGTATTCTCTCATGGACAGTTGTATGTAGCACTATCAAGAGGGACATCCCAAAATACAATGAAGGTCTTGGTTAAACCAGGAGAGAAGGATTTCAATGGTGGAATATTTACAAAAAATATAGTATATAAAGAAGTACTATCTTTTATTGATGGTATCCTTTTATCTTAGTATTTCATGTTGATTATTTGTAAATACAACTTTTATAAACTAATATTTTTACATGTTATAAATAGGATGAAGAAAGATAATTATACCCCCTTTCGATGTATACATTGATACCTACACTGGAATTTAAAGGTTCGCGTGGCCTTTAAATGGAAAGCGCATGAAATATCAAGGGGAAGGATGAAGTAAAAATTTTTGTTTATCGATGAAGAGGTATACTAGATTACAAAGTTCTTGATTTGTTCTTATTTAAAATACATTCATGTGTTTATGTAATGTCTCAATGTATCTTTTGTTTCTTCCAAGGGAGAGAGGATGGAAGCCAATTTAATTGGTGATGCAGTTAACCAATTCAATAATACTTTTAATGAAGGAAAGTGTTATGTATTGAATAATGTCCGTGTCGAAGACATTCGCAATGACTATAGAAATGCACAGCGGAATGAAGAGTGCATAATTACCAAAAACTGTGTGGTTGCTGAAGCATCTGAAGATTGCGAAAAAAATACATGTTTACTCATTCCAGTTTACTAAGTTTGATGACGTTCAGGGTCTTTAAGATAAGAAGACATTTCTTATATGTAATTTTACTTTAATTTCATTTATAATATCATTTTATAATATTCATAAAGTCCTCTATGTCAATTACAGATGTCATTGGAATGATTACTAATGTTGATGATATTCAAAGCATTACGAAGAAATCCGGTCAATAGGTTGCCATGTGTGACATCATATTACAAAATGAAATGTAATCAATACAAATTATTTAAATTACTCAATCACTAAAATAAAGTATTCATTTACTAACACTTATATGTATATTTATGGTATTTTAGCACACTATGGCTAAGTGCTCATTGTGAGGTGAAATAGTTGTGATGTCACATGACAACTTGAAATCACAGTATGAATGAGAAGTATATATAGTTGTTATTACTGGATTGCAAGTTCGATGCTTCCAAGGTAAGACACAATCAATAAATTTAATTCTATTTTGTAAGACTTATTTTATATTATTTTAATTTTAATTATAGGTTTATGCATGTCAAGTACTTACACAAAAAGACTTCTCTTTAATCCCCCCCATTTCCACGAGTTGAGGAAATGAAGTCAAGGTAGTCATTTTCATATTACACATTCAAACGGTAGTTCATATATATTTGTTTCTAAATTGAATTCTATAAATTCAATAGGTTGTCTGAAAGCGGTGTTGGTTCTTCATCACTTGTGAATGTGTCCATACAAAAAGAGAATATAGAGGCAATAAGGATCGATCTTTCCATCCTGCATGAATCCCTACAGAGTGGGACACTACGCAAAGGAAGTAATGGTAGTTTGTAACTTATACAAATACTTAAATGTATATACTATGAAAATAACATGTTGAATATTTTTAGGATCACATTTATGAAATTAAGTCGGTAGTTGTACATATTTACCATGATCGAATCCTTTGGTACAATGCATGTGTGAGGTGTAGCAAGAAAGTATATGATGAAAATGGTCAAGGCAAGGTCTGCCCCAAATGTGGAGCAAAAGATAGTGTCCTCAGGCAATTTACCTTCTTTTATTATGTAATACATCTATATATGATAATTTTCTTATAAATTAATATTTCTTTTTGTTGATTATAGGTACATTATGAAAGTTGAAGTCATAGCCGCTTTTGATTATGTTAAATTAACATTATTTGATATAGTTGTGCATCATCTCCTTGGTTATACCGATGTAGAGCTAAACGATATCCACTCACAGGTACTCCATATTTTATATACATATGCATAAAATATTAATGAACTTTGCATCTATATTAATATTAAATTGGTCTAATAATATAGGAAAATGGTGAAGATATGGTGGATATCATATTATCAAAGGTAAAATGGAATCAATTGCTTTTTCATGTCAAAGCACAAGATGCCCAACCATTTTTTCTTGAATCACAAGGGACGCCAACAACAATGAAGCAAACGGCTAAAGTCTTAGATGTAGTTCCCTTAGATATTAAGTAAGAATGTATGAGTCTTTTATTTGACATTGAACACAATATTACTTTTTTATTTTCTTTTGTATTTATCTTAAAATCTAAATTGGTACTTTTGTTTTCCATATAATTTATATTCCCAGTTGTGTTTTGCGATACAATCTTTTTATGATTGTTATTTGTATATACTTAAAGCAAAAATCATTCTAAAGCTTCGTGTGACAACAAATACAAAATCATCAATAATTACAGTTGAAACACAACATTTTAGCAAAATAATCACTATAACTGTAAGTATTTTGACTGCATATACGATTATATTATTAAATTGTCTAAATATTTACACTAATCATTTTTTCATATGTGAAAGGATCGAAATCAAATTATAAAATCTTTAGGATTAAATCACCAGAAAGTGAGCACATGCATTGATAAAAAGTGAGATAGTATACTATAATATTTATTATTTATTTATTTCATATTTCTTATTAAATTATTAAACTCATATTTTCTTCTCCAATCAGGTATCCACCTCGCTTTGAGTGTTCGTATGAGGATGAGCTCATTAAACTTCAATTTTGGATGGGAAAACAGACGCCTCACATCACCTACAAATTTTTGTCACATAATGAACTTTCAGTTACAAAATGAATATGTATTTTTATCATTTATGAAAGCAAATTGTCAACATAAAACATACATTTATAAATTCAATTTTTCTTATTTAACAATATTAACATTATAGAATTTTTCTATTGTAATTCCAACAAATTTTATGTCACGTGCATGTGCACGTGTGCGTTCACTAGTATCAAGAAAAAAAGAAGTATGTAACCCCACGTGGGAAAAGAGCCTACAAAAACTGAACCCCATGAAAAAAAAGGTTGTTCCTTCCCAATACCCTTTTATCCGTGCTTATATAAAAGAGTTACGCTACAGTTTTATATCCGGCTACACCCTTTTCTACGGAGTCCGTAAAAATCTAGTCCAGCCATTTTTTCTAATAGGAATTAATTTTATAGGAATTAACTCCATATAGAAGCCAAAGAGTCTCAAATTAATTCCTCTCTGCAGCCTCATTCCACCCACTACCAACGTTCTTGCATACGTCCAGTTCCAACTCTTGTCAATCCTTCAGGAGTGCACCATTCGTGCCGAGTGTATATTCTTCGGCCATCACCGCATGTTAGTACAGTATGTCTTGTATTGTACTTCTTGTCCTATACATTTTGTATTGTAATGAGGTATAAAATAAAACATATGCAATATCTAAGGTATTGTAATGTGTATGTATTGTACCCGAAAAATAAGTTAGTTACATGTATATGTCTTTTAGTAAAATGTGAATTAGTTCATGTAGGTACTTTATGTAGCTATCGACATTCTTTTGTACATAGTTTTTTTAGGTGCTTTATGTGGTTTATTAAGGTATTGTGTTTGGTTACTACTGTACTTCTTGTACAATATGTATGTTAGTAATGTATTTTTCTACGTAATTTTGACAAATGATGTTATTGCTATACATCTCATATTGTATGTCTATTACTACACACCATTTATTGTACGTCGTGCACTGTATCAACAAATGTACGTATAATACGTACATATTTGAGATAGAATCTGGACTAGAAAAAATCGAGAGGCAACAGATCTTTTCAAAAAAAATAAAGAGGATTAAAAATATAAAAAAAATAAATCTAAGTAATTTTTGTAATCTATGGTAGATTGAGATATCACAAGTGCAAATTGTTGGAATTTGCACTGTTGGAAAGTGGATAGAACATTTACGCATGATTTTTCATGAGCGATAATACAAATCACGTTCTTCCAACTTAGGTCAACGGGTGGATAACCGACTATGGCTAAAAAAATTTCCCCTCAGGGTCCCATGTAGAGCAGCGAACGATACTACGCATGTAAGTTGCCAGTGATCAGTACATATCGATACAGTATAATTTAATTGTCCTCTAACTGCAATCATCAACGAATAGTCGAGTACCGTTTTACATCCCCTTTGCTACCAGAAATACAGAAGGCGTTAGAAAATTGCAGAGGATAAATAAAGGAGTAAAGCTAAATTTCAAATGGCCAGTGGCTAAAAGTTGACAAGCATGCTTCGTAATTTACAGTGAATGGCTGCAGAAGCGATCTTTAACTACATAAAGCCATCATGAGGATCAACAGCAATATTCCTCTCAATAAAATGAACCGCTATATCAAATGTTGTACAATCTGTTCGGTATGTTGCAGTGAGGATTGAAACTCAATACTGCAATAACCGATATAGTTTTAGCAGTGATATCTGTTCGTTGTGCCAAAAAAGTAACTTTTTCACCATATATGTTCGGTGTGCCAAAAAACTATTTCACCAAACAAATGGCTATAGTTTTAGCAATGATAGCTGCAGTAACCGATAAGCAACCCAATACTGGAACATTAGCAGAAATGCCCTTTGAAACCGCTTGGAATATCAGGATGTGAGCTTCGAATAAGGTCAATCAAGCGTTAAGGCAAAAAACTAGCTATTTCGAGATCCATCTGTGTAGTTCAGTTTCAGTAGATTCTCCCTATGGAGTTGATTTCAGTTGTGGAGTTGTATGTACCTGCCAAACTAAAAGAGAGAGATCAACAGGCGTCAATTATAATCCATCTACATTCGCTCTGGAGACAGTTTCAGCTATTGAGTTGTAAATATTTGCCAAACGTCAAACAAACTACTAGTCATCGAGTGTTAATCAGCGATACAGAGACACATACAACATATTAGCTTCATGAAGGACAGTGAAGAAATGTCAGGCATGTCTAAGACAAACCATCAACATGGGTTTCTATCTTCACAAGTTAAAAATGCAAAAGACTGGTTTCTTTGATGCACAATAAATAAGATTACAGGGAATATGTGGTTGTACCGAGGGCATTAGGGCACACTTCCGCATTCTTCTTTTGGAAGGGAGGCAGGCCTCAGTATTCAATGTGAAGAAAAATCCAGCACCAAAATCCAGTGACTTTTAAACCCAAGCCTATAACAACGCCGTAAGCAAAAAAAACTTAGGGACAAGTTTGTGGAGAGGAGCTTTGCAGAATTGCTAGAATCATGGTTACATTTGAGCTAATTGCCATCTACAATATATAAATACCGTAATAAAACAAAGAAAAAATGACACTGGACGTATCTCCAATAGGTCCATCAAGAGGCCTGCATAACCCATGTTGGCACACATACCTTCAGCTGTGGCATTGCCTATGCTTATCATAGCCAAGCAAATATTCGAGCAAGTATATATATGCAACAGGGAACAAGAGATTGATATATATATACCCCTTGCTGGGGTTGGATTAAGTTCTTGAGTAGTGCAGGTTTGGCGGAGTCACACAGAGATTAGCAGGTATCATGCATAATCAACCATACCCACACATAACTGTGTGCATAACAGAGTGGAATTCTAATGCCATTTGTAAGATACGAACAATCAAAACATAGTTTGTCTTTGAAAAATTACAATGCAAAACGCAGTGTTTCTATTTTATGCTCAATGACCAAGAGCCCTGGGGTCCAGAGATATGTTACACAACAGGCAAACTTTCACGTTCTTTTTGAAGAGAGGGAGGAGGAAGCAGTGCAGGCCACAGGTTGCCCTAAAATTCAATATAAGGAATTCTGGGCACATGCTCCAGTGAGTGTCGAAGGACACAGAAGTCCGACAATGCGGCGCAAAACAAAGTCATAGTCAGAATCTCTTCAAGAAAGCATGTTAAATAGTAAGCTAATTGCCATCCGCAATATGTGAAATACAGAGATGTGGACTTAAGCGAGAGATGGCATTAGCTACTTGTCTCAAACGGGTACTTCAAAACACATGCATACCCATTTCGATATACTTTAGCTGTGATCATTTTCTAAGCTCTTCAACTCGAAAAGAAGTGTTGGAGGAGTAAGTTTGTGCAAATGGGTAACCACAGAGGTGATAAAAGCTGATGGTCTGAAGCAGACATGGCTGAGAATTGAAATTGTATGAGAAAAAGGAACTCCCTGAGGAATGACAGGAAATAGCAGCACCTTGAATGGCATAGGATCCACTTCAGGTTTTGCTCAGCCCCCTGCATTATTTCGCTTGAAAACAAAACAAATGAGGCTGGGTCAGCAGGCATGTTTTTATCTAAGTGGGACAGCATTTATTTAGAAGATCCATCAACCAGAAACTAAAAAGATATTATCTATTTTCTTTAATGTTTGCTTAAGGAATTGTCTGATACTCAGAACAGTATAACAGCAATCATCTCATTGGACATGGACATTTTTAGATAGATTGAGCTAAGCTGCTTGTAACGGGTTATAGGGGGAAATCTAGCCCAAGACGACATTGCAATCACCGCCAGAATCATTAAAATAAGAAGAGAAAGTTGAAGGAAGCATTAAAAGTAATCCAAATAAGAAGAGAGAAAACTGAAATTAACTGGAGAAGGAAACTGCCTAAAGAAGGCCGAACTGTTACATATAGTCATCTGGTATTCCAGTGTTGCAAACGCCAATGGCAACTTTATTAGCTCGAAATTTCTTCTGTGCAAAGTGGTATTGAATCCGCAACGTATCGTCAAGATAGACAATCAGAGAGCCTAGATTAGCCAGCAATCATCTGTGTACAAGAGGACGAGCTTCCGTAAAGATGCTCCGTGAGGCAAAAACTGCTGTCCCTGACAACAATACCCGGTATGAATCAGCAGAACAGAACCCCAGGTTGTTGTTAAAGTTCTCGCGCCACCAATAGACAACGGGTGGGATGCGAAGATCGAATCTGATGATGAATACTGATAACTAGTTAGGGAATTTTGTACAAGTCCGCAGCCATTTCCAGCAAACGCAGACCAGGAACCACGCTCTGAAACAGAAGTGCAAACTCAGCAATAGTAATTGAGAAAGATGCAATTTTGGCAAGAAAGAAAAATACCCAACGGATCTCCATAGATATGGATTCGATTTGATAAAACAAAAATGTTAATTTGCATACTTACATCGACCTGCCTTTGCACTTTTAGAGTCCTCCTCTTGGGTTTCTTCGAGGGCTTGGCTCCCATCATGAGAAGAAAATCCTCCTTGATTTCCTCGAAATTGAGGTGTAGAGATGGTGGACGTTCACGCTTCTCCTCTTGTACCGTAGCCTCCGTCCTTGACCGGCCCTTTTCCGCAGGGGAAGAAGAGGACGCCTTCAGCCTCAGTCGGGTATCCAGCAACGGCGTGTCGCAAGCCGTCGCCCTCCTCTTCCTAAGATTCCACGGCCTAGCAGTGGCGTCGTCCCCCTCGCCGCTCCCCTCAACTTTCCCGCCTCCGTCAGCAGAAACGTTGTAGTGTGCCAAGAGCCGCGCTCGCAGCTCCTGAAACCCTTCTCGTTCCTCATGCTGGTGGTGATCGGAAAGATAATCATCCACTATCATACCGTTTGGAGGAGCTAACTTCGAACACCGGAGATGCCGCTGGCCGCTCCACCCCAGGCCTGGAAATGAGAAGTTGTGAAGAGGGGCTCGTCTGCGGCCCTTAGAGAGTGGAGGGGATGAAGACGAAGGCGCCGGTGTGACGGCTGTGGACGGCCGCCAGTAGGACGGCGGTTCGGATGGCGGCGGCATTGGTGGATCGGAGGCAATTGAGGTCTTGGGTATGAAACGCAAGGAAGGGGAGAAGAGAGCGGGGGGAAGATGAGAAGAAGAGCACAAACCAAAGGGGCAAAAGATTATATTGAAAGGGAGGGAAGGAATAGAGCGAACGGTAGCGTTTACCCCCGTTTTCACTCCGGGTCCGAGGGTTTGTTTTTTTTTTTCCGCTTTTTACGGTTTTTCATTTTATTAAAAAACTAAAATTATCAAAGGATCGGGGCTAACGTCCGCTTCGGCATCACACTTTGAACAACTAATTAAAACCCGGGTTTTTGCTTTAAAGCTAGAGTTGAACGAAGCCGACAAGTTTGCTAGTTACAATTACGTGCAGAATGTAATCACCAAAAATTACAAAGGAGCTCCTCAAAGTAGTGCATATCAACCTGGGCTCTCCCAATTAATATTCGCACGGACAGTGCCTTTTGTTTGACACAAAAACTATAATGACGAAGTTAGTGATCTGACACACTAGACGTTATGTCAAAAGATGTTCAACAAAGAAAAGAGGTAATTGAACTACACTTTAGAAATCAATTTTGAAGGTCTCGTAAAATTATAAGATATTATTTGCTAAAATCAAAATTATACTTTGCATGGAGTAGGTATTTTTACATGTACTGCCATCCATTTTTTGTAATATCCCTTATTTTAGTATGTTTCATAAATCAACTTACAATATGGGATTGTACCGTTGATATAATGAGATGTGCCTAACATATGAGCTCTTCAGTAGGAACACTAAGTATAAGAATTATTAGTGTAAAGTAATGGTAAGATAAGTGACCTATTGGGAATCTTCTTGAAGTTTTGTTTGAGTGAGTTAATACCATTAGGAATACTAAGTATAAGAATGATTAGCATAAAGTCATTGTGAGATGAGTGACCTATTGGGAATCATCTTGAAGCTGTGTTTGAGTGAGTTAATAGCATGTAGAGAAGACTATTGTGTGGTTAATAGGGTCACACATTGATTTCAAAATCTAGTAGTGTGTAAAAATTGAGACTTTGGCATGTAATTTTTATGCATCTAAAAGCTAAAAATGAGCATGTCCACTAGCAAAGTTTGTCCATTTGCAACCCATGATGTAGAAAGCAGGTGTATGAAGAGTGTTAACATGTCTGATGATACAAATACACATGCACATTGGCTTCACCAAATTATTACATGTGAATAATTTCTATATTTCATTCTACTACTCCCATTTTACTTTAGCAAAAAACATCTCCTCATCAAATCACAAGACATTTCCTCACATTAAAAAAATAACAATAAAAAACAATGGAAAGCACATAGAACCAACTATGGTCTTACAATCTTAATAAAAATATGTCTAGACGTATCTACCGAAGTTAAAAATATGTATAAACGAACTAGGAAACAGAGAGGGATGCACAAGGTGGTTGTAGAAGTAATATATGTTTGCATTCTTTAGTTGTTACTACCGTCTTTCTGATAGTTCTAGTTATTATTTTGAGGTCTTGCAAAGCTTTGTCGTTAGTTCTTATCCAAACTTGCTCACTTGTATTGTGAATCAATTTCTTTTATAGTATATTGGTTACTATGCCTATGTAGGTCTTGTATGTGGCACATAAATGATATGATCGCTTTCTTTTGTGTGCTTTGTTTTTACACAATAACTCACATGTGTGAGCGGCCTACCCAACCTAATTTACTATGTATGTGTGTTGTTATCTTTTTGAAGACACTTTTTGAGATCACTTTTTCTTACTTTATTAACTTTGATTTGATGGTTGGAATTTCCATAATACATAGCTCAAACATAACAAAATTCCTTTCATTGTTTGTTTTCTACAGGTTGCCACTTCCTTGTTGTATTTTTCTATTAAGGTAGACATGGATTTAGTGCCCTATGTGGAAATCAAGATGGTCATTGTTATGACCAGTACTAAGTATGATGATACTATTTGAAATTCTTCCACAAAGGTTGTCCTATTGATGTGCTTCAGTATGCATTCGACAAATAAAGGTGATAATCACCATCTTTTAACCTCCATTTTTTGCAATTATTTCAACCATTATCATTAAGCTTGAAAAGATATCAATGAAATATCAATTTGTGTTGCAATTTCTTATCCAAACTGTTGGGTTTTAGGGGAGGCAGAGAAGGCAGCCGAAACAAAAACTTTCTCCTCCCCAAACCCAGAACAAGGAAACGCGTCAACGTCTATACAATAGGAAATGATGGTTTGTGGAATCATACCTTATCCCGAGGCTTGCTCGGCGACAATACCTCGCGGCTTGCACGGTCTTCACCTCTAGTCTTGGACGGTGTCTGTGCAGCTCCTGGTCACACCGGGACTGACAACTCCTGGTCTCACCGGGACTGTCGGGATTGACAGCTGTCCTCCGAGCGGCAGAAATCTCCCGCCTCTGAAGTAGTCCACACGGACCACCTGGAACTCAAATCCCCTTATCTCACAAGGAATTGGAAGGAGTCACACCCTCCTGTCAGTGTACTAGTCACTGACACACTCTCCTGCCACCAGTCACTTTCTGCAATTGTCTTTCCCTTGTTGTACCTCCCTTATCGGGTAGCACTTGCTCGGGCTCTCTCAGTTACCAGAACCAGAGAGAACGACAACTTTACAGAGCATCTGGTTGCACGGAGTTGTTCTTTGAGAAGCCCCCAATACCCCTATATATATAGGAGGGTCATGGGACAGGGTTCTCTATCCCGGGCAATGTGGGACTAAAGCAGGAGTAGAAGGGTTTGAGATTTTCCACAAAAACAACCAACTGCGCAACCTGAACCGATCGTTTCATTTCTGAAACGGTCGGTTGGGGACCTGAGCCGGTCGGTTGACACCTCAATCGATCGGTTGGGACCCATAAAACGGTCGGTTCACTTCTGAACCGGTCAGTTCGTGGTCCTGGTCAGTTCCCGGTCGACTTTTCCTCTTTTGTTTTGAATTGGTATCAAATACCAATCCTTGTTCCAATCAAATTGGGCAAGTGAAACGAAAAGCAATTTCTCACCAACCTGACTTTCCCAACTTGCTCGGTTGGACCAGTTGAACTGATTGTTTCAACACTTGAAGCGATTGTTTCACCCTGTCCATCAGCCGATCGACTCACCATCTGAGACGATCGGTTCACCAAGCTCAGTCGATTGGTTCATCACATGAGCCGATCGGTTGGCAGTGCAGATTGTGCAGAATCAGTCAATTGCAGTTTCAATCAATCCGATACTCCAATCAATGTGTCCAATACCTTGAACATTATGACATTGAGCTATCAATTAATTGAGTGTTTAATTGAACTACTAAACTCCTTTAGTAATCAATCTAAACATTGTTTGTGGACAAAACTCCTCTTCCAGGTTAAATCCTATGTGTGTGACCCTGCAGGTCCATTTCACGTTGGCAGTGAAAGTCCATAACACTTATGACTTCACAAGGAAAGAGCGGTGCCTAGTCACACATCAGTGCTACCCAAGTGAAATAGAAAGTTGGAGAACAACTTTCAATCCTACAATCCGTGAATGGTGTTACAGTGAATGTATAATTCCTTTATCACTGATATCCTAAATGAACTCGAGGCATGGAACAATCATCCTATCAACGTTCATTCACTTTCTTGATCTCAGAGTAGATAGGAAGAGATATGTATGACATCAATATCACATATTGATTCACACATGCATGCACGCCTTTCTCAATCCTACTCATCAAGTGGCCATGGATATCAAACTCCCTCAGGAGAGACAAATCCCATATCTATCACTCACCCCTCAAAAGCCCCATGTGTCAAAGCCACCCAATCATCACCTTTATAACAACCCATGTTTCAAGACTACGTTTGATGATGTCAAAGTGTGCCCAACGACATGTGTTGAGTGTAGTGATTTCAGGTCAAAGAATCACACTCACCACCATCACTGTGAGTACTGACTGTGACTACCATGTCATGGTTCCATGTGTCAAACTCACGGTGGGTCTGTCTGGTACACTTGTTCTCTAACAAGTACTTATGTGTTTGGTTTGATATCTCTATATCATGACTAATGAGATTCTATCATCAACCAACACCACAATCTAGTCTTGTGTGTCATTGATGTCTATCTACCTTCCATAATGACATCCAACTAGGGACATAATGAGAATGTACAAACTCTTAGCATCCGTATGATCTCATCATTCAGGTTCTGAACCTAAAGGCATATGTCATTGAGTACTGTCATTCTCTAGACATTCAACCTGTTCTATCACTATCTCATATGATTGAACCAGAAAGAATTGGAAGCTTGCCTTTGATGTTTATCAAATCAATCTTAATATATCCCATCAATCATCCCATGATTGGCTCTCAGGGCATACATACCAACAGACTCTCACTTGCACTGTGAGCCAATCACCCTTGAATCATATTCATAGTGATCTTCAAACATGTCCCACATGTTACTGTGCTCTAGTGCGAACATAGTGAGTTATGGCAACACCTTGCCAAAGTCAGTTTTAACTGCATCTCTCATCTCTTCATTGTACGTCACACGTATGAGATGGAGTTGCCGTAATATGTGATCTAGTATTCCTTTACTAACCTTTAGCCACATTGTATGATCAAGGATTCCATACTTGTCATCAATGAGAAGAATATCTATAAGTTCATCTTATGAACTTCCAGATCCATATAGTATCCACTGCTGTTCTCCAACACATAGATACTTGACATTTCCTTTTAAATGGTTTTATTGGAACACTTCCAATTATCAACAAACTTTCACTTTTATATATCCTATATATATTTTGCGATTAATTTTCTATCCTTTCGGAAGTTCGCATCAATGTAACTCTTTACATTGAACTCTTCCTTATCTCCATAGAACTAGTACTTATCAAGTTCTCATGGTATTCCAGTAACCTTTACTGGAAGTAGACAGACATCCACTCGTCATGTCTCACATACGAGTTATCAGGATGAGCACATCATATTGCCATGTCATACATACAAGATGATGAATGCATTTTGTTCTTGCCATGCAAGATAATGGGATGATTACATACATGATAGATCCACATCTATTCGTACTGTTCCCATTCTTCATAAGAATTGGACAGTTGGCCTTGGGATACTAACTCCATGTAACATGGACAAGTTTTCTCCCACTGAATTTGTGCATACTGAACCCTTCAGTATAGATTGCCAATGTATGTTCTCTCCTTTTAGGTCAAGAGGTTTTCGAGAACTATCTCTATAGATCTCTATTCCTATCACATAGGAAACATCTCTATCTTCCTTAAAGATAATTTCCACTTTTGTATTTCCATTCTAGAACATTTCCATTTCACATCAACATGTGGAATGTGAACACGCTCCCACTAAATCACAAATCCCTTCTTTATCTTTGACATATCAGTCAAACCCTTTGACTATATCATCAAAGTAAAGATCCAATTCTGAGTTGCTTGTACTCAATCAATCACATTGATTAGTCCATTGTAACTTATAGACTTCATTTGCATTAGTGGATTCATAAACCTTATAGGTTGTGTCACATACACATCCTTGTTTTATTCCTCATAGGAATGCAGTTTTAGTATCCATGTGTCAAATGTTTAGTCATTAAGTTGCAATCAACAAGCATCATCCTTCTCAAAATGTTATCCATGTGCCTTAAGATTCATTTGCACTTATGGATTTCATCCAATGGGTGCTACCATCAAGGTCATACCTTATGGTTCAAATGGATGTCATTTAGGATGTAATGGTCATAAACCATAACTCAAAATTTAGTTCCTCATATTCATCTAGATAGTTGACTCATCACATGAACAACTTATCACATAGATAAACGAGGTGTGTCCGTCAAGGATATAAGAACTTATAACTCCTTGTGATTCTTAATGTCCTTTATTAGTGTGGGGGTATTCTTTTATTAAGAAGAATTCAGTTATTTGATAATCATTCTCTAACTCCTTAGAGTATGATTCCTTCTTGATTTAGACATCACCATGCCTTAATCATGAGTTCACTATGATATACTATCATAATCACTCATAAGGATCTCAAACATTTGGTCCAAGTATTTCATTCATTGATCTCATCAAGAATTAACACTTTACCAAATTTGTACTTCATTTATGATATTCTTGAACACTTCAAGATATTCATATTGATATTTCTCTAAACACCATTTGAAATATTTAGCATTTTCTCCAATAGGTGTGTAAATACATCACATGTATTATACCTAATAGGACAATCATTCTCCCACTACCATTAGTGAAGATTGATTAATCATGTCCAAGATATTCATGTCTCTTACTAGTTCTCTAACCAAAAGAGTCTAGATTTATCCATCACATGGAAACTAGAAATGAATTTCTCATGATTGATGCTAATTTGATTGTTTGAGTTATCTATAACGTTTAGGTATCATTTTATCTTATGCATATCAAATACCACAAGATAAACAAGGCATTGCCACAAAGATCATATCTTTAGAAATTGAAACATCTCTTTATTGATTGCCATCATTGTCATACAATATGCAAAAATAAAGTGTTTCTATCTATTGGCAAATATGAAATAGCAGTTCATAACTGTATTACATGCCTTTTAGGCTGAAAATAAACTAAAGTACTCCTATCTATGGCGGCAACACTTGCCCCATTTATTGAGTGCTTTACACTTTACATCTAGGTATCATATACCTCAAAAGTGTTACAAGTTTACTTTCATGACACCTTTAAGTAGAGACGTCTTCCGCCTCCTTCTTCTTTTGTTCTTCCAGATAGAGAGGACAATTCCTTTTCCAATGTCCTGGTTTTTGACAATGGTGGCAATTGCCTTTCTTGGTCACACCTCCCTTGGCCTTGAGAGCTGAAGACGACTTGGGCTCCTGGCTAGCATCAGAACCTTTCTTAGCTTTGCCCTTGCCCTTGCGCTTGGACTTGACTTTCTTGCTCGTGATCACCATCACAGACTTAGGCTTGTCCTTCTTCATCTGTGTCTCGGCTGTCCTCAACATGCCCAACAACTCTGACAGTGGCCTATCAAAGTTGTTCATATTGTAGTTCATCACAAACTGACTGTAGGATTCTGGCAACGATTACAGTATCACGTTAGTAGCCAACTCTTGGCTCAGTGGAAATCCCAGTCTTGTCAGGTTCTCCACATACCCAATCATCTTGAGTGTGTGAGGACCAACTGGATCTCCTTCTATCATGACGCACTTGAACAGTGCACTTGAGACATCATATCTCTCTTGTCGTGATTCATCTTCATACATGTTCCTGAGTTGCTGAATCATCTCAATGACACCCATGTTCTCATGTTGTCTCTGCAACTCGTGGTTCATAGAGCACAACATAAAGCACTTTGCATCAATGGCATCATCAGAATGCTTCTTGTAAGCATCCCTTTCTGTCTTTGGTGCATTAGGAGCAGGTTCATCTAGAATTGGAGTATCCAGGACATAGACCTTTTGCTCTTGAGTGAGAACAATTCTCAATGTCCTATACCAGTCGTGGAAGTTTGTCCCATTTAGCCTGTCCTTTTCAAGGACCGATCACAAAGAAAAGTGATTTTTGTTTGTTGTCATTTGTACTATAAAAGGAAATATGCAATTTTAGTCCAAAAACTTATTTTTGACTTATTTGATTGATTTGAAAAGTTGACGATATAACTAGGCCTTTAATTAATTATCGCTCCCACTATTTTAGTTCAAATTGATAGCCCTCACCATCAATTCGGAAGATTGCAGCGTACAACCTTCTAGTGGGCAAGATCCTAAAATCCTCTAAGTCATGGACCAGCTTGGGCTGTCACCCATAACTTAGATCTCTTAGGTAGGCAACTCTTGCCAATTGCATCATATGCAACTCTTGATAAGATGTCATATGCAACTCCTTGCCATGATCATCTCCATGCCTCAAGGTGCTAGATCCTATCTAGGTCACCTTGTTAAGTCTGACCCAAAGCCAACATGATGAATATGCACCCTGCTTGGGCAGACCCACATATCCATCCTTCACGCTTCCATGAGATAGACGGTGCACCACGCTTGGGCGTGCCCACACTTGGTCGATCAAGCTTTTCATGTGTGTTGCATTTGGAAGGCATATAAAATTTAATATTTAATGAGGTATTTGGTTTTATATACATATACATATCCAATCACCACAATATATAGTACATATCATATACATGCTATATCCCACAGAAAACATGTGAAACGATAAAAGCGGTGATTATGGCCATCCTAATGTGATTCCTCAAGCCAAGAGGAATCACGGTCATCTAGGTCTACATCACATGCAACCTATACAAGATGAACTCTGTGCCTTGCCTTTCTGGGTTTGATCAACTCATCACATGACTGATCGACTCACCATCAGGCCACCATCCGATTGGTTGGCTCCTCCAACCGATCAGTTCGCCTGGTCGTCGTACATCTCATCATGGCCGCCACCCGCTCGTCTCTCCTCGAACTGGTCATCAACCGATCGGCTCACTCCTTGAACCGATCGTCTCGAACGTCAACCGATCGGTTCACGCCTTGAACCGATCGTCTCAGCTGTCATCAGGATGTCCTCCGTTCTTTGACATAACAGGAAATAAAATTATATCCTATTTTACATTATAAAAGGAGAAACCTTGAGTTACATTTGAGGGGAGCAAAGGTAGCAAAGAAATCTCAAATTATATCGAGTTACATCAGGAATAGGAGAAAGAGAATCGGTGCGTAGATTGAGATGCAAGCAACCACATACAACCATACACAGATAGGGTTTATTGGCCATAACCACACAATACATCCACCATAAAACTCGTTTAAGGGCGATGCGTATCGAGTGCATTCATAATACATATCATATATGTAAATTGAGATTTGTGGATTTAGGATTGGACATGCATAAAGCCAATTTTATTCGCATCGTATGAAATAAATAAAGGCAACAAACCAATATTGATCATATCGATAATCCTAAAGTATAGAGTAGTTGACGTGACTCTGATACCACTGTTGGGTTTTAGGGGAGTCAGAGAAGGCAGCGGAAACAAAAATTTTCTCCTCCCCAAACCCAGAAAAAGGAAATGCATCAACATTTATACAATAGGAAAGGATGGTTTGTGGAATCATACCTTATCCCGAGGCTTACTCGGCGACAATACCTCACGGCTTGTGCAGTCTTCACCTCCGGTCTTGGACGATGTCTGTGTAGCTCCTGGTCGCACTGGGACTGACAACTCCTGGTCTCACTGGGACTGTCGGGATTGACAGCTGTCCTCCGTGCGGTAGAAATCTCCCACCTCTAAAGTAGTCCACACGGACCACCTGGAACTCCAATCTCCTAGTCTCACAAGGAATTGGAAGGAGTCACACCCTCCTGTCAGCGTACTAGTCACTGACACACTCTCCTGCCACCAGTCGCTTTTTGCAGTTGTCTTTCCCTTGTTGTGCCTCCCTTATCGGGTAGCACTTGCTCGGGCTCTCTCGGTTACCAGAACCAAAGAGAACGACAACTTTACAGAGTAGCTGGTTGCACTGAGTTGTTCTTTGAGAAGCCCCCAATACCCCTATATATATATGAGGGTCATGGGACAGGGTTCTCTACCCCGGGCAATGCGGGACTAAAGCAGGAGTAGAAGGGTTTGAGATTTTCCACAAAAACAACCAACTGCGCAACTTGAACCGATCGTTTCATTTCTAAAATGGTCGGTTGGGGACCTGAGCCGGTCAGTTGACAACTCAATCGATCGGTTGGGACCCATAAAACGGTCGGTTCACTTTTGAACCGGTCGGTTCGTGGTCCTAGTCAGTTCCCGATTGATTTTTCCTCTTTTGTTTCGAATTGGTATCAAATACCAATCCTTGTTCCAATCAAATTGGGCAAGTGAAATGAAAAGCAATTTCTCACCAACCTAACTTTCCCAACTTGCTCGGTTGGACCAATTGAACCGATCATTTCAACACTTGAAGCGATTGTTTCACCCTGTCCATCAGCCGATTGACTCACCATCTGAGCCGATCGGTTCATCACATGAGCCGATCGGTTGGGAGTGTAGATTGTGCAGAATCAGTCAATTACAGTTTCAATCAATCCGATACTCCAATCAATGTGTCCAACACCTTGAACATTATGACATTGATATATCAATTAATTGAGTGTTTAATTGAACTACTAAACTCCTTTAGTAATCAATCTAAACATTGTTTGTGGAAAAAACTCCTCTTCCAGGTTAAATCCTATGTGTGTGACCCTGCAGGTCCATTTCACGTTGGCAGTGAAAGTCCATAACACTTATGACTTCACAAGCAAAGAGCGATGCCTAGTCACACATCAGTGCTACCCAAGTGAAATAGAAAGTTGGATACCAACTTTCAATCCTACAATCCATGAATGGTGTTACAGTGAATGTATAATTCCTTTATCACTAATATCCCGAATGAACTCGAGGCATGGAACAGGTCATCCTGTGAACGTTCATTCACTTTCTTGATCTCAGAGTAGATTGGAAGAGATATGTATGACATCAATATCACATACTGATTCACACATGCGTGCACGCCTTTCTCAATCCTACTCATCAAGTGGCCATGGATATCAAACTCCCTCAGGAGAGACAAATCCCATATCTATCACTCACCTCTCAAAAGCCCCATGTATCAAAGCCACCCAATCATCACCTTTATAACAACCCATGTTTCAGGACTGCGTTTGATGATGTCAAAGTGTGCCCAACGACATGTGTTGAGTGTAGTGATTTCAGGTCAAAGAATCACACTCACCACCATCACTGTGAGTACTGACTGTGAGTACCATGTCATGGTTCCATGTGTCAAACTCATGGTGGGTCTGTCCGGTACACTTGTTCTCTAACAAGTACCTATGTGTTTGGTTTGATATCTCTATATCATGACTAATGCGATTTTGTCATCAACTAACACCACAATCTAGTCTTGTGTGTCAATGATGTCTATCTACCTTCCACAATGACATCCGACTAGGGACTTAATGAGAATGTACAAACTCTTAGCATCCGTATGATCTCATCGTTCAGGTCCTGAACCTGAAGGCATACGTCATTGAGTACTGTCATTCTCTAGACATTCAACCTGTTCTATCACTATCTCATAAGATTGAACCAGAAAGAATTGGAAGCTTTCCTTTGATGTTTATCAAATCAATCTTAATATATCCCATCAATCATCCCATGATTGGCTCTCAGGGCATACATACCAACACAAACTTGCTAACTTGTATTATGAATCAATTTCTGCTGACTCAAGGTCAATTAGGTCAATGTTGACTCACGTCTAAATTGACTAAACACGTGTTTTGATGATGACTCACTATTCCACATATTGATGTCTAATGTCTCGACTTGAGTGATTTCGTATTAGGTATAGACACGTTCCAAATGCCCTAACTTGTGCATCTCAAATTGGAGAAAAGACAAGTCAAAGTCAATACAAGTGCACATTTTTGTAATAAGATGTAAATCCATTAGAATCATGTTGTAAATAACTTGTAATGATTGTATGACTTGTAATTAAGCTTAGAAAAAAATCAGGAACACTTAGATCGAATGTTTAAGCACTCAAAAGCCATTTTCCAAAATTCACATCATGCTGTTCATCGATCGAGTTCTGTGCAAACTCGACCGATCCTGATTGGATCTTGAAAATGACTTTTGATCAGTCGAGTTTACACTACACAGAACTCGACCGATGGAGTACCAGACCAATTCGATTTTCATTAGTCGGTTGAGTTTCCCTAGGACAAACTAGACCGATGGTCTGAATATCGGCTTTATCTTTTACTCTATCGGTCGAGTTACCCTTATAGAAACTCGACTGATTGCACTGTACGAAAAAGTGCAAAAAAGTGCTTCTAGCCATTGTGGAGTTTCAACAAGTGAAAATATATCTGTTGCAAGCCACAAAATGGCTAGTTTTTGTTCTTAAGTGTTCCCAATGGCTAAGAGGCATCCCCAGCTATAAATAGGACCCCTTACGCTTCATTCCAAGGTTGAGCATTCAATGCAAACTCTATGTGAGGTTCCTATTCTATAGTTGAGTGCTTCCTACAGCCTCCTCTCTCTCTCTAAGCTTAATCACTTGCTACATCCATTCGAGTGAGTAGGAAATCTGTAAGAGAGCTAGTCCCACATGTATGTCTTGTGAGGCTCTCACTTCCACCACCTCCCCATCTCTCATTTCAATCATGAAGATGAAGGTTCTCTCTCTTGGCTAAAATAGGTGAAGAAGAACAAGGGAAGGAGTCCCTTGGTGAAGATCAAGGCTGAAGACTTGGAGCTAGAGTAGGTAAGATCTTGGTGAAGGCAGAAGACTCCTTGCTCAAGTGGGTAAGTCCTTGGTGGAAGCTTCTCCGAGTGATGGTGAAGTCAAAGGCCGAAGATCCAAGAAGAGTGGGTAATTCCTACAAGACTGAAGACTTGTGCAAGAGTAGGTAAGTCCTTGGAAGGAGGCGGAAGACTCCTTACAAAGTGGGTAAGTCCTTGGTAAGTTTGAAGACTCTTTGTATTGGATAGGTAAGTCCTTTGTTTGGTCAAGTATTGTAAGTCTTATGAATGAATATAAGAATGCAATGGTTAGGAAATCCTAGAGGTTGACCTCTCTAGGTAACAGGACTGACATACTTCTAGTTTGAAGTGTGGAACCACTCTAAATAGCTTGTCTACTTATGTTTGCTCAATCTCTCTCATCCTTGCTATGCATGTTTTAGTTGCACACAAATTTCCTATTTAGCAACCTTATCTTGTGATATATCTTGAAGGATTAATGAATTTTGTTTAAGTGTATTCAGCTCTATTAACCCCCCCTCTAGAGCATCTAATCACCCATCTAGGATCCAAAAATTGGTATCAGAGAAAGTCTTCTCCAAGCATACTTCAACAAGTAGGAGAAGATGGGTCACTACCAAGGAGGGAGATACTGGAGCAATCTCCTCTATTGGAGAAGAAGGCTTCAGTTCTACATCTAAGGATCAAGTCTTGAGATGTGGCAAATGGTGAACATCCCATACATGCTACCAAAGACAAAGATTGAAGAATGGGATGAAGTTACCTTAAAGAAAGCAACCTTGAATGCTAGAGCCATCCACATCCTCTATGCCTCCATGACCCCACCGAGTTCAACTGGATTTTTTCATGTGAAACAGCCTATGAGGTATGGAGAAAGCTATGCATCACCTATGAGGGGACAGATCAAGTGAAGGAAAGTAAAGTCTACATGCTCAAAGGGCTGCTTGAGAACTTCAAGATGGGAAAGGAGGAGAGGATAGACAACATGTACTCAAGGATCAACACCATTGTGAATGGTCTTACTGTTCTAGGTCATCCTATGCCTAGTGGAAAGATCAACTCAAAGATCCTTAGAACTCTTCCCAAGAGGCGGGAACCTAAGGTGACTTCCATTGAAGAAGCAAGGTCTATTAGGGATATTCCTATTGAAGAGTTCATTAGAAATCTACAAGCACATGAAACCACACTTGACAAGAGGGAGGAAGTAGAAAGACAAGAGAAGAAAGAGCTAAAGAGAATGAAGAAGGCTGAAGTGAAGGCTCAAATTGAATCTATCATGGAACAAGTCTCTCCATCCTCTCAAGCTAAAGAAGATGCCATGTCCTCCAAGCGTAAACTCTACAAAGTCAAGTCCTCATCCATCCAGTACTTCACATGTGGAAAGAAGGGTCACTACAAGGAAGATTGCCCACAAGGCAAAAAGACTCGTCCTCACAAGAAGAAGGAGAAATGGCACTCAAGCTCAAGTGGCTCCTACAACTCAAGCTCAAGTGAAGATTCAAGTGAAGGATCAAGCTCAAGCTCTAGTGATGAAGGAGAATGTGATTTTGCTCTTATAGCATCAAAATGTGAAGACTCAAATGAGGTAAATCTAAACTCTTTAGATAAAAAATCTTTGATTGCTATTATTCATGTTACTTGTGCCTCTCTTAAGTCTTCTAAAAGGAAAAGGAAAAAGCTTGCTAGAATTATTGATAATTTTCATTTAGAATTAAATGATCTTGAACATGCTTATTCTTGCTTGCTTGATGATAAAAATGCTTGGCTTAGCCAAGTAGACTCTCTTAAACTTGAAAATGCTAGTTTGCTTGATAAGATTATATTTCTAGAAGCTCAACCTCTCATGCCTAGTTCTAATGAAGAGCATACTTTAATTGTTGATTCTCTAATGCATGATATTGATGTT
Organism: Alisma plantago-aquatica; assembly: GCA_963693085.1. NCBI lineage: Eukaryota > Viridiplantae > Streptophyta > Magnoliopsida > Alismatales > Alismataceae > Alisma > Alisma plantago-aquatica. The sequence goes on along the minus strand of OY856410.1, from coordinate 839,307,691 downwards.
CTTAAATCTAAAAACAATGACAAAGATTTTGTTTTGCAAGAATTAGAAACAGAAAATGCCTCCTTGCTTACTAAAATCAATGTGCATGAATCTTGTTCTAGTTCTACTAATAGAGAGAATGATGTTGCTTCTCTTCACATTAATAGAGATTCTTATTTAACTAAAGTTCTTTTCTTAGAAAATGATCTTTTGCATGCTAGAGATAATATCAAGCATTTGTCTTCTACTATTACTTCTCTTATGCATGATAATGATAGTTTGAGATATTCTTTACAATGATTCTTAGTGGGTAAGAAAAGCCTTTATGATATCCTACATCATACTACCAAACAAATTGGTTGACATGGTTCGGGGTATGATGGTAGTCAAAGGAACAACAAAGATAAAAGACCTCCAATATTCCATGGAGAATCCTCTAGTTCCAAGACTATGCACACATGCAACTATTGCAATAAAATTGGTCATTATTCTATTTGTTGTCCTTTTAGGAAAGCACCCAAGAGCAATAGGACTTGGGCTGCTAAACTAACCCCTCCAGACCCAAAAAAATGATTGGGGACCATTTCATCTTTCTTCTTGTAGGTACTTGCAAATGGGTTGACTTGAGCTATTGAATTGCAAATTGACTTGTCAATCCACATGAAAAAAGAAAGGTGAGATGTGTAGAGGGTGACAACAAATGGAAAAAGGAATGGTAAGAACAAAGGTAAAAGTTTTCTTGCTTATAACCTTTTTCTAACTTGTTTTTTGTCAAGTTAGTGTGCACTATGCATGTGGTTTTTTAGTCAAAAGTGGTATTTTGTGTTTCTCTTCACACTCTTTCTCAAAAACTATTTCTAATGCTTCTATAGTGCATTACTAACTTGCTTAGACATGTTTGGATATGGTTTGTATTTTTAGCATGCCTTTAAATATGTTTTTATGAAATATATGTACCTTTTTTATAGTTGCTCTATCGGTCGAGTTTGTCTTGTTAGAAACTCGACCGATAGCCACCTATGGGTGTTGCCAACAACTGTCATCGGTCGAGTTGTCAATGCACAGAACTCGACCGATAACACTGTGCACAGAATACACAGTTGGCTTATTGGATGAGAATTTTCCTATCAACTAGATTTTATCAACCAATTAGCCTTATTCCTTGGCACTCCTTTGGTACCTTTATATATGCATATTGCCATGTTCTAAATTGCCTATCTTGCTTACAACTCTATCTCTCTAATTGCTCTAAATTGGTATATCTATATCTTGCAATTACTTGCTTTGAGTTGTTTTGTAGGTTTTGATGATGATCTCTTTGGATCTCTTGGTTGTGTCTAAAATTTCTTCCGTTGTGCTCTAACTTGCTACATCTATCTAGGTGTATATCTTGTTTTGATACAACCTTGAGGTTCTTAGTGGTAATCATCTTTTGGTAAGGATGCATATTTGTATGTGAGTTATATCCTTTCATACTTCTAAGATTGCATATCTTTTCGTTTGGATATATCTGTACATCTACTCATAGCTTGCTCTTTAACTTGTGCATCTTTTGCTATGATCTAGATCCTACTAGTAGTCCTAACTTGTGATAACATCTACTAGTAGTTCATATAGATGTAGTTCTAACGTTGTTTATAATTGGCATCTTTGATCATCTATATGCTATGCGTGTATCTTGTCTCATACATGCTCAAACTTGTTCCTTGAATTGCATATCTACTATCTTGAGTTGCTTGCATAACATTGTGATGCAGGATACATAGATCTACATTATATGTAGAAATTGGAGTATTTTTTGGTTTTTACGCAGATTTTCTCCAGTTTTAGTATTTGCTGCAAGAGTAGTGTTTTTTATGCAGAAACGACCTTCTGAGCAAGGCTAATGGCTTTGCCATAAGCCCTGGCACTTTTTGGGAAAATTCTGTCATCTTGAGGGTCAAAATTGCATTTTATTATTTTTCTACAACATTCATCTTCAATTTTGGGTTGTTCAAGTATATGCTTTAACTTGTTTTTGTTTCTATGCTTGGAAAAGCCCCTATATCTGCTCTTCTACTCTCCTTATATATATTTTGTGTTTTCTCCTTTCTCTTTAAAACGTGATGTTTCTTATTTTCTTCATAACCCCACTTTTTTGAAATGACAAAGGGGGAGAAAGGTATGTCATCTTTTGACAAAACGGGGAGAAGGCATGTCTTACATGAAGAGGAGAAGTATGTTCATGTAAGGGGGAGAAGATAAAATGGGAGAAGACATATATGTGTAGAACATATATGAGTAGAAGACATAGTATTCTATAAATGTTATGAAAGCTAACCATGCAGGAGAAATAACATCAATTGAGGGGGAGTATGAGAACTCCATGCGCATCAATTGAGGGGGAGCATATGAGCATAGTCCTATTGAAACCCCTAGGTTTCTCTAAAGGTATGATTTTACTTAAAAGCTTTCAATACATTTATAGAATGGTTTGTCATCTTAAAAAAGGGGGAGAATTTGACTCAAGGTCAATTAGGTCAATGTTGACTCACGTCTAAATTGACTAAACCCGTGTTTTGATGATGACTCACCATACCGCATATTGGTGTCTAATGTCTCTACTTGAGTGATTTCAGATTAGGTAAAGGCACACTCCAAATGCCCTAACTTGCACATCTCAAATTGGAGAAAAGACAAGTCAAAGTCAATACAAGTGCACGTTTTTGTAATATGATGTAAATCCATTAGAAACATGTTGTATATCACTTGTAATGATTGTATGACTTGTAATTAAGATTAGAAAAAATTAGGAGCACTTAGGTCGAATGTTTAAGCACTCAAAAGCAATTTTCCGAAATTCACATCAGGTTGTTCATCGGTCGAGTTCTGTGAGGTGCAAACACGACCGATCCTGATTGGATCTTGAAAATGACTTTTGATCGGTCGAGTTTACACTACACAGAACTCGACCGATGTGGTACCCGACCAATTCGATTTTCATTGGTCGGTCGAGTTTCCCCAGGACAAACTCGACCGATGGTCTGAATATCGACATTGTCTTTTACTCTATCGGTCGAGTTACCCTTATAGAAACTCGACTGATTACATTGTACGAAAAAGTGCAGAAAAGTGCTTCTAGCCATTGTGGAGTTGCAACAAGTGAAAATATATCCGTTGCAACCTACAAAATGGCTAGTTTTCATTCTAAAGTGTTCCCAAAGTCTAAGAGGCATCCCCATCTATAAATAGGACCCCTTGGGCTTCATTCCAAGGTTGAGCATTCAATGCAAACTCTATGTGAAGTTCCTATTCTATAGTTGAGTGCTTCCTGTAGCCTCCTCTCTCTCTAAGCTTAATCACTTGCTACATCCATTAGAGTGAGTAGGAAATCTGTAAGAGAGCTAGTCCCACATGTATGCCTTGTGAGGCTCTCACTTCCACCACCTCCCCATCTCTCATTTCAATCATGAAGATGAAAGTTCTCTCTCTTGGCTAAGAGAGGTGAAGAAGAACAAGGGAAGGAGTCCCTTGGTGAAGATCAAGGATGAAGACTTGGAGCTAGAGTGGGTAAGCCCTTGGTGAAGGCAGAAGACTCCTTGCTCAAGTGGGTAAGTCCTTGGTGGAAGCTTCTCCGAGTGAAGGTGAAGTCAAAGGCTGAAGATTCAAGAAGAGTGGGTAATTCCTACAAGGCTGAAGACTTGTGCAAGAGTAGGTAAGTCCTTGGAAGAAGGCGGAAGACTCCTTACAAAGTGAGTAAGTCCTTGGTAAGGTTGAAGACTCTTTGTATTGGATAGGTAAGTCTTTTGTTTGGACATGTATTGTAAGTCTTATGAATGAATATAAGAATGCAATGGTTAGGAAATCCTAGAGGTTGACCTATTTAGGTAAGTGGACTAACATACTTCTAATTTGAAGTGTGGAACCACTCTAAATAGCTTATCTACTTATGTTTTCTCAATCTCTCTCATCCTTGATATGCATGTTTTACTTGCACACAAATTTCCTATTTAGCAACCTTATCTTGTGATATATCTTGAAGGTTTAATGAATTTTGTTTAAGTGTATTCAGCTCTATTCACCCCCCCCCTCTAGAGAATCTAATCACCCATCTAGGATCCAATAATTGGTATCAGAGCATGTCTTCTCCAAGCATACTTCAACAAGTAGGAGAAGATGGGTGATTACAAAGGAGGGAGATATTTGATCAGCCTACCAATCTTTGATGGGAGCAATTTCCTCTATTGGAGAAGAAGGCTTCAATTCTACATCAAAGGATCAAGTCTTGAGATGTGGCAAATGGTGAACATCCCATACATGCTACCAAAGACAAAGATTGAAGAATGGGATGAAGCTACCTTGAAGAAAGAAACCTTGAATGCTAGAGCCATCCACATCCTCTATGCCTCCATGACCCCCATCGAGTTCAACCGGATTTTTCTTCATGTGAAACAGCCTATGAGGTATGGAGAATGCTATCCATCACCTATGAGGGGACAAATCAAGTGAAGGAAAGCAAAGTCTACATGCTCAAAGGGCTGCTTGAGAACTTCAAGATGGGAAAGGAGGAGATGATAGCCAACATGTACTCAAGGCTCAACACCATTGTGAATGATCTTGTTGTTCTAGGTCATCCTATTTTTAGTGAAGAGATCAACTCAAAGATCTTTACAACTCTTCACAAGAGGTAGGAACCCAAGGTGACTTCCATTGAAGAAGAAAGGTCTCGTAGGGATATTCCTATTGAAGAGCTCATTGGAAATCTACAAGCACATGAAGCCACACTTGACAAGAGGGAGGAAGTAGAAAGATAAGAGAAGAAAGAGCTAAAGAGAATGAAGAAGGCTGAAATGAAGGATCAAATTGAAGCTATCATGGAACAAGTTTCTCCATCCTCTCAAGCTAAAGAAGATGCCTTGTACTCCAAGGGTAAACTCTACAAAGGCAAGTCCTCCTCCATCCGGTGCTTCACATTTGGAAAGAAGGGTCACTACAAGGAAGATTGCCCACAAGGCAAAAAGACCCATACTCACAAGAAGAAGGAGAAATGGCACTCAAGCTCAAGTGGCTCCTCCAACTCAAGCTCAAGTGAAGATTCAAGTGAAGGATCAAGCTCAAGCTCTAGTGATGAAGGAGAATGTGATTTTGCTCTTATAGCATCAAAGCGTGAAGACTCAAATGAGGTAAATCTAAACTCTTTAGATAAAGAATCTTTGATTGCTATTATTCATGTTACTTGTGCCTCTCCTAAGTCTTCTAAAAAGGAAAAGGAAAAAGCTTGCTAGAATTTTTGATAATTTGCATGTAGAATTAAATGATCTTGAACATGCTAATTTTTGCTTGCTTGATGATAAAAATACTTTTCTTAGCCAAGTAGACTCTCTTAAACTTGAAAATGCTAGTTTGCTTGATAAGATTAGATTTCTAGAAGCCCAACCTCTCATGCCTAGTTCTAATGAAGAGCATACTTTAATTGTTGATTCTCTCATTCATGATATTGAAGTTCTTAAATATGAAAACAAGGACAAAGATTTTGTTTTGCAAGAATTAGAAACAGAAAATGCCTCCTTGCTTGCTAAAATCAATGTGCATGAATCTTGTTCTAGTTATACTAATAGAGAGAATGATGTTGCTTCTCTTCACATTAATAGAGATTCTTATTTAACTAAAGATCTTTGCTTAGAAAATGATCCTTTGCATGCTAGAGATAATATCAAGCATTTTTCTTCTACTATTACTTCTCTTATGAATGATAATGATAGTTTGAGATCTTCTTTGCAAAGATTCTTTGTGGGTAAGAAGAGCCTTAATGATATCCTACACCATACTACCAAACAAATTGGTAGACATGGTTTGGGGTATGATGGTAGTCAAAGGAAAAACAAAGATAAAGGACCTCCAATATTCCATGGAGAATCCTCTAGTTCCAAGACTATGGACACATACAACTATTGCAATGAAATTGGTCATTATTCTATTTGTTGTCCTTTTAGGAAAGCACCCAAGAGCAATAGGACTTGGGTTGCTAAACTAACCCCTCCGGACCCAAAAACATGATTGGGGACCATTTCATCTTTCTTCTAGTAGGTACTTGCAAATGGGTTGACTTGAGCTATTGAATTGCAAATTGACTTGTCAATCCACATGAAAGAAGAAAGGTGAGATGTGTAGAGGGTGACAACACATGGAAAAAGGAATGGTAAGAACAAAGGAAAAAGGTTTCTTACTTATAACCTTTTCTAACTTGTTTTTTGTCAAGTGAGTGTGCACTATGTATGTGGTTTTTGAGTCAAAAGTGGTATTTTGTGTTTCTCTTCACACTCTTGCTCAAAAACTATTTCTAATGCTTCTATAGTGCATTACTAACTTGCTTAGATATGTTTGGATATGATTTGTATTTTTAGCATGCCTTTATATATGTTTTTATGAAATATATGTACCTTTTGACTGCTGCTATGTCGGTCGAGTTTGTCTTGTTAGAAACTCAACCGATAGGCACCTATGGGTGTTGCCAACAGCTGTAATCAGACGAGTTGTTAATGTACAAAACTCGACCGATAACACTGTGCACATAATACACAGTTGGCTTATTGGATGAGAATTTTCCTTTCAACTAGATTTTCTCAACCAAATGACCTTATTCTTTGGCACTCCTTTTATACCTTTATATATGCATATTGCCATGTTCTAAATTTCCTATCTTGCTTACAACTCTATCTCTCTGATTTCTCTAAATTGGTATATCTATATCTTGCAATTACTTGCTTTGAGTTGTTTTGCAGGTTTTGATGATGATCCCTTTGGATCTCTTGGTTGTGTCTAAAATTGCTTCCGTTGTGCTCTAACTTTCTACATGTATCTAGGTGTATATCTTGTTTTGATACAACCTTGAGGTTCTTAGTGGTAATCATCTTTTGGTTAGGATGCATATTTGTATGTGAGTTATATACTTTCATGCTTCTAAGATTGCATATCTTTTTGTTTGGATATATCTCTACATCTACTCATAGCTTTCTCTTTAACTTGTGAATCTTTCGCTATGATCTAGATCCTACTAGTAGTCCTAACTTGTGATAACATCTACTAGTATTCATATACATGTAGTTCTATCCTTGTTTATAATTGGCATCTTTGCTCATCTATATGCTAAGCGTGTATCTTGTCTCATACATGCTCAAGCTTGTTCCTTGAATTGCATATCTACTATCTTGAGTTGCTTGCATAATATTGTGATACATGATACATAGATCTACATTATATGTAGAAATAGGAGTATTTTTTGGTTTTTATGAAGATTTTCTCCAGTTTCAATTTTTGCTGCAAGAGTAGTGTTTTTTATGCAGAAACAACCTTCTGAACAAGGCTCATGGCTGTGCCATGAGCCCTGACACTTTTTGGGCAAATTCTGTCATCTTGAGGGTCAAAATTGCATTTTATTGTTTTTCTACAACACTTCATCTTGCATTTTGGGTGGTTCAAGTATATGCTTTGACTTTCTTTTCTTTCTATGCTTGGACAAGCTCCTATATGTGCTCTTCTACTCTCCTTATATATATTTTGTGTTATCTCCTTTCTCTTTAACATGTGATGTTTCTTATTTTCTTCATAACCCCACTTTTTTGAAATGACAAAGGGGGAGAAAGGTATGTCTTATTTTGACAAAATGGGGAGAAGGCATGTCTTACATGAAGAGCATAAGTATGTCCATGTAAGTGGGAGAAGGTAAAATGGGAGAAGACTTATATGTGTAGAACATATATGAGTAGAAGACATAGAATTCTATAAATGTTATGAAAGCTAACCATGTAGGAGAAATGACATCAATTGAGGGGAAGTATGAGAACTCCATGCGCATCAATTGAGGGGGAGCATATGAGCTCAGTCCTATTGAAACCCCTAGGTTTATCCAAAGGTATGATTTTACTTAAAAGCTTTCAATACATTTATGTAATGGTTTGTCATCTTCAAAAATGGGGAGAATGTTGACTCAAGGTCAATTAGGTCAATGTTGACTCACGTCTAAATTGACTAAACCCATGTTTTGATGATGACTCACCATTCCACATATTGGTGTCTAATGTCTCTACTTGAGTGATTTCATATTAGGTATAGACACACTCCAAATGCCCTAACTTGCGCATCTCAATTTGGAGAAAAGACAAGTCAAAGTCAATACAAGTGCACATTTTTGTAATATGATGTAAATCCATTAGAATCATGTTGTAAACCACTTGTACTAATTGTATGACTTGTAATTAAGCTTAGAAAAAACCAGGAGCACTTAGATCGAATGTTTAAGCACTCAAAAGTCATTTTCCAAAATTCACATCAGGCTGTTCATAGGTTGAGTTCTGTGAGGTACAAACTCGACCGATCCTGATTGGATTTTGAAAATGACTTTTGATCGGTCAAGTTTACACTACACATAACTCGACCGATGGAGTACCAGACCAATTCGATTTTCATTGGTTGGTCGAGTTTCCCCAGGACAAACCTGAATATCGGTTTTGTCTTTTACTCTATTGGTCGAGTTACCCTTATAGATACTTGACCGATTGCATTGTACGGAAAAGTGCAGAAAAGTGCTTCTATCCGTTGTAGAGTTGCAACAAGTGAAAATATATCTGTTGCAAGCTAAAAAATGACTAGTTTTATTTCTTAAGTGTTCCCAAAGGCTAAGAGGCATCCCCAGCTATAAATAGGACCCCTTGGGCTTCATTCCAAGGTTGAGCATTCAATGCAAACTCTATGTGAGGTTCCTATTATATAGTTGAGTGCTTCCTACAGCCTCCTCTCTATCTCTAAGCTTAATCACTTTCTACATCCATTAGAGTGAGTAGGAAATCTATAAGAGAGCTAGTCCCACATGTATATCTTGTGAGGCTCTCACTTCCACCACCTCCCCAACTCTCATTTCAATCATGAAGATGAAGGTTATCTCTCTTGGATAAGAGAGGTGAAGAAGAACAAGGGAAGGAGTCCCTTGGTGAAGATCAATGTTGAAGACTTGGAGCTCGAGTGGGTAAGCCCTTGGTGAAGGTAGAAGACTCCTTACTCAAGTGGGTAAGTCCTTGGTGGAAGCTTTTCTGAGTGATGGTGAAGTCAAAGGCTGAAGATCCAAGAAGAGTGGGTAATTCCAACAAGGCTGAAGACTTGTGCAAAAGTAGGTAAGTCCTTGGAAGAAGGCGAAAGACTCCTTGCAAAGTGGGTAAGTCCTTGGTAAGGTTGAAGACACTTTGTATTGGATAGGTAATTCCTTTGTTTGGTCAAGTATTGTAAGTCTTATGAATGAATATAAGAATGCAATGGTTAGGAAATCCTAGAGGTTGACCACTCTAGGTAAGTGGACTGACATACTTCTAGTTTGAAGTGTGGAACCACTCTAAATAGCTTGTCTACTTATGTTTGCTCAATATCTCTCATCCTTGCTATGCATGTTTAAGTTGCACACAAATTTCCTATTTAGCAACCTTATCTTGTGATATATCTTGAAGGTTTAATCAATTTTGTTTAAGTGTATTCAACTCTATTCACCCCCCCCCTCTCGAGCATCTAATCACCCGTCTGGGATCCAACAATTGGTATCAGAGCAGGTCTTCTCCAAGAATACTTCAATAAGTAGGAGAAGATGGGTGACTACCAAGGAGGGAGATACTTGATCAACCTACCAATCTTTGATGGGAGCAATTTCCTCTATTGGAGAAAAAGGCTTCAATTCTACTTGCAAGGATCAAGTCTTGAGATGTGGAAAATGGTGAACATCCCATACATGCTACCAAAGACAAAGATTGAAGAATGGGATGAAGCTATTTTGAAGAAAGAAACCTTGAATGCTAGAGCCATCCACTTCCTCTATGCCTCCATGACCCCCACTGAGTTGATCCGGATTTCTTCATGTGAAACAGCCTATGAGGTATGGAGAAAGCTATGCATCACCTATGAAGGGACAAATCAAGTGAAGGAAAGCAAAGTCTACATGCTCAAAAGGATGCTTGTGAACTTCAAGATGGGAAAGGAGGAGAGGATAGCCAACATGTACTCAATGCTCAACACTATTGTGAATGGTCTTGCTGTTCTAGGTCATCCTATGTCTAGTGGAGAGATCAACTCAAAGATCCTTAGAACTCTTCCCAAGAGGTGGGAATCCAAGGTGACTTCATTGAAGAAGCAAAGTCTCTTAGGGATATTCCTATTGAAGAGCTCATTGGAAATCTACAAGCACATGAAGCCACACTTGACAAGAGGGAGCAAGTAGAAAGACAAGAGAAGAAAGAGCTAAAGAGAATGAAGAAGGCTGAAATGAAGGCTCAAATTGAATCTATCATGGAACAAGTCTCTCCATCCTCTCAAGCTAAAGAAGATGTGATGTACTCCATGAGTAAACTCTACAAAGTCAAGTCCTCCTCCATCTGGTGCATCAAATGTGGAAAGAAGGGTCACTACAAGGAAGATTGTCCACAAGACAAAAAGACCCATCCTCACAAGAATAAGGAGAAATGACACTCAAGCTCAAGTGTCTCCTCCAACTCAAGCTCAAGTGAAGATTCAAGTGAAGGATCAAGCTCAAGCTCTAGTGATGAAGGAGAATGTCATTTTGCTCTTATAGCATCAAAACGAGAAGACTCAAATGAGGTAAATCTAAACTATTTAGATAAAGAATCTTTGATTGCTATTATTCATGTTACTTGTGCCTCTCTTAAGTCTTCTAAAAGGAAAAGGAAAAAGCTTGCTAGAATTGTTGATAATTTGCATGTAGAATTAAATGATCTTGAACATGCTAATTTTTATTTGCTTGAGGATAAAAATGTTTGTCTTAGCCAAGTAGACTCTCTTAAACTTGAAAATGCTAGTTTGCCTGATAAGATTAGATTTCTAGAAGCTCAACCTCTCATGCCTATTTCTAATGAAGAGCATACTTTAATTGTTGATTCTCTCATGCATGATATTGATGTTCTTAAATCTAAAAACAAGGACAAAGATTTTGTTTTGCAAGAATTAGAAACAAAAAATGCCTCCTTGCTTGCTAAAATCAGTGTGCATGAATCTTATTCTAGTTCTACTAATAGAGAGAATGATGTTGCTTCTCTTCACATTAATAGATATTCTTATTTACCTAAAGCTCTTTGCTTAGAAAATGATCTTTTGCATGCTAGAGATAATAATATCAAGCATTCATCTTCTACTATTACTTCTCTTATGCATCATAATGATAGTTTGAGATATTCTTTGCAAAGATTCTTAGTGGGTAAGAAGAGCCTTAATGATATCCTACACCATACTACCAAACAAATTGGTAGACATGGTTGGGGGTATGATGGTCGTCAAAGGAACAACAAAGATAAAGGACCTCCAATATTCCATGGAGAATCATCTAGTTCCAAGACTATGGACACATGCAACTATTGCAATGAAATTTGTCATTATTCTATTTTTTGTCCTTTTAGGACAGCACCCAAGAGCAATAGGACTTGCGTTACTAAACTAACCCCTCCAGACCCAAAAACATGATTGGGGACCATTTCATCTTTCTTCTTGTTGGTACTTGCAAATGGGTTGACTTGAGCTATTGAATTGCAAATTGACTTGTCAATCCACATGAAAGAAGAAAGGTGAGATGTGTAGAGGATGACAACAAATGGAAAAAGGAATGGTAAGAACAAAGGTAAAAGTTTTCTTTCTTATAACCTTTTCTAACTTATTTTTTGTCAAGTTAGTGTGCACTATGCATGTGGTTTTTGAGTCAAAAGTGGTATTTTGTGTTTCTCTTCACACTCTTGCTCAAAAATTATTTCTAATGCTTCTATAGTGCATTACTAACTTGCTTAGACATGTTTGGATATTGTTTGTATTTTTAGCATGCCTTTAAATATGTTTTTATGAAATATATGTACCTTTTTTACAGCTGCTCTATCAGTCAAGTCTGTCTTGTTAGAAACTCGACCGATAGGCACCTATGAGTGTTGCCAACAACTGTTATCAGTCGAATTGTCAATGCACATAACTCGACTGATAACACTGTGCACAAAATACATAGTTGGCTTATAGGATGAGAATTTCCCATTCAACTAGATTTTCTCAACCTAATAGCCTTATTCTTTGGCACTCCATTGGTACCTTTATATATGCATATTGCCATGTTCTAAATTTCCTATCTTGCTTACAACTCTATCTCTTTAATTGCTCTAAATTGGTATATTTATATCTTGCAATTACTTGCGTTGAGTTGTTTTGGAGGTTTTGATGATGATCTCTTTAGATCTCTTGGTTGTGTCTAAAATTGCTTCTGTTGTGCTCTAACTTGATAAATGTATCTAGCTGTATATCTTGTTTTGATACAACCTTGAGGTTCTTAGTGGTAATCATCTTTTGGTAAGGATGCATATTTGTATGTGAGTTATATCCTTTCATTCTTCTAAGATTGCATATCTTTTTGTTTGGATATATCTCTACATCTACTCATAGCTTGCTCTTTAACTTGTGCATCTTTCTCTATGATATAGATCTTACTAGTAGTCCTAACTTGTGATAACATCTACTAGTATTCATATACATGTAGTTCTATCCTTGTTTAGAATTGGCATCTTTGCTCATCTATATGCTATGCGTGTATCTTGTCTCATACATGCTCAAGCTCGTTCCTTGAATTGCATATCTACTATCTTGAGTTGCTTGCATAACATTGTGATGCAGGATACATAGATCTACATTATATGTAGAAATTGGAGTACTTTTTGTTTTTTATGCAGAAACAACCTTCTGAGCAAGGCTCATGGATTTGCCATGAGCCCTGGCACTTTTTGGGCAATTTCTATCATCTTGAGGGTCAAAATTGCATTTTATTGTTTTTCTACAGCACTTCATCTTGTATTTTGGGTTGTTCAAGTATATGCTTTAACTTGCTTTTCTTTCTATGCTTGGACAAGCCCCTATATGTGCTCTTCTACTCTCCTTATATATATTTTGTGTTATCTCCTTTCTCTTTAACATGTGATGTTTCTTATTTTCTTCATAACCCCACTTTTTTGAAATGACAAAGGGGGAGAAAGGTATGTCTTCTTTTGATAAAACGGGAAGAAGACATGTCTTACATGAAGAGGAGAAGTATGTCCATGTAAGGGGGAGAAGTTAAAATGGGAGAAGAGATATATGTGTAGAACATATATGAGTAGAAGACATAGTATTCTATAAATGTTATGAAAGCTAACCATGCAGGAGAAATAACATCAATTAAGGGGGAGTATGAGAACTCCATCCGCATCAATTGAGGGGGAGCATATGAGCTCAGTCCTATTGAAACCCCCAGGTTTCTCCAAAGGTATGATTTTACTTAAAGGCTTTCAATACATTTATGGAATGGTTTGTCATCTTCAAAAAGGGCGAGAATGCTGACTCAATGTCAATTAGGTCAATGTTGACTCACATCTAAATTGACTAAACCCGTGTTTTAATGATGACTCACCATTCCACATATTGGTGTCTAATGTCTCTACTTGAGTGATTTCATATTAGGTATAGACACACTCTAAATGCCCTAACTTGCGCATCTCAAATTGGAGAAAAGACAAGTCAAAGTCAATACAAGTGCATGTTTTTTTCTAATATGATGTAAATCCATTAGAATCATATTTTAAATCACTTGTAATGGTTGTATGACTTGTAATTAAGGTTAGAAAAAATCATAAGCACTTAGATCAAATGTTTAAGCACTCAAAAGCCATTTTCTAAAATTCACATCAGGCTGTTCAGCGGTCGAGTTCTGTGAGGTGCAAACTCGACCGATCCTGATTGGATCTTGAAAATGACTTTTGATCGGTCAAGTTTACACTACACAGAACTCGACCGATTGAGTAATAGACCAATTTAATTTTCATTGGTCGGTCGAGTTTCCCCGGGACAAACTCGACCGATGGTCTGAATATCGGCTTTGTCTTTTACTCTATCGGTCGAGTTACCCTTATAGAAACTCGACCGATTGCACTGTACGGAAAAGTGCTTCTGGCCATTGTGGAGTTGCAACAAGTGAAAATATATCCGTTGCAAGCCACAAAACGGCTAGTTTTCATTCTTAAGTGTTCCCAAAGGTTAAGAGGCATCCCCAGCTATAAATAGGACCCCTTGGGATTCATTCTAAGGTTGAGCATTCAAAGCAAACTCTATGTGAGGTTCCTGTTCTATAGTTGAGTGCTTCCTACAACCTCCTCTCTCTCTCTAAGCTTAATCACTTTCTACATCCATTAGAGTGAGTAGGAAATCTGTAAGAGAGCTAGTCCCACATGTATGTCTTGTGAGGCTCTCACTTCCACCACCTCCCCATCTCTCATTTCAATCATGAAGATGAAGGTTCTCTCTCTTGGCTAAGAGAGGTGAAGAAGAACAAGGGAAGGAGTCCCTTGGTGAAGATCAAGGCTGAAGACTTGGATTTAGAGTGGGTAAGCCCTTGGTGAAGGCAGAAGACTCCTTGCTCAAGTGGGTAAGTCCTTGGTGGAAGCTTCTATGAGTGAAGGTGAAGTCAAAGGCTGAAGATCCAAGAAGAGTGGGTAATTCCTACAAGGTTGAAGACTTGTACAAGAGTAGGTAAGTCCTTGGAATAAGGCGGAAGACTCCTTGCAAAGTGGGTAAGTCCTTGGTAAGGTTGAAGACTCTTTGTATTGGGTAGGTAAGTCCTTTGTTTGGTCTTGTATTGTAAGTCTTATGAATGAATATAAGTGTGACACATCATTCGAATAAAATGTTATTAATTAAGCGGGAAGCGATCACTAAGTAGAGGATTACCAAAAATCACTAAAAATTAAAACCATTTTACAAAGAGGTCCACACATAGGAAAACTCTTTCATAAAGAACCAGAGTAACTTAATTACATACTGGTTCACAAGTACATGTCCTGTATCATCTTTTTCTGAGGATTACATGCATCGACTGCTCTGTTAAACTAAACACAGGTAGTATGAAATCTCGAGGCACTAAGCTAAAATATCGAAAGCATTAACTACTACTCTGAGGACATGAGAGTACGGAGATGACACATAGGACTCTATGTACATCTATACAAGACATATCATCCAGTGTCTCCACCTGAGAATTCGTTGCTGTTCCTACTGCTGCTGTTGTTGTTCTCTACCTATTGAAGGATTCCTGCCTCCTCGTCCGCGTCCACCTAAAAATGTGGTTCCCACGGGGATGAGACAATTATAAATTTTCCCAATGAGAGATATAACTCTTCGCCAGAAACATTATTATTGCAGATTAATAAGATAAATCTGAATAGAGGAATCATAATTGTTTAACAACAATTATTTCATTGTCTAACAGATTAGAACATTATTCTTATGTAAAGCATTGCAACTATAACTTGATAGAGCAGCATGTCACTTATTCATTAAGGAATATGAAGGACATGTATAACATTTATTCACTATAGAGTTATAACCACAATATATACTTTCTTCAGGCTTAGATCACATAGTTAATATCTGGCATTGTCTTGGACTCATGGCTTGTAGCCATATTCTTTTAACAAAGTATTGGGTTCTTAATCCCTCATCTCATCAAGTACATTTCCATTTCTTAACAAGTTCATCATCATGATTGTAGAATATGGGTATTTGAACCCTTAACTCATCCTAGAATACTTGTTACCACTTATTAGGTAACTTAATACCTTCAGGTCATCTAACCAAGGAAATTATGATTCTTACTACACAAAGCATTGCACATAGTTCACAAAGCTCATATCACCTATTGTTACCCCTTAATAGGCAACAAGGCATATTATGGCTTATGAAGCTCATAAACAATTTTAGTAATGAAAACATCATATGGCATACATGGCTCATAAAATTTTAGATTACTTCTCACTGAGCAACAAAGCATATGAAGGCTTATAAGACCTATAAAACATTTTCAATATACAGAGCATCATAGCCCATACCTGGAAATGCTCATCATTTCAACATACCTGCATGATTAGTACTCATGATAACAATTATATATCAGTACCATGCCATACAAGGGTTTTCTTATTACATTCATAACTCATCAATCTGTATTTGAGTTTCACATAGGATTGCTCTATATTAAGACTTCACATAGCATCACCCTGTATTAGGGTTTATTATATCCTATTACCCAATTTAGGGTTAGGATGCACTATTCACATCAGATTAGGGTTCATCATGCCCTTTTACCCAATTTAGGGTTTACTGTAACATTATATAACATCACCCTGGATTAGGGTTTTGTATCACATTCATCATCCTATATTAGGGATTTACACATCATTACCCTGGATTAGGGTTTTCCATAAATAACCATATAGGTTCTCAAGATCATATTATTAATGATCAAATCCCATTTCATTGCTTCACACAGCTAGTAATCAATATGGATAACATAAGTATTCAATCATACTTATTTATTCTCATCATTCATCATTAAATGAATTATCAACACAAAGTATGAGTTTCTCTCTCATCTTTACCAGAATATGATTGCATCATATCTTATTGGTTTGGATTAGCCTTTTCATAAGACATGTTAGCCTACAATTATCAAAGTGCATTACATCTCAGTGTAACAATTGACATAACACACTTCATGTGTCACTCATCCAAATATATTGGATTTAAAACACATCAAGGTATATCAGTCTTGGGGTGCTGGATGTGATATTTATCATATCTTGATGTATCACTTCCCTCATCACCTTTATCTTACTTGACTTCATCCACTTAGCTTGTATTAGGGTATTCCCCATCCTAATACTTTATGCACCAGTTCATCACATTTATCATGTAATGTATTGGTCATAAGTCACTTATTTAGAATATACAACCATTGCCAATGCTATGGACCCATCCTTAAGTTAGGAACTATTGATATAAGGATATCTACTATCAACCTCTTTAGATGTTACACTTGTCAATATATTAATCACTATTCCATTATTAGGAATAGGATTTTCCATATTTATAAATTAAGGTTCACATAGCATCTCTCATACATATGGATTTCACCTAATATCACTCTTCATTAGAGTTTCACATAACATCCTTCTATATCGGGGTTTCACATAGTGTTACTTGAAATTAGGATTTCACTTGACATCTCCCTCAATTAGGGTTTCACCTAGCTTTGCCCTAAATTAGGGTTACACATAGCTTTGTACTAAATTAGGGTTTCACATGGATTTTCCCTAAATTAGGGTCAAGGCTCATTAATCTTTTCAATGAGGGTTTCATGATATCATTATTATGGATCAAACCCTGATTACATATTTATTCATAATGAGAGAATTAGGCTTAATTATATAAGCATTCCTCTCTCTCTCTCATACTCTTTAGGATGTCAAGTACTCCAAGATTGATCTAGGTCAACTCTTCATTCAAGTACACACAGTTAGGGTTAACCATTATGATCACCTTTAGTTTACATCATTAGTAATTAAGTAGCCAACTGAACTTTAATCATATTAGATGTCCAAATGGTTTAACCAATTTGAGCTTCAAAAAGTCTTGGTCACTTAGACCCCAAAAGGTCTTGGTCACTTAGACCTCAAACAGTCTTGACCAATTAAGTTCAAACGGTTTGAAACCGTTTAACAAGGTTGGTGCTTGAAACCGTTTAGTCAACACATTTTGAAACCGAATGAACTTGGTTCTCCAAATGGTTTGAGACATTTTGGTCCCAAACGTTCTTGATACCGTTTGATCCCAAACGGTCTTGAGAACGTTTGGACTCGTCCCAACTCTCTCAAAACCGAATGGACCAAAAGGGTCTTCCATCACTTAGTCAAATTAGGGTTTCAATCATTGAACCATCTACCAATTGGACCACTGATCTATTGTTCAATTGAACCATTGAATCACCCTTCAATTGGACCTTCAATTAGGGTTTTGAACCCAATTGAACTAGGGTTTATAATCAAGGAACCATCACTTAGGGTTTTGAAATCGAGGAACCATCAATGGTTGACATTGTGGAACTAATTCGATTGTAGTCATTGAATAACCACTTAGCTATGTCATGATCTGGCCTTAAACGGTCTTGAGGTCATTTGGATGACCTCCAAATGGTCTTGAGATTGTTTTCCCAATCCATCATTGAAATCTATGAAATTCAATTAGGGTTTGCATCATTGATTCAATCATCAATTGAGCCATCCATTGTATTTCAAATTGAAGTCACTAGATCTTCAACCATCCAATTATACTCAACCACAGACTTCCAAATGGTCTTGGTTGACCTCCAAACAGTCTTGAGACCATTTGGGTGACCTCCAAATGGTCTTGAGACCGTTTGGGCTAGTCAACCCAAAAATTAACTCAATCAATTTAGGATTTCAACACTCAACCCGATTAGGGTTTCTAATTGAAGGACTGTCTATATATTGAATCAATTAGTTGGATCCATTGGATCATCACCCAACATATACTAGGGTCCTGACCTCAAATGGTCAACCCTTCTAAAAGGTTTGGGATCCAAACCTCCAAACGGTTTGGTGAAATCGTTTGGACCAAGGTTACAAAACCATTTACACTAGATATTTGTGGAGGTGTGTGCTTATGATGATGTCATCATCATCAAGCAATAAACCCACGAAGCTTTCTGGGATTTTTATGGTGATTGCATCAATCATTCAAATAAAATTTTGGGAACAAAGAAAGAATCAACAATTGATGAAGATATGGAATCAATAACAAAGTTCAAGGGTTCAAGTTATATAACCCACCTTCAATTGAGCTTCAAAGCTTGGAGCTTCACGTAAACAATGGTGGAAGAAGCTTTTGCAACCCTCCCAAGGCTCGTCCTCAAGCTTTGGAGTGAAAAGATTGGCTAGGATTGAAGATGGAGTGAAATAGAGAAGAAATCATGTATTGTTTTGTGATTTCCACCATGAATTCAAGGTGAAAGAAGGTCAAGAAGCTTACCGACAGGTTGGGGGTCGTCCTCCTGTTGCTCCAAGCTCCCTTGGTCATTTTTGAAAGCAAAAAGTGAAAGTGGATTCGAAATTATCCCTTCACCTAAAAGATAAAGGAGCTTATATATGAATTTTATTGAAAATTCATTTAAGAGAGAGAAAGTAGGAATTATCTCCTCAACTTTCTTGCCATATGCCCTCTTCTTTTCCTTAGGGACGAGGATATCCTGTTTTCCTCTTATTCCTCTCAATTATCCACCATTTAAAGGAAAACAAACTAAGCACCTTAAATCATATTATAATCATATTATAATAATATCCATAAGTGAGTGGATATTTCTTTTTCTTTTCTTAATGTGAGTGGGTTCTCCACTCACATAGATATTTCCTTTGACTTTGCAAGGCACAAGGACGTCCACACATAACAAAACTCAACCATTATAGTTTTGGTTGAAGGTCAATCCAATTAATGTAATTATTTTTGCATTAAATTGAATTAGGTTTTCAATTATACTTAAATCTTGATTATTTTAATATCAAGATTCTCTCTCCTTCAAAATGATTCAAATGAGGCGCCCCTCTCATTTTCTTTGCTCTACATGATGCCAGGAAATATTAGGGACTATTTTGAAGTGGTAATTGCATATTGAACCCTGGGTTTTGGGTAAATTGCACATTACTCCAAAACTGGGTTTTAATGTACAAACATTGCTTTATCAGCTCTTTCTTGGTACTCAGGCTACCACAAGCCATACCTCTATATCATCTTCATTCTCATGATGATTCAACAAATGAGAAACATCTTATCATGAACAATTTGCAATACAACCCCTCAACTTGGGTAATTTGCACTTTAGTCCAAAACAAACAAAACATTATTTTAAGCATAGTTTAAAATGGACTAAATTTGAAATATAAGTTCTTTTTGGGCCTTAATTACTTTTCAAAAGATAATATCAAGAATATAATTAACTTTATTAAACAAAACTTCTAGGGTTAATCATAACCCAGGTCAGGGATGTTACAATAAAAATGCAATGGTTAGGAAATCCTAGATGTTGACCTCTCTAGGTAAGTGGACTGACATACTTCTACTTTGAAGTGTGGAACCACTCTAAATAGATTGTCTACTTATGTTTGCTCAATATCTCTCATCCTTTCTATGCATGTTTTAGTTGCACACAAATTTCCTATTTAGAAACCTTATCTTGTGATATATCTTGAAGGTTTAATGAATTTTATTTAAGTGTATTCAGCTCTATTCACCCCCCCTCTAGAGCATCTAATCACCCATCTAGGATCCTACAATTGGTATCAGAGTAGGTCTTCTCCAAACATACTTCAACAAGTACGAGAAGATGGGTGACTACCAAAGAGGGAGATACTTGATCAGCCTACCAATCTTTGATGGGAGCAATTTCCTCTATTGGAGAAGAAGGCTTCAATTCTACATCCAAAGATCAAGTCTTGAGATGTGGCAAATGGTGAACATCCCATACATGCTACCAAAGACAAAGATTGAAGAATGGGATGAAGCTACCTTGAAGAAAGCAACCTTGAATGCTAGAGCCATCCACATCCTCTATGCCTCCATGACCCCCACCGAGTTCAACCGGATTTCTTAATTTGAAACATCCTATGAGGTATGGAGAAAGCTATGAATCACCAATGAGGGGACATATCAAGTGAAGGAGAGCAAAGTCTACATGCTCAAAGGGCTGCTTGAGAACTTCAAGATGGGAAAGGAGGAGAGGATAGCCAACATGTACTCAAGGCTCAACACCATCCTGAATTGTCTTGCTGTTCTAGGTCATCCTATGTCTAGTGGAGAGATCAACTCAAAGATCCTTAGAACTCTTCCCAAGAGGTGGGAACCCAAGGTGACTTCCATTGAAGAAGCAAAGTCTCTTAGGGATATTCCTATTGAAGAGCTCATTGGAAATCTACAAGCACATGAAGCCACACTTGACAAGAGGGAGGAAGTAGAAAGATAAGAGAAGAAAGAGCTAAAGAGAATGAAGAAGGCTAAAATGAAGGCTCAAATTGAAGCTATCATGGAACAAGTCTCTCCATCCTCTCAAGCTAAAGAAGATGCCTTGTACTCCAAGGGTAAACTCTACAAAGGCAAGTCCTCCTCCATCCGGTGCTTCACATGTGGAAAGAAGGGTCACTACAAGGAAGATTGCCCACAAGGCAAAAAGACCCATCCTCACAAGAAGAAGGAGTAATGGCACTCAAGCTCAAGTGGCTCCTCCAACTCAAGCTCAAGTGAAGATTCAAGTGAAGGATCAATCTCAAACTCTAGTGATGAAGGAGAATGACATTTTGCTCTTATAACATCAAAACGTGAAGACTCAAATGAGGTAAATCTAAACTCTTTAGATAAAGAATCTTTGATTCCTATTATTCATGTTACTTGTGCCTCTCGTAAGTCTTCTAAAAGGAAAAGGAAAAAGCTTGCTAGAATTGTTGATAATTTGCATGTAGAATTAAATGATCTTGAACATACTAATTCTTGATTGCTTGATGATAAAAATGCTTGTCTTAGCCAAGTAGACTCTCTTAAACTTGAAAATGCTAGTTTGCTTGATAAGATTAGATTTCTAGAAGCTCAACCTCTCATGCCTAGTTCTAATGAAGAGCATACTTTAATTGTTGATTCTCTCATGCATGATATTGATATTCTTAAATATGAAAACAAGGACAAAGATTTTGTTTTGTAAGAATTAGAAATAGAAAATGCCTCCTTGCTTGCTAAAACCAATGTGCATGAATCTTGTTCTAGTTCTACTAATATAGAGAATGATGTTGCTTCTCTTCACATTAATAGAGATTCTTATTTAACTAAAGCTCTTTGCTTAGAAAATGATCTTTTGCATGCTAGAGATAATATCAAGCATTTGTCTCCTATTATTACTTCTCTTATGCATGATAATGATAGTTTGAGATCTTCTTTGCAAATATTCTTAGTGGGTAAGAAGAACCTTAATGATATCCTACACCATACTACCAAACAAATTGGTAGACATGGTTTGGGGTATGATGGTAGTCAAAGGAACAACAAAGATAAAGGACCTGCAATATTCCATGGAGAATCCTCTAGTTCCAAGACTATGGACACATGCAACTATTGCAACGAAATTGGTCATTATTCAATTTGTTGTCCTTTTAGGAAAGCACCCAAGAGCAATAGGACTTGGGTTGCTAAACTAACCCCTCCAGACCCAAAAACATGATTGGGGACCATTTCATCTTTCTTCTCGTAGGTACTTGCAAATGGGTTGACTTGAGCTATTAAATTGCAAATTGACTTGTCAATCCACATGAAAAAAGAAAGGTGAGATGTGTAGAGGGTGACAACAAATGGAAAAAGGAATGGTAAGAACAAAGGTAAACGTTTTCTTTCTTATAACCTTTTCTAACTTGTTTTTTGTCAAGTTAGTGTGCACTATGCATGTGGTTTTTGAGTCAAAAGTGGTATATTGTGTTTCTCTTCACACTCTTGCTCAAAAACTGTTTCTAATGCTTCTATAGTGCATTAATAACTTACTTAGACATGTTTGGATATGGTTTGTATTTTTAGCATGCCTTTAAATATGTTTTTATGAAATATATGTACCTTTTTTACAGCTACTATGTCGGTCGAGTTTGTCTTGTTAGAAACTCGACCGATAGACACCTATGGGTGTTGCCAACAGCTGTCATCGGTCGAGTTGTCAATGCACAGAACTCGACTGATAACACTATGCACAGAATACACAGATGGCTTATTGGATGAGAATTTCCCTTTCAACTAGATTTTCTCAACCAAATAGCCTTATTCTTTAGCACTCCTTTGGTACCTTTATATATGCATATTGCCATGTTCTAAATTTCCTATCTTGCTTACAACTCTATCTCTCTAATTGCTCAAAATTGGTATATCTATATCTTGTAATTACTTGCTTTGAGTTGTTTTGCTGGTTTTGATGATGATCTCTTTGGATCTCTTGGTTGTGTCTAAAATTGCTTCCGTTGTGCTCTAACTTTCTACATCTATCTAGGTGTATATCTTGTTTTGATACAACCTTGAGGTTCTTAGTGGTAATCATCTTTTGGTTAGGATGCATATTTGTATGTGAGTTATATCCTTTCATGCTTCTAAGATTGCATATCTTTTTGTTTGGATATATCTCTACATCTACTCATATCTTGCTCTTTAACTTGTGCATCTTTCGCTATGATCTAGATCCTACTAGTAGTCCTAACTTGTGATAACATCTACTAGTATTCATATACATGTAGTTCTATCCTTGTTTATAATTGGCATCTTTTCTCATCTATATGATATGCGTGTATCTTGTCTCATACATGCTCAAGCTTGTTCCTTGAATTGCATATCTACTATCTTGAGTTGCTTGCATAAGATTGTGATGCATGATACATATATCTACATTATATGTAGAAATTGGCGTATTTTTTGGTTTTTATGTAGATTTGCTCCAGTTTCACTTTTTGCTGCAAGAGTAGTGTTTTTAATGCATAAACGACCTTCTAAGCAAGGCTCATCGCTTTGCCTTGAGGCCTGGCACTTTTTGGGCAAATTCTGTCATCTTGAGGGTCAAAATTACATTTTATTGTTTTTCTACATCACTTCATCTTGCATTTTAGGTTGTTCAAGTATATCCTTTAACTTGCTTTTCTTTCTATGCTTGGACAAGCCCCTATATCTGCTCTTCTACTCTCCTTATATATATTTTGTGTTATCTCCTTTCTCTTTAACACATGATGTTTCTTATTTTCTTCACAACCCCACTTTTTTGAAATGACAAAGGGGGAGAAAGGTATGTCTTCTTTTGACAAAATGGGGAGAAGGTATGTCTTACATGAAGAGGAGAAGTATGTCCATGTAAGGGGGAGTAGGTAAAATGGGAGAAGACATATATGTGTAGAACATATATGAGTAGAAGACATAGTATTCTATAAATGTTATGAAAGCTAACCATGCAGGAGCAATAATATCAATTGAGGGGGAGTATGAGAACTCCATGCTCATCAATTGAGGGGGAGCATATGAGCTCAGTCCTATTGAAACCTCTAGGTTTCTCTAAAGGTATGATTTTACTTAAAATCTTTCAATACATTTATGGAATGGTTTGTCATTTTCAAAAAGGAGGAGAATGTTGACTCAAGGTCAATTAGGTCAATGTTGACTGACGTCTAAATTGAGTAAACCTGTGTTTTGATGATGACTCACCATTCCACATATTGGGGTCTAACATCTCTACTTGAGTGATTTCAGATTAGGTATAGACACACTCCAAATGCCCTAACTTGCACATCTCAAATTGGAGAAAAGACAAGTCAAAGTCAATACAAGTGCATGTTTTTGTAATATGATGTAAAGCCATTAGAATCATGTTGTAAATCACTTGTAATGATTTTATGATGTGTAATTAAGTTAGAAAAAATCAGGAGCACTTAGATCGAATGTTTAAGCACTCAAAAACCATTTTCCAAAATTCACATAAGGTTGTTCATCGGTCGAGTTCTGTGAGGTGCAAACATGACTGATCCTGATTGGATCTTGAAAATGAATTTTGATCGGTCGAGTTTACACTACACAGAACTCGACCGATGGAGTACCAAACCAATTCGATTTTCATTGGTTGGTCGAGTTTCCCCAGGACAAACCTGAATATCGACTTTGTCTTTTACTCTATCAGTCGAGTTAACCTTATAGAAACTCGACCGATTACACTGTATGGAAAAGTGCAAAAAGTGCTTCTAGCTGTTATGGAATTGCAACAAGTGAAAATATATCCGTTGCAAGCCACAAAATGGCTAGTTTTCGTTCTTAACTGTTCCCAAAGGCAAAGAGGCATCCCCAGCTATAAATAGGACTCTTAGGCTTCATTCCAAGGTTGAGCATTCAATTCAAACTCTATGTGAGGTTCCTATTCTATAGTTGAGTGCTACCTAAAACCTCCTCTCTCTCTCTAAGCTTAATCACTTGCTACATCTATTAGAGTGAGTAGGAAATCTATAAGAGAGCTAGTCCCACATGTATGTCTTGTGAGGATCTCACTTACACCACCTCCCCATCTCTCATTTCAATCATGAAGATGAAGGTTCTCTCTCTTGGCTAAGAGAGGTGAAGAAGAACAAGGGAAGGAGTCCCATGGTGAAGATCAAGCCTGAAGACTTGGAGCTAGAGTGGGTAAGCCCTTGGTGAAGGCAAAAGACTCCTTACTCAAGTGGGTAAGTCCTTGGTGGAAGCTTCTCCGAGTGAAGGTGAAGTCAAAGGCTGAAGATCCAAGAAGAGTGGGTAATTCCTACAAGGCTGAAGACTTGTGTAAGAGTAGGTAAGTCCTTGGAAGAAGGCGGAAGACTCCTTGAAAAGTGGGTAAGTCCTTGGTAAGGTTGAAGACTCTTTGTATTGGATAGGTAAGTCCTTTGTTTGGTCATGTATTGTAAGTCTTATGAATGAATATAAGAATGCAATGGTTAGAAAATCCTAGAGGTTGACCTCTCTTGGTAAGTGGTCTGACATACTTCTAGTTTGAAGTGTGGAACCACTCTAAATAACTTGTCTACTTATGTTTGCTCAATCTCTCTCATCCTTTCTATGCATGTTTTAGTTGCACACAAATTTCCTATTTAGCAACCTTATCTTGTGATATATCTTGAAGGTTTAATGAATTTTGTTTAAGTGTATTCAGCTCTATTCACCCCCCTCTAGAGAATCTAATCACCCATATAGGATCCAACAATTGGTATCAGATCAGGTCTTCTCCAAGCATACTTCAACAAGTAAGAGAAGATGGGTGACTACCAAGGAGGGAGATACTTGATCAGCCTGCCAATCTTTGATGGGAGCAATTTCCTTTATTGGAGAAGAAGGCTTCAATTCTACATCCAAGGATCAAGTCTTGAGATGTTGCAAATGGTGAACGTCCCATACATGCTACCAAAGACAAAGATTGAAGAATGGGATGAAGCTACCTTGAAGAAAACAACCTTGAATACTAGAGCCATCCACATCCTCTATGCCTCCATGACCCCCACCAAGTTCAATCGGATTTCTTCATGTGAAACAGCCTATGAGGTATGGAGAAAGCTATGCATCACCTATGAGGGGACAGATCAAGTGAAGGAAAGTAAAGTCTACATGCTCAATGGGCTACTTGAGAACTTCAAGATGGGAAAGGAGGAGAGGATAGCCAACATGTACTCAAGGCTCAACACCATTGTGAATGGTCTTTCTGTTCTAGGTCATCCAATATCTAGTGGAGAGATCAACTCAAAGATCCTTAGAACTCTTCCCAAGAGGTGGGAACCCAAGGTGACTTCCATTGAAGAAGCAAGGTCTCTTAGGGATATTTCTATTGAAGAGCTCATTGGAAATCTAAAAGCACATGAAGCCACACTTGACAAGAGGGAGGAAGTAGAAAGACAAGAGAAGAAAGAGCTAAAGAGAATGAAGAAGGCTGAAATGAAGGATCAAATTGAAGCTATCATGGAACAAGTCTCTCCATCCTCTCAAGCTAAAGAAGATGCCATGTACTCTAAGGGTAAACTCTACAAAGGCAAGTCCTCCTCCATCTGATGCTTCACATGTGGAAAGAAGAGTCACTACAAGGAAGATTGCCCACAAGGCAAAAAGACACATCCTAATAAGAAGAAGTAGAAATGACACTCAAGCTCAAGTGGCTCCTCCAACTCAAGCTCAAGTGAAGATTCAAGTGAAGGATCAAGCTCAAGCTCTAGTGATGAAGGAGAATGCCATTTTGCTCTTATAGAATCAAAACGTGAAGACTCGAATGAGGTAAATCTAAACTCTTTAGATAAAGAATATTTGATTGCTATTATTCATGTTATTTGTGTCCCTCTTAAGTCTTCTAAAAGGAAAAGGAAAAAGCTTGCTAGAATTGTTGATAATTTGCATGTAGAATTAAATGATCTGGAACATTCTAATTCTTGCTTGTTTGATGATAAAAATGCTTGTCTTAGCCAAGTAAACTCTCTTAAACTTGAGAATGCTAGTTTTCTTGATAAGATTAGATTTCTAGAAGCTCAACCTCTCATGCCTAGTTCTAATGAAGAGCATACTTTAATTGTTGATACTCTCATGCATGATATTGATGTTCTTAAATCTGAAAACAAGGACAAAGATTTTGTTTTGCAAGAATTAGAAACAGAAAATGCCTCCTTGCTTGCTAAAATCAATGTGCATGAATCTTGTTCTAGTTCTACTAATAGAGAGAATGATGTTGCTTCTCTTCACAATAATAGGGATTCTTATTTAACTAAAGCTCTTTGCTTAGAAAATGATCTTTTGCATGATAGAGATAATATCAAGCATTTGGTCTCCTATTATTACTTCTCTTATGCATGATAATGATAGTTTGAGATCTTCTTTGCAAAGATTCTTAGTGGGTAAGAAGAGCCTTAATGATATCCTACACCATACTACCAAACAAATTGGTAGACATGGTTTGGGGTATGATGGTAGTCAAAGGAACAACAAAGATAAAGTACCTCCAATATTTCATGGAGAATCCTCTAGTTCCAAGACTATGGACACATGCAACTATTCCAATGAAATTGGTCATTATTCTATTTGTTGTCCTTTTAGGAAAGCACCCAAGAGAAATAGTTCTTGGGTTGCTAAACTAACCCCTCCGGACCCAAAAACATGATTGGGGACCATTTCATCTTTCTTCTTGTAGGTACTTGCAAATGGGTTGACTTGAGCTATTGAATTGCAAATTGACTTGTCAATCCACATGAAAGAAGAAATGTGAGATGTGTAGGGGGTGACAACAAATGGAAAAAGGAATGGTAAGAACAAAGGTAAACATTTTCTTGCTTATAACCTTTTCTAACTTGTTTTTTTGTCAAGTTAGTGTGCACTATGGCTGTGATTTTTGAGTCAAAAGTGGTATTTTGTGTTTCTCTTCACACTCTTCCTCAAAAATTGTTTCCAATGCTTCTATAGTGCATTACTAACTTGCTTAGACATGTTTGGATATGGTTTGTATTTTTAGCATGCCTTTAAATATGTTTTTATGAAATATATGTACCTTTTTGACAACTGCTCTGTCGGTCGAGTTTGTCTTGTTAGAAACTCGACCGATAGGCACCTATGGGTGTTGACAAAAACCATCGGTCGAGTTGTCAATGCACAAAACTCGACTGATAACACTGTGCACATAATACAGAGTTGGCTTATTGGATGAGAATTTCCCTTTCAATTAGATTTTCTCAACCAAATAGCTTTATTCTTTGGCACTCCTTTTGTACCTTTATATATGCATATTTCCATGTTCTAAATTGCCTATCTTACTTACAACTCTATCTCTCTAATTTCTCTAAATTGGTATATCTATATCTTGTAATTACTTGCTTTGAGTTGTTTTGTAGGTTCTGATGATGATCTCTTTGGATCTCTTGGTTGTGTCTAAAATTGCTTCCATTGTGATCTTACTTGCTACATCTATCTAGGTGTATATCTTGTTTTGATACAACCTTGAGGTTCTTAGTGGTAATCATCTTTTGGTAAGGATGCATATTTGTATGTGAGATATATCCTTTCATGCTTCTAAGATTGCATATCTTTTTGTTTGGATATATCTCTACATCTACTCATAGCTTGCTCTTTAACTTGTGCATCTTTCGCTATGATCTAGATCCTACTAGTAGTCCTAACTTGTGATACCATCTACTAGTGGTTCATATACATGTAGTTCTATCCTTGTTTATAATTGGCATCTTTTCTCATCTATATGCTATGCATGTATCTTGTCTCATACATGCTCAAACTTGTTCCTTGAATTGCATATCTACTATCTTGAGTTGCTTGCATAACATTGTGATGCACGATACATAGATCTACATTATATGTAGAAATTGAAGTATTTTTTGGTTTTTATGCAGATTTGCTCCAGTTTCAATTTTTGCTGCAAGAGTAGTGTTTTTTATGCAGAAATGACCTTCTAAGCAAGGCTCATCACTTTGCCGTGAGCCCTGACACTTTTTGGGCAAATTCTGTCATCTTGAGGGTCAAAATTGCTTTTATTGTTTTTCTGCAGCACTTCATCTTGCATTTTGGGTTGTTCAAGTATATGCTTTAACTTGCTTTTCTTTCTATGCTTGGAAAAGCCCCTATATGTGCTCTTCTACTCTCCTTATATATATTTTGTGTTATCTCCTTTCTCTTTAACACGTGATGTTTCTTATTTTCTTCATAACCCCACTTTTTTGAAATGACAAAGGGGGAGAAAGGTATGTCCTCTTTTGACAAAATGGGGAGAAGGCATGTATTACATGAAGAGAAGTATGCCCATGTAAGGGGGAGAAGGTAAAATGGGAGAAGACATATATGTGTAGAACATATATAAGTAGAAGACATAGTATTCTATAAATGTTATGAAAGCTAACCATGCAGGAGAAATAACATCAATTGTGGGGGAGTATGAGAACTCCATGAGCATCAATTGAGGGGGAGCATATGAGCTCAGTCCTATTGAAACCCCTAGGTTTCTCCAAAGGTATGATTTTACTTAAAAGCTTTCAATACATTTATGGAATAGTTTGTCATCTTCAAAAAGGGGGAGAATGTTGACTCAAGGTCAATTAGGTCAATGTTGACTCACGTCTAAATTGACTAAACCCGTGTTTTGATGATGAATCACCATTCCACATATTGGTGTCTAATGTCTTTACTTGAGTGATTTCAGATTAGGTATAGACACACTCCAAATGCCCTAACTTGCGCATCTGAAATTGGAGAAAAGACAAGTCAAAGTCAATACAAGTGCACATTTGTGTAATATGATGTAAATCCATTAGAATCATATTATTAATCACTTGTAATGATTGTATGACTTGTAATTAAGCTTATAAAAAATTAGGAGTACTTAGATTGAATGTTTAAGCACTCAAAAGCCATTTTCCAAAATTCACATCAGGTTGTTCATCGGTCGAGTTCTGTGAGGTGCAAACTCGACCGATCCTGATTGGATCTTGAAAATGACTTTTGATCGGTCAAGTTTATACTACATAGAACTCGACCGATGGAGTACCAAACCAATTCGATTTTCATTGGTCGGTCGAGTTTCCCCAGGACAAACTCGACCGATGGTCTGAATATCGGCTTTGTCTTTTACTCTATCGGTCGAGTTACCCTTATAGAAACTTGACCGATTGCACTATATGGAAAAGTGTAGAAAAGTGCTTCTAGCCATTGTGGAGTTGCAACAAGTGAAAATATATCCGTTGCAAGCCACACAATGGCTAGTTTTCATTCTTAAGTGTTTCTAAAGGCTAAGAGGCATCCCCAGCTATAAATAGGACCCCTTGGGCTTCATTCCAAGGTTGAGCATTCAATGCAAACTCTATGTAAGGTTCATATTCTATAGTTGAGTGCTTCCTATAGCCTCCTCTCTCTCTCTAAGCTTAATCACTTGCTACATCCATTAGAGTGAGTAGGAAATCTATAAGAGAGCTAGTCCCACATGTATGTCTTGTGAGGCTCTCACTTCCACCACCTCCCCATCTCTCATTTCAATCATGAAGATGAAGGTTCTCTCTCTTGGCTAAGAGAGGTGAAGAAGAACAAGGGAAGGAGTCCCTTGGTGAAGATCAAGGCTGAAGACTTGGAGCTAGAGTGGGTAAGCCCTTGGTGAAGGTAGAAGACTCCTTGCCCAAGTGGGTAAGTCCTTGGTAGAAGCTTCTCCGAGTGAAGGTGAAGTCAAAGGCTGAAGATCCAAGAAGAGTGGGTAATTCCTACAAGGCTGAAGACTTGTGCAAGAGTAGGTAAGTCCTTGGAAGAAGGCAGAAGACTCCTTGCGAAGTGGGTAAGTCCTTGGTAAGGTTGAAGACTCTTTGTATTGGATAGGTAAGTCCTTTGTTTGGTCATGTATTGTAAGTCTTATGAATGAATATAAGAATGCAATGGTTAGGAAATCCTAGAGGTTGACCTCTCTAGGTAAGTGGACTGACATACTTATAGTTTGAAGTGTGGAACCACTCTAAATAGCTTGTCTACTTATGTTTGCTCAATCTCTCTCATCCTTGCTATGCCTGTTTTAGTTGCACACAAATTTCCTATTTAGCAACCTTATCTTGTGATATATCTTGAAGGTTTAATGAATTTTGTTTAAGTGTATTAAGCTCTATTCACCCCCCTCTAGAGCATCTAATCACCCATCTAGGATCCAACAATTTCTTTTATAGGATATTGGTTACTATGTCTATGTAGGCCTTGTATGTGGAACATAAATTATATGATCGTTTTCCTTTGTGTGCTTTGTTTTTATGCAATAAATCACATGTGTGAACGGCCTACCCAACTAATTTACTATGTATGTGTTTTGTTATCTTTTTGAAGACACTTTTTAAGATCACTTTTTCTTACTTTATTAACTTTTATGGTTTGAATTTCCATAATACATAGCTCAAACATAACAAAATTCCTTTCATTGTTTGTTTCCATAAGTTGTCACTTCCTTGTTGTATTTTTCTATTACGGTAGACATGGATTTAGTGTCCTATGTGGCAAGCAAGATGGCCATTGTTATGACCAGTTTTAAGTATGATGATACCTTTTGACATTCTGCCACAAAGATTGTTGTATTGATGTGCTTCAGTATGCATCCCGACCAATAAAGTTGATAATCACCATCTTTTAATCTCCATTGTTTGCAATTATTCCAACCATTATAATTAAGCTTGAAAAAATATCAATGAAATATCGATTTGTGTTGCAATTTCTTACGAAAATCCATATGTAAGTCAATGTAATGGAGCAAAAGTGTCATCATTTAAAAATAGGTACTTAACATACAACATATTGAAATTCCCTCTTACACAAATACTCATCTTCTTATTCCTCATCATTGTATTTCCTGTTGATCTTTGTTTCTATATTGCATTGAATACTTTTCTACCATGATGATTCGACATGTGCACAACTTTGACATAGTCCACTTATTGCACTGAGTGGTTGTACTATGATCTGAGCTAGTTGAATCTAATGGGCCAAATTATGGGAGACACTCATACAAAACTTCCATGAAATAATATTTTGTTCTTCAAGATAACAATCCAAAGACACTTTTTTCTATATTCTTCTTCTTTCGTACTACTTATCACTATATAGATTGATGGTTTTTTTGGACTATACATATAGTGGTGAATAATTCTCCCCAACTATAAATCAAATTATATAATAATGAAGGTGGGGCCATTTGTAAATTATGTTTTAAAATATTATCTTTAACCTTCTAGGAGTTTCTTCATAAACCACATATGATTAGACTAAAATTACATCTCTATGGACTAATAAGTTAAATGTTTCACAATATCATAGTAAATTTTGAGTAAAATTTATTGCATTGCGTTATTGATATTATACCACTTGAACAAGAATTAATTGTTTGTACATCTCCATAATGTAATTTTCATCCATCAACAGTGAACTATGATCTCTAACTATAGCATGGTTTATGAAACCCACATCAACAGATAGACAAGCATTCTGACATCCAAAACCCAAGATCACTCTTAAACATGTCTCATGATTGGGGCCATGCCTAAGCCATCCCCGAGTAAACTAAAAAAACAAACGATCCAAATTCAGCCCTTATTCATATAATTGAAATCACTCCAAATATTTTTATAGTTACAACACATTATATAAGTACAAATCTTCATACATTTATGTAAAGATAACTAACCTTGATTTTCCACCTACTTACATGCACAAAAGACTATTACACTATTTTGTTGTCTAGGCTTATACATACATGTTTTGCTTAATATATATTGGAAGTAAATTAATTTAACAAAAGTAGAGTTTTCAAAGTAATCTTAATAAAAATCCTCATTCCCAATGTGTAAACTAACATTATCAACTCTAAAAACACTACAATATCCACACCTCCTACCATCCACTAGTGAGGCAAGTAATACTAAGATGAATCCTTTTGACGATATTGTAATTTCTACTATTGAGATTCTAAATTTTTAAAGTATCCATCATGAGACACAAGGCCCTAGTGAGCGCTTAAAACCCACCAATACATAGATATTTGAATGTCATATTTTTTAGATATTTCTTTACAAAAATATGTTATATCATAAATATAAATATTTTAAATTGATATGTAAAGACTTTATATAACTATAACATGTTGCTATCACATGATTAGAAAATCTTAGTTTTGGCCTTGATATTCTTGGATAGACCTACCAATTTTTTTTATAAGAAGTATAATTAAAAAAAACTATTTTATAAATCTTAAAGTTTTTAGTACGTCTATGACTACTTACATCTTAGCATGGATGAGTTATCTTACTTCTATGGGTAATTGGGAGGCACATACATATTTTAGCGAACTCAAACTCTAGCTATATAGAACTGGGTCCTAACTTATGATAAAAGAAGGATTTATGATGTTAAACATCATGCTCTTTGATGTACATATACCATAAGAATGTGTCCAACTTCTCAACAACCAGAAATTTGATTTTGAGATGCAAGTTATCTACTTCGGAAAGAGTACATACTCTACATACTTAATTGAGATAAGTTCTAACTACCACATCTGACGAGGCACCATATACTCTCACATGTATTATAAATATATAATTTCAAGATAACTTCCGAAAGCCATGTGGACTAGTACAAATAAACACATTTCACTTCCCTACTTTAGAACTTAAGGGAAGATTTATACGGTTTAGAGGAAAGGGGATACAATAGAAAAACAAAATCCAACAAAACTCTTAGCCAACGAATCCTTTGTACATATATGATGTAAACATTTTAAAGACATAGAAGGCATATCAAATATACATTGGCACACAATAGTTATCTAGCAACTAGATGCATCTTATGTCAATGTAGAACTCAGTCTTCTGGATTCAGATCTAAAGTCATTGTTATTTTTTCTTCCTTGTCATTGAAATAACACCTTGTCTTCTCCTTGAGAATTAACTTGCCCTCAAGACTTAAACTAAGGTCCCTGGCTTATAAATTGTCTGCATATATGCAAAAATTCTTTGTATGCCACCTTCGTATCCAAGAGGATGTAGAACTTAGATTCATTGACATGCTAGTGTTGTTTCCTCTCCTTCTCCTCCTATTGTGGGTATTTATCTTTGGGATGCATTTTTCTCTTTATAAGAGGAAAAACTCTTAGACAACTTGTGTCTTAGTGTGTGTGTCTCCCTTTGGATGTCCACCTCATTATATAGGAGAGTTGTGGGCTTGTATTCCCTAAAAATCCAATCACACTCCTAATCACAACTAAAATGATTAAAATGGAAATGCTATTAGACTTTCTCATCGACTGGTTTGTTTATCCAATTGACCAATTGGGACTAGTTGTGTCACCCAGTCGATCGACTAGCTTGCCCTGTCGACCATCCAGTCTTGGTCTAATTTCAATTGACCAATTTGATTACAAAGTAAATGGGTCACTTATTCCTGGGATAAAGAGAGGCATTCTCTTCCCCTCTCCCATGCCCGTGATAGAGGCTGAATGTCTGGGAGGGTGGTAAACCAAGGCAGCAGCTAGGATTCAAACCTGGGTCCCTTCATGAGGAGACACCGTGCTTGACCACTTGAGCTACTCCTTGTCGGCGGGTCACTTATTCCTTGTTGTTTACTAAGTTGGGTCCAGAACATAGATTGGGTTATCTAGTCAACTGACTAGCCTCTTTCCCAAAGTAGTCATCAACGAGTCATTAAAAATCAATCAATGTATTGATCCATATCTTCTAGTCAACTGATTGGATTACCTAGTTGACTGTCTAGGTAGGAAATCAACTTGTTCATGAATCAGAGTCATTCTAATCATATTTTTTTATTATGAACTTCAATTCCCTTATGCATTTTTATTCTTATGACCATGTAGGATCCTAATAACGTTGGAAGTGATGTTCATATCCTCACAAGCAAAGAGTGGTATATAGAAACAAGTCATTGCTACCCAACAAATTGGAATAAGTTGAGAACAATTTTAACTTATAAGTGACCAATGGTACAATGTTTGTACAATCCCTTTCTCATATATATATATATATATATATATATATATATAGAGAGAGAGAGAGAGAGAGAGAGAGGCTAGTGTACACTTGAGTGTACCATAGGCACCGTACACCTCAATCATTTTTAAAGATGCAGTAATTTTAAAAAAAATATAAATCATTGATCTCTTTAAACATCTTAAGAACATACTACATAATAAATTTTAACTCATTTGGACACTTATAGGTCGTGCATATAAAGGAGGTACAAATCATGCATTTCAAATTAGTTTTGTGCGTCAATTTTGTTGTCCTTGGATGAGTGACTTACACTCATCCAAATGACCTCAAATTTTGTATCTGGCCTATTATTACTGTAACCATGAAGATCAATGGATTATATTTTGGAAAAACATTGTCTAGATAGGAAAACATCATTGGGGTGTATGGCGTGATCTGTACACTCGAGTGTATTCTAGCGTATCTATTTCTCTCTCTCTCTATATATATATATATATAGATTGAAAATATGTCATGTATATGTCATCCTCTCAACATTCAATCAATTTTTATTCCACTAGAGAAGATTATTGAGATAGTTTGAGCTCAATATCATATATTGACTCACATGAGCATGATCATGCATTTCGTAGTTTCACTTATAAAGTGGACAAGATATCACTCCAATGGAGGGAAAATTTCCATATACATGATTCACAATAACCTAGAAGCTACATGTATGTCGGCCCTTATACATAATCAAATTGGGTAGTGTTAAAGTACATGGAACAACATGTGATCATAGTTGTGACTTCAGGTCTAAGGGTCACAATCACCACTGTCAAATTGAGATATGGCTCTATTTCCATAACACACATTCCATGTTTAATACTCAAAGTGGGTCTGGTAGTACAACTTGTTCTTTAACAAATATCCGTGTTTTGGAATTTTTATCCAATATAATGACAAAAGAGACATACTCATCATTCATCATACACTAGTTTTATGTATTATTATTTCCCTACATTATCCACAATAATAATTGAATAGGGACATAACAAGAATGAATAATCTTGAGTGTACTTATGATCCCATATTCCTATCCTCAACCCAAACCATATGTCATCAACTGAGAACATTCTTGGAATATTTTACATTTATCCATTTATAGATATGGAAACTAACATAATAAGTGGAATTGACTTTTATTAATAAGAAAATTATATAAAATGTATACCTATTACAATTATCACATGATGGCTCTCAGGGAATACTACTAACTATCTCCCAATTGAACTAGATCCAATCACTCATGCATAGAAATCCAAGTGATTGAATATGACAATCATGCTTCAGCTGTGAAAGTGATTTCGTCAAGAGATCAAAAAATTGCTTTTAGTTGGTACTCTACACATCTTTACATCTCCTCATTATATAATATCTTGTATGATATGGTATTGTCATAGTATATTCTTGGAATTCTGATGCAATTTAGGTTCATTAGCCTTGTGCAGTGGCTCCATTGTAGTCACAGTAAGTCTCTACTATGTCCTTAGTGGTTGCAACCAAGTAAGTCTCTACTATGTCCTTAGTGGTTGCAACCAATGCAAGTTCACTAATGAAATTTTTGATCCATACTAACTCCTTTGGTGCATTAGATGCGACAATATACTCATCTTATATTGTAGAATTGACCACTATCTCTTTCTTGAACTCTTCCATATTACAACTCTTCCATTTAGGCAAAACATGAATCTTGACCGTGATCAGTAATCATCATGTAGGTTTGTAAGCTTACATTAGTGTATCCCCTTACAACTCACTCTTCTTCACCTCTATATATCAAGAGTTTATCCTCAAGTACATGAGGATATTCTTTAAGGAAATCAATTGACCTTTACTAGGATCATACTAATACATGTCCTTCATGCTCAAAGCAGAGAAGAGATATGGGCATCTACATACCATTGCATACATGATAGATCCAACTATTGATGCATATGAAATCTTGCTTGTGCATGGTGGCTCATCCAAAGAACTAAGAAGTTGTGATTTAGAGAGACTTATTCCATGAGACATGGGTTAGTTACATATCATGTATTTATGTATGTTGAGCCTCTTAAACACCTTTTCATTGTATATACTCTAGATTAGGACAAAAAACTTTCTAGACCTACTCTATAGATCATTATTCCTAGAGTACAAAATGCTTTGCCTAGGTCCTCCATGTAGATGATTTTACCGAACCAAGTCTTAACCAGTTGTAGAGTAGGTATGTAATATCCCATTAATCAAATGTCCTCCACATATTATATGAGAAATAAAATTATGCTTCTATTAACCTTCTTGTAAACACAAGGTTCATTTTCAATTCTGATAAAACAAACTACTTGAATGTCTCATCAGAATGAAGATTCTAGCCTCTAGATTCTTGCTTCAATCATAGATTGACTGTTGTACCTTAGAGACTTTATTTACTTCATTTGGAGCTATAAACCTTCATATTGTGTCATGCAAACATCCTAAAAAGATTCCCTTATAGGAAAGTAGTTTTTACGTCCATTTACCAAATCTCATAGCCACGATAAGTTTTAATGACAAGCATGATCACAACGGATTTAACCATTGAAAATGGTGATTTTTTTCATAATTAGCCACTTGAATTTGTATGAAACCTTTTATAACTATCATTCTTTATAGGTGTGTACATTACCATCTATGTCATTCCTCTTCTTGAAGACTCATTTGTACCCTATGGGTTGTACCTATTTAGGTGCATCCTACAAAGTCCATACTTTGTTTGTGTATATCTAGTACATTTTAGATCTTATGGACTCAAACCATTTACTAGAATCTAGTTCCTCAATAGCCTCATTATAGGTTGTTGGCTCATCATCATTCTTGACCAAAAAATCATGTGGTTGAGTCATGAGAAATCCAAATCTCTCTGGCTCTAGACATGTTCTACTAGACCTTCAATGTTCTCGCGCTACATGAGGATTTTGAGATTTCAAAATGGCTTGTGATTATCATTCTTCCTCACATACCTCTATATGTTCGATGTCATCATATTGGCCTCAAACTTCTTCGATATCTATTTTTCTCCCATTGGTTCTTTTAGAAGTTAATTCCCTTTTCAAGGAATACACTAGTTATTACAACACTACTTTGTTTTTAGATGCAATATAGAAGTAATAACCCTTATTTTCCATTGAGTATCCAACAAAGAAACATTTATCCAATTTGGGTCCAAGATTTTTAGAGAACTATTTTTGACATAATCTTGACATCCCAAATCTTCATAAAAGATATATTGGGGCATTTCTCATTTCATATCTCATATGGTGTCTTTTGAAATGTACAAGTTATATGGTTAAGTGTAAATGCGGTGGTTTTAAGAGCATATACCCATAAGTATATCTGAACATTAGTTAAACTCATCATTGATAGTACCATGTCTAATAAGGTGTGATCCCTTTGTTTGACATACTATTATGATGTGGCGTTCCATGTGGAGTCAACTTTGATACAATGCCAAGGTCTATCAGAAGGGAGAAGGAGCATCTAGTGTTGAGTAAGGCTATACTGGGACAAAATAACATATAAGAGGACATGTCTAGGAATGGTACTTAGAGTATCATATCTCCTGGTAAAATAGCTATTAATTTTATTCATGAGGCTCTCAGCCCACCACAATCATTCTTGCACCTCACTACATCCCTCAATGCTCAATTTCCCTTCCTCTCCCTATCAGTCGAGCTCAATTTCCTTTCCTCCTATCGGTTGAGCTCAATTTCCTTTCCTTTGGCGATTTTCACTTTCAACCCGATGAACCGCCTGTGTGTCCTTGACGCCTAGTCATTCCAAAGAACACTAGCCCCCCGGTCTTACTGCAGCTGCTGGCATGGAGTTAGCTGGGGCTTCTTCCTCGAGTCATGTCATGATCACACACTCGACGAAAGAGCTTGACTA
Source organism: Alisma plantago-aquatica (assembly GCA_963693085.1). Taxonomy (NCBI): domain Eukaryota; kingdom Viridiplantae; phylum Streptophyta; class Magnoliopsida; order Alismatales; family Alismataceae; genus Alisma; species Alisma plantago-aquatica. The sequence continues at coordinate 839,268,824 of OY856410.1, read as the reverse complement.
GAGGCATGGCCCTTCTTCACTCATGCAAGATTTCTAGATCAGGATTGCGGCTTAGATATTATCCACCGAATCAGATTATTATGCTTTAATATTCTTTCCAAGTTGGTTCTTGTATTTCATTCATTAATTACTTCCAACTTTTTGAGAGATTCTAATTTGTGTTGCATAAGGTACACATATTCATATCTATTAAAGTCACCAGTAGATGTGATAAATTATTGATATCCACCTCTAGAACTTGTGATAAAAGGTCAACACACTATTGGTATGTATGCCCTGAGAGCCAATCATATGATGATTGGATTGGCATACATCATGATTGATTTGATAAATATCAAAGGCAAGCTTCCCGTTTATTCTAGTTCAATCAATTATGAGATAAATGATGGAGCAGAATGAATGTCTAAAGAATGACAATACTCAATAACATATGTCTTCGGGTTAAGGACATGAACAATGAGATCATATAGATGTGAAGTGTATGTACATTCTTGTTATGTCCCTAGTCGGATGTCATTATGGAAGGTTGATAGACAACAATGACACATCAAGACTAGAGTGTGTGTTGGTTGATGACAGTGTCTCATTAGTCATGATATATGATATCAAACCAAGCACATAGATACATGTTAGATAACAGTGTATCAGACAAACCCACCATGAGAGTGACACATGGAACCATGACATGGTAGTCAGAATCATCTCTCATAGTGATGGTGGTGATTGAGATTCTTAGACCTAAAATCACTACACTCGCCGAATGTGATTGAGTACACTTTGACATCATCAAATGCAATCCTAAAACATGGGTTATTATAAAGGTGGTGATTGGGTGGCTTTGACGCATGAGATAGACTGTGAGTGATAGATATGGGATTTGTCCCTCCTAAGGGAGTATGATGTCCATGCCACTTGATAAGCAAGACTGAGAATATCATGCACATGCACATGTGAATTAATATAGGATATGGAGTTCACATATATCTCAGATAGTCCGCTCTAGTTCAAGAAACATGAATGAATGTTGAAAGGGTGACAACTCCATGCCTTGAGTTCATTCAGGATATCAGAGATAAAGGAATTATACATTCACTAGAACGCCAATCATAGATTGTAGGTTGAAGGTTGTTCTCCAACTTTCCATTCACTTGGGTAGCACTAACGTGCGACTGGGCACCTATCTTTACTTGTGATGTCATAAGCTAGTTATGGACATTCACAACCAATGTGATATGGGAACTATAGGGTCACACACATAGGATTCACTTAGAAGAGGAGTTTATCGATGAATGATGTTTGGATTGATTACTAAAGTGTTTAGGTACTCAATCAAACATTCAATCAATAGAATTGACTCAGAATCATCAAGTTCAAGTGTTGAACCAACTGATTAGAGTGTCAGATTGATTGAGAACTGAATCGACTAAGTTCTGCACAATCTAGACCACCAACCGACAGGTTCACTGGGTGAACTGATCAGATCATGGTCAGTGAGATGACCGGTTCACTTTTGTGAACCAATCAGTTCACTTGGACCAAACGAGCATGTGTTGGGTTTCCTAGTTTGTGAGAAAAGATTCTCGTTTCACTTGTTCAATTCAATTTGGACAAGAATTAATCTTTGCATTAATTAAAAACGAATTAGAAAAGTCACGTGCAAGCAGGTTTGGCTTTTGAACTACCCAATTTTTACTAAGTGAACTGACCGATTCACTATGCCAACCGACCGGTTCACTTAGAGAATCGACCTGTTCGCCTGCCGCAGTGTAAATTATTCATAGAAAATCCAGACCCTTCTACTCCCACACAGACTGGAAACCCTGACCCTACCCTCTACTATAAATAGAGGGGTACATGGGGCTTCTCCATATGCACAACATGAAAAACTCAGATCTTCTGAGAATCAGTTGCTCTGACAGTTGTTGTCTTCTCTGGTTTTGGTAACCAAGACAACCCAAGCAAGTTCTACCCGTCCAGGGAGGAACAATGATGGAAAGATAACTACAAAAAAGCATCTGGTTGTGGGAGAGTGAGTTGGTGACTAGTACACCAACAGAAGGGGACAACTCCCTCTAGTCCGTTCTTCAGGACGACTAGAGTTCTTGGTAGTACGTGTGGGCTATCTATAGAGGTGGGAGACTTCTGTTGCTCAGGAGGACGATAGTCAACCATAGTCCTGGTCAAGACCAGGAGCTGCACAGATGTCGTCAAAGATAGGTGGTTGAAGACCACATTTTCTGTAAGGTATAGTCACTGAGCAAGCCTCAGGACTAGGTATAACTCACTAAAACCATCCTTCCTGTTACATAGATGTTGATGTGATCTGCTAGTTATGGGTTTATGGTCAAGTAATTTTTTTGTTTCCGTTGCCTACTCCGACCACGTAACACCCAATAGTGGTATCAAAGCCACGTTGATACTCTATGTTTTGGGATAATCGATATGATCCAATTTTGGTTTTACCATCTTTTATTTATTTTATATGATGCAAATATTTAAATGACTAATGTGAATATTTTATTAATACCACATGATCCCAAACTAATATATACAAATATGATATGGTGTATATGTAATCGATACACGTTGCCCTAAAATAGTTTTGATGGTAGATGTGTAGCATGGTTATGGCCTATAAACCCTATGTGCATGTATGTGGTTGATTATGGTTGTTTACATCTTGATCTACGCACTGATCCCTCTTCTTCTATTCTAAATGTAACTCGAGATAACTCAAAATTCCCTTCTACTTTTTCTCCACTCGAATGCAACTTGAGGTTTCACAAAGACTATGTAAAATAGGATTAGTTTTATTTCTTGTTATGACGAAGACTGAAGTTGACCGCTTGATGGACCGAGATGACTGACTGAGGAACAATTGGTGGACCAACGAGAATCCCTAATGACCAGACAAGTCGACCATATGGAGGAGCCAGACGACCAGCTAGAGGAGACCAACCGACTGACCAAGAGGCGAGTCGATCGGTTCAAAGGTTGAACCAGTCAACCCAGATTGGCAAGCACAAATCTTCATCAATAACAGGTTGCATGTGATTTAGACCTTATATGACCATAGTTCCTTGTTGCTCCAAGGAACTATAGTAGGATGGCCATAATCATTTCTTTATTATTATTGTGTGTTTTTTTGGTGGGATATAGCATGTATATGATACATACTATATATGTGGTGATTGGATACATATATGCATATATACGCATATTAAAACCCCTCAACAAACATGTTAAGTTGAAGATGCCTTCCAAAAGCAACACACATGAAAATCTTCAGGGACTAAGTGTGGGCACGCCTTCACGTGGTGCACTTTCTATCTCGTGGAAGTGTGATGGTGAATATGTGGGTCTACTTTTGCAGGGTGCATATTCATTGTGTTGGATTTTGGGTTGGACTTAACAAGGTGACCTTGATCAAATCAAACATCTTGGGGAATAAATATGAACATGGAAAGGAGTTGTGAATGACATCTATCAAGAGTTGCATATGATGCAATTGGCAAAGGTTTCCTACCTAAAAGACTCTAGTTGTGGATGATAGCCCTAATTGGTCTATGGCTTAGATGAAATCAAGATCTTGCTCACTAGAAGGTTATACGTTGCAATCTTCCAAATTAATAATGAGGGTTATCAATTTGAGATAAAATAGTGAGAAGCAAACATTAATTAAAGACCTAATTAAACATCATCAATTTTCAAATCAAATCAAATCAAAAGAGTTTTGGACTAAAATTGCAAATTTCCTTTTTGTAGAATAAATGGCTACCAACAACAATCACTTTTCATTTCTATCGGTCCTTGAGAAGGAGAAACTAAATGGGAAAAACTTCCACGACTGGTTTAGGACATTGAGAATTGTTCTCACTCAAGAGCGAAAGCTCTATGTCCTAGATACACCAGAACCAGAAGAACCCCTCCCACTGCACCAAAGGTTGAAAGGGATGCTTACAGGAAGCATACTAAGGATGCCATTGATGTGAAGTGCTTGATGTTGTGCTCAATGAACTATGAGTTGCAGAGACAACATGAGAACATGGGCATCATTGAGATGGTTCAACATCTCAAGAACATGTATCAAGACCAGGCATAGTAAGAGAGATATGATGTCTCCAAGGCATTGTTCAAGTGCGTCATGACAGAAGGAGATCCAGTAGGCCCTCACACACTCAAGATGATTGGGTATGTGAAGAACTTAACTCGACTGGGATTCCCTTTGAGCCAAGAGTTGGCTAATGATGTGATACTACAATCGTTTCTAGAATCCTATAGTGAGTTTGTGAGGAACCACAACATGAACAACTTTGACAGGTCACTGATAGAGTTGTTGGGCATGTTGAGGAAAGTCAAGGCATAGATGAAGAAAGGCAAACCCAAATCTGCAATGATGATCAATAGAAATAAGGGAAAATCTAAAGGCAATGGCAAGGGTAAAGCAAAGAAATGTTCTAATGCTAGCCAGTAGCCCAAGTCATCTTCAACACTCAAAGACAAGGGAGGGGTGATCAAGGGAGGAAAATGTCACCACTATCATGAGCTAGGACATTGGAAGAGAAACTGCCCTCTCTACATAGATGAACTAAAGAAGAAGGAGGGGATGGAAGTCTCCACCTTAGGTATCATGAAATAAACTTAAAATTCTTCTTTATCTTAGGTATATGATACCAAGATATAGATCTAACATATATGATGTGCATGATCTAAAAGAAGTGATGGACTTTATGAAAGGACCAAGAAGGAACACTCATCAAGAATGGAGCAAGTGTTGCTGCCATAGATAGAAGTAACTTTTAGTTTATTTCAGCCCAAAGGGAATATAATAGAGTTATGAACTACTATTTCATTTTTCCAATAAATAGAAACATTTTATTTCTGCATCTTGTAATGACAAGGATGTCTATCAATAAAGTTTATGTTTCAATTTTAAAGATATGACCTTTTATGGTGATGCCTTATTTATGTTGTAGTACTTGGTATGTATGAGATAAAATAATAATACCTAAAAGTTATTGATGACTCAAACAATAAATTAGCATTATCATCTAAACAAATGAATGAGAAATTCATCTCTAGGTTCCATGTTAATGGATAAACTAGACTCTCTTAGTTAATGAACCATTAAGAGATATGCATGTCTTGTTTATTGGGCATGATGACAAGTCAATCTTCACTAGATGCAGTGGGAGAATGACTACTCTATTAGGTATAATACATATTGATACCTATTGGAATAAATTCTAATACTTCATATATGGTATTTAATGAAATACAAATATGAATATCTGGAACTGTTCAAGAATATCATAAATGAAGAACAAACTTGGTAAAAGTATTAATTCTTTGATATGATCAATGTATGAGATACTTAAACCAAATGTTTAAGGACGTTGTGATTAACTATGATAGTGTATCATAGAGAACTCATGATTAAGGCATAATAATATCTAAATCAAAGAAGGAATCATACTCTAAATAGTAAAAGAATGATCTTCAAACAAATAACTAAACTTCTAGAATTCTTCTAAAGAACATGCTTTACACTAAATATTTGTACCATTCAAAAGGTATAAAAGACACCATATGAGATATGGTATTGGAAATGTTCCAATATGTCTTTTAGTGATTGAATACTCATATAAGAAAACTAGTTTCTTAGAAAGAGCTTCATTCACAAATCACATAATGTTAGTTGAATACTAATCTCAATCCAATAACAAAGTGTTTGTTATAAGGATATTTAAATTCCAAAAGAATCAGTGGGAGAGAAGTACAATTCAAAATGTTTGAGATCAACATAATAATATTGAAACCTGATAAGGTACAATAGGAGAATCACAAGTGTTGTAGAATATCAAATTCCTTATGTAACAAATACACATCATATATCTAGTAGAAAAATACCTTGAGCTTGATGGATAATGATATCCTACAAACTCAAAGGTGATGAATTGGTCATATGATGATGAGCTAATAATCTATCTAGATAATGTTGAGGAACTAGATTTTGAGTTATGGCTTGAATCCATAAGATCCAAAATAACTTCCACGTGAGCCAAATAAGGTATGACCTTAATGGTAGAACTTATAGGGGTAAAACCCATAAGTGCAATTGGTTCTTAAGAGTTAATACTGACATGGATGACATTTGAAGAGGTGATTGGTTGAGATGAATTTGAGTGAGTTCAAGGTGTTGAACCTGATGAATTTATTTAACCAATTGCAGTGTCTATAGGCCATAAAGGATCATGTTTGCTATTGGAACTTGAAGACTATGAAATTTGGCATATGGATATTAAAACTACATTCCTCGAAGGAATAACATGAGGTTGTGTACATGACACAACCTGAAGGGTTTTATGATTCCATTAATACAAATGCAGTCTATAAGTTATAAGAGATTAATCAATATAATTGATTAAATACAAGCACCTCGGAATTGAAGTCTTTACTTTGATTATATAGTCAAAAGGTTTGACTGATATATTGAAATAAAGAAGCGATCTGTGATTACAAAGATTTAGTGGGAGCGTATTCATATTCCACATGATGATGAGGAATGAAACGTTCTAAGAATAGAAATTGGTGTGGAAATACCTTCTTTAAGGGAATAAAGAGAAATGTCCTATGTGATAGGAATATAGACCTATATATATAGTTCTTGAAAGCCTCTTAACTTGATAAAAGAGAACATGCATTGACAGTCTATGCTGAAGGATTCAGTAGGCAAAGATTCATTGGGAGAAAACTTGTCCATGTTGCATGGAGTTAGTCTCTCAGATGCCTAGTGTCCCAAATTCTTATGAAGAATAGGAACACATAGATGGATGCCTTAAGCATTCTCAATTGGATCTATCATGTATGTAATCATCCCGTTATAATGTATATGCATTCATCATCTTGTATGTATTGGACATGAAAATATGATATGCTCATCCAGTTATCTCGTATGTAATGGACATGACAAGTGGATGTATGTCTACTTCCAATAAGAGTAACTAGAATGCCATAAATAACTTATTTAAGTACTTATGAAGTATTAAAAGATTAGTTCTATGGTAATAAAAGGAAGAGTTGAGTGTAAATTATTTATACTAATATAAGTTTCAGAAATGACAGAAATTGAATGCAAAATACAAAATATAAAAGTTATATTCAATTGTAAAGTGAACAAGTATTGTTAAGGGGAAATGTTTCGAGTAAAATTAAAAGACTATTTAATTCTAAAAGGAATGCCGAGTATCCTTGTATTTTGAACACCATAGGATACTATATGGATCTAGAACATCATATAGATGAACTTATAGATATTCCAACCATTGATGACAAAGTAGAAATACTAAGTCAAACTATGGAGCTAATTATTAGGCAAGGAATATTAGATAACATATTACAACAACTCCATCTCATACGAAATGTCGTACATCGAGGAGATGTAAAACATGCAATATACCGAATAAAGAAAAATTTTGCTAACTCACTAGATTTTCACTTGTGCAACAGAAACATGTTGGACATGTTTAGAGATCACTAAAAATATGATTCAAAGGTGATTGTCTCTAAGTGAAAGTGGGAGTCTGTTGGTATGTATGCCCTGAGAGCCAATCATATGATGATTGGATTGGCATACACCATGATTGATTTAATAAATATCAAAGGCAAGCTTCCAATTTATTCTAGTTCAATCAATTATGAGATAAATGATGGAGCAGAATGAATGTCTAAAGAATGACAATACTCAATAGCATATGTCTTCAAGTTAAGGACATGAATAATGAGATCATACAAATGCTAAGAGTATGTACATTCTTGTTATGTCCCTAGTCGGATGTCATTGTGGAAGGTTGATAGACAACGATGACACATCAAGACTAGAGTGTGTGTTGGTTGATGACAATGTCTCATTATTCATGATATATGATATCAAACCAAGCACATAGATACATGTTAGAGAATAGTGTATCAGACATGCCCACCATGAGAGTGACACATGGAACCATGACATGGTAGTCAGAATCATCTCTCATATGATGGTGGTGATTGTGATTCTTAGACCTGAAATCACTACACTTGTCGAATGTGATTGGGTACACTTTGACATCATCAAACACATTCATGAAACATGGGTTGTTATAAATGTGTTGATTGGGTGGTTTGACGCATGCGATAGACTGTGATTGATAGATATGGGATTAGTCCCTCCTAAGGGAGTATGATGTCCATACCACTTGATAAGAGAGACTAAGAATAGCATGCACATGCACATGTGAATCAATATATGATATTGAGTTCACATATATCTCAGATAGTCTGCTCTAGTTCAAGAAACATGAATGAACGTTGAAAGGGTGACAACTCCATGCCTTGAGTTCATTGAGGATATCAGAGACATAGGAATTATACATTCACTGGAACATCAATCACATATTGTAGGTTGAAGGTTGTTATCCAACTTTCCATACACTTGGGTAGCACTGACGTGTGACTAGGCACCTATCTTTGCTTGTGATGTCATAAGCTAGTTATGGGCACTCACTGCTGACGTGACATGGGACCTATAGTGTCAGACACATAGGATTCACCTGGAAAAGGAGTTTATCCATGAATGATGTTTGGATTAATTACTAAAGTGTTTACATACTCAATCAAACATTCAATCAATAGACTTTACTCATAATCATCAAGTTCAAGCGTTGAATGAACTAATTAGAGTGTTAGATTGATTGAGAACTGAATTGACTGAGTTCTGCACAATTTGGACCACCAACCGACCGGTTCACTGGGTGAATGATCTGCTCATGGTAAGTAAGATGACCAGTTCACTCTGGTGAACCGATCGATTCACTTGGACCAAACGATCATGTGTTAGGTTTCCCGATTCATGAGAAAAGACTCCTATTTCTCTTGTTCAATTCGACTAAAACAAGAATTAATCTTTGCATTAATTAGAAATGAATTAAGAAAGTCAATTACAAGTAGGTCTGGCTTATGAACTACCCAGTTCACTCAGTGAACCGACCGGTTTTCCTACCGCAATGTAAATTATTCATGGAAAATCTGTACCCTTCTACTCCCACACAGCCTGGGAACCCTGACCCTGCCCTCTACTATAAATAGAGGGGTACATGGGGCTTCTCTAGAAAAACAACATGCACAACTCAGATCTTCTGAGAATTAGTTGCTCTAACAGTTGTTGTCTTTTCTGGTTTTGGTAACCAAGAGAGCCCAAGCAAGTTCTACCAGTCCAGGGAGGAACAGTGAGGGAAAGACAACTGCAGAAAAACAACTGGTTGTAGGAGAGTGTGTTGGTGACAAGTACACCAATAGAAGGGGACAACTCCTTCTAGTCTGTTCTTCAGGACAACTAGAGTTCCCGGCAGTCTATGTGGACTATCTATAGAGGTGGGAGACTTCTGCTGCTTAGGAGGATGACAATCAACCATAGTCCGGGTCAAGACCAGGAGCTGCACAAACACCATCGAAGATAGGTGGTTGAATACTGCACTTGCTACAAGGTATAGTCGCTGAGCATGCCTCAGGACCAGGTATAACTCGCTAAAACCATCCTTCCCATTACATAGATGTTGATGCGATCTACTGGTTATGGGTTTATGGTCAAGTAAATTTTTTGTTTCCGCTACCTACTCTAACCACGTAAAGCCCAACACACACATCGGTATGTATGAGTCCTACTAACTCACTTTCCCTCTCACTAATACTAGTGAAGTGTGCTCTTATCATCTTGGCCAATATACAAGATTCACATGTCTCTATTAATTCAAATCAAACGAGTCTACATAACCATCTTTATGGAGTCTTGAAGTGTGTTTCTCATTTATGTACCCTAGACAACAGTGCTAAGTAATTTCAGTTTGTGTAAGGACCCTGACCCACGTTTTGGGATAACCCTATTTTTTTTTGTTTAAGTATGTTGCTTAGAACCTTTCTCTAATCATCTGAGATGTAATTAGGTCATGTTGGAAGCTTGGAGTTTCTTGTTTGAGCTTGTTTGGTTGATGCTTGTATTTCGTGATGAGGTTTTGGTGCAAATTGGAATTCACCCAAAGTTTAGGGTTGATATGCAAGTTTTCCACCTCTTGAGTGTTCATTCTCTCTTAGAACCATATAGAGGAGAGAGAGAGAGATAGGCACCATGTTTGGATCTTGGTTGCGTGGTGACATCCTTGGTGATGTTTTGGATACATGTTTGATGTGTGCCTTACACCTAGATGTGTTATCTCGAGCTAGAGAGCCCTAGAGAGGTTCCATATCGGTTTGTGGGTGTGTAGAGTTGCATCCTATCAGTTTGTGGGTGTGTAGAGTTACACCCTATCGGTTTGTGGGTGTGTGGATATGTGGTATTGGGCATGACCTTGGTAGGAGACCAAGTGAGCGAGGCCTTTCCTAGACCTTATCCCCATGTCTTACATGATGTTATGCATGCAGATCTTTCTCATGGACAAGTGACACCTAAGCTCCTAAGGTGATGACACCTCTTCCATGATCTCTCTCTCATCCCTCTTGTATATATAATCCTTTCTCTCCATGCAAGAGGATCCTTTTGGCCATCTTTTCTTTCCCTCTTTCTTGGTGGATGACCTTGAGAAGTTTAAGGAACTAGAGGATCTCTGTTGGAGTTAGGTGGATGAGTTCCAAGTTGTGGTGTTCTTTGCTCATCCTTCATCTTCTACCTTGGTAAGCTATGTTTCCTAGCTCTCTTTTCTTCTTCTTCTTCTTCTTCTTCTTCTCCTTCTTTGTTCTTCTCGACCATGAATCTTGGATAACTTCTTTCCACCTTGAACCATCTTACCCTTAGTATCATCTTCTTCCTTGGAGGTGTGGTGGTGACCGAGTTTGGTGGATCATCTTCTACCTTGAGCTTTTGAGCTTGGAGCTTGACCTTGGAGATTGGATCTTGGTGGTGATCCTTGAGGCGGGTTATATAACTCTTAGCCTCCAATCCAAAGAGGGATTTCGTGCCTCTTGGGTTCCTTGGGTTCCAAGGAGTCCAGAGTTGCAAAGAAAAGCAATAAGAAAAGAAAAGATCAATTAAGTATTTCTTTATTAAGAAAGAAATTGAAAATAATGGTAAAATGTGGAAAACAAATGAAAAGAGGTAAAATTGAGTTATTTTGGTGGAATTTCGTATCCCAAGGATTCCTAAGTATAAGAGGAATACCGATGAGGAAAATAAAAGAGAAATAAAGAGAAATCCTCAAAAAGAGATATTTTAATAAGAATAAAACAAAATAATGAAGAATAATGCATTTAGATGCATCTAGAAGGATAATGAGTATCCAATAAAAAGGATTTCGAAATAATAGATCTCTTGGGATCCAAGGAGTCCCAATAAAGAGGAAAGAAACAGAAAATACCAAGATTGCAAAAAAAGGATAATGTGATACTTTATTAATGAATTTTGTGTTGTTTTTCAAAAGGTGGTATTTTCTATTGAAAGAAAACATGATTTTGTGGCAAATAACTAAAAGGAAAGAAAGGATTTTCGTATTCCAAAATATTTAACAAATAAGGTATATCAAAGAGATGATTAGGAGAGAGAAAGAGGAACTTGCTTAGTAATGAAGAAATCAAATTCCTTTTGGAAAAGGGTTATGTTTCTTCGTGGGCAAGCCATCCTGGGACTTCTTTACCCTCCCTATATAAGGGAAAGACCGTGGACAGAACCCAGAAGATCCCACACCTCATTTTATCCTCTTCTTCCATGATTTCGTACAAAAACCCTAACCATAGGGTATATCTCTATCCTTGGAACAAACAAGGTTGGTTTCGCGGTCTTTCTGGAGGCAGGAAGCTTCCCTAACAACCTATGATGGAGCAGAAATCACATCCGTGCCCTCATCTTTGTGCAGCACCTACCCGAAGTCTGTTTTGCGGCCGCGATTGCGGCAGTTGTAGCAGACCTGCCTTGCATGGGAATGGCCGACTTGACCGTGGCTTGGAGGTGCACTGGGTGCGGCAGACGATGGCGGAGCTTGGGCGGCCATTGCCGGCAGTCCATGAGCCAAGGATGGAGAGGGGCGAACCCCCGAGGTGCAGCAGGGCGGCGCTCAACCTGGGTTTTGCGAGGTTGAAGAAGGTTGGATGCGTTTGACGGTTATGCTCCTCCTCCGGCTGAAGAACGTCCAACTTACGGAGGGCATAATAGTCAATCTGTTATGTTTCCAAGCAAGCTGCGTTTCATGGAAGCTGCATGACGTGGCGCAATCTGATTGGCCGAGTAAGTAGATTCTTACAAAATTCATGACTAATCTCTGGTAGCTCGGATTAAAACAAGTCATATATGAATTTTGATCCTCAGAACGAGAGGAACACAAAGAAATTATGTTTGAAGCCAAATTCTGCTTGAAACTAAAAAAGTATAGGGTTTTACATCTTTTGATGCATTAATTGATAGAAAAACCCTAGAATGGTATAAAAATGAACATGATGAATCTTTTATATGTTTTTGATCAATCTTAACTTTTTAAGAGTAAAAGGAATGGTAAAATCATAAAAGGATGATTAGTATGTTGGTTTTAGGGTTTATTATTATGAACATGGTTTAATGGACTAAAAACCCTGATTTGAGTAAATATGAGTTTTAGTGGTCATAACATGATATTGCAAGAATACAACTATAATATAATGATTCTTGAACATAGTTTGGATTAGAGAATCCTTAATGAAGATAATTAAGATGATTAGGATTTTGTAAGAAACCTTAGAAACCCTAATTTATGGTCAAAGAGGATAAGATCATATATGTTTTGAAAAAGGTGAAAATACGTTGTGGAATGATGGTTCTAAGTTATTTGTATATAAAAGTCCTTAATTCTGGATAAATACCCTAAATGTAGTAATTAGGGTCTTTTCATGAATGAAAGGTGGAATTGAGGGGAAAATAAGTTCATATGTTATTTAGACCCTAATGAACCTTGAAATAATGATAGATGCGCATAATGATCTTGTCATGGATTAAAAGAATAAAAATAGTAGCTTTAATGTAGAAAAATCTTAACGAAATTAATTAATGGTTAATGTGCCTTTAATATGGAAATAGGGTTATATGTTGTTACGATAACCTTAATATTGAAGAATAGATGAGATAATTAGGGTTTATGAGTAATGGCATAAATTAGGGTGTAATGTGGTAAAAGATGAAGGGAAACTCTAATTGCAAAATGAAATCCTAAAGTGGATACAAAAACCTTAGAAAGTGAATCCAAGTCAATAAAATAGATTCTTGATAAAGTGTGTAATAAATAGAGTACATATTCTTTTCAGGAATTATGTGATGATTGAATTGTTTGCTTGGATTGCATTCTTGGTTGGATTTGCTTAATGCTTGTGAAATCATCAAATCAGGTATGTGGTTATGCTTATGATTATCCCGACTAGTTTTCTGAGGATTTTATCGACGTTTCCCTCATGGCTTGAAATAACTGTTGGATGCTTTTATTTCATGCAAATATAGAGTGACTATGACTATCACTATGAATATACATGTATAACTGGCTAGATCCGGGTCCACCTATGTGGCTTGTAAAGGCTAAAAAGGGGTAACCTAGAGTAAGGTCTAGGTTATCGTGGGTTAGAAATTGGGCTACCAAGTGTAGTGCCATGAGACCCATTAGCCTGCCATGAGTTAAGGAGTGCGATACTTATGAGTAGTGCCATGTGACTCAACCCTAGAAACCGGTTCACCTATAGGTGGGACCATGAGGGGTTTAATGGGGATCTTCCATAAGGAAGGTAGTATCCAGGTCCACTGCAGGGATAGCATAGAGGATAGGATACTCGTGGATCGCGGAGTTATATTTAAAATCAAATCTTGGTTGTTAAATAATTAATTGAATGATTACGTTGTTATAATAGTTGCACGTTTATTGTTTCCCCCACATACCAGCTTTGGCTGACCGATGTTTTGTTTGTCGACATTTTAGGTTCAAGCCAAAAGGACAAACAATAAATCGTCATATTGTGAAATACATGAAGTAAAATACAAGGAGGATTAGTTAGAATAGAATCCATAAGTGGATAGAAGTTTAGAGATCCAAGTTTTCAAAAAGCTATGAAAAAGTTTATTTTTTTTCTTACAGCTTTTCAGTATAGATTGTTGAAATTTAATAATTGTTCTTGGTTAAGTGCCAAACCTTTGATCCGGAAGTTATGGGTGCGACTTCGACCTCTCGGTCTCCCTTAATTGGGGGTTATCGGGAGGTGGGGTCGTAACAGTTGGACTGGAGGCTAGATGATCATTTCATATGAACAACCAGGAGGTGAGCCAAGAAATTCAAGGGTTAAACCGATCCACCCAGTTTGACAGGTGAGATATGGGTAGAAGATCCCTAGATAAATAAATAGCTATGCAACAACAGATTCTTTCATGTTATGTAAACCTAGGTGGTGGTAATTCCTTGTGTCTCTAAGGAATTACAATAGATATGGTCATTACCATCCCTAATGGTTTATATTGCATGTTTATTATAACATTTATATGATACGCACTATATACATGTGGTGATTGGATATGTATATGTATATGTATATATATGATATATATAAATCCTTCAATCAAACATGTCAAGTCTAAGATTCTTTCCATTAGTAACACAGATGAAAAAATGATCAAATAAGCGTAGGTTACACCCTAGCGTGGTGTGTTGTTCATCTCATGGAAGTGTGATGGTAGTATTGCAGATCCGCTCAAGCGGGGTACATTATTATCGTGTTGGTTTTTGGGTTAGGCTTAATTGGGTGACCATAATAGGATTAAGCACCTAGAAGTATGAATATAATTATGGGAAGGAGTTGTGCATACCATCTATCCAAGAACTGCATAAGATACAATTGACAAATGTTGTCTACCTTAATGATTGATTATTAATGATGGCGTTGGCTGGGTAATAATTGGATTATTTTGGATCTTGGCTCACTAGGAGGTTGTATGCTGCAATAATCTGAATTGATATATGTGGGTTATAAATTTGAATAGAATAGTGTGAGCCTTAATTAATTACAAGCCTAATTAAATGTCATCAAATCAAATCAAAATGATTTTTTGACAAAAATTGCAAATTTCTTTTATAGAATCAAATGGAACCACACCACAACAAGTTTTATTTGTGATCAGTCCTTGAGAAGGATAATTTAAATGGGAATAATTTCCATGACTAGTTTAGGATGCTAAAAATTGTTCTCACATAGGAGCGCAAGCTCTATGTCCTTGAGACACCAGAGCTAGATCAATCTCTTCCCACTGCACCAAAGGCTGACAGGGAAGCTTACAAGAAGCATATTGAAGATGTCTTTGATGTCAAGTTCCTAATGATGTGCCCAATTAAATAGGAGATGCAAAGACAACATGAGAACATGGATATTATTGAGATGGTCATACATCTTAAGAACATGTTCTAAGATCAGGCAAAATAGGAGAGATTTGATGTCTCTAATGTGTTGTTCAAATGTAACATGGTAGAAAGAGATCCAGTAGGTTATCATGTGATCAAACTCATTAAATATGTGGACAAACTATCTAGACTGAGATTCCCCTTGGGTCCAGAGTTGGCCACTATTGTAATTTTGTGGTCTCTCCTTGAGTCATATAGTCAGTTTGTCATGAACTATAAGTTGAATGACTTTGAAAAGATGTTGATAGAGTCACTTGGCATGTTGAGAACAGCTCAGGCACAAATGAAGAAAGACATGCCGAAGTCTATGATGATGATCAACAAGATAAAGGGAAATTCAAAAGGCAAAGGCAAATCTAAGAAGAGTTCTAAAGTTGGCCAGAAGCCTAACTCCTCAGCACTCAAGGCAAAGGGAGGCAATTGCCACCGCTGTCACCAGCTTGGACACTAGAAAAGGAATTACCCTCTCTTCCTGGAGGAAATAAAGAAGAAGAAGGAAGGGGTAGAGACCTCTGTTTTAGGTATAAACACTATAAGATAAATTTGGGTACTTCTTCATCTTGGTATGTGATACTAGATGTAGATCTAACATACATTGATGTGTAGGATCTAATAAGAAGTAAAGCCTTTATGAAAGGGAAAGTATGGACTGTGTGGGTCAAGAGTTTTTGAAACTTTAGTCTACATTTATAATTTATCTTTGCCTTTGGGAATTTGTAGAAATTAGTTTCCTTATATATGTATCTCTTTACTATTTCCTTTTTCCAGTTAGGTCTATTATGTAAATATTCTTCTCTATATGATAAAGGAGAACTCGTTCTAACTGAGTATCACTTTGACCCAAATCCACTCACATGGTATCATAGTGTATCTAGATGCTACAACCCTAGTCGCCACACCTTCCTCCCCTCCTCCAATTCTTCTTCTTCTTCCTACTTTCTTCTCTGGTTGCATCCTCCATCGTCATTGTAGCACAGGACTATCATTGGTAGTAGTCTTCACCCGACAGCCGCTCCTCCTCCTCTAACCCATCAAGGAATGATGGATACTTGAAGGAGAGGAGGAGAAGCCCTCGTTCTATCCCAAAGAGAGAAGAGGAGTACCTTTCTTCTCATCCTCTTTCATCTCCATGTAGTCCCCATACATGGATGAGTGCCCACATCTTTTGGGGATGCTGATGTGTCAGATTTGCATCATCAATTGACAAGTGACAGAACTAATTCCCATCACCCTTCCTCGGTGCATCTTCCTGGGGCCACCTTCTCTCTGGTGCATCTTCATGGAGTTCATTTTCACCCTTTCACAGAGCCAATTTCCGTCAAAGTGTACATCTTCCACCTTTAACATGATGTGTTCTTCACTCTATCTGCTATTATTGTCTTAATTTCTCAATATGGGAAATGCCAAGCCTATTTATTCTGCTACAATTGTCTACAATAACCAATCTCAGATCACTTTTGTGAAGCTTAACTCACAAAATTATCTTCTTTGGTTGAATTCTATCTACATTGTGCTTGAATCTCGTGAGAAGGTGGACATTATTGAGTCAGATCCTCCTGATGAAGGTATCAAAGAAAATCCCAATGGGAAAAAAACTAATGTGCTGGTGAAATCATGGCTTTGGAATAGCATGGAGCCTCAGATTGTTTCTACATTTATATTCTACACTACAACTAAACAAATTTGGGAAGTTTCACAGAAACATTTTCCCATGAGAAGAATGCTCTCCGTATTTATATTATCTATGATTTTCTATTTTCAGAAAACCAAACTAATCGCTCCCTTGAGGATTATTTGGGAACTATATAGTCTATTTCTTAAGAACTCAATTTCTATCAGTCACTAAAGACTACTAACTAGATCAAAGACCAAGACGATATAGTAACAACAAGGTTTCTTTTAGGTGTAAATCATGTATATGCATCAGCCACAAGCATTATTTTGGCCACATACAAACTACCAAGCCTTGAAGATGCCTTTGTGCGGATTTAACAATATCATCATTTGAGCCTTTTTTGACTACTCCAGATGAACACCATACAGAGAATCAAGCTTCTCTTATTGTTGTTTCCAAAGGAATAGAATGGGGTGCTAGTCAAGGATGAGGTACTAGAAATCATCCAAAATATACCTTTTGTGGGAAACTTGGATATGGAAAAGAAAAAATGATATTCTAAGCATGGTCGGCCCCCTATGGATGTTTCACATTATACTACCAATTCCTATGGAGCTTCTAAATAGATGCACTCAGATGTTACAATCTTCAAGGAGTATGCCCGTCTCCTACAAGCCACTCAGCAAGCTTCCCTTGGCACTTAGGCCAATCTAGTTTTAGATGTAGGTAACTAGGGGACTTCACTTGCTGCCTCTCACCCATCCTCTATGTGGGTGGTGGATCCTGGGGCCTTCTAGTATATGATAGGTATACAATCTATTATTTTTTCCTATGACTTGTATATCCCGCATTCTTCTATGACTGTGGTTGTTGGTTTTGTTAGAAGAGTTTGGTGTGTGGCACCATACAAGCATCATCCAATTTAACTTTACAGTCTATACATTATGTACTAGACTTTCCATTTAACTTAATGTTTGTTTCTAAGATGGTTGATTCTTTCAAATGATTGGTAATCTTTAGAGACTCTTTCTTTGTGTTACAAGATCCCAAGAGATGGAAGACGATTCGTAGGAAATCTAGGAAAGGTGATCTGTACTTCTTTGAAGGTGGTCGCCTAGCTTGCCAATTTCCATTCACTGCCTCCACCATGTTTATGTTCTCTCTGTTGCAATGGCATTGTCTCTATGGACATACAACTCTACAGAGTCTTCAGAATCTTGTTCCAGGCTTAGTCTTCATAAATTCATTAGAATGTTAGTCATGTCAATTAGGAAAATATCATTGTATTTCTTTTCTGAGTCGCATTGTGAAATGCTCTAAGCATCCTTTTGATCTTATTGAGCCAAGTTATAATAGCTTTTGATGTTTTATGTCTTTCATTGATAATTTCTCCCACATGACTTGGGTTTACTTACTTAAGTCTTGCTATGAAGTCTTGTCTGTTATTCAAACTTTTCATCAGTTACTAAAAATTTAGTTTGATGCTCATATTAAGATTTTTCATACTGATAATGCTCTAGAATATGTTCAAAAGGCTATTTCAACATTTTGTAATTCTGTTGGCAAGATTCACCATATGATTTGTCCTCATACACCCCAAAAAAAGGGGTTGCTGGTCGCAAAAATTGCCACTTACTTGATGTGGCATGTACGCTATTTTTTCAAATGTTTGTGCCCAAGAAATATTGGTTTGGTGCTCTTCTCACTGCCTATTTTCTTATTAATCGTTAGCCATCTTTCATCCTACAAGGGGATACCCCCTTCTCTATTTTATGACCGGACTAACAACCATTCATCATTCCTCTTTGTGTGTTTGGGTACACTATGTTCGTTTATATGTTTGATCCATGAGCTGGCAAGTTGTCCCCTCATGCAATTAGCACCGTCTTTTTGGGATTTTCTCCCACACAGAAGGGATACAAGTGTTACTATCCTTGTCTTTGTTGCCTTTTTGTGTCAGTTGATGTTAGGTTTCATGAGTCTACCATGTTATTTAGTGACTCTATTTAGAGTGAGGGGGAGCACAATCCTGAGAGTGACTACATCTTTGAGCATAAGAGAGAACTACCACTCCTTGTGCTATGTGATGAGAGCGTCATAGAGACCACCCCACCATCATCATCACCACCACTGCCGCCTCAACCTTTTCCACTAGTTTCCACCAGGCGAGTAGGGTGTTGCCGAGAGGATGTAGCATCAATAGTCCCACAGAATGCCTCCTCATCATATGACACTCCTGAGGTACCTATTTCTACTGAGAGTTGTCTTGATGATTTTGTTACATATTTACACCTTTCAGTTGTAGCTCGAAAAGGTGTTCGGTCCTGCACTATTTTTCATCCTGTGGCGAATGTTTGTTGCTTGTCTCATATGTCACCTGCAGCTTGCATGTTTTCTCTTCACCTTGATTATATAGTTGTTCCTCATTCTTATACAAAAGCAACCAAACATGAGGGTTGGATCCAAGCTATGGACAGTGAGATGACATCACTTCATGACAATTCTACCTAGGACTTGGTAGACCTTCCTCCTAGCAAGTCAGTTGTAGGTTGTTGTTGGGTTTATACTGTGAAATAAAAACTCGATGGGTCTATTGATTGCTTGAAGGCTCATTTGGTGGCAAAGGGGTACACTCAGACACAAGGCATTGATTTCTTTGAAACCTTCTCTCCCATGGCTTGACTCGATTCTATGCGGATTCTAATTTTTGTTGCTACTCATTTTCACTGGACTCTTCTTTAGATGGACATCAAGAATGCTTTTCTTCATGGTGATCTACTTGAGGAGGTCTATATGGAGCAACTCATGGGTATGTTGCTTAGGGGAGTGTCAGAAAGTGTGCAAGTTAAAGAAATCCTTTATAGTCTAAAGCAGTCACCTCAGGAATGGTTTGATAAATTCAGTGTTGCATATATATTGTTTAGGTTCACCCGGTCCTCTACTGATTACTCACTATTTCTATATAAGTCTTCAAGTGGCACTATTATTTTAGTCGTGTATTCATATGATATTGTCATCGCTGGTGATAACTCTGCTAACATTCTACAACTTAAGAAATGGATGCAAACACAATTTCAGACAAAAAATCTGGGTAATCTTTGCTATTTCCTTGGTATAGAAGTTCTATGCTCTAAGAAGGGAACAAACCTCTCACAGTGGAAGTATGTCCTTGACTTCCTTATAGAGACAGGCATGGCACAGTGCAAACCTATCTCCACACCTATGGATTATCATACCAAGACTTCTATTTATGATGATAGTGATTTTCTGATCCAGCAAAGTATAGAAGGATTGTAGGGAAATTGATTTACTTGACAATTACTCATCCTAATATTTCTTATGTTGTGGGAGTTGTTAGCTAGTTCATGAGTGCACCTAAGATGTCACATTGGATGCTAGTCACCCGGACTCTTCTTATATGAAAGGATCGTTATAGAAGGGCCTTACCTACTCTGCAAGACATAATCTCACACATACACCCTTGAAACTTACTGGGGTTTACTAGATGTTGATTTGGCAGGTGATGTCAAAGATAGACATTCTACATATGGCTATTGTGTTTTTCTTGGGTCAGATTTGGTGACTTGGCAGAGCGAGAAATAGAATTTGGTAGCACGGCCCAACATAGAAGTTGAATATTAAGCCATAGCACATGCTTGTTGTGAGCTACAGTGGGTTGTGTCTATTTTGTCAGAAATGGGGGTGTTTGTTGATACACCTATTTCTCTCATGTGTGATAACCAGGCATCCATTCATATTGCTAGAACTCTAGTATTTCATGAAAGGACCAAGCATATAGAAGTGGACTGCCATTTTGATCATGATTTAGTGCTCTCTAAGAAGATTCAAACTCCACATGTTTGGACTGGTCAACAAGTTGCAAAAATCTTCACTAAGACACTACCATCTTTAGCTTTCAATCAATCATATGACTTCCAAGTGGGGCATGCATGATGTGTATGCTCCAACTTGATGGGGAGTGTTAGAAATTAGTTTCCTTATATATGTAGCTCTTTACTAGTATCCTTTTCCTTGTTGGGTCTATTATGCAAATATTCTTCTCTATATAATTAAAGGGGAACCCACTCTAGACGGGTATCACTTTGATCCAAATACTCTCACTTGCATGTAATAGAGTTAGTTGAACTGTTGTTTCAATTATGCCAATAATAGAAACATTTTACTTTATGCATCTTGTATGACAAGGATGATAATGAATAAAGAGTTGTTAATGGTTATACGTGATCTTGTATGGTAATGCTCCAAAAATCTAGTGTTCTTTATATGAAAGGATCTAAATGTAAATACGTAAATGATTACAATGGATAACTCAAAGAATCTATAACATTGTCATATATAGCACATATATAAGAAATGCATTACTAGAATCCATATTGATGTTTATCTAGAGACATGCAAGTCTTATTTATGAAGAACATGACAAAACACCCTTCACTAGATGTAGTGGGAGGATAACCATTCTATTAGACCTTATACATATTGATGTATTAAGATCTTTTAGAATAAATGCTAGAGTTAGTTATTTTTACTTCGTTATATTTACTGATGATCTCAGTTGATATAGGGTTTGTATTTGGTGAAATACAGACATGAATCTCTTAAAGTGTTCAAGGAGATTATATATGAAGTATAACTTTGATAAAAGTTTTAGTAAAGTTTGATATGATCAAATGTTGAAATACTTTACATACATAGTTTTTGGACTTTCTGGAAGGATCGTGATAGTGTATCACAAGTTAAATCCACCTCAAACATGATAATGTATTATAAAGAAGGAAATACATCCTAATGAACAATGATGTGATTATCAATTAATGTAATGTTCTAAATCTCCTCATAGATACATGCTTTACACTAAATTAATGTATCATCTAAGATGGTTTATAATACATCATATGAGATATGATATGGGAATGTTTTGATATGTCTTAAGGATTGAAACTTACATAAAGAAAGTATTTTCTTAGAAACGTTTATCCACAAACCATAATTGTTGAATAGTACCTTTAATCCTAATCTGACAACAAAATGTTTGTTGCTAGGATATTGAGTTCTAAAAGAGTTAGTGGAAGTAAAAGTAGAACTTGAAAGGTTTGAGGTTGACAAGGAGGTACAATAGGAATAATTGGGAATCACAAATTGTTGTGGAATATCAAGTTCCTTATGTAACACAGAGCCTCATAGTTCTAGTAAAACACACATGCGATTGAAAGATTGTGAATCCAACAACTAAGATGGGTTGGTCATAAGATTATGAGTAAATAAATCAACTAGAAACTATTGAGAATCAGAATCTGAGAATTGATTAAGGCCATTATGGAGTCCATGTACACTAACAACATATGACCTTACTAGTACCACCCAAAGGGGTAAAATCCATTGGGTGCAGTCATGTTTTCAAGATGAAGACCAACATGGATAACCTAAAAGGAAATATTCATTGCGAAGGTTTTCAAATTAGTTCAAAGTATTGAAAATGATGAAATTCCTCTTTCCAATTGTCATGCTTGTTATTGTAGTTTACATAGGCTAGGAGATTTGACATATGAATAATAAAATCACATTCCTTAATTGGAAGAAATGAGAGGAAGTGTACATGATGTAGTCTAAAGGTCTTATAACTTCATTAATGCAAATAAAGTATATAAGCTATAATGTTCAAATCTTGAGATTGAAACAAACATCTCAGACATGGGATATTTTGACTTGACTAGATAGTCAAAGAGTTTGACTTGATCCAAGGTCTAAGATGAAATTTGTGATCACAAAAGATATAGTGGGAGCATATATGAATGTTCCACATATTTATGGGGAATAACCCCTCAATACTATAAGTATTGAGACCTGGCATGGAAAACACCTTCAACAATAAAGGATTAGGTGAAACATCCTATGAGATAGGAATTGAGATCAATAGAGATAGTTCTTGAAAGTTTCATGAGCTGAAATGAGCATATATATAAGCAAGATGTTGAAAGGGTTTCTCATATAGGATTCAATGAGAGAGAATCTAACCATGATTCATGGGATAAGTCTCTCAAAGAACCCTATGTTCTGATTCTTACGAAGAATGAAAAAACATGAGTAAGATGTCAACAATTGGATCTATCATGTATGTTATATAATGTACCCATCACATAGGCTTGTATGTATTGGACATGACAATATGATATTTGCTAGATTCCAATGAAGGTCATTGGGATGTCATTAAAATTAATCCCTTAGTACTTGAGAAGCACTAAGGATTAGTTGCTAGATTATGTCAACAAGGAAGAGTTGGGTGTAAGGGGTTACACCAATGCAAGCTTCTGAAATGACTAAAAGTGATCACAATATAAAATGAGTATAATTTTAATACAAGAGTTGTGAGTTGGAAGGGTTCCGAAATATAAACCATTGATGCAATTCTACAATAGAAGAAAAGTATCTTGATGTTATGAACACATGAGTGGGTACTATATTGATCTAGCAGTTCATATAGAGGAACTTAAAGATGTTCCAACCATTGATGACATAGTAGAGATATTGTGACAACAATGGAGCTACTAGTTAGGCAAGGAATATCAGATATCATATTACGGCAAGTTCGTCTCATACAAGATGTCATAAAATGATGAGATGTGAAGTATGAAATATACTGACTGATGCAAAATGTTGCTAACCCGTTGGATTAGCACTTGTGCAATAGAAACATGATGGACATGTTTAGATCACTAAGAATAGGATTTATGGGTGATTGTCTCTAAGTGAAAGTGGGATTATGCTGGTATGTATGACCAGAGAGACAATCATATGATGACTGAGATGGAATATTACATAAACAATTTGATTAATAATAAAGGCAAGCTTCCAGTTTATTTTGTTTCACTCAGTTATGAGATAATGAGGAAATATAATGAAAGTATAAAGAATGACATTACTCAATGACGTATGTCTGTGGATTGATGACCTAAACAATGAGATCATACAAATGTTAGGAGTATGTACATTCTTGTTATGTCCCTACTTAGATGTTATTGTGGAATGTTGATAGACAACAATAACACATAAGACTAGTGTGACATCCCGCCATCACCAAGACAATGATACGCCACACAAAAATGTGCAGAACCATCATAAACTCTATATTACCAAAAACACAGGTTAATTAAAACCGATTGCAAAAAATGGATAACAAAGAAATTATTACATCCAAATTCTCATCCTGCAAGGAAACATGTTATATAAAATATTCATAAGTCTTGATATATGTCCATAGCTTATAAGAACTAGCTATTTCGTAAGCACGAAGGGTTCACCACCTATTTATATATATACAGAACAGGCCATATCAGGCCAATAGAAAGATAAACAAAGCTACATCAGCTATACATTGTGAAACATTGTCAAAAAACCTCCAAGGACCTAAGAGTACAAGGATGACTCTAAGCCTCTACTACAGAACAACCAAAACAACAACATATCCATCTCTTGCCTCCTATAGTTCTTCTTACTGCTTGGCCACAACCTCACGACCACCACCACATCTAGCACGATCACCTAAAAAGGTTTAAAACCAGCGGGGTGAGACACACAGTTCCAGTGAGAAACATAACTCCCTGCCGAACTAAAAAACTTCAGGAAAGCTAGAACAGATAAAGCAGATAACTGTTATAAGTAGTTCATATGTGCAACATACAAAGCAGAACTTAACTTTATTAACAACCTTACCAAGATGTCCAGGAGACATATAACCAGATATTCTTTATAGAACATGATTGACAAGACAAGCTTTATAAGAACTTATCATAAGATATGTGGAACGTGTAAATAACTGCAAGATATAACTAGAGCCACTATACAAGTAAGGTCAACCAATGTTCTGTTTTTTTCCTAAAAAATATATACTATACAGCTAGATTACAATTTATTATGCTCTGAGAAAGTGAGTCGTACCGCTCAAATCCAACCTTCGGCTACAAAGCCCAAAATTGGTGCCATACAAGGTCAATGGAAGAGCCCGACTCCATGACCTCACCTCCTTGTCAGTGCACGATAACCAAAGTAGGACTGCAGTCTCTTTCTTAAGTGGCCTCAGCCACAGAGTCAGCTCCGTAGGCTACCCCTTTTCTCTAGCCCGCCTTGGTACATGTCTCGACACTAGCATACCTTAAGCCACGAGCCTGTTCACCATGCTCCTGAGCCATGAACGCATTCATGCTCTATCACACTGAGCCATGGCCTATTCACCATGCTCTAAACATACTAAGTCTACAACCGAAGTTGTACTCTAATCCTCCTATTTTTGTCTAGGAAAAACCCCGTATATTCAACAATATGCGCTCTAGGTAATCCCGCAGAATAAACCCATTTCACCATCACCAGCTACTGACGATGATGGATCTATGGCCAGGGCAAAACTACATGAAATGTTCCACTGTAATTAATTAGTATATTTTGGGTGAATTGTTGAGGCAACCAGGTTATAAAACATAAACAACATTGTGTCACACCATAATTGTCATTATCATATTGCCATGGGATCTCAATCCCTCATCACATAATGCCACTTCCTTTCTAGAATTCATCATCATACATCATCACGGGGTATCAATCCTTTATCTCATCATAGAGGATAACACCTCAAATAAGCACTCCACCTTTATCAGGTCACCAGACCTTTCTCATCTTACAGGCAATACATGTTATCTCATCATCAAGGAGTATCATTATTTAGTGTTATACAAAACATATATACCCTCATAACTCTTACATGGCTATGAATTCATTTGATAACACATGCATGGTTAGTATGCATATCAAGAGAGGTAACTTGATCACCAAACATAGATCTTTAGAGAACATGTTATGATTATCATGCCATTAAGATTTAGGGTGCATATGATTTGAAACAACATACATTATTATGAACTCATGAAGCATAAAGTTGTAGATGGTAAGCCAATCAACTCATAATAAAGTTACCAAACCGTGAGCATCTACCATGCCTTGTCTCTCATGACATCATGAACACAACCACCCCTAAGGATACATCCTTAAAGGTTACACAACCATGATCTTATCATCTCACCTAACATCAACTTTAGGTAAAAAACATGTCACTAGTCACAACCTATCTTTCATATCTCATCAACTAGGGTTCCCGGGCTAGGCACATCCCTCACCAAAGGTGTCGCCTACCCTCACTAAAGGTGTGGTGAGTAGCACTATCTCTCACCCAAGGGATATCGGGTAGGGTCGTATCCCTCACCTAAAATGCTAGAGGTTAGGGCACCAAAGCCTTAGGGTGATGGCCACACATATCGGCCACAAGAATAATGTGCACCCATGCACAAGGGGTAACAGGCAGACTAGAACCAAAGGTGTGTCATGCAACCAAGTGCAGGGTGTATCGGGCAGCACTACACCTGTATTGGCCCAGACCCCATATCATCCACTAGGGTTAGGGTTTCCATACCGGGAAACCATCAAAACCATAAACCCCAAGCCCTATCGCCCAAGGCACACTATTGCCATCCATCGAGCGATATCATGGGTTGCCCACCATGGCACCCAAGAAGCTCCCATATTTCCCAAGGTAGTCTATCATTCCAGCTAGGGTTTGGGACCCTCTTTTGGTTAATGCACTAAAAAGGGATGTCTACCAATCATTATATCGGCCAAGGCATAATGCCCAACAACACCATCTAGGGTAAGGGTCCATATCGGTCAAAGGGTCAACAAAACACCACTTAGCATATTGCCTACGGCTCAACCCTAGAAGAGGGATATTGGGCATAACACATCATAAGGGTATCGTGCAAGGGTTCAAAGACCATGACGGGTTGGTCATCTTCAACCTCAAGACTGTCGCCAAGAAGCCCTAAAAGTTCAAGAGAGTTGGCTCACCTCTCAAGACAATTAAGTGAGAGAGGGGTATTGCACAACTTCCATCATCTATTGGGGAACAAGGAGGTCCATCATATCATATCGGCAAACCAACCAAAGCTCAACTCACCATTGGATTTGGAGACCCTAAGCTCACCTCTCAACAACTAAGTGAGAGAGGGTTTTTGCCCAAGGAACTCCACATCCATGGTTCGACCATCCCAAGGCAACCCAAGATAACCATCTCCACAAAGTCTAGGTTACATTAAAGCAACCTTATAACCATTCAAGCAAGAAACATAGCTAAAAGATTACATGGCCGATCAAGATAGCACATATAGCATGCAACATGAAAAATAAGTAGTATAGCTACGGTTAGGAATTATGTAACCCGCCTTAAGCACACTCCTCAGTCTCCAAAGCTCCAAGCACCAAGCTCCAAGCTCCAAGCTCCAAGGCACCACCTTCGGCCAACACTAGGAGATAAGAGATTTCCATAACCACCATTTCTAAAAAGAAAGAGAGAAGAAGAAGAAGGTTCCAAGGAAAGGGAGATATACCTACCCCAAGAGAAGGAAAGGGACAGGCTAGTAAGGTGTGTCACCCAAAACACCAGCAGTATCAGCCACCACTTGCTCCACTCTTCTCCTAGCTCGGCCACCAAAGGAAGGGAAGCAACTAAAGGAACCAAAGAGCCTAGCAAGCAAAGGAGGGGTTCGTTTATATACTATGGGGTGAAGGGGGAAAGCAAGGTAAGGTGGCACCCACCCCTAGCACACTTGTCCGAGGAGTGTGCTACATCCTAGCACCCCAAAAACCCACACCCATGAGTTGCCACCTACTAAGAAAAGCAACAACCACTTGTCCAAAGATGGTGCCATAAACGAGGCTAAGGTGGAGGGTGTGTGTTGCCCAATATGGCAACCCCGCGCACCATGGCCGATACAGATCCCTACCCGACACAACAACACTCCTTGGCTGATACACCAAGGTCCAGCCCGATACCAAGCTTCAACAAGGCAAAACAAAGCCCAACCAGGCCTAAAGCTACTCAAACAAAGAGCTCAACCCATCCTCTTGACCCTGAAGGATGCAAGGAGAGAGAAAGACATCTCTCAAGGCGACAAACTTGCACACCAATCCTAAAACTTGGGTAATTTGTAAGTTGCACCTCAACCTCTCAACAAAGCACAAACAAACCCAAATAAAAACTTCAGTTGATTAGCAAGCATCTCAACACAAGGATTAGGCAAAGCAAACAGGGTAAGCCCAAAATGGAGGTCAGGGTCCTTACAAGCCATAAACCTCTACAAAGGGATTTCGCACCCAAAATCCAAAGAGAAAAGTGAGGGATACTTCCTCCTCATCTCTTCTTCAAGCTCCCGTGTGGCTTCCTCAATTCCACGATGATGCCAAAGAACCTTCAAAAGCACCAGGTCCTTCCTTTTCAACTTCTTCACTATTCTATCAAGGATCATTACTAGACCTTCTTTGTAGGTCACATCTTCATCCAGCTCAACCTCAACTAGATGTATCACTGTCTCTGTGCATGGATGACTTTTCTTTAGCATACTAACATGGAACACTAGATGTAACATGTGTAACTCTGGCGGTAGTTCTAACTTGTAAGCTACCTTGCCAACACGTGCTATTACTGGATATGGCCCCATATACCTGGGTGCCAACTTGCCTTTCTGGCCAAACCTCAGCATGCCTTTCCATGGTGCGACCTTGAGATACACCTTGTCTCCCACCTGGAACTCTAGAGGTCGTCATCGATTATCTGCATATGACTTTTGTCTTTCTTGTGTCACTTTCAATTGTTGTTGTATCACTTTGATCTTTTTTGTTGTCTGTTGCACTAACTCAGGACCCAAAAACTGATACTCACCATACTTAAACCAACATAGAGGAGATCTGCACTTCCTGCCATATAAAGCCTCATAAGGTGCCATGTCGATACTCTGTTGGTAAATATTGTTGTAAGCAAACTCTATCAAACTGAGATGCACGTCCCAACTGCCTAGGAACTGCAAAACACAAGCTCGAAGAAGATCCTCCAAAGTTTGAATAGTCCTCTCAGACTGTCCATCTGTCTGTGGGTGGAAAGCGGTATTGAACTTCAACTGCATTCCCAACGCTCTGTGCAACTGTTCCCAAAAATGACTTGTGAACTGAGGAACTTTGTCAGAGAATATCATTGTTGGTACACCGTGCAAACATACTATCTCATCTACATACACCTGAGAAAGCTTCTTTGTTGTATATGTCATCTTCATAGGTATGAAATGGGCAGACTTCGTCAATCTGTCCACTATCACCCAGATGGAATCATGATTTTTAGTTGTCCTCAGAAGACCAACTATAAAATATATGGTTACATGATTTCATTTCCACTGCGGTATCGGCATGGGTTGCAACGTACCTACCAGCTTCTGATGCTTGGCCTTAACCTGCTAGCATATCACACACTTAGCTACAAACTCGGCCACATCTCTCTTCAAACCAGGCCACCAATACCGATCCTTTAGATTATGATACATCTTGGTGACACCTGGATGCATAGCATGCATTGACGTGTGTGCTTCCTCGAGCACTAACTTCCTCAGATCATCAACATCGGGAACCATCATCCAGTTATGATAACAAATTATTCCATCCTCGAACTCATGGAAGCCTTCCCTCCTCCTGCTGCAGAACTCTGATCTGATTAACTGAACTGCAACATCTGCCTGCTATGCTTCTTTGATGTGCTGTCTCAACATAGGCTTCACTGGCATCTGTGCCAACAGTCCTACCAACAAGGATACTTCTAACTATACATTCATCTTCTGCAATGAGACAAACATATCCCGCCTATGGCATATCAAAGAACTCAACTATGCCTTCTTCGTAGGAAGAGAAGAAGACTTCCTGCTTAGCGCATCCGCTACCACGTTCACCTTACCAGGATGATACTCAATGGTGCAATCATAACCATGGATCAGCTCCATCTAGCGATGATTTTGCATGTTCATCTCACTCTGTGAGAATATATACTTCAGGTTCTTATGATCTGTAAAGACCTGACACACCTCCCCATAAAGATAATGTCTCCATATCTTTAACGCATGGACTACTGCTTCTAGCCCCAGATCATGTGTCAGATAACTCTCCTCATGTTTCTTAAGCTGTCGCGAAGCAAAGGAAACCACATGATCCTCATGCATTAGCACACAACCTAAACCTTTCTTGGAAGCATCACAGAAAACAGCATAACCCTTTCCTAGCTCTGGCAACACTAACACTGGAGCACTAGTCATCTTCTCCTTCAAGCTCTGAAAGGCTTGTTGACAACAATCATCCCAAACAAAAGGTACATCCTTCTTGGTTAACTTCGTCAATGGCAACGCGATCACACTGAAGTCCTTTATAAACCTTCGGTAGTATCCAGCTAAACCCAAAAAACTACAAACTTCAGTCAGAATTTTTGGTTGCTCCCACTCTACAACTGACTCCACCGTCTTAGGATCCACTCTGACTCCTTCCGTGGATATCACATGACCCAAGAAAGTTACTTCCTTAAACCGGAATGTGTACTTACTGAACTTGGCATACAATTGATGTTGGCGAACGAGAGTCAACACTTGTCAAATGTGATGTTCATGTTGTTGACTGTCTCGACTATAGATCAAGATGTCATCTATGAAGACCACAACAAATTGGTCTAGAAATGGACGGAACGCCGTGTTTATCAGATCCATGAAAGCAGTAGGTGCATTGGTTAGCCCAAACGGCATAACCACAAATTCATAGTGACCATACCTCATCCTAAAGCTGACTTTGGTATGTCATCGTACTTAATCCTCAATTTATGGTATCCAGACCATAGATTGATCTTTGAGAACACTATATCACCACGCAATTGATCAAACAGATCATCTATCTTTGGCAAAGGGTACTTGTTCTTGATCGTAACTTTTTTCAACTGCTGGTAATCTATGCACAAATGCATCGACCCATCCTTCTTCTTTACGAACATAAATGGAGCACCCCACGATGATGTGCTCGGTCTGGTAAAACCTTTATCCAACAACTCCTATAACTACTTCTTTAGCTCTGTCATCTTAGCTGGAGCCATCTTGTATGGTGTCTGAGCAAATGGTTGTGTCCCTAGCACTAGATTGATCTCAAAGTCAATCTCTTGAGGTGAGGGAACACCAGGAAACTCATCGGGAAACACATCCACAAACTCTCTGACAATTGTCACATCCTGAAGACTCGGACCTTTTGCCTTGGTATCCACAACATGAGCTAAGAACATTCTACAACCTTGCCACAATAACGTTTCTACCACCATAGCCGATATCAAACACATCGGAAGAATCTTCTTATCTCCCTAGAAGATCCACTTCTCACCATCCTCAGCAAACATCGCTTGCTTGGAACCACAGTCCAGCACAACCTTATACCTCTCTAGGGTATCCATCCCAAGGATCACATCGAATCCATGCCTATCAAGTGGTATAAGATCCACTTGTGTGTTGTGTCCCAAAAAGGATAGAGCACAAGATGGACACACCTCTCGAAGCATCGAGGAACCATCAAGAGGGGTTTCTAACAACAAGCTATATTTCTTACAACTAACAGGTAAAAGACAGATATCAAGCATACTACAAGTGATAAAAGAGTGCGTAGCACCCGGGTCAACCAAAATAGATATAAATCAAGAAGACGACATATCAGAATGAAATAACTCCATCTAACATGCCACCACTCGTGGGTTGACTATCACTTCAGGATGATTCATAGCATAGAATTGAGTCATTGCTTGCTGTCGTCCATGTCCTCTGCTTCCTTGAGCAGACAATCCAGCTTGCGACGCTTGACCGTGCCCTCACCCTCTAGTGCCACTGGACTACTGCCTATCTGATCCTTGTTGATTCTGCCTTAGCTACAGCATCACTTCGACATCTCTCCTTGGGCAATTTGACTTTAAATGCCTTGTCTGTCTACAGTGATAGCATGACTTGTCTTCTATCTACGGCCTAGATGGCCCTATCATGGCTACTGAAGTTGTACTGTGGGCTCTAGATGGTGAAAACCCACGCCCTCTCCCTTTACTTAGAGACCATTGTGACGGCGCGCTAGATCTTTGCATCGCAGAAGGTGCAGAAAACCTCAGCTTCTTGAAGCCATCAAACCTCAGCCCCTGGAACTGAGCAGGATTTTTCTTGGACATGGTCTCTCTCTTTGACTAATCGTTCAATCATTTGGAAAGACTCAACAAACATGGAAAACCACTCCCAGTTTTCTAAAGCAGCAGTAAGTGTCGTCAGGTCAGCACTTAGACTTTTCTCAAACCGTATGATTCTCTCATCATATGTCGTCGCAATGTGAGCACAAAACCTTAGCAAGTCCATAAACTTGGCTTCATACTCGGTGATGCTCATCGATCTGTGGCACAGACGTTCAAACTTGTTGATCTTCTCGTCCAGATAGGTCTTCGGGAAGTATCGACTCACAAACTCATGCCGAAAGACGCTCCAAACGATCACCTCACCAGGCTGTTTCTCCTCCTCGATGGCCCAGTAGTGGCCAACACTACCTTTCAGAAGGTAGACAACGTGCTTGACTTTGTCTGCTTCGGGGATGCCAAGGATCCGAAAGGCCTTCTCAAGACCTGTCAGTCACAAATATGCATCCGCAGGATCAGTCGTTCCAGCATAATCTGAATCTCTGACTCAGCAAAGCTGCTCGAAGGTCTTCCCAACACCCGAAGATTCACCATGGGGAGCATGTGCTCTTGGCGGAGGCACTGGAAATCTCTTCACCATGAGATTCATTATAGCCATTACTTGTCCCATAAGGTGCTGGTAGACAGGATTCTCAAGAATGGATGGGTCGATTTGGGGGACCTCAGACACCCGATCTTCATGTGCCCGCACTCGTGCTCTATCAACAGATGTAGCATCACTGCTCTCAGCAGCATGTTCTTCATGATTTCCAGACATATTTAAGCTTTAACTTCTGCTGGGGGCAGAAGGTTATTCTAAAAAAATCTGGAAAACTCACAAGAACAGACACAAGCCTAGTCCTAGATCCCTTTAGACTCAGCAAAGCAAGAGCTCTGATTCTAACCTAATTGTGACATCCCGCCATCACCAAGACAACGAGACACCACGTGAAAACGTGCGGAACCATCATAAACTCTATATTACCAAAAACATGGGTTAATTAAAACCAATTGCGGAAAATGGATAATAAAGAAATTATTACATTTAGATCCTCATGCTACAAGGAAACATGTTATATAAAATATTCATAAGCCTCGATATATGTCCACAACTTATAAGAACTAGTTGTTTCATAAGAACGAAGGGTTCACCACCTATTTATATATATAGAAAAAGCCACATCAGGCCAACAGAAGGATAAATAGAGCTACATCAGCTATACATCGTGAAATGTCATCAGAACACCTCCAAGGACCTGAGAGTACATGGATGACTCTAAGTCTCTACTACAAAACAAGCAAAATAGTAGCATATCCATCTCTTGCCTCCTATTGTTCTTCTTGTTGCTCGGCCACAACCTCACGACCACCACCACATCTAGCACGATCACCTAAAAAGGTTTAAAACCAGTGGGGTGAGACACACAGTCCCAGTGAGAAACATAACTCCCCGCAAAACTATAAAACTTCAGGAAAGCTAGAATAGATAAAGCAGATAATTGTTATAAGTAGTTCATATGTGCAGCATACTGAGCAGAACTTAACTTTATTAACAATCTTACCAAGATGTCCAGGAGACATATAACCAAATATTCTTTATGGAACATGATTGACAAGAAAAACTTTATAAGAACTTATCATAAGATATGAGGAACGTGTAAATAACTACAAGATATAACTAGAGCCACTATACAAGAAAGGCCTCAACCAATGTTCCATGTTTTGCCCTAAGAAATATATATTATACAGCAGGATAACAATTTATTATGCTCTAAGGAAGTGAGTCGTACTGCTCCAATCCAACCTTCAGCTGCGAAACCCAAAATCGGTGCCATACAAGGTTAATGGAAGAGCCGAACTCCACGACCTCACCTCCTCGTGGTCAGTGCATGACTAAAGTCGGACTGCAGTCTCTTGCGTAAGTGGCCTCAGCCACAGGGTCAACTCTGTAGGATACCCCTTTTCTCTAGCCTTGGTACATGTCTCGGCGCTAGCATACCTTGAGCCACGGGCCTAGTCACCGTGCTCCTGAGCCATGAACGCATTCATGCTCTATCACACTAAGCTATGGCCTATTCACCATTCTCTAACCATATTGAGTCTACAACTGAATTTGTACTCTAATCCTCCTATTTTTTGCTAGGAGAAACCCCGCATATTCATCAATATGCACTCCAAGTAATCTCACAGGATAAACCTGTTTCACCATCACCAGCTACTGACGATGATGGATCTATGGCCAGGGAAAAACTACATGAAATGTTCAACTATAATTAATTAGTATATTTTAGGTGAATTGTTGAGGAAACCAGGTTATAAAACATAAACAACATTGTGTCGCACCATAATTTCCATTATCATATTGCCATGGGATCTCAATCCCTCATCACATAATGTCAATGCATTTCAAGGCTTCATCATCATACATCATCATGGGGTATCAATCCTTTATCTCATCATAGAGGATACCACCTCAAATAAGCACTCCGCCTTTATTAGGTCACTAGACCTTTCTCATCATACTGGAAATACATGTTATCTCATCAACAAGGAGTATCATTATTTAGTGTTATACAAAACACATATACCCTCATAACTCTTACCTGGCTATGAATTCATTTAATAGCACCTGCATGGTTAGTATGAATATCAAGAGAGGTAACTTGATCACCAAACATAGATCTTTAGAGAACATGTTATAATTATCATGCCATTAAGATTTAGGATGCATATAATTTGAAACATCATTCATTATTATGAACTAATGAAGCATTACGTTGTAGATGGTAAGCCAATCAACTCATAATAAAGTTACCAAATTGTGAGCATCCACCATACCCTATCTCTCATGACATCATGAACACTACCACCCCTAGGGATACATCCTTAAAGGTTACACAACCATGATCTTATCATCTCACTTAACATCAACTTTAGGTAACAAACATGTCACTGGTCACAACCTATCTTTCATATCTCATCAACTAGGGTTCCCGGGCTAGGCGCATCCCTCACCAAAGGTGTCACCTACCCTCACTAAAGGTGTGGCGAGTAGCACTATCCCTCACCCAAGGATATCGGGTAGGGTCGTATCCCTCACCCAAAATGCTAACGGTTAGGGCACCAAAACCTTGGGGCACTAGCCACAAGGGGTAACGGGCACCCATGCACAAGGGGTAACGGGCAGACTAGAACCAAAGGTGTGTCGTGAAACCAAGTGCAGGGTGTATCGGGAAGCACTACACCTGTATCGGCCCAGACCCCATACCATCCACTAGGGTTAGTGTTTCCATATTGGGAAACCATCAAGACCACAACACCCAAAGCCCTATTGCCCAAGGCATACTATTTCCATCCATCAAGCGATATCATGGGCTGCCCACCATGGTGCCCAAGAAGCTCCCATATCGCCCAAGGTAGTCAATCGTTCAAGCTAGGGTTTGGGACCCTCTATCGGTTAAGGCACCAAGAAGGGATGTCTACCAAGCATTATATCGGCCAAAGGCATAACGCCCATCAACACCATCTAGGGTAAGGGTCCATATCGGTCAAAGGGTCAAAAACACAACACTTGATATCAGGCAGAACACATCATAAGGGTATCGTGCAAGGGTTCAAAGACCATGATGGGTTGGTCATCTTCAACCTCAAGACTGCCACCAAGAAGCCCTAAAAGTTCAAGAGGTTTGGCTCACCTCTCAAGACAATTAAGTGAGAGAGGGGTATTGTACAACTTCCATCATCTATCGGGAAACAAGGAGGTCCATCATATCATATTGGCCAACCAACCAAAGCTCAACTCACCATTGGATTTGGAGACCCTAACCTCACCTCTAAACAACTAAGTGAGAGAGGGGTTTTGCCCAAGGAACTCCACATCCATGGTTCAACCATCCCAAGGCAACCCAAGATAACCATCTCCACAAAGTCTAGGGTACATCTAAAGCAACCTTATAACCATTAAAGCAAGAAACATAGTCAAAAGATGACATGGTCGATCAAGATAGCACATATAGCATGCAACATGAAAAAGAAGTAGTATAGCTAGGGTTAGGAGTTATGTTACCCGCCTTAAGCACACTCCTCAAGCTCCAAAGCTCCAAGAACCAAGCTCCAAGCTCTAAGGCACCACCTTCGGCCAACACTAGGAGATAAGAGATCTCCATAACCACTATGGCCAAAAAGAAAGAGAGAAGAAGAAGAAGGTGCCAAGGAAAGGGAGAGATACCTACCCCAAGAGAAGGAAAGGGACAGGCTAGCAAAGTGTGTCGCCCAACACACCAGCAGTATCGGCCACCACTTGCTCCACTCTTCTCCTAGCTTGGCCACTAAAGGAAGGGAATCAACTAAAGGAACCAAAGAGCCTAGAAACCAAAGGAGGGGTTCATTTATATACTATGGGGTGAAGGGGGAAAGCAAGAAAAGGTGGCACCCGCCCCTAGCACACTTGTCCAAGGAGTGTGCCACATGCTAGCACCCTAAAAACCCACGCCCATGAGTTGCCACCCACTAAGCAAAGCAACATCCACTTGTCCAAATATGATGACATAAACGAGGCTCGGGTGGAGGGTGTGTGTCACCCAAGATGGCAACCCCACACACCATGGCCGATACACCTCCCTGCCCGACACAACAACACTCCTTGGCTGATACACCAAGGTCCAGCCTGATACCAAGCTTCAACAAGGAAAAACAAAGCCCAACCAGGCCCAAAGCTACTCAAACAAAGATCCCAACCCATCCTCTCAGCCCTGGAGGATGCAAGGAGAGAGAAAGACATCTCTCAAGGTGACAAACTTGCACACCAACCCTAAAACTTGGGTAATTTGCAAGTTGCACCTCAACCTCTCAACAAAGAACAAACAAACCCAAATCACAACTTCAGGTGATTAGCAAGCATCTCAACACAAGGTTTAGGCACAACAAATAGGGTAATCCCAAAATGGAGGTCAGGGTCCTTACAACTAGAGTGTGTGTTGGTTGATGACATAATCTCGTCAGTCATGATATGTGATATCAAACCAAGCACATAGATACTTTTTATGAAACAATGTATTGGACAGACCCACCTTGAGAGTGACACATGGAAACCATTCATGACTATCATAATCAACACTCATAGTGAAGGTAGTGATTGCGGTTCTTCGACCAAAAATCAATACACTCATCACATGTCGTTCGGTGTGCTTTGGCATCATCCATCGTGACCCTGAATAAGGGTTTCCATAAAGGTGATGATCAGATGCCCTATGACACATGGGGATGACTTTGAGTGATGTAGATGGGATTTTCCCTCCTACTGGATTTTGATATCCAGGCCACTTGATAAGCGAGACTGAGAAAAGTATGAACATGCACATGTGAATCAATATATGATATTGAGATCACATATATCCCAGACAGTCTTTTTTAGTTCAAGGAACATGGATTGAACATTGAGAGGATGATGATCCCATGCCTCAAGTTCATTATGGATATTAGAGACAAAGGAATTATACAATCACTATAACACCTAACGTGGATTATAGGATGAAGTTGTTCTCAAACTTTCCATTTACTTGGGTAGCAATGATGTGTGACTAGGCACCGCTCTTTTCTTGTGATGTCATAAACTAGTTATGGACATCCCCTTCCAAAGTAGTACGAGACTTACAGGGTCACACACATAGTATGCACCTAGAAGAGGAGTTCAATCATGAATGATAATTGAATTGATTACTACAGAGTTTAGGTATTCAATTTAAGCAACTAATGAACTGACTAGACTCCCAACCAATCATTTCAAGTGTTGAACCGACCGGTTGGAGTGTCAGGTTGATTGGAAATTACATTTACTTAACTCTGAATGAACTAGGGTGTGAGACAACTAGTTCACTTAGTGGACCGACCGGTTCACATTTGCGAGAGGACCATTTCATGAACCGAGTCACCCAGTTTGTGGTTCAATTTTATGGAATCAAGGATTAGCTCTGACGTCTTGGAATGCATTAATTGGATTCGAATTGCCAATATAATTGCGATTGAGAAACGTGATGAAACGACCGATTCACTAGGTGAACTGATTGGCTCGCATGCCAGCCGATTGGTTTGCTCATGAATCGACCATATTTCCCCTATTGCATGTTGTGAATTTTGATGAAATTACGGTCCCTTCCACTCCCATTCAGACTGGGAACCCTGACCCTAACCCCGCTATAAATAAAGGGTATTGGGGGCTTCTCAGAAACAACTCAGTTGCCTCTAACAATTGTTTGACTTCTCTAGTTGTGGTAACTGAGAGAACCCGAGTAGATCATACCCGCTAAAGGGAGGGATAGCATGGGAGAATAGTTGTGGGAGATCAAGTTGGTGACTAGTACACCAACGGGAGGGACAACTCTTACCTGTCTATTCTAGTAGAATGTCAAGAGTTCTAGGCAGTCTATGTGGACTCTAGAGGCATGGATCCTTTTCCTTCTAGGATGACAACACAACTTGTTGTCCTCGGTGGAGACCAGGAGTTGTTGTAGATGTTGTCCGAGTGAAACTAGAAGAAGCTGCACGACTGCAATGAGGATTATTCGTTGGACTTGCTCCAGGACCAGGTATGACCTCATTAAACCATCCTTCCCATTACATAATTGTGTATGATGAATGATGGTTGTATCCCATTACGCATGACATATACATGGGTACTTGTTAGTAAGTTTCTATTATAGAAGAATCTTTGCATCTTTCCACTTTGCAGTTTGAAGAAATCATTGGTAACTTTGAGACTTATGAACTCAAGCTCCAAGGACGTGAGATGGAAGATGAAGAAGAAAAGCATGCTAAGAAAAAGAGCATAACCCAAGAAAGGGTTTCAAAACAACCATATTCTTCAACAATGGGCTCATCTAGTAGTGAGGAAAAAGAGAACTATAAAGGTAAGATGTTAAAATTTTCTTTTAACAAAATTGTAGATCATTCTATAGTAAATGGTGTGCTTGTGTGGAAAAGGAACATTAGGAGGATGAATTACCATAAGTAAAGAAGAAGACTAAGAAAAAACCTAAGGAAAATTAGAAGACATATCAGACTTCTTGAGATTCCTCTTCAAATTCGAGGTAAAATGATGAGGACAAAATTTTCTACCATGTAGTTGAATTCCTAATCACCAAACAATGAAAATGATGAATTAGAGGAAGAAGGTTATGAAAGTGATGATAGTGGGGTATATCTTACAAAATTTTCCAAAGTTGAACATAAAGAACTTGTTTAACTTACATTAGAAAAGGTTGAAATAATTAAGAAAAAGAAAAAGAAATTGGCCACAACTTTTTTATTCTTTGAATGTAGAACTTAGTGATCTAAATGATCAATATGCTAGTGAAACTAAAAGAACAAATGATCTTATTTCTTAATATACTTCCTAGAAAAATCAACTTTTTCATCTTGTAGATAAGTTGATTAATATGGAGAAAATATATATTCATTACCCACATTTAAGATAATATTTCTAGTACTAGGAGATGTTTAATTTCTACTATTAAATACTAGTTGATGCTTGCTAAGGAAAATGAAAATTTTAAGAGATCCTTAGATAGATTTTCAAACATTAGACATGTGCTGAAAAATATAATGCCTTCTCACAATGGTCATGTAGGTACAAGTGGTCTTGGTTATATTTCATGAATAAATAGGAATAATAAGGCACTATATTTGTAAAATCAATTGCTTGTTCTTCTTTCTCCATTAACCATGTTACATGATTTTCTTGTTGGAGATTTTCTCACTATGCTTTCTCATGCCTATTTAAGAGGAAGTATGATAGAAACAAGGTTTGGGTTCCAATGACCATGAGATTGGATGTATATCTATTTGATCTTGCTTTATTTATTGGTAATATGTAGGTTAAAATTGTATACTAAAGGATAGTTTTTTTATTGGTATTTAATATGAAATTATTTGGTAAAGGTATATATTTTGTTGGATAAAGTTTCCAACAAATTGCCTCTCGGTCGAAATGTAGTTTGATCAAGGGGCAGTTTGGATGGAATAAAGTTTGTCCGAAATGAAGACTATCAAGTTTAATTTGGCTATCTTGCAGTTGGTACCTAGATTTAGATTTATGCATGTGTCAATGATATTTAGGTTATGAAATAAATTGTTATACATTCTACATGTGTATTTTAGTTATTTAGTGGATATCTTTGTCTTAGTGGTTAGTTTCTTAGTACATGAGCATGAGATTAAGGGATAGATCAAACCATGAAATTTGTCTTTCTATCATTATTAGCTTTTATTTTTAATAGCTTCACTATATCAAATGTATGTTGAACATTCCTTAATATTTATGTGGGATTCATTGTTGTTTTATCTTTGGTTTGAATGGCATTTGTTTTCCATGGAGGACTTATCATTCCTTGGATTTGGATTGTGCTATCTTTTAAAAAGATCATGGTATTGTTTCCTTGGCCCTCCTTGATAATTTTGGACTTAAAATTCCTTATTATTGTATTAGAGAATCTTAGTTTGTCTCATTGTGTGTTCAATGTGATATCTTTATCATGATGACTTAATATTCTTGGCAGTGATATTGGAACATATGTATCAAATGTTCCTTGATCTAATTATGGCTTGTTTTATATCATGATATAATGAACTAAAATCTGTGTAAAATCTTAGTCTAGCCCTTTTTCCCAAGTTTTTATTTCATTTTTATCTTTTATCTTCTTGATGTTGAATTAGTGGAATTTATAGAGGTTTTGTGTACATTTGTTCATTATTTATGCCAATATCAGGGTTTATGAACAAATACCTCAATGAAAGTTTATATAAGGGGTCTAAATACAAAATATCCACTTAATTGGGATAATGGTAAATAAATTCATACTAGATGTTTCTATGGCATTTTGGAATAAGGAAAAGAAAAAGGAAATCCTAAATCAATGAAAATGTGACAAAAAATGAATTAATTTGACAAAGAGTGGAAACGTGAGTAAACTGCCTAAAAATCATAAAAGGGAAACTCAAAAGATAATTCCAAGCCCAAATTTGTTTCCTTTGAGTTAAATTTTACTTGAGTGGCAAGTTTCACAAATTTTGGGAAATTTGTAAGTATATTTGCATTAGTTGGAATTGGAAAATAGGAGTTATCCTAAAAATATAAAATATTTATATTAATGACTCAAAAAGTAGAAAATGAAGACAAATTCATGATCTATCTATTAAAATAGGCTTTTGGGTGAATTTTCATCCAATTTGGAAAATATTTGATGAAAAAGTTAAGTTAGGAAACAGAAAGTGTGCAAAACCTTCAAAATATTAAATAAATATAGAAACAACTTCAACATATGACATATCCAACACACTTAATTTGATGTGTGGGTAAAGCTTCACTAAATTTGGAGAACCCTAGAGTCATTAATGCATGAGAAAAGAGAAAATGATATTTTCTAATTTAATGAATCAAATGTCTTCAAAACGGAAATCTAATTGCATATTCAAATTCTACATACTCGAATTAGGTTAAGCATAAAATTTCAATTAATTTGGGATTTGATGGCACCCTCAAATGAAAAGAGAGAAAAGAAAGAGAAATTAATGCATCCACACTATAGTACAACGACCCTCAGTCATCGTTTATTTCACGTTTGATCAGGAAACCAGAACTCATTCACACATGTTTTTCAAATTGAGATTTCTCAATCTATACTCAACCTTTTCTGGAGATTTTTTTCTCCTGTACTTTCCTTTTTAGATTTCACACCTAATCAACCATGAATTTCTCTAAATTATCGAGGATTTGTGAAACACCCAAATCTATTTCTCTAGTTCCCGGGGTGCTGCTACCCTTAACCCTATAAAACACCCCCACTTATAAATAGGGGTACATACTTCTTCTCCGGCCCATGTGCAATTGTTTCCCCACCTCAATTTGATAAGATCCCTCTCTCACATCCATCACCATCCAACTCTCTGATCTGACCTTGCGGTGGCAACTTAGGGTTCTAGATTGCATCAACACTTGATTTAGCCCTATTTTATGGCTTCATCTTGTGTCATATTGCTCTTCTATCACATATATACCTGTTAGATTACATTTTATTTCTCCCAATATGCTTATTTGTGTAAAATGCACTTATGGACATTATCTGCATGATTTTCAGGCATTTAGACCACACTTGATGGAAGAGAGAGAGAAGGAGTGATCCTAGGGTTTCTCTACCCTTGGAGAGACCCAAAGTGAAGTCCAATGCTCTCTCAACCTACCCCAAGTGGCCAAAGATCCATTGAAGCAAAGATGTCCAAGAAAATCCAAAGAACAAAGTCAAAGTGTTGATTCAGGACCCAGCACAGATGTGGTACCACAGAACGGCCATGCTAGGTCACTTGCAAATCAAAAGAGTCACCCCCTAGTCAAGCTGAAATCACCACGGACATGCCGCAAAATGGTTATGGTGAACTGAGCATGCAGCACGGCCGTGCTACAGCAGAAATAGAATGGTTGTGCTACCCAACATGGTCGTTCTCCCATGCTCCCACCACGGTCGTGCTACCCCAGCACAGTCGTGCTACCAACCTTCATTCCACCATCATCAACCTATAATTTTTGTCATTTTCTACCACGGTCATTCCCATCCGCCACGGTCGTTCCATAGGCCACCCACCACGGCCGTGCAGCCCAGCACGATCATGCTACATACAAACCTAGCAGCTATTTTTGCACTGATTTTCCTATTCTACCCCCACTTAACCTAGTTCTTCCCCCCACACCTATATATACCTAGGTGGTGGCTAGGGCATGAGTTTAGTTACCCTATAGCCACTCTAGCCTCCCCATTTAGTCCTCCATCCATTCCCACCTCATTCCACCTCCATTTCACCATTTCCACCATCAAAACCCCACTTTCCTTCCATTTCCACCCTTTTTCACCATACATCCATGCCATTCACCAACCTTGGAGGAAGGAGATCGAGCTACAACTACTAGGAGGTGGAGAAGGAGGAGTCTTCACCGAGCTCATCATGGCCTTTCACTCCTCTACTCATTCTTTCTCCTTTCTTTTTGTATTTTCCATTTCCATAAGTAGCTAGGCCCCTTTTGGGGGGATGTTTGGGGGAAATTATGTTACTTTAATACCATGTTGGGGGAAAATGACATGTAAACTTTGTTTCCATTTTTCAATGATTATATTCTATTTCTATCTCATTCTCCATGAATTGCTTGTTGGTTTGTGTGTGAAATCACCTAGGAATTTAGGCAAATTGCTTGTGTGTGTGAATTTTGGGATTTGCCCCTAGGTCCAATTCTTGGATCCCTAGGTTGCCTCCCATCTTCCTACATCATAAT
Organism: Alisma plantago-aquatica; assembly: GCA_963693085.1. Taxonomy (NCBI): domain Eukaryota; kingdom Viridiplantae; phylum Streptophyta; class Magnoliopsida; order Alismatales; family Alismataceae; genus Alisma; species Alisma plantago-aquatica. Next base: position 839,225,376 of record OY856410.1, on the reverse strand, counting down.
CAATCTCCCTAAACCTAAGTGAGAGATCTAAGTAGCTAGATTAGATAAATATAGTGCAATTAGCATGGAGCCTTCTCACAGCTAGAATGTAGGGGAATTGGGGTCCAAAGCCCTAATTTCACCTCCCAATTACTACCCTCGGCCCCTAATTTCCCTTGGAATGTCTAATCTAGAAACCTAGACTTGATTAGACTCTAATTGAATTGAACCTAACCCCTAACCCAATTGAGCCTCGTAAGGGTAGTAGGGGGTGTTAGGGACTAGTTCCCCTATACACAACCTAGCATATCCATGGCCAGTTAGTAGCTTAGGTTAATTCATTAGACTCTGACTTGTTGTTTGGTTTGGATAATCTAAATGGATTCATAATGTTCATATTGCACCCCATAACATAAGTAATAAGTGCATCCCCTAAACAGCCCACACCTTCATTAATTGCTTTAAAACCTTAGTTTTCATCTTATTTAGCTAGTGCTAGTGTAGTTAGATCTTATCTTGCTTAGTTAGCTTCTTGCCCTGTTTTTGCCTTGTTCTTGCTAGTTTATCTCTTTTCTCACTCTTTTGCTTCTCTTTTTCCTACCTTAGTGTAAATTGCCTTTTCATACCTAGCTTAGTCTTTTCCTTCATACTTAGTCTTAATATATTCTAGGGTTAACTTAGATTTCATTCTCGCCTTTAGTTGCTTTCTTGTTCACCCAGTTTAATAATCAAATCACCTTTAAACCCTTAACCCTAGTCTCCGTAGTAGGAACCTAGCCAAACCAACCTAGCTCTAGTGCCCCCTTTTCTCCCTGAGGATCGACCCCTATGCTTTCCCTTCACCTATGCTACAATAGTACCCTGTGCGCTTGCGGGTGACCTATTCAGTATTGTGATCCACTTTGTTAGGGTTAATATAAATTTTGAAAGAGCCACACATGTATTCGAGTCCCATGGAGTGCATCTAGTCACTCCTTGTTGGCTATTTTGTACACCTCTGGCTTGACACACCAAGCTTTCTGGAACCGTTGTCGGGGAGAAAGCCGCTCGGCCTAGCTAATTAGTTTTTCTTTGACTTTTCATACTTCCCTCACCATTGCTATTCTTTATTCATTATTCTTTGCATTCTTTGTATATAATGGTTTTCTAACTTGTTCTCTTTTTTTTAGTTGTGCTTTGTGCATCTGACAAGCCACTCAGGAGGAAACAAGATGGAAGGCCAAAATGCACCCCACAAGCCACTTCAAGACTACTTCATGCCTAGCAACTACAAATTGCCAATTGCTAGCAGGGTTGATCAGATGTCAGGGGAGCAATTCTCCATCCCTCCAGGTCTTCTTGGGCTCCTACCCATCTTCTATGGCTCAGAGAGTGAGAACCCCTACAAGCACATGGACTCCTTTCTTGAAGTATGCTCCACCTTCAGGACGCCGACGATGAGTGATGATACAATCAAGCTGACTTTGTTCTCCTTCTCCCTCAAAGACAAAGACAAAGAGTGGTATGATTCAAGAAGGGACATCATGAGTTGGGAAGAGATGAAAAATTCTTTCTTGAGGAAATTCTACTCTATAGCAAAGTTGACACAAATGTGGTGTGCCATAGCAAGTTTCAGTCAAATAGATAATGAGTGATTCCACGAGGCTTGGGAGAGATTTCAAAAGATGTGGAGAGAATGTCCACATCATGAGATCCCTTTATGGCAGCTAGTTCAGTCCTTCTACTCCGGTCTATCTCATGCAAATAAAGATACAGTGGATTCTTCTCATGGAGGAGTTTTTATGGCTAAACCAACTGAGGAGACATGGCCCTTATTTTAGAGTTTGGCAGAAAGTTCAAGGATGAAAGCTTCTAGCATGGTCAATTGCAGTGACCTATCTTTTGGTGTGACATCTCCAACTCATGATGATTCAAGCCCACAATTGATGAAAATGTTTGGTGAAATGGTGAGCTTCATGAGAAACCAAGTGACCAAACCTCCTTGTCATTCAGTCAATGCTATTGAGTTCTATGGGGAAGAAAAAAGACACCTCACTCCTATAGATACCAGGAACCACAAAGTCCCACACATAGCTCAAGGTTTGAGGAAGAGGTTCTCTCTAGATTGAAAGTATTTGATGATGTTCAAAGAGATTTTTCAAGGTTAGAAGAGAGAATAGAGAAGTTATCTTCCATAATCACTCTCCAAGAAGAAAAATTGTCTTCAAAACCCATCATGAGTCACCATGAAGCAAGTGGACGTATGCCTTCTTCCCACATTTTCTATAGTCCACCACCCATGCAAGTACATCCCAGTCACTCCTTCCAAGGCTATTCCAAGCCTTACACTCCACCACCTCCCTCACCTTAAATTTCCCAAAACTTCACTTTCCAACCCCAATTCTCTCCCCATCCCCTCAATTCTCTTCTCCACCTCAATTCCAACCCCAAGTGTCACCTCCACCTCCTCCACAGCTACAACATTCTCCCCCTATCCACCATGAGCAAGGTAGTGTTGTGACAATTCTAAGGAGTGGGAAAACTCTTAAGCAGCCCGCAAGTCAAAGAAAGGTTGACAAAGTAAAGAAAAGGCAGCCAAGTGGTGATATTGTGATTGATATTGCTAAAGATGATGTTGTGATACCGCATGTTGAGTTTGGGAATCCATGTGATCCACCACATATCCCTTTTGTAGGCCATACTATCCCTAGTGTTCCGCCTCAAGTTCATGCAAGTACAGCAAAAACTAGTGATCCTCCATTCATTGAAGAACTAGATGAGCCACCGGAATTGAAAAGGAGACAAAAGAACAATGTTGATATTCTTGAGGTGATTCACCAAGTGAAGGTGAACATTCCACTTTTCGATGCTATCAAGAAAATCTCATCATATGCCAAGTTCTTCAAGAACCTATGCACTGTGAAAAGAAGGCCAACGAGAAGGATTCCAAAGCAGGTGAGATTGAATGAACAAGTGAGCTCCATCATACAACATTCACTTCCCATGAAGAGAAAAGACTCAGGAGCCCCACTTATACCTAGTTACATAGGGGGACATCGCATAGACATGACCTTACTTGATTTGGGATCTAGTGTGAATTTGATGCCATACAATGTCTATGTTGAGATGGGCTTACGCAAGTTGAAGCCGGCACATTGCACTCTCCAGTTAGTAGATAGATCCATAAAAGTTCCTAGGAGTAGAGTGGATGATGTCTTGGTGATGATAGACAAAGAGAAATATGTGGTATTCCCAGCAGAGTTCATTGTACTTGATATGGAGCCGGAGGACAGGAAGATCCCCATTATCTTGGGAAGGTCGTTCTTATCTACAGTTGATGCCGACATTCATGTGCACAGTGGCACTATGACAATCTCATTCATGGACATGAAGATAAACATCAACATGTACAAGACCCCAACTTAGTGAGTCTGAGATAGGGATATTGGACATGATCACTTCACAAGTCCAAATGGGCATTTGAGAGAAGGACACCAAGGTTATGAAATTAGTGATGATTGATATGATGAAAGGGATGAGGAACCTAGACTGAGTACAAAGGAGGGATGCATGTTTTGCAAGAATGGACACATGAGAATTCCAAACGGATGAATGAATGAAGAATCACCTAGAAGCCTAGCTGAAGGCAAGAAACTCAGCTCTTGTGGGAGGCTACCCACCTAGGTTTGGGAATTTTTGACCCAACCTTACATTTTTATACTTTTTATTTGTTTTTACATTTTTCTAAGAAAACACACACACACACACTTGTATTTGATACTTTTTGTGTAGTTTTGAGATGTGCAATTGAGAACAGAGTGAAATGAAGAAGAATGGACAAAATTTTGACAAAGAATCAATGGAAAATCAACTTGAGATCAAAGTCTTGATGTTTGGACAAGGTTTACGTGTCATACTACAGTTACGGTGCCCACCACGGCCATGGTGACATGGAACAACCGTGGTGGTGCACTCACTTTCAATAGGGAAATCATCAGAATTCGAGAAAATCAACTAAGTATAGAATCAGGGCGGAACAGCCGTTCAAGGCAGCACGACCATACTACCGGAAGCCACCATGGTAGTGTCGCTCAGCACGGCCGTGCCGCAGCACGATTCCAGCAACTTAAATCAGAATTTTGCAAAATTCCAAGTCACTTGATCATTTCTCCGAAGAATAGAACGGTCGTGTTCCACGCCCTAGCGCCCATGCAGCCTTCCGCCCACCTTCTCCAACCCTCAAATCTTCACCAAATCACCCCCAAATCATTTTGAATCATTCCCCACCATTTCTACTACCTTAATCTCCAGATTCCACCAATTTCCATCCACAAAATCACCATTTTCTCTCCATTCCACCCCAACAGCCCCATTCTTCGGAGAAGTTAGAAATTTGTTGATTTTACCTCCATTTTTTAGCAAGGATGAAGAAATTCTCAAGGAAAGTAGTGGAGAAGACTAGGGGTGTCATCTCCTATCAAAGAAAACTAAAGAACAACAACCCCCAATTGACAGAGGTTGAACTGGATGCATTGGTGGATCCTATCATGGAAAAGACCTCCGCATAGCCACAAAAGGGGACACCGTCATCGAGAGAGAATCATAGCCACCACCGTCTACTTCCCGGCCCACTGTCTCATCTAAGAGACCTTCAGCACCACGACCATCCATTTCTTTGGCAGCACAGTCGCAGCCAGAGCCACAACCACAACCACGTCAGCGGCTCTTGCTTGATGAGGAAGAGGATGTGGAGATGCCAGATACTGAGCAGCATGAGATACCACAAAAAAGCCCTCGTCCACTTCCTGAGGTCACTACCAATAGGGCATAGGAACCTAAGCACCCAAAGTGTTTTACATGCAAAGTGATAGTAACTCGCTATGTGTGCTGAGCAACAATGGAGGCTATGGGCTTCTACGCCTATTTCTAGGGCCTGATGCAGAAGATGGGATTATTTGAGATCTTAACGTTGCAGCAAGAGTTGTATATTGAGCAGACTCGGCAATTCTTTGCTACAGTAGAGAAAGCAACTGATGATGGTGAGAATGCCATTAAAGTGATGATTGGGGACAAGAGGTGGAAGATAACCTCAAAGCTTCTGAATCAGATTTTTGCCCCGAGTGAAGAGATGGTAGCCCTCCTAGACGGAGGAAAGATAGAGAATGACTCCAGTTCCACATATCTGGCAATGTGGAAATACTTCACCGACCAGAGTACTTTTATAGTGTGGAAATCCAAGACAGGTGCTATCCATAATCCATTCCTCCACTATGTTCAGAAGGTGTTAGCAAACACCATCTTTGGCAAGTATGAGAACCAAGGCAGCTGCACAAAGAAGGATTTTTTTGTACTTGGTTGGATGACTAAGGAGAAACATGTGAACCTTGGAGCTTTGTTGATTGAGCATCTAAGGACGATCCCTTCCAAGAGAACAAATCCTTTTGTAATGGGAGGGATGGTGACGTCGATAGCCATTGCCTTAGGACATGACATGACAGGTTACACAAAGGCAGATGGAGGAAAGTTGGTTGACTTGCATTACTTGTCCCACTCTTCTATGATCACAAATGTGGATCAGAAGATCATCTACCAAGTCAACCCACCATACCCAGGAGTCCCCTTGGAGTTGCCCTACCATGCTCCACCCCTCATGGCACAATATGGACCCACTCAGGATTTTCTAGAGAAATTGAGGAGGTATGAGGAGGAGAACCCCAGAGGAGATGGCATCCCTGAGGTGATTTTTGCAGTGGGTCTAGGAGAACCCTCACATGCAGCTGAGTAGAGACAGGTGGTGGAGGACAGAGCAGCACGACGAGTGAGATAGAGAGAGGAGAGGAGAGGGGTGTCAGAGCCACAACATCCCTCAGTGAATGCATATGATAGGGTACCATTCATGCACAGTTGGAGGGCATCCAGGTGACGTAGGATAGGATACTACAGACACAGGAGGGCTTTCAGTGGATATAGGATGTCATGTGGTTGGACCATCAGTGTATGCATTACCAGGTCAACCATCTTTACTAGTTCCAGAATGCCCATGCCCAGCGGAACCCACAGTGGGGTGAAGACTGGTGGAGTTCTTTAGTAGCTTTTTAGGACAGCTATCCGCCTCTACAGTCAGACTACAAAGCATATCAACTTCAAAAATAATGCATAAAACACACAAGCTATCCATATTTCTTTCATGTAGTTCTAGGTAAACCGTTTCATGATGGTGTTAATGAAGGATGACCAGGAGTGATGTTTCACCTTCATCCTTTCAACCTTATGTTTCAAATCACACCAAATGACCCATGTGGCTATGGAAAAGGGCAAAATGACCTAGGTTTGATGTTTCCTAGCTCAATGGGTATAAAGATGGAAGAAAGGGTTGTGGTAAGATTTTGGAGTACTATTACATAGAGCACTCATCTTTTCTTTATTTGAATGCTCTTAAACAAGAGCATCCTTTTATTTTCTTTTTGCATTTTTTTCTTTTCTTTTTCTTTTCCCTTGGAGTAGATAGGGCATATGGTGATGAGAGTGAAGCGGTGATATGTAGATGTGGCCACCCTAAACTTTTGGAGGTGGCCACAACTGATATGTGCACTTTTACATCCTTTCATGAGGTGGAGGGGTAAGAAGATGGTGAGTGAAGAGTCGGGTCAAAGAGGGGTCATTGACATGATTCTCAACATAAGGTATCCTACATGAAAGTTAATCCAACATTTCATCCAACAATGTCACACCACATGAATGAACAGTAGAGATTGGGTCAAAACACACTTTTTAGACAAGATATCTCAAATTTGGGAAACATTGTCCAAAACGGTGCCAAGTTGCCTCCAATCATATCTAAGCCTACATTATTTAACTTACAACAGCAAACAAGCAAATCCTAGCTAAAACATGCAAAAATTACCAAAAATCTACATGACATGCAATGCATGGCAAAAAGAGCATTTTTTTTAAATTACGCAAAAATGACAAGAAAATAAACTACATGGCATGAAAGTATGCAAAGTAGTAAAATCTAAACTAGATTGAAAAACAAGCAAACATGGGAAAAACAACAAAAAAAAGTAAACAACAGGTGAGATACAAAATGAGTGAAAATGGAGCAAGGGCATACCGCCCTACCACCCCAAACTTTTGAATCATGTTGTCCTCAACAGGACACTAAAGTCTAGGATGATAGGGTAGATGATCACTGTGGTGGTGGTGGGGGTGCTCCTCCTTGTTTGTAGTAGGTACCTTCATGATTGGTTTGTGTAAGTAGGAGAGGAGAGAGGTGGAGTGCATGTACTTAGTCACTATCGATCCTATTCAGTAATAATCATTCTTTACATTACATTTGTCCTTTCTTGCTTGTGAAAATTTTGTAGAGAGATTGAGTTGGAGCATACTTGAGCACAAGTATGTTTCAAGTTTGGGGTAGTGATTCAACACACTTTTAGGGTTTCATCTTGTGTCATATTTCTCTTCAATCACATCTATACCTGTTAGATTACATGTTATTTCTCCCAATATGCTTATTTGTGTAAAATGTACTTATGGACATTATTTGCATGTTTTTCAGGCATTTGGAGCACACTTGATGGGAGAGAGAGGAGTGATACTAGGGTTTCTCTACCATTGGAGAGGCCTAAAGTGAAGTCTGATGCTCCCTCAACCTACCCCTAGTGGCCAAAGATCCATTAAAGCAAAGATGTCCAAGAAAATCCAAAGAACAAAGTCAAAGTGCTAATCCAGGACCCAGCACGGCCGTGGTACCACAGAACGGTCGTGCTAGGTCACTTGCAAATCAAAAGAGTCGCCCCCTAGTCTAGCTGAAATCACCACAGTCGGGCCAAACAGAATGTCTGTGGTGAACTGAGCCAGAACGGCCATGTTGCACAGTACGGCCGTGCTGCAGTAGAAGCAGAATGGACATGCTACCCAACACGACCGTTCTCCCATGCTCCCACCACAGTCGTGCTATCCCAGCACGACCGTGCTACCAGCCTTCATTCCACCATCATCAACCTATAATTTTTGTCATTTTCCACCTCGACCATTCCCATCCACCACGGTTGTTCCATAGGCCACCCACCACAGCCGTGCTACATACACACCTAGCAGCTGTTTTTGCACTGATTTTCCTATTCTACCCCCACTTAACCTAGTGCTTCCCCCCACACCTATATATACCTAGGTGGTGGATGGGGCACAAGGTTAGCTACCCTACAACCACTCTAGCCTCCCCATTTTGTCCTCCATCCATTCCCACCTCATTCCTCCTCCATTTCACTATTTCCACCATCAAACCCCACTTTCCTTCCATTTCCACCCTTTTCCACCATACATCCATGCCATTCTCCTACCTTGGAGGAGGGAGATCGAGCTATATCTGCTAGGAGCTGGAGAAGAGGAGTCTTTACCGAGATCATCATGGCTTTTCACTCCTCTACTCATTCTTTCTCCTTTCTTTTTTTATTTTCCATTTCCATGAGTAGCTAGGCCCCTTTTCGTGGGCTGTTTGGGGGAAATTATGCCACTTTGATACCATGTTAGGGGAAAATGGAATGTAAACTTTGTAATTCCATTTGTTGTTGATTATATTCTATTTCTATCTCATTTACCATGAATTTCTTGTTGGTTTGTGTGTGAAATCACCTAGGAATTCAGGCAAATTGCTTATATGTGTGAATTTTGGGATTTGCCTCTAGGTCCAATTCTTGGATCCCTAGGTTGCCTCCCATCTTCCTACATCCTAATCAATCTCCCTAAACCTAAGTGAGAGATCTAAGTAGCTAGATTAGATAATTCTAGTGCAATTAGAATGGAGCCTTCTCAAGGCTAGAATGTGGGGGAATTGGGGTCCAAAGCCCTAATTTCACCTCCCCATTACTACCCTTGGCCCCTAATTTCCCTAGGAATGTCTAATCTAGAAATCTAGACTTGATTAGACTCTAATTGAATTGAACCTAACCCCTAACCCAATTGAGCCTTGTAAGGGTAGTAGGGGGTGTTAGGGACTAGTTCCCCGATACAAAACCTAGCATATCCATGGCCAGTTAGTAGGTTAGTTAATTCATTAGACTCTGACTTGTTGTTTGGTTTGGATAATCTAAATGGAGTCATAATGTTCATATTGCACCCCATAATATAAGTAATAAGTGCATCCCCTAAACAGCCCACACCTTCATTAATTGCTTTAAAACCCTAGTTTTCATCTGATTTAGCTAGTGCTAGTGTAGTTAGATCTTATCTTGCTTAGTTAGCTTCTTGCCCTGTTTTTGCCTTGTTCTTGCTAGTTTATCTCTTTTCTCACTCTTTTGCTTCTCTTTTTCCTACCTTAGTGTAAATTGTCTTTTCATACCTAGCTTAGTCTTTTCCTTCATACTTAGTCTTAATATATTCTAGGGTTAACTTAGAATTCATTCTTGTCTTTAATTGTTTTCTTGCTCACATAGTATAACAATAAAATCACCTTTAAACCCTTAACCATAGTCTACACAGTAGGAACCTAGCCAAACTAACCTAGCTCTAGTGCCTCCTTTTCTCCCTGAGGATCGACCCCTACGCTTGCCATTCACCTATGCTACAATATTACCCCGTGTGCTTGCAGGTGATCTTTTCTATATTGTGATCGACTGTGTTAGGGTTAATATAAATTTTGAAAGATCCACACGTGTGTTCGAGTCCCGTGGAGTGCATCTAGTCACCCCTTGTTGGCTAGTATGTACACCTCTGGCTCGACGCACCAACACTCAAATTGATTGGTTTGATAGATTCGTTTCCTCCACCTTTTTCTTACCATGCATCTGTTTTCTCAAATCATTGTGTCTCATGGATTTTCCCAAATTCGAGCTTTGAAGCAGTTATTTTGCTTACGTGCATGGTGCTCGAATGAAGGGAATGATTCCCATGTGTGCTTTTATGTGCTTACCCCTTCACATTTCTTGTTTTGTTGTGTTTCTTGCTTAGGGGCATAAATGTCTTTTCATTTGTGTTTTCTTTGCTTTGAGAGAGTCAAAGTCGAGCCTTTGACCTGTGACTTGGCTGGCCCTGATTGGGCCAAGTTAACGGGTCGGCCCCACCCTCTTATCCTTTTCTTTCGAGTTTCTTTACCTACATGGATTTTTTAATTTTTTGATAGGTTAGGATTGTGAAATTCATATCTTACTTATCCAAAATTAAGTAAAAATGTGTTTTGAAATCAGAAAAATGTCTTCTTTCTAATAAAAATAGTTTCAACATCAAATTTTCATGTTTTTTCGAAGGATAATTTTTGGAGTATGAATTTAATCCTTAAAAACCATAAAAATTGTAACTTGAACATATTAAGTCCAAAATTAATATTAAAATATGTTTTCTTGATCAGGAGAACCTAATAATCTATTGGTGAGGTTTTCATAGTTGAATCTAAGTTTTGTTAAATAGGTCCAAATTTAGGGTTTCTCATCATTAAGGGGTATTATATGCTCTAATACATGTTAATAAATTGAAATAGGCAAAGTTGAACTTGGGATCATCTAAAAGTGGTGAAAGTTGATAATTGAACTAAATAAGAGAGGTATGTGCATTCTTACACCATAAGTTAGTATATTTGCAAACCTAACCCTAAATTCCCTAATGAGGCACTTTATGAGCCCTATTCTCTCTTTTAATATTCCTTCTATTATATTTGCCTCAAAATTAGTATTTAAAATTTTATTTCTTGGGTCATGTATACCACTACCATGTTTCAAATATTTGATGCTTCTACTTGACATAGTTTCTCTTTAGCATGTTGATTTATTAGACTATTTAGCTAATGTAGTGGTACCTTTATACAACCACCCATTGATAGGGCATGCATTATTTCACCCAGGGGAATGTGTTACTCTCCCTGATATAAAATATTTTGTAGGTAACTAGGAATGTGTTATTCTCCCCTCACTTATTTGGTTGAGATCCGATAGGTGCCTCAACCCTACATAGTTAATGTAGAAAATATTAATCATGCATGCAAATCTTTTACTATTTTCTTACTGTGCCAGACATCTATTTGATTATGCCTCATACACTTGATTTCTTCATCTTATGATGAAATCTTTGACTTTATTTCCATGTTATTTCTTTATATTTTGCCCTTGTTCATTATTTTGATGCATACCTTGTTTTTATCTCTCTTGTTAGGTGCTCTCCAAACCACCCAAGTTTGGAACAAGGTGTTGAATAAGGTCAAGGAAACTAGAACCAAGAGTAGATCCAAGTCTTGCTTCAAGGATGTCTAGGTTTCTACTGCTAGATCCTATTTTTTTTCTTTCTAGCTTTTCTTTTCATGAATTTCATGTTGTGAACTAAGTTCAAAAGTAATGTAATAACTTAGTTTTTCTTTCCGCTGCTACTGTTCATAGTTTTGTATCTATATCATGCTTATTTACTTGGAATATTATACATGCATCCCTCGATCTCTATTTTTTTGTGAAAAGATGGATGTTTTGTATTTCCTCTAAAATTTAGTAAGAAGGTGATCTTACCTCTTTACAGCATGGTATCAGAGCATGTTGGGAAACTACTAGGGCATAAGTTGAAAGCGAGGGTTTCGAGAAAGGATCAGGGTTTGGGGGCTGGCAAGACTTTCCTCCGCATCACTAGTTTAGTTTATGAGGACTCCTAGATCTATACAATACTTGCCTAACCTGAGCTGATACTGACTATCTGAAATATCCTTCCAAGAGGCAATAGTAGCCTTAGATATTTTGCTATCTACTATGGGAAACCTTATGTTATACCTTTGTCTTTTAGAAGGGGTGGCTTTTTTGGGGGGACATGAACAACTCATCCAAGGGTGCCTCTTCTAGAAACACCGACAATTGGGACACCCCAGTGACTCCCCAAAACACTGGGGCAACCCCTACTCCTCCTATAGGAACGCCTCTTTTAACCCTTGAGCAAGAGATGACCATGTTGCACTGGTTTTCTCTCGAATACTTTGGTGGGAGAACTCTTCAATGTTGCAACTGCACCAAGAAAGCCTAAGGAGTTCACTCTGACGAAGTTTGTCAAGATGCACCCACTATACTTCAAGGGCGGGAGTGAGCTAAACATGGTGGATAAGGCTAATGATTGGGTGTTGGACTTGGAGCGTACTTTTGCGAGCAGGGAATTTCCTCCTCATCAGAAGGTTCACTTTGTAACGTATGTGTTGGATGGGCTAGCATGGGTTTGGTGGACGGTAATGGCTTGTACCTATGACACTTCGAACATGACTTGGGAGCAATTCCTCAAGCTGTTCTGTAATAAGTACATCTATCCCGCCTATCTAAAGAGGAAGGAAGTAGAATTCTATAGCCTACAACAAGGGAACATGAGCATTTTGTATTATGTTCAGTGCTTCCTGCTTTTGGAGTGTTATGCAGTTGATCTTAGATATGAGTGAAGGTGAACCCTAATCCAAGAAGGGCTTAGCTACAGTGTTGGTTAAAACTTTGTTCCCTAGGTACCTCTGACTTTTCAAAAAATGGTGGAAAACGAGCTGGTGATAGATTCCTATCCTAGATTCCAGTCTTTTGGGCATAACAACAACAACAAGAGGAAGAACTCATGCAGTAATCAAGGTTGTGATAAGTGCAATTGTTGTTCCCGTTCTCACCTACCTAGAAGGTGCCTAGTGGGTAATGCCCAACCCTGTAGATATGATCGACCTGCACCTATCTTCCACGAGTGTGGACAAGATGGACACATCCAACCTAACTATCCTAAGATTTAGCATGGACAAGCCCCAGCTCAACAGCCTGCTCAACAGCTGCAAAAGGAAAAAAATCTACCTCCAAGAAACAACAACAACTAGAACTGGTAAGGCTGTCAACCACCTATGGAAAGGAAGAATGGTAGTGTTTGCTCTAAATGCTGAAGAAGATGGAGAAGATAATGAAGTCATAGAAGGACTTTACATCTTTATATGCATCCAATTAATGCATTTTTTATTTTGGCTCGTTAAATACCTTCATATCAACTCATCTTGATTTGATTTTAGAGATAGAATCAAAATATGTGGATCATGTGTTAGATGTTAAAACTCCTAGTGGTATAACTACTCTTCTTATCTCAAACCCCGACCTTAGACCTTTGTATCTCTGGGAAGATATTTCCTTCAGATTTCATCCTACTTGACAGGACTGCTTTTGATGTTATCCTAGGGATGGATTGGTTGAAGAGTTATAAGGCAGTTTTATTCTATGAAGAATTGAAGGTTAGTTTGTTACATCTTGAGGAAGGAAGGATGTTTATCCATGGTAGGAAGTGAGAAGATTTGCAGTTTATCATCTCTGCCATCAAAGACGAAAAGCTTCTCTCACAAGGGTGTAGAGCATATTTAGCCTCTATCATTCTTGATTCCACACCTCCTACTTTAGATCATATACATGTAGTGAAGGACTTTCTTGATGTCTTTCCTGAGGAGTTTCTCGAGTTTCCTCCAACTCGTGAGGTGAAGTTTCCATTGAGCCTGTGCCTAGAACTTTTCCTATCTTGAAGCCGCCTTATCACTTGGCACCTGTTGAACTTGTCGAGCTTGAGAAGCAGCTCTAGGATCTTCTCGACATAGGTTTTGTGTGCCCTAGTATTTCACCTTGGGGAGCCCCTATCTTTTTCATGAAGAAGAAGGATGGTTCGTTGCGTATGTGCATGGATTATCGTATGCTTAACCAAGTGATGATACATAATCATTATCCCTTACCATGTATCAATGTTTTGTTCGATCAAATGAAGCCAGCCAATGTGTTATCAAAGATGGATCTACTAAGTGGCTATTATTAGATGGTGTAAAGGATGAAGATGTCATGAAGATGACTTTTAGAACACGATATGGGCATTATGAGTTCTTGGTCATGCCTCGGCTTGACTAATGCCCCTGCTACTTTCAAGGACTTGATGAATCGAGTTTTCCATCCTTATCTTGATCATTTTGTGATGGTGTTCATTAACAATGTCTTGGTCTACTCTAAGTATGAAAAATAACATCATGAACATCTACAGATCATTCTAAACACACTAAGAGAAAATCAACTTTATGCTAAATTCTCGAAGTGTGATTTCTGGATAAACGAAGTAATGTTTCTGGGTCATGTGATTTTTGTCGAACATATAGTTGTTGATCCCATGAAGATAGAAGTTGTGACCAAGTGGAAACCTTTGAAGACTCCATTTGAGACACGTATTTTCTTCAGTTTAACAAGTTACTATTGGAGGTTTATCAAGAGTTTCTCTAAGTTAGGTCTCCCTCTGACAAAATTGACACGAGAAGAAGTCAAGTTTGAGTGGACACCGGAATGTGAGGACAATTTCTAAAACCTAAAGGGATGTTTGACATCTTCTCCTATTCTTCCATTACCTGTTGAAGGCAAACCCTATATCATTTTCATTTATGCTTCTAGGAAAGGATTATGGTGTGTTTTGATGCAAGAAGATCAAGTGATTGCTTATGCTTCATGCCAATTCAAACCTAATGAAGAGAACTAGCCTACACATGATTTGGAGCTCGCTACTATCGTGCATGCTTTAAAGATCTAGTGACATTATCTCTATGAAAATAAGTTTGAAGTCTTCTTAGATCATAAAATTTTGAAGTATATTTTGACATAGAAGGATCTAAATCTGAGACATTGAAGATGGATGGAATATCTTAAGACTAAAACTTTACCATCACTTATCAACATGGTAAGAGAACGTGGTTGTTGATGCTTTGATCGGAAGAAAGATACAGTCTGTGTTGCAATGAATCTAGAGTATCTTTCCTATTGGCAACTGCAGCCTGTTGATGATGAAGATGCTGAAAAGTTGTGTGTTCACATGGCTAGGTTATCCATTACACCATGTTGGAACTCAGAAGTGATTTCTTCCCATCTAGAAATTCATGAGCTTGATGAGATGAAGATCTTGGCTGAGAAACCACAATCTGACTTTTTAGTTGGAGTTGATGGTGTTGTCCGCTTCTGACATAGGTTGTGGATACCTGAAGTTGGTGATATACGACAGAAAGTTTTGAGTGAAGCCCGTGGGTCTAAGTACACTATACACCCCGATACGACCAAGATGTACAAGGACCTACAATTAAGTTTCAGGTGAAAGAATATGAAGACAAATATCGCTCTATTTGTTGCAAAGTGTTTGACCTGTCAGCAAGTCAAGATAGAGCATCAACGACCTGGTGGTCTTTTTCACCAGCTTGAGATTCCTGAGTAGAAATGGGAGACGATTACTATGGATTTTTTCACCGGTTTCCCTAAGACCAGGAAAGGTTGTGATGCAGTGTGGGTAGTGATTGATTGACTTACTAAGTTTGCCCACTTTTTCCCTTTAAAATCCACTTACAAGATTGATGAGATGGCTCAGTTATATGTGGATTGGATCGTTCATCTACATGGTGTACCTAAAGTGATAGTATCTTATCATGACCCAAAATTTACCTCTTGTTTATGGAGTCAGATTCAGGAAGAAATGGGAACTGACTTACGTTTTAGTACATCTTATCATCCACAAACAGATGGTCAATCAGAGAGAACAATGCAAATTCTGGAATATTTGCTTTGTTCTTGTGTTATGGACTGGGGAGGTGCATGGGATAAGTATCTTCCATTGGCTGAGTTTGCTTACAACATAAGCTACCAAGCTAGTATTGGGATGCCACCTTATGATTATTTATATGGAAGACCTTGTGGTTCTACCTTACACTAGATGATTTGGGATAATGTACTCTAGTGAAGACTGATGACATGTAGATGATGATTGAGAAGGTTCAATTGATTAAGAAATGTAGGAAGGTTGCATAAGATCTACAGAAGATATATGTAGACAAGAAGAGGTCGATGTCAGTTTCTTAGTGGGTGACTATGCGTTCCTAGAGATCAAGCCTATATGTTCTATTACATGATATAAAGTTAAAGGTAACCGTCATCCCCTCTATGTTGGACCATTTGAGATCTTGTATAAGGTTAGAGATTTTGCATACAATTTAGCTCTTCTTCCTGCCTATGATAAGATTCATAATGTGTTTCATGATTCTATGCTAAGGAAGTATGTGAAAGGCCCTTCTCATGTACTCATGATAGAAACTTTGGAGATTAAGGAAAATCTAACCTACAAGGAGTTACATGTGAGGATTCTCGACTCCCTAGTTAAGTAGTTCAAGAACAAGGAGATTGAGATGGTGAAAATCTTATGGCAGTATAATGCTTTGGAAGAAACCAGTTGGGAGCTTAGACATGAGATGTTGCGTACTCACCCTTCTCTTTTTGTTGGAGATTTCAGGGATGAAATCCTTTTTAATGAGTGGAGTGTTGTAATGAATTGAAATCAATGTATAATCTTAATCTATCTGTTTTCCCCAAGTTTCCCTTTCATTTATGTCCTTGATGTTGAATCAGTGAAATTTATAGAGGTTTGGTGTACATCTGTTCATTATTTATGCCAATATAGGGTTTATGCACAAATACCTCAATGAAAGTTTATATAAGGGATCAAAAATGCAAAATATCCACTTAAGTGGGATAATGGTAAATAAATTCTTCCTATAAGTTTCTATGGCCTTTTCAAATAAGAAAAAGAAAAAGGAAATCCTAAATCATGAAAATGTGACATTAAATGGATTAATTTGATATAGAAGGGAAATGTGACTAACTAGCCTAAAAATCATAAAAGGGATACTCAAAAGATAATTCCAAGCCAAAATTCATTTCCTTTGAGTTAAAGTTCACTTGAGTGGCAAGTTTCACAAATTTTGGGAAATTAGTAAATATATTTGCATTAATTAAAATTGGAAAATAGGAGTTATCCCAAACATAAAACAATTCTATTAAGGACTCCAAAAGTAGCAATTTGATGCCAAATTCGTGATCTACCTATTAAAATAGGCCTGTGGGTAACTTTTCATCCAATTTGGAAAATATTTTATGAAAAGGTTAAGTTAGGAGAGAGAGTGTGTGTAGAATATTCAAAATATTAAATAAATGTATGAACAACTTCAACATATGAAACCAATCTTAAATTCATATCCAACACACTTAATGTGACGTGTGGGTGAAGTTTCATCAAATTTGGAAAATCCTAGAGTCATTAATACATGAGGAAAGAGATAATGAGATTTGCTAATTTAATGAATCCAAAGTCTTCAAAAGGGAAATATAACTGCATATTCAAATTTTACGTACTCAGATTAGCTTAGATGTCAAATTTCAATTAATTTGGGATTTGTTTGCACCCTCAAATGAAGAGAGAGAGACAAGAGAAATTAATGCATCCACACTATAGTCCAAATCAACTTACGATTTCATTTAATCTGTCAAATAAATTATATTCAATTTTATTTACATGGCTTGACCTGGACCATTGGATCCATGATCCTACGGCCCTCAGTCATCGTCCGGTTCACATTTTATTGGAAAAGTAGAATTGAGTCACACAAAATTTTCAAATTGAGATTTTTCGATCTATACTCAACCTTTTCTTGAGATTTTTTCTTTTGTGCTTTCCTTTTTAGATTTCTCACCTAATGGTCCATAAATTTTTCCAAATTATCAAGGATTTGTTAAACACCCAAATTTTCTTCTATGGTTCTCGGATTTCTACTACCCATAACCCTATAGAACACCCCCACCTATAAATAGGGGTACATACTTCTTTGTCGGCTCATGTGCAATAATTTCCCGGACTCAACTTGATCAGATCCCTCTCTCACATTCATCACCATCCAACTCTCTAATCTGACCTTATGGCGCTGACTTAGGGTTTGGGATTGCATCAACACTCGAATTGATGGGTTCGGTAGGTTCGTTTCCTCCTCTTTCTTTCCATGCATCTATTTTCTCGAATCATAGTGTCTCATGGATTTACCTAAATTCGATCCTTTAAGCAGCTTTTCGACTTGCATACATGGTGCTTGAACAAAGGGGATGAATCGTTGTGTGATCTTACGTGCTTACTCCTTCTCATTTCTTCTTTGGTTGTATTTTTCGCTTAACAACATAAACATATTTTCACCCGTGTTTTCTTTGCTTTGAGAGAGTCAAATTCGATCCTTTGACATGTGACTTGTCCGGCCCTGATTGGGCCAAGTCAGTGGTTCGGTCCCACCATCTTATCCTTTTCTCATGAGTTTCTTCACCCCCATGGATTTTTCTGATTTTCTAATTGGTCAGGATTGTAAAATTCATATCTTCTAATCCACTTATCGAAAAATTAAGTAATTTGTTTTGAAATATAAATAGTTTAGCAATTGATTTGTATGTTTTCTCAAAGGATATTTTTTGGAGTATGAATTTTATTCTTAAAAACCATAAAAATTGTAACTTTAAGATATTAAGTCCAAAATTAACATAAAAATATGTTTTCTTGATCAGGAGAATTGAATAAATCGATTGGTGAGGTTTATAGATTCAAAATCCAAGTTTTGTTAAAAAGGTCCAAAATTAAGGTTTCTCATCATTAAGGTGCATTATACACTCTAATACATTTTAATAAATTGAAACAGGCAAAGTTGAACTTGGGATCATCTAAAAGTGGTGAAAGTTGATAATTGAACTCAATAAGATAGGTATGTGCATGATTACACCCTAGGTTGGGATATTTACAAACCTAACCCTAAATTCCCTAATGAGGCACTTTATGAACCCTATTCTCTCTTTTAATATTCCTTTTGCTATATTTGCCTCAAAATCAGTATTTGAAGTTTTATTTCTTGGGTATGCTACCCCACTGCCATGTTTCAAATATTTGATGCTTCTACTTGCCATAGTTTCTCTTTAGCATGTTCATTATATTAGACTACTTAGCTAATGTGGTGGTACTTTTGTACAACCACCCATAGATAGGGAATGTATTATTTTTCCCAGGGGAATGTGTTACTCTCCCGAATATAAAATATTTTGTACGTGACTGGGAATGTGTTGTTCTCCCCTCACTTATTTGGTTGAGGTTCGGTAGGTGTCTCAACCCTACTTAGGTAACGTAGTCAATATTAATCATGCATGCAAATCTTTTACTATTTTATTGTTACGGCAAGCATCAATTTGATTATGCATCATACTCTTGATCTATTAATCTTATGATGAAATCTTAGCCTTTATTTCCATGTTATTTCTTTATCTTTTATCCTTGTTCATTATTTTGACACAAACCTTGTTTTTCTCTCTCTTGTTGGGTGCTCTCCCAACTACCCAAGTTTGGAACAAGGTGTTGAACAAGGTCAAGGAAACCATAATTAGGAGTAGACCCAAGTCTTGATTCAAGGATGTCTAGGTTGCTACTGCTAGATCCTATTAGTTTTCTTTATAGTTTTTATTTTCATGAAAACTCATGTTGTGAAATGAGTTCAAAATAAATGTAATAACTTAGTTTTTCTTTCCGCTGCTACTATTGACAGTTTTGTATCTAAATCATGCTTATTGACTTGGAATATTATACATGCATCCCCCAATCTCTATTATTTTTTTGAAAAGATGGATTTTTTGTATTTCCTTTAAATTGTAGTAAGAAGGTTATCTCGCCTCATTACACATGTCCTACTATTTCAATTGTTATTTTCATTTGATATCATCTTATTACTTGGGTATGAGGCCCCTGTTGGGGAATAGGGATGGTAGAGATGGCAGAGGAAATAAAACTTTTATCCCTATTCCTTGCTAGAAGATTGTGTCAACAATGATGTATTAAGGAAAGAAGATAGAAAGAGCTATACCTAGTCCTGGAGCAAGTCCATCGATTACTTTTGCTTGGTGATGTGTACTCTTCACAAGATGCACATGGACAACTATCAGCCACATGCTCCTTGTGCAACACAACAGATGGTAGTGGTTGCTGCCCTCTTAGTGTGGAAGCAATGGCCTCCACGCCTCTACGTAGTCCACACAGACTACCAAGAACTCCACATTGCCTACTAGAGCCAACATGAAGGAGTTGTCCCTTCAAACATCAATGTGCTAGTGTTGACTTGCTCTCTCTTGTTGTCTCTCCCTTGTCATTTCTCCCTTTTATGGATAAGAATATCTCAGATCTCTAGTTACTAGAACTATGAGAGGAGAACAATTGTCAGAGCTTATTGTTGTGTCTCCTAAAAGCCTTGATATTCCTCTATTTATAGGAGGGCCAGTGTCAGGGTTTCCAGATCAACTAGGAGTCGAAGAGAATGATTTTTATGAATTTTTGGGTGCTGCAAATCATGAACCAGACACTTCACATTTGAAATAGTCAGTTTGTATGTGAATCACTCGGTTCAACACTTGAATTGGTCAATTCACTTATGAAATGGTAACACTTGAATGGCTTTCCACATGACAACTAATGTACAACATGACGTCAACATCAATCCTTGATCCAGTCATATTGATCGCTCAACTGGTTATTTCACATATGAAACGATCAATTCAAATTTTGAATCCATCAGTTCATTTCTGAACCTAGTGATTCATATTATGAACCAGACGGGTCAAATTCTAGCTGAGCCAATGTGCAATCAATGTTGTTTAAATTGAATACCTAAACACTTTTGTAATCAAGTTAAGACATATCCATGCATACACTTCTTTTCAAGGTGCATACTATGTGTGTGACCCTATAGGTCCCAAATTACATGGTAGTGCTTGTCCACAACCGATTTATGACATCACAAGCAAGGAGTAGTCTCTAGCAACACATCATTGCTATCCAAGTAATTGGAAAGTTGGAGAACAACTTCAACCTAAAATCCATGATTAGTGTTACTTAAATCATATAGTTCCCTTGTCTCTGATCTTCATATTGAACTCGAGGCATAGAATTTTCATCCTCTTAATGTTCAATCCATGTTCCTTGAACTAGAGCAGACTGTATGAGATGCATATGAGTTCACATATTACATATTAAGTCACATGAGTATGGCCGTACATTTCTCAGTCTCTCTTATCAAGTGGCCATGATATCAATCTCCTGTAGGAGGGACAAATCCCATCTACATCACTCACACTCAATCCCCATGTATCACAACATACTCGAGCACTATCTTTATAGAAACCCTTATATAAGGCCGTGTTGGATGATGTCAAAATACATTGAATGACATGTGATGAGTGTAGTGACTTCAGGTCTAAGAACCAAAGTGACCACTATCACTATGAGAGCTGATTTTGACTACCATTCCATGGTCTCCATGTATCACTCTCAAGGTGAGTCTTATTGGGAAATATGGGATTAGATATGCAGCGGAAACAAAAACAAATTCTATCCATATTCCCCATAACTGCAAGATCGCATCAATCTAGTCTTATGTATTGTTGTCCTATGATATGCACTATAATAACTAACTAGGGAAATAACAAGAACGGATAACCTTGAGTATACATATGCTCCCATGTTCCAATCCTCATCCCAAACCAAATGACATTAAGTCAAAACATTCTTAGGATATTATGAAATTTATTCATTATCTTAATATTGAAACAAACATAATAATTGGAATTTCCTTTTATTAATAATGAAATCATATAAAATGTATCCTTATTACAATAATAAAATGAAAAATGTTAGGGCATATAGGCAACAGTCTCCCATTGGAACTAGAGTCGATCACTAATGAATCAAATTCCATGTGATCTAGCATGACCATCATGCTTTTGTTGTGAAACTGCTTTTGTCAAGGAATAAAAAATATTGCTTTCAATTGGTACCCTCCTTTTGAATTGATCTCTTGTATGAGAGGATGTCATTATAGTATGTTCTTGGAAAAATGATGTGGTCTAGGTTCCTTAGCATGTACAATGCGTCCATTTTTGTCATAGTAAATTTCTACTACATCTTTGAACCACCAAAAGTTCACTAATGATCTTCTTGATCCATACACCTTACTTTTCTACATTGGATGTAGAAAAATATCTGAATTATATTTTAGGATTGGCCATTATCGCTTGTCTTGAACTCTTCTAGCTTACAACTCTACCATTTCAAAAAAAAAACACAAATCCTAATTGCAACCAATGATCGTAATTGTCAGTTTGGAAGCTTTCAATAGTGCAACCCTTTACAATTTTCTCTTCTTGACTCAGTCGAGTGAGTCCAAAGAATTAAGTGGGATAACAAAATTTATGACCCTAATAGACATTCTCAAATACTGAAATACTCACTCACAAGCGCACAAGTTCATATTATAGCATAGAAGGTGGCAAGTTAGGGATCAAACCCAAGGTAGAGAGGGGGACTAGAGCTTAGTTTTTTTGTCTAGGATCCTAATGAGGAGTCTATGGTTGAATGGTCTGGCTTTGGTTTTGGTTGTTACACTACGTTGGTAAAGCAAGCAATTAAGAAAATGCAAGAGAAAAACATACTTTAACCCTAGACAAGTTAGGTCTAATTAACAAAGAAAGTGAGTCTAAGAAATGAATAACACTAGAGAAAGCAAGAGCAGGTTAACTCTAACCATAAACTAACAAATTAATCCTACTTCTCAAACTAGAGATGTCAATTAGCTAATTAGGCTAAAAACTAGACTAGACTAACAATTCAAGAAAAAGAATAAACTAGCTATAAACTAACTAAAGCAAGTACAAGCATCCACAAAAGTACACTAATTACACTAGAAAGGTTTAGCTACCACAAACAAAGAAAGCAACTAATTAAGCAAGTAAAGAGGCTAAGTAGCAAGTGCTAACTAAGCAAGAGGGAAATTAGGGTATTTGATCAACTAATGTGGGTGTGGACTATTTTGGGAGTAATGTGACTATCACCTAGGCTGAGTTTCATGACATATAAATATTAATCATTCATTTAGACCAAACCAAACAATCAAGTTATATGCATGATAATTTCCTTAAACTATTAATTGGTCATGGATGGAATAGAGTGTGTATAGGGGAATTGGACCCTATCATCTTCTATATGACCTTATAGGTCTCATTTGATTAGGGTTTATGTGGAATTCAGCTAGTACATAACAAGTCTAAGTTTCTAGAATAGAAACTCTTAGGGAAATTGGGGGCCAAGGGTAATAATGAATGATGGTTTTGCACCTTATGTTACCTACCATCTATCCTTTAGGTAGCTCCAAGCCAGCTATACTACAAACTTCTAAACTAGCTAGTTATATATCTCACCTAGGTGTAGGATAATAGATTAATATGTAGGAAGATGGGTAGCTACCTAGGGATCCACTAGTTGGACCTAGGATCAAGTCCCCAAATAGCTACATATAAGAAATTTCCCCTAGAACATAGATGATTTCAAGAATAAATCCAATGTAATCCTTGTGAAATGAGATTGAAGTAGAAGATAATCATTATAAAACGAGATTATAAAGTTTGCATACCACTTACCCCAACATGGTATCAAAGTTAGATTTCTAACCACAAATAACTCACCTAAAGGGCTTATCAACTCATAACAAAATAAATGGAGAAAGAAGAAGAAGTATAGGAGTATATGGCCATGAATCCTTGATGATAGACTCCTCGTTTACCTATAGCTAGGTAAGAATGCCCGTGTTGCACCTTGGTATGTGGATGTCATGGAAAGATGGATGGAAGTATTCAAAACCCTAAAAGTTTACGATTCTAAGGTGGAAGATGATGGAAATGAAGTGGGAGTAGGTATAATGAGTAGGAGAGGAGTAGATGGAACCTTCAATGTTTGGAGTGGCTAATCTCTAGCTCCATGTCATCACAAATGGTTATATAGTGGCTTGGGGAACCTAGGTTTAAGTGGGGATAAATGGGTAAGATGATATCTAGGAAGTAGTAGGGTTTGGGTGACATCATGGCCATTCTAGGTAAAACAATTGTGGTGGTGGAGTGGTGAGGAATGGTCATGCTAGGAGTGAACATGCATGCTAGAAATGAGAAAATGTCAAGTTGATTTTGGGTTTTTCAAGGTTGGTAGCACAATCATGATGGGAAGGATGATCATGGTGGTTGTGAGGTAGTACAACAATTTTGGGTAGCACATTCATGGTGGTGAGGTTGGAGTGCAGTCGTTCTTCTCACCATAGTCCTTATAACTTCTTGGAAGAATGACCATTTTGGCAAGCACATACGTGTTGGGGTCTTCGGGGCACATTTTTTCTGGCCAGCATGTCCATGGTGATGGACATGTCCTGAGTCGCTTCTTCATTGATCGTCACTGTGATTTTTATCATTTGTAGCATGACCTTTCCCTGGAACGACGGTCGTGCTGGGGCTTCTTCCTTGTATTTTGGTGGTCAAATTCACCATCCATGGAGTTTTTTTATTTAAGTCAACACTTAGTCACTAAGGGTGCATTGGGGAAGCTCTTGAATCTCTTTAGGCTCCTATAATGGTAGGGGGAACTCTCATATCATCCTCCTTCACTCCCATCCATAAAAAGCATGGTCAAGGTACATGCAAAACATGCAAAGAACCTCCATAAGTGCATTTGATAGTAATAAATTTATTGAGGAAAGTAATATGCATCCTAACATGTTTAGATGTGATTAGAGATTAAAATGACACATGATGAATCCATAAATGAGGGTTGCATCACTATCCCAAACTTAAAACATACTTTTTCTCAGCTATGCTTCAACTCAATCTCTCATCAACTTTTTCAACCAACAAGAAATGACAAATGTATTGAAATACATGTATATTGACTAGATGAGCTCAATGATGACTAAATACATGTATATCACCTCTTTCCTCTCCTCTTCCACAAGTCAACTGTGATAAAAGCACTAAGCCTACAAAATTCAAATATAGGTAGTGAAATACATAATCAATCATGATTCTTGTTTAGCTCTGGTTAAACCATTTCATGATGGTGATGATCAAAGATGTATAGGAGTGTTGTTTTACCTTCATTCATTCAATATCACATCTCAAACCACTCAAGGTAACCCACATGTCTATGTAAAGGGTGAAATGATCTAGTGTGATGTTTCTAGCTCAATGGATATGCAAATGAAAAAAGGGGGTTGCAGTAAGATATTAGAGTGATATTACATAGGAGCCCTCTTTTTTTCTTTATTTATATGCTACTACATAGGACCATCTTTTTGAATTTTTTTCTTTGTCTTTGTCATTGGTGTAGTTAGGACATATGGTGGTAATAGTAAATCACATGCGATATAGATATGGCCACCCCAAACTTTTGGAGGATGGCCAAGGATAATGTGTGCACTTTGGCATCCTTTCATGGGGTAGAGAGGTAAAACATGGTGATGGTAATGAGTCAAAAGAGGAGTCAATATTGTGAGTTTCAGCATGAGATCTCCTGTATGAAGATTACTCCAATATACTTTGTCAATTAACATGACACCACATTAATGAAATATACAAAAACCACATTTATATTATGAGATCTGAGAAACCCCAAGCATTTGTGGTTTTCTTAGATCACAATTCGACCCAACATTTCACAAGCATGAAAAATGTGATTCACATGTAGAAAGTAAAAAATTGAGACCATTTAGCAATAGGGCATGAGAACAACACAGACATTTCTTAAAGGTCAAAATTTTCAATTCAAAATGTAGAGATTGGGTTAAAACATATTTTTAGGGAAGCAATTTTTAGGTTTGGAAAAAATTTGCCAAAATGGTGCCAAATTGCCCTAAATCACATCTAAGCCTACACTAGAAGGCAATAAATGCAAATAAGTAAATACTAATTAAAACATGCAATAAATTACAAAAATCTACATGAAATTCAATGCATGACATGGAATGGCAAAAAGAGAAACAAATTTGAAAGATTACACACAAATGCAATAAAGTAAAATATATGCATGCGTGTATGCAAAGCAAGTAGAAATATTATCTAGATTGGTGTTGCAATAATCAATCACAAAATAGGCGGAATATGTATAAATGTTAGTCAGAATGTTTTATCATTTTGGGTAAAATTTTAAAATAAGAACATAGAGGAATGAGGTAAATCAAGGGCTTACTGCCTTATCACCCCAAACTATTATACCATGTTGACCTCGGCATGATATAGAAGTTTACAATAGTAGGGTAATGATCATGGAGTTGTAGTGGATAGTTATTAAAAAGGGAGAGATAAACAAGGATTCTAGTGCACAAGGCATATCTAGCACAATTGTTCTGTGCATAATGCCCATTTTGGCCAACTGCCACCACGACCATGTTGCATGGAACAGCCGTGTTGGTTATTTTCATATATATTTTCCACTCATCTAAATTTTTTTATCATTCTTGATCTTCTCCTTAACTAGCTCATACATGCATCGTTATTCCATCAATGTATATGTTCTAACATGATTGACATATATAAAAACCATCATGTATAGTGTTAGTGTGTTTCTCAGAAGTGTAGAAACAAAAGTATAATAAGAAATGGGTTTTGAGAGAAAGAATCTCAAACTAAGGTAGGTTTCCTCCCACCAGCACTAATTATATTTCCTTTAGCTGGACTTTGTAGTTCCTTTAATCAATCAACCATTAGGAAACCTTGTGGGTCCATTTTTGAAGTAGATGGCTCTCTCATTTGCATTCAATTGTTGTTCATCATTCCACTTATCATATAAGTTATGAAGAGGTGTTCCATTTGGGTCCCCATCTTTTGAGTAATCAATTGGACATTTAAAGTGATAATCCTCAACATTCTAATATCATTCTTTTGGGTGGGGTTGTTGAACATCTTGATCTTTGTCTTCATTCCATAAAAGAGACTATCATCGTTCCACTACACACATGTATTTCAAATTCGATTGTACACAAGAATGGTCTTCCCAAAGTGATAGGAATCATTCTATCCTCAAATTCCATGTCAAGTACAATAATTGTTTGTTGGGAACATCACTGCCTTTATTTGTAAATCATCACTAAGGCATCATCCACCATTCCTCTAGGCACTTCGATTGAACGATCAGCCAATTGGAGAGTGTAGTTCTCTGATGTCATCTTGCCTAACCCTAGATCCACATATTGCATCATATTCACACTAGATTCCAAAATAATGAGGGATTGGTGTATGTAATGTCCCCCTGTGTATCTAGGTATCAGTGGGCTCCTGGGTCTTTCCTCTTTACGGGAAGTGCATGCTGCAGAATAGAGATTACTTAGTCTGTTAATTTGATTTTCTTAGGCATCCTCCGTATAGACATTCTTTTTAAGGTTCACATATCTTTGAGATATTTTGCATAATGTGGAATATTCTTGATAGCATCCAATAAAGAGATACTCACTTTTAGTTGTCAAAATATCTTTAGGATGTCAAGATTATGTTTTTGCCTCATATTTGATGATAGGGGCTCATCCAATTCTTCTAGGAGTGGGGGTCACTTGCACTTGATTTATATGGTTCAACATGATTATCTTAAGACATGACTCGAGGGGTTCCTAGAATCATGGGTGGAATACTTGGTAGTGTAAAACATTCAAATGGGATATAGGGTAGAACATGAGGTATGGCAAAATCAACATGAGTTATCATGGGATAATCTTCAACTATCTCATTCATTAAATCATCAATTGCTTTCGTTGTACTCATTTCATCAACGTGCACATGGTTCACATGATCATTGTCCATTAATTTGTGGGCTTCTCAATAACTCTTCTAGTTATTGGAACTGTCATAGCATTAACTTTCTCATGGTGAAGAGGGGGACTTGTGTTTACTGTGGAGGAGGTGGAGGTGGCCCTTGGTGTTGGAAATGAGGTGGGGAAGAGTGTTGATGGTGATAAGTATTTAGTAGGGTGGTTGTGGTGATAGAGGTTTCTAAGGTTTAGGTGGGCCTTAAAATTTATGTATGGGCTGCACTTGCATTGAGGGTGGACTATAGGAGTTTTGAGAAACACCCATTAGTCCACTTGAATCATTAGAGTTCACCATGGGCTTGGAAGGAAGTTTCCATTTCGCTTGGTGGGAAAGTATTGAGGAGAGTTTCTCCACTCTTTGATCAAGTTTTTCCATATTCTTTTGAATCTCATTAAAGTCTTTCAACCTAGATATGACTTCATCTTCAAATTTTGAACTATACCTTTGACTTTGTTGTTCCCAGTTACTATTAGAATGAAGTGCATTCACTTATTCACCAAAGGACTCAATAGATTTAATCGAGTTACTAGGAGCACTCCACACTTGATTTTTCATAAAGTTTGCCATTTCAAGGAGTATATTCATAATTTGTGGGCTTGAATCATTAGGATTTGAAGGTGTCATACCCATGGCATGGTCACAATCATTAACAATGCTAGAAGACGGGCACCTTGAATTTTCTGCCAATTGCTCAAATAAAGTCCATGTCTCCTATGGGGTTTAGGCATGAAATCACCTCTACAACAATAATCCATTGAAGCTTGTTTCATTTGAGAGAATCTGGAGTAAATGGATTGAACAAGCTGACACAAAGGAATTTCATGGTGTGGACACTCTCTTAACATGTTTTGGAATCTTTTTCAAGTATCATGAAACCTCTCATTATCTTTTTGGATGAAATTTACTATATCACCACATTTTTCTCAACCTTGAAATAGAATATAATTTCTTCAAGAAGGTGTTCTTCATATATTCCCAACTCATGATTTAAATTTTTGAACCATATCAATCTTTGGCCTAGTCATTCAGGGAGAATGGGAAGAAATTAAGCTGAATGGAGTCATAAGTGGTTGTAGGCATTTTAAAGGTGGTGCATGCCTTTAGGAAAGATTCCACATGTTTATATGGGTTCTCATTTTAAGCCTATAAAAATTTAGAAGAATCCCAAGAAGATCGGGTGGAATGAAGAAATGCTTCCCAAGAAGCTCTATTTGCAATTGGCAAATTGTAGTTCCTAGGCATAAAATAGTCACAAGTTTCTTGTGCATGGATGAAGGAGGATTCTCATGTGGATCTTGGTCTCCCATTTGCCTTCTAAGGATTGAGTCTCACTTACACAAGACATGACCAAGCAAAAGGAGACAAAATACCAAACTCATTTGCAAAAAGTAACTCAAAGAATAATGAATAGAAACGATGAGGGTAGTAGGAAAAGTCAAAGGTAAACAAACCAGCCAGGATGAGTGCATATCTCCCTATGATTGAAACCAAAAGTTTGATTCACTCACGCGGGTATGCACAAACAAGCGGGCTAGCAAAATTTGTAACCCTAATAGACACACTCAAATACTTAAACATTTACTTGCAAGTGCACATGTTCGTATCATAACATAGAAGGTTGCAAGTTAGGGGTCAATCCATACGTAGAGGGGGGCACTAGATCTTCGTTTGTTTTGGGCTAGGTTTCTAATTTGGAGTCTAGGGTTCAAGGGTTAAACTTCGGTTTTGGAGTTATACTAAGTGGTCAAGCAAGAAATTTAGGGAAGGCAATAATAAAACCTACTTTAACCCTAGACAAGTTAACTATGATTAATAAATCTAGGAAATATAAGCAATGAGCTACACAATATCAAGTTGACTCTAACACTAAACTAACAAACCAGTCCTACCTCTCAAACTAGAGATGGAAATTAGCTAACTAGGCTAGAAACTACACTAGAGTAAAAGTTTAAGAAAAGAGCAAGAAAAGGTATAAACTATTTATAAAATAACTAAAGAACACATAAGAAATCATAAAAATACACTAACTACACTAAAAAGGTTTAGCTACCATAAACAAAGTAGGCAATTAGTCAAGCAAGTAAAGAACCTAACTAAGAAAGTGTTAACTAAGAAAGAGGGAAATTAGGGTTTTGATCAATTAATCGAGGTGTGGGCCAATTGGGGTTATGTGACTATCACCTAGGCTGGGGGTCATGTCATGTAAACATTACTCAATCATTTAATTTACTAAACCAAATAATCAATATTAGATTCTAGATAATTTCCCTGAACTAATAATTGGCCATGGATGTAATAGGATGTGTATAGGGGAACTAGTCCCTATCACCCCCTACCCAACCTTACTAGGATCATTTAAATAGGGTTTATGTGGAATTCAACTAGGACATTACTACTTTAGGTTTCTATAATATAAGATCTTAGGGAAATTGGGGGCCAATTATAGTAATGGAGGGTGGAAAGGAGGGCATTGCACCTCATGTCACCTACCATCAAGCCTTTAGGTAGCTCCAAGCCAACTACACTAATTGCTTCTAGACTAGCTACTTAGATCTCTCACCTAGGTGTAGGGGGGATGTACGAATTTGTAGGAAGATGGGTAGTTCTCTAGGGATGCACTATTTGGACCTAGGAGTGAATCCTAAAATAGTCACATATAAGCCATTTCCCCTAAAATCTAAGTCATTTCAAGCATAATCCATAATGTAATCCATGGGAAATGATATAGAAGTAGAAGATAATCATTATAAAACAAATTTAAAAATTTTACATATCACTTTCCCCCAACATGATATCAAAGTTGCATTTTAACCCCAAACAATCCACCTAAGGGGCTTATCTACTCATAACTAAAGAATGGAGGAAAAATAAGAACAAGTAGAGGATTAGATAGCCATGAATGCTTGGTGAAGACTCCTCCTTCTTCACCTCCTTCTAGAGAAGTACGTCCTTCTCACTCCTTGGTGGTTGGATGGCATGGAATGATGGATGGAAGTAGTCAAAATCCTAAAGAGTTAGGGTTTTGAGGTGGAAGATGATGCAAATGAGGTGGGAGTATGTGGAAATGAGTGGGAGAGGAGTAGGTGGAACCTTCAAAGCTTGGAGTGACTAATCTCCAACTTTGAGCCATCACAAATGGTTATATCATGCCTTGGTAATCCTAGGGTTAAGTGAGGGAAAATGGGCAAAATGTTAGCTAGGAAGCATTAGATTTTGGGTGGTGGAACGACAGTGGTGTTGGTGTGGTGGAATGATCATTATAGGAGAGAACACATATGCTAGAAATGAGAAATGCCACATTTATTTTTGGTTTTTTGAAGATCGGTAGAATGGACATATTGTGCAGCATAGTCATGGTGGCTGTGAGGTGGAACGACTATGCTAGGTAGCACAGTTGTGGTGGCTACAAGGTTGGAGTGTGGTCGTTCTTCTAGCATAGGCCTTCTGACATCATGGTAGCACATGTGTTTTGGTGAGCACAACCTATTACATGCTTGTTTTACCATTAAGTGTTCTTCTTGTGCTTAAATAATTATTCTCCTCACTACCCCTTGTTGATTTTTATTAATTTCTTTTCAATGTAAAATCCTCTATGAAATTACTCCCTCATTGTCATTCTAAATTTGTCTTTATTTTTTCCTCTAGATCTTTGGTGGTCTTCTTTCCCCCACTCCCTTTTTCTTGGACCTTTTAATAGTGGCTTCTTGTTCGTTCCCATCTTTTGTGTTCAAAGCTTGGAATTTCTTAT
This sequence comes from Alisma plantago-aquatica, assembly GCA_963693085.1. Lineage (NCBI taxonomy): Eukaryota > Viridiplantae > Streptophyta > Magnoliopsida > Alismatales > Alismataceae > Alisma > Alisma plantago-aquatica. Next base: position 839,194,185 of record OY856410.1, on the reverse strand, counting down.
TTACTTACTTTTTGTACCCTCCTTCCTCCCTACTCCAGTTCTCTCTATGTCCTCTTAATGTGAAACCCCTTCCCAAAATAGGTCTTCCATCTATCCTCTTCCTCCACCAGCCTAGATGTTGCATCCTCTACACTACTAACCACTATAGTGCTTAGTGGACCACCTGGATAGAGGCATTTCTTATCAGCGTGTTCCATTATCCCACACTCTAGGTCAGGTATAGATTCATATTAAACTTTGAACTCATACTTATTGACGATATGGTTGTCTGTATCTATTTGTCACTCCTCACTTTGATGGATAGTTTGACAAATTTATTTCTAGTCTTCTTGTTTGTATATCCATCCAATTTAACCAAACACCTCAAGCATCCTCAATACTATAAAAAGATGTTTCTATCATATATCTGTATAGGAAGGTTTAGAACCTTAACCCTAGATACTATCCTTTTTGGTAGATCATCCATTGGTTGGATCATCAACTCCCACATCCTACCATCAAACAACTACTAGATATGGACTAGGACCCTCCAATAGTTTCATGTTCATAATCTTATTTTTAGATCATGTGTACTATATCTTATTCGTTTCTTATCTCATACATTTCACACCTTCCAACCAATTCCATAGAGGATGCAACTTCTCCTTCATGGTCAGATACCTAATATCCTTCCCAACTAGTTGATGATGACTGCATATTGTCATGGTTTTTACAATATGTTGTTGCTAAAAGGAGGTTTTCCTTGATCCACAAAAGGCATCGATAATTGTAATTTGAGTCGATACAATAAAAGTAATAAATTTAAGGTTGAGAAATCTTGGTTGGAACCACTAGGTTGTGGAGGTACAAAATTTAGGGTTGGAACCACTATGCATCTAGGGTTTTTTGTGGTTGCTTGATCTTTTTTATTACTTTATTTATTTGTTCTTGTATTATTATCTAATAAAATTGAAATTAGAGTCCCGTATGTTTTAAGTTGCATAAATATGATTTTCTCTATTCACCCTTCCCCCTTTTGAGCTTTCAATTGGTATCTGAGAAAGTCTTTAAGGAGCTTCAACCAGTCTTGCATATGGGGGAAATCTACTAGGTTAGCTCAATCTTGAAGGACCACATGTATACCAACCTACTCTCTTTGATGGCTTCAACTACACATATTGGAAGTGGGGTACACATAACTTCCTTCAAGGTATTAGCCTTGATCATCTGAAGATAGTCATCCAACCATACATGCCTCCAATAATAGATTTTCAGTAATGGGATGTGTCTATGATAAGAAGTTCTATATTGTTATAGGGCCTCTAGAAAGTCGTAGAGATGGTCCAAGAATCAATACCATGACCTTTTGATACAACCTAGACATTGTAGTTAACATATGAAAAGCATTAGTCATCTGACTAAAGGTCCAACTAATTGAAAATATAAAAAAGGGTTTCTTGCAATTACCCAAGTAGGTGCATGAATATATAAGCATTTATTACAACCCAATAGCTACATGAACATTATGCAGCATAATGAGTGACAATGTTGGAGCAAGATAAGAAAATTTAGGGAAATTCTTGGGAGAATTTATTGAATAAAATATATTACTTGATTTTCAACCTAATGAAGCAAATTTATTGGGAAAGTTAATTGTAATTAATCTTTTCCTATCTTTTTCCTCTTCTCTATGCTTTTGGTGCAAACTCCTCATATCTCGATGAAGAAGTGTTAACTATCTCCTCTAAACCATAATTCTTATGACTTACCCTAGTTGAAGATATATGTCTTGTTTTGGTGTTGAAAATCCAACCTAGAAGAATATTTTCAAAGAGTGGATGTTTCCATACATTTAGTCACCTAGATAGCTACAAATAAATGTTTCATACCTTATGTAGAATGTTTCTCATGCAATTCATAACAAAATAAGTTGAATTTGGGATAAAGAACTCTACCACTACTTTTTATAATAATGGAATAATGGGGAACTATAGGAATGGAATAAAGAATCTAATCGTTTTTCATTGTCCTTATAGTTCATAGTTCTAGAAAGGAACTAAACATTTCAATTATTATGCAATCTATAAAAATTTACATATTTGGCAATTTAGGGTAATTTCTAGAATTCAGATGCTCAATGTAAAATATTCATGTTTAAACTGATGACATATTTCAAAAGAAAGTGTTGTATACGATTCAACATTAGTAATTAAATAGGACTTGAACCATGTTATTCATTAATTATATATATTGATTGCATTTTTATAGGAAAAAATAAGCTATTTATATATGTTATACATGTCTTACATCGAACACACATAAACTAGGGATTTTGATGCATGTTCTTCTTAAAATGAGTAATATGATTAAGAATGAAGTAAACATGTAATTCATCTAGTTAGATACTCCCTAAGTAGTGTACATTATGTTGGTCTTATGTCACTGAATGCCATCATATGATGATTGAGATAGTAATAAATTGTATATGATTTGATTATTAATAAAAATCAAAATTTTGTTTCAGTATTGAGATAATGAATATGTTTAATAATGTCCTTAGAATGCTTTGAATTGATAATATATGGTTTGGGTTGAGGACCAAAATATGAGATCATATGTATACTCAAGAGTATATCATTTGTGTTATGCCCATATTCAGTTTTTACTATGGATATTGTAGGAAAACAATACTACATAACTAGTGTGTATGATGCACGATGATCATGTCTCTTTACTTATGATATTGGATATCAATTTAGATACATGGTTACTTGTTAAGATCACTTTTTATTGGATAGACCCACTTCAAGTATGACACATGAAAGCCATCTTATGGCTGTTAGAGTCATATTTCAATGTGACAATGGTGATTGTGATTCCTACACCTAAGTCCACTACAATTATCAGATGATGTTATATGTACTTCAACACTACCCAATGTGGATCTGAATAGGCTTTACATATATGTGGTGATTGGATGCATTGTGACACTTCTGGATTATTGTGAGTGATGTAGATGGGATTTTCCCTCTACTAGATTGATATCCTAAAGACTTGATAAGCGAGACTATGAAATGCATGTCCATTTTCATGCAAGTCAATATATGATATTGATCTCACACAATCTAGTAGCTTCCTCTAGTTTAAGATACAAAGACTGGATGTTAAGAGTATGAAAAATCCATGCCTTAATTTCAATATAGTTATCCATGACAATGGGATTATATGGTGATGGTAGTATTGATTACTTACAGAATAGAGTTTCTCTAAACTTATTCCAATCACTTGGGTAGAAATTACATGTTTCTAGATACCACTCTTTGGCTGTGAGGTTATGTGCATCACTACCAACGTAATTAGGAACCTATGGGTTCACACACAAAAGGATACATAAGGAAAGTTTGCAACCAAATATATGATTATAATATTTTTGAATAATAAACATGTTGATTTCCCAACCAATTGGTCTACTTGGTAAGCCATAGCCAAATGATTGACTGGATGGTTTATATCAATGGATTGAATAATTGTCAAATGATTGACTGATCACCAATTTGGGAAAGTGACCAGTCTGTTGACTAGATAACCCAATCAATCAAATGAAGCCAATCTAGGAAACAACAATGAATAAATGACTATTTGATTTTGAATCAAATTGGCCAATTAGACCAGGACTGTCAATTCGGTTGCTTGGGAAAGCTATTCAGCTAACTAGGTGAACCAACCAACTCTCATTTGATCAATAGGACAAACAAACAAATCAACTGGGAAGTTTGAGTGCACTCCTAGTTTAATTTTAGTTTGACTTGTGATTAGGAATGATAGTGGATTTTTTGAAATATAAGCCCTTGAATATCATATATAATTGGGTGGGTGTCCAAAGGGAGACACACACATTGAGACATAAGTTGTCTAAGAGTTCTTCCTCTTAGATAGAGAAAAACTCATCTCAAGGACAATAAACCACAATAGGAGGAGAAGGAGATCAAATGATGATAGAACATCGATGACTAAGTTATTCTTTCTCTTGGCAACAAAGGTGGTGCACCATGAGTTCCCACATTTATTTGTATGGTGTAGAGACCAAGGTCTTTGGCCGTAGGCTTGAGGACAAGGTACTTATCCAAGAAGAATACAAGGTGTTGATGCAACGGAAGGCATCAACAACTACAGTGACTTTAGATCGGATTCTGAAGGCTGAATTCTACACTATATAAGAAGTGTTTAGTTGTTGTCAACTATTGTGTGCCAAGGTGTATTCAGTACCCATTATTGGGAGACATTTTCATTTTTGGTGTGCCCCCTCCCTCAAAACATTATAGTGGTATCAAAGCCAACTTTGTATGCTTTTAATTCCAATTTGTGTTTTGAACTACATAACATTGATGATTATATAATTAGATGATGTGTATCCATATTAATCACTAGATATCAAATATGATATGATATATCTATTTTACATAAATTAATGTGATACCTTTGGATATGTTTAGTTTGGTGGATGTGGATATTGGAACTAGGTCACTTTGTAGAATGCTTGTGATATGAAACATGTAATTCACGATTTTTTATTGTGATCTAAAACAATGTCACATGTGTATGATTTGCATGCAATTCCCAATCTCTCTATTCCCTACAATTTGAATTATTGCATTTAGATTAAGATGATCTAATGAAATAACTAGTGATGGAGAGGACGATATTACTAGAAGCCCACACCAACCAGGAGGGTCCTTGAATGGTTCATGATGGAGACAAAGTGACAAATATATCAACAACTGAAGATCTATCCAAATAAAGTGTCCAACTGATTGATTGGTCTGGCCACTTGATCAATTGTATATCTCTGTAAAGGAAACTTTAGGATTACATAAAGTTGTGGATATTTTGGTTGTTTCTTACAACTCTTTTTGGCTGAAGATGTTGTAGGTGTTTGCATATCCCATTTTATTCACTTTTTGAGATTTCTATGGTATATGATATGTGCAACAACATATATATATATATATATATATATATATATATATATATATATATATATATATATATATAATGGCAACTGAATATACATAAATTTACTATCAAGTCCCTCAATTTAATATTAAGTATAGGATGCCTTTCAATGTATAATAGACATGAAAACCTTAATCGACTATGTGTGGCAAAACCAAATCATGGTGCACCATCTATCTTGGGGAAGTGTGATAATAGATATGTGGATTTGCCAATGTAGGGTTCATAGCTTATTGTATTAGCTTTTGAGATTGACTTCACTATTTGGTATTAATGGGATTAAGCACCTAGAGGCATAAAGATGTAATATACTTCATAAGATGATCTTCAAAAAGGTGTTCTGCAACTATGCATACAATAGTTGCATTAGATGAAATTGGTGATTGTACCACCATAATAGTTAAGTTATGAATTGTCAGCCAAACTTGACTCATATTTTTTTATTATGGACCTTGGATCACTAGAAAATTGCTCTGTGTAATCTTAGGAATGAACACTAAGGGATATTAAGTTGATTAAAAGTGTGGGAGTGTCATTAAATAAAGGACAAGTTAATATTGCTAAGACAAATTATTGACTTGTAAATTAGTTCCTTTATAGATCCAATCACAAACACACATAACAACTTCTCATTACGATCAATCCTATAGAAAATAATGTGAGTTGGAATAACTACCATGAGTGGTATAGGACATTGATAATTGATCCCACTCATGAGTGTAAGCTATATGTCCTAGAAACACTAGAACTCGAGGAACCATCTCCAAATGCACCTAGAGTGGAAAGGGAAGCTTATTGTAAGCATACTAATGACACTATTAACATCAAGTGATTCAAGTTATTCTCCATGAATCATGAGGTTCAGAAGAAACATGAGAACATAGGAGTTCTAGAGATGCCCACACATATCAAGAATATGTTCCAAGAACAAGCAAGTCAAAAGATGTATGATGTTTCCAAGGCCCTATTTAAGTGCAACATGACTACATGTGGTCTAGCTGATCCCCACATACTCAACTTGATTGGGTATGTGGAAAGCCTAGAGAGATCAAGATTCCCCTTAGGTTAAGAGTTGGCCACTGATATAATCTTGAAAATGTTTCTAGAATCTTACAATAAATTGGAATGAACTACAACATCAACAGTTTTGCTTGATCTTTGTCAAAGTTTCTTAGGATGTTGGGAGCTGTTGAGACTCAAATGAAGAAAGACAAGCCAAAGTCTGTGTTGATGGCCAACAAAGGAAAGGGAAAGTCACCGTCCAAGGAAAAACTAAGAAGAGTTCTAAATCTATCTAAAAGCCCAAGTCATTTGCACTTAAAGCTAAAGGAGTAGGCAAAGAAGCACTTATCGCCATTTTCACCAGACTGGACATTGGAAAAGAAATTGCTCTATTTACCTTGAAGAACTAAATAAGAAGAAGGGGACAAAGATCTCCACTTCAGATATATATAGTATGGATATAAAATTATATATTTCTTCATCTTTAGTATTGGATATCATATTTAGGTCTCATATATGCTCCAATATGCAGGATTCAAAAATTGGTAAACCCTTTATGAAGGGAGAGGTTGATCTATGATTTTCTAATGGAGTAAGAGTTGCTGCCATTACTATAGGTACATATAGCTTATATATTCTAGATGAGCTTGTAATAGAGTTAGAGAACTTCTATTACATAACTATCATAAATAGAAACATTATTTATGTATCTTATTTGGACAAAAATAATTTTGAATTTGTAATAAAGCATGGTCAAATATCTATTTATAGAGATGAGATATTCAATGGAAGTATCCTAATGTATTATGATCTTTGTTTATTGGATCATGAGATAAGTTTATATAACATAAATACTAAGAAGTTAAAACTCAATGACTCAAACTGGGACACCTCACGCCACACAAAAACGAGATCACTCAAAATAAATCGTAGAAGAAGATTAACGAATAGATTACTGGAAAACATTAAAAAATTAAATGGTTTCATAAAACTACTAAATAGAAAGAACCTTTGCATACATGTGCTTTCATGCCTCAAAGCACTTACCGCATGTGCCATCATCCTGTTACCAGAGAGCCTATTTCAGAACATATATATATACATCCATTACAACTATATACAAAAAAGGGCACACAAGCCAAGCACATATCAAAAGCACATCCACAAAAACATCAACAAAACATCCCCAAGGACCCGAGTGTACAGGGATGACTCTAGGACTCTATCAACAAAATACATCCAGCAACACTTCCAATCTTGTCATCTACTACTCTTCTTAAAGCTGATCAACCTTAGTTGCACGATCTCTACCTCTTCGTGTACGACCACCTATAAAGGATGTGGGAAACCCACGGGGTGAGATTCCAAATCTCAGTGGGAGATATAAATTTCCACTAACTCCATTATTATCACAGATAAGATAATTAACGTGGCAGTGAAGTTACAACTTGAAGAAGAAAATAATCATTATCAATAGGATGAGAAATTACTGTTGGATTATGGAACATCTTAAACATTTAAAAGGAATATGAACAACATGGATATTTCCTACCAACAATATTGTATACAGATCAAGCAAGGCCTCATCCAATGTTTCCATATTTTGATCCCACACAAGTATATTACACGGCTGATTATGTATTTAATTATGCCACAAGGATTTGAGTCATACCACCAAACTGACCACTGCTAAGTTGAAATCGATGCCATACAAGGTCTAATGGAAGATCCAGAATTCAAAACCTCGCCACCTCGTGGTCAATACAAGAGAAAACATTGTAGAGGCATATCAGTCAATTGCAACAATGACATATAGTCAAACTCAAGGATTGGTTCATGCATGACCATCCACATATATAATCATAACTAGCCCACCTTGGTACAGGTACGGAGCTAGAAGAACAGGCTCACACATGGTCATTCTAAAAAGGAGTGGCTCATGTATGGCCATCCATACCGCAATGAAATTGACTCACGCATGGTCATGTCACACATCTTGTACTTAAGGATACAAGGAATTACTTGACTTGTACCCCACATATTCAAAAATATGCGCTATGAGTTAAACTCGTTTCACCATTCACCAAATGCTGACACTGAATGAATCTATGGCACAAGGCAAACTACAAGATTAAGTTGCACTTGATTAGTTAGGTCATTTAAGCATCTTTTAGCATAAATCAAGTTACAATGTACAACCTCTAAACAAATTCTATATAAATAAGGTCATAACACATCACCAGAACATATTGGAGCACATAGGGTGTGATCGCATCACATTATCACTTGATATTTGCAAATCACCATATTTCTCATCACAAGTATCACATACTTTGGGGTAGCAACCCCTCATATCATCACTAAGGAAATCACCAACTCATATAAAGCAATAAGACATCATTAGGTCATAAGTCCATTCACTTCCTCTTTCAAGAATGTCAACAACACTTATGCCTTACAAGGCCCATTCACACATATCATAAGCAACATAGCTCATACATGGTTATGCTTATCAACTGGTATCACCTGCATGGTTAGAGACTTGTATCAAGAAGAACATTACATCATTATCATTACCATCTCATAAGATCCATGCCATTCATGTTACATTATTAGGGTGAGGGTTTCTATTTAAACAATTATGGTTTACAAGGTTGGATCGACAACCCTCCTTACATCATTACTTCCATCATCATTACAAGGCATATCATGAGATAAATATTGTAGAAAAAAACACTCCTTATTATTTGCATAACCATACCATATGGTATCACATCATAACATGTGACCCTATCATCAACATGATGTAACATAGCCACCATCACAAGGGATTGGTTGGGGATAACATGTAACATATCGGTTAGCACTTGCCATAAGGTGTTGACTTGTCATCATCACAACATGTCAATTGCCACTATGCAAGTCACAAGAGATAACCTCACTAAGAGATGTGTCCGTTTACCACTTCTAGAGAGTGTGACGGTCAACACCATCTAAGGTGTGATGGGAAACACCACTCCATGGTGTATCAATCGGCCCCACCTAAGGGTGCCAGGCAACACCATCCCACAACATATCGGCCAAAACCACCTAAGGGTGTCATGCAACCCTAGGTATATTGGTCATTAGGGTTAGAGTTATTGAGGAATCACAGTTTAAGGTGTATCAGACGACATCACTCCAAGGTGTATCAACCTCCACCCCAACCAGGGTGTAATGGTTAACCTACAAGACAGTACAACTCCTCAAGGTGCCCCATAGCCATGATGGTCTAACATCTTCAAGGTTATATCGATTAAACAACACCTTATCTACTTAAGGTATTTCAAAAGCATGATGACTAACTCCCACCATGCATCTCGGTTAGGCATCACATATGTCACTTTAAGTACTGCTAGGTCATGATGGGCTAGCTTCTCAAGATCCATCAACCATAAGTCAAAATGAGCTAACCTTCTCAACACATGTCTATCTAAGCATATCCAAGGCATGACGACCTAGGCATATCCAAGTCATGACGACTTGCCACATAGGGTATCGGTTTGTTACACTCTAAGCCATGACAACCTACCCTCAACATGGTGCATAAAAGTGTGTGGACTTGTTGTCTTCAACCTTAGAAAGGTCGAACACTAGTCCATCTACTAACATAGCAATGATGTGCAAAACATGAAGAGAAAACCAATGAGATTCCACCATAAAAACAGTTCTATAACCATTAACAATTACTAGAACCCAAGAGATAAACTATCTCAAGATGAAGAACAACATAAGAACATGAAGAGTGAAAATAACAAAGGAGGTTAAGATTTATATAACCCGCCTCAAGGATCACCACCAAGATCCAAGCTCCAAGGTCAAGCTCCAATCTCACAAGCTCAAGGCAGAATATAATCCACCAAACTCGGTCAACACTACACCTCCAAGGAAGAAGATGATATCAAGGTTAATATGGTTCAAGGTGGAAAGAAGTTATCCAAGATTTGTGGCCAACAAGAAGAAAGGAGAAGAAGAAGAAGAAAAGAGAGCTAGGAAACATATCTTACCAAGGTAGAAGATGAAGGATGAGCAAAGAACACCACAACTTGGAACTCATCCACCTAGCTCCAAGAGAGATCCTAGAGCTCCTTAAACTTCTCAAGGCCATCCACCAAGGAAGAGGGAAAGAAAAGATGGCCAAAAGGATCCTCTTACATGGAGAGAATGGATTATATATATGAGAGGGATGAGAGAGAGATCAGGGAAGAGGCGTCATCACCTTAGGAGCTTAGGTGCCACTTGTCCATGAGAAAGAGCCACATGCACAACATCATACAAGACATGGAGATATGATCTAGGCAAGGTCTTGCCCACTTGGTCTCCGACCAAGGTCATTTCTGATACCACATATCCACACAACCACAAACTGATAGGGTGCACCCTACACACCTACAAACCTATAGGGTGAAACTCTACACACCCACAAACTGATAGGGTGTAACTCTACACACCCAAAAACCGATAGGGAACCTCTCTAGGGCAATCTAGCTTGAAACAACACATCTAGGTGTAAGGCGCACCTCAAACATGTGTCCAAAATATCACCAAGTATGTCATCACAAAACCGAGATCCAAACATGGTGCCCATTTCTCTCTCTCTCTCCTCTATATGGTGCCAATAGAGAGAAGGAACACTCAAGAGGTGGCAACCTTATGTATCAACCCTAACTTTGGGTGAATTGCAATTTTCACCAAAACCTCATCATGAAACACAACCATCAACCAAACAAGATCAAGCAAGAAACTCCAAGCTTCCAACATGCCCTAATTACATCTCAGATGATTAGAGCAAGGTTCTAAGAAAAATACTTAAGCAAAACAAATAGGGTTATCCCAAAATGTGGGTCATGGTCCTTACAAGTCATAAACCCCTAACTGGGATTTCACCCCCGAAATCCTAAGAGAAAAGAGAGGGGTACTTCCTCCTCATCTCTTCCTCGAGCTCCCATGTGGATTCCTCCACACCACGATGATGCCAAAGAACCTTCAAAAGCACAAGGTCTTTCCTCTTCAGCTTCTTCACTCTCCAATTAAGGATCAACACTGGACCTTCCACGTAGGTCATATCCTCATCCTGCTCTACCTCTACTAGCTACAACATCGACTCTATATCTGGATGGCATTTACTCAACATACCTACATGAAACACTGGATGCAATCCGTGTAGCTCAGGTGCAACTCCAACCTATAGGCCACCTTTCGAACATGTTCCACCACTGGGTAAGGTCCCATAAACCTGGGAGCCAACTTACCCTTATTTCCAAACCTCAGGACACCTTTCCAAGGAGAGACTTTCAAATATGGCTTGTCTCCCACTTGGAACTCCAAGGGTATACAACAATTATCTGCATACGACTTCTGTTGGTCATGTGTTGCCTTCAACTATTGCTAGATTACCTTGATCTTTTCTATCATTTGTTGCACAACCTCAGGACCAAGAAGATGATACTCACCTATCTCGTACCAACACAACGGTGATCTACAATGTCTCCCATACAACGCCTCATAAGGTGCCATATCAATGCTACTCTGATAGATATTGTTGTAAGCAAACTCTATCAGATTGAGGTGTACATCCCAACTTCCTGAAAACTGAAGAACACATGCTCTCAACAAATCCTCCAATGTTTGAATGGTCCTTTTAGATTGACCATCTATCTAGGGGTGGAAAGTAGTACTAAACTTTAACTGTGTACCCAAAGTTGTGTTCAGTCACTCCCAAAAGTGACTTATAAACTAAGGACCTCTATCAGACATGATAGTTTCTGGAACACCATGCAAACGTACTATTTCATCCATGTAGATCTGGGCAAGTTTCTCTGATGTGAATGTGGTCTTCATGGGAAGGAAATGTGTTGACTTGGTCAATCTATCAACGATCACCCAAATGGAATCATGACCTTTGGCTATCCTAGGCAGACTAATCACAAAGTCTATAGTCAGATGATCCCACTTCCACTGTGGTATAGGCAACAGTTGCAATGTTCTTGTAGGCTTCTGGTGCTCTACTTTAACTTGTTCACACATAACACATCTTGCAATGAACTCAGCCACATCCTACTTCAAGCCTGACCACCAATACATGTCCTTCTAGATAACGATACATCTTGGTTCTACCTAGGTGCATAGAGTATATGGACGAATGAGCCTCCTCTAGCACCATCTTCCTTATGTTATTAGCATCAAGAACCACTATCCTGCCATGGTAAAAAATTGTTTCATCATCTAACTTGTGGAAAAAAGCATGCTTTTGTTGCCAAACTTTGATTGAATCTGTCATATCACGGTATCCATCTATTGCACCTCTTTAATCTACTATCTTAGCATAGGCTTCACCTGTAGATGTTCCAACAAACTATCTAGCAAGGAAACCTCCAACTTGACATTCATCTGACATAGGCAAACCAACATGTTTTGATTATGACACATCAAAGAACACAATTAGGCTTTATCCATAGGCAAAGATGAAGGCTTCCTGCTCAACACATCTGCTAGGACATACACCTTCCCTAGATGATAATCAATCATGCACTCATAGTCCTTGATCAACTCCATCTAACAATGCTGCCTCATATTCAACTCCTGTTGTGAAAAGATGTACTTCAAGTTCTTTTGATTTGTGAAGACCTGACACTTCTCCCCATACATGTAGTGCCTCCAAATCTTTAAAGAATGAACTATCATTGCTAACTCTAGATTGTGGGTCGGGTAATTCTCCTCATGTTTCTTAAGTTGTCAGGAAGCAAAAGAAACTACGTTCTAATCCGGCATCAGCACACATCCCAAACCATTCCTGGACGCATCACAAAAGAATATATATTATTTTTCTTGCTCAAGCAAGACCAAAACCGATGCACTTGTCAATTTATCCTTCAATGCCTAAAAAGCACGTTGAAATCTATCATCCTAGATAAACGACACATCCTTCCTCATTAACTTAGTTAGGGGTAAAGTGATAGCGCTAAAGTCCTTGATGAACCTCCTATAATAGCCTGCCAAACCTAGAAAATTGTGCACTTCTATCGACATATTAGGCTGCTCCCATTCTATCACATAATCTACTTTCTTAGGATCCACACATACTCCCTAAGAAGATATGACATGCCCCAAGAAAGTTACCTCCTTCAACCAGAACTTGCACTTGCTAAACTTAGCATATAAAGTTGGGGCTACTTTAGTATGGTTAACGCCTGACGAAGATGTTGCTCATGTTGTTGACTATCACAACTATATATCAAGATGTCATCAATGAAGACCACCACAAATTGATCAAGAAACAGCTAAAACACTCTATTCATCAAATCCATGAACGTTGTTGGTGCATTGGTCAGCCCAAACAACATAACCACAAACTCATAGTGACCATAACTCATCCTAAAGGTCGACTTAGGTATGTCATCCTCCTTGATCCTCAAATGGTGATATCCTAACCTCAAATCTATCTTTGAGAATACTATCTCACCACACAACTGATCAAATAGGTCATCTATCCTCGATAAGGGATACTTATTCTTTATAGTCACCTTGTTCAACAGTCTGTAATATATGCACAACCTCATAGACCCATCTTTATTCTTCACGAACAACATTGGAGCACCCCACGATGATGTACTCAGCCTGATGAAACCTTTGTCAAGCTGTTCTTGCAACGGTCTCTTCAACTCTTCCATCTCTGTCAGAGCCATCATGTATGGTGTCTGAGCTATCAGTTGTGTTCCGGGGACCATATTGATCTCAAAATAAATCTCTCGGGGTGGGGAACACTAGAAAACTCCTCAGGAAACACATCTTTAAACTCCCTAATGACCAACACCTCTTGAATACTAGGACTCCTCACCTTATTATCCATCATATGTGCCAAGAATGCCTCATAGCCTTGTCTCAAAAGCTTCCTCGCCACCATGGCCGATACCAGACACGTCTAAAGAATATTCCTATCTCCTTGGAAGATCCACGTCTCACTACCATCTATGAACATCACATGCTTGGAACTACAATCAAGACCACTTTGTACTTCTGTAAGATATCCATTGCAAGGATCACATTGAATCCATGCATATCAAGTGGTATGAGATCCACTTGAATGTTATGTACTGAAAAAGGAGAGGAGATAGGAAGGACACACCTCTTGTAATGCTGCAGAACTGACTAACGGGGTTTTTAACAACAAACTATTCTTCTTACAACTAATAGGAAAAAGATAACTACTTAGCACTTCACAAGTGATAAAAGAGTGTGTTGCACATGGGTCAAACAAAATAGATACAAAGAAAGAAGAAGGCAAATAAGAATGAATTAACTCCATCTGACCTGTCACCACTCACTGGTTGACCACTGCCTTCGGCTAACTCATGGCATAGAATCTAGTCATTGTCTATCATCACCCCCGTCATCTGCTTCCCTGAGCAGATGATACTGTTGGTGTTGCTTGGCCACCTCCTCGTCCTCCTGTGCTACTATTTTACTATCTCAGAGAGCCTTGCTGGCTCTACCTTGGTTTTTGGGTCACTTCATCATCTCTCACCGGACAGAACGGTTTGGTATGCCCAACTTGTATGCACTTATAAGATGTCCTATTCTCATACCAAGGCCTAGGTGGTCCTGTCATTAATACTAATGTTGCGTTGTGAGCTCCAACAGGTGGAAAACTATGGCCTCTTCCTTTACTCGGATACCATTGGGTTGATACAGTGAACCTCTGCGACACTGGTGGTGCAAAAAACCTTGGCTTCTTAAAGCCTCCTGACAACTGCCCCTGAGACTATGTAGACCTCTTCTTGGTGCTTGCCTCTCTCTTCTCCTTTAAAGATCGTTCTATCCTTCAAATAGACTCCACAAACATAGCAAACCTCTCTCGATTCTCCAAAGCAGTCTCTGGGGTAGACAACTCAGCATTCCCCTTCTCAAAATGACAAACCTACTCGTCATTTGTGGCAGCCATGTGAGGACAGAACATCAACAACTACATAAACCTTGCTTCATACTCATTGAAAGTCCTGGATACCTGTCAAATCCTCTCAAACTGGTTGATCTTCTCATCAAGATACGTCTAAGAAAAGTATCGACTAACGAACTCATCTCGAAACTCCTCCCAACGGATCACGATTCCTGGCCTCTTCTCCTCCTCTATGGCCCACTAATGGCCAACAATCCACCTCAGGAGGTACGCTGCATGCTCCACCTTATCCTGTTCAAGGATACTAAAGATCTTAAAGGCTTTCTCCAACTTGATAAGCCACATATATGCATCTGCTGGATCAGCCGTCCCAACATACTCCATTGCCCCAACATGACGAAGTCGCTCAAAATTCTTCCTAGTACCTAAAGATTCAATATGGGGAACCGGTGCCCTAAGCTGAGGTACATGCATCATGTATGCCATATGAGTCATAGTAGCTATAAAATGCCCAAAAAGAGATTGAAAGGCAGGGTTTTCAACCACAGTTTGGTCAAACTGGGGGACTTCAGGCCCCCGATCTTCTCATGCCTAGTTCCTTACACCACCACCTGGTGCAGCAACACTACTCTTAGGAGCATGTTATTCATGTTCTCCAGACATCTTTAAGCTTACTTCTTCTTTTACATAAGCAGAAGTCACTATAAGATAGATTGGAGGATACAAGAACAGACACAAACCCTAGTCCTAGGTCCCTATGGACTCAGTGAACCTAAATCTTTAATACCAACAAATGTGACACCTCACGCCACACAAAAGTGAGACTACTCAAAACAAAACCGTAGAAGAAGATTAACGAGCAGATTATAGGAAAACACTAAAAATTTAAACTATTTCATAAAACTACCAAACAGCAAGAACCTCTGCATTCAGGTGCTTTCATGCCTCAAAGCACTTACCACGTGTGCCATCATCCTGGTACCAGAGAACTTGTTCCAGAACATATATACATACATCCATTACAGTTGTATAGAAAAAGGGGCACACAAGACAAGCATGTATCGAAAGGACGTCCACAAAAACATCTACAAAACATCCCCAAGGACCCGAGTGCACAGGGAAGACTCTAGGACTCTATCAAAAAAAAGACATCCACCAACACTTCCAACCTTGTCAGCTACTACTCTTCTTGTTGCTTCTCAACCTCAGTTGCACGATCTCTACCTCTTCGTTCATGACCACCTAAAAGGATGTGGGAAACCCACAGGGTGAGATTCCAAATCTCAGCGGGAGTAATAACTCTCCACCAACTCTATTATTATTACATATAAGATAATAAAAGCAGCAGTGAAGTTACAGCTATAAGAGGCAGACAATCATAATCAACAGGATGAGAAATTACTGTTGGATTATGAAACATCTTAACCATTTAAAAGGAATATGAAGAACATGTATATTTCCTATCAAAAATATTGTATAAAGATCAAGCAAGGACTCATCTAGTGTTTTCATATTTTAGATCCTATACAAGTATACTACATGACTGATTACATATTTAATTATGTACTGAGGATTTGAGTTGTACCACCCAAATCCAACCGACCACTGCTAAGTCGAAATTGGTGCCATACAAGGTCTAATAGAAGAGGTGGAATCCACGACCTCACCACCTCATGGTCAGTACATGAGAAAACACTACAGAGACATATCATTCAGCTGCAACAATGCCATATAGTTAGACTCAGGGATTGGTTCACACATGACCATCCACATATATAATCGTAACTAGCCCACCTTGGTACAAGTACGACACTAGAAGAACAAGCTCACACATGGCCATTCTAACAAGAAGGAGTGGCTTATGCATTACCATCCTTACCACAACGAGATCGACTCACACATGGTAATCTTGTACATCCTGTAGTTAAGGATACAAGAAATTACTCGACTTGTACCCTGCATATTCAAAAATATGCACTCTGAGTTAAACTCTTATCACCATTCAGCAAATGTTGAAACTGAATGGATCTATGGCATAGGGAAAACTACAAGATTAAGTTTCACTTGATTAGTTAGGTCATTTAAGCATCTTTTAGCATCAATCAAGTTACAACATACAACCTCTAAACAATTTCTATATAAATAAGGGCATAACACATCACCAGAATATCCACATTTTTCTTTTCTCAAATATTCAATTATTCAATTACTAATCGAATCTTCTTGTTATTTGGGCCCAATAGCCAATAAAGCCCACAACACAAACATCAAGGCTATTGTAAACAAAATCCATTTATTTCAAATACATTATATCATTATTTGTTTAAATATCCTTAATATGAGAAATTACATTTCTCGACAACTGAACCCAAAATCACGGTTGTAACACCAACTGATGTTTGGACACCTCCAAATGGTTGGTTCACTCCTCCAATCATCCCACGTCGGTCCTCAAGCTAGTCGGCTCGTCATGTGAAACAATCGGCTCGCATGATGCCGATTATCATCTTCATTGTTTCAAGAAAAGAAACTATCCTATTTTTATTAAACTTGTTACGTGGTAACGAGAAACCCTGAGTTACATTTGAGGAGAGAAAATAGAGGAAACAATAATACTTATACATCAGGAAGAAGAAGGTGGAGGAATGGTATGTAAACTGAGATATAACAAGAACCAATGAACCATTCAAAGTCACACAAATATTTGAGTTATTAGCCATAATCATGCTACACATCCACCATCAAAACTCACTTTTAGGGCGACATGTGTAAATTGCTTATATATATTAGTTTGAGATCAGATGTGATCTTTAATCAGATATGCACATTAATCAGTTTAAATATTCAAATCATATGCAATAAATAAACAATGAAAACTAAAAATCCAATCATATTGATTATCCCAAATCATAGTAAATTGACGTGGCTCTGATACCATTGTTGGGAAATATTTGATCAGATAGGCAATAGAAATAATTTATTTTCTATCCATATTCCCCATAATAGAAAGATCACATCAACGACTATGTAATGGGAAGGATGGTTTAACGAGGTCATACCTGGTCTTGGATAAAGTCCAACTACTAATCCTCATTGCAATTGGGAAGCTTCTTCTAGTTGCACTCGAATGACGTCTATAGTAGCTCTTGGTCTCCACCACGAATAGTAGGCTAACATTGTCCTCCTAGTGGGAAAAGGATCCATGCCTCTAGAGAAGTCCACACCGACCACCTATAACTCCTATCGTTCTACTAGAACAGATTGGATGGAGTTGTCCCTCCTATTAGTGTACTAGTCACCAACTTGCTCTCTCACAATTATTTTCCCTTTCTATCCCTCCGTTTAGCAAGTAGGACTTTCTTGGGTTCTCTCAGTTACCAGAACTACAGAAGAAAATCAATTGTCAGAGGCAATTCTGTCGTGTTTAAGAAGCCCCCGATATCCCTCTAGTTATAGATGGATTAGGGTCAAGGTTCCCAGTCTGAGTGGGAGTGGAAGCGATCCGGATTGCATGAAAATTCACAACCCACGATAGGGGAAATGGTAGGTTGGTGAGAAAATCGATCGGTTGGCATGCAGGCCGAATGGTTCACCCACTGAACCAGTCATTTCTTGATGTTTCCTAATCACAATTGTATTGGAAATTCTAATCCAATTAATGCATGACATGACTCCACCACTAATCCTTGATTCCATCGAATTGAACTATGAATCAGGGTTCTAACGAATGTTAACTTATCAATTCACTAAGTGAACCGGTTGTCTCACACCCTAGTTCATCCAGAATTCAACCAATGCAATTTCCAATCAACCTGACACTCCAACCGGTCGATTCAACATTTGAAACGGTCGATTAGGAGTCCATTCAGTTACTTTGTTGCTTAAATTGAATTCCTAAACTCTTTAGTAATCTATTCAATTATCATTCATGATTAAACTCCTATTCTAGGTGTATCCTATGTGTGTGACCCTATAGGTCCCATATAACATCGGCAGTGAATGTCAATAACTAGTTTATGACATCACAAGTAAATAGTGGTGCCTAGTCACACATCATTGCGACCCAAGTAAATGGAAAATTGGAGAACAACTTCAACCTACAATTGTGTCATGTGTTATAGTGATTTTATAATTCCTTTGTCTCTAATATCTAGAATGAACTCAAGGCATGAAATCATTATCCTCTCAATGTCAAATCCATGTTCCTTGAACTAGAGCAGACTGTCAGAGACATATGTGACCTCAATATCATATATTGATTCACATGTGCATGTACATGTTTTTCTTAGTGTCACTTATCAAGTGGACTGGATATCGAACTCTAGTAGGCAGGACAAATCCCATCTACAACACTCATAGTCATCCCCATGTGTCACAATGCATCCGATCATCACCTTTATGACAACCCTTGTTTAGGATCACGGTGGATGATGTCAAAACACACCAAACGACATATGATGAGTGTAGTGTTTTTAGGTCTATGAACCAAAATTGCCACCTTCACTATGAGAGCGGATTATGACCACCATGAATGGTTTCCATGTGTCACTCTCAAGGTGGGTCTGTCCAATACCTTATTCCCTAACAATTATATATGTGCTTGGTTTGGTATCACATATCATGACTGATGAGATTTTGTCACCAACCAACACACACTCTAGCCTCATGTGTTATTGTTGTCTATCAACCTTCCACAATAACATCTGACTAGGGACATAACAAGAATGTACATACTCTTAACATCCGTATGATCTCATTGTTAGGTCATCAACCCGAAGACATACATCATTGACTAATGTCATTCTTTAGACATTTATTATGTTTCCTCATTATCTCATAACTGAGTGAAACAAAATAAACTGGAAGCTTTCCTTTATTATTAATTAAATCCTTTATGCAATATGCCATCTCAATCATCATATGATTGGTCTCTAGGCATACAACTAACAGGTCTATCGAATACACTATTCTCTAACCAGTACCTATGTGTTTGAATTGATACCCCATATCATGAATAATGAGACTCTATCATCAATCAACACACACTCTAGTCTTATGTATTATTGTTGTCTATTTTTCTTCCATAATAATATCCAATTAGGGACATAACATGAATGTATGTACTCTTATCATACATGTAAGGACCCTAACCTCTTTTTTGGGCTTACCCTATTTGCTTTTCCTAAACCTTGTGTTGAGATGCTTGCTAATCACCTGAAGTTGTGATTAGGGTTTGTTTGTGCTTTGTTGAGAGGTTGAGGTGCAACTTGCAAATTACCCAAGTTTTAGGGTTGATGTGCAAGTTTGTCACCTTGAGAGATGTCTCTCTCTCTCTCTCTCCTTGCATCCTCCAAGGTCGAGAGAATGGGTTGGGCTCTTTGTTTGAGTAGCTTTGGGCCTGGTTGGGCTTTGTTTTGCCTTGTTGAAGCATGGTATCAGGATGGACCTTGGTGTATCGGCCAAGGAGTATTGTTGTGTCTGGAAGGGAGATGCATCGGCCATGGTGTGTGGGGTTTCTATCTTGGGTGACACACACCCTCCACCTTAGCCTCGTTTATGTCACCATATTTGGACAAGTGGCTGTTGCTTTGCTTAGTGGGTGGCAACTCATGGGCGTGGGTTTTTGGGGTACTAGCATGTGGCACACTCCTTGGACAAGTGTGCTAGGGGCGGGTGCCACCTTGCCTTGCTTTCCCCCTTCACCCCATAGTATATAAACAAACCCCTCCTTTGCTTGCTATGCTCTTTGGTTCCTTTAGTTGCTTCCCTTCCTTTGGTGGCTGAGCTAGGAGAAGAGTGGAGCAAGTGGTGGTCGATACTTCTGGTGTGTTGGGCGACATGCCTTGCTAGCATGTCCTTTTCCTTCTCTTGGGGTAGGTATCTATCCCTTTCCTTGGCACCTTCTTCTTCTTCTCTCTTTCTTTTTGGCCATGGTGGTTATGGAGATCTCTTCTCTCCTAGTGTTGGCCAAAGGTGGTGTCTTAGAGCTTGGAGCTTTAGAGCTTGAGGAGTGCGCTTAAGGCGGGTTACATAACTCCTAACCCTAGCTATACTACTTCTTTTTCATGTTGCATGCTATATGTGCTATCTTGAAAGGCCATGCCATATTTTATCTATGTTTCTTTCTTTAATGGTTATAAGGTTGCTTAGATGTACCCTAGACTTTGTGGAGATGGTTATCTTGTGTTGCCTTGGGATGGCCGAACCATGTATGTGGAGTTCCTTGGAAAAAACCCCTCTCTGACTTAGTTGTTGAGAGGTGAGCTTAGGGTCTCCAAATCCAATGGTGAGTTGGGCTTTGGTTGGTTGGCCGATATGATATGATGGACCTCCTTATAGCTCGATAGATAATGGAAGTTGTGCAATACCCCTCTCTCACTTAATTGTCTCGAGAGGTGAGCCAACTCTATTGAACTTTTAGGGTTTCTTGGTGGCAGTCTTGAGGTTGACGATGACCAACCCGTCATGGTCATTGAACCCTTGCATGATACCCTTATGATGTGTTCTGCCCGATATCCCTCTTCTAGGGTTGAGTCATGCACGATATGCTATGTGGTGTTTTGTTGACCCTTTGACCGATATGGACCCTTACCCTAGATGGTGTTGTTGGGCGTTATGCCTTTGGCCAATATAATGCTTGGTAGACATCCCTTCTTGGTGCCTTAACCGACAGAGGGTCCCAAACCCTAGCATGAACGATAGACTACCTTGGGTGATATGGGAGCTTCTTGGGCACCATGGTGGGTAGCCCATGATATCACTCGATGGATGGTAGTAGTGTATCTTGGGTGATAGGGCTTTGGGAGTTTTGGTCTTGATGGTTGCCCGGTATGGAAACCCTAACTCTAGTGGATGATATGGGGTCTAGGCCGATACATGTGTAGTGCTGCCTAATACACCCTGCACTTGGTTGCACAACACACCTTTGGTTCTAGTCTGCCCGTTACCCCTTATGCATGGATGCATGTTATGCTTGTGTCCGATATGTGTGGCCAGTGCCCTAACTGTTAGCGTTTTGGGTGAGGGATATGACCCTACTCGGTATCCCTTGGGTGAGGGATAGTGATACTCACCACACCTTTAATGAGGGTAGGCGACACCTTTAGTGAGGGATGCGCCTGGCCCAGGAACCCTAGTTGATGCGATATGAAAGATAGGTTGTGACCAGTGACATGTTTGTTACCTAAAGTTGATGTTAAGTGAGATGATAAGATCATGGTTGTGTAACCTTTAAGGATGTATCCTTAGGGTGGTTGTGTTCATGATGTCATGAGAGATAGGGCATGGTGGATGCTCACGGTTTGGTAACTTTATTATGAGTTGATTGGCTTACCATCTACAACTTTATGCTTCATGAGTTCATACTAATGAATGTTGTTTCAAATCATATGCACCCTAAATCTTAATGGCATGATAATCATAACATGTTCTCTAAATATCTATGTCTGGTGATCAAGTTACCTCTCTTGATATGCATACTAACCATGCAAGTGTTATCAAATGAATTCATAGCCAGGTAAGAGTTATGAGGGTATATGTGTTTTGTATAACACTGAATAATGATACTCCTTGTTGATGAGATAACATGTATTACAAGTATGATGAGAAGGGTCTTGTGACCTGATAAAGGCAGAGTGCTTATTTGAGGTGTTATCCTCTATGATGAGATAAAGGATTGATACCCCATGATGATGTATGATGATGAAGCCTTGAAAGGCAGTGGCATTATGTGATGAGGGATTGAGATCCCATGGCAATATGATAATGCCAGTTTTGGTGTGACACAATGTAGTTTATGTTTTATAACATGGTTGCCTCAACAATTCACCTAAAATATACTAATTAATTACAGTGGAACATTTATGTAGTTTTACCCTAATAATAGATCCATCATCGTCAGTAGATGGTGATGGTGAAACTGGTTTATCATGCAGGATTACCTGGAGTGCATATTGTTGAATATGCGGGGTTTCTCTCCTAGCCAAAAATAGGAGGATTAGAGTACAACTTTAGTTGCAGACTCAATATTGTTAGAGCATGGTGAATAGGCCATGACTCAGTGTGATTGAGCATGAATGTGTTCATGGCTCAGGAGCACGGTGAATAGGCCTATGGCTCAAGGTATGCTAGAGTGGAGACCTGTACCAAGGCCGGCTAGAGAAAAGGGGTAGCCTACGAAGCTGACCCTGTGGCTGAGGCCACTTAAGCAAGAGACTACTGTCCTTCTTTGGTTATCGTGCATTGACCACGAGGAGGTGAGGTCGCGGAGTCTGGCTCTTACATTGACCTTGTATGGAACCGGTTTTGGGTTTCACAACTGAATGTTGGATTTGAGCAGTACGACTCACTTCCTCAGGGCATAATAAATTTTAATCCAACCATATAGTATATATTACTTAGGGAAAAACATGGAACATTGGTTGAGGCCTTGCTTGTATAATGTCTCTAGTTATATCTTGCAGTTATTTACACGTTCCTCATATATTATGATAAGTTCTTATATAACTTATCTTGTAAATCATGTTCCATAAAGAATATTTGGTTATATGTCTCCTGGGCATCTTGGTAAGATTGTTAAAAAAGTTAAGTTCTGCTCAGTATGCTGCACATATGAACTGCTTATAACAGTTATCTGCTTTATTTGTTCTAGCTTTCCTGAAGTTTTATAGTTTAGCGGGGAGTTATGTTTCTCACTGGGAGTGTGTGTCTCACCCTGCTGGTTTTAAACCTTTTTAGGTGATCGTGCTAGATGTGGTGGTGGTCGTGAGGTTGCGGCCAAGCAGCAAGAATAATAGGAGGTAAGAGATGGATATGCTACTATTTTGATTGTTCTGTAGTAGAGTCTTAGAGTCATCCCTATACTCTCAAGTCCTTGGAGGTGTTTTTACGACATTTCATGATGTATAGATTATGTAGCCTTGTTTATCCTGCTGTTGGCCTGATGTGGCCTGTTCTGTATATATATAAACAGGTGGTGCCCCTTCGTGCTTACGAAACAGCTGGTTCTTATAAGATGTGGACATATATCAAGGCTTATGAATATTTTATATAACATGTTTTCTTGCAGGATGAGGATCTGGATGTAATAATTTTTTTATTATCCATTTTCTGCAATCAGTTTTAATTAACCTATATTTTTGGTAATATAGAGTTTATGATGGTTCCGCACATTTTTGTGTGGCGTCTCATTGTCTTGGTGATGGCAGGATGTCAAAATACATATGACCTCATTATTTAGGTCCTCAACCTAAAGACATATGTCAATTAGCAACATCATTCTTTAGAAATCTACCATGTTTGTGTCATCATCTCAAGATTGAGACAAGAATAATAGATGGAATTACCTTCATATCTAAGATCAGGTATCTAATGCCCCATTACAATCATCATTTGATTGGCTCTCTCAACATACATACCAACAGAGTGCCAAAATTGCACTTAGAGACAATCCCCCACACATCTTATTCCAAGTGATCTTTAAATGTTCATCATGTTTCTATTATGCAAGTGCTTTTATAGCAGGTTAGCAACATTTTCTTCTAGTCAGTATTTTGCAAGTATTCACATCTCCTCAATTTACGTTCTCTCATAAGAGATGGAATTTCCATTGTATGCTATCTGGGTTCCTTTGCCTAACATGTAGCTCCATGGTTATCACAGTATCTCTATTATGTCATCAATGTTGGAGCATCCCACAAGTTCATCTAAATGAACTTCTTAATCCAAATAGTATCCTCTGAACACCAAGATACTCGACTTCTATTGTAGAATTAACAATTATCTCTTGCTCAAAATGTTTCCATCTTGCTGTTCTATTTTTAAGGTCAAACACAAATTTAGATTGCTATCTACTTTGTCATTTTGGAATCTTGCATCGATGTAACCCTTTAGAACCAACTCTTCCTTATTACCATAACCAATGAACCGATCCTTTTGGTGTTTCTAAGGTACTTAAGGATACTCTTTATGGTAGTTTAGTGACTTTCACTGGGATCTGATAGATATTCACTTGTCATGTCCAATGCACACAATACAACTGGGTAAGTACATAATATTGTGAATGCAATTGGCATCTTACTCATGTATTCATGTTCTTTACAAGAACTAGGATGCTAAGATATTCAGAGAATAATTTCATGAGACATGGACAAATTTTCTCTCATTGAGTACTCTACATTGAACCCTTCAACATTTTACCGATACATGTACTCTCACTTAGGTCAAGAATCTTTCCATATCTATCTCTATAGATCTTAATCTCTAAGATATAGGATGCTTTGCCTAATGCCTTTGTAGAGAAGGTTCTTCCCAGCCATGTTTTAATATTTGTAGGATAAGGACGTCATTCTCCATAATTATGTGGGATATAAATATGCTCCCACTAACCTTTTGTAATCACAAGTTTCATCTTCATTTTGACTAAAGTCAAACTCTTTGACTATCATGACAAATCGAAGATTCTGAATCTGAGATGCTTGCTTCAATACATAGATTGACCTTTGTATCTTATAAACTTCATTTGCAATAATAGGATTTATAAAACCTTTTAGGTTGTGTCATACACACATCCTCTAAAATTTTCCTATTACGAAATGCAGTTTTAACATCCATTTGGAAAAATCTCATAGTCATACTAATCTACACGGCAAGCATGATCCTGTTGGATTTAACCATGACAACTGGTGAAAGGATTTCATCATGGTTAAGAATTTGAACTTGTTTGAAATTTGTTTCAATCAATATGCTCTTATAAGTTTGCACATTACCATCCATGTCGGTAACCTTTTGAAGACCCAATTGCACCCTATGAGTTATACCCCTTAAAGTGGATCCATAAAGGTCACACCTTGTTGGTGTACATGGATTCAATCTTGGAACCCATGCCTAAAGTCATTTCTTAGATTCTAGTCCCTCAATACTTCTAGGTAGGTTGTTGGCACATCATTTATGACCAACTATAAGGAATGGAACCCGAGAGGGGATCCACTCCCTACTAATAATTGAGGAAATAAACCATCTGTTCCAAACACATTCAAAACATAAGATGGAATAGGTGATTTTTTTCTCAAATGATGATATATAAAATAAGACCAAAGTATAGAAGCGGAATGATAAATCATGATTAAATTCAATTTTATACAAGTATATCATCATCTCCCATGAAGGAGTTACATGAAAGTTACAACATAAGGATTTAAGTAGAGGGATATCCAACTATTTCAACTCTATCTCCCCAAGAGCTTCACCTAGCAGGTCCGTGTCACCATGTCCAATATTCCAAGTCCTACACTTGGGGTTGGAATCATACCCCACTAAAAGGAGAAAAAGTACAATATATCAGCATAAAGGGTGGTATGTGCATAATAAATATAGATTGAGCAATATAAGGATATAAATGGTGTATAATAAACAAGGCTTCTGATAAAAGAGGAAAGTATCACCCAAATAGGTATCAAAAGAATAATAATTTCAATAATATGATAAATAAGAAGAATAATTTCCATTAATAAAACATAAAAGTTGTGACAGACAAGAACATACAAATCTTGGGCACAAAACCCATAAAAATAATATCAACCTACATGCATGTGAGATAAGATTAGCACTAGCATAGTATAAAGTCAGTGGCAGATAAGGCTCACAACCTTAAAATCTGATAGCGAATGGCACACAATCAAACTCCCTTGGCATACAAGCCAAGATATGGGGCATACCATCCTCCATCCCATGTATATAAAAGTGTAGGGGGACTAAAACCTCAGTGCTTGGCAAGAGAACTAGAACCTCAATGCCTAATGATATCACATAGGGGAATAAAACCCAAATAACAAAAGTATTATATTACTGTAGGGCTACTGATTCACAAAGCATGCAAAATGTAGAGGCAAGTAAAAGTACAATCTTCTATGGAATTAATAAATTTGTGATTACGCAAATGGACATATTAAAACTTCCACCACTGAAGTGGGTACATATCCACAATAATAGTTTCACCATGAAGCAATGTACAATATAGAGTGAATGGGAATATCAACAAACTAGGATGACCACATGATCATAATTAAGTTGAATGTTTCACATGGAATGAATTCACATAAGGGAGAGATTGTAGGCTAATATGTCAAGAGAGAGTGAAAATAGGGTTATTGCTCAACAAGAATAATATGGGATGCAAACATACCTAAAATAAATTCTACATAGGTATGAAGTCAGTCCTAAGTCCAAGCCAAGGTCTCCAAAACACCTATTAAACATATATGTAGAATTAAGGTTAGGTTTACATTAATTGTATAAACCCTAAAGATTACCTTGTTATTATTATTGAATTAGGTTATGAAAACCATACCATATTCTATATTATGTTTTCTAAGCTCATGATATATTTGGCTATATTTTTATGACTTATAAATGATTAATTATAAAATTTAGAAATATTTATCAATAATAAATCCTTGGAAAAAACCTATTTATGTTATTTGATTTAGGTGACAAAACTAATACCATCGTGTAGAGAACTTTTAGATGAGTCCAAAACATATTTTATTTTATTTACTGAGCTATAAATAATAAGTTATGAATTTTGAATTTGTGGTCAATCATAAAATCTAAAAGTTCCACGTGTATTTAAATTATGCGGTTAAATAGTGGGGGGACCCAATCATGATGACCACTTGGTCTGAGCCTACCACAAATAGCTGACCAACTGGATGTGGAAAAAACAAAATTGTCCATGTTGGACAAATAGAATCACATAGAAATAAGGGGGCATGAAGGTCAATGAGGCGATCAAGTTGTCTTCCCTTGTTGTTCACACCATGTCGACTCTCAAAGCTTTGGTTGTCGATGCATAACTATGCCCAACACATCTACAAAACTCAATGGAACTCTAAGTATGTAGGGTTTTAGTGGACTCATAGATATGTAGCTCCAGAGAACAAGAGAAGAGACTAAGAGATAGCATCCCTGCCATTACATGATGGTAAGAAGGCACAACACAATGACACTTCCATCTTTGTGAACATTAAAACTAGGACACCATCGAGAGATCTGGTCAAAGCTGTGCGAGCGAAATCTAGTAACAAAAGCCACAACATGAAGGAAATCAAAACAAGGATAGAGAGAAGCAACCTCAACATTGGTCTGTCAACAGAGCCTTCGATATAGAGAAGATAAAACACAACTTGGTGAAGTCGTGACAACAAGTGAAAACATGTGAATTGATTTAGGGTTTTGAGTATTGTTACCTCCTAACAGAACCCCAACAGTCCTCCCCAGGCCTTGAATGAATCTTCGACAGAGTCCCATAGCTTCAACAATGGAAACCTTCATGATTGCCTCAGGGGAGGATGAGCAAGCCAAGCAAATCACCTAAGACTCCCTAGAAATCCTCAGTGCACACCAAGGTTTGTGCCTAGAAGATGAATTTGACCAAGAGGGCATGATCAAATGGGTGGAGATCGGGCTAGTGGTGAAGCAAGGAGAGTTTTTAGGTTCAATCGAGTGTTAGGTGGGTTCCTGAATGTTTCATGGAGGTTTTCAGGTGGAGAGTTACATAGAAAAGATGGTGGATGGGAGATTGAAACTAGGAGGGCAGGTCGGTCGTGAGGGTGCCTTAGGGGTTTCTTAAATATGAAGATCTAGGGTTCTATTTTGGGATCATTAAGTGAGGGATCAAAAAGGAAACCAACATTGAAGACATTTCAAAAAATCATTAATGTATGAGAGAGAGAAAGAGACTGGAGTGGAGTGGATGAACTGTGGTGTTGAGAACAAGTCTGGCATTCCTAAATAGATGGAGGTATGAGACAAATTGTAGCTCACATGATTACAAATCAATGACTGGGAGGTTAAGCCCAAACAATAAAATAAGTGTGACATTGGAACCTTAGGAAAATCCCAAGAATAAATTGTTTGACAGTTAAATTATGGAACTTTAGGAAAATAAACCAAAATTCATTAAATTATTGTCATTTTAGTATTACCAACACATTTTATATATCTAATTAGTTGATGACCCAAATAGTGGTCAATTATAGTAAAACTTAACAAATAGGCTAACTAAAATATGTAGAATCCAAATTTTTATTTAGATTTCTCTTTGGAGATGGTTTCCTATTTTATTCTATATTTTTTACCATAAGTTATATTCTCTCTCCTAAATAGGATTAGGATAGTTAGGATTATTCAACTAATCTGAGAATTCATACATAAAGAAATTTTAGTATGTATAATATGATGTTAGGATTTGTTTCCACTTTTGAAGGTTTTTAAAATTTTATTTAACACTTTTGGCCTTTCCCCTATTTTCTTCTTTAAATGAAAATAAGATAGTTATTATGGTTCAAATGTGCTAAAACTTGGCACCCAAGCTAATGGTGACCTAAGGAACACGCTATTAACATTATATTTTACTTTTTAGATTTCCTTTTATGAGTTATGGCACTATTTGAATGTTTGTCTCATGTCATTGTATTTATCAAAATATTATATCTTTATTATCAACATTTACTTAATTGAATCCTATTATCATCAATTCATTTCCAAAACAATCATGAATATTATTATGCACAAAATTTCACATTTTAGTCATTTATATATTTAGTCCATTAGTTCCACTTTAATTTAGTTTTTTGCACTTTATTCCTCTTATTCTTGCCATTATGTGAATATTAGTTAGCTAAGGAAATATATGTAGCATATTTCATGAATTTATTTATATGTTGATACATAATTAAGTTACTATATATATGTGTGTTATGTTGATTATAGAACATATTGCCATACAATATGTTATATGTATTAAAAAATCTTGTTTAGGTATCATTTTATCCTTGTTTTGTCAAATCTAAGGAACCAAGCTTACTAACCTCTTACTCAGGGAATAGGGTATGATTCTAGGTTTTGGGACGTTATGAAAGTACACCCCTTAAAAGGATTGTGTCCTTGAACTCACAACATCCATTTATTATCCACCAATACTCATTACCCCTTAAAAGGCTTAACCTAATAAGACTAACTAAACAACGTCAAGGTATTATGGTTACTTATCTATCTTTTAGTTGTGAATATTTTAGGGGTTTATGTTGTTTATAGATCGCTTATCCAACTAACATGTCTTACATGTCTAGGGTTGAGTGATAGGACCTTGTGTTTCTAACCTAACAACCCTAAGGTTCACATGAACATCCAAAAAATTGTAGGGTACAAAGGGAAGGTCAACTAAACCTTTGTCACAACCCTTTCTATCCTAGTCATCACTTCCTCTAGGGTTTTTGATTTCTTCTCCAACAATATCTAAGCTTTCTATATCAAACTTAATACCCCTCTTACTTGTGTTTGGTTCCAAGAAAACAATGATAAAATCCCTAAAATTTCTTTTTACATATAATAGTATAATGAAAATAAATTTTTATGATAAGAAACCAAGCAATGTAAAAAAAAATGGTACCAAAGTCAATTACGTGAACCAAGTCACAATTTTCCATTTATGATCTCCTTATCCTATTAATTCTACATGCATATAATACATATCCATCCTAAAATTAGATCTTAACATCTAAAGGGATATATCAACACCAACCTACAATGTAGGGTAAGAGCACCTAATCCCTTATCACATTACAATTTACTAACATGATTCTTATGTGTAGCCCTTATGATCCTAAATCAACCTTTCGTCACCTTAAAAATTATCATAGGTCAATTATAGGGTAAACATCTCACTTAGAGGGTGACTATGTAAGGCAAGGGTTCTAATTTAGGAAGAAAAATTGAAATAGTTATAAATCAGACCACTATGGCTCTGATACCATCTTGTAACACTCGGGATCACTACCTGTTGGCTATTTAGGCTAACAAGTTTCAATCCTAACAAGGAAAGTTTACCCAACTTAACCAATCTCCGAAAGTATACAGAGGTAGTGTCGTTGAGGTCGAATACAAAGAGCTTAAGTAATTAACTGAGTGTAAGAGCACTAAAGTTCAACAATCTAGATCGGATTTTAAAAGGATGGTAATTGATTAAACTTGTTGTAGAAATTTAGACTTAAACAAACAATGAAAAGATTTACTAAAATAGGTTTAGATTCAGAGATCAAGGATCTTGGACATTATAATTTCACTCACATATCATAGCATATCATAGGAACATGAAAATTTAAACATACATAAGCACTTGTTTTAAAGGAAAGGTTGTGTTGCACTTCACCTCCTGGTGCAAGTACAACGATCTCAACTCAAAGTCACATTCTCATGCATAAATTTCATTTTTGATCACAACCTATTCCTCAACTCATTTATCTCCACTCTCGTGGTAGAAAAAGAATTGCCACGAAGAGCACCTCCATATATTCCTACCTATCTTCTCAGATCAAGCAAGAAAGCATAACACATGCACATAAAGTGGCCAACAATGCATACAAGAAAATATAGAACTGGTACTTCCATGGTAGAAAAACAAGCAACAAAGTATTGAGTACAAAATTAACTTGTTACATACATGCTATGACATAGGAGCTACTCTCCCATGACCAAGAAAAGGGAATTACTCATCCATAATCATGCTTTACAGATTTGCTACAAAAAATTCAGGTTTTAACATGATCTAGAGGAGGAAAAACAAAGAGATCCAAAAATGTAACCACAAGAAGGAGGAATTTCGGCTTGGGGATGAAATTCTCCTCCTTTAGTTGATCCAAAACGAACTGGCTCCTCTCCCAAGAAGCAAAGTTTGGGAAGCTTGGTTGCACCTTGGAGAAGATAATGGAGAAGAAGAGAAGAAGAGAATGGGCTCCTTTGGCAAGAAACCACCTCCTTTCTCCTCAAAATCTCCCTCCTCTGATCTAGACTTGCCCTCGGATAAGAGAACTTGCAATTATGACCAGTGGTAATGCCCATTAAGTTCCCTCTTCGTTTTAAACAAAAACTTGTATTTTTCAAAATGCTAAAACTGCCAGAGACACGACGTGCGTCCAAAGTGCACGCCGTAAAAAAGCTTTGACAGTTGATCCAGAATGTACCGTGCAAGTGCACAGTAGTAATGGATGCCGTGTGACTTTCCAATAGATTTTGATTTGCTTGAAGGTCCAGGTGCACGCCGTGCAATTGCATGCACATCGTGCATTTTCTTTTTTGCACTTTTCTACAAACTCACACGCCGTGCTCAAGGCCCAAACACGCCATGCATTTTGCTGTCTGGGTGAATTGAAACTCTTCTGAAATATTTCACATCGTGCATTGAACATGCACGCTGTGCATTCTGCTGATTCAACAGAATTAAAGTCTACAATTCAGTCTTTCTTAGAACATATCTGCAATGCAAGTTATGTGACAAGTAAAGTAACAAAAAGATGGCAAAAGTAATATGAAAAGAAGCTAAGTGATATCAAAATGAATCAAGTTTGTATGTGATAACATGTGAAAATATGATGTGGAAAACACACAAAAAATCCCCCTAAGATTGAACTATTGCTTGTCCTCAAGCAAAAACAATAGGGCTACATTCAAGGTGAAAGAATAATCAAGCTCATGCATGGATTAAATGAAAAGAAAATATGCAATCAGCTCAACCAACCATGTACATTGTGTTTGTGTTCATTGTTATCTTCTCAGATTAGACATCTAAGATAGAGAATTTATGTTCAACAATGGTGGTGGTTCCAAATTCAAACAAGATAATCAACTAGGCAACACTAAATATAATTTGGATAATCAAGCCAAACAATCAGTGCATGTACATTACAAAATTTTCAGCTAGTATGGATGTAAGATGATGAAATCAGTGCTAACATTAAGAAACTTAGTTGTACTCTTTTTCTGAAGGATATGATGATGGAAATTTTTGGGTTTCTGGCATTCAGTTGCTAATTTAGGCTTATGCTCACGTGGAATGCCAGTTGGGGTGTTGTTTTTACCCTCTTTTGAATTTCATATCACCTAATCATCATTTCCAGATCAGACTCACACTAGGCTAGCATAATATGTGGGCCATTTGCCATATTTTATTGGGTAAAGGTAAACAATTGATAGCACAAGTATGGTGCAACACCAAAGAGTCAACAAGAGTGTTAAGTCTAGAAAGATTTCAATCATTCTTTTGAAAACAATTTCACGGAAAAAAATGATTGCAAAAGCACTAAGGGGTTGGAAAAATTATCATGTATTCTAGTAAGTGTTGCAAAGTTGATTAGTTCGCAAAAATGTGGAACTGTTACATGTATTGAGAAATCAAAGATGTAAAAATTTGAGATTTCAAACCACAAACACAAAAGAAGATCATTTGCATGGGGACTTTCCTTTTTCATTTGATTCATGCATGCTCATGAAATTCTTTTCATATAGCCACAAGAAATACAAGGGACAAAATAGATCAAGCATGGAATTCATTCAAACATGGTAGCCTCAAATCATAATAATATTGCCATCAAAGAAAACTAAACATGTAATAAAATAGAAAACAAACTAACACAACTGACTCAAATGAAAGGAATGCAAATTGAAAACTACAATTACGGGCCGGTTGTGCCCCCCAAGCTTGAAATTAGTAGTGTCCTCACTGCATCAATCAAACTTATGGAGTTCACAAACATGTGCATGTCATGGATAAAATATCAAAATAGAGGGCTACCACCCTCCTGATCAGGGAAAAATTGGCTGACGAGATCTGGAATGTCCATCTGCTGGTCTATAGAGTCATGCTGCTGAGGAAACTGGGGCTGTCGTGGAAACTCGGGTTGCTGTGGCGGTGGTGACAGATACGGAGGTGGGACGGAGTAATGGCCCCGAGAGATATGCCAAGAGTCCATCTGGTGGACCATGTCATGCAATGCAGTGTACTGCATGCTCATCTGGTCCAAACGACCGTCGATGTGGTCAACCCACTACTGAATGTAACTGTAAAGATGCCTCACATCAGGCATCGCCCAAACGTACTCTGTCTGAGTACTAGTGGAGGGTGGAAGTGGTGTTGTGGCTGTAGCGGTAGATGCTACTATTATAGAACTACTGGTGCCATGGGTGGGTGCCCCCTCTTCATCCTTGGGATGTAACTCAGCCTTCTAATTTGCTTTGTTGCTGAGGTCATTGTGGGCTGCATCGGGGATGACAATGAACTATTTCTTTGTATGAAAAATCTTGAAATTGCTAGAGCTATCACCATGCCTTGATATTAGGCCACAAGAAATAAGAGAATTGATGTCTATAAGGTTTTTCCCCGGTGTAGGTTCTACAGTAGCCACATCTAACCCTAGATGCATAGCAAGTATAGTGAGCATCCCACCACACATGATATCACCCGCCTCTCTCTGCTTCTTCTTCTTGGCTTCTATAAGTTTATTGGCAATGTAGTAACCGGAACTGATTTTCTCATTTTTGACCATGCAACACAAGAAGAAAAGTTCAGTTTTGCCCACGACCCCTTGAGTTTCATTTTTGGCAAAAGGACTGGTGCTTAGAAGACGATGCACAACTCTGAAAAATGGGTTATGGAGCGAAGAAGCTCGTGCCTGCCTAGCTTTGTGCACATTTTCACTAGTAATTTCAGACCAAAAGGTATCACTATGGAAGACGGGCAGATAGTCAGTATAGCCTCCATAGCTTCACCCAAGAAAAGTACAAAACCGACGAAGATCCATAGCAAAATATTTGTTTAGAAGGCGAAAACTGATCTTCAGATACGTCTCACGGTGGCTTTGGGGGTCGTCTTCCGCCTTAAAGGTGGTTACACTAGTACATAACCGACCTTTAGTGTCAGTTATTTAAGGCCTTTAGTGTCGGTTATTAAGCGAAACCTATGTGGGTGCCGCTAAAAGCCCAACATTTATGCGTCGGTTCTCAAACCGACACCACAACCCTTTACACGCCACCGAAAATGCGCCGAAAATGCGCCAACAGGGGGTATAGGCATCGATTATTAGCTTAGAAATCGACGCCATATACCTTCGTGCCACAGAAAGGGCGCCATCTGGGGCACTATCTGCGTTGATGTATAAGTGATTACCGACGCCATATCACCCGCTGCCACGGCCATACTGACCAGCACGGCCGTGGTGTCTGACCTCTAGGGAAATCGACGTCGGTTACTAGTAGGGCAATCAACACTGTAAACATATGTCGTCGGGTGTATACAAATATCCGACGCCTATTTTATGTCTGGTCCGCTGACACGGCCATGCTGGCCAGCACGGCCGTGGTGTCTGGCCTCATTAGGGAAATCGACGTCGGTTACTAGTATGGCAACTGACACTATAAGAATATATCATCGGTTTCATACAAATAACCGATGCCTATTGTATGTTTTTTTTCTGGATCAGTCTGTAGACCTGCTGTGGCTGGTCGCAAGATGAGAAACCTTTAGTTCAGTTATGAACTGCAGGTTTTACGACATCCATTGATATCAGTCAACAACAGGCCACAAACCTACAAAATTAACAAGATGGACAATATTATATATATGTGATTCACACTCATGTATAAGAACATTTAATTTCATTACACACATGTAGAAACCAGTAGCAACCTGCAGTTCTATTTATTTGATCTCTTTTCACATTTAGACACATGTAGACACATTTATGTATTGATGATTTTCACACACATATGACAATTCATAAAAATTCATTCACATTCACACAAAATTAATTATGAGAACAAAGTTATTCTTTATTCATCATTATCATCATTGTCAGCAAAATCATATTGAAAAATTCCCACTCTTTGCAGGGCTTTTGCCCAATCTTCTTTTACAACATTTAATTCATCTCTCGTATAGGGAGCATGTACATCAAAATCCTTTGCACCTGTGTTGAAGTCCTCAGTTTTAAAGACCTACAAAGAGAATGACGTACATACATAATTATAATAATATATAATAAGATTCATATATTTCATATTATCTAGCGAGACTATGTATAATACCTTTTGTATGTTATCGATTTCCAATATGACATGTTTGATGATTAGGTCCATTAATCGCATCACATAGTAGGCACACACCCAGTCATTGTCTTGTATAGCACACTATAAATTAAAACATACAAAATATTCAAAAATACAAATAAGCACAGTTCACATAAATAATATATACATTGGAGTCCGGAAATTACTTTCACATTCTCCCAAATCAGTATCAGATTTTTTTTCCTGGGGACCTTTCCTCCAGCTTTGTTGTACTCTTGTAAAGCCCTATATATGTTAATGTAACACATTAAATTGCATAATTAAATAGTAATGCAGTAACAGATGTTAACAAATATAAAAACATAAAATATTTCTCACGAGAATAATGGCCTTTTAATTGCATGTCCATATAATACATCCAACTCACTCCCCGCAGGATCTGGATAATAGACGGTGAATGTCTTGGGGACAATAACTAATAACTCCCAATGCTTAGCACTACAGGTAAGAAAGTAGAAAATTAATAACTCAATATCCACAATAAAAATGTAATTTTCTTAAGTCCAAATTACAAGCAAAGTAAACTTACCTGACATTGAATGGAGCTATTATTACCGTCTTACTATTTTTACCAAAATATTCAAAAGCATCACATCATTATGAAGTAACTGAAGACGGGTCTGTATCTACAAAACTAATCAAAGATGGAACCAAAAATCCCACATGGGAAAACCCAAAATCTTTACATGTCTTGTGTAAGTGGCTACAAAACATGTATTACATATGCATTAATATATAAGAAACCAGATTGCCGTATATAAAATAAGGTATATGGATGTATAAATCAGATTGCCGTATGCATTAATCTCACCATATCCACAACTCTATCATAGATGTGTTCATCCATTCATAACTAAACAACTCCAAAATATCTTGTATAAATATGTTGTTTCCGAATGTTTGACCTGCATTAATACATATCCAGAACTTCCATTACGTATGCATTAATACGTATGCTAAACTTGTATAAATAGATTGTTATCATATGATTTACCTGCAGCAGTCTCCGGAATAGTAACATTTATAGGGCAATTTGGATTATGTTCGCCGATCCATACCACCACACTCCTACAATTAGGACCTATCGAGGCGTGTAGATCCCCTGGAAGCCAACTTGGTAGTCGAGGAGGTGGAGGTCGAGATGTAGCGGGTCTCATCTTTTTGACCTATATATATAATTTCATATCAATTGACTCATATATATATACACACTAACAAACTAAAGTAATGAAAATTTATCATACAATATCAGTATAGAGGACATCCGCTTCGGGCCATAGTATCACTCCGCCTACTGCCTCATCAAGTGTTTCAGCATTTGGGTGTGCATGAGGCAGTGCAAGATTCATCCAGCCAGGGAGTATATGTATCGAGCTCACACGTACCATGCCATCTGGTACTGGACTCCCATGAAACATGTACCCTTTAAGGGGTGGGTAAGTTGATGCATCTGCAACAATATATCCTTCACTTTGTAGTCGACATGGCTTCAACCCCTACAAATTTACGTAAAGAATGTTATATGGATATATACACAAACATATCATCTCGAACAGACTAGCTATTATATATGCCATAAAAATACTTACAGAGGACGTGCTAGGTGGGTCTATAGGATTACTCCCAACCTATGCAGTAGGAGGAGTAGGAGAAGAGAGGTTCACCACAGGTACTATCTGAGTGGCAGTCTGAGACGCCTGCCACTTGTTAAATGCTTCATGGAGTCTTTTATCAACTACTTCCTTGACTCTCCTATCAATTAAGGAATGTACATATACATGGATAAAAGAAATGCTAGTTTCTGATTATTGAATTCCCTTTAGCAATAATGTTCTAAAATAAGAATAAGTTACCTTAGCTTGTGAAAGTCCCACTTTTGGGACAGGTTTACGATGGGATGGCCCAAAGAACGCTTTGATGCCCACACCAGCGCCTGCACCCCTTACACGTCCAAGATGCTCTGGGTTAACCAGAGTAACTGTCAGTTCATCCCTTGTGCCCTGAGGGATGAACTTGCCTTCCTTCCTCTTCTTGTGCAGCTCCCGCTGAGCACCATCAACAAAAATTCGTAAGTAAACATAACAATAATCAATATCGATAGATTTCTCTAAGAGTTTGATTTTTACCATTTTTGCAGTCGCCTCAGCGGTTGCGGGCTTCGGTATCTCTCCCTTCTTGTTTTTCCTCCCATCTATCCACATAAAATGATGAGGTAGAGGTGCAAGAGCAGCAGTAGAGGACTCTGCAGTCTCCTGAGTAGCAGTAGGCTGAGTAGACTCAGCCTATAGTCTTTGGCGAACACCTACATATCCTCTTGGAC
Source organism: Alisma plantago-aquatica (assembly GCA_963693085.1). Taxonomy (NCBI): domain Eukaryota; kingdom Viridiplantae; phylum Streptophyta; class Magnoliopsida; order Alismatales; family Alismataceae; genus Alisma; species Alisma plantago-aquatica. Next base: position 839,155,981 of record OY856410.1, on the reverse strand, counting down.
CCATTGTGTGGTCGTGCACATTTAGTGCATGCCTTGCTCGTTGAGCATCACTCTTAGCCTAGTTAGTTAGCACATTGATTTGGTTAGTAACACTTAAGGTTAATCTTGAATATGTGAATACATAAAAATGTATATTAATTAAATTAGGAGTGGCACTTAATACCTTGAATTCATCTGTTTTTCTTTGGGTAACAAACTCCTCCCATTCTTTGGGGTCCAAGTAGTTCCATTTTTGTGTGGCTTCCTTCTTCCTATATTTATTTTTCAAAGAGAATACAAACAAAAATTATTAGTGTAGAGTTAGTGAAATATTGATCAATGTCTAGAATTGGAATCAATCAAGAACCTATTCTCATCATCGCGTATGTAATCTTGGGTGAGATTGGTCCTATAGTTCCTTAGGACCCTCCCACAATGTTACATCACACATTTACGATGTAGCTTTTCATCCAGATCAAATATGCTCTGCAAATTAAAATAGAATTGCTATTAACTAGTATCCTAAAAATTAGTAATCTACACAAATAGAATTACAAATAATAATAACTCACACATAGTTCCTTCCATATGTGGTCTTTCTTCCCCTTAGGAACTCTATGCCATGATTCTAGGATAGGACTGCAATGGCTGCGAGTAAGATCCCCAAGATATGAAACAAATGAGTTGCGGTTCACTCCATATGGATTTCCTGCCTGATCGAAATCCACAGCCAATTTGGGTCCATTGCCCCTTTGCTGTATTAACTTGTTCATCATTGTAATGCCCCTCACTTTCTCAATTTTCTTTTTCTGCTCATCAAGTGCTGTAATTTCTTCAGCGGGTACATCACCAACCTAAAATTTGATAAAAAACATACTTACATAATATAATTATTCTATGAACATATAGATAGAAACCTCAGGGATATATTCTTAAAACTTACATTGTCAGGCGGTGCAAGCACGTCCTCACCCTCACGGTGATCAACAACACGGTCCTGATCAGCCATCTGAAAGTTCACATTCAAATTATAAATTTCACATTGTAAAGTAACACTAATTTTAAAGTTCACATTGTAAAGTACACATTCACAGGGGTGAAGCGATTGCGAATGGACATCCCATGTGCTATCACTCTTATATATAATAAATGTGTACCACCTATCCCATTCTTGAACACCTAATCTCACTAGTAAGTGTATAATGTGTATTGGGTTTTCAAGAAAATTTCGGCAGCATTTCCCCGCTATTCTCTAAGTACATATGTACTTAGAGAACAAACGGGGAAATGCTACCGAAATTTTCTTGAAAATATTCCAATACACATTATACACTTACATCCTAAGTGAGATTAGGTGTTCAAGAACAGTCCCAAACTGGGGACTATCCAAGATTTACTCCTAATGAGTAAATCTTGGATGGGTTTCTTGGCCAACAAATTCATGTGTTGTCATTCTTATATATAATAAATGTGTATAAACTACAGGAAACATGGTTAATCCTAATCTATAGAGCATTATTAAATAATAAATTAAGAAATCAATAGTTTCAAACATGAAATCTCTAGTAGACAGACTAACCTTACAAAAATTACCCTAATGACAAAAAGTCTAGGAATCTTTACTAGACATTATATATACAACCCTAATCATCATATTTAACATACTACATTATTATTAACATCCAGATCAGATTAAGATCATACTATGTTATAACTATTGGTTTAATAACCCTATTTTCGCATGTACGTACATGATTATCAACTTTAAAACCCTATAATTCATTGAAATCATTCTAATTCAATCTAAGATGTTGGGATCACATAATTATATACTGACATCAGAATAAATAAAAGAATCATAATTAACATGATTAACAACATGCTCATCAAACTAGGGTTTTCTTGAATATCATCTAATATTCGTGTACTAACTATACCTTTGTAACAAGAAGAATAATACAACTTTAAGTATATTTTATTCACAATCTACACATTTTTCTGATCAAAACCATATACAACATGGTAATATTGATGTGAATCAGAGACATGTTTGCAAACTGGAGAGCCACAATAAGATTAGGTGTCTAATAAACAAGAAGGCAGTGCACCTCAAATAATGTTGTTCAAATAAATAAATCGCATAACAACTCTACACCACAATAACATTGAAGAAAAATTGCACGAACTACATCCATAGGATTAATGGGCATGCCTGTGAGAAGAGGGAAGCATCCAGGCAGTAGGCGGAGGGCTGGTCGTCGAGCAGAAGGGCTCTGGGCGGAGAGCTGGTCGCCGGAGTTGGGCAGAAGGTCGCTGGGAGGAGAGCTGTGGTCGGGCGGAGAGCTGTGATCGCTGGCAGTGACTGGTGGAAGCAGAGGCGGCGGAGGCAGAAGAGGTGCGGCGGCAGATCAGCGGTGGTGAGTGGCGGCGGTGTCGGCGACCAAAGCACGACCAGCAAATGGCGGTGGAGGTGGAGGCGGAGGCAGAGCAGCAGCGGAATTGTCGAAGCAGAGGAATCGTCGGAGCAAACCCTCAGTGGAAAATGAATGAAACAAAAGGGGAAGAGTCTGCCTCACACTATTAAGTTAACAATAGGTGTCGGTTGTTAACAACAACTGACAATAAAAACTATAAGTGTCAGTTTGCAACAAAACACTGACACTAAAGGGAGGTGAAAATTTTCGCGGTTATGCGCGTGAAAACACAATGGCGTCAGTTATTATCACAAAACCGACGATAAAATGTGAGAAAATTTCTATCTCGTAGAAAACATTTAGTCGTCGGTTTTTGTTTTAAAAACTGATGATGTATGTTAATTTTTGGAGGTAATTTTTTTCGCTGAAAATTTTGGTTTTGGCGGTTACTTTTAGGCGTCAGTTTCTTAATAAGGATCTAACACTGAATAAAAGTGATACCCATGTCTGGTCGCCCTTCACAGATTGATGTCGATTTATTTTATATACTGACGCTGTATAGTTTATGTGTCAGTGTATTATTACAACCGACACCATTAAAAGTGACGTTATAAGCCAGTTCTGTTGTAGTGTTAAAAATTCATAAACGAGGTGGGGGTAAGTCTTTGTAACTCTAGTGCAAAGTAGATGTAGACCTAAGAACCAAAGATACCCCATTATCTCATTCTTGAAGCCCAACTTGTCTAGAGCTTCTTTAGAAACGTAGTGGGAAGGTAATACCCACCGAGTGATGAGAAATGGGTAGTCTGCATCCTCCTCCAGCGTGACTCAGAACTGGGTGGAGGGCACAAAAGCTGACGCCTCAGAAGGTGTCGTGGAAGATGAAGCTCCACCATGGCGTCTGTCTAAACCTGTCTTGATTGGTGCTATTGTTTCTGTAGTAGTGCATGTTGTGCAGATCTTGATCACAGTGTGCACTTAGAACGTATTACTTCAGCCCTGAACCTGGAACACATGATGTGTATAATGGATGCATGGCGTGCACCTGCAGATTTTCTACAGTTTGAAATCAGCGCCACGAGTGGAGAAGAAGGTGGGGAAAAGGGAACCCAACTACAGGACTTGGGCCACGTAGATGTTGGGAACTACTGCCACTGGTGATGGGTGGTCGGCGTTGACCTAGGCAACATGATCTAGGCGGCACGTGCTAGGTGTCGAGCTCGTTGCTGTTGCGGTGCTTTTGGCGGAGTCATCAATGGAAGAGTCATCACTGAAACTACTGCCGCTGCTGCTTGGTCGGTGGCACTAGGCGTGGCTGGAAGCTTGAGCAGCTTCGGCGGCGATGGCAGAGGTCGGTGGAGGTTTGGCGGCGAACGACGTGAGCGGGTGGCACACGACTGGAAGAAAGAGGAACTGACATGCATGAGTGCACAGCTGAGTTGGGGAAGAAGGAGGTGGTGCACGGATGCTAGGGTTTTTTTTCTTTCTTTTGCAAAACCTATGGAGTGAGAAGTTAGGTCGTGCACTCCCCTTTTTGACCAATATTTATGAAAAGACACAATGTGCATGTGATACACACGTCATGTTTCTATTCAATTTCCTCTTTTCAAACTGCCTTTTACGCTTAGATGCACGACGTGTATCAGGTATGCATGACATGTTCTGCTTTGAATTCACTTTGTAGACCTGACTTTGTGCCCAGACGCATGACGTGCACAAATTTATGCACGTCATGCGAGTATACAGAAACTCTTGCTGCTCAGTAAAAGATAGACGCACGACGTGCATCGAATAAATGCACACCGTGTATGATTCCAGTAACTTATTACACATTGTAGTTCCCAAGTGCATGACGTGCGTCGGTGCATGCAGGCCGTGTGACTTTCCAGAAAGTGTCTATGTTCTGTAGCTCTTCCAGGTGCACGATGTGCATCGAGTAAATGCACGCCGTGTTAGTTTCCAGAAACATATTCGTGAACAGAACACGATGTGTTCACAAAAAACACGCTATGTACTTGGAGATGTATCATGATTATAGTATATTTTCTGCTGAGGTGCACACCGTGTCAAATAAAGACACGCTGTGGGTTTTGGATTTTCTAAAGAAAATAGCAGCCAATCCGCACGAAATAAAGATAGATATGGTGGCAATCAATTCTAAATTATTACGTCCATCCATGACAGGCTTATTGATGAAATTAAAGTGTGTTTTTGACTCAAAGAACTTTAAAAGAAATCTATCCTAATGTGGGGTCAACTCCCACAAGGTCCTCCATTTAGAGTCTGGAGTAAGACTCTTCAATTCCTTCAAGCATCTTGGAGGGAGCAAGAGGCTCCCTTGTCCACTTCATCTCCACAAGAATAAAGCTTGCAATGCTGTCCATTCACTTTGAAGTTGCCATATTTTCCTTGGAGTTCCACAACTCCATATGGGAAAATCTTTAGCATAAGAAACGGGCCAGACCACTTTGATTTCAGCTTCCTTGGAAATAGCTTTAATCTAGAGTTGAATAGAAAGACTTTATCTCCTTCTTGGAAGTCCTTCATGCGAATTCTTTTGTCATGCCAAGCTTTTGTCCTCTCTTTGTACAACCTTGCATTCTCATAAGAATCAAGTCAAAGTTCCTCAAGTTCCTACAGCTACAAAAGGCGCTTCTCCCCTGCATTCTTCATATCAAAGTTCAAGAATTTAATGGCCCAAAAAGCATGATGCTCCAACTCTAGCAGAAGGTGACATGATTTGCCATAGATCATCTTGAACAGAGTAGTCCCTATGGTGTCTTGTAGGCTGTACGGTACGCCCATAATCCATCATCAATCTTTAAAGCCTAATCTTGTCTTGAACTTGAAATAGTCTTGTCAAGGAGGTTTTTCAGCTGCCGATTTGAGACCTCTACCTGCCCAGAAGTTTGAGGATGATATGACGTAGAGATCTTATGAGTTACACCATACTTAGAGAAAAGGTTGTTGAATTGTTTTCAGTAAAATGAGTGCCTCCATCTAAAATTATGGTTTGAGGAATTCCAAACTGAGGAAAGATGATCTTTTGAAAAATCTTTATTACTGATTTGGCATCCAACGCTTGGGTTGGAATGGCTTCAACCCATTTAGACACATATTCACAAGCAACAAGAATGTATTGGTACCCGCAAGAGGATGGGAATGGTCCCATGTAATCCACTCCCCATATATCAAACACTTCAACCTCTAAGATAGAGTTGAGGGGCATGTCGTCATGGCGGGATATACCTCATGTTCTTTGACATCTATCACAAGATTTTACAAATAGATTGACGTCTTTGAATAATGTGGGCCAATAGAAGCTAGCTTGTAGTATCTTAGAAGTAGTGTTTTCTCCTCTGAAGTGTCCTCCATAAGGAGATGCATGGCATTCAGCAATAATGTTTGGGATTTCCTCTTCAACAACACACCGACAGATCATCCCATCACTTCCATGCTTGAATAACAATGGATCATCCAAATAATAGAATTTCACATCATGAAAGAATTTTTTCTTTTGTTGATACGTAAAATCAGGTGGGAGTTGTCCGGTAGCAAGAAAGTTGGCAATGTCTGCAAACCATGGTGCTTGCGTAGATGACAACCCATAGAGCTTTTCAATGGGCAAATGATCTTCAATGGGCAATGGATCTCCAACCTCCGTGGTTAATCTAGAAAGGTGATCAACAAACATTGTTTTATGTACCTATTTTATCACGGATCTCAAGATCAAATTCTTGTAGAAGCAAAATCTAGCAAATAAGATGTGGTTTGGCATCTTTCTTGTTCAGCAAATACTTTATGGAAGCATGATCAATATATAAAATCACCTTAGATCCCACCAAATATTGTCGAAACTTGTCAAAATCATATACAATGGCAAGCATTTCCTTCTCCGTGGTTGTATAGTTGATCTGTGCTTCATCAAGGGTTTTTCTTACATAATAAATGGCATGGAGTTTCTTGTCCTTCCGCTGTCCTAGAACAGCTCCCACTACATAATCACTTGCATCACACATTAACTCAAAAGGAGAATCCCAATCCGAAGGTTGAATAATTGGGGCTGAAATGAGGACCTCCTTGAGCTTAAAAAAAAGTTGTGTGGCAATAATCATCAAATACGAACTCAGCGTCTTTTGCAAGTAGGGAGCACAATGACTTCACAATCTTAGAGAAATCTTTAATGAATCTTCTATAAAAACCTGTATGGCCACGAAAATTGCAGATGTCTTTGACTGAAGATGGGGTAGACATCTTTTCTATGGCTTCAACCTTTGCCCTGTCCACTTCAATACCCTTATTAGAAATGACATGTCCTAGTACTACACCAGATTGTACCATGAAATGGCACTTCTCCTAGTTTAGCACTAGGTTAACCTTTTTACAGCTGGCTAAGACTAAAGACAGGTTCAATAAACATTGATCAAAAGAATCACCGTATACACTAAAGTCATCCATGAAAATCTCCATTATGTTTTCAATAAAATCAGAGAATATGGCCATCATACACCACTGGTGTAACACCCCCCTTAAGCATACATGTGTCAACGGAAGCAATACCCATGTTTTCCATAACATGGGTTACTATAGCTCAAAGGGATGCCACAACAACGATAGACATTGCAAATAAAGTAAACAAACACCATGCATTGATATTGAAAATGATTTATAGATTATTCACAATTGGTTTCTTGAATTGAAGCTAACTAGGATATACATGATTAAAAATAATTAATACATAAAGTTATCTATAACATCAGGATCTTCTATTGTAGATGGCACCCCACCATATGTGTCCTTTGGAAACCTTGATCTATTTCTTGATTTGATCTTCATATGATTTATTCTTGGAGTTGTTCTGTACCTACGGGCATCGCGCCCCCAGCCATGTATGCAAATAAAAATCACATTAGAGTAAGCGGCATTGAGCATTGTTATAACAACATAATAACTGGGCAATAAAGGAAAACATGAAACTTAATTGAATAGTATATTTTGGATTCACATAACAGAATCTGGGTGGTCAGTTATAGTATCCTCGATATTATTGCACCAATGGTGCTCATAAGGCACGTAGGATCAGCATTAACATGATGAGGACAAAATAATACAGCCTATTGCATGATTAATCATAATTAACTTTAATTGGATTTCCATAGTCATAACATGAGTTATTGGAGACAGAACTTGAAAGCATAAGGATCATATAATAACATTATAGCAAGAAGTAACCCAATTGAAGTACATGGCTATGCACATAGTTTAACTTGATCATCATGATTCAATAAATATAAAGCGATTGAAAACTCATATTAAATGCTCAAAGTGTATGAATCCGTTTACCTCTCTCATAGGAGAGATCTTAGTTGTTTTCTTTGGGTTGATGAAACCCTAATCACTCCCTTAAATTGGTTGGACCTAATTCTCCTTATCTTCATGGTTACCCCTATTCCTAGGGGTGAAACTCATAGTTCATACTCCCAACCTGCAAAACGATGGTTCAGATTGTTGAGGTCTTCACCGGACATAGATGAGGGAGTTGTTCTCCTCCAGCCTCGGCAGTTCCCAACTACAGGTCGATGGACACCGACTATGGAAGTTATGTCAGCTCTTTGGTGTGACTGGGTTCTGGTCTTGGAGGAGGATGAGGATAAGGATGTAGCAGACCCACTGCATATAGTGGCCGATAATGGTGTGATGGTGGCAGTCCAAGGAAGAGGATGATGGAGGCGGGTGATCAGCAAGTGGCAGCAACACTGCCTTGAGTGATGGCATTGACTGGCCAGGTGACATGGATGAGAACGTTGCTGCTATATTGTACGTCAGTGAGGAGGTGGTTGGTGCATGGTCTAAGAAGAAGAGGAGGTGATATGTAACTGAAGCTAGGGTTAACAACGAAGAGGGCATTATCATGATGGCGTTCTTCGTGGGGGTGGCACCTGTCGTTGTGTTGGCGGCCATCATGACAGTGATGGGGATGCTTCTGTTGCACTAACGGTTGGGGAAGCAAGGTAGAAGCACTACGGCTAGTGCTCTAGTCCTGGTGGTGGTGAGGAGCCCACCGGCCATACAAAGTGCTGATCATTGCTACTGCAGCATCATTGCCGCTGTGTCTCGATGGGTTGGAGTTGACGCTCATAGTTGCGTCTGATCAGCAATGTTAGAAACCTTGACAGTGAAGAGATGGAGGTGGCGCAAGGAGACAAGGCGATGAGGAGGATTGACTCTGTGGTGCGGGTAGCATGCTGCTGTGAAGGTGTGAGGAGGCGGCAAGAATTCTGTGGAGGCGCCACAGGAAGAGGAATATGGGGAGATCATGGGTGTGCGGCCACAAGTGGCTGACTGTTCCATCGACTGCAGTAACTGGGGCAGCGGCAGTCTCTCTATCCAACTAGGTAGTGGGAGGAAGAAGGTGAGGGCAGTGATGTGGTGGCAGCATCCACGATGTTGAAAAAATAAGGGATCACCGCCACCCTTGAGCATCGCAAGTCCTCCGACGACCCCTACAGTAGGCGGCGGTAGTGTCCTTGCTTCCCTGGTTGTTGCGCACAAGAAGATGGGGATGCTGGAGGCTAGGGCTTGCTAGGATCATGGGGATCTCCTGAATCTGTTGGTGTGCGAATTACCCAGAGACGTTGAGGGTAGAGGGCTTATCCTGGGGCGAGGAGTCCGGGATTTATTCCCTCCTCCGTGCGGACTCCTACGCGAGGTAGGGGACAAATCCCCTATCCGACGGCTCTGAAGGGCTGGGTATAATTAGTTCCGTGTGACACTCAGTTATCTAAGATAATCGACAAGATAATCGACTGTATTAGTAAACGATTAAAAAGCTAATTAATCATTATCTCCTACTTACTTCCTAATATCATTTGGAGCATCTAGGATTATCCAAACCTAGCCAAATTTGGTAGGCAAGCTAAATCAACCATGAGGAATTCAAATATCCAGTTAGATTTCAAATATGAGTTAGGGAAATATGTGTTTTACATCATTATCTACTTAGGGTAATTAACACACTAATAATCATTGAAAAGGAATTTTATTATCAAAATCCAAGGGAAGCTCTTTTATTATTTTATCTACTCATATACCAATCAATGGGATGCACTTTACATGTATGTGTGCTGAAATTATCAATTAACCCCTAACTAGTCATTGTTGCATAATTAGGGTTAAGTTTTCATGCATTATACATGAAATTAATATGACTAATTATTGATGTAAATGATTCAATTCGAGGTCCACTTGGCACATTTAGCTCATTTTGAAATACGAATTAAGCATGGTCTGTACTTAAGTCATCATATAAAAAAATAGATTCTTTCAATTTAGGATTTCACCTTTATTAAATAACAAAAATTTTTGGGACTAAATTTTGAGGGTCGTTACAACCTACCCACCTTATAGAAATTTCGTCCCCGAAATTTTCATATCAAAATGAGGTACTACCCACCTTAGGGTTTCACTTAGTTTGTGCATGTAAAAACTCTAATATTATCTCATAGTCTCAATAACATACTTAAGACATGGCTTACTCATAGTTAACATAATTACATGAAAACTTAATTAACTTGACATGAATTCATATTAGACATGAATTTTACTTGAGTTGATATAGTCACTCTCCTGGATTGCACCCACAGTGCTCATAAGGCCGGTTAAGGCTCACATAAGGCCGATTAAGGCTCACATAAGGTCGATTAAGGCTCACATAAGGCCGGTTAAGGCTCACATAATGCTCCCACAGAGCTCATAAGGCCAATTAAGGCTCACATAAGGCCGGTTAAGGCTCACATAATGCTCCCACAGAGCTCATAAGGCCAATTAAGGCTCACATAAGGCCGGTTAAGGCTCACATAAGGCCAGTTAAGGCTCACATAATGCTCCCACAGAGCTCATAAGGCCAATTAAGGCTCACATAACATGATGGAGAGGACAATTATCAACATAACATGATTTCTTATACATAGACATGATTTTTCATAATTTCATAAGTCATAAGCATAGAAATAACACATGATGTTTAATCTGAACACATAATCATAAAATAGAAGAGAACATTGTTTAGTAGCATGTGCATCATTTTTCTTTCGTATCCCTATCCAATTATCCACCCCTTGTATGCATATTTAGTCTTATTATGTAATTAATTATGTCTATATAGCTATATGGTTCAAACTTTATTGTCAACTCTTGTCTCAGCACCTCTCTCATGCACATGTCCCATACCACATGCACTTGAGAGGACGAGACAAGTATGATTTTGCACATAACATTCTCTCTACGAAACCCCATGAGCCTATGTCCCATACCACAAACACGTGGGAAGAAGAGAGAGCATGCTATGTACAAATTCAAAGTTAACACAAAATCTAAAACATCTAGGCACATAACCCTAACCCTTATCTAACTTGTGTCTTGTGACTAGACCCTAATTTGGTTTCCCATACATTGAACTTAATATTATATACCTATGGCTTAGAACATGTGGATGCTATTTCTACATGGTGGCCATCTACTTATTTGCTCTGATACCATTTTGTAACACCCCCCTTAAGCATACATGTGTCAACGGAAGCGATACCCATGTTTTCCATAACATGGGTTACTATAGCTCAAAGGGATGCCACAACAACGATAGACATTGCAAATAAAGTAAACAAACACCATGCATTGATATTGAAATTGATTTATAGATTATTCACAATTGGTTTCTTTAATTGAAGCTAACTAGGATATACATGATTTAAAATGATTAATACATAAAGTTATCTATAACATCAGGATCTTCTATTGTAGATGGCACCCCACCATATGTGTCCTTTGGAAACCTTGATCTATTTCTTGATTTGATCTTCATATGATTTATTCTTGGAGTTGTTCTGTACCTGCGGGCATCGCGCCCCCAGCCATGCATGCAAATAAAAATCACATTAGAGTAAGCAGCATTGAGCATTGTTATAACAACATAATAACTGGGCAATAAAGGAAAACATGAAACTTAATTGAATAGTATATTTTGGATTCACATAACATAATCTGGGTGGTCGGTTATAGTATCCTCGATATTATTGCACCAATGGTGCTCATAAGGCACGTAGGATCAGCATTAACATGATGAGGACAAAATAATACAACCTATTGCATGATTAATCATAATTAACTTTAATTGGATTTCCATAGTCATAACATGAGTTATTGGAGACAGAACTTGAAAGCATAAGGATCATATAATAACATTATAGCAAGAAGTATCCCAATTGAAGTACATGGCTATGCACATAGTTTAACTTGATCATCATGATTCAATAAATATAAAGCGATTGAAAACTCATATTAAATGCTCAAAGTGTATGAATCCACTTACCTCTCTCATAGGAGAGATCTTAGTTGTTTTCTTTGGGTTGATGAAACCCTAATCACTCCCTTAAATTGGTTGGACCTAATTCTCCTTATCTTCATGGTTACCCCTATTCCTAGGGGTGAAACTCATAGTTCATACTCCCCAACCTGCAAAACGATGGTTCAGATTGTTGAGGTCTTCACCGGACATAGATGAGGGAGTTGTTCTCCTCCAGCCTCAGTAGTTCCCAACTGCAGGTCGATGGACACCGACTATGGAAGTTATATCGGCTCTTTGGTGTGACTGGGTTCTGGTCTTGGAGGAGGATGATGATAAGGATGTAGCAGACCCACTGTATATAGTGTCCGATAATGGTGTGATGGTGGCAGTCCAAGGAAGAGGATGATGGAGGCGGGTGATCAACAAGTGGCAACAACACTACCTTGAGTGATGGCATCGGCTGTCCAGGTGACATGGATGAGAACGTTGCTGCTATATTGTACGTCAGTGAGGAGGTGGATGGTGCATGGTCTAAGAAGAAGAGGAGGTGATATGTAACTTAAGCTAGGGTTAACAACGAAGAGGGCATTATCATGATGGCGTTCTTCATGGGGGTGGCACCTGTTGTTGTGTTGGCGGCCATCATGACGGTTATGGGGATGCTTATGTTGCACTAACGGTTGGGGAAGCAAGGTAGAAGCACTGCGGCTAGTGCTTTAGTCCTGTTGGTGGTGAGGAGCCCACCGGCCATACAAAGTGCTGATCATTGCTACTGCAGCATCATTGCCGCTGTGTGTCGATGGGTTGGAGTTGATGCTCATAGTTGCGTCTGATCAGCAATGTTGGAAACCTTGACAGTGAAGAGATGGAGGTGGCGCAAGGAGACAAGGCGATGAGGAGGATTGACTCTGTGGTGCGGGTAGCATGCTGCTGTGAAGGTGTGAGGAGGCGGTAAGAATTCTGTGGAGGCGCCACAGGCAGAGGAAGATGGGGAGATCGTGGGTGTGCGGCCACAAGTGGCTGACTGTTCCATCGACTGCAGTAACTGGGGCTGCGGCAGTCTCTCTATCCAACTAGGTAGTGGGAGGAAGAAGGTGAGGGCGGTGATGTGGTGGCAGCATCCACGATGTTGGAAAGATCAGGGATCACCGCCACCCTTGAGCATCGCAAGTCCTCCGACGACCCCTACAGTAGGCGGCGGTATTGTCCTTGCTTCCCTGGTTGTTGCGCACAGGAAGATGGGGATGCTGGCGGCTAGGGCTTGCTAGGATCGCGGGGATCTCCTGAATCTGTTGGTGTGCGAATTACCCGGAGACGTTGAGGGTAGAGGGCTTATCCTGGGGCGAGGAGTCCGGGATTTATTCCCTCCTCCGCGCGGACTCCTACGCGAGGTAGGGGACAAATCCCCTATCCTACGGTCTTGATCGGATGGCTCTGAAGGGCTGGGTATAATTAGTTCCGTGTGACACTCAGTTATCTAAGATAATCGACAAGATAATCGACTGTATTAGTAAACGATTAAAAAGCCAATTAATCATTATCTCCTACTTACTTCCTAATATCATTTGGAGCATCTAGGATTATCCAAACCCAGCCAAATTTGGTAGGCAAGCTAATTCACCCATGAGGAATTCAAATATCCAGTTAGATTTCAAATATGAGTTAGGGAAATATGTGTTTTACATCATTATCTACTTAGGGTAATTAACACACTAATAATCATTGAAAAGGAATTTTATTATCAAAATCCAAGGGAAGCTCTATTATTATTTTATCTACTCATATACCAATCAATGGGATGCACTTTACATGTATGTGTGCCGAAATTATCAATTAACCCCTAACTAGTCATTATTGCATAATTAGGGTTAAGTTTTCATGCATTATACATGAAATTAATATGACTAATTATTGATGTAAATGATTCAATTCGAGGTCCACTTGGCACATTTAGCTCATTTTGAAATACGAATTAAGCATGGTCTATACTTAAGTCATCATATAAAAAAATAGATTCTTTCAATTTAGGATTTCACCTTTATTAAATAACAAAAAGTTTTGGGACTAAATTTTGAGGGTCGTTACAACTGGAATGTTGCGGGAGCGTTGCAAAGACCGAATAGCATACGACGATAGGCATATGTTCCATAAGTACAAGTGAATGTAGTTTTATCTTGGTCGGGTGGATAAATAGGAATTTGAAAAAATCCGGAATACCCGTCCAAGTAACAAAAGTTAGAATGCTTAGCGAGGCGTTCAAGCATCAAATCAATGAAAGGCAACGAAAAATGATCCTTGGGGGTTGCCTTATTCAAGTGTCAGTAGTCAATACACATACGCCAACCGGTGGCCATGCATGTTTGTATTAACTCATCATTGTATCCCTTAATGACAATTGCACCCCCTTCTTAGGAACTATGTGAATGGCACTAACCCAGGGGTTGTCACTAATGGGATAAATGATTCCAACATCAATTAATTTGAAAATTTCTTTCTTTCTTTACCACTTCAAGTATATTTTGATTTAGGCACCTAGGTGGTTCAACTGTTGGTTTTACATCATCTTCCATATTTATTCTATGCATACAAATTGAAGGATGAATGCCTGTTAAATCATCTATGGAATAACCAATGACTTCTTTATACAAACACAGTTCAACAAGTAATTTATTTTCTTAGTCATTGGTTAATTCATCATTTATTATAATAGGGGATGTAGAATTTGGGTCAAGAAATGCATACCTCAGCCTGGGTGGAAGGGCTTTTAGTTCTACCTTTTCCCTATTGTACCTTCGTCAACTTTGTCATCAACAAGTGGAGCATCTTCATTAATAGCTTGTGCTTTAGAAATAGGAAGTGCTCCATAAATTTTAGATTTGTTGATTTCAGCCACATCATCATCACAAAGATTAATCATCAAATCATGAACATCATCATTATCCCCCTCAATTGGATTAATAGTATCTAACAAACATATTTCTTCAACACGTGTGGGTGCTTTCATGGCATCATAAATAGAGAATTCCATTGCTTCTTCACCAACACATAGAGTGAGCTTTCCTTCTCGAATATTGATAAGACATCCAGAAATCCTCAAGAATGGTATTCTAAAAAGAACATGATTGGAAGGGATCTCTACCATATCAAGAATGACAAAATCACATGGTATATAGAACTTTCCGATCTGCACTAGTACATCCTCCACTATACCTTTTGGGTATTTAATAGAATGATCGACTAACTCAATAACCATCTTTGTCGGCTTCAAATCTCCAAGATCCAGTTCTTTCCATAAGGTAAATGGAATGAGACTAATACTAGCACCAAGGTCTACTAGACCTTTGTCAAAAGTGGTATTGTTGATCTTACATGGCAGTGTAAAAGCTCCCAAATCATCAAGCTTTTGTGGAAGGTAGTTTTGAATAATAGAACTCACTCTCTCCGAAAGCATTACTGTTTCAACTTGATCAACCTTTCTTCTTTAAGTTAAGATATCCTTTAGGAACTTAGCATAAGAAGGCATCTTGGCAATAACTTCAACAAAAGGAAGATTGACATGTAGTTTATTGAGAATGTCCATAAACTTCCTAAACTTGAGATCCTCCTTGTTGTTGGCAAGCCTTTGAGGAAAAGGTGAAGTAGCCTTGAAAGAAGGTGGTGTTTCATCCATACCTTTCTCCTTGCTGCAATTAGGAGTGTTGGATTCCTCTTCATCGGCTACCTCCATGTTCTTCTCCTTGGGTGGAGAAGGTCTCTCAATTTTAGCTCCACTTCTTAGAGTAATTGCATTAACTTGTTCCCTTGGGTTCACTTCTGGTTGGCTTGGAAGAGAATCAGACTGCCGATTCCTTTCTTGTGCTATTTGGTTCTCCAACATGTTGGTATGAGTGGAAATGCTATCCACTTTTATGGAAAGTTGAGCAATAGCATCTTTCAACAACTTGTCATTTCCCTGGAGTTCTTCATTCTGCTACATTTGTGTAGACATAAATTTTTCCATCATGGCTTCTAGAGAAGAACTTTAGGGTTGTTGTGGTTGTTGGTAACCCCTATTATTAAAACCCGACGAATTCCCTTGTCGGTTGAAATGTTGTTGTTGCTGCAACTGTTGTTGTCCTTGTTGGAAGTTCTGAGCATTGCTTGTGTTCCGGTAAGAGAAATTAGGACGATCTCTCCATCCCGGATTGTGTGTGTTGGAATAGGGATTGTATTGATTGTTCCCTTGCATTCCAGTGGCATTGACTAGTTCAAAACTCCCTTCAATTACATTAGGAGCAAAGCATGAAGAAGAAATATGCCCTGCATTGCCACAAGCTTCACATATAACTTCAGCTGACTGAATTTTTAAAGTGGTCATCTTCTCAAACTTATGTGTAAGAACATCAAGTTTGGCAGCAATAAGATCAACGGCATCAATAGTGTGTTTCCCTCCTTGCTTCCCGATCGAAGAACTAGCTGTAGAGGCTAATTTTACTCCCCTATCTGCTCCCCATTAGCAGTGATTAAGCGATATGTCATCAATAATGTCATAAGCCCCCCGATAAGACTTAGTCATCAATGCGCCATTGGCTGCAGCATCCAGTGTCAACTGGGTGTTGTAAAACTGTCCATTATAGAAAGTTTGATGTAGCAGCCAGTTGGTCAAACCATGGTGCGGGAAAAGGCGTTGAAGACCCTTAAACCGTTCCCATGTGTCATATAGAGTTTCTCCTTTATTTTGATAGAAATTGGTGAGCCGATTTATTAATTGGATTGTCTTGCTAGGGGGGAAATACTTTGCAAGAAAAGAATTTAAAGAGTTGGTCCCAACTTTTGATTGACTTCTTTGGAAGAGACAAAAGCCACGCCTTGGCTCTATCTCTTAGGGTGAAATGGAATAACATAAGTCTTACTCCTTCAGCAAATACCCCATTGATTCAGAAAGTATTCAGATATTCAAAGAACTCGGCAACATGAAGACTTGGATCTTCATTAGATGTATCTCCAAAATGATTCTGGTGTATCATCTGCATCACAGAAGGAGCAATAGAGAAATTGTTCGCTTCTACTATGGGTAGGTCAATGGCCCCACAAATGTTTATGGCGATTGATATTGCAAAATCCTTCAAAGGACGTTCGTCCTCCATGGTTGGATCACTTGGTGTAGCTTCTTCAAAGGGTGAAGAAGATGGTGTTGGCGATGATGGTGGAATACCTCCTAGCAGCGGTGACTCTACACTCCTTACTTTTCTTAAGCTTGAAAGAGTACGCTCGATTTCAAGATCTAACAATGCAGATGTTTGAAGACCCCTTTGTGAGTGACACATACAACATGCAAAATAGCAAGAGGAATTAAGAACACAACTAAAAGGTACAAGGAATTTTGAAAATGGAAATGGTGATCTAGTCTCGAATACTAATTAGCACTTATTACTCCAATTAAATTACCGTAGCTCCCCGACAATGGCACCAAAAACTTGTTGGCTATTTAGGCTAACGAGTTTCAATCCTAACAAGGAAACTTCACCCAACTTAACCAATCTCTGCAAGTATACAGAGGTAGTGTATTCGAGGTCGAACAAAAGGATCTTAAGTAATTAATTGAGTGCAACAACACTAAAGTTCAACAATCTAGATCGGTTTTTAAAAGGATAGTAATTGATTAAAATTGTTGTAGAAATTTAGACTTAAACAAGCAACGAAAAGATTTACTAAAATAGGTTTAAATTCATAGATCAAGGATCTTGCACATTAAAATTTCACTCACATATCATAGCATATCATAGGAACACAAAAATTTAAACTTACATAAGCACTTGTTTTAAAGGAAAGGTTGTGTTTCACTTCACCTCCCTGTGCAAGTACAATGATCTCAACTCAAAGTCACATTCTCATGAATAAATTTTATTTTTGATCACAACTTGTTCCTCAACTCATTTATCTCCACTCTCATGGTAGAAAAAGAGTTGCCATGAAGAGCACCTCCATACATTCCTACCTATCTTCTCATATCAAGCAAGAAAGCATAACAGATGCACATAAAGTGGCCAGAAATACATGCAAGAAAAGATAGAACCGGTACTTCCATGGTAGAAAAACAAGCAACAAAGTATTTAGTATGAAATTAACTTGTTCCATACATGCTATGACATGGGAGCTACTCTACCATGCCCAAGAAAAGGGAATTACTCATCCATAATCATGCTTTGCAGATTTGCTACAGAAAATTCAGGTTTTAACATGATCTAGAGGAGGAAAAACAAAGAGATCCAAAAATGTAACCACAAGAAGGAGGAATTCCGGCTTGGGGACAAAATTCTCCTCCTTTAGCTGCTCCAAAACGAATTGGCTCCCCTCTTGAGAAGCTGCACAAAGCTTGGGAAGCTTGGCTACACCTTGGAGAAGATAATGGAGAAGAAGAGAAGAAGAAAATGGGCTCCTTTGGCAAGAAACCACCTCCTTTCTCCTCAAAATTGCCCTCCTATTCTCTAGACATGCTTTGGGACAAGAGAACTTTCAATTATGTCCAGTGGTAACCGCCCATTAAGTTCCCTCTTTGTTTTAAACATAAACTCATATTTTTTGAAATGCTGAAACTGCCTGAGACACGACGTGCATCCAAAGTGCACGCCGTGCAAAAGCTTTGACAGTTGCTCCAGAATGTACTGTGCATGACGTTCACAGTAATAATGCACTCCGTGCAACTTTCCAGTAGATTTTGATTTGCTTGATGCTCTAGGTGCATGTCGTGCAATGGCGTGCACACCGTGCATTTTCTTTTCTGCACTTTTCTGGAAACTCGCATGCCGTGCTCAAGGCCCGAACATGCCATGCGTTTTGCTGTCTGGGTAAATTGAAACTCTTCTGATATATTGCACGTCATGCATTGAACATGCATGTCGTGCATTGAACATGCACGCCGTGCATTCTATTGTTTCAATAGAATTAAACTCTGCAATTCACTCTTTCTTGGAACATATTTGCAATGCAAGTTATGCGATCAGTAAAGTAACAAAAAGATGGCAAAAGTAATATGAAAAGAGGCTAAGTGATATCAAAATAAATCAAATTTGTGTGTGATAACATGTGAAAAGATGATGTGGAAAACACACAACACTACCCAAGGCTCTAGTAGAGTTTTTGGAATGATGACAGGCCCCACAGACTTCCACTAGCCTTAACTACATGCTTTGTCCTTACTCACGCACAAGCCAAGATAAACTTCCCAACCAGTCACCCATCCTAGTACTACTCTTGGTTGAGGATCTTTAACCATAGAGTTCTTTAGTGATGGGCTCCCTAAAAAGGAGGTGCACCTTGGTGATATGGGTAATCCAATCATTCCTTTTAAGATAATTATCTCCAAGGCCTCAAATCATGGGACAATACGCCAACACATCAACTTCTTGAGTTATAAGATATCCTAATCATTCAAACTCAAGGCATATCCTACTAGATCTTTGAGGCTTTGTGTTTACATAAGGAAGTTGAGATTCCACAACAACTTGTGATTCTCCTTGTTCCTACTATACCTCTTTCAGTTCAATGTTTTCTTGTTGGTCTCAAACTTTTTGAGTTCTACTTTCTCCCACTATTGATTTGGAATTAAATTCTCTTTAGGAATACAACAATCCTAACACCGAACACTTTTATTATCAGATTAGAAAAAGTAGTTTCTAAAAAAATAACATTTATGTGATTTGTGGACAAAGGTTTTGAAGAAACTATTTTCTTATATAATCTTTTATTCCTAATCTTTATAAAAGGCACATTGGGATACTTCCCATGCCATATCTTGTATGGTGTCTTTTAAGCCAATTTAGACGATACAATGCTTAGTGTAATGCATGTGCCCGAAAGGAAATTGGAAGATTAGCTAGATTTATCGATAACCAAACCATGACTTAACAAGGTGTGATTACTTTTTTATATTACATCATTATGTTTCACATGGAGTTTATTGTGATACACTATCACAGTCTCCCAAAAGGGTCCTCAACCCCTAGTTCAAAATATTGTCCACATCAATCATATCGAAATGCTTTAATACTTATACCAAGCTGGTTATGTACATCATTCATGATCTCCTTGAATACTTGAAAATATTTAGACTTGTATTTCATTAAATATAACCTACCATATCGACTAAGATCATCAGTAAATATAATCAGGTATTAGTAACCATCTCTAGAATTTATTCTAAAAGGTCTGCATAAATCAATATGTATGATCCCTAATAGAATACTTACGCTGCCATTATTTCTAGTGAAAGGAGCTTTTGTCATATTTCTCAACAAATGAGTTTCACATATCTAGATTGGTTCAATAACCAAAAGCGTATAGACAACCATCTTTGTGGATTCTAGAAATACATTTCTCATTTATGTGCTCTACATGACAATGGTATATGTATACATTGTTTGAGTCATTGAGTCATTCAGTATGAGTTGTACATATTTGTCTATAGAACTATTGAGTGTAGACTATGAGACATAGGGAACTATCATATAGGATCTTATCATTTGAAAAAAAAACATAAATTATTCACAATACTCTTATCCATACAAGATACATGATCTTTTTCATCAATGACAGGTACATAATAACAATTCACTAATTCTATTTCATGCCCATAAATGACAGATTCCAACTATAGTGGCAGCAACCCTTTCTCCACATAGTTCTAGCTCACTTATTTTGGGGTCCTGAAGTGGAGTTCTCTATCTCCTTCTTCTTCTTGACGTCCTCTATATAAATAGGAAAGTTCCTTTTCAAGTGTTCAAGCTAGAGACAATGGTGGTACTTTCCTTCCTTATTCACTCCTCGCTTAGCTTTTAGTGCATAAAACTTTGGTTTCTGGCTAGCTTTAGGATTCTTCTTAGCTTTGCCTTTTCCCTTATATTTCCCTCTATTGATCATCATCACCTATTTTGGTTTGTCCTTTTTCATTTGTGCTTCAACTGTCCCAAACATGCCAAGTACATCTGACAACGACTCGTCAAAATCAAGCATGTTGTAGTTTATGACAAACTGGCTGTATGATTCCAACAGTGACTGTAGAATCACATATGTGGCTAACTCTTGACCCAAGGGATATACCAATCTAGCAAGGTTCTCCACCTACCCAATAAACTCGAGTATATGAGGACCTACTGGATCTCCTTCAGCCATATTGCACTTTAAAAACACATTTGAGACATCATATCTCTCTTGTCTTGCCTGATCTTGGTACATGCTCTTAAGAAGTGTTACCATCTCAATATAATCCATGTTCTCATGCTATCTGTACAACTCATAGTTCATTGAGTACATCATCAGGCACTTGACATCCACACCATCTTCAGAGTGCTTATTATAAGTATCCCTGTCAGCCTTAGGCACGATGGGAGCTGGTTCATATGGCTTTGGTGTTCTAGGGCATAGAGCTTGCTCTCTTGAGTGAGAATGATTTTCAACATCCTGAACCAATTGTGGAAGTTATTTCCATTCAAGTTGTCCTTCTCAAGGATTGATCACAAAGAAAACGTGTTTGTGTTTGTCATTAGATTCTATAAAAGAAAATTTGCAACTTCTATCAAAACACTTTTGATTTGATTTGATTTGATAAGCTTGACGATATTTATAAAGATTTTCATTAATTATCATTCCCACTATTTAGTTCAAATTGGTAGTCCTCACTAAAAGTTTGGAAGATTGCAGCATACAACCTTCTAGTGATCCAAGATCTATATTTCATCATATCATGAGTCGGCTTTGGTTGTTCGCCCACAACTTGACTATTCAGGTAGGCAACTTTTTCCAACTGAATCTCATGAAACTCTTGAATAGATGGTGTGCAAAACTCCTTGTCACTATCCATCTATATGCTTCTAGGCACTTAATGTCATTAAGGCCATCTAGTTAAACTTGACCCAAAAGCCAACATGATAGAATATGCACCCTGCTTTGGCAGACCCACGCATTTACCATTACACTTCTACAAGAAAGACGACGCACCATGCTTTGGCATAACCTACGTTTGTTCGATCAAGATTTTCATGTGTGTCACTTATAGAAAGCATCTTTCACTTAATATTTATTGAGGGATTACATATATAAGTACATATACATATCCAATCACCACATACTTATAGTATGTATCATATACATGCTATATCCATAAAGAAAGAACATGCAATCACAGACATACAAGCAATGGTTATGGCCATAGTAATGCAATTCTTTGGAGCCACAAAAAATTGCTACCACCTAAGGTCCATATTATATGTAGCAACTTCTATTGGATAATATGTTGATGGAACAAGCCGATCAATCCGCTGGACCCTCCAGTCGATCAGTTGGACTTCCCATTCAGTTGAATGGCTTCGTTGAGCGGTCAACTAATCTTGGCTCATGTGGTTGACTGGGCTCCTCCAGTCAATCAGTTGGGCCTCCGGTTGATTAATTGGATCATCCTCTTTATGGGCTCCTCAGTCCTCTACTCAATTAGTTTGACTCCTCATTCATTCGAATCAGATGGTGTAGAAGGTCTCTCTTTACCAAAATAGAAATTAAAACAATCCTATTCCATATTACACTATGAAAGGGAAAACCTCAAGTTACATTCAAGGGGAGAATAGGAAGAAGAGAATTAATTTAAACTTGGAAAGGAGGAGAGAGTTTTGGTATCCAAACTGAGTAATAATTGGAAAGAAAAAAAACCCATGCATGCATATACATAAGATGTGTTGCTATAACCATGTATACATCCACCATCAAAACACTTTTAGGGTGATGTGTATTGATTGCATATATATCACATCTCATATATGTCTATATATATTTATGGGATGGTATGTGGAAATGAATGAATGTTGACAGGATGATTGTTCCATGCCTTGAGTTCATTCAGGATATCAGTGACAAAGGAATTATACATTCACTGTAACACCATTCATGGATTGTAGGATTGAAAGTTGTTCTCCAACTTTCTATTTCACTTGGGTAGAACTGATGTGTGACTAGGCACCGCTCTTTGCTTGTGAAGTCATAAGTGTTATGGACTTTAACTGCCAACGTGAAATGGACCTGTAGGGTCTCACACATAGGATTTAACCTGGAAGAGGAGTTTATCCACAAGAAATGTTTGGATTGATTACTAAAGGAGTTTAGTAGTTCAATTAAACACTCAATCAATTGATAGCTCGGTATCATAGTGCTCAAGGTGTTGGACCAATTGTTTGGAGTATCAGATTGATTGAAACTGCGATTGACTGATTTGCACAAGTTTGCTGCCCCCAACCTATCGGCTCATGGGATGAACCGATCGGCTCTGGTTGTTGAACTAGTCGGCTCAATTGTTAAACTGGTCAATTCATGTGACCAACCGAGATCATTTGGAAAGTCAAAAGACTATTTTGCAAATACAATTTGTTTCACTTGTACCAATTCAATTTGGACAAGGATTAATATTTGATTAATTGGAAACAAATATGAAAGTCAATTTGAGTTGGACCAGGACCACAAACCGATCGGCTCAGTAGTGAACCAATCGGCTCAGGTCCCCAACTGCCAATCGGCTCAGGTCCCCAACCGATCGGAGCCAACAGTGGTATCAGAGCCATGTCAACTAATCTATACTTTATTTATTGCATACGATGCGAATAAAATTGGCTTTATGCATGTCGAATCCTAAATCCACAAATCCCAATATACACATATGATATGTAATATGAATGCACTCGATACGCGTCACCCTTTAATGAGTTTTGTGGTGGATGTATAACATGGTTATGGCCAATAAACCCTATGTGTGTGCTTGGTTGTATGTGGTGCTTGCATCTCAGTCTGTGCACAAATTCCCTATCTCCTATTCCTGATGTAACTCTAGATAACTTGAGATTTCTTTCCTACCTTTGGTCCCCCCGAATGTAACTCGGGGTTTCCCAAATCAAATGTAAAATAGGATAGATCTTTTATTTCCTGTTATGTCAAATAACAGAGGACAATCTGTCAACGACTGAGACGATCAGTTCAAGGCATGAACCGATCAGTTGGGATAGTGATCCAGACGACCGGTTTCCAGGAGTGAGACGATCAGGTGGTGGACATGAGGAGATGCATGATGACCAGGCGAACCGATCGGTTGGAGGAGCCAATCGATCGGTTGGTGGTACCCAACTGACCAGCTTGATGGCGAGCCGATCAATCATGGAGATGAGTTGATCAAACCTAGAACAGCAAATCACAGAGTTGATCTTGTACATGTTGCATGTTATGTAGACCTAGATGACCATGATTCCTCTTGGCTCGAGGAATCACATTAGGATGGCCATAATCATCGCTTTTATCATTTCACATGTTTTCTGTGGGATATAGCATGTATATGATACATACTATGTATTGTGGTGATTGGATATGTATATGTACCTATAAAACCAACTCCCTCATCTAAATATTAAGTCGTTTACACCTTCCATTAGCGGCACACATGAAAAACTTGATTGACCAAGCATAGGTTACACCAAAGCATGGTGCGTCGTCTATCTCGTGGAAGTGTGAGGGGTAAACATGTAGGTTCTGCCAAAGTAGGGTGCATGTTTATCGTGTCGGCTTTTGGGTTAGACTTAACTGGTGATTCTTAGAGTGTCTAAGCCCAGAGGAATGAAATTTTCATGGCAAGGTGTTGTACATGTTCATTCATCAAGAGTTGCATATGATGCAATTGGCATGATGGCCTACCTAAATAGTCAAGATTATGGGCGATCAACCAAAGCTGACTCATGACTTGATGAAATACTGATCTTGACCCACTAGAAGATTGTACGCTACAATATTCTGAATTGATGGTGAGGGCTATCAATTTGAACAAAAATAGTGGGAGCAATAACTAATTAAAGGCCTAATTATATCGGCAAACCTTTCAAATCAATCAAATAAGTCAAAATCGAGTTTTGGACTAAATTGCATATATTTCCTTTTATAGTACAAATGAAGACAAACAATAATCACTTTTCATTGTGCTCGGTTCTTGAAAAGGACAAGCTAAATGGGACTAACTTCCACGACTGGTTAAAGACATTGAGAATTGTTCTCACTCAAGAGTGAAAGCTCGATGTCCTGGATACTCCAATTCTAGAGGAACCTGCTCCTACCGCACCAAAGGTAGAAAGGGATGCTTATAAGAAGCATTCTGATGATGCCATTGATGCAAAGTTGTTGATGTTGTGCTCTATGAACCAAAGTTGTAGAGACAACATGAGAACATGGGTGTCATTGAGATGATTCAGCATCTCAAGAACATGTATGAAGATCAAGCACGACAAGAGCGATATGATGTCTCTAGGGTGTTGTTCAAGTGTGTCATGATAGAAGCAGATCCAATTGGTCCTCACACACTAAAGATGATTGGGTATGTGGAGAACCTGACAAGACTGGGATTTCCCCTGAGCCAAGAGTTGGCTACGGACGTGATAATGCAATCGTTGCCAGAATCCTATAGTCAGTTTGTGATGAACTACAACATGAACAACTTTGACAAGTCATTGACAAAGTTGTTGGGCATGTTGAGGAC
Organism: Alisma plantago-aquatica; assembly: GCA_963693085.1. NCBI lineage: Eukaryota > Viridiplantae > Streptophyta > Magnoliopsida > Alismatales > Alismataceae > Alisma > Alisma plantago-aquatica. Next base: position 839,130,714 of record OY856410.1, on the reverse strand, counting down.
AGCCGAGACATAGATGAAGAAGGACAAGCGTAAGTCTGTGATGAGGATCGGCAGCAAGAAAGGAAAGTCCAAGCGCAAGGGAAAGGGCAAATCTAAGAAGGGTTCTGATGCTAGCCAGCAGCCCAAGGCGTCTTCAGATCTCAAGGCCAAAGGAGGTGTGACCAAGAGAGGCAATTGCCATCATTGTCAAAAGTCAGGACATTGGAAAAGGAATTGTCCACTCTATCTGGAAGAACTAAAGAAGAAGGAGGCAACAAACGTATCCACTTGAAGGTGTCATGAAATAAACTTGTAACATTTTTGAGGTATATGATACCAAGACATAAAATGTAAAGCACTCAAAAAATGGGGCAAGTGTTTCCGCTATAGATAGGAGTACTTTAGTTTATTTTTAGCGTTGAAGGCATGTAATAGAGTTATGAATTGCTATTTCAATTTTGCCAATGGATAGAAACATATTATTTTTGCATATTGTATGACAATGATAACAATTAATAAAGTTAATGTTTCAATCTTAAAGATATGATCTTTATGGCAATGCCTTGTTTATCTTGTGGTACTTAGTATGCATAAGATAAAATGATACCTAAAAGTTATTGATAACTTAAACAATCAAGTTAGCATAAATCATGATAAATTCATTTCTAGTTTCCATATGATGGATAAATCTAGACTCTTTTGGTTAGAGAACCAGTAAGAGACATGAATCTCTTGGACATGATTAATCAATCTTCACTAAGGTAGTGGGAGAATGATTATCCTATTAGGTATAATACATGGGATGTATTTACATACCTATTAGAGTTAATGCTAATACTTCAAACGGTGTTTGGAGAAATACCTATATGAATATCTTGAAGTGTTCAAGAATATCATAGATGAAGTACGAATTTGGTAAAGTGTTAATTCTTGATGAGATCAATGAATGAAATATTTAAACCAAATGTTTGAGATCCTTGTGAGTGATAGTGAGCTCATGATTAAGGCATGGTGATGTCTAAATCAAAAGGAGTCATACTCTAAGGAGTTAGAGGATGATTATCAAATAACTAATTTCTTCTTACATAAAGAATACCCCACACTAATAAAGGACATTAAGAATCACAAGGGTTGTGGGTTATTATATCCTTGACAGATACACCTCGATTATCTATGTGATGAGTTGGTCATGTGATGAGTCAACTATCTAGATAAATATGAGGAACTAGATTTTGAGTTATGGTTTATGGCCATTACATCCTAAATGACTTCCATGTGAACCACAAGGTATGACCTTGATGGTAGCACCCATTGGGATGAAATCCATAAGTGCGAATGAGTCTTAAGTGTTAAGACACATGGATAACATTTTGAGAAGGATGGTGCTTGTTAATTACAACTTAATGACTAAGAGATTTGGCATACGGATACTAAAACTACATTCCTATGAGGAATAAAACAAGGATGTATCTGTGACATAACCTATAAGGTTTATGAATCCATTAATGCAAATGAAGTCTATCAGTTGTAATGGACTAATCAATGTGATTGATTGAGTACAAGAAACTCAAAGTTGGATCTTTACTTTGATGATATAGTCAAAGGGTTTGACTCATATGTCAAAGATAAAGAAGGGATCTGTGATTTAGTAAGAGTGTATTCACATTCCACATGTTGATGTGAAATGAAAATGTTCTAGAATGGAAATCCAAAGTGGAAATTATCTTTAAGGAAGATAGAGACGTTTCCTATGTGATAGGAATAGAGATCTATAGAGATAGTTCTCGAAAACCTCTTAACCTAAAAAGATAAAACATACATTGGCAATCTATACTGAAGGGTTCAATATGCATAGATTCAGTGGGAGAAAACTTATCCATGTTACATGGAGTTAGTATCCCAAGGCCAAGTGTCCAATTCTTATGAATAATGGAAACACTAAGAATAGATATGGATCTATCATGTATGTGATCATCCCATTATCTTGCATGTATGGACATGGAAAGAACAAAACACATTTATCATCTTGTATGTAGGACATGACAATATGATGTACTCATCCTGATAACTCGTATGTAGGATATGACGAGTGGATGTCTGTCTTGTTCCAGTAAGGGTTACTGGAATACCATGAGAACTTGATAAATAGTTGAGAAGTACTAGTTCTATGGAAATAAAGAAGGGTTCACTGTAAAAGTTTACACTGATATGAACTTCTGAAAAGGACATAAAATTAATCACAAAATATATATGGGATATATAAAAGTGAATGTTTGTTGATATATGGAAATGTTCCAATTAAGTTGTTTTAAAAGGAAAAGCCAAGTATGCATGTGTTAGATAACAACAGTGGATACTATATGGATCTAGGTGTTCATAGAGATGAACTTATAGATATTCTGGTCATTGATGACAAGTTAGGAGCGCTTGGTCATGCAATGCGGCTAAAGGTTAGCAAAGGAATACTAGATCACGTATTATGAAAACTCCATCTCATACGTGTGACATATAGTGAAGAGATGAGAGATATGTAGTTGATACCAACTTTGGCAAGGTGTTTCCATAACTCACTATGTTAGCACTAGAGCACGGTAACATATGGGACATGTTTGAAGAACACTATGAATATGATTCAAGGGTGATTGGCTCGCAGTGCAAGTGGGAGCCTGTTGGTATGTATGCCCTGAGAGCCAATCATGGGATGACTGGTGGGATACATTAAGATTTATTTGACAAAGATCAAAGGCAAGCTTCTAATTCTTTCTGGTATAGTCATATGAGATAATGATAGAACATATTGAATGTCTAGAGAATGACAATACTCAATGATGTATGCCATCAGGTTCAGGACCTGAACGATGAGATCATACAGATGCTAAGAGTTTGTACATTCTTATCATGTCCCTAGTCGGATGTCATTGTGGAAGGTAGATAGACATCAATGACACACAAGACTATATTGTGGTTGATGACATAATCTCATCAGTCATGATATGGAGATATCAAACCAAACACATAGGTACTTGTGTGAGAACAAGTGTACCAGACAAACCCACCGTGAGTTTGACACATGGAACCATGACATGGTAGTCACAGCCAGTTCTCACAGTGATGGTGGTGAGTGTGATTCTTTGACCTGAAATCACTACACTCAACACATGTCGTTGGGTACACTTTAACATCATCAAACGTAGTCTTGAAACATGGGTTGTTATAAAGGTGATGATTGGGTGGCTTTGACACATGGGGCTTTTGAGGGGTGAGTGATAGATATGGGATTTGTCCCTCCTAAGGGAGTTTGATATCCATGGCCACTTGATGAGTAGGATTAAGATAGGTGTGCACACATGTGTGAATCAATATGTGATATTGATGTCATACATATTTCCTCCAATCTACTCTGAGATCAAGAAAGTGAATGAACATTGATAGGATGATTGTTCCATGCCTTGAGTTCATTCGAGATATCAGTGACAAAGGAATTATACATTCACTGTAACACCTTTCACGGATTGTAGGATTGAAAGTTGTTCTCCAACTTTCCTTTTCACTTGGGTAGCACTGATGTGTGACTAGGCACCGCTCTTAGCTTGTGAAGTCATAAGTCTTATGGACTTTCACTGCCAACGTGAAATGGACCTACAGGGTCACACACATAGAATTTAACCTGGAAGAGGAGGTTATCCACAAACAATGTTTGGATTGATTACTAAAGGAGTTTAGTAGTTCAATTAAACACTCAATCAATTGATATCTCGGTATCATAGTGTTCAAGGTGTTGGACCGATTGATTGGAGTATCAGTTTGATTGAAACTGTGATTGACTGATTTGCACAAGTATGCTACCCCAACCGATCGGCTCATGGGATGAACCGATCAACTCAAGTTGTTGAACCGGTCGGCTCAAGTTGTGAGTCGATCGACTCATGTATCATGAAACGATCGACTCAATTGTTGAACTAGTTGATTCATGTGACCAACCAAGATCCTTTGGAAAGTTAGAAGACTATTTTGCAAATACAATTTGTTTCACTTGTACAAATTTGATTTGGACAAGGATTAATATTTGATTAATCAGAAACAAATATGAAAGTCAATTTGAGTTGGACCAGTACCATGAACCGATCGGCTCAGCAGTGAACCGATCGGCTCAGGTCCCCAACTGATCGGTTCATGCTTGAAATGATCGGTTCAGGTGGTGCAGTTGGTTGTTTTGTGGAAAATCTCGAACCCTTCTACTCCTATTTAATCCCACATTGCCCGGGATAGAGAACCCTATCCCATGACCCTCCTATATATAGGGGTAGTGGGGGCTTCTTAAAAACAACAACTCAGAACACCAGTTGCTCTGCAAAGTTGCCATTCTCTCTGGTTTTAGTAACCGAGAGAGCTCGAGCAAGTGCTACCCGATAAGGGAGGCACAACAAGGGAAAGACAACTACAGAAAAGCAACTGGTTGCAGGAGAGTGTGTCAGTGACTAGTATGTCGACAAGAGGATGCAACTCCTTTTGATTCTGTGGGACAAGGAGATCGGAGTTCCAGGTGGTCCGTGTGGACTACTTCAGAGGCGGGAGACTTCTACCGCTCGGAGGACAACTGTCAATCCTGATAGTCCCGGTGAGACCAGGAGCTGCATAGACACAGTCCAAGATCGAAGGTGAAGACCGTGCAAGACGTGAGGTATTGTCGTCGAGAAAGCCTTGGGACAAGGTATGCTTCTACAAACCATCCTTCCTAATGTATAGACGTTGATGTGATTCCTTTATTCTGGGTTTGGGAGGAGAAAATTTTGTTTTCCACTGCCTTCACTATCTCCCCTAAAACCCAATAGTTACCACAACAATAATATGATAACAATTGTCATAGATTATTATTGTGTCTCCTAAAAACCTTGACTACCCCTCTATTCATAGGAGGGCCAGGGTCAGGGTTTCTAGATCAATTGGGAGTCGAAGAGATGACTTTTCACAAATTTATGGCTGTTATGAATCATGAACTGGTTGGTTCACATTTGAAATGGTTGATTAGTATGTGAATCAGTCACATCAACACTTGAATCAGTTGGTTCACATCTGAAACAATCGATTCAAAACTTGAATTAATCGATTCACTATATTTCCTATTCACAAACATATTACCTTTCAATGTGATAATTATTTCACAACATGACATCATCATCAATCCTTGATCCAGTCATACTGATCTCTCAACCAGTCGTTTAACCCCTGAAACGATTGATTAACATTTTGAAATGATCAGTTCATTTCTAAATCGGGCGATTCATATTCCAAACCAGGATATTCATTTTTGAACATGACAATTCAAATTCTAGTTTAGCCAATGTGCAACCAATGTTGTATAGATTGAATACTAAACACTTCACTAATCAAGTTAAACTATTTTCATGAGTAAAATCATTTTCTAGGTGCATCCTATGTGTGACCCTATAGGTACCAAATTACTTTGGTTGTGCAATGAGCGGTATCTAGAAACACATAATTTCTACCCAAGTAATTGGTAAGTGGAGAACAACTTCAAACTACAATCCATTGTTAGTGTTACCGTGATCATATAGTTCCTTTGTCTTTGATATCTGGATTGAAATCAAGGCATGTAATCGTCGTCCTCTCAATGTTTTATCCATGTTCCGTGAACTAGAGCAGACTGTATGAGATGCATGTGAGCTGACATATCACATATTAATTCACATGAGTATGTCTATGCGTTTCTTAGTCTTGCTTATCAAGTGGCCAAGACATTAATCCCATGTAGTAGGGACAAATTCCATCTACATCACTCACACTCAATCCCCACATGTCACAACATTCCCAAGAACCACCTTTATGGAGACACTTATTGAAAGTCATGTTGGATGATGTCAAGATACATTGAACAACAAGTGATGAGTGTTGCGACTTCAGGTCTAAAAACTACAATCACCACTATCATTGTGAGAGTTGATTCTGACTACCATTCCATGGTCTCCATGTATCATTCTCAAGGTGGGTCTGTCTGGTACACCGTTCTCTAACAAGTACCTATGTGTTTGACTTGATATCCCATATAATGACTAATGAAACTCAGTCATCAGTCAACACACACTCATTTCTTATGTATTACTATTGTCTATTTTGCTTCCACTATAATATCTAACTAAGGACATAACAAGAATGTATGTAATCCAATCATACATATGATCTCATTGTTCAAGCCTTCAACCTGAAGACATATGTCATTGAGCAACATCATTCTTTAGACATATAACATGTTCGTGTCATCATCACTACAAGAAAATTAGGAATTAACTACACTTGGTTTGGCTATATTTATTGCATTTGTAGTTACTAATATCGATCCTTATAATTTCTGATAATGTAAGTAAATAATTGTAGTCAAATGGAATAGGTAGAAACCGATTACGTTCGACACTTTTCAAAGACTTTTTGACCGAAATATTTTACTATCCCGCCACCCCTCCTCCAAAAATGGTTTTCCCTCCTTTCTTAATCTGCTCTCCAAAATAGCGATACAAAATATCCACCCACTACCTCGCTCCTTTTCGCTTCCAAAAGACCTAAAAGGAAAATTCTCTGGTGTCCAATAGCTCGAGATCCATAACCGGTGGGAGATGGACATCATCATGATGATTCATTGCACAATTGACATGTCGGCGTGTGCAGATCAGAGAACGTGAATCCTCCTATGGTTGTATCTTCTTTTAAAATCAAGATTGGCTCAGTTGTTTCCTCTATAATCATTTGTGCATCCTCTTCTACCTCATATCTAACCGTTTGAAATCCGGAGACATTATTACCCCAAGTGTTCTTCCGTCAAAGTCTATGGAGTGGTACAGTTATTGAGTGCTCCCAGATCTGGCATTGCTGGCCTAAACCACTCTTGCCCCTGCCTCCGAGACTGCAATGGTGCCTCCCCCTCTTCCATCATATAGAAACTAAATCGCCCCAACCAAACCTCATCGGCCTCAACTGCAGATTAGTCACTATACTTTGAGTATGATGTTGATTAAATCATAGCAAGTGTTTGCTCTGGCACCTTAATTTGAGCCACATGGGCATATCAGATTACAGGGCACTTGGGATCTTCACACATGCGTCGCGCTCGAGTCGCTGGAGCTGTAATCCTGCCCCGCGCTGGAAGCATGTTGGGTTGCCATTTTGGCCAACAAGGTCTCTGCAGGTACGTGGGGCAATTGTGTGGTCTTTTTTGAGGAGTCTGTAGGGAGGCATTGGGTTTTTTCTGATACCCATTAATAGCCCACAGGGTGTAGAAAAGTCGATAACATAAGCTTCTGCTCGGATTGTATGATGAATTGATCGTACCCAACGAGATTTATGCATGCAGCCTGGAGTTTGTGTTGTACAAGCGGACTGGACTGGATAGCTGCTAGTTTTTCCCATTAACGACAAGCTCAACCAATCAAAGGTCTAAGTCAAACTCACAATTGTCATTTACTAAATTGATTATTTTTTGCACTTCCACTGAATGAATAAGTGGGGATGTCTTAAACTTTTTGGGTTCAAGGCTTTAACCGTGAAAGAATGAGCTATTCCAGTAGTATTGTGCGTCTTCTAAGCTTCCCAAATCATCATCGTTTATGGAGTACCCCTTGTTCTCAGACGGGTTCCACTAGACTCTAAGGGCCGAATGTCACTGTGTGACTTATCTTCAGATAATTATTTAGAGGGTAAGTAATCTTTAATCATATCTATTAACATCTTTCATTTACACTTTCTATTGATTAGTATTCCTGACACTAAAATATAAAAGAATTGTGTGGCAGCATATGTTCCCAGTCTAACTCGGAAGTCTGATAATGTATATACTCTACATTCCATGATTTGATGAGATCTGTGTACCACTTGTATTTGTTTCCCAAACAAGAGGATGATGATTAGAGAGTGAATTGATGGTCTAGCAGATTGTTCCCAAATAGAAAAGGTATTTAATAGTCAGTTGATCAGTTCTATTTGGTCCCTTCTGATTAGTGAAAGAAGTAACAAACTGATTATTATTTGTGGCCGATGAAAGTGATTTTTTATATGATAAGATATGACTCTCTCCATTGTTTCAGTAAACCAAAAGTACAAACATGTTGAACGTGGCAATGAATTACATAAAATATCTCCAAGACAAAGTCCAGGTTAACCATAGAATACTAATTGCTTACGTTCTCACAAACAGTTCAAATCTCTTGCTTACTAAAGTCAGTTCAACTTGAATTGAATCTTAGCTGATGATTTTTCTTTTCTGCTACAAAATAAATTTATATGCTACATAAGATATTTCTTTAGTTTAATCTAGTGACGTGCACCATCTTTGTTTAGTTTATAAATTAAGTACCACTACTAGTATTCATATATATATATATATATATATATATATATATATATCCCTTCAACCCTACCAATCAAGATAGGATTATAATATACTTACTAACACTATATGTATGGTCTACTTTCCAAGCTAGGTTTTTCATACGTGGGTTGAAACAATAGGCCCATGGTCAATTTAACTTGAAACAGATCAGAAAAGATATATCAAACAACTTACACTACAACAACAGAAAGTAAACTAACTACACGCTCACATCCACTCCGATAAAACTTAACACCAAATACTTCTCAGCTCATACAATGTATTTTGGCATACTATAATTCATTTGTCCACTCATCATACATGAATAGATGATCGTAGAATTTCTGTTGGGGTTCAATGCACATTATTCACAACAAGATACAAAGTCATTGTTACATTCCTAACCATATTGTCAATTGAATGTAACAATTTTGACAAGCACACCCAACTCTCATGAGTGCCGGAGGTCCACATGCATTCCTGTTTAGATAGGTTAGGCATTGGCCTGGTTTATCTTACGTATAGATCTTACGTATAGATTTGCTTATGCAGTTTGGTAAGCACTGAAACACGTATGAACTTGTTGGATCCAATTATACCAGAGTCATATAAATAATTAGAATGTGTATGTTACTATTGTATCTAGTCTTCAACTAGGAAGCTTGTACATTTGCTAGATATATAAACACTCAAATAGGCATGATATAGCGACTTTATCAAATTAGTTTGAAAATGCTGTAAAAAGTAGATGATTCTCCTATTTCTAAGCAAGGTAGGATTACAGTCTTCAAGGGATGCCCATTCATAAAAGAAAAACAACTTGTGTGTTCTATTCACTTTCTCTTCATTTCAGATATATTGCAGATCCAAATACGAGAAGGCCTAACAAAAGAAATAATGATATCATTAATAGGTTTGAGGTTGAGAAACAAGTTACTATCGAACATGTTAGACTCCCCTCTCATTTGCAAATTAGAATAATTTACAACTAATGTCGAATCAAATCCAAGGAAAATCTGAATGTATTTAGTTTGGTTCATCTCCTCGCTATTGAGTGTAGAAAAAGTGGCCATTAACCGTAAATGACTAATATTATTAAGTCATTTGGTCTAAGTCCTTGAAAAGTTTTATGGCATCCATCTAAAATCCCCATTGGTTTGAAAAATCTTGGGTCAAAGGTAATTGCTACATGGAGATTACTATTCTTTCAAGTATTTAATTTTGATCTACACCCTATTGCATGATACCCTTGGGCATGCACACTGATACAAGAGTTGACACATTACACACATGAAGATACATCGGGAAAAAATAGGGGACATGTACTCCGGTAAGCATCTACACGACACAACAAATATTACAAACTTTACCTTTTGATTTCAAAACACACATTGATGCAATTAGCATAACATGAAGATTTCCACATACATGGTAGCCCTTTTCTTTTATTTGTAAAGCTATAGTATATTTCAATTCATTACTAAAAGTGTATTCTAACATTTGTTTGCTTTCTTACCATCTTATATGTTTTATCTTTCTCTTGAATTTTATTCCACAATTGATACCTAATAATAATTCTCATGCCTTGATATGATGCATAGTTTTTATCACGCTGGACACCCTCACCTCATGTACACATCATTACACCAACACATGGATGCATGTACATAGATAAAAAAGACACTATATTTTATGCAAAAGTTGTGTTCGCCATACTTTGTATAGTAGTATATGTGCGTTCCATTTCGACTGTGCAAAGTTTTTAAGAACAGACTGTCGTGGATGTTGTTCATCTGATAAAAGGAAGTACACCTGATGTCATTGTTCAATAGGTATGTCTTTGCTTTGAAATGTGTTGCAGAATACATAAATGCATCCTTTTTACTCCTTGAGTCCCCATATAGAACTTCTATGGGCAACTCCTGCTACTAAACATAAAAAATCAAATGGTTCAATAAGTGCAGGTCGAAAATCAAACTTGTCTATGAGAAATGTGGTTTCTGCTCTTTCTTCTGATTCAAAAATGTATTTTACCCTTTCTGATCCCATTCATCCCTTAATGTTGAAGTTAATTTCTGATCCCTTTCAGTACTTGATGATGATCATAATCATGATAATTCATACCATCATCACAATGGCTTTGGACATCTCATGAGTATAATACTCATGTTGAACACATACATGAATGTGATATAGCTGTCATAACTCATTAACATCAACCAGGGAAGTATGTGTGCAAAGATGAGCTTCAAAATCCATTACTGAACCAATCTGATAAAGCTAGCCACCAACTCGCCAATTGAATGAATGAAAAGAATAAAAGAAGCAATTAATCACTAGGGATGCAGATGTAGACCTTATTCTGCACAAGATGAGGGGATATATAAAGAGAGTACAACATCAATCACTATAGAGGTATCTATTTGATATCCATCAAGTATATTTTTTAATGGATTCTCCTACCTTTAGTCTCTAGGTTTACACATGTTGTGTTGGGGTTTTGTCAAGTGTCTTAGCTTTTATAAAGCCCGGTTAAGAACTTTTCTGAAGTGTTTATTATCACTATGTTCTATATGACTGATTCTATTCACTACTGTCAATTTGACCAAAAATTATGCTTAGAAGTTAGAAGTATGTAGTCTCATACAATGGGAAGTCAAATTCTTGGTGTTTTTAAGTAATGAAGAAAATCAACGAGATGCATAATACTTGGAATGTGCAGCATGATCTGTTTCAATTATTGTAATTCACAACCATAATTGCTTTGTTCATTATTGGAATGTGCTTATCTGAACTTTTGATTTATATGGTTTAATATTATTAAAAAACATAATTGTGATAAATGAATTCTAAGTTTGTCCATTTCCTTTTGTAGGTGAAATGATGGTTGGACTGGCCAAGGCACTTTTCATGGATGAAATATCCACTGGTCTTGATAGCTCTACCACATTTCAAATTATTAATTCCCTACAACAGTCAGTTCACATACTTGGTGGCACAACTGTAATTGCTTAGTTGCAGCCAACCCCAGAGACATATGATCTTTTTGATGATATTCTGCTTCTTTCGGATGGGCAAATTCAAAGGTTTTGAAAAGGTAGTCATGCACTATGGTGGTATGCTTGATGGCTATTATGACATGGGTGCTTTTCCTATGAGATATGTAGGTATTTCTCAGCCAACGCTAGTTCCAACCTTGGCCTCATCTTTTGAGAGCAGTAGAGAACAATGTTGGCTGAGAGCTCATCCCTAGTGGATCAGACTGAACACAACATGGATGTAATGGTGACTGGTAAGTTACTACTATATATATAGTGTAGTACTACTAGTTTGTTTGAAAACCACAACTGCATTGATATGTGTGTTACAAAAGACTGTTTCATTTGTAGTGGCTTATATGAACCCATCCACATGAGTCTTCCATCACTTTTTCTTATATGGGGGGGGACCACCAACCACTATCTCAGGACAATAGATATAAGAACAATTATCTTATATGCTCCTAACATCTTATGATTTGTTGTTGGTTTGCATTTTAGTGCACATGTTCTATCACCACATGCAAATGCAAACCAGAATGCATGCATACATATTGCTTCTAAAACCAATTACACCCATGAATCCATGATCACCTTTCATTAAATACAATCTGATTTTCTATTACCACCGTCAGATGAATGCATTCTATTGGACAATATATGAAACATGGGGATATAAAATGTCCTTCCAACTTAACTTTTGAATAATTTTATTGATCTTCTAGGTACAATGAAATGTGGTTCCCTGATCTATCTATGCAACTTGCTGAGCATGTTACCTGCACACTGGTGCATGACATATTATGAAGATAAGGTAACTAAGAAAAACACACTGGTATTACTTATACAAAAACACTGATATTAAACCAAAATATTCCTTGAACTCACACCACAAGGCCAATATATGTTTGTCATCCTCTTTCTTATTTTTTCACATATCAACACATGATCCTTGACTACCCTTTCATAGAAAGCCTTCTTACATTCATTTACAGGTTGAAAACCATTCATGCACATGTTTGAACCAATTGAAATTTGTGACAGGTAAAATTGTGTGTAGCACAGTCGTGCTGGGCTGCACGGTCGTGTTGGGCAGTGGGTAGCACGGGCGTGGTGGCTAGCACATCCGTGATGGGCTCTGGCTATCACGGGCGTGCTGGCTAGCATGGCCGTGTTGGGCTCTGGCTATCACGGGCGTGCTGGCTACCACGGCCGTGCTGGGCTCTGACTACCACGGGCGTGCTAGATACCACGGCAGTGCTGGGCTCTGGCTACCATGGGCATGCTGGCTAGAACGGCCGTGCTGGGCTCTGGCTACCACAGGCGTGCTGGCTAGCACGGCCGTGCGGGCAGGCCTGCTGGCATTATGGGTCATTTTCTGAAGTTATTGTTAGTTATTTGTTTATATTATGCTAATTATTGTAATTTAGTATGATTATGATTTCTGCAAAGCACTACAAATACCGTCCTCCATATGTATAGAAGCAATTTGAAGACTCTTATCTTTCAATTTGAAGGATTTACTTGATTCGATTCATATCTTCTTTTACTGATCAATTAGTATCCATTTAAATTCTTGCAGTTCACAAATTGTCGTCAGGGCAACTAGACTATATATTGAATTGTAGAAAACTGAAGGCATGAAGCCCATAGATACTTTTCATTCACTTCATACTTGTCATTCACTGGGAGAAGATGGCTTATGTAATAGGTAAGTTATGAGTAGGAGAAACTATGTTTGCATGTTTCTTTTGTGAGCTATATCTCAAAACTTGTATGTTTCTTTGTAGGTATCCATGGTGGTTTGCAGAAAGTGGATGCTGCTATCAACTTGATGGCACTTGAGATCCACAACATATAAAAGTACAGAACGTATGTATTATGAGAAGAAATACCAATATGTTCTGATCCAGGGGATTCGCCAACCAAAACTACATACATGAACCTCTACATGACGTTGCCAACAGGAAAGGCTACAACTCTTGTGCTTAGTCCTATGTGTTGAGAGCTTTGGGAGTTGATGAGGACATGTCACATACCTTGTTTGGGATTGGAAGATTCACCACTAAAGTGGAGATTCATAGAGTTATTGAACTCATTGTGAATTAGGTGAAGGAACTAAGGGAGATTAGCCCTCTTTATATTGTGCTTTGTAGTCTGTAGTGGATAGATGTAGTCAGAAGAAGATATTGTATACATGTGTCTTTTTTCCATGCATATTGTAAAATAGGGGCCAGGTTAATGTCCTCCCCATGTGTACTCATTGTTCAAATATAAATAAAAGTAGCATTGTTGACATTGTAAGCACAACTCGATCTTGATTAACATTCATCTTCTTTCTTATTGAAAAACCCTCTATATTGCAAGCAACTGACTGGATACATAATGTCTCTCAGTACATATGTATGTATAGTACATGGTGTCTTTCACTACACACTAGCTATAATTACATGTGTAGCAAGTGTTAATTTTTGCTATACATGAACTACAAATACAAATTGTAACCAATGCCATCTCTCCCTACATATAATAGGTACAAATTGAATTGTAGTCATACATTTGGCTACAATTGAAACTACATGTTTATGTGTAAGGACATTTTTACCTACAATTAGGGTTACATATGAATTTGTAGCGAGAGGAATAACTAACTACAACTTTAAAAAATGTAGCCTAAATAATTAGCTACACGGGTATTAGCTATATATTATAAATGTAAGGATAAATGTAGCCAAAGCTTTTAGCTACAAATTTTGGGGTTTTCACTACAATTGTTTTTTGTAGTTAAAGACCATATTTTTCGTAGTGCATCTCATGACTAGGGCAAGCATAATAGATGGAATTATCTTCATAATTATCATATTAGGTATCTAATGCCCCCATTACAATCATCGTATGATTGGCTCTCTCGACATACATACCAACAAACTCGCACTTACACATAGAGCCAATCACCCACAAATCTTATCCCAAGTGATCTCAACATGTCCATCATGTATCTTTTGCACAAGTGCTTTTGTAGAGGGTTAGAAACATTTGCTTCTAATCGGTATTTTGCAAGTATTACCATTTCCTCACTATACAAACTCTCATATGAGATGGAATTGTTATAATATGCTATCTGGGTTCCTTTACCTAACCAGTAGCTCCATTATTGTCACAATATTTCTACTGTTTCATTAATGGTCCCACAAGTTCATCTAAATGAACTACTAGATCCATACAATATCCTCTGTTGTGTTCATAACACCAAGATACTCAACTTCTATCGTAGAATTAACAACTGCCTCTTAATCAGAACCTTTCCAGTTCTATTTTAAGGCCAAACACAATTTTAGATTGCGATCTACTTTTTCATTTTGGAAGCTTGCATCAGTGTAACCCTTTACGCCCAACTCTTACTTATTACCATAACCAAGGAACCAATCCTTTTAGTGCTTCTCAAGTACTTAAGGATGTTCTTTATGGCAGTCCAATGACTTTCACTGGTATCTGATAGATATCCACTCATCTTGTCCAATACACAAGAGACAACAGGAGGAGTACAAAATATTGCAAATGCAATTGCAACTTACTCAAATATCCTATTCTTCACAAAAATTGAGATACTCAGATCTTGAGAGACTAATTCCATGAGACCCAGACAAATTTTCTCTTGTTGATTACTCTATGTTGAACCCTTCAACTCTTGTCAATACATGTGCTCTCACTTAGGTCAAGAAGCTTTCTATATCTATGTCTATAGATTAGAATTCCTAAGATATAGGATGCTTCAACTAGTCCTTTCATAGAGAAGGTGCTTCCCAGCTAGGTTTTAATATTTTTAGGATAAGGATGTCGTTCCCCATCATTATCCAGAATATATATTCTCCCACTAACCTTTTGTAATCACAAGTTCCATCTTCATTTTGAATAAAGTCAAACACTTCGACTATCATGTCATATTGAGGATCCCAGCTTCGAGATGCTTTCTTCAATTCATAGATTGACCTTTGTAGCTTATAGACTTTATTTGCAATAATTGGGTTTATAAAACCTTTTAGGTTGTGTCAATACACACATTCTTTAAATTATTCCTATAAAGGAATGTGGTTATAACATACATTTTCCAAATCTCATAGTCATACCAAGCTGCAACGACAAGCATGATCCTGATGGATTTAACCATGGCAACTGGTGAAAAGATTTCATCATGTTCAATAATTTGAACTTTTTTGAAATCCCTTTTAGTCAATCTACCTTTATAGGTTTGTACATTACCATCCATGTTGGTCTCCTTTTTAAGACCCAATTGCACCATATGGGTTTACCCCTTTAGGTGGACCCATAAAGGTCATACCTTGTTGGTGTACATAGACTCCATCTTAGAACCCATGTCATAAAGTCATTTATTAGATTGTGGTATCTCAACAACTTCTAGGTAGGTTATTGTCTCATCATCTATGACCAACACATTGCCCTCTTGATTTATAAGATATCCTAATCTTTCAAGCTCAAGGTGAGTCCTACTAGATCTTTGAGGTTTTGTGTTTACATAAGGAATTTTAGGTTATACAACAACTTGTGATTCTCCTTGTTCCTACTGTACCAATTTAGCTTTAATGTTTTCTTTTTTATCTTGAACTTTATGAGTTCCACTTTTCTCCCACTGATTCCTTTGGAATTAAATTCACTTCAGGAATACAGCCGATGGGGCAACAAACACTTAGATCGGGAAAAGTAGTATTCAACAAAATAACATTTATGTGATTTGTAGATAAATATTTTCAATAAACGATTTTCTTATATAAGATTTCATTCCTAATTTTTATAAAGTACATATCCGAGCACTTCCCATGCCATATCTCATATGGTGTCTTCTGAACTGATTTATATGGTACATTATTTAGTGTGATGCATGTGCCCAAAAAAGGAAATTGGAAGGCTAGTTAGATTTATTGATAATCACACCATGACTTAACATGATGTGATTCCTTCTTTCTGATACATCATTATGCTTTAGGTGGAGTTTATTGTGATACACTCCCCAAAAGCCCCTCAAACCCTTGGTACAAAATATTTTCCAGATCGATTATATCGAAAAGTTTTAATACTTATACCAAACTAGTTATGTGCTTCATTCATGATCTCCGTGGACACTTCAAGATATTTAGACTTGAATTTTGTTAAATACAATCTACCATATCCACTCAGATAATCAATAAGTATAATGAGGTACTAGTAACCATCTCTACATTTATTCTAAAAGGTCTACATACATCAATATGTATGATCCCTATTAGAATATTGCACTCTCACTATTTCTAGTGAAAAGAACTTTTGTCATATTGTTGAAAAAATGTGATTCACATGTCTCTATTGGTTCAATAACCAAAATAGTCTAGACAACCATATTTTTAGATTCTATAAATTCATTTCTCATTAATATTCTCTAGATGGCAATGTTATATGTATTCATTGTTTGATTCATCTAGTCATTCAATATAAATGTTATACATATTTGTCTTTAGAAGTCTTGACTATAGACTATGAGACATGGGTTACTGCCATATAAGATCTTATCTTTTAAAACAAAATAGAAATTATTCATAATACTCTTGTGAATACAAGATATATGATGTTTTTCATTTTTGTCATGTACATAATAGCAATTCACTAATTCAATCACATGCCCATGAATGATAGATTCCAACTAAAGTGGTAACAACCCTTGCTCTGTACATTTCTAACTTACTTATTCTCTTTTCCTAAAGTGGAGATCTCTATGTCCTTCTTCCTAGGTTCTATATATAAAGAGGACAATTCCTTTTCCAGTGTCCAGGCTGGTGACAATGGTGGCCTTTTCGTTCCTCATTCACTCTTTCCTTAGCTTTCAGTGTAGAAGACTTTGGTTTCTGGCTAGCTTCATAACTCTTCTTATCTTTGCCTTTTCTCTTGGACTTCCCTCTATTGGTTATCATCATAGATTGGGTTTGTTCTTCTTCATTCGTGCCTCATTTTTCATGAGCATGCCAAGTAATTCTCACAACGACTTGTCAAAATCATTCATGTTGTAGTTCATGAAAAATTGGCTGATAGTGACTGAAAAATCACATATGTGACCAACTCTTGACTCAAGGGGAATCCCAGTCTATCAAGGCTCTCCACATACCCAATCAACTTGAGTACATGAGGATGTACTAGATTTCCTTTAGCCATATTTCACTTGAACAACCTTTGAGACATCATATCTCTCATATCTTGCCTGATCTTGGTACATCTTCTTAAGATGTGTTACCCTCTCAATAACAACCATGCTCTCATGCTGTCTCCGCAGATCATAGTTCATTGAGCACATCATCATGTACTTGACATCCATGACATTTTTAGAGTGTTTCCTGTAAGCACCGTTGTTAGCCTTAGGTGTAGTGGGAGCGGGTTCATCTGGCCCTAGTGTCAATAGGACATAGAGCTTGTGCACTTAAGTGAGAATGATTTTCAACATCTTGAACCAGTCATGGAAGTTATTCCCATTCAACTTGTCCTTCTCAAGGACTGATTGCAAAGAAAACATATTTTTGTTTGCCATTATATTTTACAATTTTTTTTTGCAACATTTGTGAAAAAAAACTTTTGATTTGATAAGTTTGATGATATTAATAAGGATTTTAATCAATTAGCGCTCTCACTATTTTGTATAAATTGATAGTCCTCACTACCAATTTGGAAGATTGAAAAGTACAACCTTCTAGTGAGCCAAGATTCATATTTCATCAATCATAAGTCAACTTTGACTTATCGCCACGACTTGGCCATTTAGGTATGCAACTTTTGCCAATTGCATCTCATGCAACTCTTCAATAGATGGTGTGCACAACTCATTGTCACAATCTATCTATATGATTCTAGGAACTTAATCTCATTAACACCACCTAGTTAAGCCTGACCCAAAAGCCAACACAATAGAATATGCACCTTGCTTTGGCAGACCCACATATCTACCATCATACTTCCACGAGATCGACGATGCACCACGCTTTGACGTAACCTATGCTTGGTCGATCAATCTTTAGTTGTGTTACTTATGAAAAGCATCTTAGACTTAATATTTATTGAGAGATTTTATATATAAGTACATATACACATACAATCACCATATATTTATAGTACGTATCATATACATGCTATATCCACAAAGAAAGAACATGCAATCACAAACATACAAGCAATGGTTGTGGCCATACTAATGCAATTCTTTGGAGCCACAAATAATTGCTACCACCTAAGGTCCACATCATATGTAGCAACTTGTATTGGATAATATGTTGCTGGAATAGATCAGTCGATCGGTCAGACTTCCCAGTCAATTGAATGGCTTCATCGGTCAATCTTCTGGTCCTGTCTCATTAGGTTGACTAGACTCCTCCAATCAATAAGTTGTTTCTTCCTAAAAGTGGCCTTCTCGATCCTCTAGTTGATTAGTTTGACTCCTTAGTCAGTCGACTCATCTGGTGCAGGAGGTCTCTCTTTCTCAGAATATAAATTAAAACTATCATATTCATTATTACATTGTGAAAGGGAAGACATCGAGTTACATTCGAAATGAAAATAGCACAAAGAGCGTTAATTTACATTTTGAAATGAAGAGAGAGGCTCAGTAAGCAAATCGATTAATAACTAGAAAGAAACCAAACAACCATACATGCATATCCAGAGGAGTGTTGTCCATAACTACACATACATCCACCATCAAAACACTTTTAGGACGATGGGTATCGATTGCATACACACACACACAAATATATATATATATATATATATATATATATATATATATATATATATATATATATATATAGTCCGACTAGAATACACTCGAGTGTATTCAGAGCAGAATACACTCAAGTAGTTTTTCATGATGCAATATATTTTTTCAAAAATCTAATCCATTGATCTTCTTAAACATATCTCATACGCAAAATTTGAGCACAATTGATCATTTATAGGCCACGTTATAAAGACCGCAAAAATTATGCATTTCAAATTAGTTTCATGCGTCAATTTTGTTACCCTTGGATGAGTGACTTACACTCATCCAAATTGGCTAAAAATTTGTATGTAGCCTAGTTATAGTATGACAATGAAGATTAATGGTTTACATTTTTCAAAAATATAGTCTTTATATGCAAACACACTTGAGTGTAATCGTGTGATCTGTACACTCGAGTGTATTCTAGCCTGACTCTCTCTCTCTATATATATGTGTGTGTGTGTATATATATACATATATATATGTATATATATGTGATGTCCATCTCGCGAAAACAAGATCAACGAATTTAAACTAATGCAGAAGCGTTTCGTTAGCAACGGAATTACTGAAAGTCACAAAATTTTAAAACTTTTTGTAAAGAGATCTACAAACTGTGCAACTCTTTTATAAAGAAACAAGATAAGTTATTTACAAACTGATTCACCATTACATCTCTGTAATATCACATCTTGAGGCATTACACAAAAATCTCAGATCTATTTAAAACATCTAACGACTTTCCTAGGATCTGAGAGTACATAGACAACACAGAGGACATTTCTATCTATAAGACTTGATAGACAGTGTCTCCATCTGAGGATCACTGCTGTCTCGAATGTTGTTGCTGCTGCTGTTGCTGCTCACCCACTGAAGGGTTCCTTCGTCCTCGACATCTACCTAAAAAGTCGAATCCCACGGGGGTGAGATAATTGAATAATTGTCCCAGCGAGAGTTATAACTATTCGCCAGAAGCATTGTTATTGCAAATATTAAAATAATAAAGAGAAGAAAAACTATAATTATTCAACATCAGGCAATTTATTGAATAAACTAAGTAGAGCAGTATTCTCTAAGCAATCATTTCAATTACAACTTGATTGAATGACAAGACATATATCAATCAGGAATATGAAAAACATGTATATTGGTTATTCAACTAGATCACTTATAAACAATGTATCATCAATCATTATTTCTTGTAATTCAACCTAAGAAATTATGCTACACGACTGATTATGTTTTTCAAACATATTTATGCCCTGAGGAGATGAGTTATACCACTCATTCTCCAACCGACCATTACTAAATTGTAATCGGTACCATACATAGGTCATCAGAAGAGTCGGATTTCTATGACCTCATCTTCCTCAGTCAGTGTGAGGTACAACAAGCAGGACATCTTGTGTCTCTGCTTAAATAGCTTTCCAGCATATTCTGGAAACTTCGCTATTAGAGTTACAGTGGCATGTTGTACTCTCTTCGCCATCGAGGGATTTCTTGTATATCTCACATCGATGCGGCATTAACAACATCGTCGGGAGATTAGTGATACACCATCCCGACATAAACATATAATGAAGGATTGAGAGATTAAATGTACATCCCACATCAATTCCCTCATTAGGACGTAAGGATATTTATGTCCATAACCCCCACATACTCAAAAGTATGCTCTCCAGGAGTTCCCTTAGGAAAACCTGTTTCACCATCATTTAATTTCTGACAATGATGGATCTATGGTCAGGGCTCTACATGATATCATTATACTTGATTAATTAAGTACATTATGGCATTCTTTTAGCATCAGGTATGTTTTCAAATATAAACCAATAAGACAATTGCTATTAAGAAAGAGTACTAATTGTATCGAGTTCATTTCACATCTAGTTAACATTGGGATCTCAATCCCTAACCATCTCATCATTGTGATTCAAGAATATGGGTATTCAAACCCTTAGATCATCAAACACTTGTTACCAAGTAACATGTTGCTATTGAATCATTTAACAGTATGAACAGAATAATAGCAATGCTGATATTTCCTATGGATCATAAATCTTGTCAATCTCTTATGTTATCTATCACTGGGTAACATAACTTATTATTACTTTCAAAGCTTATAAGTGCTTTCAGTGAATATGACATCATAGCTCTTACCTGGCTATGTTCACCATTTCATAAAAACCTGCATAATTAATACACTAGATAATAGGCAAATTATCTCTATATCAGCACATTGCAAAATAAAGATAACTTTTCCATTCAAGGGCTATACCTCTATGCCCTTACTAGGATTAGGGTTTCCCTTTTTAATTCAATTAGGGTTATCTAACCCCTTTAACGTAATTAGGAAAAGTGATTCCTCATTTCATAGTTCAAACATTGAGTTTCATGCTTAAACGCATAACCTAGGATTAGGGTTTAGTGTTCACATCCTCACATTATCCTAGATTAGGGTTTACTATTCAAATTACATCACATTACCCTAGATTAGGGTTTACTATTCACATTATAACGAATTAAGATCATATCATCATAATGTATGAGGATTATTTTCATTAATGCCCTCAAATTAGGGTTAAGATTCATTAACCATCATAATTAGGGTTTTATGATCTCACTATGAAGGATCATACCCTAATTAGATGTATTCATGCATATTGGAAGTTCATTACTTGATTATCATTCATATAAGAAGTCTTCTCTCTCCTCTTTCTATCAGATGATATTTGCATCACCCTTGATTAGGCTAAGTCAATTCAACATTGACATCATGGGTTATATCATTACTATTGTAATCATTAGGTCTTACTCATCCAAAGAGTACTAATCACTATATCCCATCAAGAGTACCTTTATAATGATCACCACTGATTATAACATGCATTCGTCATCTAATTACTTGGTCCCTTAATCACTTTAGGTACCTATCAGGTTTAGGTTAATCAACCACTAAACTATCTTAACCACTAAGGCATCAATCGATCTTGACCTTCATAGACCTCAAATGGTCTTGCACACTAATCCTCCAAACGGTCTTGGACCGAACTTGAAACCATTTGGTGTTGAAGAGTGTTTGGTCTTGTTTGACTTTTGAAACCATTTGGTAAAGTGCACACTCAAGACTGTCTGCCCAAGATGGGGTGAAGACTGTTTGGTCAAGATTGACTTTGAAACCGCATGGACATAACCGACTTTGAAACCGCATGAGCACCAAACAGTTTGGGATCGTTTGGACCCAAATGGTCTTGAGACCGTTTGGACCCAAACGGTCTTTAGACCATTGGTCCAAACCACCTCAAAACCGCAAGGACCAAAAAGTGTTTTAACCACTTCAATTGAGTTAGGGTTTCTAATGTTGAACCCCTCAATCAATCATGTACTTGCTAGCCACTTATCAATTGAATCAATTAGGTCCACCCTCAACTGATTTGACACTCAATTGACCCTCCATTGATCATCAATTAGGGCTTGGATCGAATAGATTAGGGTTTGTAATCGATTACTCTTCAACATGTTTCAACATGAGTCTAAATGATTTGAAACCATTGAACCATTATTCAATTTGGTCATGACCTGACCCCAAACGGTCTTGGGATCGTTTGGATATCCTCCAAACAGTCTTGAGACCGTTTTCCCATTATTTTATCAAAAACCAAGTCATTCAAATAAGGTTTGAACCCTAGGTTTGGTCACCAAATCAGCAATTGATTATTCATCAACTTGATATCATTGGGTCCTCAATTGGTTAACCCTACTTAACCCTAGACCTGAAAACAGTCTTGGGTGATCACCAAACGGTATTGAGACCGTTTGGGTGATCCCCAAATGATTTTGAAACAGTTTGGGCTACTCAACCCAAACATCAACATGATACTATTATTGAAATCAGCAATTGACCCGATTAGGGTTTAGATGATTGATGAGCCTTCAATTGGAAATTCACTTGGAATTGATGGATGATTTTTAGTAGGTAATTAGTCTACATTATTCACAACAGTACTCCAAATGGTCAATGCCTGGTCAAAGCATCCAAACGGTCTTGGACTGTTTGCTTCTATGCGGTTTGGTTGAAACCGTTTGCATTCAAACAGTTTGAAACCGTTTGCTCCAAACGGTTTGGCAAACCGTTTGGGCAAAGGTTGGAGACCGTTTGCTAAAGTAGGTTTTTGGATAAACATAGGAATTAACATCATCATCTTCTACCTCAAGAACAGGGGCTGTTCTTCACGGAATTGCTAGCAAGAACACAAGAGTAACAAAGGAAGAAGAGAAACTAACGATTTTTCATGAAAATGAAGGTGCATAAACAAAGCTCAAGGTTTAGAGTTATAAAACCCACCTCTAGGACTGATCCAAAGCTCCAAGATTTGTATATTTAATGGTGAATGAAGCTCCAGTAGTTGTCCAAGGTCCGTTCTTCAAGTTTTGGATGGAGAAGATGGCTAGAAAGAAGAATCATGTGAAAAACACCAATAAACCAACCTTTTTTTATGGTTTCCTCCATGAATTCGAGGTAGATGGTGATCAACACTTACCAAGTCAGCTTGGTCGTCCTTCCTCTGCTCCAGAGCTCCTTCTTGGTCGGCCAAAGCAGGAATATAAGGAAAGAACTAAGGGAAACGATCCCTTGTTATTTGGAAAGATTGCTTATATATTTATGGTCTTTTTAAAGCAAAAGGAAAAAAGGATAACTATTTCCTTTTTATTTCCCAAACATATCCACTAAGTATTGCTCCATCCTTAGCCACGTTTTCCACTTACTAAACTCTTGCAAATTCCTCCATTACCCAAGGTTTAAAGGAAAAGAAACCAAACATCTTAATAAGTTGTATATATATAAAAGGGCCATTTACTTAAATTTTGATTATTTCAACATCAAGATTATCTCTCCTCCTTGGTCATTCAAATGAGGCGCCCTTCTCAATTTCTTTGCTCTACTTGATGCCAAGAAACATGAGATATATTCTAGAGGATACATTTTGCATGTTGGACCCTAGGTTTTGGGTAATTTACACATTACACCAAAACTAGGTTTTAAAGCACAAGGATTGCTCTACAAGCTATATCTTGGTGCCCAAGCATGTGGAATCCATACCACCACATCATATTCATTCTTATGATGTCTCATCATCAGAGGAACATCTTGACATGTGCAATTTGCAAGTTAATCCCTCTACTTGGGTAATTTGCACATTAGTCCATTATAAACAATACAATGTTTCAACATTATGCAAAAAGGACTAAAAAAATAGAAATATAAGTTCCTATAAAGCTTTAATTACATTTAAAAAGATAACCAAAAGCATATAATCACATATTTAAGTAAAACACCTAGGGTTTGTATATAACCCAGGTCAGGGATGTTACAAATTATCCACCCCTTACAAGGATTTCATCCCCGAAATCATTACAAAACATATTAAGAGAAAAGAGCAGGGTATTTCCTTCTCATCTCTTCCTCTAGTTCCCACGTGGCTTCTTCAACACCACGGTGATTCCAGAGAACTTTTACAAGACTTATGTCTTTCTTTTTTAGCTTTTTAATTCTTCTGTCAAGGATTGATACATGTCCTTCTATATAAGATGTATCATCATTCAATTCTATTTCCTTAGGTTGCAGAACTGATTCTGTATCAATATGACATTTCCTTAACATGGAAATGTGGAACACTGGGTGTAACTTTTGCAACTCTGGTGGTAACTCTAGCTTATAAGCTACCTTTCCAATTCGTTCAATGATTGGATAAGGCCCCGTAAACCTAGGAGCTAACTTTCCTTTCCTTCCAAATCTAAGAACTCCTTTCCAAGGTGAGACTTTGTGGTACACTCTGTCTCCAACCTAGAATTCTAAAGGTCTATGACACTTATCAGCATAAGATTTCTATCTATCTTGTGTAGTCTTTAACTGTTGTTGTATTGTCTTAATCTTCTCAGTGGTTTGTTGTACAAGATCAGGACCTAAAAGTTGATATTCACCGGTTTCATACCAACATATTTAGAGCCTGACGAAGATGTTGCTCATGCTGCTGAGCATCTCTACTGTAGATCAAGATGTCATCTATGAAGACGACAACACATTGATCGAGAAAAGGTCAGAATATTCTATTCATGAGTTCCATAAATGCAGCTGGTGCATTAGTTAGCCCAAACGACATAACTGTGAACTCATATTGACCATACCTTGTCCTAAAGGTAGACTTAGGTATGTCACCTTCCTTAATATGCAACTGGTGATATCCCGACCTCAAATCTATCTTTGAGAAGATGGTTGCACCCCGCAACTGATCAAAAAGATCATCAATCCTTAGCAAAGGATACTTATTCTTTATTGTTACTTTATTTAACTGTCGGTAATCAATGCACAACCACATCGACCCATCTTTCTTTTTAACAAAGAGGACCGGAGCACCCCATGGTGAAGTACTCGGTCAGATGAAACCCTTCTCAAGCAACTCTTGCAATTGTTTCTTGAGTTCTGCCATCTCAGCAGGCACCATCCTATATGGTGTTTGTGCTATAGGTTGCATGTTCGGAACTAGATTAACTTCAAAATCTATTTCTCAGGGCGGTGGTACACCTGGAAGTTCTTTAGGAAATACATCTTCAAATTCCTTGACTACGGGAACTTCAGCAGGGTTAGGACTCTCCATGGTAGTATCTACTACATGGGCTAAGAATGCATAACATCCTTGCCTCAACAACTTCTCAACAACCATAGATGACACAAGACAGGTTGGTAGAATCTTTCTTTCTCCTTGAAAGATCCATGTGTCACTTTCATCAGTGAACACAGCTTGCTTGGACTCACAATCCAAGAAAACCTTATACCTTTCTAAGGTATCCATACCAAGGATTACATCAAATCCATGCATCTCAAGTGGTATAAGATCCACTTGAATGCGATGTTCAGAAAAGAAGAGAATATAGGGAGAACATACTTCCTGTAAGACAACAGATCCCATCAACAGAGTTTCTAGCAACAAACTATCTGTCCTATGACTTGTAATCAGGTTACAGTAAAAAATCACTCTTTGAGTGATAAAGGAGTGTGTAGCACTCGGATCAATTAAAACAGATACAACACAAGATGTAGACATATCAGAATATAACAACTCCATCTGACCTGCCACAACCCGAGGGTTGATCACTGCATCAGGTGGATCTATTGCATAGAATCTTGTTGTTGCTTGTGGTTGATTCGGTGCTTGATGACTAGCTACCGATGATCCATCTTGGGACGCTTGTCCACGTCCTCTAGCTTCTCCTAGAAACTTCCGCCTTTGATATCCTTGCTGAGTCTGCCTTTGAGGTTGAGTTACACTCACTTCTTTGGCTCTGTAATCTTTCATCATATGTCCCATCTTTCCACATATATAACAACTTATGTTCAGTTGTTGTGGTCTGGGTGGTCCTGTAACCGACATAGATGCTGAACTGTGAGCTCCTTCTAGTGGTAGGTTTCATCCTCTACCCCTGTTTGATGTCAACTGCATCTGGGTACTGAATCTAGGTGGTGGTGTAGGTACAGAAAACCTAGGTTTCTTAAAGTCTTTAGATGAGAATCTTTGGAACTGGGGATACATCCTCTTGTTCTTGGTCTGTCGCTTCTCTGACACAGACCTCTCTATCCTCCTGACTGACTCCACAAAGGTAGCAAACCTTTCCCTATTTTCCAGAGCAGACACAGGGGTGGTCAACTCAGCGTTTAACCCCTTCTCAAAATGTCTAATCCTTTCTTCATCTGTAGCTGCCGTATGCGGACAGAACTGCAACAGCTCCATGAACTTAGCCTCATATTTGCTAATGTTCATCGGTCCTTGTCTTAACCTCTCAAACTGAGAGATTTTCTCATCCAAAAACGTCTTAGGGAAGTATCTATTAACAAATTCATGTCGGAAAGCTTCCCATTCAATCTCCACACCTGGCCTTTTCTGTTCTTCCATGGTCCACCAGTGACCAGCACTCCCTTTGAGAAGATACATAACATGTCTAACCTTCTCAACTTATGGGACGTTCAGAATTCTAAAGGCCTTCTCTAGTTCAGTTAACCACAAGTCGGCATCTGCTGGGTCAGCTATTCCAGCATACTCTGTGGCTCCAACTCGGAGAAGTCGTTCAAATGTCTTGCCGGATCCTTGTCCTTATGGATGGGTAGGTGCCCTAGGTGTAGGTATAGGCATCCTATCAGTCATATGTGTCATGGGAGTCATAAACTTCCCAAACATGGCTTGGACGGCTGGGTTCCCCATGTCAATTAGATTGAACTGGGGTGGTTCAGGTACAAGTTCCTCCCTTTCTTGGTTTCTTACACCTCCTCTGGGTGCAGCGACACTACTCTCTGCAACATGTTCCTCGTGTGGTCTAGACATCCTTGGTTTTATATTCTCCTCCTATATGAGCAGAAGACACTATCAGATACACTGGAAGACACTAGAATAGACTCAACAACCTAAGTCCTATGTCTCTGTAGACTCAACGAACCTAGAGCTCTGATACCACAAAATTGTGACGTCCGTCTCGCGAAAGCAAGATCAACAAATTTAAACTAATGCGGAAGCATTTCGTTAGCAGCGGAATTATTGAAAATCACAAAATTTTAAAACTTTTTGTAAAGAGATCTACAAACTGTGCAACTCTTTTATAAAGAAACAAGATAAGTTATTTACAAACTGATTCACCATCACATCTCTGTAATATCACATATCGAGGCATTATGAAAAAATCTCAGATCTATTTAAAACATCAAAAGACTCCTAGGACCTGAGAGTAGAGAGACAACACATAGGACATTTCTATCTATAAGACTTGACAGACAGTGTCTCCACCTGAGGATCACTGTTGTCCCGGATGTTGTTGTTGTTGTTGTTGCCGCTCACCCACTAAAGGGTTCCTTCGTACTCGGTGTCTGCCTAAAAAGTCGAATCCCACGGGGGTGAGACAATTGAATAATTGTCCAAGCGAGAGTTATAACTCTTCGCCAGAAGCATTGTTATTGCAAATATTAAAATAACAAAGAGCAGAAGAACTATAATTATTCAACAACATGCAATTTATTGAATAAACTAAGTAGAGCAGTATTCTCTAAGCAATCATTTCAATTACAACTTGATTGAATGACAAGACATATATCAATCAAGAATATGAAAAACATGTATATTAGTTATTCAACTAGAGCACTTAGAAATAATGTATCATCAATCATTATTTCTCATAATTCAACCTAAGCAATTATGCTACATGGCTGATTATGTTTTTCAAACATATTTATGCCCTGAGGAGATGAGGTATACCACTCATTATCCAACCAACCATTACTAAATCGCAATCGAAACCATACATAGGTCATCAGAAGAGCCAGATTTCTATGACCTCATCTTCCTCAGTCAGTGTGAGGTACAACATGCAGGACATCTTGTGTCTCTACTTAAATAGCTTTCCAGGGTATTCTGGAAACTTTGCTATTAGAGTTACAATGGCATGTTGTACTCACTTCACCATCGAGGGATTTCTTATTTATCTCACATCGATGCGGCATTAACAACATCGTCGAGAGATTAGTGATACATCATCCCAACATAAACATATAATGAAGGATTGAGAGATTAAATGTACATCTCACATCAATTCCCTCATTAGGACGTAAGGATATTCACGTCCATAGCCCCCACATACTTAAAAGTATGCTCTCCAGGAGTTCCCTTAGGAAAACCTATTTCACCATCATTTAATTTCTGACAATGATGGATCTATGGTCAGGGCTCTACATGATATCATTATACTTGATTAATTAAGTACATTATGGCATTCTTTTAGCATCAGGCATGTTTTCAAATATAAACCAATAAGATAATTGCTATTAAGAAAGTGTACTAATTGTATCGAGTTCATTTCACATCTAGTTAACATTGGGATCTCAATCCCTAACCATCTCATCATTGTGATTCAGGAATATGGGTATTCAAACCCTTAGATCATCAAACACTTGTTACCAAGTAACATGTTGCTATTGAATCATTTAACAGTATGAACAGAATAATAGCAATGCTAATATTTCCTATGGCTCATAAAGCTTGTCAATCTCTTATGTTATCTATCACTGGGTAACATAACTTATTATTACTTTACTATTCACATTATAACGAATTAAGATATATCATCATCATGTATGAGGATTATTTCCATTAATGCCCTCAAATTAGGGATAAGATTCATTAACCATCATAATTAGGGTTTTCATGATCTCACTATGAAGGATCATACCCTAATTAGATGTATTCATGCATATTGTAAGTTCATTACTTGATTATCATTCATATAAGAAGTCTTATCTCTCCTCTTTCTATGAGATGATATTTGCATCACCCTTGATTAGGCTAAGTCAATTCAACATTGACATCATGGGTTATATCATTACTATTGTAATCATTAGGTCTTACTCATCCAAAGAGTACTAATCACTCAATCCCATCAAGAGTACCTTTATAATGATCACCACTGATTATAACATGCATTCATCATCTAATTACTTGGTCCCTTAATCACTTTAGGTACCTATGAGGTTAGATTAATCAACCACTAAACTATCTTAACCACTAAGGCAACAATCGATCTTAACCTTCATAGACCTCAAACGGTCTTGCACACTAATCCTCCAAACAGTCTTGGACAGACCTTGAAACCGTTTGGTGTTGAAGATCATTTGGTCTTGCTTGACTTTTGAAACTGTTTGGTAAAGTGCACACTCAAGACTGTTTTCCCAAGATGGGGTGAAGATCGTTTGGTCAAGATTGACTTTGAAACTGCATGGACATAACCGACTTTGAAACCGCATGAGCACCAAACGGTTTGGGATCATTTGGCCCCAAAAGGGTTTTGAGACCATTTGGACTCAAACGGTCTTGATACCGTTTGGTCCAAACCACCTCAAAACCGCAAGGACCAAAAAGTGTTTCAACCACTTCAATTGAGTTAGGGTTTCCAATGTTGAACCCCTCAATCAATCATGTACTTGCTAGCCACTTATCAATTGAGTCAATTAGGTCAAACCTCAACTGATTTGACAATAAATTGACCCTTAATTGATCATCAATTAGGGCTTGGATCGATTGGATTAGGGTTTGTAATCGCTTACTCTTCAACATGTTTCAACATGAGTCTAAATGATTTGAAACCATTGAACCATTATTCAATTTGGTCATGACCTGACCCCAAATGGTCTTGGGATCGTTTGGATATCCTCCAAACGGTCTTGAGACCGTTTTCCCATTATTTTATCAAAAACCAAGTCATTCAAATAAGGTTTGAACCCTAGGTTTGGTCACCAAATCAGCAATTGATTATTCATCAACTTGATATCATTGGGTCCTCAATTGGTTAACCCTACTTAACCCTAGACCTCAAAATGGTCTTGGGTGATCACCAAATGGTCTTGAGACCGTTTGGGTGATCCCCAAATGGTTTTGAAACCGTTTGGGCCACTCAACCCAAACTTCAACATGATACTATTATTGAAATCAGTAATTGACCCGATTAGAGTTTAGATGATTGATGGGCCTTCAATTGGAAATTCACTTGGAATTAATGGATGATTTTTGGTAGGTAATTAGTCTAAATTATTCACAACAGTACTCCAAATGGTCAACACCTAGTCAACGCATCCAAATGGTCTTGAACCGTTTGCTTCTAGGAGGTTTGGTTGAAACTGTTTGCATTCAAATGGTTTGAAACTGTTTGCTCCAAACGGTTTGGAAAACCGTTTGGGCAAAGGTTGGAGACCGTTTTCTAAAGTAGGTTTTTGGATAAACATAGGAATTAATGTCATCATCTTCTACCTCAAGAACAGGGGCTGTTCTTCACGGAATTTCTAGCAAGAACACAAGAGTAACAAAGGAAGAAGAGAAACTAATGATTTTTCATGAAAATGAAGGTGCATAAACAATGCTCAAGGGGATCCATAGCTCCAAGCTTCGTAGATTTAATGGTGAATGAAGCTCAAGTAGTTGTCCAAGGTCCGTTCTTCAAGTTTTGGATGGAGAAGATGGCTAGAAAGAAGAATCATGTGAAAAACACCAATAAACCAACCTTGTTTTATGATTTCCTCCATGAATTCGAGGTAGATGGTGATCAACACTTACCAAGTCAGCTTGGTCATCCTTCCTCTGCTCCAGAGCTCCTTCTTGGTCAGCCAAAGCAGGAAGATAAGGAAGGAACTAAGGGAAACGATCCCTTGTTATTTGGAAAGTTTGCTTATATATTTATGGTCTTTTTAAAGCAAAAGGAAAAAGGATAGCTATTTCCTTTTTATTTCACAAACATATCCACTAAGGCTTGATCCATCCTTAGCCACGTTTTCCACTTACTAAACTCAAGCAAATTCCTCCATTATCCAAGGTTTAAAGGAAAAGAAACCAAACATCTTAATAAGTTGTATATATATAAAAGGGCCATTTGCTTAAATTTTGATTATTTCAACATCAAGATTATCTCTCCTGCTTGGTCATTAAAATGAGGTGACCTTCTCATTTTCTTTGTTCTACTTGATGCCAAGAAACATGAGAGATACTCTAGAGGATACATTTTGCATGTTGGACCCTAGGTTTTGGGTAATTTACACATTATACCAAAACTAGGTTTTAAAGCACAAGGATTGCTCTACATGCTATATCTTGGTGCCCAAGCTTGTGGAATCCATACCACCACATCATATTCATTCTTATGATGTCCCATCATCACAGGAACATCTTGACATGTGAAATTTTCAAGTTAATCCCTCTACTTGGGTAATTTGCACATTAGTCCATTATAAACAAAATAATGTTTCAACATTATGCAAAAAGGACTAAAAAAAATAGAAATATAAGTTCCTCTAAAGCTTTAATTACATTTCAAAAGATAACCACAAGCATCTAATCACATATGTAAGCAAAACACCTAGGGTTAGTACATAACCCAGGTCAGGGATGTTACAATATATATGTATATATGTATATATGTATGTATATGTATATATATGTATGTCGAGTTTGAATAACCTTCAGGCTAAGGGTTGAGCGCATCACCGCCGCCCAACGGTCTCCTTATCATCTTGGGATGGGGGAATAACTATTGATAGAGATAACCTCACCGAGCCCATAGTGCTGGCATGTGCATCTAGGAACATCGAGCGACGCTGGTGGTGGAATAGCCCATGCAAGGTGGTCTGGGACGGTGGCGATGGATGTGATTCGGCGTCGTCTTTGGAGAGGGCAAAAAGGGTGAGCGCGATGGACTTTAGACTGTGGATTATCATAGTAAGCATCTCTTCCAACAATCACTCAATAATCTAGGAGCAACCCGACCAATACATCACCCATCGCTTGACTCAAACAATCCAGACATCAGCGAGATATATAATTAGGGCATGATCTTTTTACCAGGAAGCGCTGTCTTGGCCATAGACCCTCCATTTGTACACAAAATGGTTTCGATCTAAAACTCAACCACACCGCCCATGAGATGTTTCCCTAGATTCTAATGAAACACCGACTGGCGTCACCTTGGTTTGCTGAGGAGAATGATGATGCCAAAAAACACCTCCATGGTTGTTGACGAGAACATCGATGTGTATGGACACCGCCTTGGATGGAATCTGTAACAAGAAAGTGACTAGAAAGTAATTAGACTGACGCTCAAGCCCACCATCCTCTCCATCGATGATAAATAATTCCCGCCTCTTTGTCATGAATAGAGTAATGTCACAGCTACTTTATTTAAAGACCTTGCTTATCTAGCCATGTGCACATGTACCTTACCCGTGAAAACAATAGCCCTGATCATGTCCATGGAGATTAAGCCATACTTCACTAGTCTTTAGACAATCCATATCATCATGAATGGTGTCATATTCTTCATATCCACATCTAAGACATGTATTGTTATCTGTAATGTGTTTGGCCATCTTACTATAGTTTGTCATGATAGCTTTATAGTAAGCCAACAATATATCTTCACTCATTTAAGAGCTCTTGTTAAGGTCTATCAAAATGTAAGAGAGAACATTGGTAAGCTCCATGATTTGTTGTGGCATGGAATTTGTTTGACAAAATGAATGCCTAACCTATGGATTAGCATATACAGAAGCTTTGATTACCACTGATATTCTCATTTACACATACGTTTTAGTGATAAATGACATTCATGCGGCATGTGGTTGTGTCTTAGGCAATATAAATCCATGTTAGTGAGTACAATTGGTAAATGCATAAGTTGTGAACTTCTGAACAGGCTGAAGACCACAACAAAGAGTGTGGACCCTGTAATTAGATTGTGAATGTGTTGGTTACTGATGGCAAACATTTGTTTCCATCCTTTTTCCTCCTTGCAAACCAAGTCAAAGATTTCATGCCATTAAAAATATATAAAAAGTATGTGTGAAGCTAGTCAACCACGATATTTATGTATGCAGTTTGTAATCATGTACATTATAAAATATCCACCCATATAATGTGTGAAGCTAGCCAACCACGGTATGAAGGCCTCGCACATGGCAGAAAGTGACTCCATCTCCCTGGACGAGAACTCGTGTCTGGAAGTCATGCGAGCGTCGACAGCGGTTGTCCTTCCACTGAGCAAAAGGTTGGGTTGTTCCATTATGTTGTGTGTGACACCCGACGGTTATGCAGAGAGATATAGGTCTTATATAAACAACAACAGGACATTGGACTCACTGACGCTTGACGGGCGGAGATTTTTTTTCCGTAGTTTTAGATTGTATAAGAAAATGACACATTATGGATTTTTATTATTCATATCTCCAACTTTTGAAACATAGAAGATTAGCACATTGGGCATGAGTAGCAGACGAAGATGAGGGTGTGGTTAATGTGATCAAGTCGATAGATCACACTGGGTTTAAAGAATATGGATACTCATGTTGTAATAAGCAAGTACCATCTGTAATATGGACAATCACATTGTAATAGACACGAGTCAACCGTAATGTATGTAACAGTTTGTAATATGGATAGTCATATTGTAATAAGAAAGTGTCATCTGTAATATGGACAGTCACATTGTAATAGGCAAGAGTCAACTATAATTTAAGTGATAGTTTTGTAATATAGACAGTCATATTGTAATAAGCTAGTGTCATATGTCATATGGACAATCAATTATAATATACAAGAATCAACTGTAATGTAGGTGACAGTTTGTAATATGGATAGTCATATTGTAATAAGCAAGTGTCATATGTAATATGGACAGTCACATTGTAATAAGTGTTGGTTGTTTACACTAACGAGCTTCAATCATGAAGATGATCTTTTACTCAACTAGCTATATCTCGCAAGTATATGAGAGTAGTTGTAGTCGAGGTCGAACACGAGGAGCAGAATGATAACTTAATTGAACGCAACAGTACTAAAGTTCAACAATCTAGATCGGTTTTAGATGGGTAGAAAGATCTGTTCCAAAAGCATAAAAGATTTGATTTTAACTACAAGAGATTTCAGATTTTTATCAACAAACTAGGATTACAAGGAACGTTCGATTTCAGAGTTAATGAATCTTGGACATTAGGATTTCACTCATATGCCAAAGCAAACAAAGAACAAAGCAATTTAAACATGCATAAGATCAAGTTTCTAGGAAAAGAAGTGTTACAGTTCACCTCCCGGTGTAAAAGCAACGACCATAACTCAAAACAGCTCTCTCGTGCATGAATTTCATCTATGATCACAAACAGATCCTCAACTCATTCTTCCCTACTCTCGTAGAAGAAGAAAAGTTGCCAAAAAGGACGTCTCCTTACAAACCTACTTGTTTTCTCAAACTAAGCAAGAAAGCAGAAATCATGCATATATGGCGGCCAACGATACATGCAAGGAAAAGAGTTACCGACGCCTTTAAGGTAGAGAAACAAGAAGAAAATGCATTTAGTACGAAATTACTTGTTCAATACATGCTATGGCGTGGGAGTTACTCTCCCATGCCCAAGAAAAAGGATCTACTCGTCCATAACCGTGTACAGCAGGATTTCCACAGAATTCTCAAAGCTAGACATCGTTTTGGGAAGAAAAGGCAAAAAGAACCAAAGATGTAACCACAAGGGGTAAGGAATCCGGCTTTATGACGAGACTCCCTTCCTTTAGCTGCTCCAAGACGGACCAACTCCTCTCCCGAGAAGCTGCACGGAGTTGGAGAAGCTTTGCTGCACCTTGGGGAAGGCAATGGAGAAGTGGGGAAGAAGAAATGGCTTCTTTACTCAAGAAACCACCTTAGTTCCTCCAAAATCGCCTTGCTCTGCTCTCCTCTGCCTTTGGGATGAGAAAAACTTCCTAAATGGTCGAACGTAACCGTCCCATTCCTTCCCTCTTTCTTTTAAAATCGTGTTCTGAAAATTCGGAATTCTGAAACTGACAGGTGCACGCCGTGCACTTTGGAGGTGCACGCCGTGCACCTGCAAGGCAGTTGTAACCGGCTGATCTGTGCACGGCGTGCGTTGAGGAGTTGCACGACGTGCAACCTTACAGGTTGTTTTTAGCTAATTCCGTCCCAGGTGCACGCCATGCATTATGGAGGTGCACGCCATGCATTCTCTTTTCTGGACTGAACGGATTCCTCAGGAATGTCGCACGGCGTGTCTGGAGATTGCACGCCGTGCACTTTGCTGCTTCAGCCAAATGATCCGTCTGGAATGGTGCACGCCGTGCATCTGTGATCTGCACGCCGTGCATTTCTTTGTTTCTGTAGAAAAATCATCTAAATTTAATCCTTTTTGTGGCAATATTGCAATACAAGTTATGGAACGTGTAGAGAAGCTAAAAGATGGCAAAACTAATACAAAAGAGACTGAATTACGCTAGAAAGAACCAAATTTGTGTGTGAATATATGTAGAAAAGATGATATATGAATCACACAACAAATCCCCCTAAGCTTAAATCATTGCTTGTCCTCAAGCAAAAAGAGCATGGAAAAACAATTGAAGAATTGCGAAGAACATGATTAGGTCAAACGAAATGAAAGGTATGCGTAAAACCAAACTAACCATGATCAACACGTTTATGCTCGCAGCCATCGATTCAACTCGAACACCCTAGAAAACGATTTTAGTTCAGCAGGGTTTGCATCAATTTCAATGAAACAATCAATCAAACAACACTAAATAGAATTTGGATGACCAAGCCAAACAATCAGTAGATGTGCAACTCTTACTCTCAACTATTAAGGATAACAAAGGATGAAATCATAGTTGAAAAACTACAGTTTTGCTGTACTCTTCCTCTTTCCCTTTTTTTTTTTCCAGAAATGATAAGATCAAAGATTGGGGGCTCCGGCACTCGGCTGCTAATGTAGGCTTATGCACACGAGGAGTGACGGTTGGGGTATTTTACCCTCTTTTAAGACATACCACCTAACCATCATTGCCAGATCAGACTTACACTAGGCTAGCATGATATGTGGGCGGTTTAGCCATCTTTTATGGGGTATAAATATTATATATATATATATATATATATTATTTTTTTCAAGGAGAGTCAACAGAAATGCAACATTAACTAGATTTCATTCATCTGTTTTGAAAATTTTTCATTGAAAGAAAGTTTGCATATGCACTGAGAGCTTGGCAAGGTCATCCCGTATTCTAAATGGTGTTGTACAGTTGACTGTATTCACAAAAAAAATGATACAATTACATGTTTTAAACAATCAGGGATGTTTAAGGTGAATATTCAGGCTAGAAGCATAAATTGGAGTTAAATACATGTTGATGGTTTCAAGGTTTCATTTGATTGATGCATGTCTTTCACACTTCTTCAATTGAAAATTTCTCATCAAGAGAGGACGAACAGTTAAGCAAAGGAGTTCTTTCCACATAAAAAGGATGAATCTCATTTTGTATTAGATTTTGCCAACAGAAAAATAAAATAAAAGACAACAACTAAGAAGACAACAGAACAAAAGTACGAAAACAAATGACAAGAAGCAAATAGCATGGAAAATAAAAGCTAACTACGATACCGTCCGGATGCTCCCCCCTAAGCTTGAAATCAGCAGTGTCCTCACTGCGTTATCCAAACTTTAGGAGTTTACACCGGATACCTGGAAAGAGTGATATCAGAAGAATGGTCCGCCACCTCCTAGGTCCGGGAGGAACTGATTGACAATGTCGTTGATCTCTTGCTGATCGTGCTGACGCTGTTGTTCTTCGGTAAACAGATGTTGTGGGGCATCGGGGGCTGTCATCTCCTGACGGGACGGGGACTGGTAAGACTGGGGTGCTGGGTAGTGGCCCTGTGAGATATGCCATGCGTCCATGCG
The DNA here is from genome assembly GCA_963693085.1 of Alisma plantago-aquatica. NCBI lineage: Eukaryota > Viridiplantae > Streptophyta > Magnoliopsida > Alismatales > Alismataceae > Alisma > Alisma plantago-aquatica. The sequence goes on along the minus strand of OY856410.1, from coordinate 839,093,224 downwards.
GTTTACCATATCGTACACAGCGGAGTACTGTGTACTCTAATGGTCGAACCTGGTCTCATTAATCGCACTCATCTGGTCCAAGCGGGTGTCCAAGTGATCAAAACGCCGCTCCACGTATGTGAAGAGATGTTGAACATCTGGCATCGTCCAGCCATACTCAGTCTGAGTACCAGTGGATGGTGGCTGTGGCGTGGGCGCTGCTGGAGTGGGTGCTGGTGTTGAACTGCTGGCACCCCCAGCGGGTGTCCCTTCTTCATTTTCTGGCTGAAGCTGCACTTTCCAGGTTGCCTTGTCTCTAATGTCATTACGGATGGCATCCGGGATAATGACAAACTGGGTCTTTGTGATATGAACTTTGAACCGTGACTCGCTGTTGCCATGTCTGGAGATCAGACCACAAGAGATAAGATAGGTAATGTCCACGAGATTCTTTCCCGGTGCAGGTTCAAGGTCACCTATATGCAACCCCAACTGCATAGCAAGAATGCTAATGACCCCGCCACACATGATATCACCTGCTTCCCTCTTCTTTTGCTTCTTTGTTTCAAGCAGCTTGCACATTATGTAGTAACCTGAACTGATGCGCTCGTTTTGTACCACACACCACAGAAAGAACATATCAGTCTTTCCTACCACACCCTGTGTTTCATTCTTTGCAAAAGGTCCTGTGCTGAGGAGACGATGAAGTACACGGAAAATGGGGTTATGTATGCTGGAAGCCCTTGCATTCCGTGCCTTATGCATCGTGTCAGAAGTGATTTCAGACCAAAACAGATCACTATTGAAAGATGAAGGATAATCAGTGTAACCACCAAAATTGCATTTAAGTAAGATACAGAACCGTTCTAGACTCATGCAGAACTCTTTATCCAACAGGCGGAAACTGATTTTCTGAAACGGGATATGAAAACGATCACCCTCGGCTTTGAGGGTAGTAAGAAACTCATATACCAACCGGGGGTAGGTTTTTGTAACCCGAGTGCAGAGGTATTCAAGGCCCAAGAATTTTAAATGGCGTTCTACCTCGTCTTTGAATCCCAGCTTGGCCACTGCTTCTTTGCACATGTACCTTGAGGGGAGAACGCGCCTAGTAATTAGAAACTAATAATCTGCATCCTCCTCAGGCTTGACCGCGAACTGCGTGGAAGGTACAAACGTTGGCGTTCTTGATGCAGAAGGTCCTGCTTCAGGTGCAATGTGGTATGCCGGACGGCTGCTAGCTTTGCGTTTTGTTGGTGCCATGAGATGAAAGGAAGAATACACAGGAACTCGTCTCTGGCGAGAAGTTGCACGGCGTGTCTGTGAGATGCACGGCGTGCACCTGCAAATTTGGGGGAAGCCTGAAATCTGCACGCCTGCTGTGCGGTTTGTGGGAAAAGAGGGGCGACTTCGGCTGCTCAGATCGGCGTGGAGGCGGAGGTGCGACGGACTGTTGCAAGGGCTGCTTGGCGGCTTCTTTCTGGTTGCTAGGCGGCTGCTTGGGCTTGCTGCCGGCTTGGCTTGCTAGGCTTGGCTTGCTAGGCTTGCTGCCGGCGTGCGGTGCGGGGTCTGGAGTTGTTGCTGGAGGAGGTCGGCTCCGTGCGGAAATGCACGGCCGAGCGGAGAGCAGGTGAGCTGGAGTGGCGGCGGTAGGAACTGCGTCGGAGGCGGGCTGGAGTTGCTGCTGGAGGAGGTCGGCGCCGTGCGGAAATGCACGGCCGAGCAGAGGATCGTTGCACGGCGGTTGGCGGCGGAGCAGGGAACTGGCGCTGATAGATTTGCTAGGGTAGGGAGTGCACGGCTGCTAGGGTTAGGGTTTTAGGCCGTGCATTCGGGCTTTTTTATATTTCGAATTTCACTTGAAAGTGCACGGCATGCATTCCATAATGCACGGCGTGCATGATTCCAGACAAAATTCGGACCAAATAGCTCCAGCTGCACGGCGTGCGTTTCCGATGTGCACGGCGTGCAGGCTTCCTGTAGAATTCACATTCAAGATGCACGGCGTGCGGCATAAACATGCACGTCGTGTTTGCTTCCAGGCTTTTCATTGCTGAATTTCGTAGTGGAGTGCATGCCGTGCATGTGTGAATGCACGCCTTGCACTATGCGATTTCTGCAGAAAATTTCAATTAGTCAGCATAAAATTATGACGGAATGAATGGAGATCAAGTCTAAATTATTACATTCATCCATGACGAGCTAATTAACAAAATTTAAGAGAGTTTTTGACTCAAACAACTTAAACAAATCTATCCTAATGTGGGGTCAACTCCCACAAGGTCCTCCGTTTAGAGTCCGGAGTAAGACTCTTCAATCTTTTCATGCGTCATGGAGGGAGCAAGAGGCTCCCTTGTCTAGAATCTCCGAAGATGAATACAGCTTGCATCTTTGTCCATTCACTTTGAAACTCCCATCTTTTCCTTGTAGTTCTACAGCTCCATATGGAAAGATCTTCAATACAAGAAAGGGACCGGACCACTTAGACTTTAGCTTTCCCGGAAATAACTTTAGCCTTGAATTAAATAATAAGACTTGATCTCCTTCTTGAATGTCTTTCCTGCGGATTCTTTTGTCATGCCATGCCTTTGTTTTTTCCTTGTACAGCTTTGCATTTTCATAAGCATCGAGGCGCAGCTCTTCAAGTTCTTGCAATTGTAGAAGGCGTTTCTCCCCAGCTTTCTTCATATCAAAATTTAAGAATTTGATAGCCCACAATGCCCGGTGCTCAAGTTCAAGCGGAAGATGACAAGACTTCCCATAGATAAGCTTGAAAGGAGTGGTTCCTATGATGGTCTTGTAAGCTGTGCGGTACGCCCAAAGTGCATCATCAATCTTCAAAGCCCAGTCTTTTCTTGAACTGGAGACGGTCTTCTCAAGAATGTTTTTCAGCTGCCTATTAGAAACCTCCACTTGCCTGGATGTTTGAGGATGATAGGGCGTAGAGACCTTGTGGGTGACACCATACTTGGAGAGAAGGTTGTTGAATTGTTTCTCGGCAAAATGTGTCCCTCCATCAGAGATGACAGCACGTGGAACACCGAACCTAGGAAAGATGATCTTCTGAAAGAGCTTTATTACTGATTTAGCATCGGGTGATTGGGTTGGAATGGCCTCAACCCATTTAGACACGTAATCAACAGCAACAAGAATGAAATGATACCCACATGAGGATGGGAATGGTCCCATGTAGTCAACACCCCATACGTCAAACACCTCAACCTCTAGGATAGAGTTGAGCGGCATGTCATCACGGCGAGATATACCTCCAGTTCTTTGGCATTTGTCACAGGATTTAACAAAAAGATTTACATCCTTGAAGAGCGTAGGCCAATAGAAACCGGCTTGGAGAATTTTTGCAGCAGTCTTCTCTCCTGCAAAATGGCCTCCATAAGAAGAAGCATGGCATTCAGCAATGATGGTGGGAATTTCTTCTTCAATCACACAGCGGCGTATTAATCCATCACTCCCATGTTTGAATAGGAAGGGATCATCCCAATAATAGAACTTTACATCGTGAAAGAACTTTTTCTTTTGTTGATATGTCAAGCCGGGTGGAAGCTGCCCTGTAGCAAGGAAATTTGCAATGTCGGCAAACCACGGTGCTTGAACGGATGATAGAGCACAGAGTCTTTCAATGGGAAGATGATCTTCAATAGGTAGTGAGTCTCCCGCTGTAGTGGACAATCTAGAAAGATGGTCAGCAACGCTATTTTCAGTACCTTTCTTGTCCCGAATTTCTAGATCAAATTCTTGTAGGAGCAGCACCCAACGAATAAGGCGTGGCTTTGCATCCTTTTTGCTCAAGAGGTATTTGATTGCAGCGTGATCAGTATAGACAATCACTTTGGAACCCACAAGATATTGCCGGAACTTCTCAAAGGCATATACAATAGCAAGCATCTCCTTCTCTGTAGTTGTGTAGTTGACTTGCGCATCATTGAGGGTCTTGCTTGCATAATGAATGGCGTGGAGTTTCCTGTGTTTTCGCTGTCCTAGAACAGCTCCTACTGCATAGTCACTTGCATCGCACATTAATTCGAAGGGAGCATCCCAATCTGGAGGTTGAATGATGGGGGCTGAAATGAGAGCTTCCTTGAGCGTAGTGAAGGCTTTATGACATTCTTCATCAAAGATAAAATCTGCATCTTTTGCAAGGAGAGAACACAAGGGTTTTGCAATATTTGAAAAGTCCTTTATAAATCTTCTATAGAACCCTGCATGTCCTAAAAAACTTCTTATGTCTTTGACTGAAGATGGGGTGGACATTTTCTCAATAGCTTCCACCTTTGCCCTGTCAACTTCAATGCCCTTGTTAGAAATCACATGTCCTAGTACTACACCGGATTGTACCATAAAATGGAACTTCTCCCAGTTTAGCACTAGGTTAACCTCTTTACATCTGGCTAAGACTAAGGACAAATTAGACAAGCATTGATCAAACGAATCGCCGTAAATACTAAAATCATCCATGAAAACTTCCATAATATTTTCAATGAAATTTGAGAAAATGGCCATCATGCACCGCTGAAAAGTGGCGGGTGCATTACAAAGACCAAAAGGCATGCGGCGATAAGCATATGTGCCATATGTGCAAGTGAACGTGGTTTTTTCTTGATCAGGCGGGTAGATAGGAATCTGATAAAACCCGGAATATCCATCCAAATAACAAAAATAAGAATGTTTAGCAAGGCGTTCCAACATTAAATCAATGAAAGGTAAAGGGAAATGGTCCTTGCGAGTTGCTTTGTTTAGACGCCGGTAGTCAATACACATACGCCAGCCTGTGACCATGCGTGTCTGTATCAACTCATCATTGTCTCCCTTTATAACAGTTGCACCCCCTTTCTTAGGTACTACATGAATAGCACTAACCCAGGGGCTGTCGCTAATGGGATAGATAATTCCGGCATCCATTAGTTTTAAAATCTCTTTCTTTACCACATCAAGCATGTTTTGATTTAAACGTCTTGGTGGTTCAACAGTTGGTTTTGCATCATCCTCCATGTTTATTCTATGCATGCAGATTTTAGGATGAATGCCTTTCAAGTCATCAATTGAATAACCAATTACATCTTTATACATGCGCAATTCAGCAAGTAATTTATTTTCTTGTTCTTTGGTTAATTCATCATTTATTATAACAGGAGATGAAGAATTTGGGTCTAGAAATGCATACCTCAGCCCCGGTGGAAGGGCTTTAAGTTCTACCTTTTTCTTTGGAGCTTCTTCATCAACCTTTTCGTCCTCACGTGGAGCTTCTTTTTGATTTGCTTGAGCTTTATAAACAGGAATAGCTCCAGAATTTTCAGAATTATTATTTTCAGCAATGACGTCGTCACAATAGTTTATCATGGAATCTATCATATCATCAACGTAATCATCCATTGGATCAGCAATATCAAATAGACAAATCTCCTTTACTTGTGCGGGTGCTTTCATGGCATCTGAAATAGAGAATTCAATTTCTTCTTCTCCCACACGTAGGGTCAACTTCCCTTCCCGAACGTCAATTAGACAACCGGCAGTCCTCAAGAAAGGTCTCCCAAAAAGAATAGGATTACGGGGGGCCTCTACCATGTCAAGCACTACAAAATCACATGGTATGTAGAATTTGCCAATATGTACAAGGACATCTTCTAATACACCTTTAGGGTGTTTAAGAGAATGATCAGCTAGTTCGATAACCATCTTTGTTGGCTTTAGATCTCCAAGATGTAGTTCTTGCCATAAAGTGGTTGGAATGAGGCTAATGCTAGCCCCCAAATCTACTAAGCCTTTTTCAAAAGTGACATCATTGATTTTGCACGGCAATGTGAAAGGTCCCATGTCATCCAACTTTTCCGGAATAGAAGGGATGCGGTTTTGAATAATGGAGCTCACATGTTCAGAAAGTTTAACTGTTTCCACTTGATCAACTGTTCTCCTTCTGGATAAGATGTCTTTTAAGAACTTGGCATAAGAAGGCATCTCAGCAATAACGTCAGTAAAAGGAAGATTAACTTGCAACTTGCTGAGAATGTCCATGAATTTTCTGAACTTGACATCGTCTTTATTATTGACAAGCCTATGAGGGAAAGGTGCTGAGGCTTTGAAAGACGGCGGGTTTTCAGATTTACCTTGCTCTTTGTGGCAATGGGGAATGTGAGACTCTTCCTCATTAAGTACCTCCATGTCTTTCTCCTTGGGTGGTGAAGGTCTTTCGATTTCAGCTCCACTCCTTAGAATAATGGCATTGGCTTGCTGTCTTGGATTTACTTCTGGCACACTAGGGAGAGAACCAAATTTCTGTCCTTGTTGAGAAAGAGCTTGTTGAGCTATTTGATTCTCCAGCATCTTTGTATGAGTGGATATGTTGTCTACCTTGGCTGAAAGTTGAAGAATAGCATCCTTAAGTAGTTTATCATTCCCCCTAAACTCTTCATTTTGCTGCGTTTGGGTGTTAATGAATTTCTCCATCATAGCCTCAAGAGAAGATCCTTGGGGCTGTTGTTGCTGCCCTTGATAACCCCGATTATTGTAACCTTGCAGATTACCTTGACGGTTGAACTGTGATTGCTGCGGTGGTTGTTGTTGTTGCCCTTGCTGAAAATTTTGAGCGTTGTTATTGTTCTTGTAGGAGAAGTTGGGATGATCTCTCCATCCTGGATTGTATTGGTTAGAATAAGGGTTATACTTCTTGTTCCTCTGCATCTCAATCACATTAACCTGTTCAAGATCTCCCTCCATAGTGTTGGGAGCAAAACATTGAGAAGAAACATGCCCTGGCTTACCACAAGCTTCACATGTGGCTTCTACAGATTGGACCGGCAATGTAGTCAACTTCTTGAATTTTTGGGTGAGAACATCAAGCTTTGCAGCAATAAGATCAACGGCGTCAACAGCGTACTTTCCTCCCGGCTTTGCACTAGAAGAATTTGCATTTGATGATGAGTTGGCTCTTCTATCACCTCCCCATTGGCAATGGTTGAGTGATATATCTTCGATTATATCATAGGCCTCCCTATAAGATTTTGTCATAAGAGCACCACCGGCTGCAGCGTCTAGCGTCATCCGGGTGTTATAGAACAGCCCGTTGTAGAAGGTCTGAAGAAGTAGCCAATTAGTAAGACCGTGGTGAGGGCAAAGACGTTGAAGGTCTTTGAACCTCTCCCAAGTATCATAAAGTGTTTCACCATCATTTTGAGAAAAGTTAGTGAGTTGATTTCTCAAATGAGCAGTCTTGCTTGGAGGAAAATATTTGGCAAGAAAAACATTAAGTAGCTGGTCCCAAGTTTTTATAGACTTCTTCGAAAGAGATAAAAGCCAAGTTTTGGCCTTATCCCTTAGAGTGAAAGGAAAAAGCATCAGTCGTACTCCATCTGCAGATATGCCATTAATTTTGAAAGTATTCAAGTACTCCAGAAATTCTGCAATGTGAAGACTTGGGTCTTCATTAACGGTACCCCCGAAGCGGTTTTGTTGGATCATCTGCATCATAGAAGGAGCAATGGAGAAATTGTTCGCTTCTATGGCTGGTAGGTCGATGGCTCCACATATGTTTGTGGCCACCGGCATTGCAAAGTCCTTGAGCGGGCGGTCGTCTTCCATGATTGGAAGGTTTGGTGAAGTTTCTTCAAAGGATGAAAAAGACGGCGTGGATGATGATGAAGATGGTGGCGGAGTAGTATCCTCTAGCTGTGGTTGTTCTTTCCTCCTTGATCTTCTCAAGCTTGAGAGGCTTCACTCTATCTCAAGGTCTAACAACGGAGTTGTTTGAAGACCTCATTGCGAACGACGCATACAACCTGAGAAGTGACTAGAAAAATTAAGAACACACTAAGAGGTATGTGAAATTCGAAAATGATGTATAATGATCTAGTCTCGAATACTAAGTAACACTTATTACTCCAATTAAATTACCGAAGCTCCCCGGCAACGGCGCCAAAAACTTGTTGGTTGTTTACACTAACGAGCTTCAATCATGAAGATGATCTTTTACTCAACTAGCTATATCTCGCAAGTATACGAGAGTAGTTGTAGTCAAGGTCGAACACGAGGAGCAGAATGATAACTTAATTGAACGCAACAGTACTAAAGTTCAACAATCTAGATCGGTTTTAGATGGGTAGAAAGATCTGTTCCAAAAGCATAAAAGATTTGATTTTAACTACAAGAGATTTCAGATTTTTATCAACAAACTAGGATTACAAGGAACGTTCGATTTCAGAGTTAATGAATCTTGGACATTAGGATTTCACTCATATGCCAAAGCAAACAAAGAACAAAGCAATTTAAACATGCATAAGATCAAGTTTCTAGGAAAAGAAGTGTTACAGTTCACCTCCCGGTGTAAAAGCAACGACCATAACTCAAAACAGCTCTCTCGTGCATGAATTTCGTCTATGATCACAAACAGATCCTCAACTCATTCTTCCCTACTCTCATAGAAGAAGAAAAGTTGCCAAAAAGGACGTCTCCTTACAAACCTACTTGTTTTCTCAAACTAAGCAAGAAAGCAGAAATCATGCATATATGGCGGCCAACGATACATGCAAGGAAAAGAGTTACCGACGCCTTTAAGGTAGAGAAACAAGAAGCAAATGCATTTAGTATGAAATTACTTGTTCAATACATGCTATGGCGTGGGAGTTACTCTCCCATGCCCAAGAAAAAGGATCTACTCGTCCATAACTGTGTACAGCAGGATTTCCACATAATTCTCAAAGCTAGACATCGTTTTGGGAAGAAAAGGAAAAAAGAACCAAAGATGTAACCACAAGGGGTAAGGAATCCGGCTTTATGACGAGACTCCCTTCCTTTAGCTGCTCCAAGACGGACCAACTCCTCTCCCGAGAAGCTGCACGGAGTTGGAGAAGCTTTGCTGCACCTTGGGGAAGGCAATGGAGAAGTGGGGAAGAAGAAATGGCTTCTTTGCTCAAGAAACCACCTTAGTTCCTCCAAAATCGCCTTGCTCTGCTCTCCTCTGCCTTTGGGACGAGAAAAACTTCCTAAATGGTCGAACGTAACCGTCCCATTCCTTCCCTCTTTCTTTTAAAATCGTGTTCTGAAAATTCGGAATTCTGAAACTGACAGGTGCACGTCGTGCACTTTGGAGGTGCACGCCGTGCACCTGCAAGGCAGTTGTAACCGGATGATCTGTGCACGGCGTGCGTTGAGGAGTTGCACGACGTGCAACCTTACAGGTTGTTTTTAGCAAATTCCGTCCCAGGTGCACGCCGTGCATTATGGAGGTGCACGCCGTGCATTCTCTTTTCTGGACTGAACGGATTCCTCTGGAATGTCGCACGGCGTGTCTGGAGATTGCACGCCGTGCACTTTGCTGCTTCAGCCAAATGATCCGTCTGGAATGGTGCACGCCGTGCATCTGTGATCTGCACGCCGTGCATTTCTTTGTTTCTGTAGAAAAATCATCTAAAATTAATCCTTTTTGTGGCAATATTGCAATACAAGTTATGGAACGTGTAGAGAAGCTAAAAGATAGCAAAACTAATACAAAAGAGACTGAATTACGCTAGAAAGAACCAAATTTATGTGTGAATATATGTAGAAAAGATGATATACGAATCACACAACAATAAGCAAGAGCCAATAGTCATGTAAGTGATAGTTTTGTAATATTGATACTCATATTGTAATAAGCAAGTGTCATCTGTAATATGGACAACCATGTTGTAATAGGAAAAAGCCAACCGTAATGTAGGTGATAGTTTTGTAGTATGGATATTCATATTGTAATAAGCAAGTGTCATCTGTAATATGCACAGTCACATTATAATAGGCAAGAGCCAACCATAGTGTAGGTGACAATTTTGTAATATAGATACTCATATTGTAATAAACAAGTGCCATCTGTAATATGGACAGTCACATTATAATAGACAAGAGTCAACCGTAATGTAGGTCATAGTTTTGTAATATGGATACTCATATTGTAAAAAAATATAGGTTACAAAAGGAAGGAGTATAAAAAATTAAGTCTGATGTTAAATCGATTGTTGTAATTTAAGGATAATTATAATAAGACATGTAAAGAAACCTCACAATGTAATATATGATATTTAAAGAAGCCTCAAAATATAAAGATAATTCAAAAGACCCACTCGTACCCAAGTATTTGGGGACTAGATCCCCATTACGACACATATGAACTAAGTTTCCAGCCCAATATGTTGATCTTCCATCTTGTTTTCTTTCTCTCGAGCGAATATTACAAAGACGAGGACCCATGTCATTAGTGCATCAGAAATAGATGACTAATAATAAGAGGAAGATGTGTCTTGCCCTTCCAGCACCTAATTCATCTCAGGCAAGCAGTAGCAGCCATCGTGAAGACAAACCTCACCCACAATAACAAATTATGATATCAATTGGCGAGAGTGATATTGTGATGATGATACTCCTTGCGTATTATGAAGAATTTAAATCTTTTCCACTTTTTCTGTTATTTCTGGGCAAATGATTTGCTGTTAGGTAGACGATTTCCTCTGCATATCAGATAGGGCCTACGACTGAGATAGATCCTCCAGATGGAGAAGGCCATCCTGAACTGCCTCGAGAAGAACCTTACATCCCGATCAGTATGTATTTGTGGCAACACATCCCATTATCACACAGACAATGAGGTGTTATGCGGAAACGTGCGGATATCACCATAAACCACAGATTAAAAAAAACATGGGTTAACTAAAACCGATTGCGGAAAGCTGATAATCTTGAGAAAACTATTACATTTAAGTCCTCATCCTGCAAGGAAACCGGTTATACAAACATATATAAGCCTTGATATGTGTCCATAGCTTAGAGGAACAACTGTCTAGCCACCACATGAGTTCATCACCTGTTTATATGTACATAACGACCCACAACCAGCCAGCAGCAGGATATACAAAAAATCAACAGCTATACATCGTGAAATGATGTCAAAACACCTCCAAGGACCTAAGAGTACAGGGATGACTCTAAGACTCTACTACAAAACATCCAAACCAGCAACATATCCAAAGCTTGCCTCCTACAGATCGTCTTGCTGCTTGGCCGCCACTCCACGACCATCACCACGTCTAGCTCGTCCACCTAAAAAGGGTGTAAACCAGCGGGGTGAGACACATAGTCCCAGCGAGAAACATAACTCCCCGCCAAAGCTACAAAACCTTAGAAAAATAAAAGTAGATAACTGATAAGAAGTATAACGAGAGCAGTTTATAAAGAAAAGTTGTTCATACCGTCAACCTTACCAGATGTACGGAAGGCATACATCCAATTATTTCTTTATGGAACATGATTAACAAGATAAGATTTATAAGGTCTTACCACATAACATGAGGAACATATAAGTAACTGCAAGATGTAACAAGATTAACTACACAAGCAAGGCCTCAACCAATGTTTCATGTTTGTCTTAAGCACCAAATACTAAGAGGCTAGATTACGTATTATTATGCCCTGAGGAAGTGAGTCATACCGCTCAGATCCAACCGACGGCTGCGAAACCCGGAGCCGGTGCCATACAAGGTCAATGGAAGAGTCAGACTCCACGACCTCCCACCTCGTGGTCAGTGCACGAGAACCAAAGCAGGACCACAATCTCATGCTTAAGTGGCCTCAGCCACAGGGTCAGCTCCATAGGCTACCCTTCCTCTAGCCTGCCTCAGTACAGGTCTCAGCGCTAGTATATTTGAGCCATGAGCCTGTTCACCGTGCTCTTCACATAACATGAGCCATGGGCCTATTCACCATGCTCTTCACATATTCCGAGTCTGCAACTGTAGCTGCACTCGATTCCCTCTCTATTTTAGGCTAGGAGAAACCTCGCATATTCAATAATATGCGCTCTGGGTTAATTCGCAGGAGAACCCGTTTCACCATCACCAGCTCCTGACGATGATGGATCTATGGCTAGGGAAACTACATGATATATTCCATTGTGATTAATTAGTATCTTTTATATGGATTGCAAGATTCAACCAAGTTATATAACATGTAAACTATAACAAAATAAATAGTATGAGACTCAACAGTATGCTTTCATTGTAGTCAACATCATCATGATCCATCACAAGGATCCCACATTACATGTTATCACTGGGCCTCTTGCCAATCATCCTGATCCATCTCTAGGATTATCACATTACCATGGGATCTCAATCCCTTATCACATAGTGCCACTTCCTCTTAAGGCTTACATTATCAACATGGGATAGAAATCCCAAGCACTTTAGGCAAACCTATGTCTTTAGACCAAACACATCATATATAATACCTCATCATCAAGAGTAACTATCAAAGCAATGTTACTCATCATATATACCTCATAGCCTTTTACTTGGCTACGCATCACCTGCATGGTTAGTATACACAATAATCAAGGATTAATAACAAGAGTTTTATTATCCTACATAGGGCAGTACTGATGATTATATATTGTATCATTCATGCCTCCACCTGTGATCAGGGATATCGTTCATATCATTAAGCAAATCATTCCATATGCTTACCATTTCCATAGCATTATACATGATCATATACACAGGAAATGTCGTGTTAGAATACATGAATGTGATCTACTATATCAAGCATATCAAGAGTTACCATAATAAACCAAACATGATAGAATCCAACATATCGTGTTTCAAATGAGGAACAAGTCCCTCACTATAGCACCCACTTCCCTCACCACAGGTAGTATCGGGCAGGGTACTCACCCTATCGCCTAGCTCCTATTGGCCAAGCACCAGGTGTGACGTGCAACGCTGCGTCAGGCTAGGTAAGACGACGTCAAGCTATCACCTGAACTAGGCGGGTCGAGCAACATATACAACCAGGTGACGCCCAACACACACACACAGGGGTAACGGCCAACACTCCACGTGTCTAGGTGTAATGACTAGGGTCACAACTTCAAACGTCAGAAAGGGAAACATATTGTCCAGCTAGTCTACTTAAGATCAGGCTAAGGGGTATATCATCCAACTACCTGCTAACAGGCACCCAAGACCTACCCGCCAACCCCACGTAACAGGCACTAGAGTGTCGTGCAACGCCCGTCAGGTGGAGGGTTGTCGGCCGACACACACAGGACTGGTGTGATGCCTGTCGCCATAACACAGAACTGTCTAGCAACGCCTCCACAACCCCAAGGGTAAGAGGTATCGAGCAGAGCATGTAGCATAAGGTGATGCCCGACACACATAAAGGATCAAGGACCAGGGGTATCGTCCACCATAAATGCAACATGTCGTCCAAGGATAGACCAAGGAGAAGATATCAGGGAACACAAGGGACAACCCTAAATGATGTCCACAACTACCACCAAGCTCACCTTTCAAGTCCGAGGTGAGAGGAGGGTGTTTCTCAAGCTACTAGAATACAAGCTCACCTCTCAACTTAAACGAGAGAGGGGTATTGCCCATGCTACTAGAGCTCAAGCTCACTCCTCTAGACCAAGGAGAGAAAGGAGTATTGCTCACCAAGGGACCCTAGAACACAAGGTTCGGCCAACAAGAACAACTTGAGCAAGGAACTAAACTAACAACATGCATAGGTGACATGATCATAAGCAACATATAAGAACATAGAAAGAAGGTAGTGTAGTTAGGGTTAGGAGTTATGTAACCTGCCTTAAGCAAGCTCCAAGATCCTAGCACCAAGCTCCAAGCACCACCAAGCAAGGCATTCTAGGGTTCGGCCACCACTAGAGGAAGAAGAAGACTCCAAGAAGGATCGACCACCAAGCTAGCTCCTCCAAGGATATCGACCACCAAGCTTGCAAGAGAAGAGAGTGTGTCGTGCACCAAGGGAGAGGAAGACTAAGGAACTAAAGGGATCCTTAGCAAGGAAAGGGAAACACATATATAGAAGAGGATGGAGGAGAAACCAAAAAAAAAGCAAAGCAAGGTGTCACCCACCTAGGGAACTTGTCCATGTGCACAAGCCACCACTCTAACATGCCCTAAAGACATGTCCAAGGCCATTGCCACATGCAAGCCTCACGTACCAAGTGTCCACTAGTGGTGACACAAATGAGGTCAAAGAAGGTCAAAGGTCCATGGACGACACAACTGGATGACACACCTCCCCCATGGGTGACACAACCTTGGGCGACACAAGCACCCTCTTGCCCGACACAAGGTTCAACCAAGCAAGGGCAAGACACCACAAGGCCCAACAAGCTCAACCAAGCCCAAAGGAACTCAACCAACGATCCCAAACCTTCCCCTCAACACTAGAGGAAGCAAGGAGAGGGAGGAACACCCCACAAGGTGACAAACTTTCCCACAAACTCTAGACTTGGGTTAATTGCAAGTAGCACCTCCAACTCTCAACAAAGCACCAACAAACCCTAATCACCACCAAAGGTGATTAGCAAGCAACAAAGCATCAGGGTTAAGCAAAGCAAACAGGGTAAACCCTAAACAGAGGTCAGGGTCCTTACAAACTAACCCCCTACAAAGGGATCTCATCCCTGAAATCCGAAGAGAAAAGTGAGGGATACTTCCTCCTCATCTCTTCCTCAAGCTCCCACGTGGCTTCCTCAACGCCACGATGATGCCAAAGAACCTTCACAAGAACCAGATCCTTCCTCTTCAGCTTCTTAACCCTTCTGTCAAGGATCATCACATGACCTTCCTCGTAAGTCACATCTTCATCAAGCTCAACTTCGTCTGGCTGTATCACTATTCCTGTATTTGAATGACTTTTCTTCAGCATACTGACATGGAACACTGGATGCAACCTTTGCAACTCTGGCGGCAGCTCTAACTCATAAGCCACCTTGCCAACACGTGCTAAGACCAGGTATGGCCCCATATACCTGGGTGCCAACTTACCCTTCTGGCCAAACCTTAACACACCTTTCCACGACGAGACTTTAAGATACACTTTGTCTCCTACCTGGAACTCCAAAGGTCATCGGCGATTGTCTACAAAAGACTTCTTCCTGTCCTGTGCCGCTTTCAACTGTAGTTGTATCACCTTAATCTTTTCTGTCATCTGTTGTACTAACTCAGGACCCAAAAGCTGATATTCACCAGACTCATACCAAGACAAAGAAGATCTGCACTTCCTACCATATAAGGCCTCATAAGGAGCCATGTCAATGCTCCACTGATAACTATTGTTGTAGGCAAACTCTATCAAACTGAGGTGTACGTCCCAATTGCCTAGGAACTGCAAGACACAAGCTCAAAGAAGATCTTCCAAAATCTGAATAGTCCTCTCAGACTGTCCATCTGTCTGTGGGTGGAAGGTGGTACTGAACCTCAAATGTGTTCCCAATGCTTTGTGCAACTATTCCCAGAAACGACTCATGAACTGAGGACCTCTGTTAGAAACTATCATTGCTGGCACACCGTGCAAACACACCATCTCATCCACATAAACTCGAGCGAGCTTCTCGGCTATATATGTTGTCTTTACTGGCATGAAATGGGCAGACTTCATCAATCTGTCCACTATAACCCAAATGGAATCATGATTCCTAGTTGTCCTGGGTAGGCCAAATATGAAATCCATGGTTATATGATCCCATTTCCACTGTGGTATTGACAAGGGTTGCAATGTACCTTCTGACTTTTGATGCTCAACCTTGACTTGCTGACAAACCGCACATCTAGCCACAAACTCAGCTACATCTTTCTTCATGCCAGGCCACCAATACAAGTCCTTCAGGCTATGATACATCTTGGTGACACCTGGATGCATAACATACATCGATGTGTGTGCTTCCTCAAGCACTAAATTCCTCAGATCATCAGCATCGGGAACCACCATCCTATCATGATAGCAAACCAGCCCATCCTCGGACTCATGGAACCCATCACACTTTTCACTGTTGTACTCTTATCTGATCAACTGTACTGTATCATATGTTTTCTGTGCATCCTTGATCTGTTGTCTCAATGTAGGCATGAATTGCATCTATGCTAAAAGTCCATCTAACAGGGAAACTTCCATCTGTACATTCATCTGCCGCAAGGATACAAGCATATCCCGTCTATGGCATACCAGGGAACTCAACTGTGCCTTCTTTGAAGAAGAAGAAGAAGAAGACTTTCAGCTAAGCGCATCAGATACCACATTCACCTTACCAGGATGATACTCGATGGTGCAGTCGTAATCATTGATTAACTCCATCCATCGATGTTGTCGCATGTTCAACTCATGCTGAGAAAAGATGTACTTCAGATTCTTATGATCCGTAAAGATCTGACACACTTCTCCATAAAGATAGTGTCTCCAAATCTTTAGTGCATGAACCACTGCTGCCAACTCCAAATCATGAGTCAGATAGTTCTCCTTGTGTTTCTTAAGCTGTCGCGAAGCAAAAGAAACCACATGATCTTCCTGCATCAGCACACAACCTAAACCTTTCTTGGAAGCATCACAGAAAACAACATAGCCCTTTCCAAGCTCTGGCAGGATTAACACTGGAGCACTGGTCAACTTTTCCTTCAAACTTTGGAAAGCTCGCTGACAACGATCATCCCAGACAAAAGGTACATCTTTTCTTGTCAACTTCGTCATCGACAATGCAATCGCACTGAAGTCCTTGATAAACCTCCGGTAGTATCCTGCTAAACCCAAAAAACTATGAACTTCTGTCGGCATCTTTGGCTGTTCCCATTCTACAACGGACTCCACCTTCTTCGGGTCTACTTTGACTCCTTCTGCAGATATCACATGACCCAAGAAAGTTACTTCTTCTAACCAGAACTCACACTTACTCAACTTGGCATATAGATGGTGTTGGCGAAGAAGAGTCAACACTCGTCGAAGATGTTGCTCATGCTCTAGCCTATCCCGACTATAGATCAAGATGTCATATATAAAGACTACAACAAACTAATCTAGGAACGGACGGAACACTCTGTTCATCAGATCCATGAAAGCAGCAGGTGCATTGGTTAGCCCAAACAACATAACCACAAACTCGAAGTGACCATACCTCATCCTAAAAGCTGACTTTGGTATGTCATCCACCTTAATCCTCAACTGATGATATCCGAACTGTAGATCGATCTTTGAAAACACTGTAGCACCACACAGCTGATCAAACAGATCGTCTATCCTCGGTAACGGGTACTTGTTCTTGATCATGACCTTGTTCAACTGCCGGTAGTCTATACATAGCCGCATCGATCCGTCCTTCTTCTTGACGAACAACACTGGAGCACCCCAACGAGACGTACTCGGTCGGATGAAACCTTTCTCCAACAACTCTTGCAACTGTTTCTTAAGTTCTGCCATCTCTACTGGAGCCATCCTATACGGTGTCTGTGCAAATGGTTGTGTTCTTGGTACTAGATTGATCTCGAAATCAATTTCTCGAGGTGGAGGAACACCAGGAAACTCATCGGGAAAGATGTCGGCAAACTCTCGGACAACTGACACCTCTTCAAGATCATGATGACACATGGAAGTCGTGTTTGCACTATGGGAGGATTCCTTTTCTTTGGCAAACTCCGTGAAGCAGATAGCAGCTCAGTGGCGATGGAAACCGGTGACGATGTCCCTGGACTTGTAGTTGATTGAAGACAGTGAAGAGAACTGGGTTGAAGAAAATACACCTCCATAACATCTATTTCGGTGAGTTTGACTTCTCACACTCTTCACGATTGACGCTCTACTTGGGCATTCGTGTGTCCACCTTTGACCCTTCATGGAACTCAAAACACTTTTTCTACATGTTTTGCTTTGTGTTCATGTTCCGATATTGTATATCATGTATCTGGTATGCTAATTTTCGATTCTTGTAAATTTGCTAGCCTTTAATGGTGTCGATAATTATGGAAACTTTGCTTTGTATTTTTATTGTCTCAGAAACTTGGTTTGAAAGTCATCATAATGGATAATGTCTACATGACGTGTATTGTTCACCAAAAATAATTATTTCATACTAAAAGTAACTTAGATTTCATGCAAAGTAATTATTTAACACAAAATATAACTATTATGCATCAAAAGTACTAAAATATTATACATGGATGTGCTCATAACATTGAATGTATGTGAGCAGAGCCAATACTGATAAATTGGATGTAAACCAAGAAGTCCATGGTTAATCTTCATGGACTTTTTGAGCTTCATCAATCATTAGGATGACACATAATTTAAATATTAGTTATATGCATGAACTTTAACTCTAAAGTGATACAAGGGTGCTCATTGCTACAATTGATATTTTTTGACTCATTATGACTCAAAAATGTGTAACTCCCTAGATGAATGAAAAAAATGAAGATCAACAAGTATATTCAATTTTACAACTTCTAAAAATCTTGACTTGATTATTCGATTGACACATATTCTCATTGTTGCTGCTCTTAGTCCCAGAGCCACTCATTATTGGCACTTGTTCTTCACTACTTTTGCAATAGTCCTCAAACTGGAGCATGGTAGAAAATACACACACTATTTAGTATGTCATCAAAGACCTATTCTGAAGCCTTTTAACAATAGTACAAGGTTCATCAAAAAGTAACTATGTGGTGTACAAAGTAACAATGTTGTAAGAAAAGCAATTGTGTGGTGTACAAAGTAATAGTGTGGTACAAAAAGTGACGATTTGATCCAAAAAGTACCACTGGGTCATCAAATGTAACAAATTGACTATTAATAGTTATGGAATATAATATACAAGTCTTAGAAACCTGCAAAATTAACTATGTGACATATAAAGTAACAATCTATCATAAAATATAACAAATTGATTACTAATAGTAATAGAACATACATGTCATAGAAACCTACAAAAGTAATTATATGATATAGAAAGTAACTATTTGACCCAGAACATCAAATGTAATATTTTATTCATAAAGATGAATAATTAATTTGCAGACAGTGAATGAATTACATAATAATGTTTTTAGTTGTCGAGCGCATGATTTCCATGCATAAGTGGTGATTCCACATACTGATATCATGGAAGGAACATTATCAAGTGGCACATACTAGGATTCCACTATGTAGGTGATATGTTCCAAATAATGGCATTGACATAGGTAGATTACAATTCAAAAAATGTGCAGAATGTCTAATGCTTAGTAAGTGTAACAATGAAGCACCAAATGTAACTATAAGGTTTGAAAAGTAACTATTTGACACCAAGAGTAAAATTTCGTCATGAAAAGTAACAAATTGTTAAAAGTAATAAAGATGGCACATGACACGAATACAAAAAGATAGAATAAAATTTTACCGTAGTTTGTCACTTATTACTCGATGTATATCAACACACTTTATCATGTTTTTTATTATTAAAAATGCATAAAAATGATAATGGAAAAAAATTTAGTTGTTGTTTTTGTAAGATGAGTCACAAATGTTGCAATTTGTCAACTAAGTCATATAAACATTCATGAGACATTTTGTAAGAACTACATGTGCATTCTTTTGTCATTTATGAAGAACTTAGTACCAAGTAAACAAGAAGGACAGATGACTCTTCGATGATAGTAAGAAATTACACACACATGGTATCATACTGCCACTGAATCTTAATAATCCAATCATCTACATAATCAATTAGAAAATGTATTCACAAAGGCCACATCGTGGCACCTAGTTTATTTTGCCGCCTACTCCTGTACATGAGCTCTTTCGTACCATGACCTGTTTAGCGATGTTCTTGCATTAATAAAATCATTAAATGCAAAAAAATAGTCTTGCATTCATAATGTGTTGGATGACGATGTCAACATGTTGTCCACCTTGTGGAGCATGATGATTGGATATCGAACTATGGCAGTGGCACAAAGACAAGGAGGTCCAGTGAAGTAGCAGGCATGCACAAACTGAAGACGATCAAACCGGGAAAGGGGATGCGTCCAATGACGATGCAATGTACACCTTGTATCCTATAAGATTCAAGCTAGGGCTCATTATATTCATCATGCAAGGGAATCTGCCTCCCCAATTGTTGGGAGGTGGGTTCTGTATAAAGTTGCATCCGGATGAGGGAGCTAGGGTGCAGAGAAAAGGCAATGGATGGAAGAGGTCCTAAGAAGGAGGACGACAATGAGGAGGCAACATCTTCAACAATGAGGAGGCGGTAGGAAACCGAGTCTTGTCGTTGATGTTAGTGGCATCGACACTGTTCGAAATGATGACCAACAGGAAGAAAACTCCTGCCGTCCATAACCACAACTACAACCAACAGAGTAGCAACTCTGAAGTCCATTACCAACCACATCCGTTGTTTCATCCATGGCGTCCTGGTCAACCTATGGTGCACCGAGGAGTTTTTGGAAATCGAGGGACCTCATCACGACAATGTGCAAGACAATGGTGAGGATGAGGGTGCCATGGTGGCTACTTGGACTAGGACAGAGAAGGAGGGAGAAATGAAGTTCAGACTCCAGCTACAGGAGATGTGAGTGGGTTGCGCTAATATTGCATAAATTTACAATTGTGTCACCTTGTTTTCAAAGCACGGATAGCAGCACTAAAGTACCTTGGACATTGAATAAATCTCCTATATATATTTATGGGATCATATATGGTATTTATTCATATATGCACATTAATCTTTTACATTGTATGCAATGAAATAAATCTGATCACATCGATTTAGATCCCTAATATACTGTAAATTGATGTGTCTTTGATATCACTGTTGGGGAATAGGTACGACAAAGAAGACAGTGAAAATAAATATTTTATCCCTATTCCTTGTTAGAAGATCACATAAACAATGATGTATCTAGAAAATAAGGAGGCAAGAGGAATACTTAGTCCTGGAGAAAGTCCATCGACTACTCTTACTTGGTGATGTGCACTCTTCTCAAGATTCACACAAACAACTGTCAGTGATGATCTCTTGGTGCAACACCACAGACGATAGTGGTTACCATACTCCAAGTGTGGAGACAATGGCCTCCACGCTTCTTTGTGGTCCATGTGGACAACCAGAAACTCCATGTTGCACTACCACAACCAACAAGAAGAAGGTTTTGTTGACTCAAGGTCAATTAGGTCAATGATGACTCACGTCTAAATTGACTAAACCCGTGTTTTGATGATGACTAACCATTCCACATATTGGTGTATAATGCTTCTACTTGAGTGATTTCAGATTAGGTATAGACACACTCCAAATGCCCTAACTAGCGCATCTCAAATTGGAGAAAAGACAAGTCAAAGTCATACAAGTGCACGTTTTTGTAATATGATGTATATCCATTAGAATCATGTTGTAAATCACTTGTAATGATTGTATGACTTGTAACTAAGCTTAGAAAAATATCAAGAACACTTAGATCGAATATTAGAGCACTTTATATGCAACTTTGAAAATTGATTACAGGCACTTTGTCGGTCGAGTTTCCCATCCTGAAAACTCGACCGACCATCCTTGATCAATTTTCTGGAGATTGCATCAGTCGAGTTGTGTTTACACAGAACTCGACCGATCAAGTAACTGACCATTTCGATTCCTAATGGTCGGTTGAGTTTTGTTAGGACAAACTCGACCGATCATTTGAGTATCGACCTTGTCGTTTACTTGATCGGTCGAGTTACCCTTATAGAAACTCGACCGATTGCACTATACAGAAAAGTGCAGAAAAGTGTTTCTAGCCGTTGTGGAGTTGCAACAAGTGAAAATATATCCGTTGCAAGCCACAAAACGGCTAGTTTTTGTTCACAAGTGTTTCCAAAGGCTAAGAGGCATCCCCAGCTATAAATAGGACCCGTTGGGCTTCATTCCAAGGTTGAGCATTCAATGCAAACTCTATGTGAGGTTCCTATTCTATAGTTGAGTGCTTCCTACAACCTCCTCTCTCTCTCTAAGCTTAATCACTTGCTACATCCATTAGAGTGAGTAGGAAATCTGTAAGAGAGCTAGTCCTACATGTATATCTTGTGAGTCTCTCACTTCCACCACCTCCCTATCTCTCATTTCAATCATGAAGATGAAGGTTCTCTCTCTTGTCCAAGAGAGGTGAAGAAGAACAAGGGAAGGCATCCCTTGGTTAAGATCAAGGCTGAAGACTTGGAACTAGAGTGGGTAAGCCCTTGGTGAAGGAAGAAGACTCCTTGCTCAAGTGGGTAAGTCCTTGGTGGAAGCTTATCTGAGTGAAGGTGAAGTCAAAGGCAGAAGATCCAAGAAGAGTGGGTAATTTCTGCAAGGCTGAAGACTTGTGCAAGAGTAGGTAAGTCCTTAGAAGAAGGCAGAAGACTCCTTGCAAAGTGGGTAAGTCCTTGGTAAGGTTGAAGACTCTTCGTATTGGATAGGTAAGTCCTTTGTTTGGTCATGTAGTGTAAGTCTTATGAATGAATATAAGAATGCAATGGTTAGGAAATCCTAGAGGTTGACCTCTCTAGGTAAGTGGACTGACATACTTCTAGTTTGAAGTGTGGAACCACTCTAAATAGCCTGTCTACTTGTGTTTTCTCAATCTCTCTCTCCCTTGCTATGTATGTTATAGTTGCACACAAATTTCCTATTTAGAAACCTTATCTTGTGATATATCTTGAAGGTCTAATGAATTTTGTTTAAGTGCATTCAGCTCTATTCACCCCCCTCTAGAGCATCTAATCACCCATCTAGGATCCAACAATTGGTATCAGAGCGGGTCTTCTCCAAGCATACTTCAACAAGTAGGAGAAGATGGGTGACTACCTAGAAGGGAGATTCTCGACCAACCTTCCAATCTTTGATGGGAGCAATTTTCTCTATTGGAGAAGAAGGCTTCAATTCTACTTCCAAGGATCAAGTCTTGAAATGTGGCAAATGGTGAACAGCCCATACATGCTACCAAAGACAAAGATTGAAGAATGGGATGAAGCTACCTTGAAGAAAGCAACCTTGAATGCTAGAGCCATGCATACCCTCTATGCCTCCATGCCCCCCACCGAGTTAAATCGGATTTCTTCATGTGAAACAACCTATGAGGTATGGAGAAAGCTTTGCATCACTTATGAAGGGACAGATCAAGTGAAGGAAAGCAAAGTCTACATGCACAAAGGGTTGCTAGAGAACTTCAAGATGGGAAAGGAGGAGAGCATAGCCAACATGTACTCAAGGCTCAACACCATTTTGAATGGTCTTGTTATTTTAGGACATCCTATGTCTAGTGGAGAGATCAACTCAAAGATCCTTAGAACTCTTCCCAAGCGGTGGGAGCCCAAGGTGACTTCCATTGAAGAAGCAAGGTCTCTTAGGGATATTCCTATTGAAGAGCTCATTGAAAATCTACAAGCACATGAAGCTACACTTGACAAGAGGGAGGAAGTAGAAAGACAAGAGAGGAAAGAACTAAAGAGAATGAAGAAGGATGAAATGAAGGCTCAAATTGAAGCTATCATGGAATAAGTCTCTCCATCCTCTCAAGCTAAAGAAGATGCCATGTACTCCAAGGGTAAACTCTACAAAGGCAAGTCCTCCTCCATTCGGTGCTTCACATGTGAAAAGAAGGCTCACTACAAGGAAGGTTTCCCACAAGGCAAAAAGACCCATATTCACAAGAAGAAATGGCAATCAAGCTCAAGTGGCTCCTCCAACTCAAGCTCAAGTGAAGATTCAAGTGAAGGATCAAGCTTAAGATCTAGTGATGAAGGAGAATGCAATTTTTCTCTTATAGCATAAACAAGTGAAGACTCAAGTGAGGTAAATCTAAACTCTTTAGATAAAGAATCTTTGATTGCTATTATTCATGATATTTGTGTCTCTCTTAAGTCTTCTAAAAGGAAAAAAGAAAAAGCTTGCTAAAATTGTTGATAATTTGCATGAAGAATGAGATGATCTTGAACATGCTAATTCTTGCTTGCTTGATGATAAAAATGATTGTCTTAGCCAAGTAGACTCTCTTAAACTTGAAAAATGCTAGTTTTCTTGATAATATTAGATTTCTAGAAGCTCAACCTCTTATGACTAGTTCTAATGAAGAGCATACCTTAATTGTTGATTCTCTCATGCATGATATTGATGTTCTTAAATCTGAAAACAAGGACAAAGATTTTGTTTTGCATGAATTAGAAATAGAAAATGCCTCCTTGCTTGCTAAAATCAATGGGCATCAATCTTGTTCTAGTTCTACAAATAGAGAGAATGATGTTGCTACTCTTCATATTAATATAGATTCTTATTTAACTAAAGCTCTTTTCTTAGAAAATGATCTTTTGCATGCTAGAGATAATATTAAAATTTGTCTTCTACTATTGCTTCTCTTAAGCATGATAATGATAGTTTGAGATCATCCTTGCAAAGATTCTTTGTTGGTAAAAAGAGTCTTAATGACATCCTACACCATACTACTAAACAAATTGGTAGACATGATTTTGCGTATGATAGTAGTCAAGGGAACAACATAGATAAAGGACCTCCAATATTCCATGGAGAATCCTCTAGTTCCTAGACTATGGGCACATGCAACTATTGCAATGAAATTGATCATTATTCTACTTGTTGTCCTTTTAGGAAAGCACCCAAGAGCAATAGGACTTGGGTTGCTAAACTAACCCCTCCAGACCCAAAAACATGATTGGGGACCATTTCATCTTTCTTCTTGTAGGTACTTGCAAATGGATTGACTTGAGCTATTGAATTGCAAATTAACTTCTCAATCCACATGAAAGAAGAAAGGTGAGATGTGTAGAGGGTGTCAACAAGTGGAAAAGGAATGGTAAGCACAAAGGTAATGTTTCTTTTTCTTATAACCTGTCCTAACTTGTTTTTTTCAAGTTAGTGTGCACTATACATAAGGTTTTTGAGTTAAAAGTGGTATTTTGTGTTTCTCTTCACAATCTTGCTCAAAAACTATTTCTAATGCTTCTATAGTGCATTACAAACTTGCTTAGACATGTTTGGATATGGTTTGTATTTTTTGCATGCCTTTAAATATGTTTTTATGAAATATATGTGCTTTTTGACAGCTTCTCTGTCGGTAGAGTTTGCCCTATTTGAAACTCGACCGATAGGCACCTATGGGTGTTGCCAGAAGTTGTCATCGGTCGAGTTGTCAATGCACATAACTCGACCGATAACACTGTGCACAGAATACACAGTTGGCTTATTGAATGATAATTTCCCTCTCAACTAGATTTTCTCAACCAATAGCCTTATTCTTTGGCACTCTCATTTGGTACCTTTATATATGCATATTGCCATGTTCTAAATTGCATATCTTGCTTACAACTCTATCTCTCTAATTGCTCTAAATTGGTATATCTATATGTTGCAATTACTTGCTTTGAGTTGTTTTGCAGGTCTTGATGATCATCTCTTTGGATCTCTTGGTTGTCTCTAAAATTGCATCCGTTGTGCTCTAACTTGCTACATCTATCTAGGTGTATATCTTGTTTTGATACAACCTTGAGGTTCTTAGTGCTAATCATCTTTTGGTAAGGATGAATATTTGTTAGTGAGCTATATCCTTTCATGCTTCTAAAATTGCGTATCTCTTTGTTTGGATATATCTCTACATCTACTCATAGCTTGCTTTATCTTGTGTATCTTTTGGTATCTATTACTATGATCTAGATCCTACTAGTAGTCCTAACTTGTGATATCATCTACTAGTAGTTCACATACATGTAGTTCTAACCCTGTTTATAATTGGCATCTTTGATCATCTATATGTTATGCTTGTATCTTATCTCGTACATGCTCAAGCTTGTTCCTTGAATTGCATATATACTATCTTGAGTTTCTTGCATAACATTGTGATGCAGGGCAGATAGAGCTAAATTATATGTAGAAATTGGAGTATTTTTGGATTTTATGCAGATTTTGCTCCAGTTTCAGTTTTTGGTGCAAGACAAGTGTTTTTCATGCAGAAACAACCTTCTAAGAAAGACTCATGCTTCGCGATGAGATCTGATGGTTTTTGGTCAAATTTCATCATCTTGAGGGTCAAAATTGTGATTTATTGTTTTTCTGCAGCACTTTATCTTGCATTTTGGGTTGTTCAAGTATATGCTTTATCTTGCTTTTCTTTCTATGCTTGGATAAGACCCTATCTATGCTCTTCTACTCTCCTTATATATATTTGTGTTATCTCCTTTCTCTTTAACAAGTGATGTTTCTTATTTCTTCATAACCCCACTTTTTGAAATGACAAAGGGGGAGAAAGGTATGTCTTCTTTTGACAAAAGAGGAAGAAGACATGTCTTACATGAAGAAGAGAATAATATCCATATAAAGGGGAGAAGGTAAATGGGAGAAGACATATATGTGTAGAACATATATGAGTAGAAGACATAGTATTCTATAAATGCTATGAAAGCTAACCATGCTGGAGAAATAACATAAATTGAGGGGGAGTATGAGAACTCCATGTGGATCAATTGAGGGGAAGCATATGAGCTCAATCCTATTAAAACCCCTAGGTTTCTCCAAAGGTATGATTTTAATTTAAAGCTTTCAATACATTTATGGAATGGTTTGTCATCTTCAAAAAGGGGGAGAATGTTGACTCAAGGTCAATTAGGTCAATGATGACTCACGTCTAAATTGACTAAACCTGTGTTTTGATGATGACTAACCATTACACATATTGGTGTCTAATGCTTCTACTTGAGTGATTTCAGATTAGGTATAGACACACTCTAAATGCCCTAACTTGCACATCTCAAATTGGAGAAAAGACAAGTCAAAGTCATACAAGTGCACATTTTTGTAATATGATGTATATCCATTAGAATCATGTTGTAAATCACTTGTAATGATTGTATGACTTGTAATTAAGCTTATAAAAATATCAGGAGCACTTAGATTGAATATTAGAGCATTTTAGATGCAACTTTGAAAATTGATTACATGCACTTTGTTGGTCGAGTTTCCCAGCCTAAAAACTTGATCGATCATCCTTGATCAATTTTTTGGAGATTGCATCAGTCGAGTTGTGTTTACACAAAACTCGACCGATCAAGTAACTAACCATTTTGATTCCTAATGGTCGGTCGAGTTTTGTCAGGACAAACTCGACCGATCATTTGAGTATCGGCCTTGTCGTTTACCGATTGCACTGTACGGAAAAGTGCATAAAAGTGTTTCTAGCCGTTGTGGAGTTCCAACAAGTGAAAATATATCCGTTGCAAGCCACAAAATGACTAGTTTTCATTCACAAGTGTTCCCAAAGTATAAGAGGTGTCTCCAGCTATAAATAGGACCCCTTGGGCTTCATTCCAAGGTTGAGCATTCAATGCAAACTCTATGTGAGGTTCCTATTCTATAGTTGAGTGCTTCCTACAGCCTCCTCTCTCTCTCTAAGCTTAATCACTTGCTACATCCATTAGAGTGAGTAGGAAATATGTAAGAGAGTTAGTCCTACATGTATATCTTGTGAGGCTCTCACTTCCACCACCTCCCTATCTCTCATTGCAATCATGAAGATGAAGGTTCTCTCTCTTGTCCAAGAGAGGTGAAGAAGAACAAGGGAAGGCGTCCCTTGGTGAAGATCAAGGCTGAAGACTTGGAGATAGAGTGGGTAAGCCCTTGGTGAAGGCAGAAGACTCCTTGCTCAAGTGGGTAAGTCCTTGGTGGAAGCTTCTCCGAGTGAAGGTGAAGTCAAAGGTGTAAGATCCAAGAAGAGTGGGAAATTCCTGCAAGGCTGAAGACTTGTGCAAGAGTAGGTAAGTCCTTGGAAGAAGGCGGAAGACTCCTTGCAAAGTGGGTAAGTCCTTGGTAAGGTTGAAGACTCTTCGTATTGGATAGGTAAGTCCTTTGTTTGGTCATGTATTGTAAGTCTTATGAATGAATATAAGAATGTAATGGTTAGGAAATCCTAGAGGTTGACCTTTCTAGGTAAGTGGACTGACATACTTCTAGTTTGAAGTGTGGAACCACTCTAAATAGCTTGTCTACTTGTGTTTGCTCAATCTCTCTCTCCCTTGCTATGTATGTTATAGTTGCACACAAATTTCCTATTTAGCAACCTTATCTTGTAATATATCTTGAAGGTCTAATGAATTTTGTTTAAGTGCATTCAACTCTATTCACCCCCCTCTAGAGCATCTAATCACCCATATAGGATCCAATAGGTTTCTCTTAGAACGTCAACATGCTAGCATTGACTTGCTCTCCCTTGTTATTTCTTACTTGTTGTTTCTCCCTTTTATGGGTAAGACTTTCTCAGGCTCTCTAGTTACCACAACTATGAGATGACAACAATTGTTAGAGATTATTGTTGTTCCTCCTTAAAGCCTTGACTACTCCTGCGAATCACAAACCAGTCGGTTCACATTAGAAACATTCAGTTCATATGTGAATCGGTCGATTCAACACTTGAACCGGTTGGTTCACTTGTGAAACAGTGGATTGAACACTTGAATTGTCTGGTTCACTATATTTCCTATTCACAAATATATTGTCTTTCAATGTGACAATTAATTCGCAACATGACATCGTCATCAATCCTTGATCCGGTCATACTAATTGCTCAACTGGTCGTTAACATCTGAAATGGTTGATTCATATTTTGAAAGGATCAGTTCATTTTTGAAGAAGATGATTCATATTCTGAACCAGGTGGCTCATTTCTAAACCTAGCCATTCAAATTCCAAGTTCATCCAATGTGCAACCAATGTTGTTGTGATGTCCCCATATTTTCTAAAACTTAATCTGATGTGTGACGTCCAAATTGAAACCCTCACCTCAGTGCGAATCCCAATTTAAACACCACACACTAGGATAAGAAAGAGAAAATCAAGGGAGTCAAAAGGAAACAATGTCAGTAGCACATGCACATGAACAATAATAAAACCATACACACATATTCACCATTCAACATATAATTACAACATGAATTGTTACAACATTTGATATTACATATTGCACAAAAAACTTCTACATATACATGTACTACCTCTAAACTATAGGATCTTAAGACAACAGGTCCACCTATACATCAGCTCGCCACACAACTCTCACTATCATGGATCTTCAAGAACACATATCCACAACCTAAACAAAAGATTACATGCGATACACGTCAGCACAATATTCAATAATATTGTATTGAGTACGCCTACGTGTCTTTTATATACCTCTCATCATATCTTGGCAATAAGATAAAAATAATACTTGGCAATAATCGAAGAAAATATAAGAAAATCATATACTTGCACAAAGATATTCATTAACAAAAGAGAACACATATTTTAAACTCATTTTCCATTATATACTTGTGCATCTGGCTACCAATGGGATAGATGCATCCAGGCCTCATGATCTGCTTACCAAAGAGATAGATCATTGTACATGTGATCTTCTTACCAAAGAGACAGATCACTCACTAGCACTATGCTTACCAAAGAGATATAGTTCTTTCATATAATGGAACATATATATTATGTTTGATGTGTTCATAGCAATACGTATGGAAATTCAAGCAACATATCATACAAGATAATCATTTCAATCGATACCATATGCCAAGTCTTTACTACCATATAACACAATCATAATGTATAATAAGCCAAGTAAGAGGTAATGGTGTACCTTCCAGAGAGACATCCTAATCACATATTCCTCATGTCAACTCTAACCTTGGTCAACCCTGATTAAGACAAGATCATATATCACCATCAGGTTCTCGTCATCTTACATCTCATCTTAACCCTAATTATATCCATTAGGGTTTAGCTTATCTCATTAGGATATTTTCATTGTTACTTGTATTATCTTCTTGGGATTATCTTACTGATATCATATTCCAGATTATGGTTCATTATCTGAACATTATCTTCCATAGAATTTTTGTGCACATTAATTAACCCTAGGTTACACCATTAATCGAGATTAGGGTTTAAACCATGTATTAAAGGTCAACTTCATATAACATGAATTCTATGCATCATCATGATCTCATAATTAAATCTGAGTTTCCATATACTGATATGAGCTTTCTCTATAAATTTCATCATTTATTGAGCATGTATGCATTAATTGCATTATCTCTAGTGTTATTATCCTTAATTAGCCATATTAATCAAATTATATACTTTTGTGCATCAACATGACCATATATGACATCATATGCATTCTAAACATGGTTATGGACTTACTAACATTTTCCCATAATTTTATGTCATCATTTACTATTTATTACTCATGATTCAAGCATAAAACATATTACATGATATTACTAAGATTACTACATCAAAAGCCTAATATTATTATTTTACTGTGTTCTACTCATTTTTTTGAGAATTTTGGTACCTGGTTTGTATTTTTCTGATGAACAGGCTATTTACTGTGATTTATTGAAAATATGAGCATTTTACCTTTTTGGGCCAATGCGGGACTGGCACGTGTCCACTAAGGGGGTGTGGCTCCTTTGCTGGTGGTATGTTGCAAACCGGGCAGTTCTCCACTAGTCTGACTAGGTTTGGGCGGTTGGACCCAGTCTGCCCTTCTTTTCCTTCTCTCGCACTCGTGAGTCTGCGATCTCTGCCTCCTCCGTCTTCTCTACTACGCGTGGGCACCGCCGCACAGCTTGGCTTTGGCGAGCAAGAGGCGTCGATGTCTTCCTCCTCAAGAAGTGGGAAATAGCACCACAGCTTCGATAGCCTCTTCCACACCTCCATGGCTACTCATCTCTGAGTCGTCGACTGTGGAGCTCCTTCTCCACTAGGGCGCCGCCGTGCAGGTTCAGCCGCGGCAGAGCACGAAGAGGCGACTTGCCTCTGCTCATCTTCACATTGATCTAAAGTTCCAGAAAGCTTCCCTAGGCCTCCACAAACTCGCTCACAGCCAACGATCATGGTGAGAAGCACTCCGTACTTGTCCCCTATCCTTGAGCTCCTCTCTGACCCACTAAGCTAAGGTCGGATCCCATAGCCACCGAGATAGTCCACGGAAAACACAGGGTTGGACTCTCCTAAACTTGTGCTTGATTTAGCCTTCTCCATCTTCCTCAAATCTACCTCTATCTGTCTTCTACCTCCACTGCCTACTTATGGCCGCCACCTATGATTTGCGGTGGAGAAGACAGTGAATGGGAGAGCTCATTCTCTGTGCTCACTTGGTTAAAGAGAGTATGTGAGGGGTCAGAGTACTAGTTGGGATGAGCCAAGATCAACTGCTCGCTCAAACTTCCCTCTCTCCCCACGATCTCAGAGAGTAGTGGGAGGGGAGGTCACAAGAGAAATAGTTCTCCCACCATGCTTTGATCGAAAGGTTAGGGATGAACTAGAAACCCTTATCTCACATCTAAGTGTCAGCATCAACGCCCATCAAGGCAGATCCGTGGCTGACTCAAAATAAAGGTTCCAGCCACTCGATTTGCTTCAAACGACCATGATCTATCCTCTCATACCACCCTTAACCAAAGGGGCACGTGACACTGATTAAGACCATAATCTTAGGTCTATTAAACGCCAAAATGTGCATTATTTCACAAAATTCAAACCTTAATAACTCCCTCTAGGAACATCCAAATGCCACCAAATTTTAACCATAGCTTCTATACCTCTCGAGATACCTTCCACTCAAATTTGGTGACCAGACTCATCTATTATATCATTCAATTAAATTCCTCAAGAAGGCATAAAAAGAGAGATGTCTTAATCATTATGTCAACCTCACATCAACACACCTACTTTGTCAAAAGCTTGGAACTCTTAATATTATTCAACCTTATGATTTCACTTATGTCATCAGATGATTAAGGACTCCAAAAGTCCACTCCATCACATCCTACACACCTTAAAAGAAATTTCATCCTCGAAATTAAGCCAGAGAAACCACTTTGTCACATCATATACATCTTAAAAGAACTTTCGTCCTCGAAAGTAAACCATACTCATACTTTTAGGGAAAACCTAAACGTATTCATCCATATGTAGGCACCATTTTATGTACAACATAATCAAAAGCTCCAAAACTATATCTAAGCTACTAGGATGTTTTTCAAACATCTAAGGTGATACCAGGGTGGACCACTCATCACATAACATGGTTTAGGAGCTTAGGTTACATCATGACGTATCTCATATGTTAGGATTGAATATTTAATTTTGCCCATGAATTAGGGTTCCCACATCATATTATCATGTTCTAAAGGAGTTAACTAAGATTAACTCATACATCAAGGTGTCATCAACATTTTATTGAGATAATTCATTAAAAACATGTTCAACATTAACATATGCCTTTTAGGAGGGAGTTAACTAAAGTTAACCCACTTTATTCATCTAGATCATATCAAGGTGTTATAATAGTTGTGTTGTGCTAACTATTAAACTATATTTTCCATCTATGTTAAGCACTAAGATTAACACCTTGTGTAATTTATTTCATTCAT
Source organism: Alisma plantago-aquatica (assembly GCA_963693085.1). Taxonomy (NCBI): domain Eukaryota; kingdom Viridiplantae; phylum Streptophyta; class Magnoliopsida; order Alismatales; family Alismataceae; genus Alisma; species Alisma plantago-aquatica. Next base: position 839,060,995 of record OY856410.1, on the reverse strand, counting down.
ATGATCTTATTTCATTACTCATAATAAATTGTAACATTTACTAATGATTTCATCACAAGATTAGCCATTAATTTCACATTATCATCATTATTCATGTACATGGTTACCCATTTATGCATTGCCATCTATTAAACCATCTCTAGGTTTCCATCTTATCATGTCTATATATCACATCTCGACATTAGATCATAATCTTACATATATTGTATCATGGTTGTGTTAAACAAACTTATACAAGTGGCTTGTCAAACATATATCAAAACTTCATCTAGTCCAATTAAGGTTCTCCTGTCCCATATCATGAGGGTATTGCCATGCTCAATCTCTCTGAGCTAACTCAACTCTATGAGTATCTCATATGCATATACTTTATCTTTCCTCTCTTAGTCTAGGGTTATCATGTCTACCTCATTAGCACTAGTGATAGCCTTACATGCTCTAGCCACATAGGCACAAACCAAACCACAACATGACATGACATACCCTCCATAGGTTCTATACCCATGAAACATACTTACCCAAAACTCTCTTATACACACCACTAGATTCCTATGTGGGAAACCACCAACCCGAGCATGAGGCTTCACAGAAACTAACATAGCTACCTCCTCCAGGGTCTTGGGCTCTCTCCCTCACCCAGATGGCAGACACTCATATTCATATTCACATACACATAGATCCAACATCTCTCTATCACTAGGGTTTGGTCCTCCCAAGGACATCTAGTGTTCAACAAAACTATAGGAATCATGCATAAAGAGACTCAACTCATTCACTTAGGAGTATTCTAGTTTAGGACATATCATATCACATATTTCTCATATTTCTCATATCATGGAGTCTAGGTTCTCTGACCTTCTCCCTGTGGGTCTCGCTCTCTCTTGAGCTAACCCTAAAACTGGTCCTAACACTAGAGGTCCTCCTTTGTAAAAGATCTTGAGGCTCATGCTGACTCACAACCTAGTATTAACTTAGCATATCTTAACTTAGAAAAGCACACATACTTGCATCATCAAAACTTATCCTCCAAACTAAACTTAAGTCCTCAAAAACAAACATAGATCGTCATAACCATCTTATGTCATCTATGTAAGACTTACATCATATCATCAAAACTTATTTCATCTATTACATCTATCATGTATTCCAACAAGGCTCTAGACATCTAATCTAGAACTACTCTCTCTTCTAGACTGATGTCATTCACTTTCACTTAGGTTACATGACCACCTCCTACTCATACTTGTGTGGGGACACATTTTTTTAATACATATACATAATAAAATATCGTATAGTTTTTCTCCGATAAAACAAGCATCAGAGAAAACTATCGAGGTTTGATCTGTTTGGAATCAAAAATCAAATCCTGAAAATGAGTGTCCCACACATAGTAGAGAGTAAAGTGTCATGAAAACTAGTGAAAAGGGTGAGAACAAGGGGTAGACTAGTGTAGCTACTCTAGACAACGTGCACAATATGTCTAGGGTTTCTCTTCCCTTGATGCACATCATTTCCAAATAGTGCAACGTCCCATACCGCTGCACTACAAGGAAAGAATGACATCTAAGGACTTGCTACTCAACAAGCACCAGTCTAGACCTAGTTCTCAGACATCTAGGTGCTAACCTACAGGCTAGGTCAGATCTAGTCTCTAAAAGATGACTAATCTAACCCTAAAAGATTATTAAGGTTCAAGGTTTTCTTTAGTTTGCGTTGCATAATGAGAAAATGTCAGACTTTGCTATTGTTCATGCTCTGATACCACCTGTGACGTCCCTAGATTTTCGAAAACTTAATCTGATGTGTGACGTCCAAATTGAAACTCTCACCTCAGCGGGAATCCCAATTTAAATACCACACACTAGGCTAAGAAAGAGAAAATCAAGGGAGTCAAAAGGAAACAATGTCAGTAGCACATGCCCATGAACAATAATAAAACCATACACACATGTTCACCATTCAACATATAATTACAACATGAATTGTTACAACATTTGATATTACATATTAAACAACAAACTTCTACATATACATGTACTACCTCTAAACTACATGATCTTAAGACAACATGTCCACTTGTACATCAGCTCGCCACACAACTCTCACTATCCTGGATCTTCAAGAACACATATCCACAACCTAAACAAAAGATTACATGTGGTACACATCAACACAATTTTCAAGAATATTGTACTAAGTAGACCTACATGTATTTTATATACCTCTCATCATATCTTGGCAATAAGATAAAACTAATACTTGGCAATAACAGAAGAAAATATAAGAAAATCATATACTTGCACAAAGATATTCATTAACAAAAGAGAACACATATTTTAAACTCATTTTCCATTATATACTTGTGCATCTACCTACCAATGGGATAGATGCATCCAGGCCTCATGATCTGCTTACCAAAGAGATAGATCATTGTACATGTGATATGCTTACCAAAGAGATAGATCATTCACTAGCACTATGCTTACCAAAGAGATATAGTGCTTTCATATAATGGAACATATATAGTATGTTTGATGTGTTCATAGAAACACATATGGAAATTCAAGCAACATATCATACAAGATAATCATTTCAATCAATACCATATGCCAAGTCTTTACTACCATATAACACAAGAATAATGTATAATAAGACAAATAAGAGGTAATGGCATACCTTCCAGAGAGACATCCTAATCACATATTCCTCATGTCAACTCTAACCTTGGTCAACCCTGATTAAGACAAGTTCATATTTCACCATCAGTTTCTCATCATATTACATCTCATCTTAACCCTAATTATATCCATTAGGGTTTAGCTTATCTCATTAGGATATTTTTAGTGTTACTTGTATTATCTTCTTGGGATTATCTTACTGATATCATATTCCAGATTATGGTTCATTATTTGAACATTATCTTCCATAGCATTTTTGTGCACATTAATTAACCCTAGGTTACACCATTAATCGAGATTAGGGTTTTAAACCATGTATTAAAGGTCAACTTAATATAACATGAATTCTATGCATCATCGTGATCTCATAATTAAATCTGAGTTTCCATATACTGATTGAGCTTTCTCTATAAATTTCATCATTTATTGAGCATGTATGCATTAATTGCATTATCTTTAGTGTTATTATCCTTAATTAGCCATATTAATCAAATTATATACTTTCATGCATCAACATGACCATATCTGACATCATATGCATTCTAAACATGGTTATGGACTTACTGACATTTTTCCATAATTTTATGTCATCATTTACTATTTATTACTCATGATTCAAGCATAAAACATATTACATGATATTACTAAGATTACTTCATCAAAAGCCTAATATTATTATTTTACTGTGTTCTACTCATTTTTCTAAGAATTTTGGTACCTAGTTTGTATTTTTCTAATGAACAGGATATTTACTGTGATTTATTGAAAATATGAGAATTTTACCTTTTTGGGCCAATGCAGGACTGCCACGTGTCCACTAAGGGGGCGCGCAGTTCTCCACTAGTCTGGCTATGTTTGGGCGGTTGGACCTAGTCTGCCATTCTTTTCCTTCTCTCAAGTCTGCGATCTCTGCCTGCTCCGTCTTCTCTGCTACGCGTGGGCACCACCGCATGACTTGGCTCCGGCGAGCAAGCGACGTCGATCTCTTCCTCCCCAAGAAGTGGGAAACAACACCATAGCTCTGGCGGCCTCTTCTGCACCTCCACAGCTACTCGTCTCTGAGTCGTCGACTGTGGAGCTCCTTCTCCACTAGGGCGCCGTCGTGCAGGTTCAGCCGCGGCAGAGCACAAAGAGGCGACTTGCCTCTACTCATCTTCACATCGATATGAAGCTCCAGAAAGCTTCCCTAGGCCTCCACGAACTCGCTCGCAGCCAACGATCGTGGTGAGAATCACTCCGCACTTGTCCCCTAGCCCTGAGCTCCTCTCCGGCCCACTGAGCTAAGGTTGACTCCCATAGCCACCGAGATAGTCCACAGAAAACATAGGGTTGGACTCTCCTAAACTTGTGCTTGATTTAGCCTTCTCCATCTTCCTCAAAATCTACCTCTATCTATCTGCTACCTCCACTGCCTACTTATGGCTGCCACCTGTGATTTGCGGTGGAGAAGACAGTGAACCGGAGAGCTCATTCTCTGTGCTCACTTGGTTAAAGAGAGTATGTGAGGGGTTAGAGTACTAGTTGGGATGAGCTGAGATCAACTACTCGCTCAAACTTCCCTCTCTCCCCACAATCTCAGAGAGTAGTGGGAGGGGAGGTCACAAGAGAAACGGTTCTCCCACCATACTTTGACCGCAAGGTTAGGGATGAACCAGAAACCCTTGATCTCACATCTAAGGGTCAACATCAACGCCCATCAAGGCAGATCCGTGGTTGACTCAAAATAAAGGTTCCAGCCACTCGATTTTCTTCAAACGGCCATGATCTATCCTCTCATACCACCCTTAACCAAAGGGGCGCGTGACACTGATTAAGACCATAATCTTAGGTCTATTAAACACCAAAATGTGCATTATTTCACAAAATTCAAACCTTAATAACTCCCTCTAGGAACATCCAAATGCCACCAAATTTTAACCATAGCTTCTACACCTCTCGAGATACCTTCTACTCAAATTTGTGACTAAACTCATCTATTAGACCATTCAATTAAATTCCTCAAGAAGGCATAAAAAGAGAGATGTCTTAATCATTATGTCAACCTCACAAACACACACCTACTTTGTCAAAAGCTTGGAACTCTTAATATTATTCAACCTTATGATTTCACTTATGTCATCAGATGATTAAGGACTCCAAAAGTCCACTCCATCACATCCTACACACCTTAAAAGAAATTTTGTCCTCGAAATTAAGCTAGAAAAACCACTTTGTCACAGTTGTTTAAACTGAATACGTAAATACTCCAGTAATCAACTCAAATAATATTCATGAGTAAACTCCTTTTCCAGGTGCATCCTATGTGTGTGACCCTATAGGTCCTAAATTACGTTGGTTGTGCATGACCATAACCAATTTATAACATAACAAGCAATGAGCGGTATCTAGCAACACATCATTGCTACCCTAGTAATTGGAAAGTTTGAGATTCAACCTACAATCCATTATTAGTTTTACCTTAATCATATAGTTCTTTTGTCTCCAATATCTAGATTGAACTCAAAGCATAGAATTGTCATCCTCTCAATATTCAATCCATTTTTCTTGAACTTGAGTAGACTATATGAGATGCATGTGAGCTCACATATCACATATTGAGTCAAATGAGTATGTCCATACATTTCTCAGTCCCACTTATCAAGTGACCAAGATACCAATCTCCTATAGGAGGGACAAATCCCATCTATATCAGTCACACTCAATCCCAATGTGTCACAACATACCCGAGCACCACCTTTATGACAACCCTTAATTCAAAGTCACTTCGAATGATATCAAAATACATTGAATGACATGTAATGAGTGTAGTGACTTTAGGTCTAAGAAGCACAATCACAACTATCACTATGAGAGTATATTCTAACTACCATTCCATGGTGTCCTTGTATCACTCTCAAAGTGGGTATGTCTTGTACACCATTCTCTAACAAGCACCTATATATTTGACTTGACGTCCCATATCATGACTAATGAGACTCTGTCATCAATCAACATACACTCTAGTATTATGTATTATTGTTGTCTATTTTTCTTCCATAGTAATATCTGACTAGGGACATAACAAGAATGTATATTCTTTTATCATACATGTGATCTCATTATTTAGGTCATCAACAGAAAGACATATGTCATAAAGCAACATCATTCTTTCGACATCTACCATGTTTGTGTCACCATCTCATGATTGAGACAAGCATAATAGACAGAACTACCTTCATATTTATCAAATAAGGTATCTAATGCCCTATTGCAATCATCATATGATTGGCTCTCTGGGCATACATAACCACAGACTCCCACTTGTAATTAGTTCCAATCACGTACAAATCTTATTCCAGGTGATCTTGACATGTCCATTATGTTTCTGTTGTGCAAGTGCTTTTGTAGAGGGATTGGAACATTTGCTTCTAGTCGGTATTTTGCAAGTAATTGCATCTCCTCACTATACATTCTCTTGAATCACATGGAATTATCATAGTATTCTATCTGGGTTCCTTTTCCTAACCCATAGATCCATTATTGTCACAATATCTCTACTATGCGATCAATGTTGGAACCTCCCACAAGTTCATCCATACGAACTTATTGATCTGTATAGTATCATCTGTTGTGTTCATAACACCAAGATACTTGACTTCTATGGTATAATTAACAACTATCTCTTAATAGGAACTTTTCAAGCTTTTGGTTCTATTTTTAAGGTCAAACACACATTTAGATTGTGATTTACTTTGTTATTTTGGAAGCTTGCACCAGTGTAACCCTTTACACCCAACTCATCCTTATTACCATAAATAAGGAACCGATCTTTTTAGTGCTTCTCAAGTACTTAAGGATGGTCTTTATGGTAGTCTAGTAACTTTCACTGGGATCTCATAGATATCCACTTGTCATGTATAATACATATGAAATAACTGAATGAGTACATAATATTCTAAATGCAATCGACATCTTACTCATGTATTCCCGTTCTTCACAGGAACTGGGTTACTAAGATCTTGAGAGACTAATTCATTAAGACATGGAAAAATTTTCTCTCGTTCAGTACTCTATGTTGAACCCTTCAACATTTGTCCAATACATTTTCTCTCACTTTGGTCAAGAAGCTTTCTAGACCTATCTATCTTAATTACTAAGATATAGGATACTTCGCCTAATCCCTTTGTAGAGAAAGTGCTTCCCATCTAGGTTTTAATATTTGCAGGACAAGGACGTCATTCCCCATCATTATGTGGAACATAAATATGCTCCCTGTAAACTTTTGTAATTACAAGTTTTAGCTTTATTTTGACTAAAGTCAAATTTTGACTATCATGTCAAATCAAAGTTTCCAGCTCTGAGATTCTTTCTTCAATCCATAGATTGACTTGTGTATCTTGTAAACTTCATTTGCAATAATAGGATTTATAGAACCTTTTAGGTTGTATCACACACATCCTCTATAATATTCCTATTAAGGAATGTGGTTTAAACATCCATTTGACAAATCTCATAGTCATACTAAGTTTGAATGACAAGTAAGTTCTTGATGGATTTAACCATGGCAACCGGTTAAAGGATTTAACCATGTTCAAGAATTTAAACTTTTTTGAAATCTGTTTCAATCATTCTGCCTTTATAGGTTTGTACATTACCATCCACATCGATCTCCTTTTGAAAACCCAATTGGACCCTAAGGGTTTTACCCCTTCAGGTGGATCCATAAAGGTCATACCTTATTGGTGTACAAGGAATCCATCTTGGAACCCATTGCCTAACGACATTTCTTAGATTCTAGTCCCTCAATAGCTTCTAGGTAGGTTGTTCGCTCACTATCTATGACCAACACATTCCCTTTTTGAGTTACAAGATATCCTAATATTTGAAGCTCAAGGTTTGTCCTACTAGATGTTTGAGGTTTTGTATTTACACAAAGTGCTTGAGATTCTACAATGACTTGTGATTGTCCTTGTTCCTACTATATCTCTTTAGGTACAATGTTTTCTTGTTGGTCTCAAAATTTTTGAGTCCTACCTTTCTACCATTAATTCCTTTGGAATTAAATTCCCTCTAGGAATATATCCATCCTGGCAACAAACACTTTTGTTGTCGTATTGGAAAAAGTAGTATTCAACAAAATAGAATTTATGCAATTTGTGGACTAAGCTTTTTAAGAAACTATTTTCTTATGTAAGCTTTCATTCCTAATGTTTATAGAACATATCAAGACACTTCCCATGCCATATTTCATATGGTGTCTTTTGAACCAATTTAGATGGTACATTGTTTAGTGCAATGCATGTGCCCACAAAGGAAATTGTATGATTAGCTAGATTTATTTATAATCACACAATGACTTAACAGGGTGTGATTCCTTCTTTCTACTACATCGTTATGTTTCAGGTGGAGTTTATTGTGATACACTATCACGATCTCCCAAAAGGTCCTAAAACCCTTGGTTTAGAATATTTTCCACATTGATCATATCGAAATATTTTAATACTTATATGAAGCTGGTTTTGTACTTCATTCATGATTTCCATGAACATTTCAAGAGATTTAGACATGTATTTCATTAAATACAATCTACCATATCCACTGAGATCATCAATAAATATAATGGACTACTAGTAACCATCTCTAGCACTAATTCTAAAAGGTCTACATACATCAGTATGTACAATCCCTAATAGATACTCACTCTCCTACTATTTCTCATGAAAAGAGCCTTTGTCATATTGCTCAACAAATACATTTGCATGTCTCTATTGATTCAACAACCAAAGGAGTCTAGACAACCACCTTTGTGGAGTCTAGAAATGCATTTCTCATTTATGTTCTCTAGATGACAATGCTATAGGTATTCGTTGTTTGAGTCATCGAGTCATTTGGTACATGTGTTATACATATTTGTCTTTAGAACTATCCAGTATAGCCTATGAGAGATAGCCCGCTTCCATATAAGATCTTATCTTTTAAAACAAAACATCAATTGTTCATAATACTCTTATCCATAAAATATATCATTAATGGTAGGTACATAATAGCAATTCACTAATTCTACTACATGCCCATGAATGATAGGTTTCAACTGTAGTGGCACCAACCCTTGCTCCAAACAGTTCTAGCTTACTTATTCTCTGATCCTGAAGTGGATATCTCTATCTCCTTTTTCTTCTTGAGTTCCTCTATATAAAGAGGATAGTTCCTTTTCCAGTGTCCAATATGGTGGCGGTGGTGGCACTTTTCTTCCTTATTCACTCATCCCTTATCTTTCACTAGCATAAGACTTTGATTTTTGGCTAGCTTCAGAACTCTTCTTAGCTTTTTCTTTGCCCTTGGACTTCCCTATGTTGATCATCATCACAAATTTGGGTTTTTCCTTCTTCATCTGTGCTTCAGCTGTCCTCAACATGCCAAGTAATTATGACAACAACTTGTCAAAATCATTCATGTTGTAGTTCATGACAAATTGGATGTATGATTCTAGTACTGATCGTAGAATCATGACTGTGGCCAAATCTTGACCCAAGGGAAATTCTAGTCAAGAAAGGTTCTCCACATACCCAATCAACTTGAGTAAATGTGGACCTACTGGATCTCCTTCAGCCATATTTCACTTGAACAATAAATTTCAAATATCATATCTCTCTTGTCTTGCCTGATCTTGGTACATGTTCTAAAGATGTGTTACCATCTCAATAACATCCATATTCTCATGTTGTATCTGTGACTCATAGTTCATTGAGAACAAAATCATACACCACAACATCTTTAAAGTGCATCTTGTAAGCATCCCTATCAGCCTTAGGCATAGTGAGAGTGGGTTCATCTGGATCTTGTGTCTCCAAGACATAGAGCTTGCATTGAGTGAGAACGATTCTCAATGTCCTGAATTAGTCAAGGAAGTTATTCTCATTCAACTTGTCCTTCTCAAGGACCAATAACAAAGAAAATGTGTTTGTGTTTGCCATTAGATTCTAAAAAGAAAATTTCCAACTTTTGCCAAAATGTTTCTGATTTGATTTGGTAAGTTTGATGATATTAATAAGAATTTTAATTAATTATCGCTCCCATAATTTTTTTTCAAATTGATAGCCCTTACTACCTATTCAGAAGATTGTAATGTACAACCTTCTAGTTAGCCAATATCCATATTTCATCAAATCATGAGTTAGCTTTGACTGATCGCCCACGACTTTACTATTTAGGTAGGCAACTTTTGCCAATTGCATCTCATGCAACTCTTGGATAGATGGTGTGCACAATCCCTTGTCACAATCAATCTATATTCTTCTAGGAACTTAATCTCATTAAGATCACCTAGGTAAGCCTGACCCAAAATCCAACATGATAGAATATGCACCCTGCCTTGGAAGGCCCATATATCTACCATCACACTTCTACGAGATAGATGACCCACCACAGTTTGGCGTAACCTATGCTCGGTGGATCAAGCTTTTCATGTGTGTATCTTATGGAAAGCATCTTAGTCTTAATATTTATTGAGGGATTTTATATGTAAGTACACACACACACACAGAGATATATATATATATATATATATATATATATATATATATATATATATATATATATATATATATATATATATATCACCAAATACTTATAGTACGTATCAGATACATGCTATATCCACAAAGAAAGAACATGCAATCACAAACATATGAAAGATGGTTATGGCCATACTAATGTAATTCTTTGGATCCACAAAGAATTTCTACCACATAAGGTCCACATCATATGTAGCAACTTGTATTGGATAATATGCTGCTAGAACAGTCTGGTCGATTGGCTCGACCCTCCAATCAGTTGGTTGGACTTCCCAGTCAGTTGAATGGCTTCATTGGTCGATCAACTGGTCCTGGCTCAAGCAGTTGACTAGACTCCTCTAGTCAATTGGTTGGGCATCTAGTTGATCAGTTGGCTACACACAAATCTTCTAGTAAGTAAATAGCTCTTTTCAATCCCACCCATTTATCCTATACAAAATAGTTTCCCACTAAACTCATCCTAAGAACTCCAAACATATGTATTAGTTATTTCTAAGTGTTCCCTATATATAGGAATGAAATATGGACACCCAAATCCACACTTGAGAATTTCAACTACATGTTATACTTCTAAGTTTAGGATATGATTTTTTTTATCCCAGTTGCCTCAAGATAGCCTAATACTTAGCCTAGTCTTATTATAACCTTGATTTAACCCATGAGGAGTTGATCATCACTTGTTCATTAGTGTTTCAATTGTGGAATCTTTGTGATAAGAGTTTTACTTTCCTTCTTCGCTCGTATTCCCTATTTCAGTGGTTGCTTTATTCTACTTCTTGCAAGAAGGTTGTCAAAAAGTTATCTGGAGCTACTTGCGACAATTCTCCATCCAAAGGTGGTGGAGGTAGATTGCAATCTTCTCCAAAAACGATGCCTTTTAGAGTTCCACAAAAAGAAAACAATTATGCTTGATCTAAAAAGGAGGTTGTTCTTGAGATAAAAGACAACATATTTGTAATTTGTATTAGTCTAGAAAAGAAATAAAATTATAGGTTAATAAACCGTAGTTGGAAACAACTAGGTAGTAGACCGATAAAATTTCATGATGGAGCACCTATACATCCTATGTATTTTGTTGTTGCCTATCTTTCCTTCTACTTTCTTTACTCTTTCTTCTACAATATCTTTTATGCAAGTTGCTATTAACCAATCTTGTGTTTTTAAGTTGCATACATTTTATCTATTCACCCCCTCAAGAACTTTCATATGGGCCACCCACATTCGATATCCAATGCCTAGGATTTAAGAAGTAGATAACTTCATCTCTATACATATTTACCTAAAGTGAAGACCTCTATCCCATCCTTCTTCATTAGTTACTCAATACAGAGAGGGAAATTTCTTTTCCAGTGTCCACTCTGATGACAATGACAACAATTTCCTTTATTTCCTACTTCTCCTTTATATTTAAGTGTTGAAAACTTGGGATTTTGGATAGCTTTAAATCTTTCAATTTTCCTTTGAATTTCCCTTTTTTTCCATCAACATGTACTTTGTCTTGTATTTTTTCATTTGAGTCTCAATAGTTCTGATAACCTCCAACTTTGATGATTATCTTAGTCTTTTTCTTTAGTTTTCCGTACTCTTTTTAAATTAAATATATACATAATCCCTAAATTTTCCCTCTTATTATAAATATACTATCAGACTAACTTTTCCCGTTTATATATGCAGAAAACCACAAAACAAATATCATAAAAGACTAACTCAGCCTCAAGACCGCATGGAGTCAAACGTTCCCAAGACTGCATGAAGCCAATCGGTCCCGAGACCGCATGAAGCCAATCGGTCCTGAGACCGCATCGAGTCAAATGGTCCCAAGATCGCATGAAGCCAATCGGTCCCGAGACCGCATGGAGTCAAATGGTCCCGAGACCGTTTGAAGTCACACAGTCTCAAGACCGCATGAAGCCAACCGGTCCCGAGACCGCATGGAGTCACACGGTCTCAAGACCGCATGGAGTCACACGGTCTTAAGACCGCATGAATCCAAACAGTCCTGAGGTCCAAACAGTCTTGAGGTCCAATTGGTCTTGAGGTCCAAACGGTCTTGAGGTCCAAACGGTCTCCAAACCGTTTGGACTTCACTCAAGGCCTATAAATAAGACCCCAAGGGTCCTCAACCAGGCATCAAGTTTCAGACGTCCAAAGGCTGCCTCAATCACTTCAGAGCAAATCTGACTTCCATCCTCCGCCCAGGGGATGCCGGTCTGAGACCCACACTACATCTCGAAGCTGCTTTCTCTCTCTCTCTCTGCCAAAGAAGGTGGGAAGAGGGAGATCTCTTCATCAAGCAACCTGTGAAGCTGGTGGATCGTTTCCCTCTCTCCAAGGGGTTGACTTTCCTCTTTCCTTTGTGGGGATGATGCTCTCTCTCTCTCTTCTTGCCTCCTTCTTCGTCCTAGTCATGAGCGAGTAGTCTCTCTCACTAGGGTGCGGGGAGTAGCCCCGCTACCCATGCTTTCATATCATGTAAATGTAATCCATAGTTTGCAATATAGAGTTTTTATCTTCTCAATTCAACATCAAACTTTAATGAATGCTTGTTGCTTGATCACCAACTTGTGTTATCTTTTATCTTTTAGTATGAATTGTCTACATTTGTACTATTAGATTTGAAACTCATTTGTATGTTGGTTCTTGGTGCATGTATCCACCATGCATCTGTTTCAGTATCTAGAAGTGTATCTCAAGGAGTGGAGTAAACTCACTATCATTTGTTTCACTTTCATACTATGAAATGGAATCAGTTGACGTATGGAAGTGCAACCTTGGTAAGTCGAGGAAAACACTTCGTGAGGGGAATGATGCAAGGTAAGTGACCATTTGTTCGAGAATGGCTGGCGTTGCAACGTTCCCACACTTCTCGTAGTTAGCTCTCCGAAAGGAAGCTAAGTCTACAAAGATACTAACTGACTAGACTCTTTTTGCAGGTTATGTTTTGCTTTGCATGAGTTGATCCATGTGTAGTGGAGGTGAAAAACCAACCACACCCTAGTGACCTTTTATCATAGTTTAACTCCTTATATTTACTTGCTTTCTTTACTTTGCACGTTCTTAGTTTAAAACAACAAAACCAAACTTTCGATTTAAGTGCCTGCTATTAAGTAACTAAGTGAAATTCCAACGTTTTCCATCTTGTTGCTTACAACAAGACCGTTGTCCTGAGGATTTGACCCTTAACTATACTACGATAAGACTTCCACGTATCCTAGCATACGTGGGTGGAGTTCTCTATCTAGTATATGCAATGCTAAACCTAAAGACTTGCTATCTTTAGGATTTTTAGTTGGTGCACGCAATTCCACGTAAGTGGAAGCTCCATCAAAAATTGGCGCCGTTACCGGGGACAACGAAACGTTTTAATTTCATTTAGTATCTTTCTAGTTGGTTAGGGTTTTACACTTTCTTTTAATCATTAAACCATATCTTCTTAAATTCATTATATCTCCGCCGTCATCTAAAAGGGTGTTTTCTTCTCTCTACTCAGGTAGAAAATGTGTATGCAACCAGTGCGTAACCTCGGATTCTCCCCTGATCTAGAGTACGACTCTGAGGTAGAGAGAAGCTTCCACCGTCGCATTCGACTCAATCGCCAAAGGGCCAGACAAATGGCTGAAGATCAACGCCAGGATGCTTTAGTGATGGAGAGGGTCAATGCCGCCATCGTCACTCAAAGGGCACAACTCATCGCTGATACTCGTGCCCAGATTCAAGCGGAGATTCATGCGGAAGAACATGCCCACATTAGAGCTGAAAATGAAGCAGCAACCCAAGCTGCTCAGTTGGAATTAAGGAACAAGCAGCTGAGGGACTACGCTATCCCAAAGAACTATGAGGACAACCATCTAGTCTGACCTCCGATCATCAACATCCCCAACTTTGAGATCCGGACCCAATGGATCCAGATCATGCAGGGAATCTCATTCTCTGGAGGCTCTGGAGATGACTGCATGGATCATCTGAAGAGGTTTAAAGCACTTTGCCGCCTGGTCCCGCAAGCTAGAGTTGCTTTTGATGCAATAATGCTTCATCTGTTTCACTTCGCCCTATCTGGGAGAGCTCTGAGTTGGTATAACTCACTTGACAGGGAACCTATAATAACCACTTGGGCTCCCCTAGAGGAAAAGTTCTTAGAGAAGTTCTTTCCCCCTTCCCTGACTTATGAGATCAAGGGGCAGATCAATCACTTCTCTCAGCTACCTGGGGAATCCCTTGCTGAAGCATGGGAAAGGTTTAAAGAACTTTTGCGCAAGTGCCCGCATCATGGAATCTCCCAGAACCAATTGATAGAAACCTTCTATCGGAGAGTGAGTGATGATATCAAACAGTTTTTGGATTCTGCATATGGAGGAAACTTCATGAGAAAGAATTATGAAGACACCTGGAAAATTGTTACGCTCGGAGCTGAAAACCAGTCTAACTGGGGACGGTCAGCCGGTAAAGGTGTCCTCAAGGTCTACAAAGCTGAAGAATCAATGGAGATGAAGGACATAGCTAAAGCCATGAAAGCCATAGTTCATAAACAACAAGCTCTTGAGACTTCTCTCGGAGAATTTGATAAGAAGAAAAATCCTCTAGTTCAACAAGTCAAGGCCGCCACAGGGACCTGTGAGGCCTGTCATGCTTCTGACCATCCGACCCTTTCCTGCGGTATGCTGTATAATGTGATGATGGATCTGCATCCACCAACACAACCATATGAACCTATCACTGACCATACGGAAGAACAACTACCGGAACAAGTCAACTCTATCCACTCTATCCCTGGAAAATCCTATTACAACCCTAATCAACCAAGGAATCATCTAGGATTTCAGTATGGAAACCCTGCTGGGACCGCTAATCCACATCATCAAACGCAGGGAGGATCCTCTAGTAGGTTACCACCTGGATTCTCAAACAATTTCAACCAAAATCAAGGGAATTCCAGGAATAACTTTCCTACGGCTAACTTCCCTAGGAACCAATCGTCCTACTATCAGTACACTCATCCCCCGCTCCATCTACAGCTGCATACTCAGCAACCTCAGCTGGGATTGCCACCACAACAATCTCAACAAGCCCAACAACAAAACCCTCTGAAAAACACTTCTCAACCAGAAGATGAAATATCCTTGATAAGGCAGATGCTGCAATCTCAACAGACTATGCTCGCTAACCAGCAAGCACAGCAAAAAGTAGTAGAATCCCAGCTTGCCCAGATTGCTACACAATTGAAGCCTCCGACAGGCACATTTGCAGGGCAGTCCGAATTGAATCCTAAGCATGGACAGAACAGACATGAAAATTGAATGCTGTCACCACAAAATCGGGACACACTCTTTGTGAGACTACAAAGATCATCCTGGATAATGATGATACCCCCACTTGTATGACGAATGAGAGCCCGCAACAAGGAATAGAGAAGCCCGCAGAGGGCACAAAAGGAAAACATAAAGACCAAGTGTCCGCAGAACCTGTAGTTTTGCAATATAAACCGAGAATTCCGTATCCAGGTAGACTGCGAGAAACGAAGATGGACACTAGGTTTCAAAAGTTCAAAGAGGCGATGAAGAAACTGTACATCGATATTCCTCTCCTTGATGCTCTTTCTGAGGTGCCGGCATGGGCAAAATATCTCAAAACCATTCTATCGAGAAAGTATATCACCGGGGAGCAAGAAACTGTCAAGCTTGCTCAGACCACTTCTGACATCATCCTAAAAAAAATGCCAAAAAAGAAGAAGGACCCGGGTTCCTTCAGAATCCAATGTTGCATTGGAAATGCATCTACAAAGAAAGGATTAGCTGACCGTGGAGCCAGCATATCCATTATGCCTTACTCAATGTGTAAACGTCTGGGTTTCACCGAATTGCTGCCTACGGCAATGACTATTCAACTAGCTGACTCCACCATAACCGCACCTCTGGGAATCATTGAAGACATTCCAGTAAGGATAGGCAAAGATTCCTACGTTCCATGCGATTTCGTTATCATGGATATTAAAGAAGACTTGAGAAACCTGATTATTTTTGGCAGACCTTTCCTCGCTACCGCCAGGGTGCTAATCAACGTAGAATCTGGCACCATCATTCTTAGGCTCGGAAAAGAAGAAATTCAATTCTGAGTCCTTAATAGCATGAAAGGCCCTAGTATCCAAGAGGAGGTTTTTCTTCTTGACGCAATACAACAAATGTCTCAGTTAGAAATATCCGAGCCTATTGACGAACTTGAAAATGTCCTAATCAACCCGGATGTTGAATTCTCTGTGAACGAACTAGTTCAACAATGTCTGCAACATTTAGAAAAGGCCGAAGAAGAATCAACGGCCACTTTTGAAGAACTTAAAGCTGTTACCATTATAGAAGCATCTGAGCCACCAAAAACCCCTGAAATGAAGACTTTACCCACATGACTTAAACATGTTTTCTTAGATAAGGAAAAACTATGCCCGGTCATAATCAGCTCTACGCTTACAGAAGATCTGGAAGAAAAGCTTCTGGATGAGCTGAAGAAGCATAAAAAGGTCATTAGATATAAGATAACTGACCTAACAGGCACAAATCCAGCCCTGTGTATGCACAAACTTCCAATGGTTGAAGAATTCAAGCCATCCCGCGAACATCAAAGAAAACTGAATCCTAATCTCAAGGAGGTAGTTCGCCCGGAGGTCCTCAAATTACTCAAAGCTGGCATAATCTACCCTATCTCTGACTCCCAGTGGGTCAGCCCTGTCCAGGTTGTTCCAAAAAAAGGAGGTACTACCGTAGTGCTTAATGACAAAAACGAGTTAGTACCCACCAAGACTGTAACAGGGTGGTAGATGTGTATTGACTATAGGAAGCTGAACAAAGCCACAAGGAAAGACCACTACCCTCTACCCTTCCTTGATGAAGTCCTGGAACGCCTAGCTCATCAGAAATATTTTTGCTATCTCGATGGTTATTCCGGGTTTTACCAAATACCCATACACCCGGAAGACTAGGAAAAAACTACCTTCACCAATCCTTTTGGGACATATGCCTTTAGAAGAATGCCGTTCGGGTTGTGTAACACACCCGCCACTTTCCAACACTGTATGTCTGCCATCTTCACCGGCTTAACTGAATCCGTCATGGAAATGTTTATGGATGATTTCTCAGTCTACGGGGATTCCTTCGATAACTGTTTAATCAATCTTGGACAAGTTCAGCAACACTGCGAGGAAACGAACCTCATCCTGAATTGGGAGAAATGCCATTTCATGGTAATAGAAGGTGTCGTCCTCGGGCACAGGGTGAGCGACAGGGGGATCGAGGTGGATAAAGCAAAAATCGATGTTATTTCAAAACTATCGCCACCAAAAGATATAAAGGGAGTAAGAGCTTTCTTGGGTCATGCGGGGTTCTACAGAAGATTCATCAAAGATTTTTTGAAGATAGCAAAGCCCATGACCCAGCTTCTAACTAAAGATACTGACTTCATATTCAATCAAGAATGTATGCAAAGCTTCTCCACCCTCAGGAATGCTTTAATCTCCGAGCCTATTCTAAGAGCCCCAGATTGGTCGCAGCCTTTTGAAATCATGTGCGACGCAAGTGATTACGCTATAGGGGCTGTTTTAGGACAGCGAATTGGTAAGAAACCTTACGTCATCTACTACGCATCCAAAATGCTATATGAAGCACAGAAAAATTATACTACCACGGAGAAAGAATTTTTGGCTGTCATCTATGCGTTCGAAAAATTTCGCTCATATCTGATTGGTTCTAAGGTCATTGTTTATACTGACCACTTCGCCATTCGATATCTGATTCAAAAGCAAGATGCCAAACCCAGGCTCATCCGCTGGGTGCTGATGCTTCAGGAATTCGACCTGGAAATTAAGGATAAAAGTGGAGTGGAGAACGTTGTAGCTGACCATCTCAGCCGTATCAAGGTTGAAGAAGAAGACAAAATCCCTATCTGGGATTCTCTTCCATATGACCAGCTTATGAAGGCCACCCATGGATTCCCTTGGTACGCGGATATCGTCAATTATCTAGCCACAGGGATTATCCACCCCTCTGCTTCCTATCATGACAAAAGGAAGTTCCTTCATGACATAAAACAATATTATTTGGATGAACCCTACCTGTTTCACCTTTGTGCAGACAGACTTTTCCATCGTTGTTTGCCAGAAGAAGAAATAACCCCAGTCCTAGAGCATTTCCATTCAGGACCCACGGGGGGGGGGGGGAGGGGGGGCACATGAGTGCTAAGAAAATAGCTATAAAAGTCTTACAATCTGGTTTCTTCTGGCCCACCATATCAAAGGATTCATACGATTATGTGAAAGCTTGCAACAAATGCCAATTTTATGGTAACATATCTAAAAGATATGAAATGCCCCTCACGATGTGGCAGGAAATTGAGCTTTTCGATGTGTGGGGGGTAGACTACATGGGCCCTTTCCCTTCATCCTATGTCTTCTCTTACATCTTGGTCGCAGTGGACTATGTCTCAAAGTGGGTCGAAGCTATACCCACTGTGTCCAGCGATTCCAAGCCTGTTATTAAATTGTTCAAAGATATTATTTTCCCAAGATTTGGAGTTCCAAGAACTGTCATATCAGATGGCGGGACCCATTTCTTGGAACGACATTTTGATGCCTTATTGAAAAAGTATGGAGTCAATCACAAAGTCGCCACACCTTACCATCCACAGACTAGTGGACAGGTTGAGATATCAAATAGACAATTTAAGACAATTCTTGAAAAAATAGTGAATAGAAACCGCACTGATTGGTCCACCAAACTTCCTGATGCCCTTTGGGCATACCGAACTGCATATAAAACACCAATCGGAACAACCCCGTTCCGTTTGGTGTACGGGAAGTCATGTCATCTTCCAGTAGAGTTGGAATTCAAAGCCTGGTGGGCCATCAAACAATTAAATTTCGATCTCAAAAGTGCAGGAGAGAATAGACAACTCGAATTGCAGGAGCTAGAGGAGCTCCGAATGACCGCCTATCAGAACGCCATAATATATAAGGAGCAGACAAAAATGTGGCACAACGGTCATCTCAAAAGGAAAGGCATCGCCGTCGGCAACAACGTACTCCTTTTCAACTCCAAGCTCAAGTTGTTCCCCGGAAAACTTCAAACAAAATGGTCTGGGCCCTTCACCATAAAGCATATTTATCCAACTGGAGCTGTGATTATTATCGACAATAATGGAGGAGAAAGGACAGTCAATGGTCATCGTTTGAAAAGATACTACTCTCCAACAGACAAAATGCCAAGACTAACCATAGAAATCAAAGACGCCACGTCGTTAGCATAACAACGTCTTAGCTTCGTCGAGCCAGCGACATAAAACCCAGGTGCTACTTGGGAGGCAACCCAAGATTTCAGTTCCTTTCTTTATTTCCCGTTTTCTTTACTTTAGGTTTATCTTATAAAAATACAAAAAAAAAATTATACAACCAAAACAAATATAAAAATAGCAAAATGAAAATATACAAAAAAAATTCACATAACTAAAACAAACATAAAAATATATATCTTAACCCTACCAAACGGTTCTGAAACCGTTTGGGACCAAACGGTCCTAAAACCATTTGGAACCAAATGGTCCTGAAACCGTTTGGGACCAAATGGTCTTCAAACCGTTTGGAGACAAACGATCTTTAAACCGTTTAAAGCCAAACGACCTTGAAACCGTTTGGGACCAAACGGTCTCGAAACCGTTTGGGAATCCAAACAGTCGCTAAACCGTTTGACCTAGGGTTTTTGTCAAGTCAACCCCCCGTTTCCTATAAATATAAACCCTACCCCTTCATTTTTCTCTCTTCGACTCTCGAACCTCCTCGTGCTTCTGTGCAAGAACTATTCCATTGCTCTTGCATTCCCATGTTCCCGCGCATTTCTCCTCTGGCGACTTGGTTCTCGTGCTTCTACACGGCAACCGAACCTCCGTACCACCGCCCTTCCCTTCCTCGCCATCGACGTTACCACCGACTGCAAGGTAACCCAGCAACCGCGGTAGTAAGGCCAACCTTTTCCTCTTCCGCAAACCTTCCTCATCGCCATCATCATCTTCGATGCTGCCGCGGCGCTTTCGCTTCTCCGCTGACGAAGCTGCCTCGTCATCTTCACCGTCGCTTTCATCACCGATGTTTACTGCCGTTTTCGTCGACGTCGCCAACGCATCTGTCGTCTCTATGCCGCTTCGCCTTCGTCTTCGCCTTCACCGGCTGGTTATCTGTTGTTCCGCCTTCCAAACGGTCTTGAAACCGTTTGGGACCAAACGGTCTTGAAACCGTTTGGGACCAAACGGTCTTGAAACTGTTTGGAACCAAACAATCTCCAAACCGTTTGGCCTTCCACATTCCTTTAATTTTCATAAAACCACAAAAACACATAAATCCAAATAAAATCTAATTTGTTTCTAAACATATTGATCTAACTCATGATTTCCCACTTTGCAGCTATGGCATCACCAGTAAAGAAGGTCATCGGATTCGAAGACCCTGCAATCTAGACAACAGAGCAACTGATGGAAGAACAAGCTAAGCTCCAGAAGATAAGAGATGAATTCAACAAGACCGGGAAGGCACCACCACATGTAAAGATGATGCAAGTCCTATGCGACCTCGATCGCCTGAACAAGTGCCTGGGTGAGACACCTGAAGAAGAAATTGAAATTTATTCTTCTGATGATGAAGGCTCGGAGTACACACCAAATCCTGAGGAGGATTCCCCAACCGAGTAAAAAAAGGGGAAATGCAAGGTCCTGGAGGCTGCAACTGGGCAGCCCTCCAAGAAAAGGGCAAGAAAGCAAGTTCGCCCTGCCTCTGCTATGGACCAACCCCTTGCAACACCTACCACCACCATCCTTGTTACCACCACCACCTTCCCTCCTGTCACCACCACAACACCACCACCAGAAAACCTTTACATCCAGACCATCCAATCCATCGACAAAATCCTCAAACCCACTAAGTATGTTTGCTCCAGCATACTAATTAAGATGGGGATCAATGACCAAATTTTCAACACACTAGACAAAGCCAACCTCGCAAGGCTATGTTTAGTACCTGAGATTTCATACTCTGAGACCACCACTAAATTCTTCACCTTTCTTACAAAAGAACCCGTTGATATCATGGATAGATCATGGGATGGAGGTGACAGAAGGCTAGTCACCCAAATCTTCGGCAACAAGGTGGTCTTAACGGAAAATATGTTGAACGACGTTTTTATCGACAATCAGCAGTAGCTGCAAAAAGCCAAGGCGGTGGGAACCGAGCACCCTGAGTTCAACAGACACATATTCTGGAAATCTCTAACTGGGCTCCCCACCTATGATGCTAAGACATGCAAAGCATCAAACATACACTCTGGTTTTGTGCGCACCCTACACAAAATTCTTGCCAGCGCACTCTTCCCCAAGACAGAAGGGGGGAACGTTACAATCTCAGATCTTTTTGTTCTCTGGTCCATTCTTAATGAAAAGTCAGTTAACATTGAATGACAAATGATCCACAAATTATCAGCCTTCGCCCTGGGGAAGGAAATCTGCATGGGGGGTCATGTCACATCCATTATCAAATACCTCAAGATGGACAGACCCCTACCTCGCTGCAGGCAACTAAAGGGCGACATCCTTACCAATGAACAAACTCTGAAGAACTCCTTCATCATCAAGGAAAAGGATGGGAAACTACATTATGTATTTTGCCCTACGCTCAAGTCTTCCAGAACACTCCTCCCTCTTCCAGAGCTAGCAAACTATGACACAGAAAAGCTCCTCTTCTCTGACGAGGAGCTTACACAACTCCTAGCTTCGGTTAAAACAACCGAAAAGAAAGCAACAGCGGGACAGACGGAGCTGAGCATCATAGCCCCGACAGCTCATCCATCCAAAATACCTGTCAAACGACCTTCCAGAAGGCAGTTGCAGGCACAACATCTGTCGGGGACACCAACATCAAAGCCAAATCCAGAGGCTGAGACCCTCCATGAAGATGTCTTAACCACCTCATCAATCGACTCTTTCATTCAGAGTCTGCATGACCAGCTAACCGCCACCACCACCCCACCTTCCACCTTTCCAATATCTACCACTCCTCCTTTCTTCACCACATCCACACCACCATTCACATCCGCTTCTTCACCCATTTTTCCTTCGGGCTCTCCCTTCTCCACCCCTATGCCCGACTTTACCACTTTCATATTCCCCTCCACAGTTTCTACCCCATCTCTATCACTCCCACCGCTTTCACCTGAGATACCACCACCCTTCACATCCACCACCACCCCGACACCACTAGTGACTCCATCCACAATCATCACGCAGTTCGGGGCATCATCCATGTCTCTTTCGCAAGGCACTACCACCTTCCCACATAGACCCCAGCCACCCCACCCTTCCGCCTCTGGGGTCCTTTTTTCCAATATCGGTGAGGAATTCGGTCGTCAATTTGATGCTGTCTCAAACCTCCTCACCGATCCTTCTAACATTTTACATTCTATTTTTTCTTGTGTGTAGGGTTTATCATGTTAGGTGGCCACGATGGATGAACAACACCGAGCCTTGCCCACCATCCTCCAAGGCTTCCAGCAATGATAAGATGAGGTGTCTAAGCAAGTTGAGCACATCAATAGCCACTACAACAACTTGCCGAACCTGGTCCTCGGAGCGAAGCGCCAGCAAGAAGCAATGGAAAAACAAGTCGATGAGATCTCTACGCAGACTCAACCTTTTCCAGAGACTCTCCGCAAGCTCCAACATCAACAAGCAGTCCTGAGCTCGCGCTTGGACACCATCAACAACACCCTCACACAGCTACATAATCGCCAAGAGGAATCAACTAACAATGACATCCAACAGCTGCGTGCTCAAGTTATAGATCTAACAACACGTCTCCTCTCCACCGAAGGTCAATATAATGACCTCAAAGAATCCCATGATGCACTGCTCGAAACACACGAGCATCTGTAGGTGGCTTACGATGAGTTGCAAGCCACCCATCGGCGGTGCAACAAGACCACACGCAAAAAGCCAGCAGACAAGGCGGCGGACGACAAGGATGGCGATAGTGACGAAGATGACGATAAAGACTCCGACTCATCTGCAGATTCGAACAACGATACCACCTCTTCTGGTGGCAAATCAGATGACGGAGAAGACCCTGGCAATGCAGCCGAACCATCTCACAAGGGCTCCGATAAAGATCAGCATGACAATGAACATCACCCCAAGTCCCCTCACAATGATAATGTTAACATGTCATATGGGGATCAATTCATTGATTATTCTGCTCTAGGGTCAATCGGGGAAACTGCTAAAGACGCGGCTTTCGCTGAGCTCCAACAATGTCTATTAGGAACCAACGTCAACCCACCCACAACATCCACCCCACCTCTCTCCGCACCTGGCACATCTGTGCCCTCCCCCCATGACCAGGACAAGGCAGAGCAAGTTAGTTTAGATACTGATGAAGAACTCGACTCTGCCTCCGATTCCGATGACGATCTGCAGACCTTTACTGAAGTCCTGGATCACCCTCCTTCCCCCACTCCTCAGGAACTTCCCCCGCCACCACCTCTACCGCATAAAATGCATGACCTGTACATGGCGACCATCTCCACACTAGATGCTCAGGACATTTTTATAATGAACACTATTGTGGATGATGTGAAGGCAGGGGACGACATCATCTATAATAACACCAAAACTAGACGCAAGATGACACGAGAAGATTTCCGTACCATCCTGCGACCTCGGTCCACGATACCTATGGCGATCTTCCGTGTCCTTCTTGCCAATAGCATCGAAATATATAGAAGTCATAAGAGGCAACAACCGGTTTTTAACACCTTGCCTGCTCTGTCTGTTGGCCTTTTATACAAAGACATAAGAGCAAAGTCAATCGAGAGGCTGTGTGTTGGTTTCGCACGTCGGGCACGTTTTCTTACTGTGCCCTTCCAAGTTTCGGACCACTGGCTTTTTATGATCGTAGATACCGAGGCTCGGGATGCCAAGGTATATAATTTCTACGGCACCGAGCTACCAGCCGGCATAATAAACTTCGTTGGTGAAGTAGTAGGAGAAGCACGATGTATACCCTTCCGGCTGCTTAAGTTAATTTTGGTTGCTCGCCCATCTCTCCGCCAAGATTGGAGCCAGCCTTGGTTCAAAATCATAAACCCTCAAGTTCAAGCCGCCGAGGGATCTGGGGATTGCGCTTTCTGCACCATACGTCACATCCAAGCACTGAACCAGGAAATCCCATTTACTGATCTGGTTGCTGAAGATTTTCATTCCTTGCGCGGGCGTAATGCTATGGAGCTCATCTGTGATAGACGTTTCTTCAAGGACCCGACTATGGCACCAGATGACATTCCTCGCTACCTCTTCTCAGCTATCCAGTGACCGCAGCGGTGACCCTTCTGACAAACTCTGAAGGAGTCGAAAAAAACCATAATACCAGTCGCAGCTACTGAGAAAAGTAAAGGAGATGTTGATCCTTTGTCTGCCATTGAACCAACTTTTCCTGACTTCGATCACAGTGCTTGCAAAGGTCTCTCCGACATAGAACTATGTCTCATCATGTCGCGTCTCTCAGCCGAGAAGGATGAACTCGTATTCATGTCTCGTGACATTTTAGTTATGGCAGACACGTTCCGAGAGACTTTACAGGTTAAAGGATCCCTCTCTGTAAGCCTTATGGCCGCTTACCAGTTCCAACTCGGCCAAAATAACCCCACTACATATATGGTGTCCCCTTACATGAAGGATGATCTTCTAAAGCTCAAGAACTTCGACAAAACTGACGTGCTGATCTCCTATCTACAGCACACAACGCCGACGTTCATCACGTTACCCTTCCTCTATCATGAGCACTGGATGCTCCTGGCCACAAATCTACCAGATGGAACAACTACAATATATAACAGCTCCGATAGCCAGTACAATCCACGACAGAAGAACTATGTCATGACACCAAGGACGCCAACAGAGGTAGTGGCAAAGGAGTGCGCCGATAAGTTAATCGCTTTTCTAAGTCAGCATACAAGGGCATACGACAAAGAGCATTTTCACCGCCCTTCCTTCTGCCACAAATGTGTTGGCTAAATGGACATCTATAAATCCCTTTGTTTTGATTATGACAAACATTTCATTCTTATTGATCTAACGAGCTACTTGAGTGTGCAGGATTAAGGTGGATGCCAAAGAATCTAGGGAAATCCATATGCTTACACATTTATGTTTTCATGCAATGTAATCGCTTTGTAAAAACTTGTACAAATATATAATGTACAAGTACTTAGATTGCATGTAAATCAAGCGTTAGATTCTCCCTAGCTAAACACCACATTTAGATAAGTCATCCCCTTCAAATAGGATCACATATGCACACTCATACATATAATTAGTGCCTAAATTGAAACATTGAAACAGGATCAATCTCGGTCGACAAACTCCTTGACCGAGACACTCTCGGTCGACAATCTTCTCGACCGAGAAAGATCAAAAGTAGCCGTTAGACACAACAGACAAGTTAGTTGGCAGTTGGAGAAAGACGTTGCAAATCACTTGTTCCAGAGTGCCTGTCGGTCGACAAAAGTTCGACCGAGTAGGTGTCTCGGTCGACCATTCCTCGACCGAGACGGTCTCTGACAGCAACTGCAGAATTAATTAATTAGCCGTTGTTAAAGCAACAACTTTGTACCTAACGGCTAGTTAAGCACTTAGAAACCCCTAGAAGTTGTCTAGAACGTCCTTAAGCATCCTTAGGCCATTCCTATAAATAGGACAAGCCATAGGACACTCAAACACACTTGCTACACTTGAGAAATCCTTGAGCATACTTTGAGCAATCTGTTTGTGAGCAAATTGAGCTTTGTGAACATTGGCTACTTCCTTCTTTAGCTCATAATTCGTGTCCTATAGGCTAGTATCTCCTACCCACTACAATCACAAGTCCACACACTTGGTTAGGAGATCTATACGCTTGATCTAGGCAAATCAAGCCTTGGGCTACAAAGGATAAGTTGTAATTTCCTTTTTCTTTCTTGTTCTCTATTATCATTTGTACTCTCCTTGCTACTTCTAGGTTGGAGGCTGCTGATTGGAGAGGATGGAGTTCTTCTTGGTGAAGAAGGTGACTTTGAGCTACTTCAGAAGGCTGGTGCAACGGGAGGTTACTTCTAGAGAGGAAGGCTACTTCAAGGGGGAGCTTGGAGTTACTTCAAGAAGGCTACCTCAAAGTTGGTGAACCTACTTCAAGTGAAGGCTATTCAAAGGGTGTAAAGGAAAGTATTGTATTTTGTATAAATCCTTGGGAAGGTAATAAAATAAATACTTTCAAAATCCCAGTTGGGTAAGCAACCGGGTAGTGGACTGACAACTTTAGTAGTTGCTAAAGTTGGAACCACTCTAAACACATGTCTCCTTCTTCTAATTTTTAATTGTGGTTGTTTGAGTTAAATAAATTGTTAAAATTATTTAAAAACTCTATTCACCCCCCTAGTGTTTTTCAATTGGTATCAGAGCAAGCTTCAAGGAACCCTAACAAGGTCTTGAAGAAATGGGGGATGGAGTGCTCAACAACCTTAACCTTGAAGGAACACTTGTTGCTAGGCCTCCAGCGTTCGATGGAACAAACTACCAATATTGGAAGAGAAGGATGCAGTTCTATTTCCAAGGCATCAATTGGGACCTATGGAGAATGGTGTGAACCCCATACGAGCTCCCTCAAACTCAATTTGCAGAATGGGATGCAAATACGGTAAAGTTGGCCCAAATGAATGCAAAAGCTGTAAGCATTTTATATTGTTCTATTTCGGTAGGAGAATTTAATAGAATATCTAATTGTGACACAGCCTATGATATTTGGCATAGACTGTCCATAACCTATGAAGGTACAGTCTAAGTCAAAAATTCCAAAATTAGCATGTTTAAACAAAAATTTGAACACTTTCGTATGGATACAAATGAATCAATTAGTGAAATGTTTGCAAAATTCTCTACTATTGTTAATGGTTTAAGTTCTTTAGGAAAACCTATTCCTGAAGAAGATCAGGTATCAAAGATCCTTCGTTCACTTCCTCCAAACTATAAGCCAAAGGTGACAGCCATTGAAGAAGCAAACGACCTCACTCGACTGAAAATGGAGCAACTTATTGGAAACTTAGAAGCTCATGAAGCAACCCTAGAAGAGGAAGAAAGAAGAGCACATGAACTTCAGCAAGGAAAGAAGAAGGATGTGGCTCTAAAAGCTTCAAAGGCTGTCACACAAGAAAGTGAGGAGTCAAGTGAAGAAGAGGGAGAAGAAGCCTTGATAATAAATGGTAAGAAATACAAAAGATTTAAATCTAACAAAGTTTCCAGCACTTCTTCTACCCCTCCTAGGTGCTTTGAATGTGGGAAGAAAGGGCATTTCAAAAATGAATGTCCTAAAGCAAAGAAGGGAAAGAAAAGCTCACACAAGAAGAAGGGAGAAAAAGCCTATAAAGCTGCATGGGACGAGTCAAGTGACAGTGAAAGCGGAGAAGAAACCGTGGATTGTCTAATGGAAAGAGAAGATGATGAAAACTCTCAAGAGGTAAGCCTACTTGATCTTTCTAAAGAAGAGTTAGTCACTAGTCTACAAGAAATTCATGATAAGTATGTTGATGTCAAGAAGAAACTAAAGAAGGTTATCAAATCAAATGATGAGCAAATTGCTAAATTAGATAATCTTTCTTCTGAAAAGAATAACATTGATCTTGAGAATTTGTCTTTAAAAACATCTTTAGATGATTGCACTAGAAAGCTACTCACTTTAGAAACAAATGTTGATCTTCTTTCTAAAGAAAAGACTGACTTGTTAGCTAAACTAAAAGATTTTCAGACTCAACCTATTTTGTGTAACCATCTAGACTATGATAATGTTATAAAAGAAAGAGATTCATTGATATCTGATTTAGATCAAGCAAGAAAAGATTTACACAAGAAAATGAATGATATTGCTCAGTTGCAAAGAGAACTTTATGAGTTAAGAAGAAAAGATATACTTGATAACATTCTAAGCATTGGTACTGTTTTCAACGGAAGAAAAGGTTTGGGATATGCTCCAAAGAAAAATCAACCCAAAAGAACTCAAACTATGTTTGTACCCAAGAACACAATGGCTAGAAAAAGAAATGAAGTTTATTCTATTACTTGCCATTTTTGTTTACGTCTTGGACACTATTCCTTTTCATGCCCTTATAAAACTAAGGATTCTGAATTAGTTTGGGTCCCAAAACCTCAAACTTAGTAGAGTCAAATAGAATTTAGTTGAGATATGACCAAAAAACTCCATCTTGCTATTTATATTGTCTTATCTCAACTAAACAAAAGATTTCATGCTTATTGTTAATTTTCTGCATTATTGTACTGAAATAGAAACTTAGTCGGTCGAAGTATTGTCGACCGAACCATTAATCGGTCGAAGTATTGTCGACCGACCGAATGTCTGTAACATATCAAAATTTACAGCAATTATTTCGGTCGAAAATTGGTCAACCGAGCTACATTTCTGTGTTTTCTGGTTTGTAATACAGTAATCTTCTCGATCGACAATTTGTCGACCGAGACATATGTCGGTCAAATAATTGTCGACTGACTGGACTTCTGATTCAGAACTCTTATACAAATCTGTACTTCAATGATTCTAACCATATCGGACCATCACATGGGTACCAAAATCTACATTTTAATGCAGGAATGGGTGGTTGAAAGTGGATGTTCCAAACATATGACCGGAAACAAGGATGTATTCCAAACCTTTGAAGAAAAGAAAAGTGGAACAGTCACCTTTGGAGACAATGGTAAGGGCAAAATCGTTGGAATAGGTAATGTTGGTACAAACCTCGAAATAAAGAATGTTCTACTCTTTGATGGTTTGCACCATAATTTGATAAGTGTTAGTCAATTATGTGATAGTGGTTATGATGTGCTATTTAACAAAACTTGCTGTAAGTTATTGATAGAAAACACTACAAATGTTGTTTATGAAGGAAATAGAGTTGGAAATATTTATATTCTTAAACCTAACTCTATGAAATCAGTAGTGGGAAAATGCTTGCTTGCAAATGAAAATACCTTACAAGTATGGCATAAAAAGCTAGGACATGCTAGTTCACATGTTATTAAAAAGTTAGTGAAATATGATCTTGTTCGTGGATTGCCTACTTTATCTTTTGATCAAGTTGAAAACTGTGAACCATGCACAATGGGAAAGCAAACCAAAACCTCTTTTAAACCAAAACATGTACTTAGCACCAGTAGGTCCTTAGAATTAATTCATATGGATTTATTTGGACCCATGAGGACACAATCTATTGGTGGTAAAAGATACTGTTTTGTTATTGTTGATGATTATAGTAGATACACATGGGTACACTTTATTGTAACTAAAGATGATACTATTCATGTTTTTATACAATTTTGTTCCAAGATTGAAAATCTATTACAAAGAAAAATATGTACCATTAGAAGTGATCATGGTGGAGAATTTGAAAATTATACATTTGAAGAGTTTTGTACATCTCAAGGGTACACTCATAATTTTTCTGCTCCACGCACCCCACAACAAAATGGTATAGTTGAAAGGAAAAATCGATCACTACAAGAAATGGCTAGAACTATGATGCTTGAACATAACACACCCAAAACCTTTTGGGCTGAAGCTGTAAACACTGCATGCTATGTGCTAAATAGAGTAACTGTTCACTCTCATTTAAAGAAAACTCCATATGAACTAATACATTCTAAGAAACCTAGAGTTGACTATTTTCATACCTTTGGCTCCACATGCTATATCTTAAATACCAAAGATGATAGAGATAAGTTTGACTCAAAATCTCACAAAGCATTCTTTTTGGGATATTCCACTTCTAGCAAAGCTTTTAGAGTATATAACACTATATCTAGAAAAGTTGAGGAATCTATGCATGTTTCTTTTCATGAAGAGTCTAAATCTGAAAATCTAGAAATCATAGATCTCACAAATCAATTCGAAAATTTAAACATACCAAATAATAGTGAGAAAAGTACTACAAATAATCACCAAGTTGAACCACAACCTACACCTAGGCTTATTAAAGATCATCCTCAAGAATTAATTATTGGAGATCCTAATGATAAAGTTAAAACTAGGTCTTCTTTCAAAGATGTTGCAAACATGGCTTTTGTTTCTATCATAGAACCTAAAAAGATATCTGTGAAGCTCTTAAAGATGATTATTGGATAATAGCCATGCAAGAAGAATTGAATCAATTCACTAAAAATGATGTATGGGATTTAGTTCCTAAACCACAAGATAAAACCATAATAGGAACTAAATGGGTTTTTAGGAACAAGCTAAATGAGGCAGGAGAAGTAATAAGGAATAAAGCTCGATTAGTAGCACAAGGATATAATCAACAAGAAGGAATAGATTTTGATGAAACGTATGCACCGGTAGCTAGACTTGAAGCTATTAGAATGTTACTAGCTATTGCTGCACATAAAAACATCAAACTATACCAAATGGATGTAAAAAGTGTATTTCTAAATGGCATCATTCAAGAAGAAGTATATGTTGCCCAACCACCTGGTTTTGAAATACCGGAAAAAGGTGACTATGTTTATAAACTTAAGAAAGCACTTTATGGTTTAAAACAAGCACCTAGAAATTGGTATGAAAGGCTCAAGACATATCTTTTTGATAATGGTTTTTCTATTGGAAATTCAGATTCTACTTTATTTTTCAAAACATATACATCTGATTTCCTAGTTGTGCAAATATATGTTGATGACATTATTTTTGGAGCTTCTAATGATTCATTGTGCACACAATTTATTGACATTATGCAAAAAGAATTTGAAATGAGCCTCATGGGTGAACTAACTTTCTTTCTTGGTTTTCAAATTAAGCAAACACCTGCCGGAATATTCATAAGCCAAGAAAAATATACTAAAGAACTCTTAAAACGTTTTGGGATGGATCTGTGCAAACATGCTACTACTCCTATGGATACTTCTACTAAAATTGATAAAGATGAAAATAGGGAACCTATTGATGATTCTTTATATAGAGCCATGATTGGTAGTTTGCTTTACTTAACTTCTTCTAGACCGGACATTATGTTTCCCGTTGGTCTTTGTGCTCGATTTCAATCACAACCTATGCACTTTCATTTTCTAGCAGTTAAACAAATTCTTCGTTACCTAGTCGGCACTACTTGTTTTGGTTTATGGTATCCAAAAGGACAATCCTTGGATTTTAAAGCTTATACTGATGCGGATTATGCTGGTTGTCGACTTGATCGCTAGAGTACTAGTGGTGGCTGTTTCTTATTAGGGAGAGCTTTAGTATCTTGGTTTAGCAAGAAACAAAATACGGTTGCCCTATCTACAACTGAAGCTGAATATATGGCAGTCGGGTCTTGTTGTGCTCAAGTGCTTTATATGCAACACGTATTAAACGATTGTGGTTTTACTCTTTCATCTACGCCTATTTTTTGTGACAACACGAGCGCTATAAACTTAGCACACAATCCTATCTTACACAGCCGAGCTAAACATATTGAAATCCGTCATCATTTTTTAAGGGATCACATCTCCAAGAATCATGTTTCCCTTCATCATGTTGATACGGAAGATCAATTGGCTGATATTTTTACAAAACCACTTCCACTAGATCAATTTAACAAAATTAGGAAGCAATTGCTTATCACTCCTTTGGTAGATGTTTTCTTTGATATTTGTGCTACTTAAACAAAAACTCTTATTTGCATCATGATATTTTGGCTTTTAAATGGACATCTTTTTCATTAGATTTGATGGGACATCTAATTAAGGGGGAGTTTTTATTTATAAATGGATATCTTTTTGAAATGACAAAGGGGGAGAAATAAATATAAAACTAAAACTTAGAAAAACTCAATCAATGAGTTTCATAAATAAACTCTTGGCTTTACATTGAAAGTTGCTATATTCCCTAGTGAATTGGATTTCATGTTCCATAATTCAAAGGGAATAATAAGCACACATTTTATAAACAAGAGGAAAAGCTACAAAAGGTAATCTAAAGGTATGAAACTCATATGGTTTATATTTCCTTTATTTTTATATTTAGGAAATGTTTGTCATCTTCAAAAAGGGGGAGATTGTTGGCTAAATGGACATCTATAAATCCCTTTGTTTTGATTATGACAAACATTTCATTCTTATTGATCTAACGAGCTACTTGAGTGTGCAGGATTAAGGTGGATGCCAAAGAATCTAGGGAAATCCATATGCTTACACATTTATGTTTTCATGCAATGTAATCGCTTTGTAAAAACTTGTACAAATATATAATGTACAAGTACTTAGATTGCATGTAAATCAAGCGTTAGATTCTCCCTAGCTAAACACCACATTTAGATAAGTCATCCCCTTCAAATAGGATCACATATGCACACTCATACATATAATTAGTGCCTAAATTGAAACATTGAAACAGGATCAATCTCGGTCGACAAACTCCTCGACCGAGATACTCTCGGTCGACAATCTTCTCGACCGAGAAAGATCAAAAGTAGCCGTTAGACACAACAGACAAGTTAGTTGGCAGTTGGAGAAAGACGTTGCAAATCACTTGTTCCAGAGTGCCTGTCGGTCGACAAAAGTTCGACCGAGTAGGTGTCTCGGTCGACCATTCCTCGACCGAGACGGTCTCTGACAGCAACTGCAGAATTAATTAATTAGCCGTTGTTAAAGCAACAACTTTGTACCTAATGGCTAGTTAAGCACTTAGAAACCCCTAGAAGTTGTCTAGAACGTCCTTAAGCATCCTTAGGCCATTCCTATAAATAGGACAAGCCATAGGACACTCAAACACACTTGCTACACTTGAGAAATCCTTGAGCATACTTTGAGCAATCTGTTTGTGAGCAAATTGAGCTTTGTGAACATTGGCTACTTCCTTCTTTAGCTCATAATTCGTGTCCTATAGGCTAGTATCTCCTACCCACTGCAATCACAAGTCCACACACTTGGTTAGGAGATCTATACACTTGATCTAGGCAAATCAAGCCTTGGGCTACAAAGGATAAGTTGTAATTTCCTTTTTCTTTCTTGTTCTCTATTATCGTTTGTACTCTCCTTGCTACTCCTAGGTTGGAGGCTGTTGATTGGAGAGGGTGGAGTTCTTCTTGGTGAAGAAGGTGACTTTGAGCTACTTCAGAAGGCTGGTGCAACGGGAGGTTACTTCTAGAGAGGAAGGCTACTTCAAGGGGGAGCTTGGAGTTACTTCAAGAAGGCTACCTCAAAGTTGGTGCACCTACTTCAAGTGAAGGCTGTTCAAAGGGTGTAAAGGAAAGTATTGTATTTTGTATAAATCCTTGGGAAGGTAATAAAATAAATACTTTCAAAATCCCGGTTGGGTAAGCAACCGGGTAGTGGACTGACAACTTTAGTAGTTGCTAAAGTTGGAACCACTCTAAACACCTGTCTCCTTCTTCTAATTTTTAATTGTGGTTGTTTGAGTTAAATAAATTGTTAAAATTATTTAAAAACTCTATTCACCCCCCTCTAGTGTTTTTCAAAATGCCCCCAGCAAATCTGGGAATCAAATGACTGCGGCTTCCACGTCCTCTACTGGATGTATACCATCATCGTTCTCCAAAGACCAGTAGAAGAAATGACTGACATGGATTACCACGCGCTACGAGGACAGTTCGCAGCAAATCTACTTCATTCCCCGGGGGCAAATGAAGAATTAACTTAGCCTGCAGCCCTTGTCCTAATTACTTCTCAACCTATCACTTTGACACTCTGGGGACAGAGTGAGTGATAAGTTGGGGGGGGGGTACATTAGACAAGGGCAAGGTACCATTTTCTCCACCCCCTTTTTTCCCCCTTCTCTGTTTGCACATATTTTCCTTCCTTCTTTAAAAATAACCCTCTCAACTTTAGAATCATGTTAGTCCCCAAAAGTAAATAGCACTTAGACATTTTATGGCGATTTAATAATATCCCTCTACTATTGATTTTCATGCTTTTGCTTCACTTCTTCATATGACTCTCCACAGGTCAATATCAAGGTAGAAATAAGCCAGGCTCTCAAGGGTGAGAGGGGCATCAGGCAACTTCCAAATCAAGAAGCTCTGCAAGTGGACCACAAACCAAATAAATGCATGATTGAAAAACTCTAAGAATAGCTTTCCTCTCTTCATAATGAAAGAGGCTTTAACGCCCAAAATAAATTCCCAAACAAAACCCCAAAACCCAAGTCTGCGAGTCTTTGAATAAAAGCCAGAGAGTCGAATAAAATAATGAGAGTTGTGCCTTAAATAAGGATCTATATAAAGAACCGATGAAGGTCTCACTCAGCCGGCACATTCAGCTGCCCTCACAAAGGCAGATGTGTCGTGCCCGGTAGTGAAACCCTAAGGTATCCAAATATATGAAAGGCTTATAAAGGACTCACCCGGCCGGTACATTCAGCTTCCCTCACAAAGGCAGATGTGTCGTGCCCGGTAGTGAGATCCTAAAATCATAGACAACCCCTCTCCCACTTGAAGGGGGAGTTACACTTCAAGCCTTTAGCCAACCCTCATACCCTCTCTAGCTTCCAATAGGTCTTTCAGAGAGGTATAAAGCTGATTGGAGTCAACAACATGCACAAAATAAAGGTGGTCCCAATGCGAGCTACGAGATACAGAAGGAACCTGAGACCCAAGCAACTCTCAAAACCTGAAAGAGTCAAGGCAAGCAATGAGATCTGATATGACCTGAGGAGAACTCAGGTTAAGAATTGAAGCAAGAGTATGGAAATTCTAACTAAATAAAATTGCCTCTCCATTATATGTCTCACCTCTATCTAACTTGAGGACAAGCTAGACTCTAAGTTAGGGGGGGTGATAACCTCCAACTTTGATGATTATCTTAGTCTTTTTCTTTAGTTTTCCGTACTCTTTTTAAATTAAATATATACATAATCCCTAAATTTTCCCTCTTATTATAAATATACTATCAGACTAACTTTTCCCATTTATATATGCAGAAAAACACAAAAAAATATCATAAAAGACTAACTCAGCCTCAAGACCGCATGGAGTCAAACGGTCCCAACACCGCATGAAGCCAATCGGTCCCGAGACCGCATGAAGCCAATCGGTCCCGAGACCGCATGAAGCCAATCGGTCCCGAGACCGCATGGAGTCAAACGGTCCTGACACCGTTTGAAGTCACACGGTCTCAAGACCGCATGAAGACAACCGGTCCCGAGTCTACATGGAGTCACACGGTCTCAGGACCGCATGAATCCAAACGGTCCCGAGGTCCAAACGGTCCTGAGGTCCAGATGGTCCCAAGACCGCATGAAGCCAATCGGTCGCGAGACCGCATGGAGTCAAACGGTCCCAACACCGTTTGAAGTCACATGGTCTCAAGACCGCATGAAGCCAACCGGTCCCGAGACCGCATGGAGTCACACGGTCTCAAGACCGCATGGAGTCACACGGTCTCAAGACCGCATGAATCCAAATGGTCCTGAGGTCCAAACGGTCTTGAGGTCCAAACGGTGTCCAAACCGTTTGGACTTCACTCAAGGCCTATAAATAAGACCCCAAGGGTCCTCAACCAGGCATCAAGTTTCAGACATCCAAAGGCTGCCTCAATCACTTCAGAGCAAATCCGACTTCCATCCTCCGCCCAGGGGCTTCCGGTCTGAGACCCACACTACATCTCGAAGTTGCTTTCTCTCTCTCTGCCAAAGAAGGTGGGAAGAGGGAGATCTCACCATCAAGCAACCTGTGAAGCTGGTGGATCGATTCCCTCTCTCCAAGGGGTTGACTTTCCTCTTTCCTTTTTGGGGATGATGCTCTCTCTCTCTTCTTGCCTCCTTCTTCATCCTAGTCATGAGCGAGTAGTCTCTCTCACTAGGGTGCGGGGAGTATCCCCTCTACCCATGCTTTTATATCATGTAAATGTAATCCATAGTTTGCAATATAGAGTTTTTATCTTCTCAGTTCAACATCAAACGTTTAATGAATGCTTGTTGCTTGATTACCAACTTGTGTTATCTTTTATCTTTTAGTATGAATTGTCTACGTTTGTACTATTAGATTTGAAACTCGTTTGTATGTTGGTTCTTGGTGCATGTATCCACCATGCATCTATTTCGGTATCTAGAAGTGTATCTCAAGGAGTGGAGTAAACTCACTATCATTTGTTGCACTTTCATACTATGAAATGGAATCAGTTGATGTATGGAAGTGCAACCTTAGTAAGTCGAGGAACACACTTTGCGAGGGGAATGATGCAAGGTAAGCGGCCATTTGTTCGAGAATGGCTGGCGTTGCAACGTTCCCGTACTTCTCGTAGTTAGCTCTCTGAAAGGAAGCTAAGTCTACAAAGATACTAACTGACTAGACTCTTTTTGCAGGTTATGTTTTGCTTTGCATGAGTTGATCCATGTGTAGTGGCGGTGAAAAACCAATCACACCCTAGTGACCTTTTATCATAGTTTAACTCCTTAGATTTACTTGCTTTCTTTACTTTGCACATTCGTAGTTTAAAACAACAAAACCAAACTTTCGATTTAAGTGCCTGCTATTAAGTAACTAAGTGAAATTCCAATGTTTTCCATCTTGTTGCTTGCCACAAGACCGTTGTCCTGAGGATTCGACCCTTAACTATACTACGATAAGACTTCCACATATCCTAGCATACGTGGGTGGAGTTCTCTATCTAGTATATGCAAGGCTAAACCTAAAGACTTGCTATCTTTAGGATTTTTAGTTGGTGCACGCAATTCCAAATAAGTGGAAGCTCCATCAAGTTCTTAACATGCCAAGAAAATATAAAAATGGTCAAACAAAATTTGTCATGTTGTAGTTCATGAAATATTGATTGTAAGATTTCAAAAACTATTGCATGATCAACATTAGCAGACAACTCATGTCCTAATTGGAATCCCACTCTCTCTAGGCTTTCCACATACCCAATCAAGTTGAGTACATGTGGCCCAACTAGATCTTCATCATTCATGCTTCACTTAAACATGTCCTTAGAGACATCATACCGCTCTTGCCTTGCTTGTTCCTAAAACATATTCTTGATATGTGTGGCCATCTCTATAAGTCCCATGTTTTCATGTATTATTCTAAATCTTCTATTTCAGAGAGCACAACATGAGTCACTTAGTGTCAGTAGCATCAATGCTATAATTGTGATAAAGATTCCCTTTCTACTACAGGTGCATTATTAGTTGGTTCCTATGGTTCTGGTGTTTCCATGATATAAAGCTTACGCTCATGAGTTAGAACAATTCTCAATGTTATATACCAGTCATGGAATTTATTCCCTTTCAACTTTTTGTTCTCAAGGGTTGATCATCATGATAAGTTGTTATGTTTCTTTCACATTAGATCTACAAAGAAAATATTTGCACAAATAAATTTTTTTATTGCAACATTAATTTAATTTGCAATGTAAATAACAACACTATCGCTATTTTGGTCGAACTAATAGTTCTCACAATTAATTTGGAAGATCACAATGAAAAATTGTCTAGTAATACACGATCCACAATATGCTAAGCTATGCATCAAATTTGGTTGTCTTCTTACAACTTAACTGTTTAGGTAGGTAATAATTGCTATTTGTATCTATTGCAACTCTTAGATAGATGTACCACAACTCCTTGTCATAAATCATCTTATGATGTGCCTACCATATTTATGCCTACAGATGCTTACTCTTATTAATATTACTTAGTCGATTCCAACCCAAAGGCTAATACAAAAAGCTATGCACCCTACTTAGTATATCCACATATTTATTATCACACTTCCCCAAGATAGTAGGGGTACCACATTGAGCGTGCCCACACATATTCAATCGAGTTTTTCATGTGTATTGCACAATGAAAGGCATCTTAAACTTAGATAGTATATTGAGGGATTTGATATAATAATGATATGTATCCAGTCACTGTTAAATATAATATATTATATGTATCATACACTACAACAACCACCAAAAGTGATAAAACATGATACGAAGACTAGTACAACATATTGATCCAACAGGAGATTTATTAAAAAACCAAGAGATTCACATCTAATGTAAGTTTATATCTACGTCTATAGGGTATTCCAGTCTCCCAAATGGATTCCATGTTAGGGCATTTTTTTGGTAGTTGGTGGAATCAACACTTTGTCTTAATTACAAACCTTCCAAAGACTTCCCTTTTGGGTGTGGGGTTATGATCGTCACCTCCTCTCCTTCCTTGTTCATGATTATGTAATAAAACATCCTATTCTAATTGTAAGAATTAAATTTTACATGTAGAATGTAGAGGGTGAGAGAGAGGCATGTCAGGCAATCCATATACATGTTATATTATTTGATTATAATGAAAACTATGAATTACATGTTTTATATAAGAAGTAATCACTACAGTGATCTAGTTTCCATATTCACATCCACCAAAAAATTTTTTTTTAAAAGGTGCCATATTGGTTTATGTAATATAGGTATATCATATCATATATGATATTTGGTTATTAACATGAGTCATTTTGCACAATATCATTTTATGAGTGGTATGTGTTTCAAAACCCAAAAATATGTTAGAAGAATATGACATTGACTCTGACACAAATTCTCCTAATAGATCTATTATATGTTTCAATATGGTTATATCTGATATGAGGGAAGGGGCACAATAGAAATAGAATTTCCCCCCAAAAAAACTCTTAGCCAATAGATTCTCATAGCCATAAAACATTAGTGTGCTAAATCATATAAGGGTATGAAATATACCTTGGCACACACTAGTCATCCAACAACTAGACACATCTTATGTTGGTGTAGAATTCAGACTTATGAATCTAGATTTGAATTAGTTGTTGACATTGTCCCCTGGCTATTATAGCAACACCTTATCTTCTTCTTGAAGAATTTGCTTGTTCCCAAGCCTCCACCCAAGTGCTTCATCCTCCACATTGTCTAACATACGAAGGAACGCTTGCTACATCACTTTGTTTGTCAAGAGGAAGCCTAACTTGGAGTTGTTGACATGCCAATGTCACTTGCTCTCCTTCCCCTCCTATTGTAATTTATGATCAATGGAGTGAGTTTGTATCTCTATAAGAAAAGAACTCTTATAAAACTTTACTCACAATATGTGTGTCTCCATTAAGACTGAAACCCATTATATAGGAGAGTTACATGCTCATATTTTCCAAATATCCAATAATGTTCCTAATCACAACTCAAAACATAATAAAACTCAGAATTCTGCCAAGAATTCTAGTCGCTTGGTTCATTTATCTAGTCAATCAATTGGGAAAAGTTTGGTAAGCAAATATATCCGATCACATTCCTAATCACAACTCGAAACATAATAAAACTTAGAATTGCCAGGAATTCTAGCTGCTTGGTTAGTTTATCTAGTCGATTGATTGGGACTAGTTTGGTTACCCAATCAACATGTTGGCTTGACTAGTCACCCAATTCTCCAGTCCTGGTCTGATTTGAGTTGACCAATTTGATTAAAATAAAACATGCCACATACTCCTTGTTGTTTCTGACTTCATTCAATCCTGTGGATTGACTGGGATATCTAGTCGGTCAACTAGAAAATCTCCCAAAATGGTGATAACTCAACCGTTTGACAGTGAACCAATATGTAGAACCAAACCATCCAGTTTCCCTACTG
The DNA here is from genome assembly GCA_963693085.1 of Alisma plantago-aquatica. Taxonomy (NCBI): domain Eukaryota; kingdom Viridiplantae; phylum Streptophyta; class Magnoliopsida; order Alismatales; family Alismataceae; genus Alisma; species Alisma plantago-aquatica. Next base: position 839,021,087 of record OY856410.1, on the reverse strand, counting down.
GCTTTCCCAGTCAATTGGTGGATAAGAAACCAGTCTCTACATGATTTAAAACCATTCTAATCATGTGTTTGATTGTGAACTTCAATTTCCAAATGCGTCCTTGCGTGTTTGATCATGTAGGTTCCATATACATTGGTAGTGATGTTCATAACCTCACAAGAAAACCTTGATATTAACCACATCATTGCTACCCAAGTAAATATGAATAAGTTGGGACAACTTTAACATGTGAAGTGACCAATGTTTCCATGACCATAGAATCCCTTTTTCACAAATATACAGACTGAAAGTGATGCATGGAAGTGTCATCCTCTTAAGATTCAAATTATTTTTCTTGAACTAGAGAATACTATTGGGATTGTGTGAGCTCAATATCATATACTGACTCACATGAGATTATCATTAATTTCATAGTCTCATCTATCAAGTACCTAGGATATCATCACTCCAAATGGAGTGACGAATTCCATCTATGTCACTCACACTAATCCGCAAGTGTCAGAATGCACCCAATCACTATGTGTGTGGAATCCCTTATTGAGTCACAATGGGTAGTGTAAAAGTACACCAAGCAACATGTGATCTTGTAGTGACTTTTGGTCTAAGGATCAATCACCATTGTCACATGGGGATATGACTCTAACTATCATGACATGGCTTCCATGTGTCATCCTCAAATTGGTTCTATCTAGTACAACTTGTTCTCTAATGAGTACTCATGTATCTGAATTGATATCCAATATCATGATAAAATATACACAAGCATCCTTCATCATGTATTATTGTTGTCCTATAATATCTAAAATAATAAATTACTAGGGAAATAATAAGAATGAACATTGTTGAGTATACATCTGATCTCATGTTTAGATCCTCCACCCAAACCATATGTCATTGAGTCAAAACATTCTTAGGACACTATTGCAGTGATTCATTATCTCTATCTTTGAACAAACATAATAAGTAAAATTTCCTTTTGCCAATATGAAAATCATATACAATGTATCCCTAATATAGTGATCACAATATGGCTCATAGGTCATACGACCAACATCATCGACTACATTATTTTGGTGTAGGAGCTTATTTATATGATGAAATCTAAGTCAAAGGGTAGACAAGAATGGAAGTGAATCTAGATCTTTCTAAATTTCATTATATAATGAGCTAGGCATTTATGCAAGATGCCTTATCTAAGAAGGAGATCCATCTTAGCTAATTAGACTCGTTATAAGTATAATTATTTTAGGTGAGATTGTCATTGCTTGAAATTAAAATCTACTACCGGCCTTCAAAGAATCCATAGAAGTAAGGAAAGGTGATCATCTCCTTCGGTTCATCTTTGTATAGTGCATATACCACTCAAGTCAAGCCATTTCCAATTAATAACTAAAAGGAAGATGTATCCCTTTAAAAAATACAAGACATACCCTAAAATCTCCCATGTCTGCTTTGTAGATGACCTGATATTTTTCGATGCAGCCAAAGTGAATCAAATGGGACCATGTCATAATGGATAAAATGATTTGAAATAGCATTAGGCCAGACACTAACAAAAAGAAGTTTAAGTTCTTCGTTATCTAGAATTTGTTATCCACCATAAAAAGGAGGATATGCAGACAAGTTGAGATAGAACAAAGTGAGAACTTGGGCACCCACCTGGGACTTCCCATACTACAAACATTCAATAATTTTTTTTTACTTGGATGCCATAATAAAAAATGATAAGAAGGTGTTGTAATGGGTGAACAACTCCCTCTCTCTCATGAGGCAGTTCATGGTAATATAGTCAGTGATATTTTCTTCTACAACACACTTCATGAAAATTGATTAACTCGTTTCTTCAATTTGTGATCAAATTGATCAAGTAATTGGAAGGTACCTTTAGAGTGGCACACGGGAAAAAATTAAGATGAGTCTTCTGTGATGGAATGAAATCATCATATATAAGTATGAGGGTGTCTCGAACTTAAGATGACCTAGTTATAGAATGAAGCATAACTGTAAAAAACATGTTGTGACTACATTTAGAGAGCCCAGTCCTCTAGAGAATAATCATGCACACCAAATATGAACACCATATGAACTCAATAGTATCCATTAACTCGTGATTGTGGATATATATTGCAAGGCACATGTGCATCTGGAACAAAACATCAGAAAAGTCATTCCAATGAATAGACTTTGGCATGCATGACCAATTATCAAAGGGAAGAGGACACCAAATTGTGCCAAGGAGCATTCATGTCTGAACATCTGAGAAGCCTCAAAGTTGGGTCCATGGTGAATCATTTAGGTAACTAGTATGAAGAGTGCATATGCAATTAGTCAATTTTACTATGTGGGAGGACATTCGAGATATGAGTACTCTTGACTCACTAGTGCAGGGTCATGAATTTGTGTTAACTAAAGATAAAAATGATATGTTTCCACAAAATTAGCTTACAAGATATTATTTATGACACATCGTACGCACATCAAAGGCCACTAGAAAATCTGTGGAAACTTTAGGTTCCTAATTGTATAAAGATGACAATGTGGTTAACTATGTGCAATGTACTGATGGTGAACTACAATTGAGCAAGAGAATGCTTTACTGTTGATACACATATACTCATTGTGATGGTAGGGAAGATATCATTTTTCATGATCTTTGAGATTGCATGTAGGAAAATAAGATACATGATCAGACTTATCTCTTGACAAAGTCCTCAATGCGTCAAGGAAATAATATGACACAATGGGTGTCAGCCAACCTAATCCACCAAGAAAAGTACTCTGATTAGCCCATATGGTTTTCTATAACCATTCAGATATTATAAAAACCTATTTCGACTTCATTTTTATGAATACCCCTGAGGTAGCAACTCTTATTAATTTGTGATATAAAGGCTAGTGTGAGTACATATGCATCTAAATTCAATAAGCATGTCATTTTGATTTATAGACATGATTGCAAACATCAAAAATGTGAGACACCACTAGTATGTTCATTCAAAATGAGTGTGGATGCATTCCTACTAAAAAGGAAGAAATCAACAATTACTAAACTCATTGTAAGAAACTCACAAGGAGGGTGAACTAAGGGATGATACAAGAAACACATGATATATAATAGTTTGGAACATAATGACTATTGCTAAAGAACTAAAAGTTTGTAGCACAAAAGATGGATCAAATAAAGCAAACATAGACTACCAAATTGCATTCAAGTTTTTATAGAAGTTATTGTTGTCCTATACGAAGTATAAATCTCACTATCAGAGGAATTAATAAGTAAGAGGTCAAGCAGTTGTAGTAAACATTAGTTTTAACCATATAGGTACTAATAAGGTTATTCACCTCCTTGCCAAATGGGGTATGAGGTAAGATCAAAAAGGTGGTAGATGGAACTTATAACATCTTGAATCCTGACTTCCTATCCCTAGAAACTCTAGCCTATGGAATTGCATGCGTTTGGATTTTGTTTAGGATAAATCCCCATACACGACTCAAGTTATACCCCAATAGACATTAATAGAATGATAATAAGAGTAATACTTACATGAGTAATATTATTGGGTAAATAATAATTGGACATTTTCATGTTAAACCATAACTCACTTAATGTAAAGATTTATTACACTGAAGTTAAGAAAGACACTAATAAAGTGTACAATATAGCTCAAAGGCTAATATATTAACAAATGACATCATTGGTTTAAATACATATACAATTAGTCTAGGTGTTAATTTTTAGATTAATGTTATAAGGCTAACTACCATTTTTTTATTATAGAGGAAAATTCCTAATAAATGTATCTTCAATGCATTAAAATATATTTGACATACACAATATCACACTAAGCTTAAAATTTCCTAGATTATTGACATTCACACACATTTTTAGTTTTCATGTCTGTTATGGGCATGGGATTTGATGGTCATGATTTGCTTTAGTTGATTGGATGATATGTGTATCATAACCTACTTCTCAATAGGAAATTCTTTTGTGAGACACTATAATGAAGATTTTTTCTTTGCTCATTCTCCCTATCCTATCCACAACTTCTATAAATTCTTCCTCTACATGTTTAAAGAAATTATTTTGAGCATTTTGAGCCCTAACTTGGGTCCTAGGGGTAGATAAAATGAAAACCCTCAGTTCTTATCTATAGACGCTATATGGGTGAATCCCACGTAGTACAACTGAACGCCCTAGAATTTTTGACTCATGAGCGACATTCTTCTCCAAACAATTTGCTCATGTCTTTACCTATTTCCACCAACTGACCTTGCCTTTATTCTTTAGCCTTTGGATTTATTCGGGCCTATAAGAAGGTTGGATCCTTAGTTACTACCCATGGACCTTACTTACATCACCATGTAGTCACAATACACGTATACCCTAGGCTATGAAGAGTTGGTCACTCTAACTCAAGGTGTTGATGCACACAAAAGACATTTTGGCATGGTTCCCTAGCCCACTCCGCAATCCAAAGAACACCCTTATCAGTTGCAGTCATCCATCTGAAGCTTCACACATCACCAAAGTTATCCCAATCTTGGTAACTATATGTAACTTCCTTTTCTTACTTGTTTCCTCTTTCAACCCCATATTCTACGATTTGCATTATCCAAATGTTAACCTCATGAGTCTAGTCATGACTTACAATTTATTGCCCTCTATTAGGGTCATAAGGGTGTTGTCTTTTAGTTTTGGGGCTTTGTCATGCAATTGGGTCTTCCTTTCTTGTACCTGAGCTTATCCCTCTCCATTTATAAAAGGTGGTATCACTCCCAAGGGTGCACTGCCACTTGCAACCCCTTATTCGGCTTTTTGAGATTGCACAGATTCAAAGAGGTCACCAAAGGTAAATATGTAGGGAAATGGACTTTAGAAATGAGGATTGATTCCCCATCTTCAAGCTTTAATTTCCACTTCCTTGTGAAGCAAGCGAAGCAATGTGAATAAAGGTTTACCAAAGATACCCTTGTTTGTATTTTCTTGTGCCACACAAGTGAAGGATAAAAATACTTTTCTCACTTTCATTTCCATTAAAGAATATGAGCTTTTAAGGCTAAAACTTGATGTGTGCATCCGATCATGCTATAATTCTATGAAGGGAATATAGGGACAATTTACCCATTTCCCATGGTTTTTGTTTTATAGTATAGTTAAGAAAATTCAAGTTGTAAACTCCATAACTAATTAATGGTGGCCAAATTCTAATAAAATATGTTCTAAAATTGTGAGATTTTCTCAAAAACATGGTAAGGGTTTCATCACCAAATTTTATATATTAAGTATTTGATTTTTTTGGTTTTAGAATTTGGTTAGAACTTGTAAAATTCATAATAAATAAATTACAAATCAGAAGGATAAGACAAACATGCTTTGGAATCACAAAAATGACACACACAGATATATATATATATGTATGTATATATATATATATATTTAAAATCCAAAAAAGCAATAATAATATGGTCATCTTTAGGGTTTGTTTGTTTTATGGAAGTGTATCCCTAATTTATTTAAATATTTAATAGATGCTTTATGACCCTAGCTTGGGCCTGGGGTGTTACCCCATATGTTTCTAGATCTTCCTATCAGGTGTGTTGCATTCTTTGAGTCATAATTATATAATCACCCAATTTCCTCTCTATTGATCTATTTGTTGACTTGAGAACCTATATTTGATATGTGATTCCCATTTGATCTTATTGAGAGATCTTTTTTCTTATTAGTTTCTCTTTCACCACACATTGAAATTGTTGGTTAATTATGGGTGCTTTGACACCACCTATTACACCATGGATGTCAGATATCTTTTTTGGCACATCAATATTATTTGGATTGTACTTGTGATCTTTCTTATTCTATTATGCATGTTTAATTTTGACTAGTCATACTTAGAAATAGATACATCATATATCTAACCACTAATATTTTATTCCCCCTATCACATGTTATATATTAAGGCATTGAGACTTTAGTACTCCTAATAGGCATTAAGGACTTAGTCCCCCTAACATACATGGAGGTTTTAGTCCTATGATGTTATATATATATATATATATATATATATATATATATATATATATATTTGTCCTTATGTGTTATTACTCCTATACTTGATTTGGAATATATGGGTTCTAGCCCTGCTATTTAGATTATTCTAGTCTTTTTATAATCAACATGCATTTTATTTATTTATTCATAAATGTGGAATTATCAAAAAGTCATCAACCCTTCTATTGGTTATCTACCTCAAAATGAGATACATTTTTATCACTATTCTTTTGACATCCACTTGAAGGATTTCACTCTTTGATTGGGAACCTTGATAAACTTATTATTGTTTTTTTCTTATTATTTACAAATTCCTAATTATGCACAGATACCCGATATAGTTGACATCTTTGACTTTTCTTTTTTTTGTGGGGTCTTTTTCTAACCTCATAGGTAAAGAGGTCTTGGGAAGGATGACTAAGATGATGAGGACATGCACTTAATAGTTGATGTTCCTTGGGATATAGAATTAAAGAGGTTGAAATACCCTATGTATGTAGGAATATAATTGTATTTTATGCCTCTTGTAATCTCCATATGGGTGTCAACCTTGTAATATTATAAAGTTGTACAATCAGAAATATTTTCTTCCATTGTTGTCTTTTGTGTTTGAACAAATGAAATTAAATAAATTTGATTCTCATCCCTTGTGAAAAATTATTATGATCTTAGATTTTATGGGGTTCTCTACTTTTATTTAATTGAGTGAGGACTGGATCTCGACTCATGTCTCACTCCTAACATAATCATTATCTGTTATTCCATCCTGACTTAGTTCGACAGGAATCTAAGGTGTTACCAATAAACATCAATGAAGTCTATAGGCCTATCATAAGAGGACATGATAAATAAAACCATCCCCTGGTATTCCAAAACAAATCTCAAACATATATTGATTGAACAATGCATAAAAAAGAAAAGAAAGAGTGAACATTTACCACAACGAACATGCCAATTAACATTGTGCAAACTTCACAAATAAGCCCTACATCTAACAACTATTTCACATTACAACCACCATGATTGGTTAAACCACTTTATTCAATGATAAAATTACACTTGTTCTTGAGTCAAAACACATCCTTTATGATAGCCTTAGAAGATCATGAGAATGTATTTATTTATATGTGTACTCAGGAAGACCGCCACAACCTCCTTTGGTTTTTGTCAGCTTGGGAGGAGAGCACGTTCTATCTTAATTTGATGTGGATGTGAGACAACACCACATTCTCCTTCCTTTTTGTTGATATGAGAGAACACCACCTTCCTTTGATAAAGGATTATGAGAGGGAACCACCTATTTTCTATTTTTGGCCTTATAAGTTAACCATAGTGAGGAATCCTTCATTAAGAGCACACTAGAAGTTTATTTCTTCCTTACATTAAAGCACCTCCAATTTCACACACAATATATGTGAAAAAGAATGGTAAAATGGATAAAAAGTGTAATAAACACATAATTATGTTGACCTTATGTATTATGATATTCAAGATAATGTATTGGAGACACTAATAATTTTGAGCACTACATGATTCTCACGAGGGTTTTGCTATAAATTTACTTTTAAGGTGTTGCATTGCTCAAGCATACATAAAATGCCCCTAGATGGTCCCTACTTATGGGGAGGTTAGGGTAACCCTAGGAGAGTTTCTAGGATCATGTGGTCATCAAAAAGCTATACAGTGAAGTTGAAAGGATGCTAATTTCCTAATTGTGCAATTGGTAGTTATTCTCAATCAAACTATTTTATAGAATGAAACATATTTCAGTCCAACTATGAGTTTAATTGTAGATTAATGAAAGTGAAACACTCTTTGCACAATGGTTGTAAATTATAAGGTAGTTTTGGCTACCCTTAGAATAAACTAGGAGTTTAGTTGACCTACATATTTCACAAATTTTGATTATTATTGAAATGTCTATTGGCTAATTCACCAAATTTTGATTATTATTGAAAATATGTCTATTGGCTAGAAATGAAATAAAAGACAACAACCCCATTGGAACCCTAAGGTAATAATGATGGTAATGAAGGTTAAAAGCTCACTTACACATTCTTATACAAGGTAAGACAAACTACAATTTTTGCATTGCATCTCAGATAAAACATTTATGACTATCTCAAAGATTTTGCATCACAATATTTTCCATCTTATATAAAACCTAAAATATTTCAAAAGCATAACTAGAATGAAAAATATTAGGAAATATTAATTCATCAAAAAAATTTATTAATGTTCCCTTAGGAAAATGATGTCAGATATGAAAGGTATTTATGCTTGTTTCTTGTATATGCTATTTAAGATCTTAAGTTTAAAATCAAACATATAGTAGCATATTTGGTTTAAATTTAATGGCTTTTGGTTGATTTGAGTCAAGATTGGAGTACCGATGGTTAATATGTGACCCTACTTACATAAATATGCTTTTGTGATGATCATGGAGTTTGGGTGTTACATTAAAGGACCTAGAGTATTTTTCTTATTACATAAGAACTGACGGTGCAATGATAACATAGCTACCACAAGGTAAAGCTATGAAAACAAAGAGAGTTCATGGACACCCTAGTCATCAACATAAATATGTAAGACTTAATTCATCCATTGCGACATCAATTAATATAAACATTTCTTACCTTGGTTAGATGATTAGACATACAAAAAAAAATTTCTTTCCTTGACGATTTTTTAAGAAACTATATGAGATCAAAGTGGAAATAGTGTGATAAAAACATTGTTGCATACTTGTAAAGAGTGAGTCCCGAGAGTGGACCACTCCTTAGTTAATTTATTAAAATAAACTACATAAACCCCCATTATTTCATGATTATAAATAATGACTTTTAAATAAAAGGGGTGCATATTATTTTCTCAACCAGATGGATAAAAGAAGTGTGACAAAGTGGATTTTAGCATAATAATAAAGTAATTACTCTTTTGACCTAATACTCACACATGGTCCCAAATCATTTTTCTTGTCTTCATAATCAATGTTGAGACTCAAATTCGAAATATGGTGATCGATGTGGACTTTGTACACATTATAACATCACAAATTTGATTAATTCATCACTTTGTCCAAAGAAGATTATTTATCCAGCAAAATTCATCATGTGGTTCTCAAACTTTTTCTAAATTTTCTCCACATATTTTTGAAGTTATGGCCCAAATTTCATCTGATTTGGACATTCCTACTATTTACTATGATTTCTTGAAAATAATGTGTCAAAAATCCCTTTAATTGCCTTTTAAATTAGCTTTGTCCAAGTCAGTGATCTTTGGGTGGTATAGGGGGCGAGTTAGATCCCTTGGATCTACCTCTCATAAATCTAGGCCTAATCCTATAGCCTAGTAGTGGTTTCCTATCTCCCACTAATTGCAGGAAGGAGACAGCATGACCTTAATGGCCGATCTCCCGCCTATGACCACGATTTGAAAAACTAAGGGAGTGAAAACCCCCGCCTCATGATTTGGAACTCATCAAGCCCTACTTTGACCACTCTTTTTGCTCTCGTCAGCCGCCAAAACAAGATCCTTGCCTTCCTCTCTCTTTCCAATGTCCATGGTTGCTGCCCCAAAATTAGTTTCCCGAAAACCTAACCCTCAGTCCTATATAAAGGTCTCCTAACACTCGCATCCATTGTACTTTGCTCGTAACCTCACTCTTTATCACTCCCTTGGCATCAAGTGCCCCAATTCCCTTTTTGTTTGTCTACTGCTTGTGCAGTGTCACCGCCTATCCCCAGTTGGGCGTCCTTCCTCCTCGCCCCCTCTCCTCTTTCTCTGACCCACATCCGGTTCGTGAGGCCTAGAAAAACTCCATCGGCCTACTCACACTATCTCCTTCCCTCTCTTGCTCTGGGACCTCCTCCACTCCAAGGAACCCTACTGCCTTGCCTTCATGGCTTGTGTGAGGCCTGTGTGGATGGGAAATAGATAGCGTGAACCATCGGTCAAAGGGATTTGACCCGGTCATGTATAATCACAACCAAACCATGATTGGACCAGCATGAACCGACCGATTTCACCACTGAACTGAGTCCACTAATCCAATGGACCAGCGAGATGCATGGTGCGATCTTCGTCATCCCATTATGGATCCAACAACCCTCATATTTTGCAAATAAGGTATTATACCTCCTCTCTACTTGGAAATTCATTTAAATGTCAAGATCTTGTTTTAATCATAAAAAATGCATCCTAGCTCTAAATAATTCGAGTAAATAGTCAATCTTGATTAGAAAAACCTAAGGAATGCATTAAAAATACTTGCAAAGTATAATTCCTTATGAATATCATTGTATCCCTAGTTTTGATTTTTTCTCATAATGTTTTAGTTAATGGCTCTAATTTGAGTTTGATCTTTGGGAAACCCTAATTCCGATTCTAATGATAATTTTGAGAAAATAGATTGAAATTGACTAAATAAGAGTCAGATCTACATCTACTCTAAATTTTGAATCATGCCCATTGAAATAAGGATTTCTCTTAATATGATGATGGTTAATCTTAATCTTGCAAATCCCTAATCATATGCCTAACCCATGACTCTACCTAATCTAAACTTGAGTTTCAATGATACTATTTGATCTTGATAATGATCTAGAGTTTTGATAGTAAATTGAATAATGATGATAACATTTAGGATTGACTTGCTTAGGTAGGTCATTCACTCTTGAAACATGCCTGATACTTGAATAATGTTGGGCATATTGATATATTGGTTGATTATAAGTGAATGATCCAACCCTAAGGTTGACATAGGAAAAGTGTAAACCCAATCTCAAAACATGATCTCCAAATATCATGATCTTGACCCTTAATCCAAACATTGTGTTTTAGGATCTAACTCGAAGGGTCGACCTATTACTAGTTGATTTGTACTCAAAATCTTCAGTGAAAGGTACGTTATTATACCTCCTCTTTGAATGTAATGAAGATACTTTTTATGTATCTCTTGATTGTGTACTTGGCCATATACTTGGCTGAGCTATTGTTCCCTATTGATTAGGATTTCATATTTCTTATATTATATTTTGAGACAAACTAGAAAACATAAATGATATTGCCCATTATGACTGTGTGTATATTGATAATGATGATGATGTTGATAATGTTAATACTAAGTGCAAGTGACCTCCTCATTCAGAGGTGGGACTTGTACATTGGCCTCTTACCTCATATGGAGAGAAGGATCCTAGTGACCTCCCCCATCGTGTTGGGGTGATAAAGTCACACAAAATATATAAGCATGTTTCTCGATTACAACATAATGAGAACTCGTAATAAAAAGTGAATTGTTTGAAATAAACAGCTTGTCAAATAAATGTTGGATTTGGAAAAATGCTTGTTATACTTTTCTTGAATATAAGTCCTACCAAGTATACTCTTTTGCTATAAACCATTTTACTTGATTTTGATAGTGTACCGTGCAATTGCGTTATTGTGCTCAATTTTCTTGATTTTAGAAATACAAATGGAACACTGATTAAGATCTCTTCCATACTCTATATACTCTAATGACAAGTATAAATCAGCTATATCTCCTATATGGGGTTAGTTTGTTCTTTGAATATCCAATTTTTGAGTTATTATTTTTTATTGTATATGCCAGTGTGTTAGATGCTTTCGGACCACTCAGGAATGGGCGCTTCAATCCCTTTACCACTATCTAGGTAGTGGAATTGGGATTGGAATAAGAATAGTTATGTGACAATTGGTATCAGAGCTTACACACTCCAATATACTTTAAGTAAATAATTTCTCAAGTCTCTTAAACCCAAGAAACCCTAAAGTACATAATGGTGAAAATTGAGGTGTCTAGGCTCGGGGTCCTGGCATAATTTCTCCAATCTGTCTTCATGGTGGTTGAGATCCCCCGCTCTACCTAGCCTTCGTTGATCCAGAATTGGAACTAAAGGTTCTCTTGTGAAATGCTAGAGAGTCCTCTAGCATCTCATCTCTTCTTTAAGGACTACCCAAGCCACCCAAGTAGATGATGATTAGATTGTTTTTTCATCTCCTCATGTGGTCCTTCTTTGTGACCTTTCACCACATGATCTCTCGATTATGGGTAGCTTATGCATGGGGAAAATGAATGTCACTAGAAATTATGAAAAAGAAAATGATACCATGATACCTTAATTTGAAAAATTAGATTTTGATTAATGAATTTTAAAATCAAATACTCAGTATGACCCATTCATGAAAACTTGATTTAACCAAAATTAGACTACATGCTCCCTATGTATGAGGTAAATGATAAAAATTCTAATACGGTGATATAAGAAATATTTATACCTTATACCTAATTGTTGATGAGGTCTCTATTTTTATTAACATCCATGTTTTCCTATTATTGATTAAACCTCAAGCATAGTTAACCAAAAAATTTCCCTATATGTTACACATCATGACTATGCCATCAAGTGACCAATCCTAAGACTCACAAAATCATGATGTAAGACCATGATGCAAAAAGTTGTTTCCCTAATGACTATTGATACCTTTTGCAAATCTCGATTCTGATATGATGGTTATGGACTTAAATCATGCACCTATTTTCAAATTATATCTTGTTCATGAAAGGAAGAGAATACAATTTTGACCCCGATCTTGAAAAATCTTGAACTATTTTCCCTATTATAATTTTGAATTTTGATCTAATGACCTTGTAGAGTATAATTTGATCATTGATACTCTCCCTATTTGAATAAGCTCATTGGATCTTGACTAATGTTATTGATGTGCTAGATTAGGGTGGTAGTTGACTCGTGACTCGCCTAACCTAGATCACATCCCTATTATGACTATCTCTAAGTTTTCACTTTGTTGATTATTTAGAGTTTGGAAAGGTATCTCCTTTCACCCAATTTGGTTTGGTTGGCCTAATGTTAATAGGCTAAATCTAGGATGATACTCAATCTTGAATCTTGATTTAATGACAATCTTGAAATATTATAATGTTGAGTATAGCTTGTGGTTGACTTCCTAGACAGACCTAGGTCTAGATCATTCATCAACCTTGGATACTGATATAATGAAATCTTGATATGTTGCTTGAATATTGCTTGTATATTGTTGCTTGAAATTGAATATAGATGAGTGATCTCCCCCGAGGTCTAAATAGGAATCTAAACCCTAGCTTTGGAATATTTATACATATGATCTTGATGTGTAAATTTCAACTCTCAATATGAGTGTACAAAATCTTGAAACATGATTACAATCAACCATGTGGATCTTGAGATCACCCACAATATGACTAATGACTTCAAAATCCCAAAACTTGAATTTTTTTGATATGATGACTATTTTGACTCTCTTAGTTTATGACTTAGGGATTAGATCTCACTAGGACTACGGTGGGACCTCCCATTGATTTTGAGTTCGAAATCATGATATTGAAAGTATGATGTTGTCTCAAAATTGTTATAATATGAAATCCCAGATCATGGGTGTATAACCCCACCTAGGACAATGGAGAAGCTGGGACCCTAAGAAATTGGGATTGAAAGTCACCTTGTACACTTGATTCAAGAACTCTATTTGTTTGACCAAAAATATGATCTCTCTAAATTTGTGATCGATATGATGTTTTCTATATTTGTGACTCATATGATGACTTTGAACAATATATGCATTGACCTTGATACTCAATTGCTCAACGATGAAATGATGTTAGTACCATGTTGGTTATGATATGGAACATGGAATTCCAATTATAATTATTGGACTACTTGAAATTTGAGGACATAATTTTAATTATATAGTTGAGGATGTTCTAGTATTTGAAGAATGATCTGGACTTGGATAATCCTAATTTTGAGGTTGTTTTGAATTTTGGGGACAAAATTCATTTTTAAGGAGGGAAGGATGTAACAAAGTGGATTTTAGCATAATGATAAAGTAATTATTGTTTTGACCTAATTATACTCACTCATGATCCCAAATCATTTTTCTTGTCTTCATAATCAATGTTGAGACTCAAATTTGAAATATGGTGATCAATGTGGACTTTATACACATTATAACAGCACAAATTTGATTAATCCATCACGTTTTCCAAAGATGCACATTGATCAATCAAAATTCATCATATGGTTCTCAAACATATTCTAAAAATTATCCACATATTTTTGAAGCTATGGTCCAAATTTAATCTCATTTGGACATTCCTACTATTTACTACGATTTATTGAAGATAATGTGTTGAAAATCCCTTTATTTGCCTTTTAAATTAGATTTTTGTCTAAGTCAGCGATCTGTGGGAGGTGTAGGGGGAGAGTTAGGGCCCTTGGATCTACCTCTAGTGGATCTAGGCATGATCCTACGACCTAGAGGTACACCCCGCTAATTGTGGGGAGGAGACAACATGACTTTAATGGTTGATCGCCCGCCTATGATCACGATTTGGAAAACTAAGCGAGCCAAAATCCCTACCTCGTAATTTGGAACTCATTAAACCCTTCTTTGACCATGCTTTTTTCTCTCGTCAGCTGCCAAAATAAGATCCTCACTTCCCTCTCTCTTTCCGGCGGCCATGCCTGCTGCCCAAAAATCGGTAGCCCTAAAACCTAACCCTGGGTCCTATATAAAGGTCTCCCAACACTTGCATCCATTGTACCTTTCTTGTGACCTCACTCTTTCTCACTCCCTTGGCATCAAGATCCCCAATTCCCTTATTATTCATCTTCTATTTGTATGGCACCTCCTCCTAACCCCAATTGGGCGTCCTTCATCCTCGCCCCCTCTCCTCTTTCACTGGCCCCCATCAGATTCATGGGGCTGAGGAAAACTCCACTGACCTGCTCACGTTCTCATTGTCCTCTCCTACTCCAGGACCTCCTCCACACTGGCAGCCCATGTTGCCTTGCCTTTGTGGCTTGTGCGAGGCCTGCGCACACGGGAAACAAACACCGTGAACCGATGGTTAAAGGGCTTTGACTCGGTCTAGTACAATCACAACCAAACCATGATTGGACCATCATGAATCGACCAATTTAGCCACTGAATTGAGTCCACTAATCCACTGGACCAGCGAGCCACATGGCACGATCTTGGTTGTCCCATTTTGGATCCAACAACCCTTGTATTTCACAAATAAGGTATTATACCTCCTCTCTGCTTGGAAATTCATTTAAATGTCAACATCTTGTTTTAATCATTAAAAATGCATCCCAGCTCCAAATAATTCAAGTAAATAGTCAATCTTTATAAAAAAAACAAGGAATGCATTAAAAATACTTTCATAGTCTAATTACTTATGAATATCATTGGTATCACTTTTTTTATATCTTCCTCAGAATGTTTTAGTTAATGACTCTAATTTGAGTTTGATCTTTGGGAAACCCTAATTCTGATTCTAATAATCATTTTGAGAAACTAGATCAAAATTGACTAAATAAGAGTCAGATATAATCTTTTAAACTCATCCACTCTAAATTTTGAATCATGCCTGTTGAAATAAGGATTTCTCTTGATATGATGATGATTAATCTTAATCTTGCAAATCCCTAATCATATGCCTGACCCATGACTCTACCTGATCTAAATTTGAGTTCTCAAGATAATATTTGATTTTGATAATGATCTAGAGTTTTGATAGTAAATTGAATAATGATGATAACATTTAGGATTGACATGTGCTCCTAAAAATACCTAGGTAGGTCATTCATTCTTGAAACATGATTGATACTTGAATAATGTTGGACATATTAACATATTGGTTGATTATAAGTGAATGACCCAACCCTAAG
The DNA here is from genome assembly GCA_963693085.1 of Alisma plantago-aquatica. Classification (NCBI taxonomy): domain Eukaryota; kingdom Viridiplantae; phylum Streptophyta; class Magnoliopsida; order Alismatales; family Alismataceae; genus Alisma; species Alisma plantago-aquatica. Next base: position 839,005,274 of record OY856410.1, on the reverse strand, counting down.
GTTGACATAGAAAAAGTGTAACCGTAATCTTGAAACATGATCTCCAAATATCATGATATTGACCCTTGATCTAAACATTGTGTTTTAGGATCTAACTCAAAGGGTCAACCTATTACTAGTTGATTTGTACTCGAAATCTTTGGTGAAAGGTATACTATTATACCTCCACTTTGGTTGTAATGAAGATAATTTTTATGTATCTCTTGATTGTGTACTTGGCTATATACTTGGTTGAGCTATTTTTCCCTATTGATTAGGATTCCTTATTTCTTATATTATATTTTGAGACAAATTGGAAAACATAAATGATATTACCCATTATGACTGCCCGTATATTGATAATGACGATGATGTTGATAATGTTGTTTATGTTAATATTGAGTATAAGCGACCTCCTAATTTGGAGGAGGGACTTGTACATTAGCCTCCTATGTCATATGGAGAGAAGAAGCCTAGTGACCTCCCCCATCACATTGGGGCAATAGAGTCACACAAAATATATAACTTCTCGATTACAACATAATGGGAACTCATAATAAAAAGTGAATTGTTTGAAATAAACATCTTGTTGAATAAATGTTGGATTTGGAAAACCTCTTGTTATACATTTCTTGAATATAAGTCATGCCAAGTATACTCTTTTGCTATAAATTGTTTTACTTGATTTTGATAGTGTACCATGCAATTGCATGATTGTGCCTCGATTTTCTTGATTATAGGAAAGACAAATGGAACACTAACTAAGATCGCTTCTGTACTCCACATACTCTAATGACAAGGATAAATCGGCTATATCTCCTATATTGGGTTAGTTTTTTCTTTAAATATCTAGTTTTTGAGTTATCACTTCTTATTGTATATGCCAGTGTGTTAGATCCTTTGAGAGCACTCAAGGATAGGAAATTCAATCCCTTTACCACTGTCTAGGAAGAGGGATTGGGATTGGGGTAAGAATGGTTCCATGACAAGAGGAATAGTTTTGTTGCAGTGGAAAGTAAATCTAAATATTACGAAATTTTCTTGTCTAAGTTCAAAAAAGGGGTCATGATTGGGACAAACAAGATTTAAAGCCTAAACTAATAGGATCAGTTTGTGGTGAGAAAACTATCCATATCAAAAGTTTCTTGATAGTAAGATCTGAGCGACGCCCCCTATGCCATGGTCCTCGGGATGTAGAACCAAGGTGTGGGTTGAAGATAAAACCTAGGAGGGAGAAAAAGAAATAAAGGACGTCAACGAAAGCTGAGTAGATCTAGAATACAATAATTGGGCATATAATTTAATAAAGGAAACATTCAACTTAAGAGATGTCAATAAGGATATATTCAATGTTGGAGGGTTTTTAAAATATTTAAAATTTCCAAAAGATGAGGCAATTTTTAACAAGGATATATGCTAATTAAAAGGAGTCTTGCCATATACTTGTACATCAACAATAACACAAAATAAATAATTGCATGGTGATAAAAATATAGACTAGCATACACTAAAAAGTTGGGTAGGAATCCATAAATTCCATACCAAAGAGTAGGAGGACTAAAACCTCGGTGCCAAACAAATTTATTATTTTGCATTAGAATAAAGCACAATGCCCAGTATCATATGTGGCAGGGGAATAAAACCCAATGCTTGGTTAGTGAATAAGACCCAATGCCTAAATATCAAATATGGTAGGGGAATAAAACTGAGTGCCTATATGGTATCACTACTTATAGTTATGACTAGTCAATCACCCATGCAAATAGGGAAGGAAAGATAAAGTATATTTATTTTCAAGCAAAGGATGAGAATATCAAGTTTCTCATCAAGTGGAGCCAAATGACCCTAATCATTTTCAAGATTAGGTCAAAAGACCATCAACGTAGTATTCATACATAAATGTTAATAAATTAGGAAGATATTCACAAGGAATATACGTTTACAAGATAACATGGATGTACACAATTTTAGTCAATTCTCATATTGAAAAAGATATTTAGTCATGATAGTATGCCCAATTTAAATAGAGTAGATGCACACACCATGAATTGAGTATTAAATCATATATCAATTACCCTTCCGAGTCTAAAGTCACCTCAAACCTATTATAATATTTTGTACATCAATTTGAGTTCTATTTATGACATAAAGATGACGCCCTAGAAATATAAATCCTTTGAAAAAACCCTAGGTTGACTCATGTTATTAACCTAGCATGGGGTTCAACATTACTTGTCATTATCCTGACTCAAAATCTTAACTTTATTCATTATAATGTTTCCCTTAAATATTAATAAGAGAAATTAAAAACCTAAAAATCCAGTCTTTAAAACTTTAAAATTAGGCGATGAAAACCAATCCACAAGATATTCAGAAAACTCATGATTTCAGAACATATTTCTTTATAATTTTTGGAGCTTTCAGTAAATAGTTATGATGTTTACAATATTTATAACATTTACTAATTTATTGATAATAATTGATGTTCAAATTACTTTATACCCTTGCATCCTCATTTTAGAACTTAGTTCATGATAGGGTATATTTGTCACAAGTACATTGGATAATGTATATGATGATCTAATTAAATGTTTGCAAAAGTCCCAAAGTACTCCAATGGGAAGAAACAAGGGAAGAAGAAATTTGGGGGGGGGGGTGGTGGCAAAAGGGGTAATCCACATGAGGGGTTGTCTCTTTTGCAACACTATGTCATGGAAGCTACAACTTGAGTATGGATTGGCGAAAATCAACCCATGTGAGAAATCTTGATTCTAAGGGAACAAAAATGAAGGATGGTAATCGAGGTTCCTTACCTCCAACAGAATAACCCCACAGTGCAATGTTGAGCAGCAAGAAGCTTAAAAGTGTAGAACAAAAGGGTGTCAGGTGATGGAAGAAAATGGTTACACGATGGGACACTGGTGCAAGAAAGAGAGTCCAGAAGATGCAGAGAGACCCATGTAGGGTTAGGTATTTATAAGGTTGGGTGTTAGAGTTTGTACATGTAGTAGCTTGAAGAAGATTGGGAGAAGATTTGGTCAAATCAAGAATAAGGAATAATAAGGTAATATACAAGGTTAGTTATATTTAAAATTTTATTTAGAATCTAATGTAACTTATTTTATAAAATTTCATGGAGATTTGAGCAAGAAGGACCTGAAAAATCCACACACATACCCGACAACACGGTTCACAGACCAATGTTATCTCCTACCCAAGGTAGGAGACAAGCAATGGTTGTGTGATCTAGAATTGACAATTCAAATAGTAGCCATGCTCCCATAGGGGAAGGTCTGTGTAACATGTGAATAAATGACTGGAACATTGGGGCAAATAATGTTCATTTTCCTTTCTTTTGCAATCAGGGGTGCATATACCATCCAATTAAGCCCAAATTAGGTAGGTTATCAAATTGAGGGGTGAGGAATCTGATTCACTATTATTTTTAGCATTTGACAATTATAACCAATTAAAGATTAACTTGATACCTAAGTAATATTTTTAACATATTTATTCATTATTTTATCATTTAATGCTCAAATTTCATATGAGACTCTCTCTTACCTCTTAACTATCCATGGGAGAAAACAATAAGTTTTATTTTTAACTTAAATCCTTCAATATGGTGAATTTACATAACTAGGTTAGCATTAGTCTTTTGTCCCTATTTCTTGTTTTAAAGTCTCAACTAATTATTTTATTGGCTAAAACTCTTATAATTGAAGATTATTAATAGCCTAGTTCAATATATCTTAAAAATATCAGATGGAAAAGGGGAAATAGTATTATTTTTTTAAGTTTGGGTTCATTACAGTACCTATTGTATTGCATATATATAAATATATATATATATATATATACATATATATATACATACATATATATACACACATATATATACACCTCTAGTATGATTTATTTTTTCAAATTTATTAATTGGATTACTGAAATGTTGATGACTAAAATTTCTATCCACGAAGTAAATGGATGACCTAGAAAAACAACACATGTTGTATAGAGCTAAACCCTATATTTTTGGAAAGTATATTATTTTCCTTATTTATTTTGTTATTTGTGTTTATTTCGTATATAGTTTGAAAGAAATGAACAAAATGATGACTTAGAGGAAATAGATTAAATGGGAAGACTTATTTGTCACCGATGATCTATGTTGATGTAATTTAGATCAATTGTCTTATATTTCTGCATAGAATTTAATACATTATCATGGTGTTTGAAATTAACTACACATTCACTAATCTCTCTAATTTGTTCCTATTATTGTTTTCCTAAAATCTATACAAATCCAATGCCTACAAAAAGAAATTCCATGGCTAGCACAATTCTTTAAGATAAAAAGGTTGATTTTATTATATTCTCCACCTTTATGGATTTTGGATCAAGATTTAATTGTATAGAGTTAAATTGTAGAGACAAAAAATTTATGACACATAAAGGTGGCAGTCATTATCTAGTGGTTGTGTACCATATCTAAGTTGATCAAACATTTCCTAGTGGCAATCCTTTTCCTTAATTTTCTTATGGTGACCTAAAAAGATGCCTAGATTGATCTTCTAGGGTATCAATACTATACTTTTGGGTTCATCCCCTAAATAATCCACCAAACTAGTCCACATGGTCATGCTTACCAAAAGAAAATAGTAGTTTAAGATCGAGAGTGACCGCAAGATGGTCATTAAATGCTCCCCCTATTCTGATTGGTGCCCTATATTAATAGCCAAGCACTATCCCTTGTATAATACCCCTCCTTCCTCCTTTGTACTATCTTTTTAATCACTTCTTCACCACCTACTCTAAATTACATGAAGATGTCTTCCTCAATGCCGAACTCATAGTATCATTCTCATTGCATCCATTGCATATTTTTTGGAGTTTGTGTGATGTTGGTATCCTGTTGTCAACTATCGTCTAAGTTCATAGCCTAACAATAGGGCTTAGTATGACAAGAAGGGATAAGGAAATGTTATTGTAAGGTCCCTCATGGCCAAGGTATACCAACATGTCTCATTGTTTATCCCTTGCCACCTATTTTCTTCTATTGATTTTATTTGATATTTTGGATATGGATATAGTAAGGTTGTGATCAATGTTGTCATATGGTGTTGGTTTCGTATGTGATAAATATAGTGCCAATAGCTATGAAGTGGTGTAACATTTTAAGTGGAAGTCTTAGTGGTGTATATAGTTAAGTTGGCTTTAATAACTCCCATGTAGTCATGTATGAGTGCATGAGAACTGGGATATAGTGAGTTAGATAGATAGATAGATAGATAGAGATATAGATCTTAAAAGAGTAATGATGTTTAATATACTAAATGAGAATGAACCAAGGGTGTTCATATATCTTCAAACCATATATGATGATTTTAGAATGAAATAATGGGTCCAAGTAATCAAATCACAATTTTGGAATTATGTGATTATATGTACAAGTATATACAATGTTTGAGTGATTAATTGCATTTATTGGTACATTATGGAGTCATTAAACGGACTCATGATGTACATACTAAGTATATGGAGAATTAGGAAATAAATAGTCCATTGTATATATTGATCCTCATTAAATTTAGTTTATGTAACGATGGAAATGGTCTCTCTTGAGTAATTATATTAAGGGACTATACAATTTCATTTTGATCTCAATATTTTCCATGAGGTAGGAGTAACAATTGTGAAAAAATTTATTAATTTAGTAAGATTAGAGTTATAAACTATTGTGATAATATATATGAGTTCGGATATAGTTACAATGTTCAATAACATGGGAGATAGTGGGAGCCAAAGAAAGAGAGGTAAAAATGAGGGCAAGTACAGGGAGATGACTATCATCAGAACTCAACCCCTCTCAAGCTCTATTTAGACCATCGCCAAGGAGAATTATCCCATTGTTGACAAGAGGAGAGTTTCAGGAGGTCCTTCGTCTAGATCAATGGACATAGAACCAAATCATGGGTTCATCCATTTAGACATACATACATCCTGATGCAAGTACGACTTCATAAAATTCAAGTTCATATCATTGATAGATTATTAATATATCAGAAGAAGAATGTCGAGTGTAACCTAATGAGATGGAGCAAGCCGACTACAAGTTACATCATTGGGTTGAAATCACCATAGGCAACCCTACTTCAGAACCTTTCTTCGATTTGGAATGTTAAAGGATCCATTGGCATTTATTAAAGTGGTAAATGCTTACTCATCACCCTTTACTTGAATGATGAAGATATGAATAAATGCCTTAATTGAGGTCCTTGGTTTGTCACCCAAAAAAACCACTCATACTGAAGAACTGGGAGAGAGGGGAACTAATGAAGAAATTAAGGTTGGCAGAGATTCCTATTTAGATGGAAGTCTATGGTCTTCCTCTTGAGTTGTGGGATGGAGAGATGTTAAGTTAAATTAGTTCCATACTGGGGAAACTAATCAAAGTTGTTAACCTTATGCTAAGTTTGAAGAGACTAGAGTTTGTGAGGATGCAAGTTGCCATTCCTATTAGTTTTAATTTCCTAAAACTATGGATATTCAGAGTGAGGAATGGCATTCTGATTCATTGATTCTTGAATATGAATGTGATCTTGATTGATGCCTCAACTATAGGAATTTAAAGCATGATACAATCATCAATGGATCACATATTCCGATTTTGAATAATGTTTTTGAAGTTGTGTGTTAGTCTACTCCAGAGAATTCAAATAAACAATGGATCCCAAGGATTCTTGCTGAGGAGGAAGGGAGTGATGTTGAGCTTTTCATTGATGTTGCATATGGTATTGTCAATAATGGTTCTATAGATACAATTGATAAAGTACATTTTCCAACTCTAATTAAATCTCCTATTGCCTATTCTATGGCCACCCCCACTATCAGAAGTAGTGTCTGGAAACAAAGAGGAAGTCCAGGTCTCCCTAAAAGTGTTAAACAAAAAGTGAGAACATCATTTTTAGGAATATCTCTTTATATGTTTAGAAATATATCTGCTAGACAATTTGGAAGAAGGATAGGTTGCAATATTGAGGGTTGGTGGTCCAAAGAAAGTCATTCCAAATGCATAGATGATGAATGTCTATTCATCATGTTATAGTTACATTTTGGATTTATTTTTTAATATTATATTTTATTCTATTCAATATCTCACTTACCTAAGAAGACCCTTTATGAAAAATCTGACCATCCTAGCAAAAAAGAACTATAAGGATGCAACCACTAAAGCAAGAGAGAATCTAGATGATGATGAGAAGGAAGACTATTGGCTTAAGGTAGAACAAAGGCTGATGAAACTTCTGAAGGCTGAGGAGACCTTCATGTGGCAAAGAAGTCGAATCAATTGGCTCAAAGATGGGGATCTCAACACCAGAATCTACCACGCTATAGTCAGGAAAAAATAAATGAAAGAAACCATCCACCAACTCATTGGGTATGATGGCGAGAAAATGGAAAGTATAGATGAGATAACCGCACACACTGTGGGGCACTTCAATGCTTTGTACAATCATCATAAAGACACCAACAAACATCTTAATGAGAATATCTACCCTCCTCCAAAAGTCACAACAAATATGAATGAGGCCCTCTGCTCCTATATTGAAGAGGTAGAAGTGAGAAGAGTTGTATTTGACATTAATCCAAGTAAGGCACTGGGGCCCGATGGATTCAACAATAGATTCTTCCAATACATGTGGGACCACATAAAAGGGGACATAACCAAAGCTATGAAATGGCTGATGAATGGTGGGAACATGGTTTGCACATCCAACCGTGCCTTCATAAAGTCAATACCTAAGAAGAAAGATGCTTGGACTGTCAATGACTACCGACCAATTGCTTGTTGCTCGATTGTATACAAAATTTGGGCAAAAATCCTATCCAACCACCTGAAGACATACCTTCCTGACATTATCTCTAAGGAACAGTGTGCTTTCATGAAGGGGAGAAAGATAGTTGATTGTGCCCTTCTTACAGCAGATTTCCTCACCGGATTCAACAACAAGAACTCTAACACCAAAGCCTGTGCCAAGACAGACTTAACTAAATCCAATGACCACGTCTATTGGGATACCATGTGGGACATTATGAATGTGATGGGTTTCTCTTGCAGATGGGTCAACCTCATCAAGCAATGCATAATGACCACTTGCTTCTCCATCCTTGTTAACAGTGGCCCTGTAGGGATGTTCATAGCTTCAAATGGCCTCCTCCAAGGAGACCCCCTGTCCCCCTCCTCTTCACCCTCATAATGGAGGGTTTGACTACCATGATCAGAGACGCAAAACTCAATAACCTCATCAAACCTTTCAAAATTCAGGGGACCAAAGTGAAGACGCATCTAATCTTTGCGGACGATGTGATGATCTTCTCCACTGGACATGCCAGTAGGTTGATTGAGTTCAAAAGAGTGCTCATGCTATTTGACACGACCACGGGCCTATACAATAGTGATATCAAGTCTCGCACCTACCTCTCTAAATCCTACGATAACAAAAGGGGCAGGCTTAAAATAGCTATGGGATTGGACAAGGGTCGCCTACCAACCAGGTACCTAGGGGCACCCATTGCAGGTGGACGAAGATACTCCAAGGACTACCAGATGTGCCTAGACAAGATCAGAGAGAAGATAGCTTGGTTGACAGGAATACATATGTCTATGGTTGGTCGTATAATGCTCACTAGATTTGTCCTTATCAGCATGATTCAATACTGGAGTGAGGTGTGTACGCTTCCCAATCCTACCATCATCACCTAACCAATATAATGACCAACTTCATTTGGGTATTCAAAGCACACGCAATGGCATGGGATATGATTTCCAAGAGTTAAAGAGAAGGTGGATTGAATATCACAAAATTTGAAGAAATACTCATACGCGGGCACGTCAAAAGACTTCGCAGGTTCCTTATTGAAAGAGATAGCATATGGTACAATTGTATGAGATTAAGATACGGTTGCTCCACCATCGAAGAGACCCCAACTTCTAGAACTTGGGATGGTCTATGCACGACTTGGAGCCATGTTCAGCACCTGTACAGTGTGGATGACTCTGGTTTCTACAAGCTTTGTGGGCAACAGAATCCATAGATCCACACTTACACATGTGTTAATGTCCCTTGGTAAGAGCTTCTATGAGGCAAGGGCCATGTCCCCAAATGGAGTTTTACTAGATGCAAGGTGATAATGGGCAAAGTACCTGACCAAGGACAAACTTTGGCAATGGGGCCTAGATACTGATCCCAAATGCCCCTTCTGTGATGAAGATGAAACCCACGAACATTTGTTCCATGGTTGCAGAAAAGTCCAACACATGTTGTCTGTAATGTCTGAAGAATGGGTGGGGATCCTTTTCTACTCGGAACACCAAGGAGAACATGGAAAAGATCAAGGCAAGATGCTCAAATAAAAGGGAGACTACTTTTGCAGGTTTATGCTTTTCTTATATCTGCTTCAACATATGGAAAGCCAGGAACAATCAAAACCATGGTCAAGCTTCTGATTTAGACATTTTCCAAACAGTCATTAGAGACGTTTGCAATGCTGTAAAGGCCAAGAAAGGCCTAGAGAAAGGACTAAGTCCCACAGCCAAATTATATTGGGGAATTTTGTAGATACAACCCCCATATACTTTTTGTAGGTTGACTTGTACAGTATAGCACATCTATATGTCTTTTTTGGAAATATATGTTTACCTATTTAAAAAAAAACATATATTGCCAAAAATGTAAACATATATTGCCAAAAAAGACATATAGATGTGCTATACTGTACAAGTCAACCTACAAAACGTATATGGGGGTTGTATTTACAAAATTCCCCAATATAATTTGGCTGTGGGACTTAGTCCTTTCTCTAGGCCTTTCTTGGCCTTTACAGCATTGCAAACGTCTCTAACGACTGTTTGGAAAATGTCTAAATCAGAAGCTTGACCATGGTTTTGATTGTTCCTGGCTTTCCATATGTTGAAGCAGATACAAGAAAATCATAAACCTGCAAAAGTAGTCTCCCTTTTATTTGAGCATCTTGCCTTGATCTGTTCCATGATCTCCTTGGTGTTCTGAGTAGAAAAGGATCCCCACCCATTCTTCAGACATTACAGACAACATGTGTTGGACTTTTCTGCAACCATGGAACAAATGTTCGTGGGTTTCATCTTCATCACAGAAGGGGCATTTGGGATCAGTATCTAGGCCCCATTGCCAAAGTTTGTCCTTGCTCAGGTACTTTGCCCATTATCACCTTGCATCTAGTAAAACTCCATTTGGGGACATGGCCCTTGCCTCATAGAAGCTCTTACCAAGGGACATTAACACATGTGGAAGTGTGGATCTATGGATTATGTTGCCCACAAAGCTTGTAGAAACTAGAGTCATCCACACTGTACAGGTGCTGAACATGGCTCCAAGTCGTGCATAGACCATCCCAAGTTCTAGAAGCTGGGGTCTCTTCGATGGTGGAGCAACCGTATCTTAATCTCATACAATTGGACCATATGCTATACTGTACAAGTCAACCTATATGTTATTGCCATATATTTCAAAAAAAAACATATACTTTTTGTAGGTTGACTTGTACAGTATAGCACATCTATATGTTACCTCACTAATGAGACAAATGTGGTGTGTAGATTCTGGCCTAAAAGTCCACTGTGAGTATCGCAAGTGGATTAGGGGGGAATGGTTGAGGACATAACAAACTAATTTGAAGGATTGAAGTTTAATGAGGGAACAAAGAAGTAGTAGCGTTTATAAAAGCAGAATGTGGAGAAGTGGAGGCTAGTATACACACAATCCTGATGGGGATGATGTTGAAGGACCAACCTATTCATTTCAATACCCTACAAAGAACAATGTAAAATGTCTAGAATCCCATGTTCAATCAAATCAATAAAGGGATTATCATAATCCAATTTGGTCATGAATAAGGTAGGCAGAATGTTAACAAAGGGGTGTCATGGACTTTTGACAATGAAATTTTGATGACAAAAGAAATAATGAATAATGACCAACCATCTGATGTGGAGTTCATGGAAGATTATTTCTTGTTATGTTTGTACAACCTACCCATGGGATACAGGTCAAACAAAGCGATGTCATTCATGCAAGGAAAGGTGGTTGAGATTGATGGAGGGTAAATAAATTAGAATAGAGAAAGGAGAAAAAAATCATGATTGACATTGAGAATCCTCTAAAGACAAAAAAAATCAGAAAAAAGATATAAGGAAAGCTAATCAATATAAATATTAGATATGTGGCTTACAAACTTTTGCTATGGTTGTGGAAGGTTGGTTTATACATAGGAGTATGGTGATGAAGAAGTAAAACAAGAGACAAACTGGGGCAGTTGGATATTTGCTTCACCATGCAGACCAAGGAGACAACATGATGAAGATACATACTAAAAAATATGTTAGAATGATTAATTTTCAAGAGGAATAAAAGAACATAAATAGAAGGAATTTGATAGGAGAAGATAAACATAATCAAATTGACAACAATGAATGAGATATAGTAAATACCAACATTGGAACAAATAACAATGAAGTGGATGAGATAGTAGATAGCATTACTATAAGCATGAGGGACCCATCTACTCACAATAAAGATGGAAGTCTTGGAAAGGGGAAGAGGACCAACAAAATAGATTCCACATCTAGGGAATACAACAACATAGAAGGAATTACTACCAACTCAAACAAAGAAAGTGACAAAGTGACTTCAAGAAAGATTCTTAAGAGGAGTGAAAAAAAGAGAGATATAAAGAATACTTAAAATTTTTAGTACAAAAATAGAGGTTACAAAAGTGAAGCAGAAAGCATAGTAGAGGAAGCCTATGAGGTATTTTGAAAATTCCAAACCAAGACAAATGACATGAATTTTGCATCATGTAACAAGACCAAAAAGGAAAATAGAAAATATAATAAGTCCATATGAGTGGTTAATTAAATCAAAATGATAGGTGAACCTATTGATGGATCCAAGAAGAAAAGGGGATTAAAAGGCGAAGAACAAAATGAACAAAGGCACGATAGAACATACAAAGTGGGAATAAAAAATGATTGCTCCATGGTTTGGAAAGCTTATCACGAACAAGCAACGAGACCTGATAGAGTTTAGGACCATGAAGAGAACTAAACATTTTATGTTGGAGTTGCTACATACTAGGCAACTAAGGTACGGTCAAAATGTTAGGTATATGTGTTGGAAGGAAAATCTTGATTTCTTTTTCATAATGGAAACCAAAGTTAGAGATATAGGCATTAAGAGATATGTAAAATGTGTGGATTTAATAATGTCATATGTACCATTTGCTTGGGGAGAGGGGGTGGTATTGTTTCTTACTCTATTCACCATTACATTGTTGAGTTAAAAGGGAAGGGAGGGGAGAGAGACTAGAGTATTATAGGCATACACAACTAGTGGGAGACACATCTAAAACACAAGATGTGGGAGATGATTGAAAACTTTTATTAAAACAACCTTATACCCACTATCTTCACTAGATATTTTAACAAAATTAGTAGTCATGAAAATAAGAAAGGAGGGGATATGAGACAAGCAAGATTCATAAATACATTCAATGATTGTATTAATAAATGTGAGCTACTTAATATCTCTTTCAGTGGCAATCTATTTCAGTGGTTTAAAGGGAGGCCTTAGTTTCTTCTCATTGGAGACAAAACCACCTGAGTGCAAAACACATTCATCTTGTATAAAAGAATGTAGAACATGCACCATTTTTGCTAAAAAGTGATGTAAGGCGGGAGTACATAAAGTAACCATACTCTTTCAATATGGAAAAATGTTTTTGGCAGACCCAAAATGTGGAGAGGTGATTAAGGAATCTTGGAACATGATTAAATACTTTTACATCAACCAGAAATTTATAACATTCTCAAAATGATTGGAGGCCTGCCAACATAAAAAGCTTTGAGACATTGATACAAAGCCAAATGTTGTCGAGAAGAAACTTTCCAATAGTCAAGGTAAGCCAACATTCATTGAGAATATTGTTGTTTACCATAGGGTGGGTAGGGAGATCAATGATCTACAAAACCAAAAAGAAGCATACCGATTCACAATAGCAAAGATCAAGGAAATGAGAGTTGGAGATCAAAATACCTCCTATTTCCACAACAAAGAATCAAAGGAGAAGATGAAACAAGATTGATTGTCTAAAGAACGTAGAAGATGTCTTGAAGAACAAAGAGGAAGATGTTCAAAAGATTATCTTGGAGTAATATGCAAATCACAGACTGAAGACATAAATAAAGAATTTTACATGATAGAGACAGTTATTACAGATAATGTGAAGGCTATTTTGGGAAGAACCAAGATGATTCTGAAATAAACAATGCTTATGGAATTCCACACATTTAATGCTTTAAACCACCTGATTCATAAAGATGTCTCTTATGTATTATGTCAACAAGATAGAAATCAAAAGATGTTCTCAAGTGAATCTGATTGGCAATTTCATGATGAAGCATGTGATAAGTTGAAGCTTTTCTACAATGCGGCATGTTTGTTTTCTGGGGTAAAATATCCAACTTCCAATCTAGGTTTTCATAATATACGAAAAATTAGAGTGTCTATGAGAAAATGGATGAAATATACAAATTTGATAATTACAAAAATGGTTAATAATATGATGGAAAAGATTTTGAAGTATTTAAATGTCATTTATGTTTAAATTGGAGTGGATGATGTGTTTGATCCAAGGTATAAACGGAAGGTTGTTGAATTTTATTGCAAGAGCATATATAGAAATGAATCTACATGTCATATACAATTAACTGTGATGTTTCTTCAGAGTTTCTTCAAGCATACAACTTAAGGGCACAAACACATGTCAATGTCAATGATGAATTAGTTGTGTTGTCTATACCTTTGGTTTCCTCAAAAGTAGGCCTTGATGATGATGATGATGATAGGAGGTTTGATGCTTGTCTGAAGAGGAAAAAATAAGTCTTCTAATTATCAAAAAACTAAATTGGACAAATACTTAGAGGTTGATAAAGTTTCCATAGGTCTTGACCTTGATGTCTTATTATGGTTGAAGTTGAATTTTCTTTAATGTTGATTCTTATCCTACACTAAAAGCAATCAATAAAGACTTGATAGCTATTCCTAGTTATATAGTGGATTTAGAGACTACATGTAGTACATATGAGAGGGTCATTGATCCACATGGTAGCTGACTCTATCCATATTACGATAGAGGCATTGGTGTGCACCAAAAGTTGGTTAAAGGATGGTAAAAAAAGGGTATCATTTGAATTCATTGACTTGCATTTTTTTTGTTATTTAACTTTTTCTAAAGTAACAATTGTATGATTCTATATAGATGAAGCATTTGAATCAAGTAACTTTGTTACTTTACTCAAAGATGAAGATGTCTAAGTTGAAGGTAATGCAAATATATGAATTAGGTGCATTGATTCTGTTAAGTGTCACTTAAATATGTTGATAATGATCTCAATTAGAGGAACTTTGTCTTCATGTTAGACAATATGAAGAAATGTTCTTTTTTGTAGAAAGGTGTTATCTCTCGTTACATGATTTTTTTGTATAGGATTCTCCAACTAATACTCATCATGTGCCTAAAAGTTTCTATTCTATTGTTGTAGGTCTCTTGTAAATTTTCACTTTTATTTATAAATGATTTCATGTTGGATTCTAGGGCACTATTTTGGTTTATGCTCCATCGAATCTTGGCTCTATTGAATCTAGGGCACTATGTTGGAAAGACCTAGGATTAAGTTTCTGTATGAGTATCTCTCATTTATTTGATGAGAGGTTGTCTGTACCTATCTATATTAAACCCTTCATGTTTAATGTTTTCATTACTTACTAGTGAAATAAGTTTTAGGATTTTAATTGCAACCACCTCCCCCCATCTACATTTCCCATGGATTTAGGCATGTCTTGATTTATCATATTTTACGTTACTTCTATGAAACATTCTAGGATTGTGGTTCGATGTTTTTTCATGACATTGTATCTTTTCTACATGACACATATAGGTACACCTTCTCATAGGTAATTAAACATTAGAGTGAGTATAACATGCGATGTTCCTTGTTTGGAGATGTGTTTAGATAAAAAAGGGTTGAAATATAGCAAACCTGGTTTTGCAAATATGCACTTGTAAGAAATTTTTTGAGTTGAGTTGTTGTAAGTAGTCTACTGCTACAATTGAGTTCATTATGTATCATTTAGTGTTTTTAGAACTCACATTACATATGTAGTTTTTGTTTCCCCCTCACTCAGTAGCTCTTACTTGGTGTTTTTTTAATGGACTTCACTAAATTATTGATTTGATCATAGTTTATTTTGGATGCTTTTAATGATTTTTTTGGTGATGGAGGGATGATTTTAATGATGTTGTTGATGGAGGGATGATTTTGATGATGTTGTTCCTAGTTAAGGATTTCCAACAGTCTAAACTAAATTTTATTTAATGTGTTGTGTGTTGAATGGACAATAGAAAGTGTCATTGTGGTTGAAGTCATGGTATATGGATAATGTTTGCATCATTTTTGTGGTGTGATGCTTATATAATTGAAATGATAGTTAGTAATACATTGTGATTTTTTTAGTTTTTGTAATCATTTTGTATGAAGATCAGAATACTTGTGTTCATATGGATGTAAACTATGCTATTCATCTAATGATGGCATCACTTTTCTATGGTGATGATTACATAATGAATTTGCAGCTACTGGTGGTTTCCTATAAAAATATTGGGTAAAAATAGTGGGTATCCTAAAATAATAAGTGTAGGGTGTTTATTGAAAAATAAAAAACTCATGAAAAGTCTGTAGAGGCTAAAATTTAATATCCTAAGATCCAAAAAGTACTAAATTAAGGGCGTTATCTAGAAAATTTAGGTGACATTGTTGATTTACAAAACTTGGATGTGGATGTCATAATATATGTGTATAACCATTTTTGAATTATCCCTTTCAACCATATGTTTGGTTAGAGAGTTTAATCCGCCATTTCAGATATTGGATGGATGTGATTGAGGGAAGTGTAGTTGGATAATCATTTCTTTCCATCCCTATACTTGTGGTAGGGAACCCTCCACTTAGTTTTGGAGAACTTATTTTCAAGGATGTCACTACTGTGGATAGATGGGACAGTTCAAGAGAGATTGTCCACAACTTCAGATCACACAAGCACAAAACTCACACTCACAACTTCAAACTATGCAAAGGAAGACTCCAAATAGAGGAGAAAGTTCTTTGATGGATTCAACATCTAGAGGAGGAGAACCTAGTGGAAAAAGTGGACAGTGAGGACACTGTGGTAGAGGGAGAGCCACATGATGTTTCTTGTCTATGACTCCATTTGAAGGAGTAGTCTCATCCAAATTTGTAATAGGTGCTTCTCTTTAAAAAAAATTTAGTTATAGCTTTGATAGAATTTGGTGCAAGACATTCTTTTATATAGAGATCAATAGTTAGTGGATCAAATATTATAAGTTAGGACCTATCTTATAAATTGATGTTAAGGGTATCGTTAGGTGAATCAATAGTTTTGACAGAAGTATGTCCCTAGTGTCTTTTGAATTCTAGTGGGTATACCATAGCGGTAAATCTCAAACCCTTAGACATTAATTCTTTCCAAATAATTTTGGATATGGATTTCCTTGACAAATACCATGTTCAAATATATTGTTGGAAGAAAGAGGTTATCTTTCAATAAGGTGGTTTTTCCTGTATCTTTACCAGAGAAATGAAAGTCTTACCCACTTGCATAATATTAGTTTTTGTAGCTAACAAGATGATAAGAAAATGATGTGAGACCTTTTTAACGCACATAGTGGATGCAAAGGTAGAGAAAAGAACATTTTTATAGAGGATGTTCCCATGGTGTGTGAGTTTCTATATTTTGTTCCTGATGAGTTACCAGGTTTACCTCTAAAGAGAGATATTTACTTCAAGATACATATTCTACATGGTAGTCATGCAATAGCATCACTATCCTATTTAATGACACCTGCAAATTTTAAAGGAAATAAAAACATAGTTACAAGAGCTATTGCATTAGGGTTTCATTTCACCTACTATATCACCTTGGGAGATCCAGTTACTATTTATGAAAAAAGGATGGAACTATGCAACAACACATATACTACATGAAACTAAATAAGATAACCATCAAGAGAAAATATCATTTCCCTATGATTGATAATCTTTTTGATCAGTTGCATGGATCAACAATTTTCTCCATGATAGATCTCAGATTAGGATATCATCAGTTGAGGATAATGGTGTTATATGTACATAAGTCAGCCTTTAGAATGAGATATGGTAATTATGCATTTATAGTCATGTCTTTTAGACTAACAAATGCCCTTGTAGATTTTATGGTGATGAATAGAGTTTTTGAACCATATCTAGACCATGTTATAGTAGTATTCATAGATGACATTCATATATAGTCTAGGATGCAGAACAACATGAGAAGCGTCTTAGAACAACCCTACAATTATTGAGACAACATTAGTTATATGATAAGTTTAGTAGATGTGAGTTTTTGTTGTCTAAAGTATCCTTTCTTGGACATGTCATATGAGGAGAAAGAGTCGTTGTTGACCCTAAGAAAGTGGAATATGTTCTACAGTGAGAGCAACCCACAACCTCTACTGAGGTTAGAATTTTATATGTTAGTTGAATATTATAGGAGATTTATATGGAACTTCAACGTCTTAGAAACACCTCTTACTCATTTAACAAGGAAGGGTGTGCCTTTTTACGATCTAAAATATGTGAGAGAAGCTTTCAAACACTAAATAAGAAACTAACTACATCACCAAATTTGATTTTACCAAAGGAATATAACAAATACGTGTGTTTTGTGATGCATCTAGGAGAGGTTTAGGATGTGTTCTTATGTAGGAATGAAAACTGGTGTTCTATGCCTCTAGGCATGTCAAGAATAATGATGACATTTATCTAAACATGATCTAGAGCTAGCAGCAATACTACATGCCTTAAACACATGGAGCTAATATCTCTATGGTGAGTCATTCTAGGTTTTTACTAATCATAAGAGCTTAAAGTAAATTTCATGGAAAAGGATCTTAACATGAGGCATTGTAGATGGTTATAAATTATAAAGGACTATGACATTACCAGTTTTTTCCACCCTAGGAAGGCCCACGTAGTGGTAGATGCTTTGAGTAGTAAGTCTACATCACTTGCAGAAACGTTTTCTATGACATGTATAAAAAGAGAATTATTGATCAAAGTGACAGAGATAAATTTAGGTTTGAGTGTTTTGGAACAAGGTGGGTTAATTGCACAGATTCATGTTAGAACTACATTCTTAAGAAAATTAAAGAGCTTCAATATAATGACAGTGAATTGAATCATATCATACATATCATGACCAAAGGAAAGAGAATAGAGTTAAAATGTTTAGATAATGGGATGTTCTATCAGCAAGAAAAATTGTGAGTGTCAAATAACATTATTTAATGAAGTATATTCTCAAGGTATCTCACTCTTACATGTATGCAATGCATTTAGAGCCAGTACAACTAAGAGAAAATATCTCCTAGTTGAAGGTCTTATACAAATTCTAGATTGTAGAATTTGTAATCTTAAAAAGAGGGAGATGTCCTTAGTGAATGTCCTTTGGAGGAACCATGGTGTAGAAGAAGCTCCATGGGAGTTAGAATCATAGATATATAACAACTATCATTTCATCTTCTACGAATTTGAAGACAACATTTTTATTAGATGAGGAGATTGTTACATCCCATAATGTGCTTTATTGGTAATTTTAGGGTTTAAGATATTCTAGTATTAATTACACCTTTATTTTCTCTTGTAAAGCTATTATTTATTACATGGTTTATTTATGTTTTGGTTTACCTTAAACTTATTCTTTGATAAGTGAAGGAAAACAAGTGTTGTGAATGCATCAAGTATTGAACCCTAGTTGATATAGTAATATCTCACACATGTATCTTGAATAAGTCACTATTAACTAATAATATTATTATTCTTTTATTTTATAATTTTAGATAATTCAATTATGAATCCAATGCAAGAATAATGAACCAAATCGGAGTTTAAATGAGGAAGTTATGGCACTTTTAAGGTTATGTGTAACCACCTCACTTTTCAGCATCCCCCAATTAAGGAAGGACCTTAAAGTTGAGTGCCATGACATAAAATTCCCAAGGATCCATATCTTACCAAACAAAAAATAATATAAAATCATTTTAATTAATTCAAATATTGTTTAGAAGATGCTCCTATAAGGATTTACATGAATTTATATCATCATAATTGTACATATGAGAAGAAATATCTAACTAATCCTTCTTTACTTAGCTTTAATGCATTCAGGTAGTTTCATCTAGTTCATCATATGTTGATAACTTATTATCTTGAACTTACCTAAAATGGCATGAAATAAAAGCACAGATCAGTATATTCCTATATTGTGTAAGTCGGTTCATGCAAAAAGTGTGTAAATAAGATAAGAACATATAAGCAATCAATTGTTTGTAAATAAGACCTGGCATTTTCTTTGTATATTCTAACCCAAGTCTCATATGCTATCTTGGGTGTCACCACTATCCCTCTAGGACTCATGTCCATCACCCCTTAATACATGTTATCCTAGGTTTTAAAATTTAGTATTTATATTTATGTGATACTCATAGTGGCATTATAATTGAAAAGAAGGTAAATAGACACTCAACAATTTATTTAGTCACTCTTCAAGAAATCCTTGGAAAACTCCAGAAAAGTATTTAGGGTAGCCATTATTGTAACCACATACCTTTTGTAGAACCATGCAGATTATCATGCAGAATATACCTCAAGTATATGTAATTAATCTTATCAATAGATCGAAGCAATCAACATTTAATCTGCATGTATGTAAACCCTAAAGTTCCTCCATCACATTATTCAGATTAAAGCCTACTTGGGTCCTAATCTAGGGTTTAGGATTGTCTCTGGTTTAGGATATGGAATATGGGTACAAACCTTAATTCCATCGCACATTGAACATTAAATAAACCCTAATTGTTTTATCCATTATATCCTTCCATTATGAACACTTAGACTAGATTAAGTTCCTTAAGATTATCACATGTTATTATCTTTGGATTTACAACCCTAATCAATCATGTATATGGTTAATCACTTTTAAAACCCTAATTACCCATCACCATTGTCTTAGATTCCTAGGGTTTCAACAATATCATGTAATAACATGAATAAAAGCATTTTGCATATTCAATATCTAAATCATCAATTTTAGGTTTCCAACTGATCACTATTTAAATAAGTATTAACTCTACTTTAGGAATTAGGATCAAAATTAGGTCTCAAATACATTCCTCTCATTGTTTTGATCAAGATGATATATGATATCATTATTTCCTAAGTTACCAATAATTTGTTACAATTATTTTGAGATTTATGCTTTTAGACCAATCATACGCTGAAATGTATGTGAAACCCCTTCTTTTATTACCGCTTGAGTCAACACAGGTTTGTAGGGAAAATGACACATGTTCCCCTAGGCTTTACACACACTCCTAGGGATTCTCGGGTCATTTGACCCAGGGTGGTTCTCATCCTCATGATGAGCTTTTGACACTCAACCAGGAAAGTCATTCACTAGGGTTGATCATGTAGGTTTGAGGTCTTGAGGGACCGATGGAGGCTGGGGCACCCCTGCTAGTTCTCAACGAACTGAGTTGGCTACCAATTATGGTCAGTGGAGGTCTGAGACAAAAGGGAAAAGGTGTTAGGTTTCTAGGTATCCAACATGTTTTTGACAGAACAAGAGTGTCAAGAACCGTACCTAGATGTCTCAAGTGTAGGCCAGGAGGTCGAGGAACCTTGTCAACGTCTTTAATCTTCAACCCATTCTCTGGGATCCACCAATGAAAGATGCAAGTTTTCTCCCTTGTTGTGAGGTTGGATGGCCTAGAGATTGAAGCTTCTAGTTGCTTCTAG
The DNA here is from genome assembly GCA_963693085.1 of Alisma plantago-aquatica. Classification (NCBI taxonomy): domain Eukaryota; kingdom Viridiplantae; phylum Streptophyta; class Magnoliopsida; order Alismatales; family Alismataceae; genus Alisma; species Alisma plantago-aquatica. The sequence continues at coordinate 838,984,285 of OY856410.1, read as the reverse complement.
GGCGTTATACCTACTTGAGGCTCTTTGGGTATCTGCCAACAGAGACGGTCATAGATATTGGCAAGAGGAGGAATAAAGCCCACAGTCCAGATGTACCTCTTAGGGTTAGAGAACCTCCTTTCATCTACTGACTTATCTAAGTAGGTGCCAAGAGGTGAAGGGTAAGAAGGGTTCGGATGATAGGGACCCTCTTCAAGGATCCCATACAGTCTACAGAAACCATGGGTCACGTCCTACTTGGAGGCAAGGGCTCCCATGGTCCCTTATATAGTTACTGGGTGAACTTTTAGGGTTATGGGGAGGATGGTGAAGAATGTGAGGGATGGGCAGTAGGCCTAGGTTTTCTCCCTTTTTGGGACACAAGGTAGGGGAAAGGATTTACAAGAAGTTGTTCAATCATTGTAAATAACCATTGCCCATCTAAGTGACTAAAACTCATAACTCGATATCCACTTATGGTAGATAACACCAAAGGCTTTCCTAAGATTAATCACTTCTTTCTTAATATTAATTTTTGGAATTGACTAAGTCTCTTCACAAAACGATATTATTTGGTTGGAAAATTAAAATCCATTAAGGGGAATTTATCATTAATCCATTAGGAAACTATTATGGTTGGGGATCTAGTTTTTTCTTTATTTATCCCTTTGATTTATCCCCTAAATCAATTACTCCTACCATATCGAATTCTTTTTTTTCCAAATTTTAGCATTCTATTCTTTTCCTTATTATTTTTAAGTATACAAAAACTCACATCAAAATAATAATAATTGATGCCTCAAAACTTGTGTTTCCATTCTTGGCTTGATAGTCACTCCTTTAATTATCTAAAACACCATATATCTTATTTTCTTTGAGAAACTTGACAATTATCTCATATTTTAGTTATCTAACATTTCATAAAGCCATTATTTTGTATATATTTATGAATTCTTTCAATCTATTTTACTTGTGCCACAGGGACCTATTTGCAAGGAAAATAGTCTCTTGGGCCCCTCTTGGGCCATGGGTTGCACCCATGCCACAAGGTGGATAACTTTATAATCCTATCCATTATAATTTAGGAATTTCTTTATTAAACAAAGTCTCACTACTACAGAAATAGCATTCAGTGTCACTTTTCTGGGCGTTGGTTATTAAGGAAAACCGACGCCTAACATTTAAGGCGTCGGTTGTTCACGCAACCCGACGTCTATATTCGAAGACCAGCCAGACACGGGTACCGCTTTGTATTAAGCGTCGGTTGTTTATAACAAACCGACGCGTAAAGTCGCCCGCGAAATCCATATTTCGATAAAAAAATAGTGTCATTTTCAGTGTCGGTTATATACGTAGAAACCGACGCCTATGTGCGATGAAAATTTGCGCGAAAAGTGTCACTTTCAGCATCGGTTATCCTTGTACAACCGACGCTGAAAGTGGTTCCCACCAAATAATTTCATGAAAATATCGTCCAATTGGACGTCGGTTTTTTCAAACAACTGACGCTAAAGATGTTTAGGCGTCGGTTGTGTTAAACAACCGACGCTATTTGGGAACTTCATTACCCTCGATCGCTCGACTCTTCCCCTTTCTTCTGTTTCATTGCGAGCGATTTCCCTATTTCTCTGCTGCCGCCGATTTCTCTCCGGCGATTTCTTCTTCAGCTCCCCTTCTCCGACGCCCCCTTCTCCGCCACCACTCCTGCTCGCCGCCGCTCCTGCCGCTGTTGGACACCTGCTCGCCGCCGCTCCTACTCGCCGATGATCCTACTCCTGTTGTTGCTCTGTGTCGCCGCCACCGCCGCCGCCTACTCGCCGCCGCTCCTGCTCGCCGACGATCCTGCTCCTGCTACTGCTCTGCGTCGTCGCCGCCGCCGCCCGCTCCTTCCTCCTTGTTGCTGCTCTGCGTCTCCTTGCTCACGCCCTAACTCTGCTGCTCACAAGGTACTAGCATCAAACCCTACCTCTGCCATTCTTTCCATTCAGTAACAGTCTCATCTCCTCGTTCATTTTAATGCTAGTGTCAGGGCTATCTATCTAGGTTGATGTATGAGCTATCCCCTGTATTTGTTTTCCTGCTCTCTTTGTGTGTATGAGCCTGTTCCTTGGTTGTGTATGGTCTTACTGTTTGGAGATGTTTTGATCCCCTGTGTGGGATACTTTCTCCTTTTGTTCTTTACGTTTGGTCAGGTGTGTTGTCTGTAAATGCCCAAAGTTTTTTTGGTATCAATAGTTGAGTGTTTTTCACAAAAAAAAAAGATGGAGAAGTTAAATGGATACAACTCTGTACATAGTTAGGTGTAGTTCTCTAGCTAATTACAATAAGAACATGACAATATGATAATAAACATCTACAACCTAATGCCACCTACCAAGACAGATACTAATACCACCTCCTCACCTATCAAAATCTTAAGGTTAGACATATAAAGGAGGAAGAGTTGTGAAACATGTGTACATGAATCTGAAGCCACTATACAAACTCTGTTTGAGTGTTTAAGTATCAAGCATCGTTAGTCCAATACATAAGTACTAGAAGTATCCATGGGTTAAATATGGTGAACTAGCTGTGTAATGTTAGGGTTTCTGTAGTAGTGGGTGCGCCTACTACATTTGGGGGTGCGCCTTATACTATTTGAAATCCTTGATTTTATCTTCTATCCTAAATAAAATTAAGGGACCCATGATTAGAAAACAATTCCAAACTTGGCACCCACACTAATTGGAAGGAAATAAAATATGATTATTGAAATGCACATTTGTGATGTGATACCTTTTTTAGGATGCATATATTAGATTCAACCTTTGAGACATCCTTTTATGAGTTCCAATACAATTAGGGTTTCATTTCATTGCCATTGTATGTATTATAATATTACATCTTTCACATAAAAATTAATTAAATTGAATCCTATTGGAACCCTAATTTAAATCCTAATTTGATTTAAACTTGTCCATTCTAGCATCCTAATTTGATTTGATTAAACCCTAACATTGTTTAAACCCTAACATCAATTGTGATGAAACCCTAACATGTACATATCTATTATTGTGTTTGTTGGCCTAGAAACCCGTCCAAGATTGACTCATTAGGAGTAAATCTTGGATAGTCCCCGGTTTGGGACTGTTCTTGAACACCTAATCTCACTTAGTATGTAAGTGTATAATGTGTATTGGGTTTTCGAGAAAATTTTGGTAGCATTTCCCCGTTTGTTCTCTAAGTACATATGTACTTAGAGAACAGTGGGGAAATGCTGCCGAAATTTTCTCGAAAACCCAATACACATTATACACTTACTAGTGAGATTAGGTGTTCAAGGATGGGATAGGTGGTACACATTTATTATATATAAGAATGACATCACATGTGTTTGTTGGCCTAGAATGTGAACAATCATTGTTTTTTATATTACTTGTACATTGGTATAAATTAGAATGAACAATCACTAAATTATATACTGTTTGTATGGAGTCCAGCTTCATTGTAGATATCTATTATTGTGTTTGTTGGCCTAGAAACCCATCCAAGATTGACTCATTAGGAGTAAATCTTGGATAGTCCCCGGTTTGGGATTGTTCTTGAACACCTAATCTCACTTAGGATGTAAGTGTATAATGTGTATTGGGTTTTCGAGAAAATTTTGGTAGCATTTCCCCGTTTGTTCTCTAAGTACATATGTACTTAGAGAACAACGGGGAAATGCTGCCGAAATTTTCTCGAAAACCCAATACACATTATACACTTACTAGTGAGATTAGGTGTTCAAGGATGGGATAGGTGGTACACATTTATTATATATAAGAATGACATCACATGTGTTTGTTTGCCTAGAATGTGAACAATCATTGTTTTTTATATTACTTGTACATTGGTATAAATTAGAATGAACAATCACTAAATTATATACTGTTTGTATGGAGTCCGGCTTCATTGTAGATATCTATTATTGTGTTTGTTGGCCTAGAAACCCGTCCAAGATTGACTCATTAGGAGTAAATCTTGGATAGTCCCCAGTTTGGGACTGTTCTTGATCACCTAATCTCACTTAGGATGTAAGTGTATAATGTGTATTGGGTTTTTGAGAAAATTTTGGTAGCATTTCCCCGTTTGTTCTCTAAGTACATATGTACTTAGAGAACAGCGGGGAAATGCTGCTGAAATTTTCTTGAAAACCCAATACACATTATACACTTACTAGTGAGATTAGGTGTTCAAGGATGGGATAGGTGGTACACATTTATTATATATAAGAATGACATCACATGTGTTTGTTGGCATTTCCCCGTTTGTTCTCTAAGTACATATGTACTTAGAGAACAGCGGGGAAATGCTGCCTAATCTTTTCCTAATATATACTTGTTTCTTAATATATACTTGTTTTCTCTGATCATAGAATGGATAGATCATGGATGTCCATTCGTAATCGTTGCACCCCAGAGTTTATATCTGGTCTTGATCAGTTTATTAGATTTGCCAAGGAACATAGGAAAAAACCTACAGATAGGTTCTACTGTCCATGTAGGCATTGCGGTAACAACTTGAAAGTCAACACTGGTGAGGAAATCAAAAGTCATGTCATGTGCAACGGGATTGTACAAGGCTATACAGAATGGCACTGGCATGGAGAGATTTCAAAATCGAAACCAGTAGATGTCGATAGCAGTGCTTGGGTGGAAGAAGAAATTGCCTCCGATGACGTAAATGTGAACGAACCAGTTCCAGCAGACATCGTTGATGCGATGCTGGATAGTTGTAGGGTAGAGCACACCGATCCACCTCATATCTTTACAAACATTGTGCATGATGCTGAGATACCGTTATACACAGGTTGTTCTAAGTTTACGAAGCTTAGCACTGTGTTGAGATTGTATAAGTTGAAAGCTAACAATAGATGGAGCGACAAAAGCTTCACTTCATTGTTGACTTTGTTGAAAGAAATTCTTCCTGAAGGAAACGAGCTTCCAATCTCAACATACCAGGTAAAGAAAATGTTGTGCCCAATGGGAATGGAGGCCAAGAAGATACACGCATGCCCGAATGATTGTGTATTATTTCAAAAGGACTATGTAGATTTGAAAGATTGTCCAAAATGTGGTGCGTCACGGTATAAATTAACGACTTCGGGGGAGTCCAAAACTGGTTCTCCTGCCAAGGTGTTGTGGTATCTACCTATAATATCACGGTTTCAATGCTTGTTTGCAAATCCGAAAGATGCGAAGAATTTGAGGTGGCATGTAGATGTTAAGAAAAATAATGATGGGATCCTACGACATGCGTCTGATTCCCCACAGTGGAAGAAGATTGATCTATTGTACCCTAAATTTGGTGAAGAAGATAGGGATCTAAGACTTGGGCTTTGTACAGATGGGATGAATCTGTACGGGACATTGAGCAGCCAACATAGCACTTGGCCAGTCATGCTTGTTATATACAATCTTCCTCCCTGGATGTGTATGAAAAATAAGTACGTTATGTTGTCATTGTTGATATCGGGCCCTAAACAACCCGGAAATGATATCAATGTTTATCTTGAACCTTTGATTGATGACTTAAAGAAACTTTGGGCTGAAGGTGTGATGACCTATGATGCTTCAGCAAGAGAGACATTTCGTTTGCACGCTATGTTGTTTTGCACTATTAATGACTTTCCAGCATATGGGAATTTGTCTGGATATAGTGTCAAAGGAGCTAAAGTGTGTCCTATATGTGAAGAAAACACTGATTCAATAAGACTAAAACATGGCGGCAAGACTGTATATCTTGGTCATCGAAGGTTTCTTTCAAAATTCCATCCGTATCGTAGGAAGCGCAAAGCATTCAATGGATGGAATGATGAACGGAGTGCACCTAAACCTATACCAGGGGATGTTGTTTATGAAAGAGTAAAAGACATTGTCAATGAATTTGGTAAGAAATCACAATGTAGTATGGCCACACGGAGTGAAAATTCTTCATTCAAGAAGAAGTCAATATTTTGGGATCTTCCTTATTGGAGTTCTTTGACAGTCAGGCATTGTATCGATGTAATGCACGTTGCGAAAAATGTCTGTGATAGCATCATTGGTACTCTATTAAATATACCAGGAAAGACTAAAGATGGGATAAAATCCAGATTGGACCTACGTGAAATGGGAATAAGGTCAGAATTAACAGAATTACGTGAAATGGGTAATAAAAGAACATACTTACCTCCCGCTTGTTACACGTTGTCTAGAAAGGAGAAGAAAACTTTTTGTGAATGCTTAGTAAATGTTAAGGTGCCACATGGTTACTCATCCAACATTCGTAGATTGGTATCAATGAAAGATCTGAAGTTGATAGGTCTTAAATCTCATGATTGTCACACTCTAATGCAACAAATATTGCCCGTGGCAATTCGATCTATATTGCCGAAGCATGTAAGGTTTGCAATTACCAGACTTTGTTTCTTTTTCAAAAGTCTATGCAGCAAAGTTATTGACCTTGATACTCTCGATAATTTGTGGTGAGAGAGGTTATGGATTTTTGCAATGAGTTTTTCAGTGGTAATGACACTCCTGATAATGACAAGAATATTGAGGAGGGCAAAGGAATTTTGGGATCACGGGTGAAAGTAATCAGCCGTGAGCAGTTGGAACAAGCTCACTTGTATATTTTACACAATATGGACGAAGTGAGTGTTTATATCGAGGAACATACCAATTTCATAAAGAGACAACATCCTCGAGCAAGTTCAATGTGGCTTGCTAGAGAGCATAATAAGACTTTTACTAAGTGGTTTGAAGATAAAGTCTTACATCAACTATCTCAAACACCAAATGATATTACAGAAACTATCAAATGCCTCGCCTTTAAACCAAAACCGAATGTTATGTCTTATGAAGGGTTTGACATTAATGGATTCACATATTACACAAAGCGCCAAGATGATAAGAGTGTCGTCCAAAATAGTGGGGTCACTCTTCAAGCGTCGACTATGTACTTTGCAAGTGCAAAGGATAAGAGTCCACGTGAAGCTAAAATGTCATATTACGGTGTCATTGAGGACATTTGGGAGTTTGACTACATATATTTCAAAATTCCTCTCTTTAAATGTAATTGGGTTGATAACACCAAAGGAGTTATAGTGGATGAATTGGGTTTCACTTTGGTGAACTTTGAAAAGATTGGCGAGAAGGGTGAACCATTCATATTGGCATCACAGGCGAAACAAATATTCTATATCGATGATCCTGCGAATGATAAATGGTCGGTTGTTCTTCATGGTAAAAGACAGTTCATTGAAGATCCTATAGATGAAGAAGAGTACTATGATAAGTATGATGACTCCAGTCCATTCTCAGTTGGGTTGCCCACTCCACAAAATATTGAAGCTAATGATGACTTATATGTGTGCGGATATCACAATGAAGGATTGTTAATTGATAAAAGATCACAATTTTAGAGACATGTATGTTAATACAAATGCTAAATGTTTGCCTTTTTCTAGTTAATACAAATGCTAAATGTTTGCATTTTAAATGACATTTTCAGATGGCTGACCATGATGAGCATGATGTCCATGATGAGCATGAAGTCCATGATGAGCATGCTGTCCATGATGAGCATGGCGAGGATACTAATGTAAGTTCTAAAAACATATCCTGTATTTCTATAAAATTCATTATCTTCTAGTTATGTCATATATCCTATATTTCTATATTGGGCTAATTTAGTGTGTTTTATTTTTGTCAAATTTTAGGTTGATGCACCTGTACCCACTGAAGCACTGGAGCAACTTGATGCGCAACACCAAACACTTAACAAGAAAAGGGGCATCACTCTGTTGAAGAAGTTATTAGCGCTAAGTGGTAGTGGATCCAAATTGGTGGTGGAGTTTGATAATGGAGGAAATCCAATTGGAGTGAACCGCAATAATTTTGTAAACTATCTTGGGTGTACCACTCGGAGCCATTGTGGTGTTAAGTATGACAATTGGCATAAAGTTCCTCAAGGGAAAAAAGACTTGATATGGAAGGATTTATGCGTGAGTTATTATTATTTGCAATTCTATTTTGTAGATTACAAATTCTATTATTTGCAATTCTATTTTGGATACTAGTTAATAACATTTCTATTTTACAGAATCTGTTTGCATTGGATGAGAAGTTGCATCGTAAAAATGTGATGCAACGCGCTGGAAAGATGCTTAGGAATTATAGGACAAATCTGAACAGAGAATACATAAAAGAGGGTGATAAGAAGAAGAAGTCAGCCCTTGAACAATGGAACTTCTTGGACAAAGAAGATTGGGACAATTTTGTTGCTTCAAGAAAATCTGAAGAATTCAAGGTATTAGGCGTCACTCCCAATTTAATTAATATACATTGTATTCACCTATTCAAGATTAACATTTAGTGCTACTAACCAAATCATTAATGTGCATACTAACTAGGCCCTCAGTGACGCACAAAAAGCAAGGCGTGCACTGAATGTGCATGACCACACTATGGGTCCAAAAGGCTATGCAAGCGTTCGCCAAAGACTACAAGCGGAGTCTGCGGCTACTCAGGAGTCTGCTCCTACTTAGGAGTCTGCCACACCCATGCCTCGCCATGATATCTGGATAGCTGGCAGGCAAAACAAGAAGGGTGAAATAAAGAAGCCTGTAACTGCTGAGGCGGCTGCAAAAATGGTAAAATAACACTCTTAGAGAAATCGTTTGAATATTGATTATTTGTGGTGTTAACTTACCAATTTCTGTTTATGGTGATTAGCGGGAGCTGCACGAGCAGAGGAAACAAGGCACGTTCATCCCTCAGGGCACAAGGGATGAATTGACAGTTGCTCTGGGTAACCCAGAGCATCCTGGACGTGTTAGAGGTGTCGGCGCTGGTGTTGGCATCAAAGCATTCTTTGGGCCATCCCAGCGCAAACCCAGAGCGGGACTTTCTCAAGAAGAGGTAACCTATTCTTTTTTTAGAATGTTACTGCAAAAGGAAATTCATTAATAAGACACTAATGTTTCTTTTATCCATGTATAGGAGAATAAGAGAGTTGAGGATTTAGTTGCTAAGAAGGTCAACGATGTAGTTGTTGAGAAGGTCAAGGAAGAATTGCTGTGGTGGCAGGCATCTCAGGCTTCCAATACGCCTATGGCGACCCACTCTTCTCCTGATGCACAGACTACGAGTAATCCTGGAGACCCATCGCCTAGCACGTCTGCTGTAAGTATTGTTTATGACATTGTAGTTAGTCTTTTCAAGTTGTTATGTTTTCAAGATGATATGTATATATGTATAATATTCTTTACGTAAATTTTTAGGCATTGAAGCCATGCCGCTTAAGAATGCAAGACTATGTTGTTGCAGAGGCGCAGGCTTACCCGTCCCTTCCTGGGGAAATGTTTCACGGGACTCCAATGCCACAGGGCTACGTTCATGTGAGCCCGATACGTGTGTTACCCGATTGGAGAGAAGCTACATTGCCATATCCCCACCCGGATATTGATAGACTTGCTGATGCAGAAGGCGGGGTGATATTGTGGCCCAAAGCAGATGTCGTCTACATGACTGAAATTGTAAGATAAATTTACATTGATTTAGACTTTTAATGTGTATATATGATGTCAACTGATCTGAAATTATATGTACAGGTTAAAAAGAAGACACCAGGAGCACCTAGGCCTCCACTTCCACTTCCCGCATTACCCGATTGGGTTCCAACTGACCTAACATACCCGTTAGGTCCTGCTTGTAGGGGAATGGCATGTTGGCTACAGGCACATAATGTACATTGCCATATAATTATTTCTTTAGATGCAGATTATGCAGGTCAATCATACGATAGCTCTTTATTTATACAAGATATTATTGAGTTGTTTATGTATGATTGGCTGAATACATCAATGATAGAGACATGGATAAGGTGAGATCTTGTTTATACATCCATATACCTTGTGTAAGATCCGGTGATCTGGTTTCTTATATATTAATGCATACGCCTATATGTTTTGCAGCTACTTAGTCGAAGATCATTGCAAACAATTTGCATTTGATCATTTGGGATTTTTGATTCCATCATTGATTAGTTTGGTAGATAAAGACCCTGATAATGTTCAACAATACTATATAGATGCTTTTACAATTTTTGGTCAGCAAAAGAAGACGATAATAATAGCTCCATTCAATGTCAAGTAAGTTTACTTTATTTATAATTTGGACTTAAGAAAATTCTATTTTTATTTTGCATTTTGAGTTATTAATTGTTAACTTCTTACCTCTAGCGGTAGACATTGGGAGTTACTAGTTATTGTCCCCGGGACATTCACTGTTTATTATCTAGATCCTACGGGGAGTACATTGAACCCTAAAATTGCACACGTAATGAGAATGCCATTATTCTGGTGAGAAATATTTCATTTTTATATCCGTTAACATCTTTTATTACATTACTATTTACTTATGCAATTTATTGTGTTATATTAACATGTAGGGGTTTAGATGCATTCAAAAAGGCTAGAGGAACGGTCCCAAGGAAAAAGAACCAGCCAATAAATTGGCAGAACGTACAAGTAAGTTCCCGACTCGAATATATATATTATTGATGTGAATTGTGCTTAGTTGTATTATTTTGTATGTTTCAATTTATAGTGTGCTACACAAGACAATGGCTGGGCATGCACATACTATGTGATGCGATTTATGCAGATGATTATCAAATATGCCGCATTGGACATCGATACCATACATGAGGTATTATATATAGTCTCATTAGTTAGTATGCAATATATCAATCTTATCATATTTTTATATTATTACTTATATATATACATCATTCTCTTTGCAGGTGTTTAAAACTGACAACACTACAGGTAAACGCTTAAAAAATATACATGCTCCATATACGATCGAAGCATTAAATGAAGTAAGAGAAGAATGGGCAAAAGCCATACAAGCAGTGGCAACTGTAAGATATAATTGGGATGTTGATAGCGATAATGAATGATACTTTGTAAATGAATATTTCTGAATGTTAATACATGTATTTGAATGTTTCTATATGTGTGAATGTGAGAATTGAATTGATGTCTGAATGTATGTACTTGTGTGAAATTTTTTTTGTGACTTTTGCAGGTTTGCGGCCTGTTTGTAGGTTGATATCAATGGATGTCGTAAACCTACAGTTCAGAAAACTAAACTGCAGGTTCTCATCCTGCTGACCAGCCACAACAGGCCTGCAAACTGATATGAAAAAAAAATATAAATAGGCGTCGGTTATTTATAGAAAACCGTCAGCAAAGACCTACAGTGTCAGTTATGTATAGATAACCGACGCCTGATGTGGCCAAAGCAGTCCTGGAAATGGCGTCGGATATTCGTATCGAACCGACGCCTATTTAAACAACAAAGCGTTGGTCGTTTGGTATATAACCGATGCCAAAAGGGTTCGCACCACAGAAAATGGTGTCATCTAGGACACTTTATGCGTCGGTTATCAACTAAAAGACCGACGCTACATGGAATACAGGCGTCGGTCTTTTAGTAAATCACCGACGCAGAAAGTGCCCTAGATGACGTCGTTTTCTGTGGCGCAAACCATTTTGGCATCGGTTATATACTAAAAGACCGACGCCTATAGGTTAAATAGGCGTCGGTTAAAAAACCGACGCCGAAATGTTGACCTTTAGCGACGCCCACATAGGCGTCGGTCGGAAACCGACGCCAAATGGGGTTACAAGACCGACGCCAAATGGGGTTTCTGTAGTAGTGTCTTGTATATATACATTTCAAATTTACTAAAAATTGAGGATACTATATTTTTACTCATATTTACCTTTGATTTTCAAACTGAAGGTTAACCAATTGAAGGTTTTTGACTGAAGGCTTGGAAACCGATGTTTTAACCAACGCATCGTCCTGGTGTATCCAATCAAAAAAATGGACATAATGTTTGTTGTACATATCAAAATTTGATGAAATTTATTTTGTTGGATTTGTGTTTCAATTCTCTACACACAAAAAAGTGTTAAACCATGGAAAAAGAAAATTGGAAGGCAACTTCTAGGGTGATATTTGAGAAAGAACATGAAGAATAGGATGAATCGATGGTTTCATTATATAATTGACTTGGAAAGTAGTTTCTTATCTTGATCTTTATTTATATTTGTGTTTTTGTTTGGATATATCTAATTCATCAAATAAAGATTTCCCTTGACATTCTTCCTTTGTCTCCTACCTCGAACAGGCACTATTTGCGACTGTTGACCAATCATCAGGTTGACAAGAACTAGTTCTTGAATATTAAATCTTGAAGTGAAGCTTAGTGGAGTGGAATCTGACCTTTCTAAGTTCAACCATGAGATTTGTAAGCTAGAACACATACAAGTGATTGATAATCACCTATAAACCTTTGTTTTACATAGATCAGTTATAATCATAAAATATATGTACTATTATAAGTGGTGGTTGTTGTATTTGATTTATTGAACCCAAATTTTAGAATTTGGTTGACTTAGTTTGTTTAAATAAAATTATTATGTCTTGTAAATGATTTTATCTCTATAAATGATTATTTATGAAACCATGGTAAATCTTAATATTTGAATTAGAGGCAATAGGAAACCCAGATTATCCCTAATTTATACAAAATTGAATCATATTATGAATTTATAATCTCGTTGATGATTGTTTCTAGTTTGATATATATGAAGTTCAAAGAATAGTTCATTTTATTATTTACTAGTATGTTAAGTTTACCAGTTTATGCAGAATGCTTTATTGATGCTAGCAAATTAGATTTATGTTCAGTGTCCACAAAAGGTAAATAAAAGCCTTAAGTATAGAGTTAAGCTACGGACGATACAACAGTAAGTCTATAAATGAAACTAAAAAATAAACTAGATATTACATGCCCTGAACACTGTAGAATCGATCATTGAGGTCTGCACCATGAAGGAGGAAATGTGCATGCCCACTGGCAGGGTCTAGAATGAGGTTGCCAGAGCATACCAGAGAGGTATGGGGGACTAAGACAAGTAAGGATGCTCTCCTTAATTTAGTAAGGTACCCAATAAAAACCAATGATTCCAGTGGTGCCCAATGCAATTCAGTTAGTTCACATGCTACTCAGTAGGTCAGTCCTTATGAAACCAATGATGCATGTATCCAAGTTAAGTGCTTTGACTCTCTACCTGAGTACCAAGGTTTAGAGGAGTCCAATTTTATACGAACAACCATTTAGTTGTTGAGGCCCAATGTGGATAGCTCATTTTAGACTAGGAATCTAGTTTAGTAGACTTAGAATCTCAGGTCTACCCTAAATCTTATACGGTGAGATTGTAGCTTGCTATAGTACTTCCTTATATTGGACTACACTTCATGTGGGTACATGGCATAATAAAAGGAATAAAGCATTACCGAATCAATTTACTTTATTTATTTACTATGATTATTAGCATAACTACTACCATTTTTGATGATTTACAATTTTCAAATTCCATGATTTCGATTTTTTGTATTTAATTGTTTCAGCAATATACATCTGAATTATCATGGTTTCTTGTTAACTTTCCATGCACTGGGCAAGTAGCTCGCACACTCTACTGTAACATTTTTTCTGAAACCACTCTATCTTAGCAGGAGGAATTGGAGGATATCTATCTTCAGGAGTAGATCATTTGAGGTCTTGAGAGGAGTATTTAGTTAGTTAAATTGTCTCTTGTCCTTCCTCAAGATCTTAATAATGTGAGAGTGAAGATTGAGAGTAGTTTTATAATTGGTTGTGATGTATATTAAATGAAGAACTAGTTTCTTTCGGTTGATCATGATGCAAGATTTTAAGTCAATTTCAAATGTATGATACTAATGCTTTAATCGAATGTTATCTTTTATGTTAACAAGATGTTTCATTAGTTCTATGTAAATAGAGAAAGAGAAAAAATAAGGTTGTTTTCAATTAGTTATTAAAAGTGGATAGTTAATCTAATCCCTCTTTGATGTGTTAAAACCCTTATTAGTGAGTTTGGATTGTTTCTTGGATAAATCCTATTTCCTAATGAAATGGTATTTCATCCTAGAAACACTCAGGAGTACAAACTTATGGAAACCCTAGTTACAATAATCATGAAAATTATCCGATTTGGGGAAATTACCAAAACATGAAAATGAGGGACAATGGACCCCTTTTGACCATCAAGGGGGGTTTGATAGGGAGACCCCATGTCCTCATACATTTTTGTTTTGTGTTTGGATAGGTTGAGATAATCTATTTTAGAATAAGAAAATGTAGGCATATAGACTCCTCTAAAAATCAAAAGACACAATCCATCCATCACCCATCTTTGTTTTGTGGATGATTTCATCTTATTTTAGGGAAACATCACTATCCTAAGATATTTGAATGCATTCATGAAACTTTTGGTTAGACTCTTTCGAAGGAGAAACATGCCTTATAAATATCCTAGAACACTGATAGAGTCATCAGAAGGTGAGTTAGTAGGTTGGTGGACACTGCAAGATAGAGAACTTGGCTAGATATTTGGGGGTCCCTATCCTCAACTGTATAGAAAATAAATCTTTATACCTATCCACCTAGAATACTATTGATGCTCATATCTCATCTTGGGTCAACCAAACTCTCTCCTTTGCCAATCGTGTCACACTAGAATGATCAGTGATCAACTCAGTGTCATTGTTTCTGATGTAGAGAATTGCTCTTCCCATGGAAATATGCAGTAGATTAGACCATATGATCTGAAATTCATATGGGGGAACACATTTGAGAAAAAGGAGATTAGCACCATTTCCAAGATGAAAATTTTAGCATCCAAGGAAGAAGGAATACTTGACATTAAACTTGCATGAATCTAGAATAAAGCATTACTGTTAGGAGTTGTCTAGGATTATTGCACCTAGAGGAAAGTTCACTTGCTAGAAGTGATGTCATATGAATGCTCCCACTTGAAATATAATGGCATATAAACTGGATCTCACTTATGGAAATAAGTATTAAGTCACACCAATGTTATGACTCATAATATAGGAAAGATCTTTCTCAAAGGAGATGGCATCTCAATATTGCATGGAATATGGGTGGGTGGAATAAAATCCCAAACAATGATCACACTTGACAATATCAAATGATCCTAAGGGCATCAAGATTGAATCATTGAGTTGCAAGGGGAGATGTATGTGATGCCTCGCACCCCACAAAGTGATATTACTCAAAACAAAATCACAGAAGAATGATAAACAAGTGTATTATCAGAAAACATTATAAATTAAAACCTTTTTCATAAAACTGTCAAACAACAAGAACCTTCACATATAAGTCCTTTCATGCCTCAAATCATATACAAGGCATGTTGTCAACCTGTAACCAAAGAACTATTCCAAAATATATATACATGATTCTACCACATCCGTATATAACATGTATACAAGCCAGCCACATAAAGAAGCACATTCATTAAACATCTATAAAACGTTCCTAAAGATTCGAGTGTACAGGGTCAACTTTAGGACTCTATCAACCAAAGACATCTAGTAGCACTGCTAACCTCATCAGCTACTGGTCCTCCTATCGCTCCTCAACCTCTGTTGTACGATCTCTACTTCTTCATGCTCGACCACCTAAAAAGGGTGTGGGAAACCCACGGGGTGAGATTCCAAATCTTAGTGGGAGATATAACTCACCACCAACTCTATTATTATCACAAATAAGATAAACAAAGCAGCAACATAATTACAATTATGTGAGGCATGTATTCATTATTAACAAAAGGCAATTATTGTTGAATTATGAAACATCTTAACAATTTAAAGGAGTATGAAGAAGATTTATATTTCCAATCAACAACATTGTATAAAGGTCAAGCAAGGCCTCCTCCAATGTTTTCATATTTTGATCCTATACAATTATACTACATAGTTGATTATGTATTTATAATGCCCCAAGTATTTGAGTCATACCACCCAAATCCAACTAACCACTCAATAAGTCAAAATCGATGCCATACAAGGTCTAATGAAAGAATCAGAATCCATGACATCATCCCCTTGGTCTGTATGAAAATATTGGCAGTGACATCATTAGTCAGTCTGTTATCAGCGACTTACAATCCAATTGTACATATCTAGCCCATCTTGGTATAGGTTACAGTGCTAGTGAGTTACGACTTCAACCACACTCTTCATTAGGACATGACCGCAGGCATTCCTATATTTCATATTGAGCTACAACCACATATGTACTCTTATTGGTATATGATCACAACCAATCCCATATATATACATTTAGGACACAATGAGATACCTCAACTTGCATCCTTCATATTCAACAATATGCGCTCTGAGTTAAACTCATTTCACCATTCAGTAAGTTTTGACACTAAATGGATATATGGTACAAGGCAAACTATACTATTAGATTCCACTTGATTAATTAGACTAATTTAAGCATCTTTCAACATCAATCAAGTTACAATGTACAACTTCTAAACAAACTCTACATAAACAAGGGCATGACACATCACCCAAACATACTGAAGCATATAGGGTGTGATCTCATCACTTCATGTTTACTTTCAACCTGTGTTCATCACAAGGACCACATATCTTAGGGTGACAACCCCTCCTCTCATCACTGAGGAAATTATCTCATGCAAGGCAATAAGCCATCATTAGGTCATAAGACCATTTTCCTCCTCTTTCTGAGTCACCATCTCACATTTGCCTCACAAGGCTTATTCAATCATATCAATATCACCATATCTCATACATGGCTATGTGCATCAACTGATATTACATGCATGGTTAGAAACATATAACAATCTAAGCAATACATCACTAACACTATCCTTTTGTAGAATCCATGCCTAGCATTTTACATCATTACAATTAGGGTTTCAATTTACCCGATTAGGGTTTACAAGGTTGGATCAAAACCACCCTTAGGTTATTACTTTCATCCTCATTATGAGATATATTATGGGGGTATGGAAACATGCTTCTTATTGTCATTATAACACGTGTTATGAGGTGTAGAAACATAGCTCTCAACATCATTCGTACAACTACTCCATAGAGTATCACATCATACCATGTGACCCTAGCATCAACATGGTGTATCACAAACACCACTGCAAGGTATTGTTTAGGGTTTCAATATAGGGTATCAAATTGTCCTTCAAAGGCATCGGGCAACCATACCAAGGTAGGGTATCAGCCTACCTACTCAAGGTGTGTGTCGGTTTAGGCATCAGCATGGGTGTGTCGGGCACAACACCTCAAGGAAAGGGTTTTCGGTCAACTCCCCCTTCTATTACGAAACACCCTCATAATGTGATGTACAACAAGGTAACATGCAACATTGTGGCGTATCAGTTCTCTAGGGCTTCAACAATGTATTAACCGTGACGACTATTAGGGTGTCGGGAAACAAACCTCTCTCGGGACGTGACAGCCAGAGGCTTGACAGACAACACTCCAGAAGAGGTATTGACTTATGCCCAAGTAGTGTGTCACAAGTCATGATGTTGCAGGTGTATCAGACAACAACGTTATGTTGGGTAATGACCAAGAACAAAGGCTAAAACGACCCATGGATGAACAAAGCATGACAGCCTAAGGCTCATTGAGAATGTATTGACTTATATACTACTAAGGTCGTAACAACCATCAGCAAGGCATGTCGAGCTAGGTCTTCCAAAGGTCGTGATGACCTATCACAAAGGGTGACAGCCAGGGGCGTCACAGGTCATGACGGCCACCCAAAGCCTAAGGGTTTATCCTAAATGTCTACCTCCACATACATATCAGCCTACACAAACATATCGACCTCATCATCTCCTACCTCAGAACGGTGTTACAAGCAAGGTAGAAAGGTGTAACACAAAGGTAGCAACTAATCAAGGTTTGTTTTCTAAAATAGAATGTTAAACTACCCAAAATAGTTACTAGCATGCAAGAAATAACGAGCCAAGAATGAAGAACAAGATAGCAAGTAAAAGGTGATAATAACAAAGAGGGTTTAGAATTATATAACCCACCTCAAGGATTACCCCCAAGCTCTAAGATTCAAGGTCAAGCTCCAAGCTTCACGAGCTCAAGGTAGAATCAGATCTCCCAAGCTTGATTACCACAACACCAAGGAAGAAGAGAAAACCAAGGTTAAGAGATCATGAGAGGGAAAGGGGGTAACCAAGGTCCGTGGCCGAGAAGAAGAAAAAAGAGAGAAAGGAATCTAAGGATCATGGCTTACCAAGGTAGAGGATAAAGAGAGCACAACAATCATGGGACTCATCCTCCAAGCTCCAAGGGTGAAGCTCCTCTAGCTCAAGGAAATCCACCAAAGAGAGAATATATGGATAGCCAAAAGGATTCTCGTGCATGGTGAGAAAGAGGTATATATACAAGAGATATGAAAGAGAGAGAAAGGGGAAGGTGTCACCACCTTAGATCCCTAGATGACACTTGTCCACAAAGAAAGAGACACATGCAACACCATGCAACAAGGTGATAAGATCCATGTCTTGCCCACTAGGTCACCTTCCTAAGTCAAAGCCGATACACATCCCTACCTCTCTTCACAAATTTATAGGGGTAAACCCTAGGTGAAACAAACCGATAAGGTGCACCTCAAAACATCCACAAACCAATACAATGCCTCCCCAGGGCTCTCAAGCCCGAGATAACACTCCTAGGTGCAAAGCACACCACAAACATGTGCCAAAAACACCACCAAGGATGTCAACACTCATCCAAGGTTCAAACAAAATTCCCATCTCTTTCTATTTCCTCTAGATGATGACAAGAGAGATAACGAGCACTATAGAGGTGGAAAACTTGCACATCAACCCCTATCCTAGGTAAATTGCAATTTGCACAAAAACCTATCCACAAAACACAAGCATCAACCAAACAAGCTCAAACAAAGGACTCAAGCCTTGAACATGCCCTAATTACATCTCAGATGATTAGAGCATGGAGCTAAGAAACATACTTAAACAAAACAAACAAGGTTATCCCAAAATGTGGTTCAGGGTCCTTACAAGCCTTAAACCCCTAACAGGGATTATGCCCCTGAAATCCTAAGAGAAAAGGGAGGGGTATATCCTCCTCATCTCTTCCTCGAGCTCCCACGTGGCTTCCTCAACACCATGATGATGCCAAAGAACCTAAACAAGAACAAGATCTTTCCTCTTCAACTTCTTCACTCTTTGATCAAGAATCAACACTGGACCTTCTACATAGGTCGCATCCTCATCAAGATCCACCTCCATAGGCTGTAACACTATCTCTATATCTGGATGACACTTCCTCAACATACTGACATGGAACACTAGATGAAACTTGTGCAACTCAGATGACAACTCCAACCAGTAAGCCACCTTCCCAACACGTGCCATCATTGGGTAAGGTCCCATAAATCTGGGAGCCGACTTACCCTTCTTCCCAAACCTCAGAATACCCTTCCAAGGAGAGACCTTCAGATATACCTTGCCTCCTACTTGGAACTCCAAGGGTCTGTGATGATTGTCTGCATATGACTTCTGTCTATCCTGTGTTGCTTTCAACTATTATTGTATCACTTTGATCTTCTATGTCATTTGTTGCACAAGCTCAAGACCAAGAAGTAGAAACTCACTTGTCTCATACCAACACAATGGAGACATGTAATGTATCCCATACAATGCTTCATATGGTGCCATGTCAATACTACTCTGATAGTTGTTGTTGTAGGTGAACTCTATCAAACTGAGATGTACATCCCAACTTCCTAAAACTAAAGGATACAAGCCATCAATAGATCCTCTAAGGTCTGAATACTCCTTTCAGATTGACCATCTATCAGAGGGTGGAAAGTAGTACTAAACCTCAACTACATACCCAAATCTATGTGTAGTCACTCCCAAAAGAGACTTGTGAACTGAGGACCTCTATCAAACACGATAGTAGTTGGAACACCATGCAAATACACTATCTCATCCACATAGATCTAGGAAAGCTTCTTTGTTGTGAATGTTGTCTTCACGGGAAGGAAATGCACTGACTTGGTTAACCTATCAACGATCACCCAAATGGAATCATAAACTTTGACTATCCAAGGTAGACCAACCACAAAGTCCATAGTCACATGATCCCATATCCACTACGAGATAGGGAACGGTTGCAATGTTCCTATAGGCTTCTGATGCTCAACTTTAACTTATTGACATACAACACATTTTTCCACGAACTCAACCACATCTTTCTTCAAGCCTGGCCACCAATACATATCCTTTAGATTGGGGTACATCTTGGTACTACCTAGATGCATAGCATACATGGATGAATGAACCTCCTCCAACACCATCTTCCTCAGGTTATCAACATCAGGAACCACTATCCTATCATGGAAACAAATGGTACCATCATCTGATTCATGGAAGCCATCATGCATCTCGCTGCCAAACTCTGACCTAATCTGATGTATCATAATATCAGTCTGTTGTGCCTCTCTAATCTACTGTATCAACATAGGCTTCACCTATAATTGTGCCAACAAACCAGCTAACAAGGAGACTTCCAACTTGACATTCATCTGATGCAAGGAGACCAACATGTCTCACTTGTGGCACATCAAAGAAGTCAACATGCATTTATCCATGGATGAAGATGAAGGCTTCCTGCTCAACGCGTCTGCCACGACATTTGATTTTCCTGAGTCATAATAATCCGTGCAGTCGTAATCTTTGATCAATTCCATCCAACAATGATGTCTCATATTTAAAACCTATTGTGAAAAGATGTACTTCAGGTTCTTGTGATCTGTGAAGATCTAATACTTTTCCCCATACATATAGTGCCTCCAAATCTTCAAAGCATGAACCACCACTTCTAACTCCAAATTGTGGGTTGGGTAATTCTCCTTGTGCTTCTTAAGTTGTCGAGAAGCAGAAGAAACCACTTGCTTGTCTTGCATCAATACACAACCCAGACCATTCTTGGATGCATCACAAGATGATGTATCATTTTCCTTGTTCAGGAAAAACCAGAACCAGTGCACTCATCAACTTCTCCTTCAACATCTGAAAAGTACGTTGATATATGTCATCCCAAATGAACAATACATTCTTCCTCGTTAACTTAGTTAGGGGTAGGGTGATAGCACTAAAGTCCTTGATAAACCTCTAGTAGTATCCTGCCAGACCTAGAAAACTACACACTTCAGTCGGCATCTTCAAATGTTCCCACTCTATCACAGACTCTACCATCTTAGTATCCACATGCACTCCTTTGGTAGATATAACATGTCCCAATAAAGCTACCTCCTTCAACCAAAACTCACACTTGCTAAACTTAGCATACAGTTGGTGCTTTCTCAGCACAGTCAATGCTTGATAAAGATGTTGTTCATGTTGTTAACTATTCTGACTACATATCAAGATGTCATCTATGAAAACCACCACAAACTGATCAAGGAACGATCAGAACACTTTATTCATCAAACCCATGAACGCTGCTAGTGCATTGGTCAGCATAAACGACATAACCACAAACTTGTAGTGACCATAACTCATCCTAATGGCAGACTTAGGTATGTCATCTTCCTTGATCCTCAACTAGTGATATCATGACCTCAAATATATCTTTGAGAACACCATCACGCCATGCAAATTATCAAACAAATCATCTATTCTTGAAAAAGGGTACTTATTCTTTATCGTGATCATGTTCAACTGCATGTAATCTATGCAAAACCTCATAGATCCATCCTTCTTCTTTACAACAACACTAGAGCACCGCACAGTGATGTACTCAGCCTGATGAAACCTTTGTCAAGTAGTTCTTGCAACGGTCTCTTCAACTCTTCCATCTCTATTGGTGCCATCTTATACGGTGTCTGAGCTATCGGCTGCGTACTAGGAATCGAATTGATCTCAAAATCAATCTCAAGGGGTGGGTGAACACCTAGAAACTCCTTAGCAAACACATCCTCAAACTCTCTAACAATGGGAACCTCATGAATACTAGGACTCCTCACCTATGTATCCATCGTGTGTGCCAAGAAAGCCTTGTAACCCTATCTCAAAAGCTTCCTTACCACCACAGCTAATACAAGACACATCAGAAGAATCATCCTATCTCCATAGAAGATCCACGTCTCACTACCGTCTACAGACATTGCTTATTTGGAACTACAATCCAAGACCACTCTATAATTATCCAGGGTATCCATTCCAAGGATCATATCAAATCCATGTATGTCAAGTGGTATAAGATCCACTTGAATGATGTGCCCCAAAAAAGAAAGGACACAAGAAGGACACACATCCTGCAACACTGCAAAACTGACCAACAGGGTTTCTAGCAACAAACTATTCTTCTTATGACTAATAGGAAAAGGACAACTACTAAGAACTTCATGTGTGATAAAAGAGTGTGTAGCACCTCGGTCAACCAAAACATATATAAAGTAAGAAGAAGACAAATCAAAATGATATAACTCCATCTGACCTATCACCACTTGTGGGTTGACCACCGCCTCCAGATGACTCATAGTGTAGAGTATGACCATTACCTATTGTCACCCCCGTCCTCTGCTTCCTTGATCAGACGATATGGCATGTAATGTTTGACCACATCCTTGTCCTCTTGCACCACTGTTGTGCTATCTCTGTGAGCCTTGCTAGCTCTGTCTTAGTTGTTGGGTCACTTCATCATCCCTCATTAGACACTCCCACTTCAGATGTCCTACCTGTCCGCACTTGTGACAGGCTCGAGTCTCGATCCACATGTCACTGATAATGATGTTGTAGTGTGGGCTCCCACAGGCAGAAAACTATGACCTCGTCCCTTACTCAGTGACCACTACATTGAAGCACTAAACTTCTACAAAATTGGTAGTGCAAAAAACCTCAGCTTCTTAAAGACACCAGATGACTGCCCTTGAAATTGTGCAGACTGCTTCTTGGCACTCATCTCCCTCTTCTTGTCACAGATTGTTCTATCCTCTGAACAGATTCCACAAATGTGGAAAACCTCTCTTGATTCTCCAAGGTAGAAGCATTTGGGGTAGACAACTCAACATTCAACCCCTTCTCAAAATGACAAATCCTCTCATCCTCTATAACAACCATGTGAGGATAGAACTTCAACAACTCCATAAGCCTTACCCCATACTCACTGATCATCATGGATCCTTATTGAATCCTCTCAAACTAGTTGATCTTCTCATCAAGATACGTCCGAGGAAAGTACTAACTAACAAATCATGTTGAAACTCCTCCCAATCAACCATGGCACTGGGTCTCTTCTCCTCCTCTATGGCCCACCAATGGCCATCACTCCCTTTTAGAAGTTACACTGCATGCTTCATCTTTTCCTCTTTGGGGATACTCGGGATCTTAAAGGCCTTCTCAAGCTTAGTCATCCACAGATCCGCATCCGCTGGATTAGTTGTCCCTGCATACTCAACCGCTCCAACATGGCAAAGCCGCTCGAAAGTCTTCCCAGTGCCCAAAGATTCATTATGGGGAACCAATGCCCTAGGTTGAGGTGCAGACATCCTGTCTGCCATGTGAGTCATGGTAGCCATAAATTGTTCAAAAAGAGATTGAAAGGTAGGGTTCTCTATCATAGCTGTGTCAAATTGGGAGAGTTCAAGCATTCGATCTTCTCATGCCTGGTTCCTTGCATCACCACTTGGTGCTGTAACACTACTCTCGGCAACATGTTCTTCGTGTTCTCCAGACATCTTTGGGTTTTGTCTTGTTCTTCTGCATAAGTAGAAGTGACTATAAGATAGATTGGAGGATGCTAGAACACACAAACCCTAGTCCTAGGTCCATGTAGACTCAGCAAACCTAAAGCTCTGATACCACCAAATGTGATGCCCCGCACCGCACAAAGTGAGATTACTCAAAAAAAACCACAAAAGAAAGATTAACAAGCATATTATCAAAAAACACTATAAATTAAAACCTTTTTTATAAAACTTCCAAACAGCAAGAACCTTCACATATAAGTCCTTTCATGCCTCAAAGCATATACAAGGCATGTTGTCAACCTATAACCAAAGAACTATTCCAAAACATATATACATGATTCTACCACATCCGTATATAACAAGTATACAAGTCAGCCACATAAAGAAGCACATTCACAAAACATCTATAAAACGTTCACAGAGACCCAAGTGTATAGGGATGACTCTAGGACTCTATCAACAAAAGACATCCAGCAACACTACTGACCTCGTCGGCTATTGGTCCTCCTACTGCTCCTCAATCTCTATTGTACAATCTCTACTTCTTTGCGCTCGGCCACCTAAAAGGGTGTGGGAAACCCACGGGGTGAGATTCCATATCTCAATGAGAGATATAACTCACCACCAACTCTATTATTATCACAAATAAGATAAATAAAGTAGAAGCACAATTACAATTATGTGAAGCAGGTATTCATTATTAACAAAAGTCAATTACTATTGAATCTATGAAACATCTTAACCATTTAAAAGGAATATGAAGAACATGTATATTTCCAATCAACAACATTGTATAAAGATCAAGCAAGCACTCATCTAATGTTTTCATATTTTGATCCTATACAATTATACTACACGGCTGATTATGTATTTTATTATGCCTGAGGATTTGATTCGTACCACCCAAATCCAACTGACCACTTGATAAGTCGAAATCAGTGACATACAGGGTCTAATGGAAGAGCCAGAATCCACGACCTCATCCCCTCGATCCGTACGAGAATATTAGCAGTGACATCATTAGTCAGACTGTTATCAGTGACTTAAAGTCTACATCTACATGTCTAGCCCTCCTTGGTACAAGTCACGGCACTAGTGAGTTATGACCGCAGTCACACTCTTCATTAGAATATGACAACAGCCATTCCTGTATTTCATATTGAGCTACAACTGGATCTATACTCTTATTGGGGTATGACCGCAGCCAATCCCATATATATATATATATATATATATATATATATATATATATATATATATATATATATATATATATATATATATATATGACATAAGGAGATACCTCAACTTGCACCCCAAATATTCAACAATATGTGCTCTGAGTTAAACTCATTTCACCATTCAGCAAGTGTTGATACTAAATGGATCTATGGCATAGGAAAACTATACTATTATATTCCTCTTGATTAATTAGACTAATTTAAGCATCTTTCAGCATCAATCAAGTTTCAGTGTACAACCTCTAAATAAACCCTCCATAAACACGGGAATGACATATCACTTGAAGATACTGAAGCATATAGGGTGTGATCTCATCACTACATGTTTAGTTTCAACCTTTGTTCATCACAAGGACCACATATATTAGGGTGACAATCCCTCCTCTTATCACTAAGGAAATCATCTCATGCAAGGAAATAAGCCATCATTAGGTCATATGACCATTTTCCTCCTCTTTCTGAGTCACCATCTCACATGTGCCTCACAAGGCTTATTCAATCATATCAATATCACCATAGCTCATACATGGCTATGTGCATCAACTGATATTACCTGGATGGTTAGAAACATATAGCAAGGGAAGCAATACATCATAAACACTATCATTTTGTAGAATCCATGCCAAACATTTTACATCATTATAATTAGGGTTTCACTTTACCCGATTAGGGTTTACAAGGTTGAATCAACAACTACCCTTAGGTTATTACTTTCATCCTCATTATGAGGTATATTAGGGGGTATGGAAACATGCTTCTTATTATCATTATAACATGTGTTATGAGGTATAGAAGAATGGATCTCAACATAATTCATACAACTACACCATAGAGTATCACATCATACCATGTGACCCTAGCATCAGCATGGTGTATCTCAAATACCACTGCAAGTTATCATTTAGGGTTTCAATCTAGGGTATCAGATTGTCCTTCAAAGGTATCAGGAAACCAGACCAAGGTGGTGTATTGGCCTACCTACTCAAGGTGTGTGTTGGTTTAGGCATCACCATGCGTGTGTCAACCACAACACCTCAAGGAAAGGGTTGTCAGTCAACTACCCCCCTTCTATCAGGAAACTCCCTCATAGGGGTGATGGACAACAAGGTTACAGGAAACACGGTGGCATATCGATTCTCTAGGGTTTCAACAATGTATTGACCGTGATGGCTGTTAGGGTGTCGGGCAACATCCCTCTCTCAGGATGTGATGACCAGAGGCCTGACGGGCAATGCTCCTGAAGAGGTATCGACTTCTACCCAAATAGAGCGTCACAAGTTGTGACAATGTAGGTGTATCGGGGAGCAACATTATTTTGGGTAACGACCAAGAACGAAGGCTAAAATGGCCCATGGATGAACAAGGCTTCATGGCCTAAGGCTTTCCCATAATGCATTGACATATACACTACCAAGGCCGTGGCAACCATCTGAAAGGCATGTCGAGCTAGGTCTTCCAAAGGTCATGACGACCTGTCACAAAGGGTGATGGCCAGGGGCATCAGAGGTCGTGATTGTAACATCCCTGACCTGGGCTAAGGCTTAACCCTAGAAGTTTTTCTTAAGTAAGCTATTTAGATTCTTGTCTTTATCTTTTGAAAAGTAATTAAGACTAAAGGAGAGCTTATGTTTCAATTTTGGTCCTATTTGAATAATGTTGAAACAGTTTTTTATCTATTTTGGACTAAAGTGCAATTTGCCCAATTTGAGGGGTTACTTTGCAAATTTTACATGATAAATGTTCCTCAAGTGTTGGAGCATCGTAATAATTAGATTGATGCTGAGGTATGGCTTCCACAAGCCTAAGTTCCAAAAATGAGCTTGTTTGAATAATGTTTGTGCATTGAATGTTAGTTTTGGTGTAATTTGCAAATTACCAAAAATCTAGGGTTGAATATGTAAAATATCACTTCAATAATGTCCCTACTGTTTATTGGTATCATTTAGAGAAGAGAAAAATAAAGGGGCGTCTTGTTTGAATTATGTTTGAGGAGAGATAATCTTGATAGCAAAATAATCAAGATTTAAGCATAATTGAAACCCTAATTTAATTTGTAGAAAAAATAAATATATTAATTGAAGTACCCATCAATTAAAAAGGCTTTGGTTGAAATCCTATAATACAAGGACGTCCAAATACTTTGATTTGCACCGAGATATCCTAAGTAGGTGAAGAAACCCACTCACATTTGTTAATTAAAAAGTAATGTCCACTAAAAATGGATAATAATATTATATTAATTAAGGTGCTTAAAGTGGTTTCTTTTAATTCAAGGATAAACGAGGGGATATTAAGGATGAAGGGAGTTGGCTTCGGAGGCAAGGAACGGAGGGGGCATGTGGCAAAGATAATGGATGAAATTCCTTCTACTTTCTCTCTCCGAGAAAATCAATTACATATATTCAATTTTCTCCTTACTTGAAAGGCCATTTTGCAAACCACTTTCTTCTATTGCTTGGGCCGACAACCAAGGAGCTTAGGATAAGGAGGAAAACGTTCCCCAAGCTGAAGATAAGCTCCATTATCATCTTCAACCTTGAATTGATGGTTGAAATCGGATTTCAACATTGATTTTCTTCTCTTTTCCAACCAATGCGTAACCTTGGCTATTCTTTGCATTCAAAGAGTTGGAAATGAGCCTTGGCTAGTTGAACGAGCTTCATTCATCATTATAGATGTGAAGCTTGAAGCTTTGAAGCTACTTTGAAGGTGGGTTATATAACTTGAACCCATTGATGTTGTTATTGATTTCAATTTCTCATCACATGTTGATCCTTTATTTCTTCTTGAATAATTGTTGATTTTTTCATATATATGGCAATAGAAATCAGAGGTCTGAAGCTTTATGATGATGATATCATCTTAGCACAGACCTCAAGAAATTTCATGAGAAAATGGTTTTGCTTTGTGTTGGTCAAATGGTTTCCAAACCGTTTTAGACCAAACGGTTTCAAAATCGATTGGAGGGCAAACGGTTTGAAACCAGTAGGGACTAAATGGTTTCAATAGGTTTCAAGGTTGATTGATTTCATGATCTAATAACTTCAAACAAATCAAATTCAATTGATTTCTGAACCCTAGCACAATTGGGTTCAAAGCATTAAGTCAATTGATGACAAAAACACTAATTTTGGGTTAAACGGTTTCAAGCTGAATTGACCAAATGGTCTTAGACCGTTTGAGGACTAAATGGTCTCAAACCATTTGGGGTTAAATAATATTCAAATCAAACGGTCTCAAACCATTTGGGGTTAAATAATATTTAAATCGAATGGTCTTCAGATCGTTTAGGGATTTTGAGATCAAGACTGTTTGATGGTATAACGGTCTTAAGACCGATTGAAGGTGTAGACCAAGACCGTTTGATGGTCTAACGGTCTCAAACCATTTGAAGAAATTCGACAAGACCATTTAAGGTCTAACGGTCCTCAAGATTGTTTGGAGGTCAAGCACCTCAAGACCGTTTGGAGGTTAAGCACCTCAAGACCGTTTGGAGGTTAAGCACCTCAAGACCGTTTGGAGGTCAAGCACCTCAAGACCATTTGGAGGTACAAAAGGTTCAAAACTGTTTGGAGATTCAATTGAACCAAGACCGTTTAAGGTCTAACGGTCTTCAAACTGTTTAGGGTCTAATGGTCTTCAGACCCTTTAAGGATGTTGAGGTCAAGACCGTTTGAAGGTCAAATAACTTCAAGATCGTTTGAAGGTCAAGTAACCTCAAGACAGTTTGAGGGTTCAATTAGTCTAAACTATTTGAAGGTCCAATTGATTCTAACCATGTAAGTATTAATAACCCCATAAGTGGTTGAAGAGTATATCAAGGTTGATTTCAATGGATGTACCTCTAAATCACTTAGGTGATTGATATAATTAGAATGATTATTATTCAATGCCTATGAAACTAATAAATTCAATACACTATGATAAGTGTAGGTGCATGTACTTAGTGAAAGGTTAAGTCAATTGATTAAGGTATGATGATGTTGTGTGTTCCTAGTATATGAAACAATGATAAGTATAATTTAATACTTAAATAATGTTATGTGCTCCAAGATATGTGGAAGCACTGACTTAGGGTTTGGATTAAAAAGGTAATCATAAAACCCTAATTGAGAAGGATGAGAAACCCTAACCCTAATTTTGGGTAATGGGTTGAGAAATCCTAATTGAAGTGAAATGGGAAACCCTAACCCTAATTTTGGGCTATGGGTTGATAAACCCTAATTTCAAGTAATGCTATGTGAAACCCTAATATGGGATGATGTTATGTGAAACCCAAATACAGGGAGATGTTATGTGAAACCCTAATACAGCGTGATGTTATGTGAAACTCTAACATAGAATAATGATTATGTGAAACCCTAATACAGGGAGATATTATGTGAAACCCTAATTAAGGGAGATATTATGTGAAACCCTAATTGATAAAGATGGGAAACTCTAATCCTAATGAGGGAATAGTGATGTTATCTTTGTATTGCATGATGTTGATATGAAATTGATATGGTTGTTATCAAGTATACTAACCATGCAGGTATCATGTGATGATGAGCATAACTAGGTATGAATTATGATGGTATTGGGCCTTGTGAGACATTACTTTATTTATTGCCTAGTAACAGGTGACAAGAAGATGAATATACCTGGTAAACTTTGTGAAATTCTTATGTAACAAGTATCATGAATACCTTGGTCAGATGACCTGAAGGTAATAGTTACATGATAGGTGGTAACCATGTTCAGTGTTGAACTAAGGGTTTGAATACCCAGATCCAGCAAACATGATGATGATGATGTTGAGGGATGTGAATTCCTAGCATTGAGATAAGAGATTGAGATCCCAATGCTTTATAAAGTTTTGGAAAGTACTTGAAAGGAGTATTGTTTCTTTGTAGCATTTGTCATAATAATTCTTGGTTGAAAACTTGACTGATTCTTAAAGAATATGGTAATGTACTTTTCTTTGTAGCATTTGTCATAATAATTCTTGGTTGAAAACTTGACTGATGCTAAATAAATATGGTAATGTACTTAAATAATCAAGTGGAATATTATCATGTAGAGCCCTGGCCATAGATCCATCATCGTCAGTAGCTGGTGATGGTGAAATGGGTTTTCCTGTTGGTTAATCCGGAGTGTATATTGTTGGATATACGAGGTGCTCCTAGCCAAAAATAGGAGGACTAAAGTGCAACTTCGGTTGTAGACTCAAGCTATGTTTAAGAGCATGGTGAACAGGCCCATGGCTCAGTGTGATGGAGCATGAATGCATTCATGGCTCAATGAGCACGGTGAACTGGCCAGTGGCTCAGATTTACTAGTGTCGGAACTTGTACCAAGGCAGGCTAGAGGATGGGTAGCCATGAGAGCTAACATGTGACTGAGGTCACTTAAGCAAGAGACTGCGGTCCTACTTGTGGTCTCGTACTGACTGAGACAGTTGAGATCGAGGAGTCTGGCTCTTCCTTTGATCTTGTATGGCACCGACTTTGGGTTTCACAACCGAAGGTTGGATTTGAGCGGTACGGCTCACTTCCTCAGGGCATAAGTATGATTGTAAAATGTAATTCAATCGCGTAGCATATATGGTTAAGGATGAATTATGGAAACTATTGGTTGAGGTCATATTGCTATTGTATCTTGAAGTAGATAAACATTATACATGTTCTTCATATTCCTTATTAAAATGGATAGATGATTTACTATTTTATCATTTATAGTTGTAATTCTTTAAAGGATGATATTGTTCTATTCTTTTTAATAATGATTTAATCATGTTGTTCAATAGAGATTACTCTGCTCAGTTTATTACTATTTATCTACAATAATAATGTTTCTGGCGGAGAGTTAAATCTTTTGTTGGGACAATTTCAATTGTCTCGCCCTCGTGGAATCCAACATTTTTAGGTGGACAAGGACGAGAAGGTAGAAACCCTACAACAGGGGAAGGATAGCAGCATCAGGGATAGTAATGACATCCTAGGTGGAGATACTGATTGTCATGTCTTGTAGATATGAGTCCTATGAGTCGTCTCTGTACTCTTAGGTCCTAGGAGTTAGTAGTTAGTTCTTTTACGATCGATATGATATTTTCACATTAAATGCCTCGAGGTTTTATGTTGCTTATGTGTCAATTTAACAGAGCAACTATTGTATGTAATCCTTGAGAAGAGAAGGTACATGGTATGTACTTTGTGGACCAAAATGTGTATATAATATTTTGGTTCTTGTTATAAGAGTTTCCTGGAAATGGAACTCTTTGTAAATGGTTTTAATTTTTAGTGATTTTTTGTAATCCGCTGCTTATGTTTGATTCCACATTAATCACTAATGGTTTTGGTGCCGGGTCATCTCAAGTTAAGTGGTATCAGTGCTCTACGTTCAGTGAGTCTACAGAGACATAGGATTAAGGTCGTTGAGTCTGTTCTAGTGTCTTTCAGTTTATCTGATAGTGACTTCTGCTCCCAGGAAAAGGAGTAAAGCTTGAAGATGGCTAGATCACATGAAGAACATGCTACTAAAAGTAGTGTTGTTGTACCAGAAGGAGGTGCAAGGGATTCAGATAGGGAAGAACCAGTACCTGAACATCCTCAGATAGGGAAGAACCAGTAACATCCCTGATTTGGGTTAAGGCTTAACCCTAGAAGTTTTGCTTAAGTAAGTTATTTAGATTCTTGTCTTTATATTTTGAAAAATAATAAGACTAAAGGAGAGCTTATGTTTCAATTTTGGTCCTATTTGAATAATGTTGAAGCAATGTTTTATCTATTTTGGACTAAAGTGCAATTTGCCTAATTTGAGGGGTTACTTTGAAAATGTTACATGATAAATGTTCCTCAAGTGTTGGAGCATCATAATAATGAGAGTGATGCTGAGGTATGGCTTCCACAAGCCTAAGTTCCAAAAATGAGCTAGTTTGAATAATGTTTGTGCATTGAATGTTAGTTTTGGTGTAATTTGCAAATTACCCAAAATCTAGGGTTGAATATGTAAAATACCACTTCAATAATGTCCCTACTATTTCTTGGTATCATTTAGAGAATATAAAAGGAAAGGGGCGTCTTGTTTGAATTATGTTTGAGGAGAGATAATCTTGATAATAAAATAATCAAGATTTAAGCATAATTGAAACCCTAATTTAATTTGTAGCAAAAATAAATATATTAATTGAAGTACCCATCAACTAAAAATGCTTTGGTTGAAATCCTATAATTCAAGGACTTTCAAATACTTTGATTTGCACTGAAATATCCTAAGTATGTGAAGAAACCCACTCACATTTGTTAATTAAAAAGTAATGTCCACTAAAAATGGATAATAGTATTATATTGATTAAGGTGCTTATAGTGGTTTCTTTTAATTCAAGGATAAACGAGGGGATATTGAGTATGAAGGGAGTTGGCTTCGGATACAAGGAAGGGAGGGTGCATGTGGCAAAGATAATGGATGAAATTCCTTCTACTTTCTCTCTCCTAGAAAATCAATTACATATATTCAATTTTCTCCTTACTTGAAAGGCCATTTTGCAAACCACTTTCTTCTCTTGCTTTGTTTGATGACCAAGGAGCTTAGGAGCAGGAGGAAAACGTTCCCCAAGCTTAAGGTAAGCTCCATGATCATCTTCAACCTTGAATTGATGGTTGAAACCGGATTTCAACATTGTTTTTCTTCTCTTTTCCAACCAATGTTGAACCTTGGCTATTCTTTGCATCCAAAGAGTTGGAAAAGAGACTTGGCTAGTTGAAGGAGCTTCATTCACCATTAGAGACATGAAGCTTGAATATTTGAAGCTACTTTGAAGGCGGGTTATATAACTTGAACCCATTGATGTTGTTATTGATTTCAATTTCTCATCATATGTTGATCCTTTATTTCTTCTTGAATAATTGCTGAATTTTTCATATATATGGCAATAGAAATCAGAGGTCTGAAGCTTGATGATGATGACATCATCTTAGAACACACCTCAAGAAATATCATGAGCAAACGGCTTTGCTTTGTGTTGGTCAAACAGTTTCCAAACCATTTTAGACCAAACGGTTTCAAACCGTTTGGTGACCAAACGGTTTCAAAACTTATTGGAGGGCATACAGTTTCAAATAGTTAGGGACTAAATGGTTTCAATAGGTTTCAAGGTTGATTGATTTCATGATCTAATAACTTCAAACAAATCAAATTCAATTGATTTATGAACCCTAGAACAATTGGGTTCAAAGCCCTAAGTCAATTGATGACAAAAACCCTAATTTAGGGTTAAACAGTTTCAAGCTGAATTGACCAAATGGTCTTAGACTATTTGAGGACTAAATGGTCTCAAACCGTTTGGGGTTAAATAATATTCAAATCAAACGGTCCCAAACCATTTGGGGTTAAATAATATTTAAATCTAACGGTCTTCATATCATTTAGGGATTTTGAGATCAAGACCGTTTGATGGTCTAATGGTCTTAAGACCGATGGAAGGTGTAGACCAAGACCGTTTGATGGTCTAATGGTCTCAAACCATTTGAAGAAATTGGACAAGACCATTTAAGGTCTAACGGTCTTCAAGATCGTTTGTAGGTCAAGCACCTCAAGACTGTTTGGAGGTCAAGCACCTCAAGACCATTTGGAGGTACAAAAGGTTCAAGACCGTTTGGAGATTCAATAGAATCAAGACCTTTTAAGGTTTAACGGTCTTCAGACCGTTTAAGGATGTTGAGTTCAAGATTGTTTGAAGGTCAAATAACTTAAGACCGTTTGAAGGTCAAGTAACCTCAAGACCGTTTGAGGTTTCAATTAGTCTAAACTATTTGAAGGTCCAATTGATTCTAACCATGTAAGTATTAATAACCCCATAAGTGGTTGAAGAGTATCTCAAGGTTGATTTCAATGGATGTACCTCTAAAGCATTTAGGTGATTCATATACTTAGAATGATTATTATTCAATTCCTATGAAACTAATAAATCCAATACACTATGATAAGTGTAGGTGCATGTACTTAGTGAAAGGTAAAGTCAATTGATTAAGGTATGATGATGATGTATTTTCCTAGTATATGGAACAATGATAAGTATGATTTAATATTTAAATAATGCTATGTGCTCCAAGTTATGTGGAAGCATTGACTTAGGGTTTGGATTTAAAAGGTAATCATAAAACCCTAATTGAGAAGGATGAGAAACCCTAATCCTAGTTTTGGGTAATGGGTTGAGAAATCCTAATTGAAATGAAATGGGAAACGCTAACCCTAATTTTTGGCTATGGGTTGAGAAACCCTAATTTCAGGTAATGATATGTGAAACCCTAATACAGGGAGATGTTATGTGAAACCCTAATACAGGGAGATGTTATGTGAAACCCTAATATAGGGTGATGTTATGTGAAACCCTAACATAGAATATTGATTATGTGAAACCCTAATACAGGGAGATATTATGTGAAACCCTAATTAAGGGAGATATTATGTGAAACCCTAATTGATAAAGATGGGAAACTCTAATCCTAATGAGGGAATAGTGATGTTATCTTTGTATTGCATGATGTTGATATGAAATTGATATGGTTGTTATCAAGTATACTAACCATGCAGGTATCATGAGATGATGAGCATAACCAGGTATGAATTATGATGGTAATGGGCCTTGTGAGCCATTACTTTATTTATTGCCTAGTAACAGGTGACAAGAAGTTGAATATACATGGTAAACTATGTGAAATGCTTATGTAACAAGTATCTTGAATACCTTGGTCAGATGACCTGAAGGTAATAGTTACATGATAAGTGGTAACCATGTTCAGTGTTGAACTAAGGGTTTGAATACCCAGATCCAGCAAACATGACGATGATGATTTTGAGGGATGTGAATTCCCAACAATGAGACAAGAGATTGAGATCCCAATTCTTTATAAAGTTTTGAAAAGTACTTGAAAGGAGTATTGTTTCTTTGTAGCATTCGTCATAATGATTCTTGGTTGAAAACTTGACTGATGCTAAAAGAATATGGTAATGTACTTAAATAATCAAGTGGAATATTATCATGTAGAATCCTGGCCATAGATCCATCATTGTCAGTAGCTGGTGATGGTGAAATGGGTTTTCCTATTGGTTAATCCAGAGCGTATATTGTTGAATATACGGGGTGTCCCTAGCCGAAAATAGGAGGACTAGAGTGCAACTTTGGTTTTAGACTCAAGCTATGTTTAAGAGCACGGTGAACATGCCCATGGCTCAATGTGATGGAGCATGAATGCGTTCATGGCTTAGTGACCATGGTGAACTGGCCTGTGGCTCAGATTTACTAGCACCAAGACTTGTACCAAGGCGAGCTAGAGGATGAATAGCCATGAGAGCTAACCCTGTGACTGAGGTCACTTAAGCAAGATACTGCGATCCTACTTGTGGTCTCGCACTGACCGAGACAGATGAGATCGAGGAGTCCAGCTCTTCCTTTGATCTTGTATGTCACCGACTTTGGGTTTTGCAACCGATGGTTGGATTTGAGCGGTATGACTCACTTCCTCAGGGCATAAGTATGATTGTAAAATGTAATTCAGCCGTGTAGCATATTTTCTTAAGGATGAATTACAGAAACTATTGGTCGAGGTCATATTGCTTATTGTATCTTGAAGTAGATAAACATTATACATGTTCTTCATATTCCTTATTAAAATGGATAGATGATTTATTGTTTTATCATTTATAGCTGTAATGCATTAAAGGATGATATTGTTCTATTCTTCTTAATAATGATTTAATCCTGCTGTTCAATAGAGATTACTCTGCTCAGTTTATTACTGTTTATCTGCAATAATAATGTCTCTGGCGGAGATTTATATCTCTCGCTGGGACAATTTCAATTGTCTCACCCCTGTGGGATCCAACATTTTTAGGTGGACGAGGATGAGGAGGTAGAAACCCTACAGTAGGGGAAGGACAACAGCATCAGGGACATCCCAAGTGGAGATATTGACTGTCATGTCTTGTAGATATGAGTCCTATGAGTCGTCTCTATACTCTCAGGTCCTACGAGTTAGTCGTTAGTGCTTTTACGATCGATTTGATATTTTGGCATTGCATGCCCCGAGGTTTTATGTTGCTTATGTGTCGATTTAACAAAGCAATTGTTGTATGTAATCCTCGAGAAGAGAAGGTACAAGGTATGTACTTTGTGGACCAGAATGTGTATATAATATTTTGGTTCTTGTTATAAGAGTTTCCTGGAAATAGATCTCTTTGTAAATGGTTTTAATTTTTAGTGATTTTCAGTAATCCGCTGCTTATGCTTGATTCTGCATTAATCAGTAATGGTTTTGGTGTCAGTTCGTCTCAGTGATGGCCACCCAAAGCCTAATAGTTTGTCCTACATGTCGACTTCCACATACATGTCTACCTACACAAGCATATCGGCCTCATCATCTCCTACCACAGGAAGGCGTTGCAAGAAATGTAGAAAGGTGTAACACAAAGGTAGCAACTAAGCACGGTTCGTTTTCCAAGATAGAATGTTAAACTGCCCAAAAAAGTTACTAGCATGCAAACAATAACGAGCCAAGAAAGAAGAACAAGATAGCAAGTAAAAGGTGATAATAACAAAGAGGGTTTATAGATATATAACCCCCTCAAGGATCACCACCAAGCACTAAGCTCCAAGGTCAAATTCTAAGCTTTATGAGCTTAAGGTAGAAGAGTATCTCCCAAGCTTGATCATCAGAACACCAGGGAAGAAGAGAAAACCAAGGTTAAGAGATCATGAGATGGAAAGGAGGTAACCAAGGTCCATGGACAAGAAGAAAAAAGAAAGAGAGAAAGGAAGCTAAGGATCATGGCTTACTAAGGTAGAGGATGAAGAGAGCATCACAAGCATGGGACTCATCCTCTAAGATCCAAGGGAGAAGCTCCTCCAGCTCAAGGTCGTCCACCAAAAAGAGAATGCAAGGATAGCCAAAATGATTCTCTTGCATGGAGAGAAAGAGGTATATATACAAGCGAGATGAAAGAGAGATCAAGGGGAATGTGTCACCACCTTAGAACCCTAGATGACACTTTTCCATGAAGAAAGAGACACATGTAACACCATGCAACAAGGTGATAAGATCCATGTCTCACCCACTAGGTCACCTTCCTAGGTCAAGGCCAATACACATCCCTACCTCTCTTCACAAACTGATAGGGGTAAACCCTTGGTTCCACAAACCAATATGGTGTACCTCAAAACATCCACAACTCGATACAAAACCTTCCCAAGGCTCTCAAGCCCAAGATAACACTAATAGGTGCAAAGCACACCTCAAACATGTGCCCCAAACACCGCCAAGGATGTCATCACTCATCCAAGGTTCAAAAAAGATGTGCATATCTTTCTCTTTCCTCTAGATAATGACAAGAGAGAGAAGGAACACTCTAGAGGTGGAAAACTTACACATCAACCCCTGTCTTAGGTAAATTGTAATTTGCACCAAAACCTCTCGACAAAACAAAAACATCAACCAAACAAGCTCAGACAAAGGACTCAAGCCTCCAACATGCCCTAATTACATCTCAGATGATTAGAGAAAGGATCTAAGCAACGTACTTAAGCAAAACAAATAGGGTTATCCCAAAATGTGGGTCAGGGTCCTTAAAGTGGAATTCTACGTTCATTCATCACTGGTTTGAGGATGAGACCGCTGTGAATATTCTAAATATGCTACCACCAAACCCAAATATAGGTGAGGATGATTGCTTCTTCCTAGAAGACCCTAGGGGATGCTTCACGACAATCATAATCTACCAAAATCATCTTAAGAAATAACATATTCATAGTTTTGGAAAATGGGCACAAATTTGGAAACTAAAAGTGCCTCAGTGTATCACATATGGAAAGTCCTACATAATGGCATGATGACCAATTCAAATTGTGTTCTTAGGGGTTTTACAACTGACCAAGGGCGTCCAAGATGTAGAACATAAGAGGAAACAACACTCCATGTGCTAAAGGATTGTGACTTTGTGGAGAATATATGAAACACCATCAAAACTGTATACAACATTGACATAGGTAATGCATGTAATCTCTAGTAGTGGTTTTCGTGTAACATGGGGAAAAAGTGATAGGAAAGGAGAGGTCGACATGGTTTGTTGTGACCATAGATCACCTATGGAGGTGGATTAATGACCCTATCTTGAATAAAACTTGCATACAACCATCCCAGGTGGTTTTCTTATTAAAGAAGTAGGTGAATATAGTAATCAATGATACTAAGAAGACACAAACCATACAATATGACATGATAGGATACATAAGAGTAGGAAACACCCCCTGAAGGGATTTTGAAGTAAAATGTAGATGGTGATGTTGTTAAGAGGGCTAACATGGAACATAAAACTTTTGTTATGAGATATTACCTTTGTCAATGGAAACTAGAGGAGTGGCCCAAGCCAGTAGCCAAGAGGTGGTGGAAGTGGAGCTTCAGGAGATCATCAGATGCATGGGAGTTGTGCTAGATGAACATAGCACAATCTAATTTGATAGTAACATCAAACTAGACTACAAGTTCCTATCTAAAGAGGGCAAAAATATGCAAAGTATCTTCCATATCAACATCACTTCATACACTATTTGACCCTCAAACCAAATATACACCTGATCCACAAAATAATAAAAATGAATAGAGTTGTTGACTCCTTGTCTAAATAGGCATCAAAGAACAACATCCTATCTTGTAACGACAATGCATGCCCTGAACTCACTTTTATGTTTTATAGGAATGACTTAGGGATCAACATTGGTATATCATGTCCTTGTAGTTTGCATGTACCCCATGAGAAGGATGAAAAATTAGTCTCTACATTATTAGAAAAAAAATCATGATATGGTGGCATAGACTTTGATGTGAATACTATAAATCCCAATTCACCCATCCTCCATTGCATGGAACAGTCTTACGGAGTCTGTGAGGTTAAGCCAAACTTGGAGGCCCAAGACATACGACGATAAATAGTGGTCAGAACTCAAGGTGACCCTCCCTAAATTGTTGGAAGAAAGAAGAAATTTGGGATTAAAGAATGAGCTAAAGAAACTAGTAACTAAGATTCTCATCGTCTTTGGGAGATCCATAAAAGATGTGGAAAACAAAGCCACTAAGGGAAAAACACATAAAAATCACCTCAAATTATAGAGTAAGCATTACAATGGATAAGAAGGGGTAAATAATTACCTAAAAATGAAGCAAAATAAGGTTGCAATGATTTCCCTAGGACCACCCACAA
This sequence comes from Alisma plantago-aquatica, assembly GCA_963693085.1. Taxonomy (NCBI): domain Eukaryota; kingdom Viridiplantae; phylum Streptophyta; class Magnoliopsida; order Alismatales; family Alismataceae; genus Alisma; species Alisma plantago-aquatica. The sequence goes on along the minus strand of OY856410.1, from coordinate 838,945,121 downwards.
TGGTTTTGAGTCCTCTCTAATTTTAAAGATGGTTGAATACCCTATACTACACTCAACATTACCTCCTTGAATAGTTGTTCCTGGGGGTTGTTCCTGATAAGACAATATCAAAATGAACACTTATAATTAGTATAAGAGGTACTAAAAAGGTAGTAACATTGTTTGATAGAAGTTAGGGGTTTGCGGTAGAAGGGAGATATGATGGAGGAGGAAATAGAGTAGATATTGCAACCAGTGCTCATCAATGAGACGCAGTGCACCACACATAAGGAAATTAGGTATCATTAGATTTCAGAAACTACAATGAATGTGATGGAGAAGTAATTAGGCAAATGAAAGTGAAGGAAAGGGAGATTGTGATTTAAGTGAAGTTTAAGTTGTGTTGTGATGGAATGGGGAATAAGTGGGCAAGGGAGACAAGCATAAGTAAACCATCACACTTGGATCAATGAGGAAATCTAGGGAATAAGTTTGGTAGCTTGATTAGTATAATAAACACATAAGTACTATAGAGAATGTGTATGACTCAGATAAAATTGACTGATATCATTTTTTAATAGATTAGGGCAATATCAATATTTTTAGTGTTTATTATCATATTTCTTGTCATAGTTAGTTAAGAGGGAAAATAATGCCCAAATAATGGGAAGATTGACCTATAGACTATATAGGCATGAAGAACTCATTTATCTTGTCACTTTGTACTTTTGAAGACTTTTGATGAGCTATCTCACAACTTTGATAAAAATTCATTAATTACTGCAAATATCACCCTTTTTATCAAATTGGAGCAATGATTTATTTTTCCCTCACTCTTTTAGAAAAAAAATCCTATGAATATTCTAGACTCCTCATTTTGAAAATTAAAGACTACTAAGTAGTGAATTTACATTCTAACTCCTTATTAAATAAAAAATATATATGTGTGTCTGTGTTTCAGTGTATGTGTAACTATCAATTCTTATTTTTGTTTAATAATAAGTAACCAAATATATATATGGATTCACACCTTTGGAAATAAAATAAACATACTTATGAACTACATATATGTATATATATATATATATATATATATATATATATATATATATATATCTGTGTGTGTGTATGTGTGTGTGTGTCTTTTTGTATGTGGTCGTGTGCCCGTGAGTGCAAATATAATATTCTTGAATCTAAAAATCTAATCTCATCCAACCTAAAAAGGTTCTGGGTTCTAGTTTAAACAATTAATGGACTGGTTGGGTGCAAATAAATGACAAAAAATATGGATTTGAGTCAATTTTGTGTTCTAATTTTGGTAATATGTGTCTTTTTTGGTTTGTACAATCCAAGTTTAGTTAGTATTGGATTCAACTAATAAAAATCTATCTTATGCGCAATTAGTATTGTGAATCATGTACCTTATAGGTTATATTTTGGACAATCACATGTACCTTATAGGTTATATTTGGAAAAAATCAAAGTCAGTTTTGGATGATCAAATTTTGGATCAATGCTGATTCCACATTTCAAATTTAACAATCTGTGTCAGTCTTTGAGATTATAATAGTCACCAAGATTCGGGCCTCCATCAGTTCTGATTATGACTGTTGGAAATTTTGGTTAGGCCTCTCTGACCAAACACTAAACCGAGCTAAAATTTGGGCTCATATTGGCCATAGTTTTAAGTGTTATATGAAACTACACCTAGTGTGCATCCTATTCAAATATCTAGAATCAGGCTCAAATCACTACATAGCAGGTTGACATAGTGTGACGTTGATCCTTTTACCAAATTTTAATGACACCCAATTCTCTTGAGAAAAATGTTAACAACAAGTACATCATAAAAAAGTGTATAGCTTATGCACCACAATGTTTAAAATCACATTGTATTTTATTGTTATACAAAGAATACAAATGTAGAACTAACATTACACAATATACTTAATAATGAACTAATGCCAACATATATCAACACTGACAAAAGACCCAAATTTGACATGTGGTTACCATATTTTAAATAGATATATACACTTAGATGAATTTATAATATATCAAGTGGAGGCTTTTGACTGTGGGATTTTTTGCCAAAACCACAACAACAACACATCATGATGAATTTATAAAGTGGAAATCACATCCACTATATAACTATTTAGAGTGGTTATATTGTTGAAAAAGTTGTGTACTTATCTGCTGATATGATTTTCTATTTATACCATTGTCATCTCTATGCATAGTTAAAAGTTAGGAAACTGGTCATATTTTTTGTAAAGATGAGTATTGAATAGAGCATCTAAGTTCCCAAGTTTGGTTAATTTGAGGAAAATACCCAACGAGATTTTACGACAATAAGTCCTCAAATTGATACATGTCTGAATAACTCTATGTAATGTGACACATATTGTTAAATTTAGAAGCCAAATTCACAACCTAAATCCTAATTTTGATCATTTCGAGACAAACTCAGATTTGTCAAAAGTATAACATTTTTCATATCACGTCCTAGTCCCAAATGTATCACAACCTATGCCCAAATAAAGTAGTGTTTGCTATAATTTGACAATCATCAGTAAATTCTTCACTTCCTATGACATGTTATGATCATTTGTGCTTTTTAATAATATATTATATTTCTAGACATGTGAGTTATAACTTGATATGTAGTGGTTGTGTTATAATGAAATATTTTACAAGAGTTTTCTTTTTTTTTACTGTTTCACACAAGCACTATACATTTAAAAAATACCATTGGCTTTCCATATTAGAACACTGTAATCCGTGATAATTTGGACCAACTCATGCACTGATTCTTTGATTATTATTTTTTTAACAAGGTGAAAGTCCATTCATTTCATTTCCTGGTAGGTGACAAAATGGCATACACATTTTAAGTCACAGACACTGTTTGACCCTCAAACCAAATATGCACCTGATCCACAAAAGAAGAAAAACAAATAGAGTTGTTGACTCCTTGGCTAAATAGGCATCAAAGAACAACATCCCATCTTGTAATGACAATGTATGCCCCAAACTCACTTTTATGTTTTATAGGGATGACTTAGAGAACGACATTGGTATTTCATGTCCTTGTAGTTTGCATGTACCTTGTGAGAAGGATGAATAAGTAGTCTCTACATTATTAGAAAAAATCCATGATCTGGTGGCATAGACTTTGATGTGATCATGTGAATACTATAAATCCCAATTCACCCATCCTCCATTGCATGGAACAGTCTTTCAGAGTTTGTGAGGTTAAGCCAAACTTGGAGGCCCAAGACATATGATGATCAATAGTGGTCAGAACTCAAGGCAACCCTCACGTAAGCGTTGGAAGCAAGAAGAGATTTCAGAATCAAATAATGAGCTGAAGAGACTAAGAACCAAGATTCTCATCATCTTTGAGATATCCATAAAGATGTGGAAAACAAAGCCATTAAGATCAAAAAACGTAATAATAACCTCAAATTATAGAGTAAGCAATAACAATGGATAAGAAGGGGTAAAAGATGATTACCTAAAATTGAACCAAAATAAGGTTGCAATGATTTCCCCAGGACCACCCACAATGACTCTGAGTCATGTCTGGTTTTAAAGATGGATGAATGCCCCAACCTCCATGAATAGTTGTTCCTGGGGTTTTTTCATAATAATACGATATTGAATGAGCATATATAATTATTAAGAGGTTCCATAAGGTAGTAAAAGGATTTGGTGGAAGTGATGAGTTTGGGGTAGAAGGGAGATATGATGGAGAAGGAATTAGAGTAGAAATTGCAATCGGTGCTCATCAATGAGACAAGAGTAATTAGGCACCACACATAAGGAAACTACATATCTTTAGATTTGGGAAACTATAATAAATGTGATGTAGAAGTAATTAGGCAGATCAAAGTGAAGGAAAGGGGGGTTGTGATTTAAGTGAGGTGTAAATTGTGTTGTGATGGAATGGGAAAGAAGCAGGCAAGGGAGACAAGAGTAAGTAATCCGTCATACTTGGATCAATGGGGAATAAGTTTAGCAGCTTGATCAATAGAATAGACATATAAGTACTACAAATAATGTGTGTGACTTAGATAAAATCGATACATATTAATTTTTGATAGATTTAGCCCAATATCGATGTTTTTAGTGTTTATTATCATATTTCTTGTCCAAATTAGTTGAGAGGGAAAACAATTCCCAAATAATACAATAGAAAAGAAGAACTTAATTATCTTGTCACTTTCTACTTTTGAAGACCTTTGATGAGTTATTCCAGAACTTGGAGAAAAATTCACTAATTACTACAAATATCACCCCTTTTATAAAATTGGAGTTGTGATTTGTTTTTTGCTTACTCTTCTAGAAATAAAATCCTATGAGGATTATAGACTCCTCATTTTGAAAACTAAAGACTATTAAGTACTGAATTTATATTCTAAGCCCTTATTTAAATAAGCATATATATACATATATTTATATATATATATATATATATATATATATATATATATATTTGTGTGTGTTTTATTGTGTGTTTGTGTGTATGTGTAGCTATCCGTTCTTATGTTTGTTTTATAATATGTAACCAAGTATAAATATGAATGTGACAACTTTGAAAATAAATAAATGAATACATATGAACTATATATATGTATATATATATATATATACATATACACGCACACACATACATGTATACTATATGTGTGTGTTTTTGTTTGTGTGTGTGTTTGTGTGAATGCAAATATGATATGCTCAAGATCATTTTCAAACTAAAATGGTTTTGGGTTCTAGTTTAAATAATCAATGGATTGGTTGGGTGCAGATAAAATAGAAAAATATGGATTTGGGTCAACTTTGTGTTCTAATTATCATTTTTAAGTTTGTGTTCTCATCCAACGCATTTCTTTAGACAAAGACACTTTTTTTCTTCATTGCGGATGGTAAATATTTCTCAGAACAAGGAGGTGAATCAAACCATGTTTGAATTGAAACTGAGATGTTGATGTAAGTTCTTCCCATGTGAAACAGATAGATTCATATCTTAAACTCTTTCAAAATGACTATTTGTTCCTCTGTTAGAATGTGTCAATTTTTGGTTTGGACAATCCAAGTCTGGGCTAGCATTGTCTTAGACTAGCAAAAATCTATATTATTCATAATTCCAACTATGATACATGTACCTTATAGGTTATATCTTGGACAAATCAAAGTTTGTTTCAGATTGATCAAATTCTAGATGAATATTGATTCCATTTTTTGAAATTTAACAATTTGTGGAAGTTTTTTAGATTAGACTAATGACCAAATTTTAGGCCTCCATTAGTTCTGATTCTGATTGTTGGAAATTTTGATTAGGCCTCTCTGACCAGAAACTGAACCGAGCTGAAATTTGGGCCCATATCAGCCATAGTTTAAGTAATATATGAAATTATACCTAGTGTGCATCCTATTCAAATATCTAGAATTAGACTCAGATCACTACGTAGTAGGTTGACATGGAGTGGCATTGTTCCTTTTGCCAAATTTTGATGACACCCAATTCTCTTGAGAAAAATGTTAACAACAAGAACATCATAAAGAAAAATTATAGCTTACGCACCACACTGTTTAAAAATCACATTATACTTTATTGTTATACAAAGAATACAAATGAAGAACTAACATTACACAATGTACTTAATAATGAACTAATGCCAATGTTTATCAACGCTAACAAAAGACCCAAATTTGACTAGTGGCTACCATATTTCAAATAGATATATACACTTAGTCGAACTTATAATATATTAAGTTGAGGTTTTTGACTGTGGGAATTTTTGCCAAAATAATAACCACAACACATCATGACAATTTTCAAAGTGGAAATCACATCCATAAGATAACTATCTAAAGTGGTTATGTTGTTGAAAAAGTTGTGTACTTATCAGTTGATATGGTTTTTATTTATACCATTGTCATCTCTATGCATAGTTAAAAGTGAGGAAATTGGTCAATTGTTTTAGTACATATGAGTATTGAACAACGCATCCAAATTTCAAGTTTGGGTTAATTTTGAAGAAAAATGCCCAGCTAGATTTTGTGACAGTAAAGCCTCAAATTGATACGAACCTGAATAACTATGTGTAGTTGTAAAACCGACACGTGTTGTTAAATTTAGAAGCCTAAATCATAACCTAGATCTTAATTTTGATCAATCTGAGACCAACTCAGATTTGTCAAACTATAACATTTTTCGTATCACGTACTAGTCCCAAATGTATCACAACCTAGGCCCAAATAAAGTAGTGTTTGTTTTAAATTGACAATCACCAGAAAATTCTTCACTTCCTATGACATGTTACAATTGTTTGTGTTTTTTAATAACATACCATATTTCAATACATGTAAGTTACAACTCTATATGTAATGGTTGTGTTATAATGAAATATATTACAAGAGTTGTTGTTTTCTTTACTGTTTTAGACAAGCACTATACATTTAGAGAATATCATTGGCTTTCCATATTGGAACATTGTAATCTGAGATAATTTGGACCAACGCATGCACCGATTCTTTGATTATTTTTTTTAATGAGGTGAAAGTCTATTCATTTCATTTCCTGATGGGAGACAAAATGGAATAATATTTTAAAGTCACAGACACTGTTTGACCCTCAAACCAAATATACACCTGATCCACAAAAGAAGAAAAATGAATAGAGTTGTTGACTCCTTGGCTAATAGGCATAAAACAACATCATCCCAACATGTAATGATAATGTATGCCCTAAAATCGCTTTTATGTTTTATAGGGATGACTTAGGGAAAGACATCGGTATATCATGTTCTTGTTGTTTCCCTATACCCCATGAGAAGGATGAATAAGTAGTCTCAACATTATTATAAAAAAAAATCATGATCTAGTGGCATAGACTTTGGGGTGAATATTATAAATCCCAATTCACCCATCCTCCATTGCATGGAACAATCTAACAGATTCTGTGAGGTTAAGCCAAACTTGGAGGCTCAAGACATATGATGATCAACATTGTTTGAAACTCAACGTAACCCTCACACAATCGTTGGAAGCTAGAAAAGATTTGACAATCAAATAATGAGACAAAGAGACTAGGAACCAAGATTCTCATCATATTGACAGATCCAAAAAGTTCTAGAAAACAAAGTCAATAAGGATAAAACATGTAAAAATCACCTCAAATTATAGAATAAGAAATAACAATGGATAAGAAGGGGTAAAGGATGATTACCTAAAATTGAACCAAAATAAGGTTGCAATGATTTCCCCAGGACCACCCGTAATGGTTCTGAGTCCTATCAAAGTTAAAGATGGACGAATGCCCCATCCTACACTCGGTGTTACCTCCACGAATAGTTGTTCCCAGGGGTTTTTCATGATAATACAATATTGAATGAGCCCCTATAATTACTAAGAGGTTCCACAAGGTAGTAATAGAGTTTGGTTGAAGTTAGGAGTTTGGGGTAGAAGGGAGATATGATGGAGAAGGAAATGGAGTAGAAATCACAACAGGTGGTCATCAATGAGACATAGTGCACCACACATAAGGAAATTAGGTATCTTTAGATTTGGGAAACTGTGATAAATGTGATGGAGAAGTAATTAGGCAGATAAAAGTGAAGGAAAGCGGTATTGTAATTTAAGTGAGGTGTAAATTGTGTTGTGATGGAATGGGAAAGAAGCAAGCAAGGGATACAAGAGCAAGTAATTTGTCACACTTGGATCAATGAGGCAGTCTAGGGGAATAAGTTTAGCGGCTTGATCAGTAGAATAGACATATAAGGCTAAAAATAATGTATTTGACTCAGATAAAATCGATACATATTAATTTTCGATAGATTTTAGGCCAATATCAATATTTTTAGTGTTTATTATCATATTTCTTGTTAGTTGAAAGGGAAAACAATTCCCATATAATACAAAGATTGACCTACATACTATATAGGCATGAAGAACTCAATTATCTTGTCACTTTCTACTTTTGAAGATCTTTGATGAGCTATTTCACAACTTAAAGAAAAATTCACTAATTACTATAAATATCACCCCTTTTATCAAACTGGAGTTGTGATTTGTTTTTCCCTCACTCTTCTAGAAATATAATCCTATGATAATTCTAGACTCCTCATTTTGAAAACTAAATAATGTTAAGTGGTGAATTTACATTCTAATCCCTTATTTAAATAAGCATATATATATATATATGTGTGTGTGTGTGTATACATATGTATATATATATATATATATATATATATATATATATATATATATATATATATATATCTGTGTGTGTGTGTGTTCTTTTTGTGTTTGTATGTATGTGTAACTATATGTTCTTATGTTTGTATTATAATATGTAACCAAGTATAAATATGGATGTGACAACTTTGAAAATAAAATAAACATACATATGAACTACACATATATATACATACATGTATGATATATGTGTGTGTTTGCATGTACTTGTGTGTGTGTGTGTGAATGCAAATATGATATGCTCAAATCTGCAAATTTGATCTCATACAACCTAAAAAGGTTTTGGGTTTTAGTTTAAATAATCGATGGACTGGTTGGGTGTGGATAAAATAGAAAAATATAAATCTGGGTCAACTTTGTGTTCTAATTTTTATTTTCAAGTTTTTGTTCTCATCGAATGCATTTCTTAAGACGAAGACACTTTTTTTTTCTTTGCGGATGGTAAATATTGAATGGAGGTGAATCAAAACCATGTTTGAATTGAAATTGAGATATTGATGTAAGTTCTTCCCTTATGAATTAGATAGATTCATATCTAAAAAAGACTTACAATAAGTTCTTTCAAAATTGACATTTGTTCCTATGTTAGAATGTGTTGAGTTTTGGTTTGGACAGTCCAAGTTTGGGTTAGCACTGGCTTAGACTAGTAAATTTTGTATTATGCATAATTACAACTATGATACATGTGCCTTATAGGTTATATCTTGGACAAATGAAAGTTTGTTTCAGATTGATCAAATTCTGGATCTATATTGATTCCACATTTCAAATTTAACAATTTGTGTTAGTTTTTTATATTAGACTAGTGACCAAAATTCAAACCTCCATTAGTTTTGATTCCGATTAGGCCTCTCTGACCAGAAACTGAACCGAGCTGAATTTTGGGCCCGTATCGGCCATAGTTTAAATAATATATGAAACTATACCTAGTGTGCATCCTATTCAAATATCTTGAATCAGGCTCAGGTCACTAGGTAGCAGGTGGACACAGTGTGACATTGTTCCTTTTACCAAATTTTGATGACATTCAATTCTCTCGAGAAAAAATGTTAACAATAATAATATCATAAAGAAAAATTATAGCTTACACACCACATTGTTTAAAAATCACATTATACTATATCGTTATACAAAGAATACAAATGAAGAACTAACATTACACAATGCACTTAATAATGAACTAATGCCAACTTTATCAACGCTGAAAAAAGACCCAAATTGGACATGTGGTTACTATATTTCAAATAGATATATACACTTGGTTGAACTTATAATATATTAAGTTGAGGCTTTTGACTGTGGGATTTTTCACCAAAACCATAACCACAAACATGAAGATTTTATAGTGGAAATCTCATCCACAATCTAACTATTTAGAACGGTTATGTTGTATAACATTTGTTGTATCACATTCTAGTCCCAAATGTATCACAACCTAGGCCCAAACAAAGTAGTGTTTGCTGTAAATTGACAATCAGCAACAATTTTCACTTTCTATGGCATGTTATGATTATTTGTGTTTTTTTAATAATATACCACATCTCTATACATGTGAGTTACAACTTGATATGTAGTGGTTGTGTTATAATAAAATATAATAAAAGAGTTGTCGTATTCTTTACTGTTTTAGACAAGCACTATGCGTTTAGAGGATACCATTGGCTTTCCATATTGAAACATTATAACCCGAGATGATTTGGACCAACCGATTCTTAATTTGATATTTTTTCTATAATGTGGTGAAAGTTTATTCATTTCATTTCCTGATAGGCGACAAAATCGTTGGGTTTTAGGGGAAACAAAGAAAGCAGCGAAAACAAAAATTTTCTTCTCCCAAACCCAAAACAAAGGAAACGTGTCAACGTCTATACAATAGGAAGGATGGTTTGTAGAGGCCTACCTTGTCCTGAGGCTTGCTCAGCGCGTTACCTCACGACTTGCACGGTCTTCACCTCCAGTCTTGGACGGTGTTTGTGTAGCTCCTAGTCTCACCGGGACTGTCAGCTCCTTATCTCACCGGGACTATCGGGATTGACAGTTGTTCTCCGAGCGGTAGAAGTTTCCCGCCTCTGAAGTAGTTCACACGGACCTCCTAGAACTCCGATCTCCTTGTCCCACAAGGAATCAGAAGGATTTTCACCCTCCTATTGATGTACTAGTCACCGACACACTCTCTTGCCACCAGTTGCTTTCTGCAGTTGTCTTTCCCTTGTTGTGCCTCCCTTATCGGGTAGCACTTGCTCGTGCTCTCTCTCGGTTACCAAAACTAGAGAGAACGATAACTTTGCAGAGCAACTGGTGCACTAAGTTATTTACTAGAGAAGCCCCCAATATCCCTATATATAGGAGGGTGGTGGGACAGGGTTCTCTATCCTGAGCAATGCGGGATTAAAGCAGGAGTAGAAGGGTTCGAGATTTTCCACAAAAACAACCAACTGCACCACCTGAACTGATCGTTTCAACCCTGAAATGATCGTTTGGTGACCTCAACCGATCGTTTCAATCTGAACCGATCGTTTGGGACACCTGAGCTGATCGGTTCATCACATGAGCTGAACGGTTTGTGGTCCTGGTCCAACTCAAATTGACTTTCAAATTTGTCTCTGGTTAATCAAATATTAATCCTTGTCCAAATTGAATTTGTACAAGTGAAACAAATTGTATTTGCAAAATTGTCTTCTTACTTTCCCAACAATCTCGATTAGACCAGTTGAGCCGATCAGATCAACTCTTGATCTGGTCATCTCAGCCTGTATTGAGCTGATCGGTTCATCACATGAGTCGATCGGTTGGAGCAGCAGACTTGTACAAATCAGTCAATTGCAGTTTCAATCAATCTGATACTCTAATCAATTAGTCCAACACCTTGAACACTATGATATTGAGCTATCAATCGATTGAGTGTTTAATTGAACTACTAAACTCCTTTAGTAATCAATCTAAACATCGTTATGTGGATAAACTCCTCTTCCAGGTTAAATCCTATGTGTGTGACCCTGCAGGTCCATTTCACGTTGGCAGTGAAAGTCCATAACACTTATGACTTCACAAGCAAAGAGCGGTGCCTAGTCGCACATCAGTGCTACCCAAGTGAAATAGAAAGTTGGAGAACAACTTTCAATCCTACAATCCGTGAATGGTGTTACAGTGAATGTATAATTCCTTTGTCACTGATATCCCAAATGAACTCAAGGCATGGAACAGTCATCCTGTCAACATTCATTCATTTTCTTGATCTCAAAGTAGATTGGAAGAGATATGTATGACATCAATATCGCATACTGATTCACGCATGCGTGTGCACGCCTATCTCAATCCTACTCATTAAGTGGCTATGAATATCAAACTCCCTCAGGAGGGATAAATCCCATATCTATCACTCACCCCTCAAAAACCCCATGTGTCAAAGCCACCCAATCATCACCTTTATAACAACCCATGTTTCAGGACTGTGTTTGATGATGTCAAAGTGTACCCAATGACATGTGTTGAGTGTAGTGATTTCATCAGGTCAAAGAATCACACTCACCACCATCACTGTGAGAATTGACTGTGACTACCATGTCATGGTTCCATGTGTCAAACTCACGGTGGGTCTATCTGGTACACTTGTTCTCTAACAAGTACCTATGTGTTTGGTTTGATATCTCCATATCATGACTAATGAGATTTTGTCATCAACCAACACCACAATATAGTCTTATGTCTCATTGTTGTCTATTGATGAATGCATATTCATCATGAAATTTACTTATCATTTTTCACAAATTCAACTCAACACATCTAAATTCGCTCATTAAATATCAAAATGCATCACCATATGCAACACTACTTAATTGATCCAATTATTATGATTTTAACTAAAATTATGGTTGATTTGATGTAGTTCTTGATAAAGCCAAACAATCATTTGGGATCTACCTTCCCTCACCCTTGATCTAACCAAGTGAATCCATCCATTCGGTTTAAGCCCATTTGGTCTCAAGACCGTTTGAGCCCATTCGGTCTCAACACCATTTGAGCCCATTTAGTCTCAAGAACGTTTGAGCCCATTCAGTCTCAAGACCATTTGAGTCCAAACAGTCTCAAAATCGATAGACCAACAGAAACCGTTTGGAGTCTAACTCAAGCCTGTGCAACAAAAGATCAAGATCATGAAGCAAAACCAGCGCCACGATCGTATTCTCCTTGCCACGACTGTGGCACACCGCCAAACAGTGCCAAGCCTCCAATCACCACGACCATGTTTGACACACCACGGCTGTGGTGCACCACCAGCATCAACCCTCTTTGGCCTGCCACACCCGTGTGAGGCAGCACGGCCGTGTGACAGCTACCTCACCACGACTGTGGTCTCACGCCACGACTGTGGCGCAATGCCATCAGAGTCAATTTACTCACCGACCACGCATGGGCAAGGCAGCACGGCCGTGGGACTGTAGCATTACCACGACCGTGGTGCCTCATCATGGCCGTGGTGTGTCGTCTTTTGCCTCCGAACAGGCTGACAACCGCATCAACATTGAGCAGCTTTCTTCTCAATCCACCTTCCGGCCACCACGCCTCTACCAACGCCAGCTCTGCCAAGACCTGCCGTTCACACTTAGGCCATCGTCTCCGGTGGAAAGGAACAAATTGATCTGGGATCGTGACTGAGCAAACAGTCTGTGAAGACCATTTGGCCCCCTTCCAAACCTCAAACCGTGAGAGCCATATCCCATGACCATTTGAGTAGCTAGAGCGTTGACCAAAGCAATGAACGTTTGCTTATCAACGGTTTCCAAACTGTTAGATATCAAATGGTTTTACAAACCATTTGTCTCTATCCAAGACCATTTCAGCGGAAAACGGTTTGTGAGACCATTTAATCTCATTCGGTATCCAAACTGTGAGAGAAATATACTGAAGACCGCATGAGGTATTCATTCGGTTTCCAAACCATTTGATAGCAAACATTTTCCAAGACCGTTTGCCCAACTTTGCTCAAGACTGTTTGATAGCAAATGGTCTACATACTGTTTGGGCTAAATTAAGTGAAACCGTTTGGGCAAAAATATATCCATATCGTTTGGTTTCTTTTAATCTAAGACCGTTTGGGGTCAGTCTGGTGCCTATAAATAGGACCCCTAGGGTCCTCACTTGGACATCGGTTTTGGGATGCCGACAGGCTACCTGTATACTGGTCCGATCCAAATCTAGTGTCGTCCATGTCAGTTTCATTCCACCTGCTTCCCATGTTGCAACCAAGGAGGCTGAGGAGAGAAGGAAGACGGAGTGAGGGACACTGTCTGGTCTATCTTGGCATCTCCCGTTCGCATCCAGATCTGCTTCGATAAGACGTAGGAGGTTGTATCTTCTTCACTGAGCTGTGAATACCTTTTGCACCGAGTTCATGGCAGATTTCTCTCTCTTTCTCATTCTTCTTGTTTCTCGCATCATGAGCGAGTAGTACCTTTTTGTTGGGATGCGCGGACTAGCCCCACTGCCCATGCAAATCATGTTCTTTTTCTAAACTCTCCATGGCAATGTATATAACTTTCCATTTCATTGTTAATTGGTATGTTTGTTGTTGATTATCAACTTGCTTTTATCTTGTTTTGTCCTTTATTGTGAAATCTTCTATATGTGGGACGGAATGGCGGTTTACAAAGTTCGACTCTTTGATGAGAACTTCTGATAAGATTCCTTGAGGTCGTAAGTGTATGATCCGTGAGGGGACGAGACATCTAGCCTACGGTGATGCTTCTGTGGTCTAAACATCCCTCAGGGAGGACCACAACCTTAGTTGGATTTTTTATCGTCTTTGTTTATCATCGATGTTAGTTTGTAGATATATCACTTGCTCGCTTATCAATTAATGTGGTTGAATCCCAAATTAGAAATAGAATGGGATTTCCTCGAGGTCGTAAGTGTATGATCCATGAGGGGACGAGCCATCTAGCCTTCGGTGATGCTTCTGTGTGCCTAACGTCTGTATAGGGGGCTCACAACCTTCATTGGATTTCTGTATCTTCGGAGCAGTAAGTAAGTGATCCGGCTGGTGACGAGACATCTGATGCCTAAGGTGATGCTTATGCGAACCTAACGCTCGTATGGGGGGTTCTATAGCAGCTCTATTTGGGTTGTTATATCTTGCCAAGATGGTTTGCATTAGAATGTGTTTGCATGCATAGCGATGGTGAAACCTGATACCATCCCAGCAATTCCATATCATTGATCTAAATCCAACTTTAATTCAACTTTTACTTTCTTGCAATTAGTTTAATTAACCTAAAATCAACCAATCCTTTTAAATATTATCCTTCACTAGAACTAGACTAGACTGGCAAAGATTCTTAAAAGTGTTGTCCTTTAGGTTCAATCCTTAACTATACTGCGATAAGAATCGTCCGCTTGCGGGTGGTATTATTACACGTTGGTTTAAGTAAAAGCTCGATGATTTCAACCCTGAGTTAGTTTGTTAGTGCGATAAAATCCCACGTCAAATTCTGGCGCCGTTGCCGGGGACAACAGAATCAGTCAGTCAAATCTAGTTCTTTTAAGACTAATTTAGGATTTTGCTTGTTCCATTGACACAATCGACCATCTACTTGAATTTGACTCTACTCTGTGGTTCTCACTTTCAAAATCTTTCTAATTTTAGGTACAATCTAAGGCGTAGTGCATGCACCATTCGGACAGCCCCGGACTCACAACGAGCTTTGATCCCGAGATAGACAGAACTTTTCATCGACAAATCTGAGAAAATCAAGCAAGGATGGCTCAGGAAGAGGAAGTAGCCCGAAGAGTGGCTCAAGCCATCAATGCATAGAGAGAGAGGCTCATGCAAGAAGCCAGGGTTGCAATTCAACAGGAAATCCTAGCAGCACAAGCAGCTGAACTACAAAAGGATCTTAGAGAGTTCTCAATCCCGAAAGCTGTGAATGTTCATCATCAGGTACAACCTCCTCCTATCAACGCTACTAATTTCAAGATACGAGCACATTGGATCACCTTGCTTCAAAACAACCCTTTCTATGGCAAACAAGGAGAGGACAACCAAGAACATCTTCTGAGATGCATCGATCTATGTGCTATGACAAAGCAAAATGGAGTATCTGACGATTCCATTCGACTCCATCTCTTCAAGTATTCCCTTATTGATAGGGCCATAAGTTGGTACAATTCGCTGCAAAGTGAAATCCCCATCACCACCTGGGAACAACTCCAAAATGCGTTTCTAGAAAAGTTTTACCCTCCATCTCTTACCTATGAAATTAGAGGGCAGATAAAAAATTTCACTAAAGTTCCTGGAGAAACCCTTGCTGAAGCTTGGGATAGATACAAAGAGCATCTACGCAAGTGTACACACCACGGAATTCCCAATAACCAACTCATTGAGATTTTCTATAGGGGGTGTGGATGATGATATTAAGAGATTCCTCGATTCCTCATCTGGAGGAAATTTCATGCGTCAAAGTTATGACAGTGCATGGAGAGTCATCACCCTGGGAGCAGAAAATCAAGCCAATTGGGGTAGATATGTAGGTAAAGGAGTTTTGAAAGTAGCTATGGCCGAAGCTACTCCAGAGTACAAGTCTATCGCTGAAACCTTGAAACTCTTAGTTGCCAAGAAAGGCCATATTGAATCATCTCTTGCTACTATTGGAAGAGGACGTTCACCCACTCGACAATCGGAACAGGTCAAGTCTGCTTCCCTATTATGTGAAGCATGTAAGAGCACCGATCATTCCACCTTATCATGCAATGTTCTCTATGATGTTGTTCTGAGAAATGTATGTGGCCAAGGAGATAATGGTTAGATGGAAAATCTCAATGCTATCAACACCAATCATGGTCAAAGTTATTACAATCCAAATCAGAATAGGAATCACCCAGGTTTTCAATATGGAAACCCCTCTGGAGCAGTAAACTCGCATAAATTTGGTTCAAACAACCAACCAAGAGGCCCACCAGGATTTCAGTATAATCAACAACATAATTTTGGGAATCAAGGAAATTTCAAGGGGAACTTTCAGAATAGGAACTACAATAATTATCAAAATAACTCTCAGTACCAGAACCTTAATCAACAACAAGGACAGCAAGCAGGTCCAATTTCTCCTGATGACAAGCTATCAGCCGTTGAGAAGATGTTGCAAACTAAGCAAACCATGATAGCTAACCAACAAGCTCAGCAGAAGGCTACTGAATCTCAATTAGCTCAACTCGCAGCTAGCATAAAACCACATGTTGGAGTGTTTGCTGGCTAACCTGAGAATAATCCTAAGCATCCCGAACAGTTGAAGGCAGTCACCACTAGGTCAGGGAAAGACTATTCGGATCCCCCTGAAAAGACGCCTGTGGTTATTACAGACGAGGATGAACCTTTGATTGCCCAAGACTCAACAACTCAAGAAATGAAATCAAAAGATGATAAGTCAGAAAAGGGAAATTTTAAGAAGTCTGCTCAAGAAAATGAAGAAACTGAGACTCCAGAACCTGATATCCCTGTGTACAAACCTCGTATACCTTTTATAGCTCGTCTAAGGAAAACAAAGCTTGATACCAGATTCAATAAATTTAAAGAAGCTATGAAGAAACTTCATGTCGATATACCCTTTTTGGATGATCTGGCTGAGATACCGGAATGGACAAAGTACTTAAAGTCACTTCTCACAAGGAAGTATATAACTGAAGAGTATGATACAATAAAACTGGCAACAACTACATCTGATATCATATTGAGCAAGATGCCCAAGAAGCAAAAAGACCCGGGATCCGTTGGAATTTCATGTTACATTGGTGACTCATCATGCAAGAAAGGATTGGCAGATCTTGGCGCAAGCATTTCTATTATGCCACTTAGCCTATGCAAAAGACTAGGGTTTGTAGAATTGCTTCCTACTGGCATGACTATACAGCTTGCAGACAATTCGATAAAATGTCCATTAGGAATCCTCAAAGATGTCCCGGTCAAGGTAGGCAAGGACACTTATGTTCCATGCAACTTTGTCATTATGGACATAAAGGAAGACATTGGATATCCTCTCATCTTTGGTCGTCCGTTCCTCACCACTGCAAGAGCCCTGATTGATGTTGAAGCTGATACCTTACTGCTCAGACTATGCAAAGAAACTCTCGAATTTAAAGTTTTTGAAAGTATGAGAAGACCAAGTATGCAAGAAGAAGTCTATCTGATTGACTACATTGAGCAAATGTCACTTCTGACCCAAGAGCATCATGAATCAGACGATCCTTTAGAAGTTGCTCTAACAAACCCATCAGCTGATGAACCGATTGATGAATAGGTAAAAGATTGCATCAAATCCCTCGATTCTTCTAAAGAAGATGTTGAAGCCACTAGTGAAGAATTCAAGGCTATGGAAACTACGGAAGAAACAAGCAAAAAACCAGAGGCTCCCGAAATGAATCCCCTACCTGAAGGACTGAAGTACGTATTTTTAGACGATCTCAAAGTTTGCCTAGTTATTATAAATTCTGATTTAACAGTTGAACACGAAGAGAAACTCCTGAAGGAATTAAGGGAAAGAAAGAAAGCCATCAGTTATAAAATGAGTGACCTCACTAGGGTCAATCAAGCGTTGTGTATGCACAAGATCCCTATGATGTAAGATCACAAGCCCACTATTGAGCAACAATGGAAGTTGAATCCAAATATGAAGGAAGTTGTCTGTCGTGAGGTTATTAAATTGCTCACAGCTGGAATAATCTATCTGATCTCAGATTCACCATGGGTGAGTCCAGTGCATGTAGTCCCGAAGAAAGGTGGAACGACTGTTATACGGAATGAAAACAATGAACTCATCCCCACTTGAATAGTCACAGGGTGGAGGATGTGCATAGATTATAGAAAATTAAACAAGGTAACTCGAAAATATCATTTTCCAATGCCTTTCCTTGATCAAGTCCTAGAAAGGTTGGCTCACTAAGAATATTTATGTTATCTTGACGGTTACTCTGGATTTTATCAAATACACATGCATCCAGATGACCAAGAGAAAATAACCTTTACCTGCCCATTCGGAACATACGCATTTAAAAAAATGTTGTTTGGTCTCTATAATGCACCTGCAACATTCCAACATTGCATGGATGTCATATTCACTGGTCTTACTGAAACAATTATGGTGGTTTTCATGGATGATTTTTCTGTATACGGAGATTCATTCGATTCATGTCTAAAGCACCTCTCCCTAGTCCTCAAATGTTGTGAAGAAGCACATCTTATGCTGAATTGGGAAAAGTGCCACTTTATAGTAAAGGAAGGCATTGTCCTCAGCCATAGGGTCAAAAATAGAGGAATTGAAGTAGATAAAGACAAGATTGAATTGATTTCTAAACTGACTATCCCAACAAATGTAAAAGAAGTCTGAGCTTTCCTAGTTCATGCTGGATTTTACAGAAGATTCATAAAGGATTTTTCCAAGATAACAAAGCCAATGAAGAACCTATTACTAAAGGATATTGATTTCAATTTTAATGAAGACTGTGTCAAAAGCTTCAACACACTGAAATAGGCCCTTACAACCACCCCCATTATTAGAGCTCCAGACTGGGACCACCCTTTTGAAATTATGTGCAACGCCAGTGACTATGTTGTGGGTGCTATTTTAGGGAAATATATAGATAAGAAACATTATGTGATCTATTATGCATCAAAACCTCTCGATGAACACCAATAAAAATTGGGCCATTATTCACGAGTGAGTCCTTTCACAAACCCCTCTCTACAGGCCCTCACAAATAGGGACGGTTGTGGGTCTAACCCTCACAAATGGTCCGTGAAGAGAACTCACGTGACAAATACCAGTGGCCCTCACGAATACAATTGTCACGGACCAACTGACCCTCAAGAATGTTATATTGAGGGACTATTTAGCCTTCATAAATACATTTTTGAGGGACTATTTAGCCTTCATAAATATATTTTTGAGGGCATATTTAGTTCTCATAAATACATTTTTGAGGGACTTGATGGTCCTGGAGAATTTATTTTTGCAGGGATAATGCCTTCATTAATATTATTTTTGAGGGGCTATGTGGTCGTCATCAATGCAATTGTGATGGCCAATCTAGATCTCATTTTTGAGGGACTAAAGACCTTCATTAATATATTTTTGAGGGATTATTGTAAATGATTTGGTTATTGATTTATTGAATGATTTCTTGAATGTTAATTAATTTTAAATTGAAACTTTGTATATATAACCTCAAGTAATATTTTTATAAGAGTCACATGACATCATAAGAATTTTCAACACCAAAATGACACATAAAAATGTGAAATCACCTCATACCAATTTCTGTTAATGAAGCAAAATATTATCCATACATTGCATGCTTAACGTTGATATAAATAACGAATACATATGGTTCTAAAATTTGAGATTGATGACAATCAACATATCATTCTAGAAACTCTTAAGATCTGTAATGTCTCCATATTCCTTCAAATGGTGTGGTGCTCTTCATCAATGTCAGGCCTCATACGGTTGGGTACTTGAGTATTCTTCTCCTAAAAATGACAAATCATTATATTAATAGAATTTTAAAGTTTATACATAAATCATAGTACAAAAAATAACTCACCTTTATATTTCGATTCTGTTATACTCCAAAGTGCATTGTCAGTCAAAATCCATCATTAAAAGCAATTCTACCCTATCAATATAAATACAAAAAGGAATTAGAGTGAGTGTGAAGTAGAATATGCCATATTGTTGACTCAAGGCCCAAATGACATAGAATAATTTTTGTAATCACTTGTAATGAATGTATGACTTGTAATTAAGCTTAGAAAAATGTTTCGGACAGAAAAATACATGGTTTAACCAGCCAAATCCAATTTGTCAAAATTCCCAACAGACATTCGATCGGTCGAGTTGCCACTTCACAGAACTCGACCGATTAAGGATGGCAATGGGGTGGGTATGGGCGACCCACACCCATACCCACTTTACCCATTTAAGTTATGGGCTGACCCATACCCACCCTATAAGAGAAAGAATAAAAATATACAAACCCATACCCGCCCTAATGGGTCATGGGGACCCAGTATAACCCACTTTGACTCAATACTGTATAAAATTACAAATAATCATGTAGACATGAGACATGACAATTATGTCGGAGTTGTTATGCCTGATCAGGCACAACTCAGGCATACTTCACCTGAGCCAACACGATAATTTCATACTTCATACCGGAACAAAATGAAATACGCTGATTACTGGACTACTATAATGCTAGATTAATGAAACAGATTGATTATTCGATAATAACGCAATCACTTGATTATTATTTTTATCTAAAACAAAACAACTTGACCAGAATGAAATTATAAAAGGAAGCAAATTGATTACTGGATTTGATCAAAATAAGCGTGCATACATATCTATGTTCTCAAATGGTACCTTAACGATTATATTACAAAAAAGAAACAGAAACACGGATACATATATGTGTTCAGGTACGGCTGGAAACTAGCATCAACTGTGTTTGACTTTGTCTTCATTTCGTTGGACCACGAATCAACAAGATCACATTACAGTTTCATTTGGTTCCATGGTAAACAAACAGCGCACCATGGATTATGGACAAACTGACTTGAAAAAAAATTACAAAGACAAAAGTGAAAATAGATAGCAAACATATTCCTGATCTTGACAGGAAAATGGAACAAGGAGGAAAGAAGATTGTACAAGCAACTCGTCCGCATCATGGCTGTCATCCAGTCAACTAGATATGGCAAGGATGTTTCCCTCCTTCGTTACGAGGAACCATAGATATGGCATTAGGCACAACTGCACGGAAATCAGATCGTAGCCTATAGTTGATGCCTTCGCAAGGGACTTGTTGGGGATGCTACAACAGGACACACTATTGAAGATGATGCCTAAGACAAATTTGGGATTGACAATTGGCTTGAAGCAGGTATGGTGTTCATGATGTTGTCATGGTTGGACTTGTTGTAGATGAGGATGATCTTGGAAGGATGATGTCGGCTAAGGCTTGAGCATTGATTGGCGAGAGAAAAGGCTACAACTTGAGCCTTGATTGGCAGTACCAGCGGTTGGACCGAATAAGAGAACAATGCACCCTTGAAAGGGATGATGACAAAAACCATGAGCAACAAATGATGTAGGAGGATTGCAATAACATAGGAAACTACAACTTCTATGGAGACTGATATGTAAGAGACAATGACAGTTAGGTCTTGGGATGAAGGTGAAGACAATGATGGCCTTGTGGATAGATAACATGGCAGTGGGTCGGTGGCTAGGAAGCACAGAGACTTCTGAACAGGCCCCGTGTCCGTGTTGGACACGTTTTGGATGTGGACACTTCCCGGACACAGTCCAAAACGTTTTGGACACGGCCAGGATGTGTCCTAACTATTTTGGTCCTCTTTTGCAGCCCGGACACACCTGAACATGGCCCGGACACTCCTCGGACATGTGAGTGCAGCAGCTTCTGCTGCTGTAGCTGATTTTATAGTGTTTCCAACTTTTGGATTGATGAACTTCAAATATAGACCAGCATATCAATCAGTATTTGAAGTTGCTAGAATCGACAGGAAAAGAGCACTAAGATATGTTAAGATGAAACAATATACCAAAATGAAGTTTTGGTATGTAATAACATACATATGTATTCAAATAATTACATTTTCAAATGTAAACAATGTTGCATACTAGACTAACATACCAACAATAGAAAACAAATGGGCTATATGTTTTGCAACTTTTGGATTGATGAACTTCAAATATAGACCAGCAGAAGTTACTCAATTTACACTCAAGTTGAGAAATCTGAGTGTTATTTACTAGGATACATATTCAAACAAAGATCTATATAAAATGAGTTTGTATATTGCAATCCTCCTACATCATCTGTAAACATGTATATCTTAGTGATATACAAATGCAGGATTGATGCCTCAACTTGTCAGTTTTATATAGACATCTCATTTATCAATGAATAGGTATCAACTGAAAAATTTATATCACTAAGATATACATTGATAGTGTATATAAAATATAGATGGCATGTTGTTACTCAATTTACACAGCAATTGTTTGTATTCATAGGTTATAACATTGATTCCTTAGGAAAAATTTCACTTACAGGAGTCAGTCCTCGACAAGTCTGCTTGTCTCCTGTTCGATCTACATCACCTTCTAAAGTTAAGCCATCAATCCACACAAGGAATAGAAAAAGAGTTGCAGAGAAAGCTCTAACTAGCATGAAGAAAAAGCAAAAGAGAAGGTACTCTATTTGGTTCTGTTTTTGTAGTTAGTGGATCTTCTTTTTCAGAAGTAATTGAACCTCATACCAAATTCTCTAAAGATAAATAAAGATACAAGTTCTTCTTCAATGTGCAAACTTTCACAAACTTCAAAGACCAGAAAATCACAGAAGGAGTCAACAACTGTTGGCAGCCAAAAGCCTGATGTTGTTGAAGGCAACAATGCTGGACTTAGTGAGACATATGCGGCGGATTGCTCTAAAAAGGAAGAGTTTGTTGATGAAAACACCTGTAAACCTAAAACAGATGATGTGTTATCTTGGAAGGACATTGAGAAGAGCCTTTTTACCAAAGGCGTTGAGATATTTGGGAAGAATAGGTATGTTCTGTCCATCAAATATCTGATTTTCAATTGTATTTGGCATGTTTTCGCTGATACTACTAGTTTTGACAATTATTCTATATATCCAAAGTTGTTTTTTTGGTGGCATAGGGTTTACTTACATGAATTATTCAGAACAACATTATATCTGGAATATTACATTTTGTTAATTCATATTATCTACATATCACTTTTCAGTACTTGTTTGATGGTCTTATATACTCTAGAATAAGCATAATGCAGATGCTATATGATTTTATAAGCTGCAAGACTACAACTATAACTGTGAAGCTCTTCTTGATATTGATTTTGAAGGTTCTTTGTTACTTCGTTTTCAGAGTTTCACACACCCTTTTCTTTTCAATCAAATACGAATTGTAGCATTATGTCTTCTCATGATGTTGTTGTTGTTATTGCACATTGGATTGCACTCCTTTCTAAAACGCTCTTCTATTTCTGATTTCCCATATTTTAATTAAGGGATAGGGAATGTACTGGACTCCAGACAGTCAGAGCATCTTAGCTTTATAACATTGACACTATTGTGATTATAGAAAGTGTTTGCCCATTTGTTGATGTCAACATTTTTCTGCAGAGAGCAGATCTTACATTTCCAAAGTGCATCTCTTTAAGGTTCACAGACTTCTAGTTAAGAGTGTAAAACTGACAACAACGTGTTACTTGAGTTGCAATTTCATAATAATGTTCCATGATTTATCAGATTTACATTCAAAAACAAAAAGGTAGAATACTATTTACAAAACATGTGCCAACAAATCAAACATATAGAAACTCAGTTGCGGTTATTTTACCTACATATTTCTTGGAGAAAAGGTAAACTTACAGAATTATTAGAAAATATGAATCAAACAAATAGATTATCATCAGAGTCAATTCCAAGAACAATATATCAATGGGGAACCACTCAATCAGAGGGCTTACCAGGCAAGACATAAGGTTTTAGAGCACGTCGAATCAGCAAGGGAGGTTGAGGATACAAACGAAGAGACTCAACAATGATTATCCGTATGTACCTATCATCAGTTTAACAAGATATATAAGATTCAGAATGTGACAAACCACCTTCAAGTAAAAATTAATAGAGAAAGTAACAACAAATACAAGCCTTAATCCCCTAAAAGTTGAGGTTCGCTACATAGAACCTTCTTTTATATTCAGCTCTATTTTTTTCATATACTCATAATTGAAGTGATATCTCTTTATTTGCGCTCACCGTGTATTTTAGGCCCGTGGCATTCCCTTCTAATAACATCTACTTGAATGACATTACTCCCACGATTTGCATTCATTGACCCACTCATCGTACACGATCAATTTATCTAATATACGTCAAATTGAACCATTGCATGTTATCATTTTTCTTTTAGTTTATGAGTTCCAGCATTTTGACCCATATATGACATCCATTTCTGAACAATATGAATCATATTTCAGCATAGATCACAATAACATAAAACCAATGTTACCAAAACAATGTCAACTACATGAACTCCTTTTACCTTGTCCACGGCTTTTGTGCCATATTCATGAAACCTCAACGTTGTTGACCCCTTAACTAGTTCCCTTAAAAGATGAGGTACAAGATATAGTAGTTCAGAGTATAAATAACTAAAAGAAGATACCTGAAATGATATCATGTATCACATAAGTAGAAAATATAAATTATAATACTCATGGTGACCATGCACAAAGTAGGGTGCAGGCTACAGCAAAACAGGGATGATCCTCTGATACACACACCGCCCAGTAGACACTGGCCTCTACTACCAACTCACTTGCTCAGTCGGGAGTCGCGCCTCTAGTCGACGGCTGCTTTACGATCCTTGATAAAGGAGGATCAAGGTGAGCATGAATGTCGTGTTTGATGAAGAAAGGAAGTGGAGGTGGACTGAAATAGAAGGGGACAATCCACGATCTGAGGTCACTTCCATTGAGGAAGGACACAATGAGCTTGAAAGAGGAGCACGATTGAACGATGGTGATGAAGGACAATCATCCAGTACTACCATTCCAGCTCAGTCGCTGGGAGGCTCCACACCTCTATCACAAGGAAGATTGACACCTGAAGCAACAACCTCATCGTCAGCAGGACAATCCATTCATACACTAAATGATTCAGGTTCTTCATCAAGTGAAACTAGGCCAGCTAAGTTCTGATCTATTGAAGATATCTACATAGACACTAAGGAACCTATGGGGGAGTTTCAACTGATGGGAGCAGAAGAGCCACTCAGTTACTCAGAGGCTGTAAAAGAACCAGCATGGTAGGAGGCCATGATTCGAGAGCTAGAAGCAATAGAAAGGAATGACACCTGGGTGCTATCAAATTTTCCATCTGGTCACAAAGCCATTGAAGTCAAGTGGGTATATAAATTGAAGAGGGACTTTGAAGGGAATTTTTATCAAACACAAAGTGAGACTCGTGGTGAAAGGATACATGCAACAACACGAAGTAGATTTCAATGAAGTTTTTGCTCCAATAGCAAGGATGGAAAATGTGCGACTGATACTTGCTCTTTTAGCACACCACTGATGGAAGGTACATCACCTTGATGTCAAAAAAACTTTCCTTAATGGTGATCTGGAAGAAGATGTCTATATCTCTCAACCTAAGGGGTTTAAGGTTGCAACACAGGACCACAAGGTTCTTAAACTCAAGAAGGCCTTGTATGGATTACGTCAAGCACCTAGGGCCTGGAATATCAAGTTAGATAAGAGCATGAAGAAGCTTGGGTTCAACAAGTTAGCACAGGAGCATGTTGTATACACTAGAAGCTCAGGAGAAGGGACACTTCTTGTCTGGATCTATGTTGATGATGTGATCATCAGTGGGGCAAGTAGTGATGAAATAAACACATTCAAAGATCAAAAGAAGTTGGAGTTCGAGATGAATGACTTGGGATCCCTTTCAAACTATCTCAGAATCAAAGTGGAACATAAGGAAGATTACATATCTCTAAAGCAATCAGTCTATGCCAGAAAAATACTTGAACATGCATGAATGGGAGATTGCAATCCGAACAAACTTCCCATGGATTCAAAACTCAAGTTAAAAAAGGAAGGCGAAGGTGAAGTTGTAGACCCTACTGAATACATGAGCCTAGTCTATGTGGTACCCTGACCGAACGCATACCGCATACCACATCTCAAAACACTGATGTTGATAAATCTATATTTTCTTGATATAGAAATTGGTTTCATTTATGAAGAAGACACATATTGGTGATCGAAATTGCAAGGGACAATGAGAAAAATTTAGATTTCACAAGGATGTATCATCTACTAAAGAAGGATGTATCATGATTTATTGTAGATCACAAGAAACAATGTTAAATAATGTATGATGGGTAATTATATATGAAGAAAAATGATGAATCATCAAAAATTTATAGCATCTACATTTTAGGATACTAGAAAATGAGATAATCAATTGATGGTGTCCAATACCTATACAAAACTCTACCAATCTAGCAATGACAACAATACATTTAATTGGGAGCTCCATTGGAGCAAGTAGATGAAAATGCAAGGTACCAACTATAAAACAAGTTTCAAATTATCATGTTTAAGTCTCTTAGTTTAAGTGCATATACAAGTTCTTATACAAATTATATACACGTATGTATATGTGTGTATATGTGTATAACATATATATGTATGAAATATATAGGTATATAGAAGAGAAAGGTATTATCAGTTTATCACATAGCTACAGAAAATATTGATTTTTCAAAAAGAGATATATAGGTATTTAACAGAATGTGAAAACAATAAACAGAGTCCAAAGACATACAGAGATATATGAGCACGACATATATTATTTTTAATCAGTATTTTCTTATCCTGGTTAATTGGTTTTCTGTGAATGTGCAGGTGTGGAGAAATTGTGTTGAAGATTATATCAGTCCACTATCAGTTTGGCATCCAAGGGCTCTTGAAGGTTTTGCTGCAATGGGGTGTGTTGCAGTAGCTAAATACAAAGAGCTCGATTTGGATCTTGTGTATTGTGTAACTGCAACAATTGCTGAGGAGGCTGGATTTGAAAATCGGGCAGTATGGACTGCTCCTGATTCATATCCTTGGTCTTGCTATTTCTACCAAGTTCAAAGTGAGGCACTTCAGTTTGTTGCTTTGTGATAGGAAAGAGAGAGATTAGACCACAAGGCTATGAGGATTTCAGAACACCGTTCTCAGGAGCACTATATTACTCATGCTCCGACAAGGAGTGTACGGTCGTACCTGATAAGGATGTCCTTGATCTCCTTTTTCGAATGCTCGTCGACGAACTTCTAGAAGTAAGCTACGAGGGCCTTGGCTATGCTCTGGAGGATGGCGTAGATGTGTGAGGTCTGCCCTCCTCTGCGGACGCGGATGCGCTTATCGACGTCGGCGAAGCAGTGGTGGCCCAGGAGAAGAATCGGCTCGTACGCCTTGAAGCGGAGGATCTCCGGCTTCACCAACTCGATCGGCGTGCCATTAATCTTGATAAGACCGCAACCGCGCTTGCAGTGGGTCACAGTGACGGCCGTCTTCTTTCCCCCAAAGCACTGGATGGATTCGGTCGGCGCAGTAGTCGGCGCGTTCGCTCGCGAGAACGCTGAATGATAGAGGGAAGGAGAATGCGGTGGCCTTTTAATTTTGATTTCTGAATGTGTATTTTAGAATGGAGGGAAGGGATATGAGATGGAGGGAAACATTTAGCATGGTATTTTTCACAGGGTGATTAGTGAGTAATGTATTTGTGAGGCATTAGTGTTCACATAAAAGTTCTAAGGATGTTAAAAACACGGTTGAGGGATTTGGTCCCATATTTGAAGGATGAGCCCTCACAAATAGACATCATTATTCACAATCTATGGTTCCTCACAAATGTTCTTCAACAAAGGCCAAATTTTTTGTAGTGGCGAAGCCTAGAGGAATTATGCTACTACTGACAAAGAACTTCTAGCAGTCGTGTATGCCTTTGACAAGTTTAGATCCTATCTAATAGGTTCGAAGGTCATTGTCTACACAGACCACACTGCCATTTGTTACCTTCTGGTAAAGAAAGATGCAAAACCAAGGTTGATTAGATGGATCCTCTTATTATAAGAATTTGATTTAGAGATAAGAGATAAAAAGGGTATAGAGAATGTTGTAGCAGACCACCTCAGTCGCATCCATACTCTGGATACTGAGAAGATTCCAATCAATGATTCTCTACTAGATGATCAACTAATGAAAGTCTCAGAAGCTATACCATGGTACTCGGATTTTGTGAACTACCTTGTTGCTGGGGTGATCCATCCTCAATGCACTGGGAATGCACTAAAGAAGTTCATGCATAATGTGAAGCAATATCACTGGGATGAGTCGTACCTCTTCAAACTATGTACTGATGGTCTGTATAGACGATGTATCGCCGAAGAAGAAGCTCAACTTATTTTGGAACAATGTCACTCGGGACCAGTGGGAGGACATCTCAGCTCTAAAAATACTGCCCTAAAGGTTTTGCAGTGTGGATTCTTCTGGCCAACCATATCCAAAGATTCCTACGACTTTGTCCTATCATGTGACAAATGTCAAAGATCAGGCAATATAACAAAGAGAGATGAGATGCCACTGAATCGATGGCAAGAAGTAGAGATATTCGATGTTTGGGGGGTGGACTACATGGGTCCATTCCCATCTTCTCATGGATTTTCATACATCCTAGTGGTTGTGGACTATGTCTCAAAATGGGTTGAAGCAATACCAATCGTCACTAGTGATTCCAAACCAGTCATCAAATTGTTCAACACTACTACATAAAAGCCTTTTAGCGTCGGTTATTTAAGATCTTTAGTGTCGGTTTCAAAGAGACACCCAAGTGGGCGTCGTTAAAGGGGGACACCTTCAGCGTCGGATCCCAATTGACGCCAAAATATTTTTTGCCACCGAAAATGCGCCAGCAAAGGGACTATATGCGTCGGTTGTTTAGTAAAAATGGACGCCCAAACTCTTCCCTCCACCGAAAACACGCCAGCAAAGGGACTATAGGCGTCAGTTTTTTACTAAACAACCGCCGCCAAAACTCTTCCCGCCACAAAAAACACGCCAGCAAAGGGATTATAGGCGTCAGTTTTCTAAAAGAAACTGACACCACATCACCTGAACCGACGTCGGTTTTGTGATAATAACTGACGCCATATCCCCTGCCTTCCACCACGGCCGTGCTTCCCAGCACGGCCGTGGTACCTGGTCACATAGACATTGGTTTTAGGTGAAAAATCGCCGTTGTATGTCTTAGGTGTCGGTTTTGTTCAAATAACCGACGCCTATGTTTTGATTTTTTTTCTGTCAGTCTGCAGACCTACTGTGGCTGATCGCAGGATGAGAAACCTGCAGTTTAGTTATGAACTGTAGGTTTTACGACATCCATTGATATCAGCCAACAACAGACCACAAACTTACAAAATTAACATGATGGACAATATTATATATATATGTGATTCACACTCATGTATAAGAACATTTAATTCATATTATTTTTTCATCACATGCATGTAGAAACCAGTAGCAACCTGCAGTTCTATTTATTTCATCTCTTTTCACATTCATACACATGTAGAAACATTCATGTATTGATGATTTTCACACACATGATAATTCATAAAAATTCATTCACATTCACACAAAATTAATTATGAGAACAAAGTTATTATTAATTCATCATTGTCATCATTGTCAACAAAATCATATTCAAAAATTCTCACTCTTTGCAAGGCTCTTACCCAATCTTCTCTTACAACATCTAATTCATCTCTCGTATAGGGAGCATGTACATCGAAACGCTTTGCACCTCTGTTGAAGTCCTCAGTTTTAAAGACCTACAAAGAGAATGACATATATACATAATTATAATAATATATAATAAGATTTATATATTTCATATTATCTAACGAGACTATGTATAATACATGTTGTATGTTATCGATTTCCAATACAGCATGTTCGATGATTAGGTCCATAAATCGCATCACATAGTAGGCACATGCCCAGCCGTTGTCTTGTGTAGCACACTATAAATTGAAACATACAAAATATTCAAAAATACAAATAAGCACAGTTCACATAAATAATATATACATTGGAGTCAGGAAATTACTTTCACATTCTCCCAAATGAGTGTCAGATTGTTTTTCTTGGGGACCTTTCCTCCAACTTTTTGTACTCTTGTAAAGCCCTATATATGTTAATGTACCACATTAAATTGCATAATTAAATAGTAATGCAGTAACAGATGTTAACAGATATAAAAACATAAAATATTTCTCACAAGAATAATGGCCTTTTAATTGCATGTCCATATAATACATCCAACTCACTCCCCGCAGGATCTAGATAATAGACGGTGAATGTCTTGGGGACAATAACTAATAACTCCCAATGCTTAGCACTACAGGTAAGAAAGTAGAAAATTAATAACTCAATATCCGCAATAAAAATGTAATTTTCTTAAGTCCAAATTACAAGCAAAGTAAACTTACTCGACATTAAATGGAGCTATTATCACCGTCTTATTATTTTTACCAAAATATTCAAAAGCATCACAGCAGTATGAAGTAACTGAATATGGGTCTGTATCTACAAGACTAATCAAAGATGGAACCAAAAATCCCACATGGGAAAACCAAAAATATGTACATGTCTTGTGTAAGTGGCTGCAAAACATGTATTACGTATGCATCAATATATAAGAAACCAGATTGTCATATATAAAACAAGGTATATGGATGTATAAACCAAATTGATGTATGCATTAATCTCACCATATCCACATCTCTATCATAGATGTGTTCGGCCATTCATAACTAAACAACTCTAAAATATCTTGTACAAATAGGTTGTTTCCTAATGTTTGACCTGCATTAATACATATCCAGAACTTCTATTACGTATGCATTAATATGTATGCTAAACTTGTACAAATAGATTGTTATTGTATGATTTACCTGCAGCATTCTCCAGAATAGTAACATTTATAGGGCAATTTGGATTATGTTCGTCGATCCATACTGCCACACTCCTACAATTAGGACCTATCGAGGCGTGTAGGTCCCTTGGAAGCCAACTTGGTAGTCGAGGAGGTGGAGGTTGAGATGTAGCGGGTCTCGTCTTTTTGACCTGTATATATAATTTCATATCAATTGATTCATATATATATACACACTAACAAATTAAAGTAATGAAAATTTATCATACAATATCAGTATAGAGTACATCCACTTCGGGGCACAGTATCACTCTGCCTACTACCTCACCAAGTGTTTCAACATCTGGGTGTGCATGAGGCAGTGCAAGATTCGTCCAGCCAGGGAGTATATATATCGGGCTCACACGTACCATGCCATATGGTACTGGACTCCCATGAAACATGCACCCTTTAAGGGCTGGGTAAGCCGATGCCTCTGCAACGATATATCCTTCACTTTTTATTCGGCATGGCTTCAACCCCTACAAATTTACGTAAAGAATGTTATATGCATATATACACAAACATATCATCTTGAACAGACTAGCTATTATATATGCAATAAAAATACTTATAGAGGACGTGCTAGGTTGTGGGTTTATAGGATTACTCCCAACCTCTGTAGTACGAGCAGTAGGAGAAGAGAGGTATGCCACATGTACTGTCTGAGTGGCAGTCTGAGACGCCTGCCACTTGTTAATTGCTTCATTGAGTCTTCTATCAAGTACTTCCTCGACTCTCCTATCAATTAAGGAATCTACCTATACATGGATAAAAGAAATGCTAGTTTTTTATTATTGAATTCCCTTTCGCAATAACGTTCTAAAATAAGAATAAGTTACATCATCTTGTGAAAGTCCCTTTGGGACAGGTTTGCGCTGGGATGGCCCAAAGAACGCTTTGATGCCCACACCAGTGCATGCACCCCTTACACGTCCAGGATGCTCTGGGTTACCCAGAGCAACTGTCAGTTCATCCCTTTTGCCCTGAGGGATGAACTTGCCTTCCTTCCTCTGCTCGTGCAGCTCCCACTAATCACCATCAAAAAAAATTCGTAAGTAAACATAACAATAATCAATGTCGATAGATTGATCTAAGAGTTGATTTTTACCATTTTTACAGCCTCCTCAGCGGTTGCGGGCTTCGGTATCTCTCCCTTCTTGTTTTGCCTCCCAGCTATCCACATAACATGATGAGGTAGAGGTGTGGGAGCA
The DNA here is from genome assembly GCA_963693085.1 of Alisma plantago-aquatica. Taxonomy (NCBI): domain Eukaryota; kingdom Viridiplantae; phylum Streptophyta; class Magnoliopsida; order Alismatales; family Alismataceae; genus Alisma; species Alisma plantago-aquatica. The sequence goes on along the minus strand of OY856410.1, from coordinate 838,913,016 downwards.
GCAGTAGAGGACTCTGCAGTCTCCTGAGTAGCAGTAGGCTGAGTAGATTCAGCCTGTAGTCTTTGGCAAATGCCTACATATCCTCTTGGACCCATTGTGTGGTCATGCACATTCAGTGCACGCCTTGCTCGTTAAGCATCGCTGATAGCCTAGTTAGTTAGCACATTGATTTGGTTAGTAGCACTAAAGGTTAATCTTGAATAGGTGAATATATAAAAACGTATATTAATTAAATTGGGAGTGGTGCTTAATACCTTGAATTCATATGTTTTTCTTTGGGTAACAAACTCCTCCCATTCTTTGGGGTCCAAGTAGTTCCATTGTTATGTGGCTTCCTTCTTCCTATATTTATTTTTCAAAGAGAATACAAACAAAAATTATTAATGAAATACTGATCAATGTCTAGAATTGGAATCAATCAAGAACCTATTCTCAGCATCATGTATGTAATCTCGGGTGAGATTGGTCCTATAGTTCCTTAGGACCCTCCCACAACGTTGCATCACACATTTACGATGCAGCTTTTCATCCAGATCAAATATTCTCTACAAATTAAATAGAATTGCTATTAACTAGTATCCTAAAAATTAGTAATCTACACAAATAGAATTACAAATAATAATAACTCACACATAGTTCCTTCCATATGTGGTCTTTCTTCCCCTTAGGAACTTTATGCCATGATTCTAGGATAGGACTGCAATGGCTGCGAGTAAGAACCCCAAGATATGAAACAAATGAGTTGTGGTTCACTCCATATGGATTTCCTACCTGATCAAAATCCTCAGCCAATTTGGGTCCATTGCCCCTTTGATGTTTTAACTTGTTCATCATTGTGATGCCCCTCGCTTTCTCAATTTTCTTTTGTTGCTCATCAAGTGCTGTAACAACTTCAGGGGGTACATCACCAGCCTAAAATTTGATAAAAAACACACTTACATGATATAATTATAAATGAACATATAGATAGAAACCTCAGGGATATATTCATAATTAAAATTAACTAACATTGTCAGGCAGTGCAATCATGTCCTCACCCTCACGGTGATCATCAACACGGTCATCATGGGAATGCTCAACCATCTGAAAGTTCACATTCAAATTATAAATTTCACATTGTAAAGTAACACTAATTATAAAGTTCACATTGTAAAGTACACATTCACATTTTAAAGTAATTCACGTTGTAAAGTTCACATTCACATTGTAAAGTTCACATTCACATTGTAAAGTAATTCACATTGTAAAGTCCACATTCACATTGTAAAGTTCACATTCAGAAAAATAAAACATAATAAAATATAAACATCCATGCCTCTAATATTGTGATCTTTTATCAATTAAAAATCCTTCATTATGATCCCCGCGAACATACAAGTCATTGTGATCCCCAGCTTCAATGTTTGGTGGTGTTGGCAACCCAACTGAGAATGGACTAGAGTCATCATACTTATCATAGTACTCTTCTTCATCTATAGGATCTTCAATGAACTGTCTTTTACCATGAAGAACAACTGACCATTTATCATTTGCAGGATCATCGATATAAAATACTTGTTTCACCTGTGATGCCAATATGAATGGTTCACCCTTCTCGCCAATCTTTTCAAAGTTCACTAATGTGAAACCCAATTCATCCACTATAACTCCTTTGTTGTTGTCAACTCAATTACATTTAAAGAGAGGAATTCTAAAATCTACATATTCAAACTCCCATATCTCTTCAATGACACCGTAATATGACATTTTAGATTCATGTGGACTTTTATCCTTTGTACTTGCAAAAAACAATGAAGACGCTTGAAGGGTGACCTCATTGTTTTGGACGACACTCTTATCATCTTGACGCTTTGTGTAATATGAGAAACCATTTATGTCAAACCCTTCATAAGACATAACATTCAATTTTGGTTTAAAGGTGAGGCATTTGATGATTTCAGTAAGATTATCTGGTGTTTGAGATAGTTGATGTAAGACTTTATCTTCAAACCACTTAATAAATGTCTTGTTATGCTCTCTAGCAAGCCACATTGTATTGGCTCGAGGATATTGTCTCTTGATGAAATTGGTATGTTCCTCGATATAAACACTCACTTCGTCCATGTTGTGTAAAATATACAAGTGACCTTGCTCCAACTACTCACAGCTGATTACTTTCACCCGTGATCCCAAAACTCCTTTGCCAAAATACTCCTCAATATTCTTGTCATTCACGGGAGTGTCATTACCACTCAGAAAGTCATTGCAAAAATCCATAACCTCTCTCGCCACATAACCCTCAATAATACTCCCTTCAGGCCAATAACGGTTTTGAACATCACCTTTAAAAACGCTCATGTATCATTCAAAGGGATACATCCAACGCAAGAAAATTGGTCCCAACATTTTCACTTCCCTAGTCAAGTGGACAACAAGATGTACCATGATATCAAAGAATGACGGAGGAAAATACATCTCAAGCTGACATAGGGTAACAACCACTTCTCTTTGCAAATTATTGAGAGTATCAAGGTCAATAACTTTGTTGCACAGACTGTTGAAAAAGAAATAAAGTCTGGTGATTGCAAACCTTACATGCTTCGGCAATATAGATCTAATTTCCACAGGCAATATTTGTTGCATTAGAGTGTGACAATCATGAGATTTAAGACCTATCAACTTCAGATCTTTCATTGATACCAATGTACGGATGTTGGATCAGTAACCCTGTAGCATCTTAACATTTACCAAGCATTCACAATATGCTTTCTTCTCCTTTCTAGACAACGTGTAACAAGCGGGAGGTAAGTATGTTCTCCGATTGCTACTAACTACTTCTGTTAATTCTATCCTTATTCCCATTTCACATAGGTCCATTCTGGATTTTATCCCATCTTTAGTCTTACCTGGTATATTCAATAGAGTATCGATGACGCTATCACATACATTTTTCTCAACGTGCATGACATCGAAACAATGCCTGACTGTCAAAGAACTCCAATAAGGAAGATCCCAAAATATCGACTTCTTCTTGAATAAATACTTGTCACTCCTTGTGGCCATCGTACATTGTGATCTCTTACCAAATTCATTGGCGATGTCTTTCACTCTTTCATAAACATCCTCCCCTGATATAGGTTTAAGTGCACTACATTCCTCATTCTGTCCATTGAATGCTTTGCGCAACCTACGATACGGATGAAATTTTGGAAGAAACCTTCGATGAGAAAGATATACAGTCTTGCCGCCGTGTTTTAGTCGTATTGAATCAGTGTTCTCTTCACATATAGGACATGCTTTAGATCCTTTGACACTATATCCAGACAAATTCCCATATGTTGTAAAGTCATTCACAGTACAAAACAACATAGCGTGCAAACAAAATGTCTTTCTTCGTGAAGCATCATAGGTCATCACACCCTCACCCCAGAGCTTCTTCAAGTCATCAATCATAGGTTCAAGATAAACGTCGATATCATTTCCAGGTTGTTTAGGGCCCGATATCAAAGACGACAGCATAACATACTTATTTTTCATACACAACCAGGGAGGAAGATTGTATATAATAAGCATAACTGGCCAAGTGCTATGTTGGATGCTCAATGTCCCGTATGGATTCATCCCATATGTACAAAGCCCAAGTCTTAGATTCCTGTCCTCTTCACCGAATTCAGGGTACAATAAATCAATCTTCTTCCACTGTGGGGAATCAGACGCATGTCGTAGGATCCCATCATTATTTTTCTTAACATCTGCATGCCACCTCAAATTCTTTGCATCTATAGGATTGGCAAACAAGCATTGAAACCATGGTATTATAGGTAGATACCACATCACCTTGGCGGGAGAACCAGTTTTGGACTCCCCCGAAGTCGTCAATTTATACCTTGACGCACCACATTTTGGACAATCTTTCAAATCCACATAGTCCTTTTGAAATAATACACAATCATTCTTGCATGTGTGTATCTTCTTGGCCTCCATTCCCATTGGGTACAACAATTTATTTAACCGGTATGTTGAGATTGGCAGCTCATTTCCTTTAGGAAGAATTTCTTTCAACAAAGACAACAATGACGTGAAGCTTTTGTCGCTCCATCGATTGTTAACTTTCAGTTTATACAATCTCAACACAGCGCTAAGCTTCGTAAACTTACAACCCGTGTATAACGGTATCTCAGCATCATGCACAATGTTTCTAAACATGGGAGGTGGATCAGTTTTGGTGTGCTCTACCCCACAACTATCCAGCATCGCATCAATGATGTCTACAGGAACTGATTCGTTCACATCTACGTCATCGAAGGAAATTTCTTCTTCCGCACAAGCACTGCTATCGACATCCACTGGTTTTGGGTTTGAAATCTCTCCATATTAGTGCCATTCTATATAGCCTTGTACAATCCCATTGCACATGAAATGACTTCTGATTTCGTCACCAGTACTGACTTTCAAGTTGTTACCGCAATGCCTACATTGACAGTAGAACCTATCTCCAAGTTGTTTCCTATGTTTCTCGACAAATCTAATAAACTAATCAAGACCAGAAATAAACTCTGGGGTGTAGTGATTGCGAATGGACATCCATGGTCTATCCATTCTATGATCAAAGAGAAAATAAGTATATATTACAACAAGATTAGGGTCTAGGGTAAACAGATTAGAGTTTATGGTTAAAACTTTAGGGTTTTATACACGTGATGTCATTCTTATATATAATAAATGTGTACCACCTATCCCATTCTTGAACACCTAATCGCACTAGTATGTGTATAATGTGTATTGGGTTTTTGAGAAAATTTCAGTAGCATTTCCCCGTTTCTTCTCTAAGTACATATGTACTTGGAGAACAAGCGAGGAAATGCTACCAAAATTTTCTCGAAAACCCAATACACATTATACACTTACATCCTAAGTGAGATTAGGTGTTCAATAATAGTCCCAAACTGGGGACTATGTAAGATTTACTCCTAATGAGTAAATCTTGGATGGGTTTCTAGGCCAATAAATACATGTGTTGTCATTTTTATATATAATAAATGTGTACCACCTATCCCATTCTTGAACACCTAATCTCACTAGTAAGTGTATAATGTGTATTGGGTTTTCAAAAAAATTTCGTTAGCATTTCCCCGTTGTTCTCCAAGTACATATGTACTTAGAGAACAAACGGGGAAATGCTACCGAAACTTTCTCAAAAATTCAATACACATTATACACTTACATCCTAAGTGAGATTAGGTGTTCAAGAACAGTCCCAAACTGGGGACTATCTAAGATTTACTCTTAATGAGTAAATCTTGGACGGGTTTCTAGGCCAACAAAATCATATCATTAAGAGCATGGTTTCATGTTAGATCATCATAGGTCATAATAATCCACTAGAATGAGCAAAAAAGGTCTCATGGTGTTAAAATAGCATAAAAGAATTAGATCTTGATTCTAGAGTATACAAGACATAATAGTGACTACTGATTTTATGGGATGACATCATTTCATGGTATTTATAGATTCAAACTTAACAAGTGTACAAGTTGCATCATTTTAAAACTCTAAAGGTGACTAGTGGGTCATAGCACATAAAAGATACATTACAAGGAAAGTAAGCAAGCTAGCTCAATTAACACTCATCTCAAGGGAACATTAGTTACTGAGGTACCAGGAAAGAGTGATTTTAATCACTAAGATCATACAAGTAGCAATGTTGATTAAGACTATGTGATTTAAGAGCAAACAGTGTAATAAAACAGGGTTTTTGGGGGATGTTTACCTCTGTTTGAGCCCAGTCGGGCATAAGCAGGGAGAGAGGGTGAGATGGAGGGTAGGCAAGCAGGCATGGGGTGAGCAGGCATGCAACGGTCAACAGCCAGGTGAGTAGGGAGTCAGTAGGCAGTCGAGCGGGCACTCGGCGAGCAGGAAACAGGTAGGTAGCCGACGAGCGAGAAAGGAGGAGGGATAAGGGTGGCGATGAGCAGTCAGTCGGTGAGCATAGAGGGAATAGCGGTGGCGGTGAGCAAGGAGAATGGCGGCGGCAGTAGCGAGCAAGGAGAATGGCGGCGGTGGGCGGCGGCACGCAAGATGGGTGTCTGCTTGCTCACTGGAATCGTCAGACCCTAAAATCGGCTTCGATTGCAATGAAATAGAGAAAGGGGAAGAGTCGGGCTCGCTCGCGCGCTATTAAGTTAACATTTGGTGTTGGTTATTAAACAAAACTGACACATAAAACTAAAGGTGTCAGTTCTACACAAAAACCGACACCTGTTCTCAATGATAGTCGTCGGTTTTAACTAGAAAAAAACTGACGTCTATCTACATATGCCGATTAAAATTTTTGTTCTCGATTAATGACCATAGTCATTGGTTTTTTTTAAATTCCGACACTCAAAGGGTGTGAAAAATTTCCCGCAAACAGTGTGGGAAAACCCATAAGCGTCGGTCATTGTTGTAAAATTGACGATCAAAATATGCCCAATTTCTGTTTTGCGAATAACCTTTAGTCGTCAGTTTATTAGTTAATGACCGACGCCATATGTTAAATTTTGGAGGTAATTTTTTTCGCTGGAAATTTTGGATTTGGCAGTTAATTTTAGGTGTCGGTTTTTTATTAAGGAATCGACACCAAATAAAAGCGATACCCGTGTCTGGTCGCCCTTCACAGATTGATGTCAGTTTATTTTATAAACCGATGCTTTATCGTTTAGGTGTCGGTGTATTTATGCAACCGACGCCTTTAAAAGTGACGTTATAAGCTATTTCTGTAGTAGTGCAAGGGCATTATCTTTCCCCATTTTGGCACCCCACGCACGGTGATATCTGACGGAGGTTCCCATTTTCTTGAAAGAAGCTTGGAGGCATTACTAAGAAAATACGGTGTAACACATAAGGTAGCCTCACCCTACCATTCACAAACAAGTGGATAGGTAGAGGTATCTAACAGACAACTCAAGGTTATATTGGAAAAGACGGTAGGTGGCAATCGAAAAGATTGGTCAGTGAAAATTAATGACGCATTGTGGGCCTACCGTACTGCTTTTAAGACTCCTCTTGGAACTACACCATTTTGGCTTATCTATGGAAAGTCATGCCACCTGCCTGTAGAATTGGAACACAAAGCATGGTGGGCAATTAAGCAATTGAATTTTTACATGAAGGAAGCAGGCCAAACTAGGACTCTGCAACTTTAAGAGCTGGATGAACTCCGGATAACAGCTTATGAAAATGCACGAATCTATAAAGAACGAACCAAACTTTGGCATGATGGTCATCTGAAAAGAAAATACATACAAGTGGGTGACCAAGTTCTTCTATTCAACTCAAGACTAAAGTTATTCCCAGGAAAACTCCGTTCTCGCTGGTCTGGACCTTACATTGTCAAGAGCATCTCTCCACATGGTGCTTTCTCTTTATGGAATAAAAAGTCAGGTGAATTTGTAACAAATGGTCACCACTTAAAGAGATATTTTACCTCAACTGACATAGGCACTAAAGCAATGCTGGAACTCGGCAATCCAAAGGATCCACCATGAAGCTGAAGGATTCAGTCGAGCCATCGACATAAAATAAAGGCGCTTGTCGGGAGGCGACTCGATCAATAAGTTTGTCTTACTTCCCTTTTCAAATTAGAATGTTCTTCAAATTTGTTTTTACCTTCTAGTTAATTATTCATTAAATAAAATTTGCATCACAAGATGCCATTTTAAGATCTAATTGCTCTTCACCTTTGAGATTTTCAGATAAGAGGATGCGCGCTAATTGGAACGCAACCACATCTGGTGGTCATTCTGGCATGACTTTTCCCCTCCATCGTGGATTTAGGGTTTGCTCAGGACGAGAAAATCTCTAAGTTCGGGGTGGAGGGTGGGTGGTACGTACCTCACTTTACACCTACACCCATCCTTTTCATACTTATAGTTTTCACTATCACATTCTTGATTAAAAAATTCAAAATTTTCAAATTCTTAAATGTTTTTCAAAGAAATTGAACAGATACTTGATGAATTTTTGACACTTCCTATTTCATTAATAGTCACTCTCCAACCTGCTATGCAGTTTAAATTATTATATCCTCCTTATTCAAAGTAAATCCTCAAAAGGACCACATTTTGAAACAAGCCTTTTGATTGAAATCATCTTGTGAATCTCATGATTCCTAACATCATGATACTTATGCAAAAATGACAAGCATCTGTCAAACTGATAGGGATCAAACATGCCGTGCTTCCTAACTGACTTGTGGAACAATAATATGGAATCTCCACTGGACCCTCATCGAGTCATTATTTGAGCAGAGTACGATAAAGAGACCAACTCGGTGCACTGAATTATAAATCAAGTTGCATTCTGATCTAAACTCTCTTCTACACTTCTTCTATCATCTTCATACCTCCCCATCCATCAAAAAGAAACAAAAATAGCCAAACTTGTGCCAAACCCTAAGTTCGGGGTGGCATGGCACTTCCCTCTATATCCGCTTCTTCCGTAACCCAAACAGATAAACAAGGACGTACCACCAAAAAAAATGCAATCTCGAGTCGAATAGAGGAGAGATTTGCACAAACAATGCAATAAATGAAATTGCAAATCATAAAAAAAATCTCGAGTTGAATAGAGGAGAGATTTATTTCTTCCTTCCATACCATCATTCACTCTCTTTTCTACCTAATGGCACAATGATTTCCTACCCTATCCTGAAGAAAAAAAAACACCAGTGTCAGATCAAATGCACACTTGTTGTTCCACGGGCGTCTCTGTACTCTTACAAAACTCTTTGACATGCTTGTTGTTGGAAAAATAGTGAGGCAGAAGTGATTTTGGAAAACAAACTCAGGAACGAAGATGTGGTAAGATGTGTTTAGTGATCTCAGGAGGTTAACACACTGAGTCATATTAAGCCAAAAGAAAATATTCATGATTTGAAGATGAAGTAATCACGTGAATTGAAAGTATTCATTTGGCGACTGTTTTAGATTTTGTATTAATCAAGGACGAGCAACGCCTAAGTTTGGGGTATTTTGATGAATGCATATTTATCATGAAATTCAATTATCATTTTTGACAAATTCAACTCAACACATCTAAATTCACTCATTAAATATCAAAACACATCATAATATGCAACATTACTTAATTGATCCAATTATCATGATTTTAACTGAGATTATGGTTGATTTGATGCAGGTCTTGATAAATCCAAACAATCAGCTGGGATCTACCTTCCCTCACCCTTGATCTAACCAAGCGAATCCATCCATTCCGTTTGAGCCCATTCGGTCTCAAGACCGTTTGAGCCCATTCGGTCTCAAGACTGTTTGAGCCCAAACAGTCTCAAAACCGATAGACCAATAGAAACTATTTGGAGTCTAACTCAAGCCTGTGCAACAACATATCAAAATCATGAAGCAAAACCAGCGCCACGACTGTGTTCTCCTCACTACAACCCTGGTGCACCGCCAAACAGTGCCAAGCCTCCAATCGCCACGTCTGTGTTTGACACACCATGGTCGTGGCGCACCACCAGCATCGACCCTCTTTGGCCCGCCACGCCCGTGTGAGGCAGCATGGCCTTATGAAAGCTACCTCACCATGACCTTGATGTCACGCCACGACCGTGGCACAACACCATCAGAGCCAATTTACTCATCGACCACACCCGTGCAAGGCAGCACGGCCATGGGACTACAACATTACCACTACCTTGGTGCCTCACCATGGCCGTGGCCCATCGTCTTCTACCTCCGAATAGGATGACAACCGTAGCAGCATCGAGCAGCTTTCTTCTCAATCCACCTTCCAGCCACCACACCTCCGCCAACGCCAGCTCTGCCAAGACCTGTCGTTCACACTTAGGCCATCGTCTCCGGTGGAAAGGAACAAATCAATCTGGGATCGTGACTGAGCAAATGGTATGTGAAGAACGTTTGGCCCCCTTCCAAACCTCAAACCGTGAGAGCCATATCCCAATACCATTTGAGTAGCTGGAGCATTGACCAAAGCAACGACTATTTGCTTATCAACGATTTCCAAACTGTTTGATATCAAACGGTTCTACAAACCATTTGTCTCTGTCCAAGACTGTTTTAGCGGCAAACGGTCTGTGAGACCGTTCAATCTCATTTAGTTTCCAAACCGTGAGATCAATATACTGAAGACCGCATGAGCTATTCATTCAGTTTCCAAATCATTTGATAGAAAATGGTTTCCAAGACCGTTTGTCCAACTTTGCTCAAGACTGTTTGATAGCAAACGGTCTACAGACCGTTTGGGCTAAATTAAGTGAAACCGTTTGGGCAAAAATATCTCCATATCGTTTGGTTTCTTTTAATCAAAGACCGTTTGGGGTCAGTCTGGTGCCTATAAATAGGACCCCAAGGGTCCTCACTTGGACATCGGTTCCGGGGCACCGACAGGCTGCCTGTATACTAGTTTGATCCAAATCCAATTCCGTCCACACTAGTTTCATTCCACCTACTACCCGTGTTGCAACCAAGGAGGCTGAGGAGAGAAGGAAGACAGAGTGAGGGAGACTGTCTGGTTTATCTTGGCATCTCCTGTTCGTATCCAGATCTGCTCTGACACGATATAGGAGGTTGTATCTTCTTCACTGAGCTATGTCTACCTTCTACACCGAGTTCATGGTGGATTTCTCTCTCTTTCTCATTCTTCTTGTTTCTCGCATCATGAGCAAGTAGTGCCTTTTCTCTGGGGTGCGGGGACTAGCCCTGCTGCCCATGCAAATCATGTTCTTTTGCTAAACTCTCCATGGCAATGTATATAACTTTCCATTTCATTGTTAGTTGGTATGTTTGTTGTTTATTATCTACTTGCTTTCATCTTATTCTGTCCTTTATTGCGAAATCTTCTATATGTGGGATGGAATGGCAGTTTATAAAGTTTGACTCTTTGACGAGAACTTCTGATAAGATTCCTTGAGGTCGTAAGTGTATGATCCGTGAGGGGACGAGACATCTAGCCTACGGTGAAGCTTCTGTGGTCTAAACATTCCTCAGGGAGGACTACAGCCTTAGTTGGATTTTGTATCGTATTTGTTTATCGTCGATGTTAGTTTGTAGATCTATCACATGCTCACTTATCAATTAATGTGGTTGACTCCCAAACTAGAAATAGAATGGGATTTCCTCAAGGTCGTAAGTGTATGATCTGTGAGGGGACGAGCCATCTAGCCTTCGGTGATGCTTCTGTGTGCCTAACGCCTGTATAGGGGGGCTCACAACCTTCGTTGGTTTTCTTTTTCTTCAGAGTCGTAAGTGATCCGGATGGTGACGAGACATCTAATGCCTAAGGTGATGCTTACGTGAACCTAACGCCCGTATGGGGGGTTCTGTAGTAGCTCTATTTGGGTTGTTAAATCTTTCCTGGATGGTTTGCGTTAGAATGTGTTTGCGTGCGTAGCGGTGGTGAAACTCGATACCATCCCAGCGACTCCATATCATTGATCTAAATCCAACTTTAATTCAGCTTTTACTTTCTTGCAATTAGTTTAATTAACCTAAAATCAACCAATCATTTTAAATATTAGCCTTAACTAGAACTAGACTAGACTGACAAAGATTCTTAAAAGTGTTGTCCTTTGGGTTCAATCCTTAACTATACTACGATAGGACTCGCCTGCTTGTGGGTGGTATTATTGCACTTTGGTTTAAGTAAAAGCTCGGGGATTTCAACCCCGAGTGAGTTTGTTAGTGCAATAAAATCCCACGTCATCTATCTACCTTCCACAATGACATCTGACTAGGGACATAACAAGAATGTACAAACTCTTAGTATCTGTATGATCTCATCGTTTAGGTCCTCAACCTCAAAGCATACGTCTTTGAGTAATGTCATTCTCTAGACATTCAATCTGTTCTATCATTATCTCATATGACTGAACCAGAAAGAATTGGAAGCTTGCCTTTGATTTTTATCAAATCAAACTTAATCAATCCTACCAATCATCCCATGATTGACTCTCTGGGCATACATACCAACAGACTCCCACTTGCACTGTGAACCAGTCACCCTTGAATCATATTCATAGTGATCTTCAAACATGTCCCACATGTTATTGTGCTCTAGTGCTAACATAGTGATTTATGGCAACACCTTGCCAAAGTCGGTATTAACTACATGTCTCTTATCTCCTCATTGTACATCACATGTATGAGATGGAGTTGTTGTAATATGTGATCTAGTATTCCTTTGCTAACTTTTAGCCACATTGTATGACTAAGTACTCCTAACTTGTCATCAATGACTAGAATAGTTATAAGTCCATCTCATGAACTTCCAGATCCATATAGTATCCACTGTTGTTCTCCAACATACGGATTGTGATGACCTCAAAATGTTAGGATTTTGATATCAAATGTAGAAATTTATGACCAAGGATGCTTGTATATGGTTGAACTCAACTTGAGGATCTTGTTATTCAGATAAGAATAATTTCACCCAAAAAGCATGATTAGAGATATAGTTGATGATGATGACTATTGATTTGAATTCAATCATGGTGTGTATCTTGGTATTCATCAATTTGAGTATTCATGTGAACAAATGAAATTATATGAGCTTATATATATATGGTGTTTAGATTTATTCATTTTTGGTGTCAATGTCAATATGGAAATATGGATTTTCAAATATTATGGAAAGTCAAGTACTTTGTTGATACTATTATAAGCGGGGAACTAAGCATACTTGGGAGTATTTAGTTGAGTAGGCTATTTTGATCACTAGATTGGTAGTTAATCACTAGTTCAGTTCATGGGAAAAACCATCCACGATCTATGTTTCCTTTATTTTGGTATTTCACAAGTATGGAACTGTTAAGATAGAAAGATTATGACTATATCTTGATGTATGGAAAGTTGGCCCTCGTGGAGGTACTGAGTCATCGGAGACTTGGGTATGTCGTTACTGATGGCCATGCTTTTCGGATCTAAGCAACATCCCTTGTGTGAAACCCTGAAGGGTAGAATATTAGAACTCTCGTTCTTTTGTTGAGTCGGGTTACCCTTGGATAAGAGAAGTTGTAGGTCTCCTCCTCAGTTCTTCGAGGATGAACTCCCCTTTGTGGCTCCTCACGAGGCCACTCCTAGAGGAGGAGGGCTTTCTGGCTGTGATGAATTCCGAGCAGGCAGAGGCTCGTGTAGAGAGTGTGAGTGAGTGGGAAAGCTGAAGGGGCATACCGGGCCAGCCTTCACCAGACCTGTTTCCACGAGATTCTAGAGCCCTTTCTCTTCCTCCATCTCTTTGTGGTCATGCCATGGCCATTGATTGTTGCAGCTTCAAACGAGATGCCACCATGGAGCTTTGAAGCTCCCACCTAGGCCCATCATCCCTCTGTCTACGATCTCCAACTAGATGAAGGGTATCCATCGATGCGGATGGGATTGCCATCAGAAGCCACGACTTCTTGGACCGAGAACCAAGCAGGTGTCGGGCACGGCAATGGCAGATTGGCGGCGCCCAACCTGAGTACACACCTGACTGATGCCCTCCCTCTCTGACGATCACATAGTGGTTGGAGCGTGCAAGGTGAGGTGGTGTAGAGTTTCCATCACGACCAGGTTGCAAGGAGGCCGACAACATGGAGACGGGGTCTTGGAAGCCCTTGGCGCTGCTGGCGCTACTGGTGGAGAAGGTCCATAGACACTGGAATATGGACATCGGCCTGCATCCCACCTCCTCAAGGAAGGCCCTCACTGGACGTTCCTACTCGTCGGAGTGTTCCTAGGTGGCAGCGGTTTCATCGGGGCAGGAAGGAGAGTGTTCGTCGCCCTTCTTCACTCTGGACCGCCAGCAGGGCACATCGCAGGTCGAGGAGACATCTGCCTAGATAGATTGTGATCCTCAGCTATCTCTGGGGAGCCCAGGGCACTTTTGATCCCCTTGAGCTTTGCTGAATCTTAAGTGCTGATCCTTCTTGGAGTTCAATGCTAGCGGAATGTGAGGTTGTGATCTCAGTCCACAGCGGTGCCATGGGTCGCGGACATAGGCGTCTGGCTTCGAGCGGAGAAAGAAAGGAGTTGTGGAGACTGAACCGGGTTCAGAACTGCTGAACCTTCCAGACCCCAGTGAGGCAAGGAGCCGCAGCCCTAAAGGACACATGGCACTTTCTGAGTTGCCCAAAAAGGTAAATTTCTAAGTAAATACTCATATCTTGCATAATTCGTATCAAATAGCTCGATTATCAAAAAATTATAAACAAGGTACCAAAATTCTCAGAAAAATAACCTCTACATTACTGGATCCTTAGATCAGGCTTTTGAAGCACAACTTTTGATAATATTCAATTTAGGGTGAAATGCTTCATTTAGGGTTCATTTAATTTGTATAATTAGCAAATGATGGATATAAAATACGAGAAAAATACTTTTGAACCCTAGAATCACTTAGAAACTATATGTGGACTCCAATATTGATATTATTGAACAATTTTAGGTCTTTTCTCATTATTTCCTAATTAGATGCTTTTAACCTCATATTAATTCTAGAAAATAGATAAATCATCAGAAAAATATGAAATATGAACCAGACCTAAATAATGACCTCTAGATCATTATAAAAATACTAGAGACATAGTTTAGATTAGTAACACCTAGATTTGACCTAAACCCTAAATTGAACCTAAATGCCATTAATAATGATGAACCTTGTATTAATGATGCTCAATTATATTTAATCAGGTGGTGACCAGTTTATCTAGATGATCATGGATATGATTAGAAATCTCTGAACTCAGGTACGTGGGTTTTTATTTAAGTATATGACTATGGTTTTCTTGCTTGCAATCATGATATGTATGTATGCTCTCTTCTATTTGCAAATATTGGATGTAGTAGCACTATATAGTACTCGATGTTTTATCACTTGTAAACATAAATGATAAGTAGATGCTTTGTAGTTATTTAAGGTGTTCATTATCCCCCTTACGAGGGAATGGATTAATGTTGGCTAGTACACCTCCCTAGAGCACATGGTGTACGGGGAGTTTCCTTAGAGTACTTGGTACACGGGGATGGGCCCAATATTTATGTTTTGGTACTAGTCCACCTTGATAATGCAATTCATCTAGGAAAATGACTTAAATTGGCATATTTCGCTTAATAAAGAAGTGTTTTCTATGATTTTCTTTACTTCTGCAAATCTTTTTCAAAATTATGAAAGCCATAAATATATGTATCTTTCTGCCCATGTACACAACACCTTGTGTGTTGATTTGTTGTTTCACATATGTTTTAGGATCAGAGATAGCATGGGAGAAAAGTATAGGATGTGAGCAAGTTGTACAGGTTGTACCTATTGTGTAGATCCTAGTTTAGCATACATGTTCTAGACTGTAGAATCTTCATTCAATATGTATTTGTAAATCATTGTGTAATAATTCATGTTGTATAAATATACATGTTGAATGTTGAGAAATGTTATGGTTGTATGTTCATGTATGCGTATTATGCTTCCGCATCGCTTTCTAATATGATTGGATGATGTTTTCGGATTCTGACATCTCATTCCCAATAGGGTTTGGAGAAATCAAAATCTGGGGACGTCACAGTTGGTATCAGAGCCTGAATAATAGCTACACCTAACAATTGCTCACCATGAAACATTAAACCTAAATCTCACCTTTCACTTTAAACCTTAGAAACTAAGTAAGTTGTTCTATAGGAATAAGGTTTGGCTTAGCCTCTAAGTTAGAACCTAGATGTTCGAGAACTAGGTTTAGACAAGTGTGAGAAACCCTTTCCATATAGAGCTCATATGTATTGGGTAGCTACACTAGTCTACATCTCGTTCTCACCATTTCACTAGGTGACATGACACTAGACTATCTATTGTGTGTGGGACACTCGAGTTTGCTGGTTTGGTTTTGTTTCCCAATCGGCTCACACCTCGACAGTTTTCTCTGACGTCTTCTTTCTCAAAGAAAAATTATATAATATTTTATTATATATATGTAAATATGAAATTGTGTCCCTCACACTGTAGAGTAGTTAGTGTTCATGCAACCTAAGTGAAAGGGAGTGACATCAGTCTAGAAGAGAGAGTAGTCTAGATTAGATGTCTAGAGCCTTATCAAGATAGGTGATACATAGAGTAGATGATAGAATGATAGTTGAAATAAGCATGTGCAATCTTATCTAAGTTTGATCTCTGATGGTATGAGTTTTCCAATAAAGATTTAAGTTTCATATGAGATGAGTTCAATTTTAGAAAATCTAATCTAAGGCTTGATGAAGAAAAGACATACTCCTTTCTTATTAAGGCAATCTAAGTTGAAGATAAAATTGAATATGCATGAGCCTCAAGCTCTTTTACAAAGGAGGACTTCTAGTGTTAGGACAAGATATGTGGTGAACTCTAGAGAAAGTGAGACCCTAAAGGAGAGGGTCGTAGGACCTACCCTAAGATATATATGAAATGATGTGTCCTAAGCTGGGTTACTCCTGAGTAGACGAGTTGAGTCCTTTTTGCATGATTCGATCCTATATGTGAGAATTGGGTAAAAGAAAAGGATGGGTAGATGACCCATATGATAAAGTCAATCATTTGGCTGAGTTAGGTCCTAGCTAGAGTGACATATTTTGTGAATCTCATCATTAGTTGCAAGTGAGGTAATATATGAATACCAGTTATGAGAGTATGATGCTTTGTGCAAAAGATACTCAAAATACATGTTCTCCCTTCTTCTTCTCTTTCTTAATATATGATGATAGAAACCTCACTTGAGATATATAGATGATTTATATATGAGGAGTCACTCGTATAAGCTTGACCTATTCTATATTCCCTTTCTATATCATACATGAAATATCTATGTTTGAAATCATGATAAAATTGGCCTAGTATATTCTCTTTCGCTCTATATCCTACATGAAAGATATAAGTCTGACATCATGAGGTAGACATAAAGACATTTTTGGATCATGGGTTACATGATCACAAAATATAGTTATTAACCTCAATCTATGCTTCTATGTTTGAGGGTAACTCTCATACAATAGGGTGAAAACCCTAATATGTAAGTATGAATAATTATTCCCTCTAATGATGAAATATTGGAATGATGTTGATTAAACCCCAATAATGATGCTATGTGAGAAAATTCCAAATATTAAATGACATGAAATCATGATATCACCTTACATAGGTAGTAGGATGAAATATGAAACCTTGAGTGATACCTCTTAACCTGAGAATTATGAATAAAACCCTTATCCTTAAGGAACTATGATGATGTAAATCCTACAATGAAAGAATTTCATACAATGATTGAGATGATAGATGATGCATTGGCATATATAAGGTGGGGTGGGTACACTCCTAGATGCTCTATATCCTAAGATGATAACCTTGCGTACATCTATAACTGTGATAGTCTTAGCACCTAGAATTGTTGGCATATAGGAAGTTGTACTTTGTGTGGTCCCCTTGAGTATGAGACTAGTTAAATTTCGAGGACGAAATTCCTTATAAGGTGGGGTGAATGTGATGACCTCGATTTTAGGATTTTTATATCAAATGTAGAAATTTATGACCAAGGATGCTTGTATATGGTTGAACTCAACTTGAGGATCTTGTTATTCAGATAAGAATAATTTCACCCAAAAAGCATGATTAGAGATATAGTTGATGATGATGACTATTGATTTGAATTCAATCATGGTGTGTATCTTGGTATTCATCAATTTGAGTATTCATGTGAACAAATGAAATTATATGAGCTTATATATATATGGTGTTTAGATTTATTCATTTTTGGTGTCAATGTCAATATGGAAATATGGATTTTCAAATATTATGGAAAGTCAAGTACTTTGTTGATACTATTATAAGCGGGGAACTAAGCATACTTGGGAGTATTTAATTGAGTAGGCTATTTTGATCACTAGATTGGTAGTTAATCACTAGTTCAGTTCATGGGAAAAACCATCCAAGATCTATGTTTCCTTTATTTTGGTATTTCACAAGTATGGAACTGTTAAGATAGAAAGATTATGACTATATCTTGATGTATGGCAAGTTGGCCCTCGTGGAGGTACTGAGTCATCAGAGACTTGGGTATGTCATTACTGATGGCCATGCTTTTTGGATCTAAGCAACATCCCTTGCGTGAAACCCTGAAGGGTAGAAGATATGAACTCTCGTTCTTTTGTTGAGCCGGGTTACCCTTGGATAAGAGAAGTTGTAGGTCTCCTCCTCAGTTCTCCGAGGATGAACTCCCCTTTGTGGCTCCTCACGAGGCCACTCCTGGAGGAGGAGGGATTTGTGGCTGTGATGAATTTTGAGCAGGCAGAGGCTCGCGTAGAGAGTGTGAGTGAGTGGGAAAGCGGAAGGGGCATACCGGGCCAGCCTTCACCAGACCTGTTTCCACGGGATTCTGGAGCCCTTTCTCTTCCTCCATCTCTTTGTGGTCATGCCATGGCCATTGATTGCTGTAGCTTCAAACGAGATGCCACCATGGAGCTTTGAAGCTCCCACCTAGGCTCGTCATCCCTCTGCCTACGATCTCCAACTAGATGAAGGGTATCCATCGACGTGGATGGGATTTCCATCAGAAGCCACGACTTCCTGGATCGAAAACCAAGAAGGTGTCGGGCACGGCCATGGCAGATTGGCGGTGCCCAACCTGAGTACACACCTGACTGATGCCCTCCCTCTCTGACGATCACAGAGTGGTTGGAGCGTGCAAGGCGAGGCGGTGTAGAGTTTCCATCATGACCAGGTTGCAAGGAGGCCGACCACATGGAGACGGGGTCTTGGAAGCCCTTGGCGCTGCTGGTGCTACTGGTGGAGAAGGTCCGGAGACACTGGAATATGGACGTCGGCCTGCATCCCACCTCCTCAAGGAAGGCCCTCCATGGATGTTCCTGCTCGCTGGAGTGTTCCTAGGTGGAAGAAGTTTCATCGGGGCAGGAAGGAGAGCGTTTGTCGCCCTTCTTCACTCTGGACCTCCAGCAGGGCACATCGCAGGTCGGGAAGACAGCCGCCTAGATAGATTGTGATCCTCAGCTATCTCTGGGGAGCCTAGGGCGCCGCCGATCCCCTTGAGCTTTACTGAATCTTAAGTGCTGATCCTTCTTGGAGTTCAATGCTAGCGGAATGTGAGGATGTGATCTCAGTCCACAGCGGCGCCATGGGTCGCGAACATAGGCGTTTGGCTTCGAGTGGAGAAAGAAAGGAGTTTTGGAGACTGAACTGGGTTCAGAACTGCTGAACCGTCCAGACCCCAGTGAGGCAAGGAGCCGCAACACTAAAGGACACATGGCACTTTCTGAGTTGCCCAAAAAGGTAAATTTCTAAGTAAATACTCAGATCTTGCATAATTTGTATCAAATAGCTCGATTATCAGAAAATTATAAACAAGGTACCAAAATTCTCAGAAAAATATCCTCTACATTACTGGACCCTTAGATCAGGATTTTAAAGCACAACTTTTGATAATATTCAATTTAGGGTGAAATGCTTCATTTAGGGTTCATTTAATATGTATAGTTAGCAAATGATGGATATAAAATATGAGAAAAATACTTTTGAACCCCAGAATCACTTCGAAACTATATGTGGACTCCAATATTGATATTATTGAACAATTTTAGGTCTTTTCTCATTATTTCCTAATTAGATGCTTTTAACCTCATATTAATTCTAGAAAATAGATAAATCATAAGAAAAATATGAAATCTAAACCAGACCTAAATAATGACCTCTAGATCATTATAAAAATACTAGAGACATGGCTTAGATTAGTAACACCTAGATTTGACCTAAACCCTAAATTGAACCTAAATGACATTAATAATGATGAACTTTGTATTAATGATGCTTAATTATATTTAATCAGGTGATGACCGGTTTATCTAGATGATCATGGATATGATTAGAAATCTCTGAACTCAGGTACGTGGGTTTTTATTTAAGTATATGACTATGGTTTTCTTGCTTGCAATCATGATATGTATGTATGCTCTCTTCTATTTGCAAATATTGGATGTAGGAGCACTATATAGTACTCGATGTTTTATCACTTGTAAACATAAATGATAAGTAGATGCTTTGTAGTTATTTAAGGTGTTCATTATCCCCCTTACGAAGGAATGGATTAATATTGGCTAGTACACCTCCCTAGAGCACATGGTGTATGGGGAGTTTCCCTAGAGTACTTGGTACACGGGGATGGGCCCAATATTTATGTTTTGGTACTAGTCCACCTTGATAATGCAATTCATCTAGGAAAATGACTTAAATTGGCATATTCCGCTTAATAAAGAAGTGTTTTCTATGATTTTCTTTACTTCTGCAAATCTTTTTCAAAATTATGAAAGCCATAAATATATGTATCTTTCTGCCCATGTACACAACACCTTGTGTGTTGATTTGTTGTTTCACGTATGTTTTAGGATCATAGATAGCATGGGAGAAAAGTACAAGATGTGAGCAAGTTGTACAGGTTGTACCTATTGTGTAGATCCTAGTTTAGCATACATGTTCTAGACTGTAGAATCTTCATTCAATATGTATTTGTAAATCACTGTGTAATAATTCATGTTGTATAAATATACATGTTGAATGTTGAGAAATGTTATGGTTGTATGTTCATGTATGCGTATTATGCTTCCGCATCGCTTTCTGATATGATTGGATGATGTTTTCAGATTCTGACATCTCATTCCCAATAGGGTTTGGAGAAATCAAAATCCGGGGACGTCACACGGATACACAGCTTTTCCCTTTTAAACTACTTTATTGGAATGTTTCCATCAACAAACATACACTTTTATATCTCATATATACATTGTGATTAATTTTCTATCCTTTTCAAAAGTTTGCATCAGTGTAACTCTTTACAGTGAACCCTTCCTTATTTCCATAGAACTAGTACTTCTCAAGTACTTATCAAATTCGTATGGTATTCCAATAACCCTTACTGGAACTAGACAGATAACCACTCGTCATGTCCCACATATGAGTTATTAGGATGAGCACATCATATTATCATGTCCTACATACAAGATGATGAATGCACTTTATTCTTACTATGTCCATACATGCAAGATAATGGGATGATTACATACATGATAGATCCATATCTATTCTTAGTGTTCCCATTATTCATAAGAATTGGACACTTGGCCTTGGGATACCAACTCCATGTAACACGGACAAGTTTTCTCCCACTGAATCTATGCACATTGAACCCTTCAGTATAGATTGCCAATGTATGCTCTCTCTTTTCAGGTCAAGAAGTTTTTGAGAACGATATCTATAGATATCTATTCCTATCACATAGGAAACGCCTCTGTCTTCTTTAAAGATAATTTCCACTTTGGATTTCCATTCTAGAACATTTCCATTTCACATCAACATGTGGAATGTGAATACGCTCCCACTAAATTACAGATCTCTCTTTATCTTTGTCATATCAGTCAAATCCTTTGACTATATTATCAAAGTAAAGATCCATTTCTGAGTTGCTTGCACTCAATCAATCACATTGATTAGTTCATTGTAACTTATAGACTCCATTTGCATTAATGGATTCATAAACCTTATAGGTTGTGTCACGTACACATCCTTGTTTTATTCCTTTCAGGAATGTGGTTTTAGTATCTGTATGCCAAATCTCTTAGTCATTAAGTTACAATCAACAAGCATCATCCTTCTCAAAATGTTATCCATGTGTCTTAATGCTTAAGACTCATTCGCACTTATGGATTTCATCACAATGGGTGCTACCATCAAGGTCATACCTTATGGTTCACATGGAATTCATTTAGGTTGTAATGGTCATAAACCATAACTCAAAATCCAATTCCTCATATTCATCTAGATAGTTGATTCATCACATGACCAACTCTTCTCATAGATAATTGAGGTGTATCTGTCAAGGGTATAAGAACTCACAATCCTTTGTGATTCTTAATGTCCTTTATTAGTGTGGGGTATTCTTTATTTTTGTTATTTGAAAATCATCCTCTAACTCCTTAGAGTATGACTCCTTCTTGATTTAGACATCACCATGCCGTAATCATGAGCTTACTATGATACACTATCATAATCACTCATAAGGATCTCAAACATTTAGTTTAAGTATTTTATTCATTGATTCTCATCAAGAATTAACATTTTACCAAATTCGTACTTCATCTATGATATTCTTGAACCCTTCAAGATATTTGTATTGGTATTTCTATAAACATCATTTGAAGTATTAGCATTTTCTCCAATAGGTATGTAAATACATCACATGTATTATACCTAATAGGATAATCATTCTCCCACTACCACTAGTGAAGATTGATTAATCATGTCTAAGAGATTCATGTCTCTTACTGGTTCTCTAACCAAAAGAGTCTAGATTTATCCATCATATGGAAACTAGAAATGAACTTCTCATGATTTATGCTAATTTGATTGTTTGAGTTATCAATAACTTTTAGGTATCATTTTATCTTATGTATACCAAGTACCACAAGATAAACAAGGCATTGCCATAAATGTAAGGACCCTGACCTTCGTTTTGGGCTTACCATGTTTGTTTTGCCTAAACCTTGTGCTTGGTTGCTTGCTAATCACCTTTAGTGGTGATTAGGGTTTTCTTGTGCTTAGTTGAGAGTTGGAGGTGCTACTTGCAAAATAACCTAAGTTAGGGTTGAAGAGCAAGTTTGCCACCTTGAGAGATGTCTTTCTCTCTCTTTGCTTCCTCTAGGGTTGAGAGGAAGGTTTGGGCTCATGCCTTGAGTTGTCTTGGTGGAGATCTCTTCTTCTTCCTATAGCTTGGTGGTCGAACCCTAGGTGGGTCTTGTTCTTTGGTAAGCATCTTCCCTCTCTCCTTAGCATCTTCTTCTCCATCTTGCCTACCATTCGGCCATGGTGGTTATGATCCTTGTTCCTTTTCTTGAGGTGGTCAAAAGTGGTGATCTTAGAGCTTAGAGCTTTGGAGCTTGAGGAGTTTTCTTAAGGAGGGTTACATAAATTCTAACCCTAGCTATACTACCTTCTCTATGTTGCATGTTTCATATATGTTGATGATCGGCCATTGCATGTTATGTTCCTTGCTCTGGTACATGTTGTTGATGGTTTATATGCCTTTACACCTAGTTGGATGAACCATGGTTTAGGGTTTCCTTGTTGAGCAATACCACTTTCTCTCCTTGGTCTAGAGATGTGAGTTTGAGCTCTAGTGATGTAGGCAATACCCCCTCTCTCATTTTAGTTGAGAGGTTAGTCTACATTCTAGTTGCTTGGGTGACACCCTCCTCTCACCATGGATTTGAGAGGTGAACTTTTGAATAGATGATGACCTATGTTGAGGTGGATCCTTGTGGTTGCCCGATTTGTGATAGAGGTTGTACAAAACCCCTCTCTCTTGGTTATTGAGAGGTGAACCGATCTTCTTGATCAAGTAGGGTTTGGAGCCCTTGTGCGTAAGGTTGAAGATGACCATTTTGGGTTATGCCTTGCATGATAAGCCTTGGAGTAATGCTACCGGATAACCTTCTTGTCTTGGGTTGTAACCTTGGCCGTTACATCTAGTTGGGTTTGGTTGGTGATCGATATGGTTCCCTTGGTCGAGACTTAGTGGAGATGGAGCTTGGGCGTTACACCTTGAGCTTGTGCTCTGAACGACACACTCTGAAGTAAGGTTGCACGATGCCCCCTACCTTGTGTTGATCTTGGACGATATGCTTTTTTGAAGCCTTGGTAGCTTGATGCCCGGTATGCCTTGGACGAGATGACCTTGTCTTGGATGTGCTTTGACCGATATGATGTCTAATAGCTTTCCTTGTACTGGGTAATATGAGGTATTCTTGTGATGCCCGATATGATGGTTGTATAAAGAACCCTAGACAGTGCCTTAGCGGTGGCCGATATGAGTATCTTGATCTAGATGGACGTTAGGTCTGTGCCGGACATGCGGTTGTGTTTCCCGACACACCCCTAGTGGAGTTGGTAGAGATGTTGCTGGTTTAGCCAGCTGGTCCATGCATGATATGGCACCTTGGGCGATAGGGTGCCCTAGTCGATATGAAGGACTCTTGGATGACATGGAGATGGTTGCACATAGAGGCGCCTTGGGCGTTATACCCACTTGTCCGATAGGCTTGGGTGAGGGTAGTCACCATGCCCGATACTACTTATAGTGAGGGTTGTGGGAGTTTTGGTGAGGGTTCTGATAACTCGGAATGTATATGGCTTATAATGATAATACAAGTGATATGGTGTAATCACCTTGAATCCTGCAAATATGATGATGTGATATAATGATAGGTTGTGAACCAGGAATCTTGGAAGCATATGATGTTGCTTCACATGATGGTGTGACACATGCCTATGACCACAAGTATGGGACATGATATATGTTTATGATTAATGATAAAACTACGACTTCTACAGCTTATGTGTAATATACTCATGGATGTTTCTTTATACTCGATAGCATGATAATCTTGTTAATCCATGATTGTTTCAGTTACCTCTATGAATGTGTATACTAACCATGCAGGTATATTATGTGGATTCATATCCTGATAAGAGCTATGAGATTTATGTGCTAGAATAGCACCATAAGGTGATGAGGCAACAGGTTGATAGGTCTAAGGACCTGATATAAGGCTGAGTGCCTAGTTGAGGTGTTATCCTCTGATGATGAGATAAGGGATGTGTTCCCAGAATGAAGATGCATGATTATGATGCCTTGAGAGGTTGTGGTTGATATAATGAGGGATTGAGGTCCCAAGATAGTATGATGATGGCAATAATGATGTAATTCTATAAGGCTATGTTTATACTTTGGTTGCCTCAACAATTGGCTTAAAATATACTAACTAATTATAGATGAACATATCATGTAGTTTGCCCTGGCCATAGATCCATCATCGTCAGTTTTTGGTGATGGTGAAATAGGTTTATCCTGCAGGATTACCTGAAGCGCATATTGTAGAATATGTGAGGTTTCCCCTAGCCTAAAATAGAAGGGGTTTGAGTGCAACTATGGTTGCAGAATCCGAATATATGGAGCATGGTGAACATACCCATGGCTCAGGATATGTGATGATGAGCATGATGCGTCCATGGCTCAGATGTATATATATATGGGTAGCTTGAGGATGTATATATATAAGCATAAGACTGTGGTCTTGCTTGATGATTCGTGTACTGACCACGGGAAGGTGAGGTCATGGAGTCCGAATCTCCTTAGACCTTATATGGCACCAGATTGGGCTTCATAGCCAATGGTTGGATTTGAGCAGGGAAGGCTCACTTCCTCAGGGCATAATAAAATGTAATCCATTTGAATAAGTATATCTTTCTTAGAGCAAAATATGGAACATTGATTGAGGCCTTGCTTATATAGCTGATCTAGTTGTACTATGCAGTTGTGTGTACGATCCTTATATCTTGTGATAAGTTCTTATAAATCTTATCTTGCCAATCATGTTCCATAAAGAAATACTTGGTTATATGCCTCCCAAATATCTTGGTAAGCTTGATGGTAATAATAACCTTGCTTAGTAGGTTGTTCTTGTTATACGCTCTATCAGTTATCTGGTGTTGTTGCTTTAACCTTTTTGAGGTTTTATAGTTTCAGCGGGGAGTTATGTTTCTTGCTGGGACTGTGTGTCTCATCCCACTGGTTTGCACCCTTTTTAGGTGATCGCTCTAGACGTGGTGGTGGTCGCGAGGTTGTGGCCGAGCAACAAGAAGAATAGTAGAAGGCAAGAGATGGACATGTTGTTATTTTGGTGGTTTTGTAGTAGAGTCCTAGAGTCATCCTTGTATACCCGGGTCCTTGGAGGTGTTTGATGACATTTCACGATGCTAGTTGTTGTACTTTTTGTATATCCTACTACTGGTCATACATGGCCTGTTATATATGTATAAATAGGTGTTGAACTCTGGTGCTAACAGTACAACTGGTTCCGATAAGTTGTGGACCTATAACAAGGCTTGTGAATGTTTATATAACATGTCTTTCTGCATGATCTGGATGCAAAAGTTCTCTCATGTATGCTTTCCGCAATCGGCTTTAATTAACCCGTGTTTTCGGTAATATGTGGTTCCACACATTTTTGTGTGTCATCTTGTTGTCTGTGTGATGGCAGGGTGACACAATAAATATCATATCTTTGAAATTGAAACACCAACTTTATTAATTGCTATCATTGTCATACAATATGCAAAATAATGTGTTTCTATCCATTGGAAAATATGAAATAGCAGTTCATAACTCTATTACATGCCTTTAAGGCTGAAAATAAACTAAAGTACTCCTATCTATGGCAGCAACACTTGCCCCATTTATTGTGTGCTTTACATTTTATATCTTGGTATCATATACCTCAAAATGTTACAAGTTTATTTCATTACACCTTCAGGTGGAGATGTATGTTGCCTCCTCCTTCTTTAGTTCTTCCAGATAGAGTAGACAATTCCTTTTCCAATGTCCTTGTTTTTGACAATGGTGGCAATTGCCTCTCTTGGGCACGCCTCCTTTGGCCTTGAGATCTGAAGATGCCTTGGGCTCCTGGCTAGTATCAGAACCCTTCTTAGATTTGCCCTTTCCCTTACGCTTGGACTTGCCTTTCTTGTTGTTGATCATCATCACAAACTTAGGCTTGTCCTTCTTCATCTGTGTCTCGGATGTCCTCAACATGCCCAACAACTCTGTCAATGGCTTGTCAAAGTTGTTCATGTTGTAGCTCATCGCAAACTAACTATAAGATTCTGACAACGATTGCAGTATCACATCAGTAGCCAACTCTTGGCTCAGGGGAAATCCCAGTCTTGTCAGGTTCTCCACATACCCAATCATCTTGAGTGTGTGAGGACCAACTGGATCTCCTTCTGTCATGGCACACTTAAACAACTCCCTTGAGACATCATATCTCTCTTTTTGGGCTTGATCTTCATACATATTCTTGAGATGCTGAATCATCTCAATGACACCCATGTTCTCATGTTGTCTCTGCAACTCGTGGTTCCTCAAGCACTTTGCATCAATGGCATCATCAAAATTCTTCTTATAAGCATCCCTTTCTGCCTTTGGTGCGGTAGGAGCAGGTTCCTCTAGAACTGGAGTATCCAAGACATAAAGCTTTCACTCTTGAGTGAGAACAATTCTCAATGTCCTAAACTAGTCGTGGAAGTTAGTCCCATTCAGCTTGTCCTTCTCAAGGACCGATCGCAACGAAAAGTGATTGTTGTTTGTTTTCATTTGTTCTATAAAAGTAAATATATGCAATTTAGTCCAAAACTCAATTTTGACTTATTTGATTGATTTGAAAAGTTGACGATATAATTAGGACTTTAATTAATTATCACTCCCACTATTTTTGTTCAAATTGATAACCCTCACCATCAATTCAGAAGATTGTAGTGTACAATCTTCTAGTGGGTGAAGATCCTGAAATCCTCGGAGTCATGGACCAGCTAGGGTTGTCACCCACAACTTAGATCTTCCAGGTAGGCAACTTTTTCCAATTACATCATATGCAACTCTTGAAAGATGTCATATGCAACTCCTTGCCATAATCACCTCCATGCCTCAAGGTGCTAGATCCTATCTAGGTCACCTTGTTAAGTCCGACCCAAAGCCAACACGATGAATATGCACCCTACTAGGGCATACCCACACATTCATCCTTCACGCTTCCACGAGATAGACCGTGCACCACGCTAGGGTGTGCCCACACTTGGCCGATCAAGTTTTTCACGTGTGTCACATTTGGAAGGCATCTAAAACTTTAATATTTAATGAGGGATTTGGTTTTTATAGGTACATATACATATCCAATCACCACAATACATAGTATGTATCATATACATGTTATATCCCACAGAAAACATGTGAAACGATAAAAGCAATGATTATGGCCATCCTAATGTGATTCGTCGAGCCAAGAGGAATCACGATCATCTAGGTCCACATCACATGCAACCTGTAAAAGATGAACTCTGTGCTTTGTCGTTCTGGGTTGATCAACTCATCACATGAATGACCTGCTCGCCCTGACCGGTCGTCTGGGTGCCACCAGCCGATTGGTTGGCTCCTCCAACCGATCGGTTTGCCTGGTCGTCGTGCATCTCCTCAGGTCGCCACCCGCTCGTCTCGCTTCTCGAGCTGATTGTCTGGATCGCCAACTGATCGGTTCTCACCTTGAGTCGACCATCTCAGTCGTCGTCAGATGTCCTTCATTCTTTAACATAACAGGAAATAAAAGATCTATCATATTTTACATTTGTATTGGGAAACCCCGAGTTACATTCGGGGGGAGCAAAGGTAGCAAAGAAATCTCAAGTTATCTTGAGTTACATCAGGAATAGGAGATAGGGAATCGGTGCGCAGACCAAGATGCAAGCAACCAAGCATACATAGCATTTATTGGACATAACCACGCTATACATCCACCACAAAACTCGTTTAAGGGTGACGCGTATCGAGTGCATTCATATTACATATCATATATGTATATTGGGATTTGTGGATTTAGGATTGGACATGCATAAAGCCAATTTTATTCGCATCATATGCAATAAATAAAGGCGACAAACCAAAATTGATCATATCGATAATCCTAAAGCATGGAGAAGTTGACGTGGCTCTGATACCACTATTGGGTTTTAGGGGAGACAGAGAAGGCATCGAAAACAAAAATTTTCTTCTCCCAAACCCAGAACAAAGGAAACGCGTCAACGTCTATACAATAGGAAGGATGGTTTGTAGAGGCGTACCTTGTCCCAAGGCTTTCTCGGCTACGTTACCTCGCGGCTTGCGCGGTCTTCACCTCTAGTCTTGGACGGTGTCTGTGCAGCTCCTGGTCTCACCGGGACTATCAGCTCCTAGTCTCACCGGGACTGTCGAGATTGACAACTGTTCTCCGAGCAGCAGAAGTCTCCCACCTCTGAAGTAGTCTACACAGACCACCTAGAACTCCGATCTCCTTGTCCCACAAGGAATCAAAAGGAGTCGCACCCTCCTGTCGGTGTACTAGTCACCAACACACTCTCCTGCCACCAGTCGCTTTCTGCAGTTGTCTTTCTCTTGTTGGGCCTCCCTTATTGGGTAGCATTTGCTCGGGCTCTCTCTCGGTTACCAAAACCAGAGAGAACGACAACTTTGCAGAGCAACTGGTGCACTGATTTGTTTACCAGAGAAGCCCCCAATACCCCTATATATAGGAGGGTCATGGGATAGGGTTCTCTATCCCGGACAATGCGGGATTAAAACAGGAGTAGAAGGGTTCGAGATTTTCCACAAAAACAACCAACTGTGCCACCTGAACCGATTGTTTCAACCCTGAAACGATCGTTTGGTGACCTCAACCGATTGTTTCAATTTGAACCGATCATTTGGGACACCTGAGCCGATTGGTTCATCACATGAGCTGATCGGTTTGTGGTCCTGGTCCAACTCAAATTGACTTTCAAATTTGTCTCTGATTAATCAAATATTGATCCATGTCCAAATCGAATTTGTACAAGTGAAACAAATTGTATTTGCAAAATAGTCTTCTCACTTTCCCAATGATCGCAGTTAGACCAGTTGAGCCGATCGGTTCAACTCTTGAACCGGTCGTCTCAGCCTATCTTGAGTCGATATGTTCATCACATGAGCCGATCAGTTGGAGCAGCAGACTTGCGCAAATCAGTCAATTGTAGTTTCAATCAATCTGATACTCTAATCAATCGGTCCAACACCTTGAATACTATGATATTGAGCTATCAATCGATTGAGTGTTTAATTGAACTACTAAACTCCTTTAGTAATCAATATAAACATCGTTATGTGGATAAACTCCTCTTCTAGGTTAAATCCTATGTGTGTGACCCTGTAGGTTCATTTCACGTTGGTAGTGAAAGTCTATAACACTTATGACTTCACAAGTAAAGAGCGGTGCGCACATCAGTGCTACCCAAGTGAAATAGAAAGTTGGAGAACAACTTTCAATCCTACAATCCATGAATGGTGTTACAGTGAATGTATAATTCCTTTGTTACTGATATCCCAAATGAACTCAAGGCATGGAACAGTCATCCTGTCAATGTTCATTCATTTTCTTAATCTCAAAGTAGATTGGAGGAGATATGTATGACATCAATATCGCATACTAATTTACACATACGTGAGCATGCCTATCTCAATCCTACTCATCAAGTGGCCATGGATATCAAACTCCCTCAGGAGGGACAAATCCCATATCTATCAGTCACCCCTCAAAAGCCCCATGTGTCAAAGCCACCCAATCATCACCTTTATAACAACCCATGTTTCAGGACTGTGTTTGATGATGTCAAAGTATACCCAACGATATGTGTTGAGTGTAGTGATTTCAGATCAAAGAATCACACTCACCACCATCACTGTGAGAACTGACTATGACTACCATGCCATGGTTCCATGTGTCAAACTCATGGTGGGTCTGTCTGGTACACTTGTTCTCTAACAAGTACCAATGTGTTTGGTTTGATATCTCCATATCATGACTAATGAGATTCTATCATCAACCAACACCAAAATCTAGTCTTGTGTGTCATTGTTGTCTATCTACCTTCCACAATGATATCTGACTAGGGACATAACAAGAATGTACAAACTCTTAGTATCCGTATGATCTCATCGTTCAGGTCCTCAACCTGAAAGCATACGTCATTGAGTACTGTCATTCTCTAGACATTCAATATGTTCTATCATTATCTCATATGACTGAACCAGAAAGAATTGGAAGCTTGCCTTTGATGTTTATCAAATCAATCTTAATGTATCCCGCCAATCATCCCATGATTGGCTCTTAGGGCATACATACCAACAAAAATGACATACACATTTTAAGTCAGTAGACTCTACAAATTATTCATCCATGAAAATACTTATCCTCTATTGTTTATGAAAACTATGGATACTTCTCCCTCACCGGCCCCATCGTTCTCTTAAATTTAGGAATGGGATACAAAATGGAGTCATTGGCTGCCTATTTACATTGTCTTAGTACAGGGTATTTATAGGACATACAAATGCATAGGGTAGTGGGAGAATTATGACATGGTGTCATTTACAAGAAAGTAAAGGCAGTCCATACATGCAA
Source organism: Alisma plantago-aquatica (assembly GCA_963693085.1). Classification (NCBI taxonomy): domain Eukaryota; kingdom Viridiplantae; phylum Streptophyta; class Magnoliopsida; order Alismatales; family Alismataceae; genus Alisma; species Alisma plantago-aquatica. The sequence goes on along the minus strand of OY856410.1, from coordinate 838,881,949 downwards.
TACGGGAGTCGAGGAGGCTGTTGTTCAATCTTTGTGTATTTGTAGTTGGATACTCTTACAGCCCCCCACAAGTTGAGCCAAAGAGAAACGAAGGCCCAACTTGAGAAGAATTTGCCGGAACGAAGCTTGTTGAAGTGCTTTGAAGCAAGTTGTCTGTTTCTTTATAATGGTATTTTGCTGTCTCTTGTGGATCTTCGTAGCATTCTTTCATTGTAGGTGGTGCGCCTGGTGCCACCAATAGATTGCTTGGACATGACATAGGTTTTGGATATTTGGAAAGAACAATTTGATTTGATTTGTTGGAGAGGAAAATTAATTTTTGGGGCAATATGAGATAGGAGATGAGGGAAGTCGAGGCTTGTGCCTGTGTTGTTTTAAAGAAAGAGAAACTTGATGTGTTGAGGAGGAAGGATTGATGTTTGACGATCCATCAGAAGAGAGGGAAGTTGATGTTTGTGACTTTGTTGTTTTAAGGAAAGGGCAACTTGATGTGTTGAGGAAGAGGGATTGATTTTTGACGAATTCATAGTCTCTGCAGTAGTGGGTTGAACATAGAGGCCCAGTGCTTGAAGAAGACATGTTTGTCCGGGAAGAAGGAATGGGGGTGCAGGAGATGAGTTTTGGTTGGTATTGTAGAGCTTGTTGAAGGATTTCAACTGGGGTAGGAGTTTGTGGGGTTTCGTTTTATCCTTGGGAGACATTTTCGGAGAAGAGGATATTTTAGATAGAGGGGAGGTGACAGGAGACTTTGCTTGTTGAGATTTTCATTTTTGTGGGGAAATGTAGTGGGCATGTTGTGTTACTATCATGTTTTGGTTGGAGAGAGGTAGGTGGATAGCCGGCTAGTTGAGGTTTGAGGTGTCGGGAGTTGAAGGTCAAGAAAGATGAGGGAGAGGAAGGGGAGCAAAGGTGAGACCGCTGTGAGGAACGGGCATGTGCACATGGATGCTCAGAGGTGTCAAGGGAGTATGGATATCAGTGTGTTTGAGGTGGAGACAGATAGCAAGGGAGGATGGTGAGATGAGGTTTTCGAAGTGAAGGAGGGTGGCTATTTGTTGTTGGCGAGAAGAAGGAAGGGCAGCGACAACCATCTTGTTTTGGTTGCTGGCGGCTAGGGTGTATCTGTGGGATGTACAGAAGGGTAAGGTTGCAGTTGGTGGCGGGATGTGACTGGATGGAGAAGGGAGTTCTGGTGCGTTGGGTGATGGTAATGAGTAGTTTGTTGGGCTGCTGGGTGAGCGGTTTGCTGGTGGCGAGCATGTTCTTAGATTTAGCAGGAAGTTTCCGATGAGCAGCACGAGATGTAGGCCCTCTTGTTGACTGTCGGCTGCGACGAGCGGGAGAGCCATAGAGGAGGCCGCCTCGATCGAACGACCCTGTCGGGCTTCTTCAACCCTATTGAAATCGTGTTGCCTTTTGCCATTGCTGTTATGATACGAACGGTGGGCGGCTGAGAAGGGGTAGCTGATGCTGAGGTGGTAGTAGAACCAAATCCAAAAGTAGGTTGTGACGCTGCAGAATTAGCAGTTGATTATATTTGTTGAAGGGAATGTGTTGGTGATGGCTGTAGAAGAACAATAGTTGGCGGTGGCTATGGCGAAGTTGGGAGAGTGGCCTGAGATCTTGACGAAGAGGAAAGGGTGGGGTAGCAGGATAGCGGCAAGGGACACCATGATTGTTCGATATTCTGATATGTAGGCTTTGCTTTAGCTTAGAAAAGGGATAGGAGGAGAAGTGGGAAAAACGGAAGGGAAAGGGCTTTGGGATCGGATTGAAGATGCCCGTTAAGACTTATTAGGCTCTGATACCATCTTAAATTTAGGAATGAGATACAAAATGGAGTCATTGGCTGCCTATTTACATTGTCTTAGTACATGATATTTATATGACATACAAATACATAGGGCAGTGGAAGAATTAAAATATAGTGTCATTTATAAGAAAGTAAAGACAGTCTATACATGCAATACAGGAGTCGAGGAGTGGAGGCTGTTGTTTAATCTTTGTGTATCTTTAGTTGGTACTCTTACACGTTCCTGTCCCACCTGTCTTTAGTTGATACTCTTACACGTTCCTGTCCCACCTGACTCTTGTGTTTCCTCCACTGGGACGGATGTTCTACCATGCTTCCTGACTAGGGAAGGGATTTCCAGTGCCGAGAGGCTTCTCCTTCCTCCGGATAACCATCAGAAAGACTGGATCCTACAAAACTGCAAGTCGAGGCAGGGGGCTTTTGGTACGACGTCTCCTCTCGCTCCTCCCCGGGACGGTCATCTAAAACACAAGATTCTGCCGTGCTGACTGCCGAGGGTGGTGACGACTTCACGCACCGAAATCGCTTCTGCCGACCCCAGCCCGGGCCTGGGAATGAGAAGTTGTGCCTTGGCGCTCGGGTGACGCTCTCACGGGAAGCCGCTGCTGGAGCAGCAGTGGATGGCTACCGCCGGTCATGGTTCGGCAAATTCGCTGGAGGCAGCATTCGTCGACTGGAGTAATTGTGCGTGCCGGATTCAGATCCCGAAATACTACTGAGCAAAGGCGATAACGGGAGAGTCACAAGTTGTTGGTTTGTTTGAAATTTCGTCGCAAGCGAAGCAACCCCTGTGACTAACTGCTGAGGGAATCCAAAGTGGACTGGGAAGAGAGACTTTCTGCTGGGTGGGACGGCTCGGGCTTTCTCCGCGTCAAGCACGCGTTGTGGCGTGTGTGACGTGTCCACGGCCGCCAGCAGGTGTTACACTTAACTTTATTATTTAATTTATCAGGTAGAGAACAAGTTTAGAGCTGGATAATAAAAAAGTTACTCACACCATATCTTACATATAAAGATATTGACGAGCTATTAGTTTTATCACTAGCAACTAGCTAATGAGTCAATTATTATTACCGCCGAGAAATTAGACCTGACCCAATGGACCTAATTTGTACCTAACCTGATTAAGCAAATAGGAGTCTAAAGTTTTTCAACCAGACTCGAATTAGACTCGATCTCAGTGAAAGAATTATTTTTGATTCAGGCCCAAATTTGGACTATAGACCGTATTGATCTGATTGACCCAAAATTTATATTTTCTATCAAAAAAAGTTTAAAATAGTGAAATTTAATCTGCCTAATGGCATATTAAATTGCTAATATATTCCTCATTAGGTTTATATTTTACAAATTCTACTCAACTTTATGGTGGTTTGCATTGAACTTAGATTGATTCTTGTCATTACATAAATACAATTTTATACGTTTTTCTTTGCTAATTCTTTTATAATTTGTGTTGTTAATCTAGTACAATCTATAAAAAATTTCTGAAGGTGTTTTTAGATATTATTTTTTACCTAAATCTATTGATTGTATTTTATTATTTTTAAGAATACAAAATTATAATTTATTTTTAGAAATAATGCTCATGTTACACCTGATACATTTAAAAACATTTTACGTGCAAGTCAAGGTCAAAAATTTCAATCAAAATTCATATTTTGTAATTATAGGGTCTATAAAAAAGTATTGAACCAAAATTACATGAAATAAGACACACTCAATCTAAAACTAACTACCATCCCCAGGTATAAGTGGCGTCTGATATGGCAGATTTAATGCTGGTATGACATAATATAGCATTCATGAGGAGAAGCAATGTAAATCCTTTCCAGCGTTTGTTAACATATTAATAAGACCCGTCCTTTTCTCACACATCGATGATAGAGAGGGCTAAAGTTTTGTAATCACGAGACCGTGAAAGCAAGAACGTGATTGTAAAAGCATGAACGCTCGCTGCAATGTTGGGTGAGGCAAATGGGAAATCAAATTCCCTCCACCTATGGAGCGGAATTTTTTTTTATCTTGTACGTAATCAGATCATGATCTTAGACGGATTTGCATCCAAACAACGGGATAGATTCAAAGTTGGAAATAATATCTCATCCGCCTCGACATTCATCCTACTCAGACATCCATCGTACCAAAGGCACCCCAAGTATAACAACTTTAAATCTATATTGCTATAATCTGAATTTATTCAAGTGACTATAGTTATAGTTATATACATCGTAGTGCTTTTAAAAAATCAGCCAATAAGATTGTAATCGTTTAAAGTGCCTATTATGTTCCACGTTTTTTTTGTTAATTTAATCTTTTTTTTATTTTAAAATATTTTATTTTTCTTATTTGTACAAATCCAATTAGCACTCTTTCTCTGCCAACTAATTGCACAATATTAATTTCTCGTATATCTTTGTAAATTTGCGGTCACATTAACTCTTCTTCTCTCTCTTTTCACAACCCAGTGAGATCCAACGATGCTGTAAAAATTAGCATCCATTTCTAATCAATTCTCTTATTGTAAATAAATTCTATTACATATCCTCCTTTTGGACCAACACCACATTGATAGCATTCATTCAGCTTATCTATATATCTCTATCTTTTTTCAGATTGTCTATTTATATCAATATCCGATAATTTTGTGGGTTGTTTTCTTTCCTTTTTATTTTTCTAAATTCTGGAGAAGACAACTGGGGGGAAAACCACTCCTATTCATTAACTATGTGATGTCATATTGCCTTTTAAATTTGTGATTACAGTAACCGTTTTTCTCTCACATCGACTCTTCTTTTCCCTTTTTTCTAATCATCAAAATCCCTTGTAAGAGATATTCTCATTGCAAACAAAACTTCACTAACTCACTACTTATGAGATGCATGCATTGGTAGCACTCTTTTAACTTCTCTATATGTCTTTCTTTTCTTGAACTACGTATTTATCTCTCTACTCTACCCCTTTAAAAGAAAGCTCTTACACATAATTTAGTATGTGTTATAAATTCACCATCTCTTTTCCTACACTTTCCTATTTAGATTTTTCTTTTTGTTAAAAAGAAAACTAAAAACAAACCCTCCCTCTTTCAATTAATTGCATCACATTGCATCACCTCTCTTTTTTAATTTACAATCACAATTACCTAATATTGAATGAATTTTTGTTGGATTTGTATTTTCATGGAGCTCGCTACTCCTAATAGGATACCCCTAGACGAGTAATCACATACAAAACCTATATGTCATGATTAAACTAACTGGACACATGTCACAATTAGATGTAAGGTGCATTGTAAACCTTGTTAAAATAGGTGCAACAAATCTTGTAGCCTCCTATTGTACATGAAATCTCCATAGTAACTCACTTTTTTTAAACCTAACACCATTAGTGTTACATATTAGCCACTTTTGTCGGTAGCCAGTAGTATAAGATGAGTCATGTACATATTTTATAAGACAATCAATCACAATGCATTATCTTCTTCTCACTCCTCTTCAAAAATCAATCCTCTAAAAGAAAGAGAGAAACATATGTTGTACATTATAACGAAGTCCTATTGAATCCTATTAAGTTTCCATTAGACACGTACTAAAGAACAAGCGTCGCCTCTCTTTTTCCAATCACAATAGTCTTCATATTTCACTTTCTTCAGCCAATCCATATATATATATATATATATATTATTGTACCTTTATTATAGTTGACATGCTTATATTTTTTATATTATATATCACACCTTTAATGTATATATATATACACATATATATACATATATATATATATAGAGAGAGAGAGAGAGAGAGTCAGGCTAGATTACACTCGACCACGAATACACTCAAGTGTGTTTGCATATCAAGACTATTTTTTGCAAATTGTAAACCATTGATCTTCACTGTCATTCTATAACTAGGCTATACATACAAATTTTGTTATACATTACTAGTTTCTATAGTAATATATATATATATATAATGTGTGTTATACATTACTAGTTTCTATAGTAATATAAACCAATATATGTTTATATAGTTGACATGTTTATATTTAGTGATATTATATATCATACCTTTAATATATATATATATATAGTACCAATTTGTGTTATATATTACTATATTATTTTTTTCTGATGTGTGTGTGTATGTGTGTGTGTGTATATATATATATCGTTAATTTTAAACTTCACTATATAATTTTAGTATTGAATCTATTAGTTCTACAAACTATTATTGACATTAATAAATATTATGTATTAATGAAATATATGTTAGCTAAATTGGACATTGGCATACCCTTTGTTTTGATAATTACAAACATTTCATACTTGCGGATCTAATGTGCTATTTGAGCATTTTAGGGTTTAAGTTAATAAGGAGATCCTACTAAGTGGAAAGTTGAAGATCAATACAAATTAAAGATCAAATGCGCTTAGTTGTTTATGTTTTCATGATTGTCTTTAAATGTATACACTTATATTCAAAGATATAATGTACAAGTACTTAGACATCATGTAAATGAAGTGTTAGATATTCCTTATCCACTTATAACCTTTAGTAAGACCCCCCCTAGAGTTAGAGTCATGAACATCCATTAGAACACACATTTAATAGGTGGTTCAAAAGTTTGAAATAGAAACATCCTCAGTCGAGAAACTAGTCGATCGAAACATCCTCGGTCAAAGTTTCTGTTGATCGAGAACCACCTCCATCGAACATACTGAGTATTGTTCAAAACCTTACATATTTTTTCTCTAAAATGTGTTTCAGTCAAAAATATAGTCAACTGACTCAACCTCAGTCCAAAGTCTATGACTGTTAGATCAAATGGTTAGTAGTTGGAAGTTGGAAATAGACGTTGCTACACATTTTCCTTAAACCCAGGCTCGGTCCATGGAATGTTTGATTGATACACGACCTAGCAGGGTTATGGATTGTTCTTGCAATCATGAACAAATTAGCCATTGCTAGCCAACTATTGTCAACCTAACTGTTAGTTAAGCACTAAGAACACTCCAGAGACTTCCTAGAGCATCCATTCACTTGCAAACTATTTCTATAAATAGGAGAGACCTTAGGACACCTAAAGAGCACAAACTACACTTAAGCATCCATTCTTGAGAGAAACAAAGTTGAGATTCACTTGTTATCTTCTCCCTTGTGATCTAAAGTTGTGTCATATAGCTACAATCTCCTAGCCACCACATATAGCCACGTCCATATTAAGTGGATAGGAGATTTATATGCTTAATATAGGATTAAAGCAATGTATTTCATTGGTTAAGTATTTCTTTATTCCAATCTATTTCTTTTATATTGTACTTTGTTCTCCTTGACAATTCCTAGGGTTGGAGGTTGTTGAAAGGAGGTTGCTTGGTGCTACTTCAACAAAGTGAAGGCTGCTCCAAGGTGTGCTTGAGGTTACATCAAGAAGGTTTCTTCCAAGGAGTTTGGAGCTACTTCTAGGTGAAGGCTGTCTCAAGGTGGTGGAGCTACTTCAAGGAAGTGAAGGTTGCTCCAAGGTTGTTTGAGGTTACTTCAAGAAGGCTGCTTCAAAGGAGGTTGGAGCTACTTCTAGGTGAAGGCTATCTCAAGATGGTGGATCTACTTCAAGGAAGTGAAGGCTCATCCAAGGTTTCTTGAGGTTACTTTAAGAAGGCTGCTTCAAAGGAGATTGGAGCTACTTCTAGGTGAAGGCTATCTCAAGGTGGTGGAGCTACTTTAAGGTGATGAAGGCTGCTCCAAGGTTGCTTGAGGTTACTTCAAGAAGGCTGCTTCAAGGAGGTTGATGCCACTTCAAGTGGAAGGTGATTGAACTTTGTTGTAACATCCTTGTGAGGTAAATAAATAAATCACTTTCAAAATCCCAATTGGAAACAATTGAGTAGTGGAATGACAGTCTTTGATTCAAAGGTTGGAACCACTCTAAATCGAAGTGTATTCCTTATTTCCTCCTTCTTTACCTTAAGCTCTACAAGGAAGTGTATTCCCTTTTTCCTCCTTCTTTACCTTAAGTTTTAAATAAATTTTAAAAGTACCAAAAGTTCTATTCACCCCCCTCTAGATCTTTCAATTGGTATCAGATCAGGTCTTCAAGGAGCCCTAACAGGTCTTGAAGAATAGGGAAAAACTTGCTTAGCAACCTCAACCTTGAAGGAACTCATGTGACTCGACCACCACCCTTTGATGAAAGCAACTACACCTATTGGAAAAGAAGAATGCAATTCTATTTCCAAGGGATCAGCCTCGAGCTTTGGAGGATGGTGTCTTCACCTTATGAACTTCCTACTACTGAATATGTAATATGGAATCCCAAAATAGTAAAAAATGTCCAATTGAATGCAAAAGTAGTAAGCATTTTATATTGTTCTATTTTCTTTAGTGAGTTTAATAGGATAACCTCATGTGAAATTGCTTATGAAATATGGCATAAACTTTGAATTACACATGAAGGTATAACTCAAGTTAAGAATACCAAGATTAACATGCTTAAGCAAAAGTTTGAACAGTTCTGTATGCAACCTATTGAGTCAATTAATGAAATGTATGCAAGTTTTTCTTCTATTGTTAACAACTTGAATGTCTTGGGTAAATATACACATGAGGAAGATCAAGTTTCCAAGATTCTTAGATCCTTGCCTCCAAAGTACAAGCCAAAGGTGACGACGATTGAAGAATCCAATGACCTTACCACATTGAAGATGGAGCAACTTATCGACAATCTAGAGACTCATGAAGTTACACCTCATGAAGAAGAAAGATTGATGGCTGAACACAAAAAAGGAGAAAAGGAAGGACATTGCATTTAAGGCAGAAACTAAAGGTATCACTCAAGAAAGTGATGAAACAAGTGAAGAAGATGGTGAAGAGGATGCACTCATTATATATGGTAAGTGATATAGAAGATTTAAATCTAACAAAATTTCTAGTGTTTCTTCCTCTTCTTCCCTTAGGTCCTTTGAGTGTGGCAAGAAAGGATATTTAGACAATGAATGTCCTATAGTCAAGAAGGGAAAGAAATCCTTCTTCAAGAACAAAGAAAAATCCTAAAAAGCAACATGGGATGAGTCAAGTGATGATAGTGAGAGTGGAGAAGAAGAAGTAGAATATTTCATGGCTTAAGAAGACAAGGTAATTTGTTTCATAGCAACAACCAATGAAGAAGAAAATGAGGTAAGTTTTCTTAATTTATCTAAAGAAGAGCTAGTCACTGGTCTTGAAGAAGTACATGATAAATATGTTGATTGCAAAAGGAAATTGAACAAGCTTACAGAAACTAATGATGATTTGGATGGTATATTATATGATCGTACTTCTGAAAATGATACTTTGAAGACTTCTATTGATGATTATAATGCCAAATTGCATGTTTTTGAAAAGAATAATGATCTTTTTTCTGAAGAAAAGGTTGAATTGCTTGCTAAGATAAATAATTTTCTAACTCAACATGTTCTATGTACTCATTCAGATTATGATGCTGTTGTTAAATAAAGAGAAAATTAGTTTTCTAGCTTAAATCAAGCAAAGTTAGATATTACAAAGAAAATGAATGAAATTGTTAAGTTGCAAAAGTATATTAATGGCTTGAAGAATAATAATATTCTTGATAAAATCTTAAAGAACTTTGTTGGACAAGTTGGAAGAAGAGGTCTAGGCTATGTACCTAAATAGAAATCCTACCAAAATCCTAGAACTAGAAAAATGAAAAAAACCCAAGACCAAGGTCATATTTGTACCTAAAGACAATCTATCTCATGACCACAATGCTAAGAAGAGAAATGAAATTGATTTCATTTGCTGTCATTATTGTTTACGTCTTAGAAATTATTCATTTTCATGCAATTACAAGAAAGATAAGGATAAGGATTTAGTTTGGGTTCCTAAACCTCCAACTTAGAAATGTCAGACACTTAGTTGATATTTGACCTAAACTTCATTTTGAAATTCATAATGTCTTATCTCAACTAAAATAATCTTTAACTTGTATATTTTGATTACTTAATTGTATTATCCAAAAATAATAGCATGATTTGTTTACACTAGAGATGTTGAATTTACTGAAAATGCACAGAACTTCATCTCGATCGACAAAGAGCTGGACCGAGATCTCTTCCGGTCGAAGAAAAGTTCAACCAAAGGTAGGTCTGTCAAAATTATTTTTACTAGAAAATCTTTCTGGTCAAAAATTGTTCAACTGAGAATTCTTCCAGTCAAAGAAAAGTTCGATCGAATATAGTTCTGTCAGAACCATTTATGAAAATAAAATCATCCAATTGCAATGAACTTTGGTGACTCAAATATGTAATGGACTCTTCGTATTATATTGTTCTAAATATTAGAATAATCCTAACCAAAATGACCACTATATGGGGATTAAAACGTTCATAATTTGTAGGTCTGGATGGTCTATAAAAGTTTCTCTAACAAGCATATGTCCGCAAATAAGAAGATTTCTATACACTTGGAGAAAATGTAAAATTATTAGTCACATTTGGAGAAAGTTTCAAAGGTAAAATTATTGGTCACATTTGGAGAAATTTTCAAAGGTAAAATTATCGACATAGGTAATGTTGGTACAAATTTTTAAATGTGTCATTTATAAAAGAACTACATCATAAGTACTATGACAATGGTTATAAGAAAATATCTAAAGGAAAAATGAGTGTAAACCTCTTAACTCTATGGGCACTATTTGATAACAATAAATTGTTTATGGCATAAAAAGATTGTTCATATAAGAAACTTACTTAGAATATGATCATTACCTAAATTTTTGTGATAAATCTGAACTTTGTGTATTTTAAGCAAGTAAAAGTAAGATTTCTTTTCAAAACTAAAACTATGCTCACTAGAACTCATTCACAAAAATTTATTTGGCTATGTGTAAATTCTATCTTCAAAAAAAGATGGTAAGGACAAATTTGATCTCAAGTCACAAAAAGACTTTATCCTAGAATGTTCAACATCTAGAAAAGCATATAAGATTTATAAGTCTACATAAATGATGATAATACACAACAAGACTTAGTCATATCCTAAAATAGTTGATTAATAGACAATTGCTATATGAGCTTACCAAGAACAATGAATAAAATTCAGTTCCTAGACCTAAAGGCAAAACATTCATTGGAACTATATGGTTATGATGAAATAAAGTTAGGATATAATGAGAAGAGATAGAATTTGATGAGACTTACACACTCGTATCTAGACGTGAAGCCATTTGAATACTTAGCCCTAGCTACTCATAAAGACATCATACTCTTCAAATGGATGTAGCAATTGTTTCCAAAATAGAATAATAAAAGAAGATATCTATGTTATTTAAACCCATAACTTTAAAAATAATTAAATATGAATAAAGTTGATTGGTCTCTTAAGTTAATATTGAGGAAAATTTTATATCTTTATCATACTAGATAAACTGCATTAATTTGGTATATGCAGAACTTCCTCTTGGTTGACAAATAATTTGACAGAGGGGTGCCACAATCGAACTCATAGTCGACCAAAAATAAGCCTGACAAATATGCTTATTTGTAAATCAAATAATTCACTTGCACTCAACATTGATATATTAAATATGTAATTGTTCCATCATGTTGTATACTTAGAATAAGAGAAAAATTTTAAAATCATGCAAGAAATAAGATTTTTTATAAAAAATGACTCATAGTGTTAATTAATTAATTTTAAAGTTGGTTATGATTTAAAATACCTTAGTAGTTTTAAGCTCACTTTTGATATGAGATTAAGGGGGTTCTTACAAAAACTCTTCGATATAATGTGCATATATATTTGATCTTGCTCTTAATTGGATTCTCTACACTAATTTGGGTTTAACATCCATTATATTTGGTTAGAGACACATTTATTATTCCATTATGAGCCTAAAGGAATCTCATATCATTTCAGGGACTAACATCACTTGTAAATGGTTGAGAAATTAATACAAAAATACATTCATTGATCCCATCATGAGTCTAAAGAAATTTCATATCATTTCAGAGCTTAACATCCCTTGCAAATGGTTTAGAAATTTATCTTGGTTTTTGAATTGTGGCTAAATTTGACATTTTTTAAGTAAATAATAAAGGGGGAATCTTATTGACTTACACATATGATTATCTTTTTGAAATGACAAAGGGGAGAAATAACATAAAGCAAAATAAAGTAAAATATTCTCATGAGTTTCATGATCTTTTGGCTTGACATTAATTGGTGCTAGATTTCCTTAAGAGATGGATATCATGTTCCATATATATTTAGGTATATTAGCACACATTTTATGAGATCAAGAGTATCCATTTATCTCAAGTACATCATAGGCATGAAACACATTTCATCTCAAATATTTTATTTATATTTTAGGAATGTTTGTCATCTTCAAAAAGGGGGAGATTGTTACCTCAATTGGACATTGGCATATTCTTTATTTTGATGATGTAAACATTTCATACTTGTGGATATAATGCAATGTTTGAGTATTTCAGGGTTCAAGGTAATAAGGGGATCCTACTAAGTGGAAAGTTGTAGATCAATACAAATTGAAGATCAAATGCGCTTAACTGTTTATGTTTTCATGATTGTATTCAAACATAAACACTTGTACAAAGATATAATGTACAAGTTACTAGACATCATGTAAATCAAGTGTTAAATATTCCCTGTCTACTTATAACCCTTAGTTAGGATCCCCCTAGAGTTAGAGTAACTAACATCCATAAGAACACACATTTAATAGGTTGTTCAAAAGTTTGATACACAAACATCCTCAGTTGAGAAACTAGTTGAACGATACACCCACGGTTGAAGTTTTTATCGATCGAAAACCACCTCAGTTGAACATACTAACTCTAGTTAAAAATATTACAAATTTTTGCTCTAAAATGTGTTTCAGTTGAAAATATAGTCGACCAACTCAACCTTGGTCCAAAGTCTATGACCGTTAGACTAAGTGGTTAGCAGTTGGGAGTTGGAAATAGACATTGCTGCACATTTGACATAAACCCAGGCTCGGTCCATGGAATGTTCGATCGAGACATGATTCGGTCGATAAACTTTTCGAACAAGTAGGGTTCTGGATTGTTCTTGGATTCACGAACAAATTAGCCATTGCTAGCCAACTATTGTCTACCTAACATCTAGTTAAGTTCTAATAACACTCCAGAGACTCTCTATAATGTCCCTACACTTGCAAACTATTCCTATAAAAAGGAGATACCTTTGGACACCTATACAACATAAGCTACACTTGAACATCCATTCTAGGGAGGAACAAAGTTGAGATTCACTTGCTATCTTCTCCCCTGTGCTCTAAAGTTGTGTCCTATAGCTTCAATCTCCTAGACACCACATGTAGCCACGTCCATATTAAGTGGATAGGAGATCTATATGCTTGATATAGGATCAAATCTATGTACTTTATTGGTTAAGTATTTCTTTATTCCAATCTATTTCTTTTATATTGTACTTTGTTCTCCTTGACTATTCCTAGGGTTGGAGGTTGTTGAAAGGAGGTTGCTTGGTGAAACTTCAACAAAGTGAAGGCTTCTCTAAGGTGTACTTGAGGTTACTTCAAGCACTACTACAGAAATGGCTTATAAAGTCACTTTTCAAGGTGTCAGTTGTATAAATAAACCGACACCTAAACTCTATAGTGTCGGTTGATAACATAAACCGACATCCAATCTATGAAGGGCGACCAGACACGGGTACCACTTTTATTAAGTGTCGGTTACTTAATAAAAAACCGACACCTAAAATTAACCACCAAATCCAAAATTTCCAGTGAAAACAATTACCTCCAAAATTTGACATATGGCGTCGGTTGATAAATAAAAAACCGACGACTAAAGGTTATTTGCGAGACAGAAATTGGGCACATTTTGGTCGTCAGTTTTACTACAACTACCGACGATTATGAGTTTTCCCGCACTGTCTGCGGGGAATTTTTCACACCCTTTAAGCATCGGTTTTAAGTAGAAACCGACGACTATGATCATAAATCGAGAACGATTTTTTTAATCGGCATATGAATATAGACGTCGGTTGTTTTGTAGCTTAAAACTGATGACTATAATCAAGTATTGGTGTCGGTTGTTGTTCAGAACCGACACTGTTAGTGTTAGTTGTCGGTTGTTTTGAATAACCGATGCCTATGGTACAGTTAATAGCCCCGCAAATAGAACTTTTCCCCATTGTTCTCTGTTTCATTGCGACTCTAGATGCTAGGTATGGCAATTCTGCTCCCCGTCGTCACCGCCGTCGTTGCCCCGACCGCCGTTGCTCCCCCGCGCCACCACCACTCACCGCCACTCCTGCTGCTCTCCTTCCGCCGGCGCTTCTCCTCTCCTTGCAGCCGCCCCTACCGGTGGCTGTTGTGCTCTCCTCACTGCCTTCGTCGCCGCTCGTCTTCTCTCCTCACCACCGGCGTCGGCTGCCAGCTGCTGCTAGGTCTTGCTCTGGCCACGGCTCTCCTCTGCCCTCAAGGTATGCCCGCCCTGCCTTCTTCCTTCTTCCTCTGCTCTGGCGGCTGCTTGGGTGGTGCCAAGGGACGCCCAAGCAGCTGCTGGGCATTTTTTTAAGTTATTTACTTATTTGTGTTTAGGGTTTAGGTACTGATTTGGTTAGAACATTCTATTGCAAAATTGAAATGATTATTGATGATAATCTACAATTAGTCAGATTACTATATTGAAAGGTAGTTACTAATGTTATAGCCTAGAGTTCTCCTAATTTCTTGAGAATTCTACATCATGCCATGTACACACAATCACAAACTGGGTTTTCTTAGGATCCATTTGCAATGGTTTTGGTCCAACATTTTTGTAGATATTGAGTATATTGAGAATGGTTTCATTTGCAATGGTTACTAATGGTTTCATTGTTGAGTATATTGAGAATCCTAATCACCCTTCTTGCTTAATGATGAACTGTAATGCACACATGTGACATGCTTGGAATGTAAATGATGAACTTTTCCCTAAATTGCCAATCATGCTTTTAAAGACTTCAATAATCACCCTAACTTGAAGAACTAGGATTGTAGGTATAAGAATGACAACACATGTATTTGTTGGCCTAGAAACCCGTCCAAGATTTACCCATTAGGAGTAAATCTTGGATAGTCCCCGGTTTGGGACTGTTCTTGAACACCTAATCTCACTTAGGATGTAAGTGTATACTGTGTATTGGGTTTTCGAGAAAATTTCGGTAGCATTTCCCCGTTTGTTCTCTAAGTACATATGTACTTGGAGAACAGTGGGGAAATGCTGCCAAAATTTTCTGGAAAACCCAATACACATTATACACTTACTAGTGAGATTAGGTGTTCAAGAATGGGATAGGTGGTACACATTTATTATATATAAGAATGACAACACATGTATTTGTTGGCTTAGAAACCCGTCCAAGATTTACTCATTAGGAGTAAATCATGGATAGTCCCGGGTTTGGGACTGTTCTTGAAAACCTAATCTCACTTAGGATGTAAGTGTATAATGTGTATTGGGTTTTCGAGAAAATTTCGGTAGCATTTCCCCGTTTGTTCTCTAAGTACATATGTACTTGGAGAACAGCGGGGAAATGCTGCCAAAATTTTCTGAAAAACCCAATACACATTATACACTTACTAGTGAGATTAGGTGTTCAAGAATGGGATAGGTGGTACACATTTATTATATATAAGAATGACAACACATCTATATTTGATTGTAATATATACTTGTTTTCTCTTTGATCATAGAATGGATAGATCATGGATGTCCATTCGCAATCACTGCACCCCAGAGTTTATTTCTGGTCTTGACCAATTTATTAGATTTTCCGAGGAATATAGGAAACAACCTGGAGATAGGTTCTACTGTCCATGTAGGCATTGCGGTAACAACTTGAAAGTCAGCACTGGTGACAAAATCAAAAGTCATGTCATGTGCAACGGGATTATACAAGGCTATACAGAATGACACTGGCATAGAGAGATTTCAAACCCGAAACCAGTGGATGTCGATAGCATTGCTTGTGTGGAAGAAGAAATTGCCTACAATGACGTAGATGTGAATGAACCAGTTCCAGTAGACATCGTTGATGCAATGATGGATAGTTGTGGGGTAGAGCACACCGATCCACCTCTCATGTTTAGAAACATTGTGCATGATGCTGAGATACCGTTATACACAGGTTGTAAGTTTACGAAGCTTAGCACTATGTTGAGATTGTATAAGCTGAAAGCTAACAATAGATGGAGCGACAAAAGCTTCACGTCATTGTTGTCTTTGTTGAAAGAAATGCTTCCTGAAGGAAACGAGCTGTCAATCTCAACATACCAGGTAAAGAAATTGTTGTGCCCAATGGGAATGGATGCCAAGAAGATACACGCATGCCCGAATGATTGTGTATTATTTCAAAAGGACTATGTGGATTTGAAAGATTGTCCAAAATGTGATGTGTCACGGTATAAACCTGCCAAGGTGATGTGGTATCTACCTATAATATCACAGTTTCAACGCTTGTTTGCCAATTCGATAGATGCGAAGAATTTGAGGTGGCATGCAGATGTTAAGAAAAATAATGATGGGATCCTACGACATGCGTTTGATTCCCCACAGTGGAAGAAGATTGATCTATTGTACCCTGAATTTGGTGAAGAAGTCAGGAATCTAAGACTTGGGCTTTGTACAGATGGGATGAATCTGTACGGGACATTGAGCAGCCAACATAGCACTTGGCCAGTCATGCTTGTTATATACAATCTTCCTCCCTGGCTGTGTATGAAAAATAAGTACGTAATGTTGTCGTTGTTGATATCGGACCCTAAACAACCTGGAAATGACATCGATGTTTATCTTGAACCTTTGATTGATGACTTAAAGAAACTCTGGGGTGAAGGTGTGATGACCTATGATGCTTCACGAAGAGAGACATTTCGTTTGCATGCTATGTTGTTTTGCACTATTAATGACTTTCCAGCATATGGGAATTTGTCTGGATATAGTGTCAAAGGAGCTAATGTGCGTCCTATATGTGAAGAGAACACTGATTCAACAAGACTAAAACATGGCGGTAAGACTGTATATCTCGGTCATCGAAGGTTTCTTACAAAATTCCATCCGTATCGTAGGAAGCGCAAAGCATTCAATGGATTGAATGAGGAACGGAGTGCACCTAAACCTATACCAGGGGAGGTTGTTTATGAAAGAGTAAAAGACTTTGTCAATGAATTTGGTAAGAGATCACAATGTACTATGGCCACACGAAGTGACAAATCTTTATTCAAGAAGAAGTCAATATTTTGGGATCTTCCTTATTGGAGTTCTTTGACAGTCAGGCATTGTATCCATGTCATGCCCGTTGAGAAAAATGTCTGTGATAGTGTCATTGGTACTTTGTTGAATATACCAGGTAAGACTAAAGATGGGATAAAATCCAGACTGGACCTACGTGAAATGGGAATAAGGTCAGAATTAACAGAATTTCGTGAAATGGGAAATCGGAGAACACACTTACCTCCCACTTGTTACACATTATCCAGAAAGGAGAAGAAAGCTTTTTGTGAATGTTTGGTAAATGTTAAGGTGCCACAGGGTTACTCATCCAACATCCGTAGATTGGTATCAATGAAAGATCTGAAGTTGATAGGTTTTAAATCTCATGATTGTCACACTCTAATGCAACAAATATTGCATGTGGCAATTAGATCTATATTGCTGAAGCATGTAAGGTTTGCAATCACCAGACTTTGTTTCTTTTTCAACAGTCTGTGCAGCAAAGTTATTAACCATGATACTCTCGATAAATTGCAAAGAGAAGTGGTTGTTACCCTATGTCAGCTTGAGATGTATTTTCCTCCGTCGTTCTTTGATATCATGGTACATCTTGTTGTCCACTTGACTAGGGAAGTGAAAATGTTGGGACCAGTTTTCTTGCATTGGATGTATCCCTTTGAACGATACATGAGCATTTTTAAAAGTGATGTTCAAAACTGTTATCGGCCTGAAGGGAGTATTATCGAGGGTTATGTGGCGAGAGAGGTTATGGATTTTTGCAATGACTTTCTCAGTGGTAATGACACTCCTGATCATGACAAGAATATTGACGAGCAATTTTGCAAAGGAATTTTGGGATCACATGTGAAAGTAATCAGCCATGAGCAGTTGGAACAAGGTCACTTGTATATTTTACACAACATGGACGAAGTGAACGTTTATATCGAGGAACATACCAATTTCATCAAGAGACAATATCCTCGAGCCAATACAATGTGGCTTGCTAGAGAGCATAACAAGACATTTATTAAGTGGTTTGAAAATAAAGTCTTACATCAACTATCTCAAACACCAGATGATATTACTGAAACTATCAAATGCCTCGCCTTTAAACCAAAACTGACTGTTATGTCTTATGAAGGGTATGACATTAATGGATTCACATATTACACAAAGCGCCAAGATGATAAGAGTGTCGTCCAAAACAGTGGGGTCACCCTTCAATCATCGACTATGTTTTTTGCAAGTGCAAAGGATAAGAGTCCATGTGAAGCTAAAATGTCATATTACGGTGTCATTGAAGACATATGGGAGTTTGACTACATAGATTTCATAATTCCGCTCTTCAAATGTAATTGGGTTGATAACACCAAAGGAGTTATAGTGGATGAATTGGGTTTCACTTTAGTGAACTTTGAAAAGATTGGCGAGAAGGATGAACCATTCATATTGGCATCACATGCAAAACAAGTATTTTATATCGATGATCCTGCAAATGATAAATGGTCAGTTATTCTTCATGGTAAAAGACAGTTCATTGAAGATCTTATAGATGAAGAATAGTACTATGATAAGTATGATGACTCCAGTCCATTCTCAGTTGGGTTGTCAACACCAGCAAATATTGAAGCTAATGATGACTTGTATGTGCGCGGAGATCACAATGAAAGATTGTTAATTGATAAAAAATCGCAATATTAGAGGCATGTTTATACAATGTTCTTTTATATGTTTTATTTTTCTGAATGTGAACTTTACAATGTGAATGTGAACTTTACAATGTGAATTTTACAATGTGAATTACTTTATAATGTGAACTTTACAATGTGAATGTGAACTTTACAATGTGAATTACTTTACAATGTGAATGTGAACTTTACAATGTGAGCTTTACAATTTGAATTACTTTACAATGTGAACTTTACAATGTGAATGTGAATTTTCAGATGGCTGAGCATTCTCCTGATGACTGTGCTGATGATTACCATGAGGGTGAGGACATCAATGCGCTTCCTCACAATGTAAGTTTTAAAAAATATATCATATATTTATATCTATATGTCCATTTATAGTTATATCTTGTAAATGTGTTTATTTTGTCAAATTTTAGGTTGATGATGCACATGTACCATCTGAAGCACTTGAGGCACTTGATCAGCAACACCAAAAAGTTGACAGGAGAAGGGGCATCACTATGATGAAGAAGTTAATAGCGCAAAAGGGCAATGGACCCAAACTTGTTGTGGATTTTGATGATGTAGGAAATGCATCTAATATGAATCGCAATTCATTTGTTTCATATCTTGGGTATGTTACTCGTAGCCATTGCGGTTGTAAGATAGATTCTTGGCATAAAGTTTCTAAGGAGAAGAAAGATGTAATATGGAAGGATTTATGCGTGAGTTATTATTAATTTGCAATTCTATTTTGTAGATTACTAATTTTTTGGATACTAGTTAATAGCAATTCTAATTTGCAGAGTATATTTGAATTGGATGAAAAGTTGCATCGTAAATGTGTGATGCAACGTTGTGGGAGAGTCCTAAGGAACTATAGGACAAATCTCACCCGAGAATACATAAAAAAAGCTGACAAGAGGAAGAAGACAACCACTAAACAGTGGAACTTCCTGGACAAATAAGAATGGGACGCGTTTGTTGCTTCAAGACAAACGGATGAATTCAAGGTATTAGGCGTCAGTCCCAATCTCATTAATATATGTTGTATTCACCTATTCAAGATTAACATTTACTGTTACTAACCAAATCATTAATGTGCATACTAACTAGGCCCTCAGTGAGGCACAAAGATCAAGGCGTGCACTGAATGGGCATGACCACACAATGGGTCCAAAGGGGTATGCAGGCATTTGCCAAAGACTACAGTCTGAGGCTACTGCTCAGTCTGCTGCTACTCAGGAGTCATCCACTATAGGTAGCACACCTCTACCTCGCCATGATATCTGGATAGCTGGGAGGCAAAATAAGAAGGGAGAAATAAGGAAGCCCGCAACTGCTGAGGCGGCTGCAAAAATGGTAAAATACAACTCTTACAGCAATCGTTTGAATATTGATTATTTGTGGTGTTTACTTAATTACAAATTTTTGTTTTGGCGATTAGCGGGAGCTGCACAAGATGAGGAAACAAGGCAAGTTTATCCCTGAGGGCACAAGGGATGAATTGACAGTTGCTCTAGGTAACCCAGAGCATCCTGAACGTGTTAGGGCTGCAGGAGCTGGTTTGGGCATCAAAGCTTTTTTTGGGCCATCCCAGCGCAAACATGTCCCAAAAGTGGGACTTTCATAAGAAGAGGTAACATATTTTTTCCTTGTAGATGTTACTGTAAAAGAGAATTCAATAATTAGAATTTGAAGTTTCTTTTATCCATGTATAGGTAGATAAGCTATTTGATAGGAAACTCGAAGAAGCAATGAAAAAGTGGCAGGCATCTCAGACTGCCACTTACCAGACAGTACCTATCGTGTCTCCTACTGTAGGATCTACTCCTACTGCAGAGGTTGGGAGTAATCCTGTAGATCCACCACCTAGCAAATCCACTGTAAGTATTTTTATGACATAGTAACTAGTTTTTTAATTCAAGATGATATGTATATATGTATATAACATTCTTTACACAAAAATTTGTAGGGGTTGAAGCCATGCCGTCTAAAAGTTAATGAATATGTCATTGCAGAGGCGTCGGCTTACCCATCCCTACCAGGGGAAATGTTTCACATGTCTCCATTACCAGCTGGTTGGATTCGTGTGAGCCTGGTATATATATTCCCCAAGTGGATGGATCTTCCATTGCCATATGCCCACCCAGATTGTGAAACGCTTGGTGAGGCAGAAGGCGGAGTGATATTGTGGCTAAAAGCGGATGTCATCTTTACTGAAATTGTATGGTAAATTTACATTACGTTAAATTGTTAGTGTGTGTGTATGATGTCAGTTGATCTGAAATTATTATATATATACAGGTTAAAAAGAAGACACCCACAACATCTAAGCCTCCACTTCCACCTCCTACATTACCCCGTTGGGTTCCACATGACCTAACTGTCCCGTTAGGTCCTAACTATAGGGGTATGGCAATATGGTTAGGTGAACATGATATAAATTGCCCTATAACTATTTCTATAGATTCAGATGTTGCAGGTCAATCATACGAAAGCAAATTATTTATACAAGATATTTTGGAGTTGTTTCGATATGATTGGCTAAATACATCTGTGATAGAGCTATGGATAAGGTGAGATCTTCTTTATACATCCATATACCTTGCGTAGGATCTGATGATCTGGTTTCTTATTTATTAATGCATGCGTAATTAATACATATTTTGCAGCTACTTAGACAAGATATGTGCAGATTTTGCATTCGAACATGTAGGATTTTTTATTCCATCTTTGATTAGTCTAGTAGCTAAAGACCCTCCGTCAGTTCAACAATACTGCTGTGAGGCTTTTTCAAATTTTTCTCAAAATAAGAAGACAATGATAATGGTTCCATTCAATGTAAAGTAAGTTTACTTTGCTTATTATAATTTGGACTTAAGAAAATTACATTTTTATTGTGGATTTTGAGTTATTAATTTTTAACTTTTTTACCTCTAGTGGTATGCATTGGGAGTTACTGGTTATTGTCCCTGAGACGTTCACTGTCTATTATTTAGATCCTAAGGGGAGTAAATTGAATACAAAATATGGACACATAATGAAAATGGCATTATTCCGGTGAGAAATATTTTATTTTCATATCCGTTAACATATGTTATTACATTACTATTTAATTATGCAATGTACTGTGTTACATTAACATGTAGGGGTTTTGATGAGTTCAAAAAGGCTGGAGGAAAGGTCCCCATGAAAAAAAACCAGCCAATAATTTGGAAGAACGTGAAAGTAAGTTCCCGACTGCAATATATGTATATATTATTTATGTCAACAATGCTTAATTAGTTGTATTTTTTAATATTTTGTATGTTTGAATTTATAGTGTGCTACACAAGACAACGGATGGGCATGTGGATACTATGTGATGTGATTTATGCACATGATTATCAAATATGCCGCAATGGACATCGATTGTATTGCTGAGGTATTATATAGTCTCATTAGATAATATGAAATATATCAATCTTATTTATAGCTCATGAATTATATATATACATCATTCTCTTTACAGGTTTTTACAACTGACCACACTACAGGAAATGCCTTACCAGATGTACATGCTCCCTATACGACGGGAGAATTAAATGAAGTAAGAGAAGAATGGTCAACAACCATACAAGTAGTGGGGGATTTAAGATATAATTGGGATGTTGATAGCGAATAATGACTAAAAAATGATATTTTGTAAATGAATTTCTGAATTATAATATATGTGTGAATGTTTCTACATGTCTGGATGTTTCTACATGTGTCTGAGTGAAAATGAATGAAATTGTTGGTTGCTATTTGAATGTTTCTATATGTGTGAATGTGAAAATGAATGGAACTACAGATTGCTAGCTACATGAATGTTTCTAAATGTGAAAATCAAATGGAACTGCAGGTTGCATTGCTAAATGTGAATATTTTTGTTGTTAATTTTGCAGGTTTGTGGCCTGTTGTTGGATGATATCAATGGATGTCATAAAACCTGCAGTTCATAACTGAACTGCACGTTTCTCATCCTGCGACCAGCCATACAGCAGGTCTGCAGACTGACAAAAAAAAACAAAAAATAGGCGTCGGTTATTTATATAAAACAGACGCCATATCGTTACAGTGTCGGTTTCTAATAGTAACCGACGTCTATTTCCTTAACACCACGGCCGTGCTGGCTAGCACGTCCGTGGCAGCGAAGGCATATGGTGTCAGTTTCTTATCTAATAACTGACGCTGATAGTGCCCAAGATGGTGCCCTTCTATGGCGCGAAGGCATATGGCGTCGGTTTCTTATCTAATAACCGACGCCTATAGTTCCCAAGATGGCACCCTTCTGTGGCGCGAAGGCATATGGTGTCGGTTTCTTATCTAATAACCGACGCCTATAGTGTCCTACTGGCGCATTTTCGGTGGCGCACGAAGGGTTATGGCGTCGATTTTTGAACCGACGCGTAACGTATGGGCTTTTAGCGTCGCCCACATAGGTGTCGCTTAGAAAATGACACTAAAGGCCTTAAATAACTGACACTAAAGGTCGGTTATGTACTAGTGAAGAAGGTTGCTTCCATGGAGGTTAGAGCTACTTCTAGGTGAAGGCTATCTCAAGGTGGTGGAGCTACTTCAAGTAAGTGAAGGCTGCTCCAAGGTTTCTTGAGGTTACTTAAAGAAGGTTGCTTCAAAAGAGGTTGGAGCTACTTCTAGGTGAATGCTATCTCAAGGTGGTGGAGCTACTTCAAGGTGGTGAAAGTTGCTCCAAGGTTTCTTGAGGTTACTTCAAGAAGGCTGCTTCATGGAGGTTGAGGCTACTTTAAGGTGAAGGATACTTCAAGTGGAAGGTAATTGTATTTTTTTGTAACATACTTATGAGGTAAATAAATAAATCACTTTGAAAATCCCAATTGGAAATAATTGGGTAGTGGAATGACCACCTTTGATTAAAAGGTTGGAACCACTCTACATCAAGTGTCTTCCTCGTTTCCTCCTTCTTTTCCTTAAGTTTTTAATTAAATTTTAAAAGTACTAAAAGCTCTATTCACCCCCCCTCTAGATCTTTCAATTGGTACCAGAGTAGGTCTTCATGGAGCCCTAACAGGTCTTGAAGAATGAGGCACAACTTGCATAGCAACCTCAACCTTGATGGAATTCATGTGACTCAGCCACCACCCTTTGATGAAAGCAACTTCACCTATTGGAAAAGAAGAATGCAATTCTATTTCCAAGGGATGAGCCTAGAGATTCGGAGGATGGTGTCTTCACCTTATGAACTTCCTACTACTGAATATGCAACATAGAATCCTGAAACAGTAAATCCAATTCAATTGAATGCAAAAGTGGTAAGCATTTTATATTGTTCTATTTCTGTTAGTGAGTTTAATAGGATAACCTCATGTGAAACTACTTATAAAATATGGCATAAACTTTGAATTACACATGAATGTATGAATCAAGTTAAGAATACCAAGATTAACGTGCTTAAACAAAAGTTTGAACAATTCTGTATGCAACCTAATGAGTCTATTAATGAAATGTATGCAAAGTTTTCTTCTATTGTTAATAGCTTGAATGTCTTGGGTAAGTATGCAAGTGAGGAAGATCAAGTTTCCAAGATTCTTAGATCCTTACCTCCAAAGTACACGACAAAGGTGATGTCAATTGAAGAAGCCAATGAACTTACCACATTGAAGATGGAGCAACTTATCAATAGTCTAGAGACTCATGAAGTTACACTCGATGAAGAAGAAAGATTGGTGGATGAACAAAAAAATGAGAAAAGGAAGGACATTGCATTTAAGGAGGCAACTAAAGTTATTACTCAAGAAAGTGATGAAAAAAGTGAAGAAGATAGTGAAGAGGATGCACTCATTGTAATTCGTAAACAATTTAGAACATTTAAATCTAACAAAAATTCTAATGTTTCTTTCTCTTCTTCCCTTAGGTGCTTTGAATATGGAAAAAAAGGACATTTAGACAATGAATGTCCTAAATTCAAGAAGGGAAAGAAATCCTTCTTCAAGAACAAAGAAAAAGCCTACAAAGTAGCTTGGGATGAGTTAAGAGATGATAGTGAGAGTGGAGAAGAAGAAGTAGAATATCTCATGACTAAAGAAGAGAAGGTAAGTTGTTTCATAGAAACAACCAATGAAGAAAAAAATGAGGTAAGTCTTCTTGATTTATCTAAAGAAGAGTTAGTCACTAGTCTTGAAGAAGTACATGATAAATATGTTGATTGCAAAAGAAAATTGAAGAAGCTTACAAAACTAATGATGATTTGGATGGTAAATTATATGCTCTTACTTCTGAAAATGAAAATCTTCGTTCTAAAAATGATACTTTGAAGACTTTTATTGATGATTACAATGCCAAATTACTTGTTTTAGAAAAGAATAATGATATTCTTTCTCAAGAAAAGGTTGAACTGCTTGCTAAGATATATAATTTTCAAACTCAACATGTTCTATGTACTCATTCAGATTATGATGTTGTTGTTAAAGAAAGAGATAATTTTCTTTCTAGCTTAAATCAAGCAAAGTTTGATATTACAAAGCAAATGAATGAAATTTTTAAGTTGCAAAAATATATTAATGTCTTGAAGAATAATGATATTCTTGGTAAAATCTTATATAACTCTGTTGGACAAGTTGGAGGAAGAGGTCTAGGCTATGTACCTAAAGAGAAATCCTTCCAAAATCCTAGAACTAGAAAAACACAAAAACCCAAGACCAAGGTCATATTTGTACCTAAAGACAATCTAGCTCATGGCCACAATGCTAAGAAGAGAAATTAATATTGATTTCATTTGTGTTCATTACTATTTACATCTTGGATATTATTCATTTTTATACAATTACAAGAAAGATAAGGGTAAGGATTTAGTTTGGTTTCTAAAACCTCCAACTTAGAAATGTTGAAAACTTATTTGAAATTTGACCTAAACTTCATTTTGAAATTCATAATGTCTTATCTCAACTAAAATAAGATTTAACTTTATAAATTGATTGCTTAATTGTGTTATCCAAAAAAATAGCATGATTTGTTTACATTAGAAATGTTGAATTTACTAAAAATGCATAGAACTTCATCTCGGTCGACAATGAGCTCGACCGAGATCTCTTCTGATTGAAGAAAAGTTCGACCAAAGGTAGTCTTGTCAAAATTATTTTTACTAGAAAATCTTTTAGGTCGATAAATTATTCAGTTGAGAAATCTTTCGGTCAAAGAAAAGTTCAACCAAAGATAGTTCTGTCAGAACCATTTACTGAAAATAAAATCTTCCAATTACAATTAACTTTGGGGATTCAAATCTGTAATGGACTCTTCATATTAGTTTGTTCAAATATTTGAATAATCCTAACCAAAATGACCACTATATGGGGATCAAAACTTCCATACTTTGCAGGTTTGGATGGTCTATAAAATTTTCTCTAACAAGCATATGTCCGCAAATAAGAAGATTCTCATACACTTGGAGAAAATGTAAAATTATTGGTCACATTTAGTGAAAGTTTCAAAGGTACAATTATTGGCATAGGTGATGTTGGAACAAATTTTTAAATGTGTCATTTGTAAAAGAACTACATCATAAGTTCTATGATAATGGTTATCAGAAAATATCTAAAGGAAAAATGATTCTAAACTCTATCGAAACTATTTGATTACAATGAATTATTTATGGCATAAAAAGATTGTTCATACAAGAAACTTGCTTAGAATATAATGATTACCTAAATTTTTGTGATAAATCTAAAATTCATGTATTCTAGGCAAGTAAAAGTAAGATTTATTTTCAAAACTAAAACTTTGCTCACTAGAACTCAATCAAAAAAAATTATTTGGCTCTATGTAAATTCTATATTTAACAAAAGATGGTAAGGACAAATTTGATCTCAAGTCACAAAAAGACTTTATCCTAGAATGTTCAACATCTAGCAAAGAATATAAGATTTATAAGTCTACATAAATGATGATTATACAAAACAAGACTTAGTCATATTCTAAAATAGTTGATTACTGGACAACCTGTATATGAGCTTACCAAGAACAATGAATAAAATTATGTTCCTAGACCTAAAGGCAAAACATTCATTGGAACTATATGGGTTGATGAAATAAAGTTAGGATATAATGAGAAGAGATAGACTTTGATGAGACTTATGCACTTGCAGCTAGACTTGAAGCCATTTGAATATTGTTAGCTCTAGCTACTCATAAAGACATCATACTCTTCAAATGGATGTAACAATTGTTTCCAAAATAGAATCATAAGAGAAGATATCTATGTTTTATAAACCCATAACTTTAAAAATAATTAAATATGCATAAAGTTGATGGGTCACTTAAGCTAATATAGATGAATATTTATATCTTTATCATACAAGATAAACTGCATTAATTGGGTATCTGTAAAACTTCCTATTGGTTGACAAATAGTTTGACCAAGGGGCACCCCAGTCGAAGTCATAGTCGACTAAAAATAATCCTAACAAAAATATTTATTTGTAAATCAAATCATTCACTTGCACTCAACATTAATACATCAAATATGTAATTTTTTCATCATGTTAAATACTAAGAATAAAAGAAATTGTTAAAATCGTGTAGGAATCAATATTGCTTATAAACATTGACTCATAGTCTTACTTACTTAATTAATTTTAAAGTTGGTTATGATTTAAAATACCTTAGCAGTTTTAAGATCATTTTTTATATGAGATTAAGGGAAAGCTTACAAAAACACTTGGATATAATGTGCATATATTTTTGATCCTACTCTTAATTGGATTCTCTACACCAATTTGGGTTTAACATCCCTTATATTTGGTTAGAGACACATTTATTGATTCCACTATAAGCCTAAAGGAATCTCATATCAAATCAGGGCTTAACTGTAACATCCCTGACCTGGGTTATGAGTTAACCCTAGATGTTTTGCCTAAATATGTTATTAAATCCTTGTGATTAACTTTGGGCATGTAATTAAGTTTCTCATAAACATATATTTCAGTTTTTGCTCCTTTTTATATAAAGTTGTAGCATTGTTTTGTAATACAGGGACCTATGTGCAAATTACCCAGTTATAAGGGTTAACTTGCAAATTGCACATGTTGAGATGTTCCTCTGATGTTGAGACATCATGAGAATGATGATGGTAAGGTTTGAGGGATTTCCCAAGCTTGGGCACCAAGGTGCAGCTGTGGAAGCAATCCCGGTGCTTGAAAACCCTAAATTTGAGAAAAGTGCAATTTACCCAATTTGAGGGGTGCAACTTGTAAAATACATCATCTAAAATATCTTTTAAGACTCTTGTCATCATTTAGAGAAGAAATGATGAAAGGTCACTTCAATTGATTAATCAAGTTATGAAAAAAAAACACCTTTGTGATTGAATAATCAAGGTGTATGTGCTATAGCCCTTTTATGTGTATGCTTAACTAATAGGTTGATCTTCTTTGCCCTCATTTATTGACCTTAGAAGAAGTTTTGTCCTTAGAATTAATATGAAGGGACGATCATAGAAGTATGGAGGGACTTAGTTGAAAATATGGAGAACTTATGAGCTTATGTTGAAAATCTCACCCCAAGTATATATACTCTCCACTTCACTTAGCAAGGAAACCCTCCCTTCGTCCCTTTCACTGTTCTATTCACCCAAACTGACTAAAGAGGAGCTATGGAGCTCAGGAGGACGACCAAGGAGGGCAAGGTAGGTTTGAATCCTCCCTTTTTCTTAAGTTCATGGTTAGAACTCGAATTCAAGGTCAAATTGATGGCTAGCTCACATAGCTCTACCTTTCTAGCCATCTCTTCTCGACTTTCCTTGGAAGGATCACCTTGTCCGACCTGTGGAAACTCAAGGACGCCATTAAAAGCTTGGAGCTCGAAAGCTTGGAGTTCAAGGAGCAAGCTTTAGGCGGGTTTTATAACTCTAAACCCATGCTTTGTTATATACATCTTGTTTATGCTTTTAGATGATAGTTCTTCTTCTTCTCTACCTTCCTTTGCTACTTTGCAAGCAAATCCGTGATAAATCCTTGCTGTTCTTGAGCTAGGAGATGAATACGTTATTTCCAAAGTTAATCCACTACTTTTCACTTTACTAAACGGTCTCCACCAAGTGCTCACACGGTTTGCAAAACCGTTTGGTGAGCAAACGGTCTCAAGACCGTGTAAGGGCAAACGGTCTTCAAGACCATTTAGCCGCGTTGACCGAGCGTGGACCGTATAAGAAATCTGTTCATAATTATGTAGGCTAATCACCCACAAAATTTGAGAGGTTAACTCCAAAGGAATCGAGAGATATAGCCTTTTTAAATCAACAAATCAATTGATTTTAGTTCTGAATTGCAATCTGTTGAAATCGCCCCTTTTTGGGCAAACGGTCTCAAGACCATGTAAGAACGTTGACTAGGCATTGACCGTATGAAATTACTGTTCATAATAATGTTGATTAACAACTCACCAAATTTTATGGACTAATTCCAAACGAGCTAGGAGTTGAAGGATGATTACTAGGGTAAACCCTAATTGAAATCAGTACTGAAATCTCAATGAATAACTTAGTGTTTTTGGGTTGATTGACCCAAACGGTCTCAAGACCGTTTGGGGATCAACCACACGGTCTCAAGACCGTGTGGTGACAACCCAAGACCGTTTGGAGGTCCAGGGTTAAGGTAATTTGATCAATTGAGGGCCCAATTGCAATGGGTTATTGAATTAATCAAAAATACTGATTTGAGACTCAATCAAGGTTCAACCCCTATCAAATCACATTAGATTTTGATGAAATCTTGGGCAAACGGTCTCAAGACCGTGTGGAGTTCATCCACACGATCTCAAGACCGTTTGGGCCAAGTTTGGGCCCAATTGGAGCTCAATTGAAGGGTTCAACCTTGTGTTAATTCACATTGTTGAGTGTTGATGGTTGAACGTTGATGGACCTTAATTGAACCAACTTCAACCCTAATTGGATAACAATTGAGGGTCAATTGAGTGACCAATTGGTTAAGAATAACCCTAATTGACTCAATCTATAAATGGTTACCATGAATTTGACCATTTGGAGGGTTCAACATTGATAATCATAAATGATTGAAATCATTGAACCATGTTGAAGGTCCAAACGGTTTGAGACCAAATGGACCAAACGGTCTCAAGACCGTTTGAGGCCTCATGGTATCAAGACCGTTTGAGACCTCATGGTCTCAAGACCGTTTTAGGTCACACGGTCTCAAGACCGTGTGAGGCCTCACGGTCTCAAGACCGTTTGGGGCCAAACGGTCTCAAGACCGTTTGGACTCAAACGATTTCAAGATCGAGAGACACCAAACGGTCTCAAACCGTGTAAGCCCTCTCGGTCTTGAAGTCAAACTTGTTAAATGGTCTACACCCTCACACGGTTTGGGCAAACGACCTTGAAGGTCACACGGTCTTGGAGTCAACCCTACGAAACAGTCAACTCATCGAAACGGTCTCAAACCGTTTGGAGGTTGAAGGTTGAAACCGTTTGAGGTTTTCAAAGATTGATTTCACTTAATCAATTGAAGGTGTAAATGGTTCAATGATGCTCTAATATAAACCCTAATGATAACCTAGGATATTAAGGGATTAAGTGACTAATGAATTGAACCATGATGGTGATCAATGGGGTGAATTACCAAAATACCTTGATGGGTTCAATTGAGTAATACCTTGTTCAAATCAAACCCTAATCACATGATAATGATGTTTTGGCTTATGTTAGCCCATGAGGACTTAACCCAACCTGATCTAGAGTGGTGTTATCACCATCTACTAGTGTGAGGAGAGAGAAAGTATCTTAAGAGAGAGAAAGTACCTTAAGAGAGAGAAAGTACCCTTTTAGGGTGGAAACTCAAGCAAAGAACCTTCAATACACATGAATGTGCATGATTAGGGTATGATCCACCTATGTGAGATCATGGAAACCCTAATTATGATATATGATGAATCTTAAGCTAATCTGAGAGCATCAATGATGATGTTCCTCATACATGATGATGTTATGAGTTCAATTCACCATGTGATGTGAATAGTAAACCCTAATTCAAGGGTAATGACATGTGATGTGAATAGTAAACCCTAATTCAAGGGTAATGACATGTGATGTGAATAGTAAACCCTAATTCAAAGGTGATGACATGTTATATGAGTATTAAACTCTATTTGATAAGAATCAAAGAACTTAGCTCTTATGACAAGAGTGGAAAGTATAATCATTGTTTTGAATTACCTTTATTAGTTGAATTAACCATGCAGGTTCTGATATGGAGGTGATCATATCCAGGTATGGTTGATGATACTATATTCATTAAAGGATAGCTTTATGGATAAGTAAAGTATCTTGATGCCTTATCAGTGGCATTCTATGATAATAATGGGCTGTGAGAGCCATGAATACCATCAAGGTCATGCTTTAGAGATGACTTGTGATGAGTATAATGAGAAATGATGATTGATGTGAGTTAGGCTTGTTACATTTAGTATTCTCCTTTTATAGCTGTTATGCTACTGTTATTGTTTGAAGAACAATGTGTGATGTTAAATGAATACTGAATGTACCTAACTAATCAAGTATAATGTAGAGCCATGATCATAGACCCATCATTGTCAGAGATCAAATGATGGTGAAACAAGTTTTCCTAAGGGAACTCCTGGATCACATACTATTGAGTATGTGGGGTACATGGATGTGTAGAACCTTACATCCTAGTGTAGGGATTTGATGTAGATATGTAATCCGTCAATCCTTCACTACTTTTCCATACCGTATCAGTAGTAGGTAAACATGAAACCTCCTGATGACGAAGAAAACATAGATATCCGTATCAGTGGAGATAAACATGAAATCTTCTGATGACGAAGAGAGTACAGAACGCCACTGTAACTCTAAAATAGCGAAGGACCAGATTACCCTAGTGAGCTATAATAGTAGAGACACAAGATGTCCTACAAGTGATCCTCTTACTAATTGAGGAAGGTGAAGGTCATGAGAATCCGGCTCTTTCAATGACCTAGTATGATACTAAGGCACTTAACAGTGATTGGTTGGGGTATGAGTGGTAAACCTCATCTCCACAGGGCATAATAATAAGACTGTTTGTAAAACATAATCTACAAGCGTAGTATACCTGTTAAAGGTAACTATGAGCTAATTGATTGATGTTACACTGAATAGTGCATATGTTCTTTATGCTTGATAAATGTTGAGCTCTTGTATACAACTATATATGCTATTGAATACTTTGTAAGCTTTTACTGCTTAAGTTATTCTTTGATGTTATAATAAAGCTTCTGGCAGAGAGTTATAACTCTCGCTGAGAAAATTATGTACAATTGTCTCACCCCGTAGACTTCAACTTTTTAGGTGGACGTCGAGGATGGAGGAACAGGTCTACAGGTGACCAGTCCCAGCAGCAGCAGCACCAGGAGCAGCAGTAAATCTCAGGTGGAGATTTAGCCTGCCATGTGGTGTAGTTAGAGTCAATCCTATGTGTCCTCTGTACTCTCAGGTCTTGGAGTCTTTTGTTATGAGTTCTTGAGATTTTGTATCTTGATGTATATAATTACTCAAGAAGTAATTATCATGAGATGTAAACAGTTTATCTCTTGTTATGAAAGAAGCTTTTGAGGATTCAAGCTCTTGTCTCAAAAAGTTTTAATTTCCCGTGATTTTTGTCTTCCGCTATTTATCGAATCGCTTCCGCTAAGTTTAAATCGTGATTATATCGTGGTTTGGAGATCAGAGTCCACAATTAGTGGTATCAGAGCTCTAGGTCAGTTGAGTCTACAGAGGCATAGGACTTAGGATGTCGAGTCTATCTTTAGTACTCTTTCCCTATCTAATAGAATCTTATACTCCTCAGGAGAAGAAGATACATAAGGATGGATGAGCCTCATGATGAGTACGTGGCAGAGAGTAGTGCTAGTGCACCTCAAGGCAGTGCAAGGGTTCCAAGAATAGAACAGCCTGCACCAGAGTCACCAAGAGAGCCACCCCAGTTTGACCTAGCCGACATGGGTAACCCAGCTATACAGACAATGTTCGGGCAGTTCATGACTGCCATGACACACATAACCGACAAGATGCCCATGCCTACACCTAGGGCACCTGTCCAGCCTGAAGCACAAGGTATCGGTAAGACGTTCGAACGACTTCGTCGTGTCAGAGCTACCGACTACTTTGGGACTGCCGACCCCGCAGATGCTGACCTATGGTTGACAGAGTTGGAGAAGGCTTTCAGGATTCTTATTATCCTGGAAGCTGAGAAGGTTAGACATGCTGTCTATCTTCTCAAAGGTAGTGCTGGTCACTGGTGGAACATGGAAGAGCAGAAGAGACCTGGAATAGAGTTCTCATGGGAAGAGTTTCGTCGGGAATTTATCAATAGATATTTTCCAAAGACCTTCCTAGATGAGAAGATCTCTCAGTTTGAGAGACTAAGGTAGGGTATGATGAACATTAGCGAGTATGAAGCTAAGTTCATGGAATTGATGTGGTTCTGTCCGCACATGGCTGCCACAAATGAGGAAAGAATCAGGAGATTCGAGAAGGGTTTGAATGCTGATATGTCAACCCATGTGTCTGCCTTAGAAAACCGAGAGAGATTCTCTACCTTCGTTGAGTCAGTCCGAAGGATAGAGAGATCTGTGGTTGAGAAGAGGCAAACCCAGAAAAGATATCCACAGTTCTAGGGTTCTTCATCTAGGGATTTTAAGAAACCTAGATTCTCTGCACCTAACCCTCCACCACCCAGATCGAGTTCTCAAACTCAATGGTCACCAAGCAGAGGTAGAGGACGGAGTCAACCGCTTCAAGGGACCCACAGTTCTGCATCGATGTCAGTTACTGGACCACCCCGACCACAACAACAGGAGAGGAGATGCTATAACTGTGGTAAGGTGGGACACTTGATGAAGGATTGCCGTTCTAGGCCTGTCAGTGTGACACAGCCTCCGAGACAGAATCAACAAGGATCTCAGAGAATGCAATCTCAAGGAGCAGCTCGAGGACGTGGACAAGGGTCTCAAGCTAGATCATCAGCACCACCTCAACACCAGGCGACAGCGAGGTTCTATGCTATGAACCCACCAGATGCAGTGGTCAATCCACGGGTAGTGGCAGGTCAGATGAAACTTTTATATCCTGATATGTCTACATCCTGTGTTGTATCTGTTCTGATTGACCCGGGTGCTACGCACTCTTTCATCACTCATAGAGTGATTCGTAACTGCAATGTGACTGTTAGTCATAGGGCAGATAGTTTGTTGTTGGAGACTCCGTTGAGTGGGTCTGCCATTTTGCAGGAGGTATGCTCTCCTTGCATCCTCTTCTTTTCTGACCATCGCATTCAAGTGGATCTTATACCGCTTGATATGCAAGGATTTGATATAATCCTCGGGATGGATACCTTAGAAAGGTATAGAGTTGTCTTGAATTGTGAGTCCAAGTTGGCTGTGTTTGCTGATGAAAGAAACACATGGATCTTTCAAGGAGAAAGAAAGATTCTGCCCACCTGTCTTGTGTCAGCTATGGTTGCTGATAAGTTGTTGAGGCAAGGATGTTATGCATTCTTAGCCCATGTGGTAGATGTTACCAAGGAAAGGTCCAATCCTGCTGAAGTTCCCATAGTCAGGGAATTCGAGGATGTGTTTCCTGAAGAACTTCCTGGTATACCACCACCTCGGGAGATTGATTTTGAAATCAATCTGATCCCAGATACGAAACCCATAGCCCAGACTCCGTATAGGATGGCGCCTGCCGAGACGGCATAACTCAAGAAACAGCTTCAAGAGTTACTTGAGAAGGGTTTTATCCGACCGAGCACTTCACCTTGGGGTGCTCCGGTCTTGTTTGTTAAAAAGAAAGATGGGTCAATGCGGTTGTGCATCGACTACAGACAACTCAATAAAGTAACAATAAGGAATAAGTACCCTCTGCCGAGGATTGATGATCTCTTTGACCAGTTGCGTGGTGCAACCGTCTTTTCCAAGATAGACTTGAGGTCTGGATATCATCAACTTCGTATTAAGGGTAGTGACATATCCAAGTCTGCCTTTAGGACAAGGTATGGTCACTATGAGTTCACGGTTATGTCGTTTGGACTAACCAATGCACCAGCTGCATTTATGGAACTCATGAATAGAGTTTTTCGACCTTTCCTTGATCAGTGTGTTGTCGTCTTCATAGATGACATTCTGATCTATAGTAAGGATGCTCAGCAGCATGAGCAGCATCTTCGCCAAGCTTTGACCTTGCTAAGAGAACATAAGCTGTATGCTAAGTTTAGCAAGTGTGAGTTCTGGCTGCCGGAGGTATCTTTTCTTGGACATGTGATATCTGCCTCGGGAATTCGTGTTGACCCTACAAAGGTAGAATCTGTTCTACAGTGGGAACAACCGAAGACACCGACAGAGATTCAAAGTTTCTTGGGGTTAGCTGGCTATTATCGAAAGTTCATTAAGAACTTTAGTTCTATAGCCTTACCTTTGACCAAGTTGACCCGAAAAGATGTTCCTTTTTCTTGGAGTGATAAGTGTCAACAGTCCTTCCAGTTGTTGAAGGAGAGGTTGACAAGTGCACCTGTGCTTGTACTACCTGAACAAGGAAAAGGATATGTAGTTTTCTGTGATGCTTCCAAGAATGGACTAGGATGTGTGTTGATGCAGGATAAACAAGTGATTTCTTTTGCTTCCCGACAGCTTAAGAAACACGAGGAGAATTATCCAACACACGATCTGGAGTTAGCTGTTGTGGTTCATGCCTTGAAAATCTGGAGACATTATCTCTACAGAGAAACATTCTAGATTTTCACAGACCACAAGAACCTTAAGTATATCTTCTCTCAGCATGAGCTTAACATGAGGCAACGTCGCTGGATGGAGTTAATCAAGGACTACGACTGTACAATTGATTATCATCCAGGCAAGGCCAACATTGTTGCAGATGCCTTGAGTAGGAAATCAGCAACATCAACCATGAATAGAGCACAACTAAACTCTTTAGTATGCTCTAAGAGAGATATGCTTATCTCTTTAAGGCAGGACAATGTACCGTTGAAGGTGTCATTGTTAGCCGGGTTGTTGGCTGAGATGCATATTAAACTTACCTTAAGAGAGCAAATTAAGGAAGCACAACAAGGTGATGATGCAGTTCAGCAGATTAGATCTGAGTGCGGAAATGAGAAGCGAGATGGTTTCCCTGACTCTGATGACCAAGTAGCCTGTTATAATGGAAGGATGATAGTGCCGGATGTGGATAACTTGAGGAAGTTAGTCCTGGAAGAAGCTCATTCTTCCATGTATGCTATGCATCCAGGGAGCACCAAGATGTATCGGAATTTGAAAGATCTGTATTGGTGCCCTGGAATGAAGAAGGATGTTGCAGAATTTGTTCTGAGGTGTCCTGTGTGTCAGCAAGTTAAAGTGAACATCAGAAACCTGCAGGAACAATGCAACCTTTACCCATACCACAGTGGAAGTGGGACCATGTGACCATGGACTTTGTTGTTGGCCTACCCAGGACAAGCAAAGGACATGATTCCATTTGGGTAGTTGTTGATAGGTTGACTAAGACAACACATTTCTTACCTGTCAAAACAACCTATTCTGCTGAAAGGTTATCAGAATTATATGTTCAAGAGATAGTGCGTTTGCACGGAGTTCCTATCACAATAGTTTCTGACCGAGGTCCTCAGTTTACAAGTCATTTTTGGGAATAGTTACACAGAGCCTTAGGCACCAAGCTAAGGTTTAGTACGGCCTTTCATCCACAGACTGATGGACAGTCAGAAAGGACCATACAGACTTTAGAAGACCTTTTGAGAGCATGTGTTCTCCAGATTACTAGGAGTTGGGATCTACACCTAAGCTTGATAGAGTTTGCCTATAACAATAGCTATCAGCATAGTATTGATATAGAACCTTATGAAGCCTTGTATGGTAGATGTTGTAGATCACCTCTGTGTTGGTTCGAGACTGGTGAGCGTCAGTTGTTAGGTCCTGATCTTGTGCAGCAGACCACAGAGAAGATTAAAGTAATACAAAAAAAGATTAAGACTGCACAGGATAGGCAGAAATCTTATGCTGACAAGCGTCATAGACCCTTAGAGTTCTAGGTTGGAGACAGAGTATATCTCAAAGTCTCGCCTTGGAAAGGGGTCCTTCGTTTTGGAAGGAAAGGGAAGTTAGCTCCTAGATTTATGGGGCCTTATCCAATCATTGAACGGATTGGAAAGGTAGCATATAGACTAGAGCTGCCACCAGAGTTACAGAGGTTACATCCTGTGTTTCACATTTCTATGCTAAAGAAATGTCACCCAGACACCGAGTCAGTTCTACAACCTATGGAGGTAGAATTGAATGATGATATATCCTATGAGGAGGGACCAGTGTCAATCCTTGATAATAGAATTAAAAGGTTAAAGAAGAAAGATATAAGTCTTGTGAAAGTCCTCTGGAACCACCGTGGTGTTGAAGAATCCACTTGGGAATTAGAGGATGAGATGAGAACGAAGTATCCTGTCCTTTTCTCTTAGTATGTTTTATCGATTTCGGGGACGAAATCCTTGTAAGGGGTGGATAATTTGTAACATCCCTGACCTAAGTTATGAGTTAACCCTAGATGTTTTTCCTAAATATGTAATTAAATCCTTGTGATTAACTTTGGGCATGTAATTAAGTTTCTCAGAAACATATATTTCAGTTTTTGCTCCTTTTTATATAAAGTTGTAGCATTGTTTTGTAATATAGGGACCTATGTGCAAATTACCCAGTTAGAAGGGTTAACTTGAAAATTGCACATGTTGAGATGTTCCTATGATGTTGAGACATCATGAGAATGATGATGGTAAGGTTTAAGGGATTTCCCAAGCTTGGGCACCAAGGTGCAGCTGTGGAAGCAATCCTGGTGCTTGAAAACCCTAAATTGGAGAAAAGTGCAATTTACCCAATTTGAGGGGTGCAACTTGTAAAATACATCATCTAAAATATCTTTTAAGACTCTTGTCATCATTTACAGAAGAAATGATGAAAGGTCACTTCAATTGATTAATCAAGTTATGAAAAAAAACACCTTTGTGATTGAATAATCAAGGTGTATGTGATATAGCCCTTTTATGTGTATGCTTAACTAATAGGTTGATCTTCTTTGCCCTCATTTCTTGACCTTAGAAGAAGGTTTGTCCTTAGAATTAATATGAAGGGACGAGCATAGAAGGATGGAGGGACTTAGTTGAAAATATGGAGAACTTATGAGCTTATGTTGAAAATCTCACCCCAAGTATATATACTCTCCACTTTGCTTAGCAAGGAAACCCTCCCTTCGTTCCTTTCACTGTTCTATTCACCCAAACCGACTAAAGAGGAGCTGTGGAGCTCAGGAGGACGACCAAGGAGGGCAAGGTAGGTTTGAATCCTCCCTTTTTCTTAAGTTCATGGTTAGAACTCGAATTCAAGGTCAAATTGATGGCTAGCTCACATAGCTCTACCTTTCTAGCCATCTCTTCTCGACATTCCTTGGAAGGATCACCTTGGCCGACCTGTGGAAACTCAAGGACGCCATTAAAATCTTGGAGCTCGAAAGCTTGGAGCTCAAGGATCAAGCTTTAGGCGGGTTTTATAACTCTAAACCCATGCTTTGTTATATACATCTTGTTTATGCTTTTAGATGATAGTTCTTCTTCTTCTCTACCTTCCTTTGATACTTTGCAAGCAAATCCGTGATAAATCCTTGCTGTTCTTGAGCTAGGAGATGAAGACGTTATTTCCAAAGTTAATCCACTACTTTTCACTTTACTAAACGGTATCCACCAAGTGCTCACACGGTTTGCAAAACCGTTTGGTGAGCAAACGGTCTCAAGACCGTGTAATGGCAAACGGTCTTCAAGACCATTTAGCCGCGTTGACCGAGCGTGGACCGTATAATAAATCTGTTCATAATTATGTAGTATAATCACCCACAAAATTTGAGAGGTTAACTCCAAAGGAATCGAGAGATATAGCCTTTTTAAATCAACAAATCAATTGATTTTAGTTATGAATTGCAATCTGTTGAAATCGCCCCTTTTTGGGCAAACGGTCTCAAGACCATGTAAGAACGTTGACT
This sequence comes from Alisma plantago-aquatica, assembly GCA_963693085.1. Taxonomy (NCBI): domain Eukaryota; kingdom Viridiplantae; phylum Streptophyta; class Magnoliopsida; order Alismatales; family Alismataceae; genus Alisma; species Alisma plantago-aquatica. The sequence continues at coordinate 838,843,103 of OY856410.1, read as the reverse complement.
AGGCATTGACCGTATGAAATTACTGTTCATAATAATGTTGATTAACAACTCACCAAATTTGATGGACTAATTCCAAACGAGCTAGGAGTTGAAGGATGATTACTAGGGTAAACCCTGATTGAAATCAGTACTGAAATCTCAATGAATAACTTAGTGTTTTTGGGTTGATTGACCCAAACGGTCTCAAGACCGTTTGTGGATCAACCAAACGGTCTCAAGACCGAGTGGTGACAACCCAAGACCGTTTGGAGGTCTAGGGTTAAGGTAATTTGATCAGTTGAGGGCCCAATTGCAATGGGTTATTGAATTAATCAAAAATACTGATTTGAGACTCAATCAAGGTTCAACCCCTATCAAATCACATTAGATTTTGATGAAATCTTGGGCAAACGGTCTCAAGACCGTGTGGAGTTCATCCACACGATCTCAAGACCGTTTGGGCCAAGTTTGGGCCCAATTGGAGCTCAATTGAAGGGTTCAACCTTGTGTTGATTCACATTGTTGAGTGTTGATGGTTGAACGTTGATGGACCTTAATTGAACCAACTTCAACCCTAATTGGATAACAATTGAGGGTCAATTGAGTGACCAATTGGTTAAGCATAACCCTAATTGACTCAATCTATAAATGGTTACCATGACTTTGACCATTTGGAGGCTTCAACATTGATAATCATAAACGATTGAAATCATTGAACCATGTTGAAGGTCCAAACGGTTTGAGACCAAACGGACCAAACGGTCTCAAGACCGTTTGAGGCCTCACGGTCTCAAGATCGTTTGAGACCTCACGGTCTCAAGACCGTTTGAGGTCACACGGTCTCAAGACCATGTGAGGCCTCACGGTCTCAAGACCGTTTGGACTCAAACGATCTCAAGATCGAGAGACACCAAACGGTCTCAAACCGTGTAAGCCCTCTCGGTCTTGAAGTCAAACTTGTTAAACGGTCTACACCCTCACACGGTTTGGGCAAACGACCTTGAAGGTCACACGGTCTTGGAGTCAACCCTACCAAACGGTCAACTCATCCAAATGGTCTCAAACCGTTTGGAGGTTGAAGGTTGAAACCGTTTGAGGTTTTCAAAGATTGATTTCACTTAATCAATTGAAGGTGTAAATGGTTCAATGATGCTCTAATCTAAACCCTACTGATAACCTAGGATATTAAGGGATTAAGTGACTAATGAATTGAACCATGATGGTGATCAATGGGGTGAATTACCAAAATACCTTGATGGGTTCAATTGAGTAATACGTTGTTCAAATCAAACCCTAATCACATGATAATGATGTTTTGGCTTATGTTAGCCCATGAGGACTTAACCCAACCTGATCTAGAGTGGTGTTATCACCATCTACTAGTGTGAGGAGAGAGAAAGTATCTTAAGAGAGAGAAAGTACCCTTTTAGGGTGGAAACTCAAGTAAAGAACCTTCAATACACATGAATGTGCATGATTAGGGTATGATCCACCTACGTGAGATCATGGAAACCCTAATTATGATATATGATGAATCTTAAGCTAATCTGAGAGCATCAATGATGATGTTCCTCATACATGATGATGTTATGAGTTTAATTCACCATGTGATGTGAATAGTAAACCCTAATTCAAGGGTAATGACATGTGATGTGAATAGTAAACCCTAATTCAAGGGTAATGACATTTGATGTGAATAGTAAACCCTAATTCAAAGGCGATGACATGTTATATGAGTATTAAACTCTATTTGATAAGAATCAAAGAACTTAGCTCTTATGACAAGAGTGGAAAGTATAATCATTGTTTTGAATTACCTTTATTAGTTGAATTAACCATGCAGGTTCTGATATGGAGGTGATCATATCCAGGTATGGTTGATGATACTATATTCATTAAAGGATAGCTTTATGAATAAGTAAAGTATCTTGATGCCTTGTCAGTGGCATTCTATGATAATAATGGGCTGTGAGAGCCATGAATACCATCAAGGTTATTCTTTAGAGATGACTTGTGATGAGTATAATGAGAAATGATGATTGATGTGAGTTAGGCTTGTTACATTTAGTATTCTCCTTTTATAGTTGTTATGCTACTGTTATTGTTTGAAGAACAATGTGTGATGTTAAATGAATACTGAATGTACCTAACTAATCAAGTATAATGTAGAGCCCTGATCATAGACCCATCATTGTCAGAGATCAAATGATGGTGAAACAGGTTTTCCTAAGGGAACTCCTGGATCACATACTATTGAGTATGTGGGGTACATGGATGTGTAGAACCTTACATCCTAGTGTAGGGATTTGATGTAGATATGTAATCCGTCAATCCTTCACTACTTTTCCATACCGTATCAGTAGTAGGTAAACATGAAACCTCCTGATGACGAAGAAAACATAGATATCCGTATCAGTGGAGATAAACATGAAATCTCCTGATGACGAAGAGAGTACAGAACGCCACTGTAACTCTAAAATAGAGAAGGACCAGATTACCCTGGTGAGCTATAATAGTACAGACACAAGATGTCCTACAAGTGATCCTCTTACTGACTGAGGAAGGTGAAGGTCATGAGAATCCGACTCTTTCAATGACCTAGTATGATACTAAGGCACTTAACAGTGATTGGTTGGGGTACGAGTGGTAAACCTCATCTCCACATGGCATAATAATAAGACTGTTTGTAAAACATAATCTACAAGTGTAGTATACCTGTTAAAGGTAACTATGAGCTAATTGATTGATGTTACACTGAATAGTGCATATGTTCTTTATGCTTGATAAATGTTGAGCTCTTGTATACAACTGTATCTGCTATTGAATACTTTGTAAGCTTTTACTGCTTAAGTTATTCTTTGATGTTATAATAAAGCTTCTGGCGGAGAGTTATAACTCTCGATGGGACAATTATGTACAATTGTATCACCCCGTAGACTTAAACTTTTTAGGTGGACGTCGAGGACGGAGGAACAGGTCTACAGGTGACCAGTCCCAGCAGCAGCAGCACCAGGAGCAGCAGTAAATCTCAGGTGGAGATTTATCCTGCCATGTGGTGTAGTTAGAGTCAATCCTATGTGTCCTCTGTACTCTCAGGTCTTGGAGTCTTTTGTTATGAGTTCTTGAGATTTTGTATCTTGATGTATATAATTACTCAAGAAGTAATTATCATGAGATGTAAACAGTTTATCTCTTGTTATGAAAGAAGCTTTTAAGGATTCAAGCTCGTCTCGAAAAGTTTTAATTTCCCGTGATTTTTGTCTTCCGCTGTTTATCGAATCGCTTCCGCTAAGTTTAAATCGTGATTATATCGTGGTTTGGAGATCAGAGCCCACATTAACATCCCATGTAAATGGTTTAGAAATTAATACAAAAATACATTCATTGATCCCACCATGAGTCTAAAGGAATCTCATATCATTTAAGGGATTAACATCCCTTGCAAATGGTTTAGAAATTAATATTGGTTTTTGAATTGTGGCTAAATATGACATTTTTTAAGTAAACAATAAAGGGGGAATCTTATTGACTTACACATATGATTATCTTTATGAAATGACAAAGGTGGATAAATAACATAAAGAAAAATAAAGTAAAATATCCTCATGTGTTCCATGATCTTTTGGCTTGACATTTATTGGTGCTAGATTGCCTTAAGAGATGGATATCATGTTCCATATATCTTTAGGTATATTAGCACACATTTTATGAGATCAAAAGTATCCATTTATCTCCGGTACATCATAGGTATGAAACTCATTTCATCTCAAACATTTATATTTATATTTTAGGAATGTTTGTCATCTTCAAATAGGGGGAGATTGTTGGCTAAATTGGATATTGGCATACCCTTTTTTTAATGATGACAAACATTTCATACTTGTGTATCTAATGTGCTATTTGAGTATTTCAAGGTTTAAGGTAATAAGGGGATCCTACTAAGTGAAAAGTTCAAGATCAATACAAACTAAAGATCAAATGTTCTTAATTTTTTATGTTTTTAGGATTCTATTCAAATGGAAACACGTGTACAAAGATATAACTTACAAGTTATTAGACATCATGTAAATTGAGTGTTAGATCTTCCCTATCTACTTATAACTCTTAGTTAGGATCCCCCCTAGAGTTAGAGTAACTAACATCCATAAGAACACACATTTACTAGGTGGTTCAAAAGTTTGATACAGGAACATCCTCGATCGAGAAACTAATCGGACTAGAAACCCTCGATCGAAGTTTTCTATCAACCGGGAACCACCTCGATCAAACATATTGAGTACAGTTCAAAACCATACACATTTGTGCTCTAAAATGTGCATGTTTCGATCAAAAATATAGTCAACCGACTCAACCTCGGACCAAGTGGTTATAAGTTGGGAGTTGAAAATAGATACTGCTACACATTTGATTTAAACCCAGGCTCGGTCCATGGAATGTTCGATTGAGACATGATTCAGTCGACAAACTGGTCGACTGAGCAGGGTTCTGGATTGTTCTCGGAATCACAAACAAATTAGCCATTACTAGCCAACTATTGTCTACCTAACGTCTAGTTAAGCACTAAGAACACTCTAGAGACTCCCTAGAATGTTCATACACTTGCAAACTATTCCTATAAATAGGAGAGACCTTAGGACACCTAAAGAACACAAGCTACACATGATCATCCATTTTAGGGAGCAACAAAGTTGAGATTCACTTGATATCTTCTCCCTTGTGCTCTAAAGTTTTGTCCTATAGCTACAATCTCCTAGCCACCACATATAGCCACGTCCATCATAAGTTGATAGGAGATCTATATGGTTGATATAGGATCAAATCTATGTACATCAGTTAAGTATTTCTTTATTCCAATCTATTTCTTTTATATTGTACTTTGTTCTCCTTGACAACTACTAAAATTGGAGGTCGTTGAAAGGAGGTTTCTTGGTGTACTTAAACAAAGTGAAGGCTTCTCTAAGGTGTGCTTGAGGTTACTTCAAGAAGGTTGCTTTCAAGGAGGTTGGAGCTACTTCTAGGTGAAGGCTATCTCAAGGTGGTGGAGCTACTTCAAGGAAGTGAAGGCTTCTCTAGGGTTGCTTGAGGTTACTTCAAGAAGGCTGCTTCAAAAGAGGTTGGAGCTACTTCTAGGTGAAGGCTATCTCAAGGTGGTGGAGCTACTTCAAGGTGGTGAGGGCTGCTCCAAAGTTGCTTGAGGTTACTTCAAGAAGGCTACTTCAAGGTGAAGGCTACTTCAAGGTGAAGGCTACTTCAAGTGGAAGGTGATTGTATTTTTTTCTAACATCTTTGCGAGGTAAATAAATAAATCACTTTCAAAATCTCAATTGGAAACAATAGAATAGTGGAATGACAACCTTTGATTCAAAGGTTGGAACCACTCTACATCGAAGTGTCTTCCTTGTTTCCTCCTTATTTGCCTTAAGTTTTTAATTAAATTTTAAAAGTACCAAAAGATCAATTCACCCCCCCTCTAGATCTTTCAATTGGTATCAGAGTAGGTATTCAATTAGCCCTAAAAGGTCTTGAAGAATGGGGAACAACTTGCTTAGAAACTTCAACCTTGAAGGAACTTATGTGACTCGACCACCACCCTTTGATGAAAGCAATTACACCTATTAGAAAAGAAGAATGTAATTCTATTTCCATGGGATCAACCTAGATCTTTGGAGGATGGTGTCTTCACCTTATTAACTTCCTACTACTGAATATGCAACATGGAATCCCGAAATGGTAAATCAAGTTCAATTAAATGCAAAAGTGGTAAGCATTTTATATTGTTCTATTTCTGTTAGTGAGTTTAATAGGATAACGACATGTGAAAATATTTATGAAATATGACATAAACTTTAAATTACACATGAAGGTACAACTCAAGTTAAGAATACCAAGATTTACGTGCTTAAACAAAAGTTTGAACAATTCTATATGCAACCTAATGAGTCTATTATTGAAATGTATGTAATGTTTTCTTCTATTTTTAACAGCTTGAATGTCTTGGGTAAGTATACACGTGAGGAAGATCAAGTTTCCAGTATTCTTACATCCTTGCCTCCAAAGTACAAGCCAAAGGTGACGAAGATTGAAGATGCCAATGACCTTACAACATTGAATACGGAGAAACTTATCGACAATCTAGAAACTCATGAAGTTACACTCGATGAAGAAGAAAGATTGGTGGTTGAACACAAAAAGGAGAAAAGGATGGACATTGCATTTAAGGTTGCAATTAAAGTTATCACTCAAGAAAGTGATGAAACAAGTGAAGAAGATGGTGAAGAGGATGCACTCATTGTAAATGGTAAGCGATATAGAAGATTTAAATCTAAAAAAAATTCAAGTGTTTCTTCCTCTTCTTCCCTTAGGTTCATTGAATGCGGAAAGAAAGGACATTTAGACAATGAATGTCCTAAAGTCAAGAAGGGAACCAAATCCTTCTTCCAGAACAAAGAAAAAGCCAATAAAGCAGCTTGGGATGAATCAAGCGATGATAGTAAGAGTGGAGAAGAAGAAGTAGAATATCTCATGGCTAAAGAAGACAAGGTAAGTTGTTTCATAGCAACAACCAATGAAGAAATAAATGAGGTAAGTCTTCTTGATTTATCCAAAGAAGAGTTAGTCACTAGTCTTGAAGAATTACATGATAAAAATGTTGATTGCAAAAGGAAATTGAAGGAGCTTACAAAAACTAATGGTGATTCGGATGGTAAATTATATGATCTTACTTCCAAAAATGAAAATCTTAATTCTGAAAATGATACTTTGTAGACTTATATTTATGATTATAATGCTAAATTGCCTATTTTAGAAAAGAATAATGATCTTCTTTCTTAAGAAAAGGTTGAATTGCTTGCTAAGATAGATAATTTTCAAACTCAGCATGTTCTATGTACTCATTCAGATTAAGATGTTGTTGTTAAATAAAGAGATAATTTTCTTTATAGCTTAAATCAAGAAAAGTTAGATATTACAAAGCAAATGAATGAAATTGTTAAGTTGCAAAAATATATAAATGGCTTCAAGAATAATGATATTCTTGATAAAACCTTGAAGAACTTTGTTGGACAAGTTGGAAGAAGTGGTCTAGGCTATGTACCTAAAGAGAAATCCTATCGAAATCCTAGAACTAGAAAAACACAAAAACCCAAGACCAAGGCCATATTTGTACCTAAAGACAATCTAGCTCATGACCATAATGCTAATAAGAGAAATGAAATTGATTTCATTTGCTGTCATTGATGTTTACATCTTGGACATTATTCATTTTCATGCAATTACAAGAAATATAAGGATAAGGATTTAGTTTGGGTTCCAAAACCTCCAACTTAGAAATGTTGGACACTTAGTTGAGATTTGATCTAAACTTCATTTTGACATTCATAATGTCTTATCTCAACTAAAATAAGCTTTAACTTATATATTTTCATTGCTTAATTGTGTTATCCAAAAATTATAGCATGATTTGTTTATATTAGAAATGTTGAAATTACTAGAAAAGCACAGAACTTCATCTCGGTCAAAAAATAGCTCGGCCATGATCTCTTCCGGTCGAAGAAAAGTTCGACTAAAGGTAATTCTACCAAAATTATTTTTACTGGAAAATCTTTCCGATCGACAAATTGTTCGACTGAGAATTCTTCCGGTCAAAGAAAAGTTCGACTGAAGATAGTTCTTCAGAACCATTTATTGAAAATAAAATCATCCAATTGCAATTAACTTTGGTGACTCAAATCTGTAATGGACTCTTCATATTAGATTGTTCTAAATATTTGAATAATCCTAACCAAAATGACCACTATATGGGGATCAAAACATTCATACTTTGCATGTCTGGATGGTCAATAGAAATTGCTATAACAAGCATATGTCTACAAATAAGAAGATTCTCATACACTTGGAGAAAATGTAAAATTATTGGTCACATTTGGAGAAAGTTTCAAAGGTAAAATTATTGGCACAGGTGATGTTGGTACAAAAATTTAAATGTGTCATTTGTAAAAGAACTACATCATAAGTACTATGACAATGATTATAAGAAAATATCTAAAGGAGAAATGATTGTAAACCTCTTAACTCTATGGATACTATTTGAAAATAATGAATTGTTTATGGCATAAAAAGATTGTTCATACAAGAAACTTAATTAGAATATAATCATTACTTAAATTTTTGTGATAAATATGAAATTTGTGTATTCTAGGAAAGAAAAAGTAAGATTTTCTTTTCAAAACTAAAACTTTTCTCACTAGAACTCATTCACAAAAAAATATTTGGCTCTATATAAATTATATCTTTAACAAAAGATGGTAAGTAAAAATTTGATCTCAAGTTACAAAAAGACTTTATCCTAGAATGTTCAACTTCTAGCAAAGCATTTAAGATTTATAAGTCTACATAAATGATGATTATACACAACAAGACTTAGTCATATCCTAAATAGTTGATTACTGAACAATTTCTATATGAGCTTACCAAGAACAATGAATAAAATTCAATTCCTAGTCCTAAAGGCAAAACATTCAGTGGAACTATATGGGTATGATGAAATAAAGTTAGGATATAATGAGATGAGATAGACTTTGATGAGACTTATGCACTCGTATCTAGACTTAAAGATATTTGAATATTGTTAGCCCTAGCTACTCAAAAAGACATCATACTCTTAAAATAGATGTAACAATTGTTTCCAAAATACAATCATAAGAGAAGATATCTATGTTGTTTAAACCCATTACTTTAAACATAATTAAATATGCATAAAGTTGATTGATCACATAATATAGAGGAAAATTTTACATTTTTATCATACTAGATAAACTACATTAATTGGGTATCTGCATAACTTCCTATTGGTTGACAAACAGTTCGACCGAGGGGCGCCCCGGTCGAAGTCATAGTCGACCAAAAATAAGTCTGACAAAAATGCTTATTGTAAATCAAATCATTCACTTGCACTCAACATTTGTATATTAAATCTGCAATTTTCTCATCATGTTAAATAATTAGAATAAGAGAAAATTTTAAAATCATGCAAGAAACACGATTGCTTACAAAAATTGACTCATAGTCTTAATTAATTAATTTTAAAGTTGATTATTATTTAAAATACGTTAGTAGTTTTAAGGTCACTTTTGATATGAGATTAGGGGGGGTCTTACAATAACTCTTAGATATAATGTGCATTTATTTTTTATCTTGCTCTTTCTCTACACCAATTTGGGTTTAACATCCCTTGTATTTGGTTAGAGACACATTTATTGATTCCACTATGAGCCTAAAGGAATCTCATATCATTTCAGGGCTTAACATCCCTTATAAATTGTTGAGAAATTAATACAAAAATACATTCATTGATCCCACCATGAGTCTAAAGGAATCTCATATCATTTCAGGACTTAACATCCCTTACAAATGGTTGAGAAATTAATCTTAGTTTTTGAATTGTGGTTAAATTTGACATTTTTAAAGTAAACAATAAAGAGGGGTGGGGCCTTATTGACTTACACAAATGATTATCTTTTTGAAATGATAAAGGGGGAGAAATAACATAAAGCAAAATAAAGTAAAATATTCTCCTGAGTTTCATGATCTTTTGGGTTGACATTAATTGGTGCTAAATTTCCTTAAGAGAAGGATATCATGTTCCATATATCTTTAAATATATTAGCACACATTTTATGAGATTAAAAGTATCTATTTATCTGGGCTACATCATAGGTATGAAACTCATTTCATTTCAAATATTATAATTTATGTTTTAGGAATGTGTCATCTTCAAAAAGGGGAGATGGTTGGCTAAATTGGACATTGGCATATCATGTGTTTTGATGATGACAAACATTTCATACTTGTGGATCTAATGTGCTATTTGAATATTTTAGGGTTCAAGGTAATAAGGGGATCCTACTAAGTGGAAAGTTGAATATAAATACAAATTGAAGATCAAATGCGCTTAATTATTTATGTTTTCATGATTGTATTCAAATGTAAACACTTGTACAAATATATAATGTACAAGTTATTAGACATCATGTAAATCAAGTGTTAGATATTCCCTATCAACTTATAACCCTTACTTAGGATCCCCCCTAGAGTTAGAGTAACTAACATCCATAAAAACACACATTTAATAGGTGGTTCAAAAGTTTGGCATAGGACCATCCTCGGTCGAGAAACTAGTCGAACGAGACACCCTTGGTCAAAGTTTTTATCAACCAAGAACCACCTCGGTAGAACATACTGAGTGTAGTTCAAACCTTACACATTTTTGCTCTAAAATGTGTTTCGATCGAAAATATAGTCGACCGACTCAACCTTGATCCAAAGTCTATGACTGTTAGACCAAGTGGTTAGTAGTTGGGAGTTGGAAATATATGTTGCTACACATTTTCCTTAAACCCAGGCTCAATCAAAGAAATGTTCGATCGTTGTACGATTCGGTCAACAAACTTGTCGACCGAGTAGGGTTCTAGATTGTTCTTCCAAGCATGAACAAATTAGCAATTGCTAGCCAACTATTATCTACCTAATGGATAATTAGGCACTTAGAACACTCTACAGACTCCCTTGAATGTTCCTCAATACTTGCAAACCATTCCTATGTATAGGAGAGACCTTAGGACACCTAAATCACACAAGCTACAATTGAACATCCATTCTAGAGAGAAACAAGGTTTGATTCACTTGCTATCTTCTTCCATGTGCTCTAAAGTTGTGTCCTATAGATACAATCTCCTAGCCACCACATATGGCCACGCCCATCTTAAGTGGATAGTAGATTTATACACTTGATATAGGATCAAAGCATTGTACTTCATTAGTTAAGTATTTCTTTCTTCCAATCTATTTCTTTTATATTGTACTTTGTTCTCCTTGACTACTCCCATGGTTGGAGGTTGTTGAAAGGAGGTTGCTTGGTGCTACTTCAACAAAGTGAAGGTTTCTCCAATTTGTGCTTGAGGTTATTTCAAGAAGGTTGCTTCAAATGAGGTTGGAGCTACTTCTAGGTGAAGACTATCTCAAGGTGGCGGAGCTACTTCAAGAAAGTGAAGGTTGTTCCAAGGTTGCTTGAAGTTACTTCAAGAAGTCTACTTCAAAGGAGGTTGGAGATACTTCTAGGTCAAGGATATCTCAAGGTGGTGGTGCTACTTCAAGGAGGTGAATGCTGCTCTAAGGTTGCTTGAGGTTACATTAAAAAGGCTACTTCAAGGAGGTTGAGGCTACTTTAAGGTTAATGCTACTTCAAGTGGAAGGTGATTGCAATTTGTTGTAACATCCTTGTGAGGTAAATGTAATAAATCACTTTCAAAATATCAATTAGAAACAATTAGATAGTGGATTTTCAAAATCCCCAAGTCCTCTTTGGGGAAGTAGTACCACAAAAACATGTCATTTTATTAAGTTTTAATCATGCTATTTTGGTAATTTAAATACTCTAACATGTCATTTTGATTTTTTTAGACAAGGATTTAAAGGTAGGGAAACAATTATTTTGATTACCCATCGCCAACAAGCTCAGATCGAATCACCGTCACCACCCCATTGCTAGGATGTTTTTGGCAATTATAAAACATGCGGGCCCCAATGATAGATAATCATGTGGCAGAAAAACCATGCGACTTAATCATGCATGCGAATAAAAGAGCTAACAAAATGTATACAAAGAAGGCCAAAAAATTAAAAATGACATATTTCATTATTTTTATTACCAAAATGGCATGATTTCTAACTTAATTATCAAAATAGCACGTTTTTGGACAAATATGTCTCTAATGAGGACACATTGCTCCTGGTGGCACTAATGTGTCTGCTCGATAGACATATTGCCATTGTAAAGAAATAATACGTCCTCTTCCAGGTGCATTACCCCCATAGGAGCAATACGTTCCCAGTGGGGACACATTGCTTTTTTTATTTGTTTACTTCATTTTTTTTAAATGATACCATGTAAAGATTTTTGTGTCGTATATAATTAGTTTTCTAATAACTACAATTGTTAAAAAAATACATATATATTACAAAATTCCAAAAGAAGTAATAATAATAAGATATAGTAGTTATTAATACATAATATCTAAAAATATAAATTATAGTAATAAAATTGATTGATACTATATTAAAATAAACAAATATAGTTAACATTTAAAACTGGAACATACAAAATATATAATACTATATATAATACAAGATATATAGTATTAAAACAAATAATACAATCAATTATGATAACATATATAAAATAAAATATTTAATGAAAATAACAACAAATAATTGAAATATAAGACATGATACATATTAACAATATATAATAAAATGACATTGTCTTCTCATTTAGTATAAAGTAATCTAATAGATACAATACTAAAACAAAATACATAGTTAAATTTAAAAATATGTATCATATCTTTAATTGTATTTTGCTAACCTTATTTTATTTTTAATTGTATTTCATTAAGGTATGATACATTTTATTAATGAAATACAATTGTACATTAATAATACATTTTATTATCTAATTAAGGTATGGTACATATTAATAATGAAATATAATTGTACATTAATAATATGCATCATATCTTTTATTTTACATGTGTATTATTGTGATTGTAAAATTTAATTAAATATTGCATATTTTTAGTATATTGATTTAATTAGTAACTATATGTTTGTGTATTAGTATCGATCTATTGGGTTAGTTTAGAAATTAAATAAACACAATTCAATTTAGTATACATTGTAATTTAAATAATATGTATCATGTATTTTTAATCATATGTTATTATTTTTCTTATATATTTTATTTAATACATGTAATAGTGTAATTGTATTATTTATTCTAATATTATATATATTTTGTTTTTCTTAAGTATTATATTTCGTATATATTCGTTTACTATTTAAACTATATTTTTTATTTTACTATTGTATCAATCAAATATATATATTATTCATAATTTAAATGTTATGTTTTAATAACTATTATATCTTATTGATGTTATTTATTTTAAATTATTGTAGTAAATCTGTTTTTTTAACGATTTTGGTTGTTAAAAAACGAAATAAATACGATACAAAAAGAACGACCTGGTATCATATTTAAAAAAATATAAAAAAAGAGGTAATGCGTCTTCATAGGAAACTATTATTCTTGTGGGGGTAATTCGTCTAAATAGAGGACATATTGCTTCTTTACAATAGCAACATGTCTTCCGAGAAGAGCATTGACCCCACCAGAAGTAATGTTTCTATTTTGAGGACGTATTTGATTAGAAATGTGTCATTTTGAGAATTAAGTTAAAAATCATATTATTTTGGTAATAAAAATAATAAAATATGTCATTTTATTTTTTTGGTGGTATATGACTACGTCGTCTTCTGCGGATCAGATTGGCGCGGAAGTCCACTGCGGCTGGTAACACAACCATTTGGTCTGCAATCAGCCGGAAGTTCGCCTGATCCTGATGACGTCTCCAGGATGCCTCCTACCTCCGGGGCCTAAAGAGTTCCGACCACGGAGTTCCCGGTAATAGAATTGGCCGGCTAAAGTCAATGGCCGGTAATAGACTAGCAAAGGAGCTTGCGGTGTGTGGTTGCTTCTGTTGTCACTTTGGACAAGGGATGGATGCAAACTGGTACTCACGACATCTGTAGACTCATTTGCTGGAGTCATAGTGCCGTTTCATCCTTCAGTGCCCATTTTTGCAAATCGCACTTCACACTTTTCGGTCCATGCCGATTGTTATCCCTCTATGCATGCCCCTTAAACAGTTGAATTCTCAGTATATGATTAGTTTTCACCAGAATACATAATCGTGGACTTCTTTCTTTATCTATTTTCTTCGGTCTACGGGTCCCAAAGGACGAGAGTAGTTTCTTCACATCTGTGGTGTCACAAAGGATGGCTCCAGGTTTTTCACATGTGTGCTGCATTCTCCTATTTAGTTGGGTGCTTTTCCACACTATTATTTCTTTATTTTTCATCTAGATTCCATGGTTTCAACTCGAGACAATGTTGACTAGGAATGAAAAAAGATAATTTTAAGGTGCTTATGGGTTACGCAAGAATGTGGGCAATACAAGACGGCGCAACCTATAAGTAGAATTTTTACAATGTGCCTATATCTATAATATCCATATAAATATGAAAGTGAGTAAACTGCTACTCCTTCTAGCACCTTGGTTGCATCTTCTAACTGCTTTTCTCGGTTTGAATGTGTACAATAAAGCTCCACCTCATCTTTACATGCAGTAAAAGTTAACTATTCATATTTTAACTGAGCATGTATATTCAACATGGTATGATTAAGAAATTCTAAGTTTTACTTTGGATTGTATATCGAATTACTTTAGAGTTAGTCTTTGGTCAGCAATTTTAAGCAGCATGTTCCCTTTCTATTGGATTATCAATTAATTTTTCTTGAAAAACTCTTAGCGATTATTACTTATTTCCCTTGATTTGTAGGTACAGAAACCATATTATGGTCGATTTGGATTTTTTTACAGGAATTCAATCTTAGAACGTTAATTTTAAAGGAGTGGAACACAAAGCCCTTGTTTGGTTCAGGACTGAGATTCTGCAGTCAGGACTGGGTTAGTCGGGATTAGTTAGTAGATTTGAATTGGGATATTCTAGATCCAGTCTGTTTCTATTTGACAACCCAATCTGATTCCGGTCAATTGGTCAGGATTGAGTTAGGATTTAGTCCGATTGTGTTTGGAAACCAATCAGGATTTAGTTTGATCATATTTGGCAACCAAGTCACGATCTAGGTGATTCTGTTAATATATAACAGTTTAAAAAATACAAAACTATGATGGCATTGCAATACAGTATAAAAGTTTGCAATAAATGTATAAATGTATTATTTTTATGGTATGAATATGAGTTGAGTATGATTATTTTTATATTTATGACTTATAATAAATATTACTTTACCCAGTAATGTGAGAATAGAAGGCATGTGACTTGTTGTATGTATGTATACTTGTACATTTTTGTATAAATCGATAATTAACAAATTAATTGAAATTGTCATAATATATTATTGTTGAAGTAGCAAGAATAATAACATATAAGTTAAAACAATATAAGTTAAACACATGTACCATCACAAATTAAAATATAAAAAGTGCATATGATGTTAGGTACCAGTTTGCAAACTTACTATGTGTTACACAATATTGGATCACCCACAAACAGGTAAAATATGCCAACTACAAACAGAAAGCTTCAGTACAAAAGTCTAAGAAAATACAATAATATGCATTCACTTCACTCATTGTCTGTATCATTATTGGCTCCAGCAAGATTATTTTGTTTATTTGTCTCCGCCGTTATTGATTGTTGGACATGGTTGAGCGCTCTTCATTTGATCAAGTTGTTGTTGTATTGTCAGTAGATAATTATGAGGACTAGTCCAGAATGTGTGTGGAACTACATCTACAATTTTTAACACTTTCCACCTTGCATTAAACATATCTATATTTATGTCAGTCCTCCCAGTTAATGTATGAAATTTTGCAAGGGCAACACGCCAACCTTGACGTACATGAGGGTCACGCAAGCGATGCAAGTAGTATTGACATCCCAATACTATGTCGAGTGTGAAATCTGACTTGTCATCCCATTAAAAATGATTCATCGTGTGCGAGAGCATCTTTCACATAGTTTAATAATTATCAAAGTTACTGTATTTGATAAAAAAAGTAGGTGACAAAAATGGCATTAACAAAATATAGATAGTTGATACATGCACATTACAACAAAATTTAACAGTACATGTCCAATCCGGAATGGTAACAAATTTTAGTTAGATGTAAGGTACAAGAAACTTGTTCTATAAATATAGATTAAAAACTACAAAACTAACATAACTCTACTACGTACTGGACAAATACAAGATGACCCCAAATAGAAAAGACAGAAGCTGGACATTCTCCATGAGCTATTGCACCAGACCAAAGGTGTCAAAGGATTCTTCTAGTAGAGAATTATTTCTTTCTTCAACAATAAAGATAAGGCATACTTAGAGAGATAGAATTCATATGGTTCACCAGGGACTGATAATGAAGAACCAGTACTAGTTGCTAATTTAACTCAGACAGTAACTAGATACATCTGATTATGTGTGGCAATCTCATTTATAGATGGATTGTCATACTAAATCAGACTGCATCCTGTGACCATCCCAGCTAAATTTAGAAATCAATAAATTTTCTTCCTCGTCAATCCAGGATGAACCATATGACCCCTATCAGTCGAAGTCTGCTTAGGAAAGGCGAGAGTCCTCTACCAAAAGAATCCATTTATGCCTTTCATGCCATACAACAACTCATGTTGGATGCTTAGATCCATATACCCACATCAACCCTTCTTTGGGGATCAAGCATTGTGTTTCTCCTTTTATTGTTTCGGTAAAGGCTTGTGTTGATCCCAAGTTGGGTGATCCCAACTGTCCCACTTGAGGACCATTTCGTAGTTAGTCCACATTTACTGAGAAACCTCTTAATGTACTTTGTTGATCTTTTTCATAGCCTCTTCCTTTGTCCAGTCTAACAACGGGGGTGTGATCCACAACACCATGTTTATTTTGAGCAAATGAAGATGAACTAATAGAATGAGGGGGATCCCATCACAGTGGCATCCAATTTTAGACCAGTCGACTACTTCCTATGCCGACTTGTCATTCCGCTTGTTGTACCCTGACATCTACAACATGATGAAAAAATAGAACAATGAAAACAAGTTTGTCGAACATTATTATACTAATTCAAATTGGCATATAAGTATTTCTTCAACCAACAATACCAAAAGTAACCCGAACTTTATTTGATTCAAATAGTCATTAAAATCGGCATAGAAGTAATTGTTCCATACAAAAAGAGATTACATAGTTTAGATCAAAAGTTAAATTGTGTACAAGAAAATAATAATATCATGTCTAGATATTGGGAAAATGCAGCATGGTCTAAGGAAGAGAAGACAAAAGAGGAGCGGCATGCCCTGGGCAAAAGGTCATGGTGGATGCCTACATCGAAACAGTCTAAGATGGTGACCAACCCCTGTGGTGTCCATTCTTTGTTGTGGAGGAAGGTTTATGCTGATTCTAGGTAGGACAGTCCCATTCAGCCCACTTTAAGGCCTCATCGTACTCGTCCCATGGCATGAAACAGCCTTCCTACACTGTTGCCTTGTCCACTTGCTTGTTGTTGTCTTTCAACCACTCAAACAAAAATGACAAATGAAGAATAGGGTGAGTAACCTTATCATGGCTTTTTTCAAGATGTGCATGTGTGGCATCTTCATGCAAAGATGGAGAATGAGACTGTAAAGGCTCACAACACATACACAAAAGGTTTTCCATTACATATTTTTGGATCTTTGAATGCAACATCAACATCTTTTTGAACTTTGAATGTGACTTTGAATGTGACATGAACATCTAGACATAATAAATAAATACAAGTTTGAGCAAATAATGATAACAACACACTAACCACTACTACAGAAATAGCATTCAGTGTCGCTTTTCTGGGCGTCGGTTATTAAGGAAAACCGACGCCTATCATATAAGGCGTCGGTTGTTTAAGCAAACTGATGTCTATATTCGAAGACCAGCCAGACACGGGTACCGCTTTGTATTCAGCGTTGGTTGACAATAACAAACTGACGCCTAAAAGCTCCCGCGAAATCCAATTTTTGAGCGAAAAGAAAAAGTGTCACATACTGCGTCGGTTATTTAAATAGCCACCGATGCCTATGTGTGATGAAACTTTGTGCAAAAAGTGTCCCTTTCAGCGTCGGTTATCTGTTGATAACCGACGCCGAAAGTGGTTCCCGCCAAACAATTTCGTGAAAATATCATCCACTTAAGCGTCGGTTGTTTGTCACAACCGACGCTAAAGTGGTTTAGGCGTCGGTTGTGACAAACAACCGACGCTATTGGTGAACTTTATATCCTGCGATCACCCGACTCTTCCCCTTTCTTCTGTTTCATCGCCTAAACTGCTCCCGCCGCAACCACCCCTCTGCTGTCGCCCGACCCTCCTCTCTGCCACACCCCTCCACGACAGTGCCGCCACGCCTCCTTCTCCGGCGCCGCCTTCTCCTCCGGTGCCTCCACGCCGCCTTCTCCTCCGGTGCCTCCACGCCGCCGCCACTGCCTCCAAGACGCCGCCGCCAGGCCGACAGAAGCTGCTTCTCCACCGCCATCGCGCCGCCGCCAGAGTTTAGGGTTGCTAGCTGCTTCTCCGCCGCGCCGCCGGTTCGACCACATCTCCTCTCCACCGCCGTTGCCCACTCTGTGCCGCCGTCTGCAGACCACAACTCCTCTCCAGACCGGTGTGCCCTCTTCTTTGTCCATTATTGAGTTCATCACTCCCGCTTGCCTTATACTATAATAAGCTGCAACTAGTAGAAACCATTATACAATGCTGGGGCATGCCCTTTTCCCCATATGTTGGGTGAGGTCTGTGCCTATGTCGGTCCATATTTAACTCCCCCACTGCCACAATAAGTTTTCCTCATATGTGAGGTAGTATGGGGACCCCATCATCAACAAGTTCAACTTATTCCTAGTTTTATTTTTTATCAAATAACAACAGAGTTTTTAAATCAGAGTTTCACCTTTTTATTAATGCATGACTATATCAAGAAAACCCTAGTTTGATGAGCATGTTGTTAATCATGTTAATTATGTTTCTTCTATATATTCTGATGTCATTATATAATTATGTGATCCCAACATATTAAATTGAATTAGAATGATTTCATGAATTATAGGGTTTTAAAGTTGATAAACATGTACATGCGGAAATAGGGTTATTAAACCAATGGTTATAACATATAATGTCTAGTAAATATTCCTAGACCTTTTGTTTGAAACTATTGATTTCTTGATTTATTATTTAATAATGCTATGTTGATTAGGATTAACCATGTTGCCTATAGTTTATAGACATTTATTATATATAAGAATGACAACACATGTATTTGTTGGCCTAGAAACCCGTCCAAGATTTACTCATTAGGAGTAAATCTTGGATAGTCCCTGGTTTGGGACTGTTCTTGAACACCTAATCTCACTTAGGATGTAAGTGTATAATGTGTATTGGGTTTTCGAGAAAATTTCAGTAGCATTTCCCCGTTTGTTCTCTAAGTATATATGTACTTAGAGAACAGTGGGGAAATGTTGCCGAAATTTTCTTGAAAACCCAATACACATTATAAACTTACTAGTGAGATTAGGTGTTCAAGGATGGGATAGGTGGTACATATTTATTATATATAAGAATGACAACACATGTGTTTGTTGGCCTAGAAACCCGTCCAAGATTGACTCATTAGGAGTAAATCTTGGATAGTCCCCGGTTTGGGACTGTTCTTGAACACCTAATCTCACTTAGGATGTAAGTGTATAATGTGTATTGGGTTTTCGAGAAAATTTCGGTAGCATTTCCCCGTTTGTTCTCTAAGTATATATGTACTTAGAGAACAGCGGGGAAATGTTGCCGAAATTTTCTTGAAAACCCAATACACATTATACACTTACTAGTGAGATTAGGTGTTCAAGGATGGGATAAGTGGTACACATTTATTATATATAAGAATGACATCACATTATACACTTAGGTAGGATGTAAGTGTATACCCTAATCTTTTACTAATATATACTTGTTTTCTCTGATCATAGAATGGATAGATCATGGATGTCCATTCGTAATCGTTGCACCCCAGAGTTTATATATGGCCTTGATCAGTTTATTAGATTTGTCAAGGAACATAGGAAAAAACCTACAGATAGGTTCTACTGTCCATGTAGGCATTGCGGTAACAACTTGAAAGTCAACACTGGTGAGGAAATCAAAAGTCATGTCTGGATATAGTGTCAAAGGAGCTAAAGCGTGTCCTATATGTGAAGAAAACACTGATTCAATAAGACTAAAACATGGCGGCAAGACTGTATATCATGGGTGAAAGTAATCAGCCATGAGCAGTTGGAACAAGCTCACTTGTATATTTTACACAATATGGACGAAGTGAGTGTTTATATTGAGGAACATACCAATTTCATAAAGAGACAACATCCTCGAGCAAGTTCAATGTGGCTTGCTAGAGAGCATAATAAGACTTTTACTAAGTGGTTTGAAGATAAAGTCTTACATCAACTATCTCAAACACCAAATGATATTACAGAAACTATCAAATGCCTCGCCTTTAAACCAAAACCGAATGGTATGTCTTATGAAGGGTTTGACATTAATGGATTCACATATTACACAAAGCGCCAAGATGATAAGAGTGTCTTCCAAAATAGTGGGGTCACTCTTCAAGCGTCGACTATGTACTTTGCAAGTGCAAAGGATAAGAGTCCACATGAAGCTAAAATGTCATATTACGGTGTCATTGAGGACATTTGGGAGTTTGACTACATAGATTTCAAAATTCCACTCTTTAAATGTAATTGGGTTGATAACACCAAAGGAGTTATAGTGGATGAATTGGGTTTCACTTTGGTGAACTTTGAAAAGATTGGCGAGAAGGGTGAACCATTCATATTGGCATCACAGGCGAAACAAATATTCTATATCGATGATCCTGCGAATGATAAATGGTCGGTTGTTCTTCATGGTAAAAGACAATTCATTGAAGATCCTATAGATGAAGAAGAGTACTATGATAAGTATGATGACTCCAGTCCATTCTCAGTTGGGTTGCCAACTCCACAAAATATTGAAGCTAATGATGACTTATATGTGCGCGGAGATCACAATGAAGGATTGTTAATTGATAAAAGATCACAATTTTAGAGACATGTATGTTTATACAAATGCTAAATGTTTGCCTTTTTCTAGTTAATACAAATGCTAAATGTTTGCCTTTTTTTAGTTAATACAAATGCTAAATGTTTGCCTTTTTCTAGTTAATACAAATGCTAAATGTTTGCCTTTTTAATGACATTTTCAAATGGCTGACGATGATGAGCATGATGTCCATGATGAGCATGAAGTCCATGATGAGCATGCTGTCCATGACGAGCATGGCGAGGATACCAATGTAAGTTCTAAAAACATATCCTGTATTTCTATAAAATTCATTATCTTCTAGTTATGTCATATATCCTATATTTCTATATTGGGCTAATTCAGTGTGTTTATTTTTGTCAAAATTTAGGTTGATGATGCACATGTACCCACTGAAGCACTAGAGCAACTTGATGCGCAGCACCAAACACTTAACAAGAAAAGGGGCATCACTCTGTTGAAGAAGTTAATAGCGCTAAGTGGCAGTGGATCCAAATTAGTTGTGGAGTTTGATAATGGAGGAAATGCAATTGGAGTGAACCACAATAATTTTGTAAACTATCTTGGGTGTACCACTCGGAGCCATTGTGGTGTTAAGTATGATAATTGGCATAAAGTTCCTCAGGGGAAAAAAGACTTGATATGGAAGGATTTATGCGTGAGTTATTATTATTTGTAATTCTATTTTGTAGATTACAAATTCTATTATTTGCAATTCTATTTTACAGAATCTGTTTGCATTGGATGAGAAGTTGCATCGTAAAAGTGTGATGCAACGTGCTGGAAAGATGCTTAGGAATTATAGGACAAATCTGAATAGAGAATACATAAAAGAGGGTGATAAGAAGAAGAAGTCAGCCCTTGAACAATGGAACTTCTTGGACAAAGAAGATTGGGACAATTTTGTTGCTTCAAGAAAATCTGAAGAATTCAAGGTATTAGGCGTCACTCCCAATTTAATTAATATACATTGTATTCACCTATTCAAGATTAACATTTAGTGCTACTAACCAAATCATTAATGTGCATGCTAACTAGGCCCTCAGTGACGCACAAAAAGCAAGGAGTGCACTGAATGTACATGACCACACTATGGGTCCAAAAGGCTATGCAAGCGTTCGCCAAAGACTGCAGGCGCAGTCTGCGGCTACTCAGGAGTCTGCTGCTACTGAGGAGTCTGCCACACCCATGCCTCGCCATGATATATGGATAGCTGGGAGGAAAAACAAGAAGGGTGAAATAAAGAAGCCCGTAACTGCTGAGGCGGCTGCGAAAATGGTAAAATACAACTCTTCGAGCAATCGTTTGAATATTGATTATTTGTTAACTTACCAATTTATGTTGATGGTGATTAGCGGGAGCTGCACGAGCAGAGGAAACAAGGCACATTCATCCCTCAGGGCACACAAGATGAATTGACAGTTGCTCTGGGTAACCCAGAGCATCCTGGATGTGTTAGGGGTGCAGGCACTGGTGTGGGCATCAAAGCATTCTTTGGGCCATCCCAGCGCAAACCCAGAGTGGGACTTTCACAAGAAGAGGTAACCTATACTTTTTTTAGAATGTTGCTGCAAAAGGAAATTCAATAATAAGAAGCTAATGTTTCTTTTATCCATGTATAGGAGAATAAGAGAGTCGAGGTTATAGTTGCTAAGAAGGTCAACGTTGTAGTTGCTGAGAAGGTCAAGGAAGAATTGCTGCGGTGGCAGGCATCTCAGGCTTCCAATCAGCCTATGGCGACCCACTCTTCTCCTGATGTACAGACTACAAGTAATCCTGTAGACCCACCGCCTAACACGTATGCTGTAAGTATTGTTTATGACATTGTAGTTAGTCTTTTCAAGTTGTTATGTTTTCAAGATGATATGTATATATGTATAATATTCTTTACGTAAATTTGTAGGCATTGAAGCCATGCCACTTAAGAATGCAAGACTACGTTGTTGCAGATGCGCCGACTTACCTGTCCCTTCCTGGGGCAATGTTTCACGGGACTCCAATGCCACAAGGCTACGTTCGTGTGAGCCTGATACGTGTGTTACCCAATTGGAGAGAAGCTACATTGCCATATCCCCACCCGGATATTGATACACTTGTTGATGCAGAAGGCGGGGTCATATTTTGGCCCAAAGCAGATGTCGTCTACACTACTGAAATAGTAAGATAAATTTACATTGATTTAGACTGTTAATGTGTATATATGATGTCAACTGATCTAAAATTATATATACAGGTTAAAAAGAAGACACCAGGAGCACCTAGGCCTCCACCTCCACTTACCGCATTACCAACTTGGGTTCCAACTGACCTAACATACCCGTTAGGTCCTGCTTGTAGGGGAATGGCATGTTGGCTACGGGCACATAATATACATTTCCCGATAATTGTTTCTTTAGATGCAGATTATGCAGGTCAATCATACGATAGCTCTTTATTTATACAAGATATTATTGAGTTGTTTATGTATGATTGGCTGAATACATCAATGATAGAGACATGGATAAGGTGAGATCTTATTTATACATCCATATACCTCGTGTAAGATCCGGTGATCTGGTTTCTTATATATTAATGCATACGTAATACATGTTTTGCAGCTACTTAGTCGAAGATCATTGCAAACAACTTGCATTTGATCATGTGGGATTTTTGATTCCATCATTGATTAGTATGGTAGCTAAAGACCCTGATACTGTTCAACAATACTGTATAGATGCTTTTACAATTTTTGGTCAGCAAAAGAAGACAATAATAATAGCTCCATTCAATGTCAAGTAAGTTTACTTTATTTATAATTTGGACTTAAGAAAATTCCATTTTTATTGTGCATTTTGAGTTATTAATTGTTAACTTTTTACCTCTAGCGGTAAACATTGGGAGTTACTAGTTATTGTCCCCGGGACGTTCACTGTTTATTATCTAGATCCCGCGGGAAGTACATTAAACACTAAAATTGGACACGTAATGAGAATGCCATTATTCTGGTGAGAAATATTTCATTTTTGTATATGTTAACATCTCTTATTACATTACTATTTACTTATGCAATTTACTATGTTATATTAACATGTAGGGGTTTAGATGCATTCAAAAAGGCTGGAGGAACGGTCCCAAGGAAAAAGAACCAGCCAATAAATTGGCAGAACATACAAGTAAGTTCCTGACTCCAATGTATATATTATTGATGTGAATTGTGCTTAGTTGTATTATTTTGTATGTTTCAATTTATAGTGCGCTACACAAGACAATGGTTGGGCATGCGCATACTATGTGATGCGATTTATGCAGATGATTATCTGATATGCCGCATTGGACATCGATACCATACATGAGGTATTATATATAGTCTCATTAGTTTGTATGAAATATATCAATATTATTTTTATATTATTATTTATATATATACATCATTCTCTTTGCAAGTGTTTAAAACTGAAAACACTACAGGTAAGCGCTTAAAAAATATACATGCTCCATATACGATGGAAGCATTAAATGAAATAAGAGAAGAATGGGCAAAAGCCATACAAGCAGTGGCAACTGTAAGATATAATTGGGATGTTGATAGCGATAATGAATGATACTTTGTAAATGAATATTTCTGAATGTTAATACATGTATTTGAATGTTTCTATATGTGTGAATGTGAGAATTGAATTGATGTCTGAATGTATCTACTTGTGTGAATTGTTTTTTGTGAATTTTGCAGGTTTGTGGCCTGTTTGTAGGCTGATATCAATGGATGTTGTAAACCTGCAGTTCAGAAAACTGAACTGCAGGTTCTCATCCTGCTGACCAGCCACAACAGGCCTGCAAATTGATATAAAAAAATAGATATAGGCGTCGGTTATTTACAGAAAACTGTCAGCAAAGACCTACAGCATCGGGTTTTTGCAAAACATCGACGCCTAATGTGGCCACAGCCATACAGGAAATGGCGTCGACTGTTCGTGTCAAACCGACGCCTATTTAACCTATAGGCATCGGTCTTTTAGTCGATAACCGACGCCAAAAGGGTTCGTGCCACAGAAAACGACGTCATCTAGGACACTTTCTGCGTCGGTCTTTTAGTAGATAACCGACGCCGAATGTGTCCTAGATGACGCCATTTTCTATGGCGCGAACCCTTTTAGCGTCGGTTATCTACTAAAAGACCGACGCCTATAGGTTAAATAGGCGTCAGTTAAAAAACTGACGCCGAAGCGTTCGACCTTTAGCGGCGCCCACATAGGCGTCGGTCGGAAACCGACGCCAAAGGGGGTTAAACAACTGACGCCAAAGGCTGTTTTTGTAGTAGTGAACGATGACAATAATTTACACAAACTAGAAAAATAGTTATGAAAAAATTAAATTCATAGTTAGTATATTTGACATCAACTTCAACACATACTAGTTCATAATCATTAGACCACGTACGGTTTGAAATGTATAAAAAATATAAAAGTTGGTGAGAAAACTTAATTTTATAATAAATAAATACAAGTTTGAGTAGTTAATGATAGTAACCAACTTACGATGACAACAATTAATACAAACCAGGAATATAGTTAAGATAAATTTAAATGCATAGGTAATGTATTTGACATCAACTTCGACACATAGAGTTCATGATCATTGGAGCAAGTACAATTTGAAATGCATAAAAAAATAAAAAGTATGCCCCAAGGTTGGTGAGAAATTTCTTACAACTTCATCTGTTGCCTTCTCCACCTACTCCTGTAACTGTATTGTTGTTGTTTTCAACATTGTTCAAGTGTTCTACAACTCTTGGGGGGTAAGTATGATGAGTCATCACAAAGTTGTGTGGAATCACTTGTTGCACGGCTAAGGACTGAGTAGGCAATAAATCTCCCAAAAGGAAATGGTTTTGTCTTATGAACTCTCTAACGAGGTACTCCCATCAAATTTTCACCTTGCTCAAAAATATGTAAGACACTGTCATTATGTTTCAAGAGTCATGCCATGTATCCCTCCAAGCCACTCCAATATATACTCCATTGGCACATCTCCCCATGTCATATTGGTTTCTCATGGCATCAAGTACGATCTGATCGTTCTTGATAACCTCCCATTTTGTGATGTTATCTTACTAGTTTTTTCTTAATTTTCCATACTCTTTCTTAGATAAATTAGATAGAATAATTAACTTTATGCTTTATTGTGAATACACCAATAAACTGATATTTTCCCCTTTCTTCTTACAGAAAAACACAAAAAAATTGCAAAAGAACTCAACCGGTCCCAAAATCGTGAAGAACCCCAAATGGTTTCCAAACCGTAAAGAGCTCAAACGGTCTTCAAAATGTTAACGACCCAAATGGTCCCAAGACCGTGAGGACCCTAACGGTCCCAAGACCATGAGGGCCCAAACGGTCCTAAGACCGTATGAAGGCCAAACGGTCCCAAGACCGTATGAAGCCAAACGGTCCCAAGACCGTGTGAAGCCAAATGGTCCCAAGACCGTGTGAAGGCTAACCGGTCCCAAGACCGAATGAAAGCCAAATGGTCCCAAGACCATATGAAGTCAAACGGTCCCAAGACCGTATGGAACCTAAATGGTCCCAAGACCGTATGAAGTCCAAATAGTCCCAAAACCGTATGGAACCCAAATGGTCCCAAGATCGTATGAAGTCCAAACGGTCTCCAAACCGTGAGGATCCAAATAACCCAAGATTGTTCAAGATCTTTAGGAGGCCTATAAATAAGACTGAAGGGGTCCTCATTCAGGTAGATTCTTAGATGCCCAAAGGTTGCATCAATTGTTCCAGAGCTATTTCAACCTTCATCCATCGCCCCAAGGCTCCCAGTCTAAGATCCACACTCCATCCTCAAGCTACTTTCTCTCTCATTGACAAAGAAGGTGGGAAGTGAAGGATTCATCACTAAGGCAACTACGCAGAGTAAAGATAGTTTCTCTCTACTCTGAGGGGTCAACCTTCCTCCTTCCTATGTAGAGATGATGTTTTCTTTCTCTATTCCTGCCTCCTTCTTTGTCGTTTCCATGAGCGAGTAGTTCCATACACTAGGGTGCGGGGAGTAGCCCCGCTACCCATGTTTTCATTTCATGCATTGTAATTCATGAGTTTGCAATCGAGAAACACTATCTATTCAGTTCAACATCAATCATTTAATGAATACTAGTTGCTTCATCACCAACCTATGTTATCTATTATCTACTAGTGTGAATTGTCTATGTTTGTGATTTTAGATTCGATTATCGATTGTATGTTGGTTCTTGATGTATGTAGTCACCATATATCTATTTCGGTATCTAGGAACGCTTTTCAAAGAGTGGAGTAAACTCACCTCCAGTGTTGTAGTATGAAATGGAATCAGTTGATGTATGGAAGTACAACTTTGACAGGTCGAGGAACACACTTTGTGAAGGAAGTGATGCAAAGTAAGTGACCATTCATTCGGGGATGGCTGGCATGGCAATATTTCCATGTTTCTTGTAGTTAGCTATTCGAAAGAAAGCTAAGTCTACAAAGATACTAACTGAATGGCACCGTTGTCGGGGACAATGGAACGTTTTAATTTCATTTGTCAACTTGCTAGTTGATTAGGTTTTTACATTTTACCTTGATAACTAATTCATATCCTTTTGATTCCATCATTTTTCCATATCATCTAAAGTGTGATTTTTCTTCTACTCAGGAAGGAAAAGTGTATGAAAAACCATGAATTCTCCCCTGAACCAGAGTACGACTCTGAGGTAGAACAAAACTTC
Source organism: Alisma plantago-aquatica (assembly GCA_963693085.1). Taxonomy (NCBI): domain Eukaryota; kingdom Viridiplantae; phylum Streptophyta; class Magnoliopsida; order Alismatales; family Alismataceae; genus Alisma; species Alisma plantago-aquatica. Next base: position 838,815,595 of record OY856410.1, on the reverse strand, counting down.
CACATACGCACTAGACTCAACTACCAATAAGCCAGACAAATGGCTAAAGAACAACTCCAAGCCGCCCTGGTGTTGGAAAGAGTCAATGCAGCTATGCCAGCTCAGAGAGAACAACTCATCGCTGATACACGTGCTCAAATTCAAGATGAAGTTCGAGCTAAAGAGCAAGCTCACATCTAAGATAAAAATGAGACAACCACAACAACTGCTCAGTTATTGATCAAGAACAAGCAGCTTCGAGATTATGTTGTACCTAAAAATTCTGAGGACAATCACCCAGTCCAGCCACAACTCATTAATGATCCCAACTTCAAAATTTGAACACAATGGATCCAAATCATGCAAGGTATCTCATTCTCTGGAAACATTGGAGATGATTGCATGGATCATCTGAAGCGATTTAAGGCACTCTACTGATTAGTACCACAAGCCAGAGCTACATCGGTAGGGCACTGAGTTGGTATAATTCTTTAGATGGAGAGCCAATCACCACCTGGGCTCCTTTGGAAGAAAAGTTTTTGGAAAAGTTCTGCCCCCCCTCATTGACTTACCAGATTAGAGGACAAATAAACTAGTTTTCCAAACTTCCTGGAGAATCACTAGTAGAATCATGGGAAAGATTTAAGGAACTTCTGAGAAAATTCCCACATCATGGAATCTCACAAAACTAGCTCATAGAAACATTCTACAAAGGGGTAAGTGATGAAATAAAGAATTTTTTAGATTCCTCATCTGGAGGAAATTTCATGAGACAGAATTATGAGGACGCCTGGAAGATCGTTACGCTCAGAGCCGAGAACCAATCTAATTGGGGAAGGTCATCCGCAGGAGGAGTCCTAAAAGTCTGTAAGGCTGAAGAATCTGTAGAAATGGAAGCCATTGTTGAAGGTTTAAAAATCATAGTTCATAAATAGCAAGCCCTTGAAACATCGTTTGGAGAATATGACAGAAAGAAGAACTCACAAGTTCAACAAGTCAAAGCAGCTATGGAGACTTGTGAAGCTTGTCATGCATCAGATCACCCCACATTATCATGTGGCCTTTTATACGATGTGATGATGAATATGCAGACACTTCAGCCAAAATATCAACCATTCATTGAACAACCCGAGGATCAGCTGCCAGAGCAAGTTAATTCCATCCATACCATACCGGGTCAAGCTTACTATAACCCAGATCAACTGAGAAACCACCCCAGGTTTTAGTATGGGAATCCCGCGGGGACTGCCAACCCGTAGTACCAAACACAAAATGGATCCTCTAATAGAGAACCACCTGGATTCTAGAGCAATTTTAACCAAAACCAAGGAAACTATAGAGGTGGGTTTCAAAGATTTGTCCACCTAAGAAATTTCTCTTCATACTATCAATACACTCACCCTCCGTTGCACCCTCAATTGCAACAACCTCAGATTCAACAACTATAGTTGACATCTCCTCAACAACAATAACCTCAAGGACAACAACAAATTACACAGTATCAACAAAAGAATACTCCACCTCCGCCAACAGATGAATTGTCTCTGATAAGGCAAATGTTTCAATCTCAACATACCATGCTTTCCAACTAGCAAGCTCAACAGAAATCTATCGAGACTCAATTGGCACAAACTGCAGCCCAGTTGAAACCATTGGTAGGTACTTTCATTGTTCATCCGGAAATAAATCCAAGACATGATCAACACAGACCAGAACAACTGAATGCAGTTACCATAAGATCTGGTCGTGTTCTTACTGAAGCTACCAAAGCCACTCAAGAAGAAGAAGGTATAGCTGAAATCATCCTAATTGTAAGCACAAGTCAAGAGGCTGAAAAGCAAAAAGAAAAATAACTAGTTCCCAAGGAACCAGAGGTCCCACCATACAAGCCCAGGATACCCTATCCAGGCAGATTGAGGGAGACTAAACTGGATTCTAGATTTCAAAAGTTTAAGGAAGTAATGAAGAAGTTATATGTCGATATTCCATTCCTTGATGCTCTTTCTAAAATTCTAGCTTGGTCTAAATATCTAAAGACTTTGCTATCAAAGAAATACATGACCGAAGAACATGAGACCATCAAATTAGCTCAAACTACTTCTGACATCATTCTCAACAAAATGCTGAAAAAACAAAAGGATCCTGGCTCCTTTGGCATCCAATGTTTTATAGGAAATACCTCTTGCAAGAAAGGATTAGCTGATTTGGGGGCCAACATATCTATCATGCCCTTTTCTATGTGCAAAAGATTGGGCTTTACTGATTTGCTACCCACAACAATGACAATCCAGCTGGCTGATAGTACCATTACTGCACCTTTGGGCATTATTGAAGATATCCCAGTGAGAGTAGGAAGAGACTCATATGTTCCTTGTGACTTTGTTATCATGGATATAAAAGAAGATCTGAGGTATCCAATAATATTCGACAGACCTTTTCTTGCGACAGCCAGAGCACTAATTGATGTTGAAGCTGGTACAATTACCTTAAGGCTGGGGAAAGAAACTATTCAATTTAGAGTCTTTGACAGCTTTAAAAGTCCTAACATCCACAAAGAAGTTTTTCTCCTTGAGGAAATAGATAAAATGTCCCAGCTAAAGCAAGAAACTCCTGAACCATATGATGCTCTGGAAGATGTCTTAATGAATCTAGAAGCCGAATTTTCAACCAACAAACTGGTTCAACAATGTCTGCAATACCCAGAACATGTCAAAGAAGTTCCAGAAGCTACTTTTGAGGAGTTGAAATATGTCACCACTCTGGAGACCACTAAAGTGCTCAAGGAACCTGAGATGAAATTCCTACTAGCCAGACTCAAACACATTTTTCTAGATGAAGAAAAACTATGTTCGGTCATTATCAGTTCCACTTTGGTAGATGACCAGGAAGAAAGACTCCTTGTTGAGTTAAGTAAGCACAAGAAAGTTATTGGATATAAGATGACCAACCTAACCGAGATAAATCCAACTTTATGCATGCACAAATTACCTATGGTGGAAGAATTTAAACCATCACGGGAGCACCAGAGGAAGATAAACTCAAATCTCAAAGAGGTAGTTCACCTTGAGGTTCTAAAACTGCTAAAAGCTGGTATTATCTACCCAATTTCTGACTCTCAATGGGTAAGTCTGGTTCAAGTGGTCCCTAAAAAGGGGGAAACCACTGTTGTTTTGAATGATAAAAATGAACTGGTGCCCACCCGGACTGTTACCGGGTGGAGGATGTGCATTGACTATAGAAAATTAAACAAGGCAACAAGGAAAGATCACTTCCCCTTAGCTTTTCTTGATGAAGTTCTTGAATGTTTAGCTCACCAGAAATTCTTTTGTTATCTCGATGGTTACTCAGGGTTTTATCAAATTCATATACACCCTAAAGATCAAGAAAAGACAACTTTTACCTGCCCTTTCAGAACCTATGCCTTCAGAAGAATGCCCTTTGGGCTATGTAATGCACCCACTACATTCCAGAGGTGTATGTCCGCTATATTTGTAGGTTTAACTGAATCTATCATGGAGGTATCCATGGATGACTTCTCAGTCTATGGAGACTCTTTTGATAACTGTCTACTTAATCTCAGTAAAGTGTTGCAAAGATGTGGGGAAACAAATCTAATACTTAATTGGGAAAAATGTCACTTTATGGTGACAGAAGGTGTTGTCCTTGGGCATCAGGTGATTGAACGAGGGATTGAAGTAGACAAAGAAAAAATAGACGTCATGTCAAAGTTGTCACCACCAAAAGACATCAAAGGAGTAAAAGCCTTCTTGGGCCATGCCATATTTTATCGAAGATTCATCAAAGATTTTTCAAAAATAGCAAAACCTATGACTTACCTGTTAACCAAGGATGCATACTTCAATTTTGATCAAGAATGTTTACACAGCTTCATGACCCTAAAGAAAGATTTAGTCTTTGCACCTATACTAAGAGCCCCTGATTGGTCACAACCCTTTGAGATAATGTGTGATGCCAGTGACTACGCTATAGGAGTAGTACTAGGGTAGAGAATAGATACGAATCCTTATGTGATATATTATGCACAAAAAATGCTTGATGAGGCCCAAAAGAACTATACAACTATAGAAAAAGAATTTTTGGTAGTCATCTATGCTTTTGAGAAATTTCCTTCTTATCTGATTGGATCAAAGGTTAGAGTTTACATAGATCATTCAGCAATAAAATATTTGATTCAGAAACAAGACGCCAAACCTAGACTTATTCGCTGGGTGTTGATGCTTAAAGAGTTTGACTTGGAAATAAAGGACAAAAGTGGGGTGGATAATGTCATCGTTGATCACCTGAGTCACATTGAGGTTCAAGATGAAGAAAATATACCCATCCATGACTTTCTAACCAACGACCAACTCATGAAGGTCACTACTGGATTTCCCTGGTATGCTAACATAGTAAAATATCTGGCTATGAGAATTGTCCATCCCTCTGCATCCTATCATGACAGGAAGATTTTTTTCATGATGTCAAGTGATACTACTGGGATGAACCATACCTCTATTGCTTATGCACAGACGGATTATTCTGTCATTGCCTTCTTGAAGAAGAAATCACCCCAGTCTTGGAACACTGTCATTCTGGTCCTACTGGGGGGCACATGAGTTCAAAAAAGACTGCTCTTAAAGTCTTACAGTCTGGTTTCTTCTGGCCGACAATAGCAAAAGATGCACATGAATTTGTACAATCATGTAGTAAATGTCAGCTCTTTGGAGGGATATCCAAGCAGGACAAAATGCCACTAACTCTTTGGTAGGAAATTGAACTCTTCGATGTATGGTGAGTGGACTATATGGGTCCATTTCCCTCATCATATGGATTCTCCTTGTAAGGACCCTGACCTTCGTTTTGGGCTTACCTTGTTTTCTTTGCCTAAACCTTGTGTTGAGATGTTTGCTAATCACCTGAGTTGTGATTAGGGTTTGTCTGTGCTTTGTTGAGAGGTTGAGGTGCAACTTGAAATTTACCCAAGTTTTAGGGTTGGTATGCAAGTTTGTCACCTTGAGAGATATCTTTCTCTCTCCTTACATCCTCTAGGGTTGAGAGGATGGGTTGGGCTCATTGCTTGAGCAGCCTTGGGTATTGTTTTTCCTTGTTTGGGCTTTGCCTTACTTTGTTGGGCCTTGTGTCGGGCAAGCCCTAGGTGTATCAACCAAGCTTGAGTGTGTCGGCCAGGATGGTGTATCGGCCAGGAAAGTGTATCGTCCAAGGTGGTGGTGGGTGTGTCGGGTTACCATGTTGGGTGACACACACCCCACTTGACCTAGTCTCATTTGTGTCACCTTCTTTGGACAAGTGGTTGTTGCCTTACTAGTAGATGGCAAGTCATGGACAAGTGCTTTGGGATGCTAGCATGTGGCATAACCCTTGGACAAGTGGTGGTTGGGTGGACACATGCGGAGCAAGCCCTTAGATGATGCCCACTTAACCCTCTTGCTTGTATACCCCCTTCTTTGCTAGCTTGGGATCCCTTTAGCTCTTTAGTTGCTTCCCTTCTTCCTTGGTGGACGATACCTCTCCTTGGTGAGCTTGGTGGCTGATACACTTGGTAGAGCTAGCTTGATGGACGATCTCCTTGGTGGAGTCTTCTTCTTCCTCTATGGTGGCCGAACCCTAGAGTGTGTCTTGCTTCTCTTCTTATGGTGGTGCTTGGAGCTTGGTGCTAGGAGCTTAGAGCCTACTTGAGGCGGGTTACATAACTCATAAACCTAGATATACTACTTCCTTTTCATGTTGCATGTTTATATGTCATCTTGATCAGCCATGCATCTTGTTAGATGTGTTTCTTGCCCTAGTATGTGCCCTTTTATCTTGTTATATATATAGTGGCCATGTTGTTGATGTGTTCTTAGACCTTTTGGCCAAACCTTTAGTTTAGGGTTCTTTGGGAAAAACCCCTTTCTCTCCCTTTTGGTTTTGAGAAGTGAGTTTGATCTCTAGTGATGTAGGAAAAACCCCTCTCTCTTAGTTATCGAGAGGTGATTCTGTGCTCTAGTTTCTTGGGCAATACCCTTCTCTCACCAGGGATTTGAGAGGTGAGCCTTGGTTGAAATCTTGGTCGTTATGATGATGATCCACCTTGCTGCCCGATATGTGATGGAGGTTATGCAAAAACCCTCTCTCTTGGTTGTTGAGAGGTGAGCCAACTCTCTTGATCTATTAGTGTTTGATGATGGTGATCTTGGGGTTGATGATGACCAAACCGTTATGGTCCTTATGCTTTGCACGATACCCTTTTGTGGTGCTTTGCAAGATACCCCTCTTCTAGGGTTTTGTCTTGGGCAATATGATAAGTTGGGTTCTATTGACCTTGTTGCCTGATATGACCCCTTCACCATGTTAGTGTTGTTGGGCGATATTGAAACGACTGACACCAAACTGACAATCAAATTAACGAATGCGGAAGCGATTAGCAGCGGAATTATCAAAAGTTACTAAAAATTTAAAACTTTTCTAAAGAGATCTTTGAAAGATAAAAACTCTCTCATAAACAACATGATAGGTCATTTACAAACTGATCCATTGATACATCTCTGTAATAAACACATCTTGAGCAATACAACAAAACCCACCTTGTTAACTGTACAAGGTAAGATACAAAATTTCGGGGCATCATGCCAAAATCCTCAGACCTACTGACTCCTAGGACCTGAGAGTATAGAGACGACATAAGACATGCTATCTATAAGACTAAACAGTCAGTATCTCCACCTGAGATTCACTGCTGCCCCTGATGTTGTTGTTGTTGTTGTTGCTCATACTAAATGGATTCCTTCATCCTTGGCATCTTCCTAAAAAGTAGAAACCTACGGGAGTGAGAAATTTAAATAATTGTCCCAGCGAGAGTTATAACTCTCCACCGAAAGCTTTGTTATAGCATATAAGGAATAACAGAAGAAAAGTAACTGAAAATATCAACAGCAGGTTTGGTAATAAGTAAAACAACATTTACTTAAGCAATCACTTCATTAAAGCATATGTAGAACATGTATTCTAGAAACTTGAATAGACTATTAAAGTCAACAATGTAACATCAATCATTGTTTCTCGTAGTACAACCTAAGAAGTTATACTATACGGCTGATTAGATTTTTCAAACATCATTATGCCCTGCGGAGATGAGGTATACCGCTCATACTCCAACCGACCATTTATAAAAATCACGTCGGTACCATACATAGGTCATCAAAAGAGCCAGATTCTTATGACCTCATCTTCCTCAGTCAGTAAGAGGATTTACTTGCAGGACATCTTGTGTTTCTGTTGTAGTAGCTATCTAGGGTATTCTGGAAACTTCGCTATAGAGTTACAGTGGAGTTCTGAACTCTCATCGTCATCGAAAGATTTCTTGTTTATCTCTCATCGATGCGGTATTAGTAATTTCTTCGGGAGATTTGTGGTATATCACCCGGTATGAATATATAGTGAAGGGTTGAAAGATCAAAGTACATCTACATCAATTCCTACACTAGGACGTAAGGATATTCGCGTCCATATACCCCCATATACTCAAAAGTATATGCTCTAAGAGTTCCCTTAGGAAAACCTGTTTCACCATCATTTGGTATCTGACAATGATGGATCTATTGTCAGGGCTCTACATGATATGATTATACTTGATTAGTTAGGTACATTCTAGCATTCTTTTAGCATCAAGCATGTTTCCAAGCATTAATCATTAGAACAACATCTATAAAAGTAGAATACTAAATGTATCAAGTCTAACTCACAACAATTATCAATTGGATATCATTTCTTAACCATTTCATTACTATGATTTAAGAATAGGGTATTCAAACCCTTAATTCATCATAAGTCATCTTATTAACATGGCCTGGATGTTACTCATGGCTCTCACAGCTTATCAATCTTATATGATTTCACTTAACTAGGCAACATGGTATCTCACTATTCACAAAGCCAATAACATGCTTCCAATGAATATGATATCATAACCTTTACCTGGATATAATCATCCTTTTATAAGAACATGCATAGTTAATTCAATTGACAGCAATAAACATTATATTTCCAGATCAGCAATTTATAAAGCAGAATTAACCTTTCAATTCAGGAATAGTACCTTCATGCTTACACTAAGGCTAGGTTCCCTTATTTACATCAATTAGGGTTATTCAATCCCTTTCTTTATGATTAGGAATAATGATTCCTCATCTCATACTTTAATCATGAATATTCATGCTTAAAAGCATAAGTAGAGTTAGGGTTTACCCCACTCAATTAAGGTTATTGAATCCCTTTGTCTTATAAGGCATAAGAATTCTTATATTGTAATTTGTTCACAGGGTTTCATACATGAAAGCATAACCCAGAACTAGGGTTAACATACCCCATCCTTCATTAGTTAGGGTTTGTATTCTTTTACTTCAACATAGGGTTATAGAACCTCTTATCTCTCGAGGCATAAAGATTTCTCATATTACAACTTGTAATTAGGGTTTCATACTCAAAGGCATAACCCTGAATTACTCCATTTATCAGATCACCCTAAATTAGGGTTTACTATTCACGTTACATGTTATTACCCTAGAATTAGGGTTTACTATTCACTTCATAGTGAATTGAGCTCATAGCATCATTATATATGAAAATTATCATCATTGATGCCCTCAAATTAGGTTAAGATTCATTAATCATTATAATTAGGATTTCCATGATCTTACCTTGATGGATCATACCCTAATCATGTACATTCTTACATATTGAAAGTATGTTACTTGATTCTCATTCATGTTAGGAGATGTCTCTCTCTTCTTACTACTAGATGATGTTTAAATCACTCTAGGTTAGATTAGGTCAAGTCATCTTTGATTAACATAGATTAAGTCAACCCATTATAATCATTAGGGTTTGCTTGATCAAGGGTTGTTATCTTCTTGAACCCTTCAAGGGTACCTTGGTAATCTTCTTTAATAATCATAACATGGGTCAATCTACTAATCACTTAACCCCTTAATGTCTTTAGGTATCATTAGGGTTTAGATTAAACAACCATTGAACCATCTAAGCCTTCAAGGCATTAAGCATAAAATGATTTAGGAACATGGTTATTCAAACCCTCAGATTATCATAACACTTGCTACCAAGTGACATATAAGCATCAAGTCATCTAACAACATGACCTTGATTGAAGCAATGTATATACTTTTCACATATCATTACTCTAAAAGCTTATAATTGTTTTCAAGGAATATGACATCATAACTCATACCTGGCTATGATCACCTCATAATATCAACCTGTATGACTTATACAAATAAGGGCATGCATATATATAACAATGTTAGCATAATACCAACACTTTTCAATTTCTATATAGGACACCACGACCGTGCCACCTTGCACGGTCGTGCAAAGTAAGGCTACCACGGTCGTGCTCCCTTGCACGGTCGTGCAAGCTAAGGATACCACGGTCGTGCTCCCTTGCACGGTCGTGCTACATGAGATCATTACATGACTCATATTTATATATGTATATATATAAGTATTCTTATTTCTAATTCTTTAAAATTGATTAGGTCACATCAACCCTTCAATCAAGTACATACTACCATGGTTAACATAGTGTATCAAGCTATTAACCCTATAAACAATTAAGAATTCTCCCTTTAATTGGTTCTTAATCACTTAGGTATTATTAGGGTTTCAAACTTCACACCTTAATTGATTATCATTACTAATCATTATTGGATCAATAGAACATTCATCATCTTAATTCTCAAAGATTCAATCACATTGGACCTCCACTTCATAAGGTATCCAATCGAATTAGGGTTTCCAATGTTGATTCCTTCAATCATTGAATTCATGGAACCAATCATCAATTGGACCCATACTCATACCTTAATTGAGTTTAATAGGTCAACCTTCAACTGATTTGTCCCTCACTTGACCCTCAATTGACCATCAATTCGGGTTTAACTCAATTGAATTAGGGATTGGAATCAATAACCCTTCAACATGTTTCAATGTGGGACTAATTGATTGAACCTATTGAACCATCATTACATTGGGACATGACCTGACCCCAAACGGTCTTGAGGTCGTTTGGATGACCTAAAAACGGTCTTGAGACCGTTTGATCATCATATCACTCAAATCCAAGCCATCCAATTAAGGTTTGGATCATTGGATTGATCACCAAATCAACATTGCATTGTATATCAACTTGGTACCTTTAGACCTTCAAACACCTAACCATACTCAACCCTAGACCTCCAAACGGTCTTGTGTGACCACCAAACGGTCTTGAGACCATTTGGATGAGCTCCAAACGGTCTTGAGACCGTTTGGCCCATCAATCCTTTGGATTCTAGTGAAAAATCATCAAGGATTGGTCTATCGAGTTGATCAACAATTCAGCACTTAATTGCAATATGATTGGTACCTTTGGACCTTCAATTGATCAACTATACTTGACCCCAGACCTCCAAACGGTCTTGGGGTTACCCCCAAACGGTCTTGAGACCGTTTGGGTGATCCCCAAACGGTCTTGAGACCGTTTGGGCCAATCGACCCCAAACAATCAACTCAAATCAATGCAAATCCAATACTTAGCCGATTAGGGTTCACACCACATCTTTGGATCTTCAAACACCTATCCATACTTGACCATAGACCTTCAAACGGTCTTGGGTGACCCCCAAACGGTCTTGAGACCGTTTGGATGATCCCCCAAACGGTCTTGAGACCGTTTGGGCAAGAAAACCCAAAAAGTCAAATCAATCAAGTTGAAATTCAGCACTTAATCCAATTAGGGTTTACATAATTAATTAGCCTTCAACTCACTATTCCTTTGGATTTAATCCCTCAAATTTGGAGGGTTATTAACCAACATGATTATGAATAGGAATACAAAACGGTCAATGCTTGGTCAACTCACTCAAATGGTTTGAAACCGTTTGCCCAAAAAGTTCAAGTTAATCAGATTGGAAAAATCAGCACTTAATCCAATTAGGTTACCTAATTGTTTAGCCTTTAACCTACGATTCCTTGAGCTCCAAGCTTCCAAGATTCAAGTATTTAATGGTGTCTTGAGCTCCACAGGTCGGACAAGGGTGTTTCTCCAAGGAAAGGTTGGGAAAAGATGGCTAGAAAGAAGAAACAAGTAAGGAAGACCATAAAACCAACCTTGCACCATGAATTCCTCCATGAATTCGAGCAAGATGATGATCAAAGCTTACCTAGAACTGCTTTTCCATCCTCCTCTGCTCCAGATCTCTGTCCTAAGTCGGTCTAAGCAAGGGGATAAGAAGGGAAGTGAAGGAAACGATCCTTGCTAATGTGAGAAAAGGTGTATATATACTTTGGGTGAAATTCCAACATAAGGACAACTTGTTTCTCCATTTCTCATCTAGGTCCTTCCCTTCTTCTAAGCCACGTTTCTCCCTTCCATACTTAAGCAAAACTCATCTTAAACCCAAGGTCTAAAGGTGAAGAAAGCCAACTTCTTCCTAAGTTGCACATATAGAAGGGTTATTAGGCTTATAACTTGATTATTTAATTTATAAGGGTTATCATTCTTATTTAACTATTCAATTGAAGTGACCTCTTCATCATTCTTACTCTAAATGATGCCAAGAGTCATAAATATACTCTAAAAGGTGTATTTTACAAGTTTCATCCCTCATTTTGGGTAAATTGCACTTTACACCAAAATTAGGGTTTTAAGCACAAGGATTGCCCCACAAGCTGCATCTCAGTGCCCAAGCTTGGGGAACCAATCACACTTCATCACATTCACTCTTATGATGTCTCAACACTAAAGGAACATCTTAACATGTGCAATTTGCAAGTTAACCCCTTTTAATTGGGTAATTTGCACATAGGTCCCTGTATTACAAAACAATATTACAACATTGTTCAAAAGGATAGAAAGGGAAATATATATTCCTCAGAAGCTTTAATTACATTATCAATAGAAAACCACAAGCATTTAATCACATGATTAAGAAAAACACCTGGGGTTAGTTCATAACCCAGGTCAGGGATGTTACAAATTATAAACCCCTAACAAGGATTTCGTCCCCAAAATCCCAGAAAGAAAAGGGAAAGAAGATATTATTTAAGCATTATACCATTATGTCTTCAAGTGACATTTCGTTATTATGGAACATCATAGAGTTTTTTTCAATACAAAGTTTCTCCACTCAAGTTTTTCCATGGAAAGATTCACATGGGACATATACTCTCATGTTCCTTAGTTAAATCAACATTTTCTTAAAATCACAATCATACTCTGTCATCTATTTTGAGACTATATAAGTCCTTTCATACCTTGATTGTGTCATCTCACCTGATAACACCATACTAACTTTCCTTATTACTTACACTAAGTAACTCATTAGTTGTACATTCTCTTATCATAGGGAAAAGTTACTTATCAATCAAGGACTTCTTTGATAGATATCTTGGAGAAAGATATGTTTATGAAAACATAAACCCCTAACAAGTGATGTTCATAATATTTTACATGTTTACTTTGATTCTATTGTTGACTATTCCAAGTAAGCAACATAATTCATCATATATATTATTACATTCTTATCTTGTTACCTATTACATGTGTTATCAACACATTACATCTTATCTTCCTTTCATCTTGGAACATTACTTGTTACATATATTCTCAACTTGGAACTAAAGTCCAAGATAAACTGATACCTTTTTAGGTATACTTCACATAAACATCTTTATATTATGCACATCAAGTGCCCTAAGACCCACTTGATTGCCATGTCCCTGGAAAGAAAGAGAATAAGGGATCATATTCCTCTTGTTATATCATATATTTTCAACCATTCATGAAACATCTTATGATTCCATCACATTTTCACATTATGGGGAGGATCTTTATTATTATTCTTACATCTTTACTGAACAGGGTTGACCTCCCTTATTCCCATATTTCTTATTTCTTGATACTCATTAGATTGTTTTAGAATGACTACTTGATCAGAGCAATCAAAAAGATAACAATCTAGGAGTTTCCATATTTACTTTATCATCAGCAATTGTATACCTGGCCAGGGTATATAAATACTGAGATAAGGTAATATGCATTTGTATACTACCATTTTCCTTCTCTTTTCCTATTATCACAAGTATAAGATCTAACATTACTGAATTTTATCCAGACATCTCTTTAATACTTCATCCTTTTTATGGAGGTAAGCATGTAACATGAAACATCTATTTTATACAACATTATAAGTCCTTATAGGATTAATTAAGAAAAGTTCAATCAATTACTTTCTCAGTTTTGTCCAAGAGATCATAAAAAGACATATAAGAATAACATTTATTTCATCTAACCTATCATGACTCGAGGATTATTCATTGTCTCAAGCTGATTCTGCCTCAAAGGTTTATTTGCCATAACATTTCTGGCTGGGCAATTTCTTGCCAGATGTCCAACCTGTCTACATATGTAGCAAATTCTAGGTGCCCAGTATGGTCTGAAGGGTTCTTTACCCTTTCTGGATGACCATTGTCTTGGTGTACTAGGTCCTGGTTGTGTTGGTGACACCAGAAACTTCTTCCTTTTGGAACTACCAGGTCTCTGCTCCTGGGTTTGGATAGGTCTTTTCTCAATTCTTCCTTTATATTTCTCTTCTGGACAATTAATTCTGATATGTCCAGGCTTCCTACACCTATAGCAGGTCCTGGTCTCTGGTTGTATTCTAACCCCTATATTACTGTATACTGATTCATCAGACTGAGGTTGAGCACTGACTTTCTCTAGGTTCAAAGCTTCATCATTTACCATTGCTTCAACTTGTTGTTGTGGTTCACATATTCTGTTGATATCCAAAACATCATCATTAGGAGTTGGTAATCTGGGTTGTATTGCTAGTGCTTGATCCACTAGATACATCATGGTAGCCTTAAATTCCCCAACAATGATTCCTAAGGAAGAATTCCTTATCATGGTTGGGTTAGCTAGGGGAATCTTAGGTAATTGTCCCTCTATTGCTTGCTCCTCTGCACCTCTTCTTGGTGCAGTATTGTTGCTCTCCACAGCCAACTCCTCATCCGATCCAGTCATTTTCAAGTTCTTCTCCTCCTATGTGAGCAGAAGTTACCATCAGATATACTAGAGGACACTTAGAACAGACTCTACTACCTAAGTCCTATGTCTCTGTAGACTCAGCGAACCTAGAGCTCTGATACCACTTGAAATGACCGACACCAAACTGACAATCAAATTAACGAATGCGGAAGCGATTAGCAGCGGAATTATCAAAAGTTACTAAAAATTTAAAACTTTTGTAAAGAGATATTTAAAAGATAAAAACTCTCTCATAAACAACATGATAGGTCATTTACAAACTGATCCATTGATACATCTCTGTAATAAACACATCTCGAGAAATACAACAAAACCCACCTTGTTAACTGTACAAGGTAAGATACAAAATCTCGAGGCATCATGCCAAAATCCTCAGACCTACTGACTCCTAGGACCTGAGAGTACAGAGACGACATAAGACATGCTATCTATAAGACTAGACAGTTAGTATCTCCACCTGAGATTCACTGCTGCTCCTGATGTTGTTGTTGTTGTTGTTGCTCATACTAAATGGATTCCTTCGTCCTTGGCGTCTTCCTAAAAAGTAGAAACCTACGGGAGTGAGACAATTTAAATAATTGTCCCAGCGAGAGTTATAACTCTCCACCAGAAGCTTTGTTATAGCATATAAGGAATAACAGAAGAAAAGTAACTGAAAATATCAACAGCAGGTTTGGTAATAAGTAAAACAACATTTACTTAAGCAATCACTTCATTAAAGCATATGTAGAACATGTATTCTAGAAACTTGAATAGACAATTAAAGTCAACAATGTAACATCAATCATTGTTTCTCGTAGTACAACCTAAGTAGTTATACTATACGACTGATTATATTTTTCAAACATCATTATGCCCTGCGGAGATGAGGTATACCGCTCATACTCCAACCGACCATTTATAAAAATTGCATCGGTACCATACATAGGTCATCAAAAGAGCCGGATTCTTATGACCTCATCTTCCTCAGTCAGTAAGAGGATTTACTTGCAGGACATCTTGTGTCTCTGCTGTAGTATCTATCCAGGGTATTCTGGAAACTTTGCTATAGAGTTACAGTGGAGTTCTGAACTCTCATCGTTATCGAAAGATTTCTTGTTTATCTCTCATCGATGCGGTATTAGTAATTTCTTCGGGAGATTTGTGGTACATCACCCGTTATGAATATATAATGAAGGGTTGAAAGATTAAAGTACATCTACATTAATTCCTACACTAGGACGTAAGGATATTCGCGTCCATATACCCCCATATACTCAAAAGTATATGCTCCAGGAGTTCCCATAGGAAAACCTATTTCACAATCATTTGGTATCTGACAATGATGGATCTATGGTCAGGGCTCTACATGATATGATTATACTTGATTAGTTAGGTACATTCTAGCATTCTTTTAGCATCAAGCATGTTTCCAAGCATTAATCATTAGAACAACAGCTATAAAAGTAGAATACTAAATGTATTAAGTCTAACTCACAACAATTATCAATTGGATATCATTTCTTAACCATTTCATTACTATGATTCAAGAATAGGGTATTCAAACCCTTAATTCATGATAAGTCATCTTATTAGCATGGCCTTGATGTTACTCATGGCTCTCACAGCCTATCAATCTTATATGATGTCACTTAACTAGGCAACATGGTATATCACTATTCACAAAGCCAATAACATGCTTCCAATGAATATGATATCATAACCTTTACCTGGATATAATCATCCTTTTATAAGAACCTGCATAGTTAATTCAATTGACAGCAATAAACATTTCATTTCTAGATCAACAATTTATAAAGCAGAATTAACCTTTCAATTCAGGAATAGTACCTTCATGCTTACACTAAGTCTAGGTTCCCTTATTTACATCAATTAGGGTTATTCAATCCCTTTCTTTATGATTAGGAATAATGATTCCTCATCTCATACTTTAATCATGAATATTCATGCTTAAAAGCATAAGTAGAGTTAGGGTTTACCCTGTTGGATCGATGGGCTCTAGAGGGGGGTGAATAGAGCTACACACACTTCACAAAATCGATTAGACCACCAATTTAATTGGAGTGCAAAAACTAATGCAAGCAGCAATTTGATATCCTATTCTAGCATACAAAGCAAGGATAAGAGATAATGAATATCATGCACTTGGACAGGTGGTTTAGAGTGGTTCCACATCCTAAACTTAGGAGCGATGTCAGTCCACTACCTAGAGTTGGTTAGACTCTAGGATTTGCAACTTGGTCCTCTTATATATCACGATAAGATTACAAGAAACATAAACCACACAACCAAGGGCTTAATTACACAAGCTAAGATCTTCTACCTATCCAAGGACTTACCCACAAAGCGAGATTCTTCCGCCTTCTACAAAGGACTTACCCAATCTCACCTTTGTCTTCAGCCTTGCAGGAATTACCTATCTTGCTTGAGCTTGCCTTGCACCTCTCCTTCACTTGGAGAGCTTGCCCACGTTTTCCCTTCACCAAGGGAGCTGGAGAAATGATCAATCTTCACTCTTGAAGATCAGCAACACAACTTCTCCTTCACTCGGAGAAGAACAGTAGCAACTCCTCTTTCACTCGGAGAAGTAGCTTCAATCAATCTTCTATTTGATTTGGAGGTGGGAAGAAAGAAAGGAGAGCTTTACATAGCACAAAGGATAGCTCTCATACACAAGGACCTATCTCACTCACGAAGGCGTGGAGGAGTGCTTCTCATGGGCCACTGATGCTCTTAAGATCCTGAGATGAGGAGGAGAGGGAGTAGGTAGGCGGCTGGGTGCCCGTGCAGCCAGGGGGTCCAAGCCCTACATTGGGCATTTCTTGTATATTTCGCGAGAGAGGGTCTGCTATGGGTTATCAGGTTTGGGGGAGAGAGACGATCACTGTTGAGAAGGAATCAGATGAAACGGGTGAGAGACGAGGGAGAACGGACCATTGAATATTGCTCTGTGAAAAACGGCTCTGACCCGCGGGGAAAACGGAGGAAGAAGAAAACGAGTGCGCTGTTGGATCTTGATCCAACGGTCTCTGTGCATGCGCGCAAGAAAAGTAACGCGTGACACCTAATAAATCCCAGACGTTAGGCAAAACGATTCAATTAATGAAATTGGATTCAAATCTATGTCAAATTACATTCAAATCTCTCTCCAATTAATTGGAGGGTCAAACATACTCCAAATGAGTCCAAATTTGGAACATTGGCTAATTAAAGGGTCTAGAATATTCCTAGTAAATCATATTTAAGTTTCCTCAACGTTTGGTCCACATTTTCTATTTTCATTTCTTATCTTAATTTAAGTTTACAAAATAATTAATATAAAGGTTTCCTTTGTGAGTTCTTTCTCCAAATTATGAGATAAACAATATTTGTCTCTTTCAAAATCATTCCACACCTCTTTATTGCCTTCTTGTGTACTTTATTTGGAGGAGAGAGAAAAATGAACATTAAAGGATTTATCTTGAAATCTATAAAAAGGAAAAGCATACTTATTGCCCAAGTGATTTGAATTTCGAATTTCTTGCTTCTTCCTCTTTCTCTTTCTCTTTCATTCCTTTTAGATTTATAAAAGAAAAGGGGAAGACATATTATCACTTTTACACCTATTTGCAACACAATAATATAAGAGAAACTTATTTGGAGCCCTTTCTTATTTCTCTTTGCATTAAAATCCTAGAAATAAAACTAATTTGGACAAATTGCATTAAGGCTCTTAACAAAATATTATTTAAAAAAACTACATAAAAGATTTTATTTTATTCCTAAAAATAGGGATGTTACATTACTACCCACCTTAATTAAATTTCGTCCTCGAAATTTTCTAGGGTACTACCCACCTTAAGGTTTACCTAACCTTTTCATTCATTGACAAATTACTTTTCAAGGTTCAATTATGCTCAATATTTTGCATTGTAAAAGTATATATATATATATGACATTCATGTGACATGGATTAACTTTTACTTTGGTCTTCCTCTCAATCGATACTTAGGCTTTATTAACCAACCCATAATCATATTTGAGGCATTTGACTCAACCTTGTCATGACTACCCATCACTAGGTGCAGATGCCTATCTAATCTTAGGTCATTTAGGTTACTCCTACATTCCTAGATATGTGGTGATCAGGCACATACCCAGAGATGTGGGATCTTACTATGCTACCTCTCACTCACCTACTAATGCACATGTCCCATACCACATGCACCAGTAAGAAAGAAGAAATGCAAGATAGGTCTTATGCTCATGACATTCCTATTTAATTCTCAGTTGGGTGGCCATAACCAATGAGAGTGGAGAGGTTATATCATTAGCTAGGTTTAGGTGGACACTAGATAACCATCTATCCTTATCACTTCTATTCCTCTTCTAGTCATTCTAGGGCGTGACATATTTTCTTGGGAATCTATTACTAAATCCTAATTTTACACCTTCACTCCATCCATGGCTACCTTTCCGTTGTCACCTTTCTTCTTAGGAGCCATCACTTTGAAAAAGACATAAACTACATTAGATCATGAGAACATCCTGGTGGCCAACCATATTTTGGCTCTGATACCATTATTGTAACACCCCTCCCTAGGGTTACATACATAACCAGCGGAAGCACAGCCTAATCCCCAACATTATCCATAATGTGGGGTACTTGGCATTTCGGGGAGGGATTATCACAACCATGATATTCATTGCACAAAATAGAGTTTAAATACACCATCACAGGATCAAGATTACAATTTCTCATTCTCAAACCTTAACAAAGTTTTCATGTGCATACATATGGTAAAAGGAAAAAGATCTATAAACTGGGTATGGTTGGCACCCCACCAAAGCTCTTCTCCTTGTAGGTCCATGAGCTAGGGTTTCCTCCGTAGATGGACTTCCCTCCTTAGCTAGCTTCCAACCTATGGGCATCATGCCCCCATCCATGCATCAAATAAATGGTAAGTGGATTGAACATATTATAAAATAAGAAAACTTGAAAACTGAAAATAAGCATTAACATTAACATTGAACATTGAAAAGACATGCATTTTCTTTTAGATCAATTTCTTTTATCTTAACCTATATAAGTAACCTCGGGTCGCACAAATGTGCCTCTTCTCTTATGCACCGAAGTGCCTCTTAGGTTGCACCGAAGTGCCTCTTCTCTTATGCACCGAAGTGCCTCTTCTCTTATGAGGTACTTATATAAGCTTCACATTAATATTTTCTTCTTTCTCTTAAAGCTCTTAACTTTACATTTACTTCATTTGTAACTTTATCATTAAGATTCATGAAGATGATACCAAACATACTATGCAATTCAATTCATCATAACTTTATTGACTTTAGTAATTAGGAACAGTAAATAACATAAACATGGCATTCATTGAAAAATTCATATATGCATAATTAAATCAACCAATTTAACTATGTTCAATTGCATGGACCACTTACCTTTTCACTTGGAGAGTGAACTCTCTCTCTTCCTAGGTTGGGTAAAACCCTAATCACGTCTTAGGTCAGAGAAACCCTAATTATCTTGTTTGCAACAAATCTCACATTATTATACATTTTATTCACCAAATAAAACCCTAAATTCCATTTCCTATAAAACCAACATTTGGCGATTCAACGTCAGACTCTGAAAACCACATTCGGATTCCTCTCGAAAAATCCTTTCCAAATCATATTTTTGCTCATTTTTCTGAGCATCGAGCGATTTATTATGAATTAATGAAAGTGGGCAATCAGAAATTAGAAATATGTCACATGGCCAATGGGAGCCCGCCACATAGGCGCGGTCTCGCCCAGGTGGATAAGTGGTCAATCGGTCAGCAAAAGTTGAAAACCCGAAAATACCCATGACCAGGCGTGACAAAAAGCACTGCGATTGGGGTTAAACCGGGGAAACGTCGCATGTGATTGTTCCCCCCGATTCAGCGAAGATAGCAGAGATGAATCCATTGATTTGCAAACTTCAAATCTTACAGATGGGCTTCTCAATGAGAACCAAGGCTTCAGGTGAATTCCTCACCTCGAGGTGAATCCGTTGAGCCCGCTCCCAACCTCAGGCAGGCATTGGAGCTCCATGAGGAGATCGCCGGAAGCCACTGCTTCCACGACCAACGCTAGAGACCACAACCATAGGGGGTCGATCAATAAACTGGGGATTCAAAAGAAACCGTGAGGTCACAACGAAGACCAAGGATCTGAAGCGAGGAGGAACTGACCCGGGAAACACCAGCGGTAGCTGAAACAGCAGGAAATAGGGGAGGCATACTCGACAATGGGATACGACTTTGTCTATATGCACTGTGGTCCTTTTCTAATCATCACGTGGTCCTTTCACCAACATCACATTATTGAAGTGGTGACTGACACAACCTCCCTTACAAAGCTTCTTAGAATCCCGATACTAGCTATGGTGGTCATCATCACATCTTTCATAGGACAAGAACTATCTCTAGCTATCACCCTGAACGAGCATATATGCTCTCATCAGACCCTTTAGTCTGGATCATATTAACAATTAGTTTGGGGTAATAAACTATACTAACATTGAGTTCTTCATGTACCTACTTCCACCTTATGGAAGGGAACCTTTAGGTCAAACTCAAAAACCTTTGAACTCGCTTCATGGTTGAACCATCTCTCTCATGGATAGTTCAACCAGGTCTGTCCCTTGACAGAACTCTTTCTTTCTCATGTCATCTAGGTAAGGCGATCCACCATAACCCATATTGCATCTCGACCTTCCTTGGTTCAGGGGAGACTTACAACATCCATAGTGATGGACTCCCTTTCTCTTTTGGGAACTCTTTATCCTTTATATCAATGCACTTGGTTACTGGTGTTCGTCCTTCATTCTCGGCTTGCATGGCCATATACCACATGCAACTTTACCTTAGGCATCTTAAGTATTATTGACACTTACTATCTTTGAAGTGTCACGGTGTATGGTGATCTTCAATCATGATTGCCTGTATTGTCGTGATTCCTCCAGCTTGATACCTCAGAAACCCTAAACCACTCTAATTAGGGTTTCATCACCTTCCTATCCAAAGAGTGCATTTGGGGTTCTACAACCATCCTTTCATTGCATCAAGGACTAAACTGGCTAACCAAACAACCATTAACTTTATCAACATATCTCGTTACATCTGAGTGTTATCCAAACACCTCTCCTTTCCAAACTTAGGGTTATCCAAACAACCTCTTCTAGCCAAACTAGGCAGCTATATCTCAACCAGAACATCCATTACCACTTCACATCCTTAGGTATTAGGTAACATCGAAGACATACACTTCCATGTATTTCACTTATCTTCTCAAACTCGAACTCTAAGTCCATCTTCATTGAGAACACTTTGAGCTCATCTTCTTGGTGATCAAACTCAATCTTGTATGACTCGTATCTCATGATAAAAACATCTTCATAAGGTGACTACCTCATTCCTCTTAGTGTTTGCAAACCATCTAGGTATCGTTCACTTCACCAGGGTATGTTATCATCACTGTCCTCATATCTCGTGGCAACATTCCAACCCACATCATCTTTATCCTTGGTGTATGGCATGCATATTGTCCTATCTCTTACTCCCATAACAAGAGGAAATAAGCATTTGGCTACAGTCCAAATACAGAGTTCGTCCTGTTCTAAGAGTAGAGATGGTACATCCCACCTTGCCAGTACACCTTTAAATCTAAGTTGAAATGTTCTGTGTATGCCTCTATATTATGATCATCTTGATATCAAAATTACTTCCATGGAAAATTGGTTCCGAATCTACTTGGATCACCTCACAATCCTTGGTCCTCTCCTCTACACCTGTAGGGTGCCGACACTTTTGGGGTCATCCCTCTTCCCTCATGCATCCATAGAGTTCCCTACTCATCTGCCCTTTGGGTCCCATGAGTTCATGAAGGTGATCAATCTCCTAACCCATGGCCCTTAGACAATGATAGTTGTTACCTCCCAACCCTATGGTCATGTGCAATTAGGGAATTAGGTAACTCCTACTTCCATCGGTATTATCCCTACCTGACCCTAAGATATACTTAGGATTCTCTTATAGTACATGTTCAACTTATAACCTTACCCAAGCCTTCATCATCTCTCTCTCTGCATTCATGGGATGACTTTCATCCTTTCATTGGGATCATGGCAACTTGCCTACCTTGGTCAAGCCCCAAATCGGTTACCTCCATGGTAACACATCGATATGCACATAGAGATGACTATCTATGGTTCTAGAGGTTCATCCTCATACCATGTACTTTTCACTTAGCTTCTCAAGATCCTATGAGACCTCTTTAGGTTACCTTAAACCAAAAAAACTGGTATACACCCTACAAAAGGGTCCCTCTCCCAGGATGGGAGGAAACTACACCTTGATAACAGACATCACAAACGTCACACCGAGTTAGCCACAGAAGATATGCATTCTCTAAAGGGATGTTATGCCATGGAGCTCATCTACAACAGACGGTTCTTCAAGGACCTAACAATGGCACATGACGACATACCTCGTTACTTATTCTCTGCTATCCAACGTCCACAAAAGCAACCTTTCAGACAAATATTAAAGGAGTTGGAGAAACAACAACAACAAACCGCCAAGGTCCCAGAAAAATGCCAATGGGACCCTTAAACTTTCGATATGGCGGAAGATAAGGGGGGCATCGATTTGTTAACAGGAGCCACCATCAACAAATCATCAAAAGATATGGTGCCTCTATCTGCTATACAACCAATGTTCCTAAACTTTGACCTTGCTACATGCAAGAGTCTTTCAGATAATGAACTTAGACTCATCATGTCTCGGCTATATGCAGAGAATGATGATCTTGTTTTCCTTGAAGGGAATATTCTCATTATGGCATACACACTCTGTGAAACCGTACTAGTAAAGGGTTCATTATCCGTGAGCATGATGGCTGCTTACTAATTTCTTCTAGCACAGGACCTACCTACGATTTACATGGCGTCAGCATACATGAAGGATGATTTACTCAAGTCAAAGAACTTCGGAACAACTGAAGCCCTTATTTTATATCTTCAACATATGACTTCAAAGTTCATCCTATTTCCATTGCTTCAATCTGAGCATTGGATGCTACTGGAAACAAATTTACACAATGGAATTACAATCATCTACAATATTTAAAATAGCCAGTTCGATCCAAACCAGAGAGAGTATGTTATTACATCAAAGATGCCCACGGAGGAAGTGGCAAAGGATTGTGCCGAACGACTACATGATCTTCTGGGCAAACACACAAAGGCATACAACAAAGAACATTTCCACCACCCAACCTTCTGCCACAGATGTCCCCAGCAAATCAGGGAATCAAATGACTATGATTTGCACATCCTTTACTAGATATATACCCTCACTATTCTTGGTAAACGTGTGGAGGACATGAAGGACGTGGATTTTCACGCTTTATGTGGAAAGTTCGCACCAAATCTTCTCCATTCCTATGGAGCAAACAAGGGTTTAATAGAACCTTAACACCCTTGCCCACGTACTTCTCAACCTATCACCTTGACACTCTGAGGGAAGAGTGAGTGATAAGTTAGAGGGGGAGTACACTGGGAAAGGGTCAAGGTATCATTTTCAAACCTTCTTTTTCTACCTTTTCATTTACCTTCATTCTTTTGTACAAATTTTTATTTTTTTACAATTAGCTTTTCTGATAATTTCTTTGATAGAATAGCTATTGTACATAAGAAAACATTCGTTTTGGAAAGGGGACACCCCTAGCTAAATTAGAGACAAAGTAGTCCCCAAAAGCACTTACATAAGTAGCATTTAGGCATGTAATGGTGAATTAATAAATCACTCCCACACTCGATATTCATGCTTTTGTTTCAATTCTACATCAGATTCTCCACAGGTCAAAACCGCGGCCGAAACAAGCAATCACTCTTAAGGACAGAAGGGAACCATGTGAAATCCAAATCAAGGAACCTCGCAAGTGGACCACCAAGTACGAAACCAAAACAAATGCATGTCGGAAAATTCTAAGGAATAGTTTTCTTCTTTTTTTTAAAAAAGAGGCTTGGTAGCCCAAATAAAATCCCTAAAACACACAACTCCTAAGCCAGTGAGCATATGAATAAAAGCCTGAGTGTTGAATAAAAACATGAGAGTTGTGCCATGCATAAGGACCTATATAAGGTGCCAATAAAGGTCTTTCCCGGCCATTACATTCAGCTGCCCTCACAAAGGCAGATGTGTCACATCCGGTAGTAAGATCCTAAGGTTTCTAAATATATGAAAAGCTCACAAAGGTCTTTCCCAGCCAGTACATTCAGCTTCCCTCACGAAGGCAGATGTGTCACGCCTGGTAGTGAGATCCTAAAAAGCTTAGACAACCCCTCCCCCTTCGAGGGGGAGTTACACAATAGCCTTCAGCCAACCCTCATACCTATACTAGCTTCCGGTAGGAATATCAAAGAAGTCTAAAACTGCTTAGAATCAAAGACATGCACTGAATGCGATAAAGGAAAAGGTGGTCCCAATGCGAGTCACACGACACGGAAGAAACCTGAGGTCCATGCAACTCCCGATACCTGAAAGAGAGTGCAAGTAGAATCCCCGATAAGACTCTGGGTGATCTCTGGTTTAGAACTGAAGCAAGAATATGGAAATCTTCACTAAATAAAATCACCTCACCACTACATGCCTTAGATCTATCCATCTTGAGGACAAGCTAGACTCTAAGTTAGGGGGGGTGATAACCTCCCATTTTGTGATGTTATCTTACTAGTTTTTCTTAGTTTTCCATACTCTTTCTTAGATAAATTAGATTGAATAATTAACTTTCTGCTTTATTATGATACACTAATAAACTGATATTTTCCCCTTTCTTCTTATAGAAAAACACAAAAGAATTACAAAAGAACTCAACCGGTCCCAAAACCATGAAGAACCCCAAACGGTTTCCAAACTGTTAATAGCTCAAACGGTCTCGAAAACGTTAAAGACCCAAATGGTCCCAAGACCGTGAGGACCCAAACGGTCCCAAGATCGTGAGGGCCCAAATGGTCATAAGACCGTATGAAGGCCAAACGGTCCCAAGACCGTATGAAGCCAAACGGTCCCAAGACCGTATGAAGGCCAAACGGTCCCAAGACCGTATGAAGCCAATTGGTCCCAAGACAGTGTGAAGTCTAATCGGTCCCAAGATCAAATGAAAGCCAAATGGTTCCAAGGCCATATGAAGCCAAACAATCCCAAGACCATATGAAGCCAAACGGTCCCAAGACCGTATGGAACCCAAACGGTCCCAAGACCGTATGAAGTCCAAATGGTCCCAAGACCGTATGGAACCCAAATGGTCCCAAGACCGTATGAAGTCCAAACGGTCTCCAAACCGTGAGGATCCAAATAACCCAAGATCATTCAAGATCTTTTGGAGGCCTCTAAATAGGACCGAAGGGGTCCTCATTCAGGCAAATTCTTAGACACCCAAAGGCTGCACCAATTGTTCCAGAGCTATTTCAACCTTCATCCTTTGCCCCAAGGCTACCAGTCTAAGATCCACACTCCATCCTCAAGCTACTTTCTCTCTCATTGACAAAGAAGGTGGGAAGTGAAGGATTCATCACTAAGGCAACTATGGAGAATGAAGATAGTTTCTCTCTACTCCAAGGGGTCAACCTTCCTCCTTCCTATGTGGAGATGATGTTTTCTTTCTCTATTCCTTCCTCCTTCTTTGTCCTTGCCATGAGCGAGTAGTTCCATACACTAGGGTGCGGGGAGTAGCCTCGCTGCCCATGTTTTCAT
The DNA here is from genome assembly GCA_963693085.1 of Alisma plantago-aquatica. NCBI lineage: Eukaryota > Viridiplantae > Streptophyta > Magnoliopsida > Alismatales > Alismataceae > Alisma > Alisma plantago-aquatica. The sequence goes on along the minus strand of OY856410.1, from coordinate 838,789,735 downwards.
TTCATGCATTGTAATTCATGAGTTTGCAATAGAGAAACACTATCTTTTCAGTTCAACATCAATCGTTTAATGAATACTAGTTGCTTGATCACCAACCTGTGTTATCTATTATCTACTAGTGCGAATTGTCTATGTTTGTGCTTTTAGATTCGATTATCGATTGTATGTTGGTTCTTGATGTATGTAGTCACCATATATCTGTTTCGGTATCTAGTAATTCTTTTCAAAGAGTGGAGTAAACTCACCTCCAGTGTTGTACTTTCATACTATGAAATGGAATCAGTTGACATATGGAAGTACAACTTTGACAGGTCAAGGAACACACTTTGCGAAGGAAGTGATGCAAAGTAAGTCACCATTCGTTCGGGGATGGCTGGCATTGTAATACTTCCACATTTCTCATAGTTAGCTATTAGAAAGAAAGCTACATCTACATATATACTAACTGATTAGACCCCTTTTTGCATGCCATGTTATTATGTTGCATGTTATGATCCATGTGTAGTGGTGGTGAAACTTGATCACATCCTAGTGGTTTCCAAATATTGTTTTCAACCTTAACTTTACTTTCCTACCATTTAATTTGATTTTCTATTTTAGTTTAATCATCAACCCAACTCTTCTATCTAAATATCAACTCTTAAGTAGATAAATAGAATTATAACATTTTCCATCTTGTTAAATCCTTAACAAGACCGTTGTCTCGTGGATTCGACCCTCAACTGTACTACGATAAGACTTTTGTGTACCTTAGCATACGTTTGTGGAAATCTTATTATAGCACACGCAAGGTTAAACTTAGAGACTTATTATCTCTAAGATTTTTAGTGGTGCACACAACTCCATGTGAGTGGAGGCTCCATCAGTGCTCCATACACCATAGACCATACAGCCTCATGACTTACCCAACAATATTACAAATTATGTATGTAATATATTTCAAATATAAGGGTGTATATAAAAATTATGTAGATATAATATGATTATTCAAATTTAAATAATGTACGTCCTCCTATCTAGTCTAGACATAAAGCATTTAGCAACATTAGGATAAAAATCAACAAGCTTATACTGTAACTCAAACAACATCCAATCTCAAGGGTATGAATGCATGAATCAAATATCATCCATCTATATCTAACATTTTCATTCAATCTTATGGAGTCATCGAAGGTGAAGGAATGTCGACAAGAAGACTGCAAGTTTCCTCCAACTTGTTAACAGTGACTTGTAGAAGTTCATGCTCGTATTTTTTGGAGGTGTAAACAACTTCGACATTATGATGGATTTCAACAAAAAATTCTTCATGTTCATTGTCTGGCCCCACACCGACTTTCACTCAAAAGTTTGTAACTTAATCTCAGTCTAAAGACATGCAGTTGTTGGGGGGAGATCGACTGCCAAGTGGAAGTATTTACACTGGTCTTTTCCCTAAAATGTATCCCAAGTCAAGTTAATGACAACAAATGTGTAATCTACTTAGTGGTGCAACCATGTTTTTATGGTTTTACTAGCACACCTTTCTAGTCGAACATATGTGATACATTTCGCTCGTCCTTTCACTAAGAATTCCACATTCATATAACCCTATATTTTCTATATTAATCTGCAATGCTGCATCTAGACCACATAGACACCTCTGAACTTCAGATGCATCCATTGACTTCTAAAAATTAACTTGTTCATTAGTAAAATAATTTGGGGTTCAAACCATACATTTAAAATAAAAATTGGTCTATTTTGATAGGACAAAGGACATATCTGACATAAAACTGAAGTCTATTTTGATAGGACAAAGTATATTAAAACTATGATGTATTATAACCCTCATCCTCTATTAAAGAGCCACTATCTATCGGTAGGTTAAGTCATTCACAAAGATATTGGTGTTTCCTCCTAAGAGACATAATTTTGTTTGGTAACCTATCAATGTCTACTCTTGTGGAAAATACAAAGTCACAACATTTAGACCAATGCTTGCGTTCATTACGTGCATAAGTAATTTGTGTTACCAGTGCATCCCTAATTATAGTATGGGTGGCCACAATATGATCTACTTTCTAAGAGGGTAACATCATATTACGTCTGGTTTGAACAAGACCCCTACCACATGTAAATTATGGCATGTGGGAGTTGTTTTCTTTGGACCATCCATTAGCCGCATCTATGGCATCCGTGTAGACTTGAATGGTGCATGGACGCCACATGGACATGAGGGCATTCCATTATTCATTGGAAGAAAAACTAATGAAGCATAATGTGACACTTTTAATTAGAAGGCATGTAAAGAGACTAAATTCAAAATATTGTACAACATGTCAACTATAGGATGAGTTTATAAGTCACACATAATGAATTCTAATTATAAACGTAGGTCAACGAGTTTCCCAAATAAAATTAGAAAATCTTTCACGCAATACATCACCCTCCCTTGCATCATCATGACTTGTTTGTTGTAGAGATCTCAAGTCAATCCCATTGTCTGGCAGTAGAGATGAGGAACTGTCTATCTAGGTTTCCTCCATCATAATGTCACCATCATTCTTTCAACATATAAATTTGTGGAGGAAACTGATGGGAGATATGGCATAGAGTAAGGAAGTAGAAACAAAAAGTTTATCTATCCATATTCCCATAACAGTAAGATAACATCAACTACTATTGTGACGCCCCACGCCACACAAAACGACATTACTCAAAACCAAACTGTGGAATTAATACCAAAGATCCAGGTTACCAGCAAACACAGGAAATTAAAACTATTTGCATAACAACATCTCAAGCTAAAACATACCATATCTCAAACCATAAGCTTAGGCCACTTATGTATATATATATCACTTGCCAAAAGATTATTACATAGCATCATTCACTGGCTCTCTAGCCATATCCTGTTACGTAACATCCCTGGCCTGGGTTATGCTTTAACCCAAGGTGTTTTGTTTAATAAAGATAACTAGATGCTTGATATTATCTTTTAAAAAGTAATTAAGGCTCAAGAGGAACTTATATTTCAATTTTAGTCCATTTTGAATAATGTTGAAAGTAATGTTTTACTTGCTTTGGACTAAAGTGAAAATTACCCAAGTTGAGGGGTTAAATTGCAAATTGTGCATGATAATATGTTCCTCATGTGTTGAATCTTCATGGCAATGAAAATGATGTAGAGGTATGGCTAGTGAAAGTGTGAGTACCAAGAAAGAGTTGATAAAGCAATGTTTGTGCATTAAAACCTAGTTTTGGTGTAATGTGCAATTTACACAAAACCCAGGGTTCAATATGCAATTTACCACTTCAATAAGGTCCCTAATATTTCTTGGAATCATGTAGATCAAAGAAAATGAGAGGGGCGTCTCATTTGTACCTCTTTGAAGGAGAGAGAATCTTGATATTAAAATAATCAAGATTTAAGCATAAATGGAACTTTATTTCAAATTAATGAAAAAATAAATATATTAATTGAAGGGCCTTAAACCCAAAAAAGACGAGATGTTCGGATTTGTTCAAGTGTGAACACCGTTGTGCCTTTTCTAGGCCACGAAATATCTAACTTGAGTGGAGAGTCCACTCACATTAAGTTAATGGAAAGTAATATCTACTAAAAACTGGGATATTAATATAATATGATTAAGGTGCTTAATTTCCTTTCCCTTAATTCATGGATAATGGAAGGGAATTTGGAGATAAGGAAGATATCTTTGCATGCACGGAATTGAGGAGGAAGAGGTGGCACAAATTTTGTAATTAAAAGATTTTTATAAGGCATTTTCTCTCTCATGAATTTCTTATAAACGCACCCTATACCACTCAAACCAAGGATTTTTTCGAATCCACTTCTTTCCTTTGCTTGCAAAAATGATCAAGGGAGCTAGGGACATCAGGAAGATGACCCTCAACCAGTTGGTAAGCTTCTTGACCTTCATTCACTTTGATTTCATGGTGGAAATCATAAATCAATGCATGATTTCTTCATATTCCGATCCCATCTTCACTTCTACCCATTCCTTTTTCACTCAAAAGCTTGAGGAACGAACCTTGTGATTAGAGAAAGCTCCTTCCACCATTGTTGACGTGAAGCTCCAGTCTTTGAATCTCAATTGGAGGTGGGTTATATATCTTGAATCCCCTATTCATTGTTATTGATTTCAAATTCTCAATCAACTATGTTCAATTGCTCTTCTTTCAATTCATTTGATTAGTTGATGCAATTACCATGATAATGGTAGTAGTTTTCGATGGACTAAGGCTTGATGATGATGACATCATCTTAGGTTCACATTCCAACAAGTTTGAGTTGCAAACGTGATGTGTCACCACAGTTTGGAGGCCAGGCCAAAGTTTCGAGGTCAGGCCAAACGATCTCAAGACCGTTTGGAGGTCAACCAAGACCGTTTGGACATCTAGGGTTGAGTATGTTTGACTAATTGAAGAGTTAGAGATACCAAATCGAAATGCAATCAATATCTATATTGATGATCAATCGAATGACCTAAACCCTAATTGCATTTCATAACTTTTTAATGAATGATGAGGCAAACGGTGTCAAGACCGTTTGGAGGTCATCTAAATGACCTCAAGACTGTTTGGAGGTCATCCAAATGACCTCAAGACCGTTTGGAGGTCATCCCAAACGACCTCAAGACCGTTTGAGGTCAGGTCATACCATAATTTGACGGTGGTTCATTGATTTCAATTGGATTAGTTCCACAATGATAATCATTGATGGTTACTCGATTCCCAAACCCTATTTGATGGGTTCTTGATTACAAATCCTAGTTCAATTGGGTTCAAAACCCTAGTTGATGGTCCAATTGAAGGATGATCCAATAGTTCAATTGATGAATGAATCAAGGAGTCAATTGATAGGCGGTTCATTGATGGGAACCTTGATTTGGTTAAGTGTTGATAGACCTTTTTGGTCCATTCGGTTTTGAGAGGGTTTGTACTAAACGGTCTTAAGACCATTTGAATCCAAATGGTCTCAAGACCATTTGGGTCCAAACGGTCCCAAACCATTTGGAGACCCAAGCTCATTCAGTTTCAACACTTTCTAGCTCAAACAGTTTCAAGGGCAATGTGCCCAAACGGTTTCAAACCGTTTGAACTTTGAGGATCCAAGACCGTTTAGGGTCTATGTAAGAAAGACCATTTGAGGTCCAACATGATTAATCGATTTGGATATCTAATATAAGTGAAGACTCAATTGGTCAATTCACTTGGATACCTCATGTAACTAAAAGTTCAATTGATCAAATCTTCTAGACATCCTAGAAGAGGATGGGAGAGAGAGATTTATACATGTAAGATAATCATGTAGCAATCAAGCCTAACACATTCAAAATAAGTGTGATATACAATTAGGGTATGATCCTTGACAAAGAGATCATAAAATCCTAATTGAGTTAATTGATGAACTCAAACCCTAATTTAGGAAAATTCTGAGTGAAGCCCTAATCTAGGAGGATAATGTGATATGAATTTAGGGTAGTGACATGACTAACCCTAATTCAGGGGATTTTGATGTAAAACCCTAATTGGGATGAATAGTAAACCTTAATTGTGGGTTATTGAATATAAACCCTAATCTAGGGTGATGTGATGTGAATAGTAAACCCTAATTTTGGATTACACTATATTGCATGAGACCCTAATCCTGGATAATGAATTGATGAATCATTGGTCCTAATTGAACAAAGGGGGTGAGTAACCCTGATTAAAATAAAATGAGAAACCCTAACCTTGGTATGGGAACTGTGGTGTTATTATGGACAAGCAAGGAACTGAAAAATGATTGATATATCTGTTATCATGTGTGCTAACCATGCAGGTATTCTGAGATAATGAACATAGCCATGTATGAGCTATGGTGCTTTGTTTATTGAAATTATTTATTGGGCCTTGTGTGCCATAGTATGCCTTGTTGCTTAGTAAGAGGTAACAAGAGAGTTAATGGGCCTCAAGTGCCAGATAAGATGCTTGTGTAGCAAGTGTCATGCGTACCTTGGTCAGATGACCTGAAGGTGATGGTTACCTGAAAAAGTGGTAGCAGTGCTCAGTGATGAGCTAAGGGTTTGAATACCCAGAACCATATGTTTATGGCATTGAGTTTGAGATGAGGGATTGAGATCCCAATGTCTTTTAGAGACTGAGAAGTAACTGATGAAAATAGTACATGTTTCTTTATAGCATTTGTCCTAATAAATTATGTTTGAAAAATTGACTGATGCTAAAAGAATATGATAATGTACTTAATTAATCAAGTGAACGCTATTCATGTAGTTCTCTGACCATAGATCCATCATCGTCAGTAGTTGGTGATGGTGAAATATGTTTTCTTATGAGATCTCCTAGAGTTCACATATTTTTGAATATGTGGGGGTCGATGGGTGAAAATATCCTTACGTCCTAATGAGGGAATTGATGGAAGGTAAACATTAAACCTCTCAATCCTTCATTGTATGTTCCAGGATGGATGTATCACTAATCTCCCGATGATGTTAATGTTGGATCGATGGAGGTAAACATGAAATCTCTTGATCGCAAAGAGAGTGCAACCGCACTGTAGCTCTATAGAGAAGATGCCACTATACCCTGGCAAGCTATGTAGCAGAGACACAAGATGTCCTTCATGTAATCTCGCACTGACTGAGATGTGGGAAGTCATGGAAGCCGACTCTTCCATTGACTTTGTATGATACCAATTTAGACTTCACAGTGATCGGTTAGAGTATGAGCGGTATACCTCATCTCCTCAGAGCTTAAGTACGTTTGTAAAATATAATCATCCGTGTAGCATATTTGCATAAGATTGAAATACGAGAACCACTGGTTGATGTTATCTTGCTTAGTGTATTCTTAATACATAAACGTTACTTATGTTCTTCAATTCCATATTGAATAAGAGACATGTTGCCTTGTCAAGTTATAGCTGAAATACTTGAATAGGAATGTTGCTCTAACCAGCATAGATAGTAATTATCTTCTATTGAAATATATTATCTCACTTCTCAGTTTATTTCTATTAAACTGCAATAATAATGTTTTCGGCAGAGAGTTATATCTCTCGCTAGGGCAATTGTATAATTGTTTCACCCCCATGGGATTTAACGTTTTTAGGTAGATGCAGACAAAGAGGCAAAACCTTTGTAGTAGGGGAAGAGCAACAGTAGCAACAACTGGGACAACAGTGATATCCCAAGTGGGGATACTGGCTGTCAAGTTTGTACATAAAACCCTATGTGTCGTCTCTGTACTCTCAGGTCCTAGGAGTCAGTAGATAGTATTTTATAATCGATCTGAGATTTTGGTTTGATGCTTCGAGGTTTTTGTTACTTGTGTTGTTTAGCTAAGTAATGATATACATATATCCCTTGAGGAGAGATGGTACATGGAATGTACAAGGTGGACCAGTATGTAAATATAATATTGTGATTCTTGTTTATAGAGTTTTCTAGTAATGGATCTTTTTATAAATGGTTTTAATTTTTAGTGATTTTTAGTAATCTGTTGTTAACCACCGCTTGCGCATAGTTAATAATGTTTTGTCTGAAATTTTTGTTTTTATAAGTTAGACGTCACAAGTTTAGTGGTATCAGATCCCTAGGTTCACTGAGTCTACAGAGACATATGATTAAGGTTGTTGAGTCTATTCTAGTGTTTTCCAATTTATCTGATAGTGTCTTTTGCTCATATAGGAGAAGAAGAACTTGAAGATGTTTGGATCACATGACGAACATGCTACTGAGAGCAGCGTTGCTGCACCAGGAGGAGGTGCAAGGGATCAAGCTAGGGAGGAACCTGTACCTGAGATTCCTCAACTTGATCAAGCTACATTAAGGAACCCAACCTTCCAAGCCATGTTTGGACAGTTTATGGTGACTATGACTCATATGACATATAGGATGCCACTACCTGCACCAAGGGCACCAGCCCACAATGAAAGACAAGGAGTTGGCAAGACCTTTGAATGGCTCTGAAGGGTAGGAGCCACGGAGTATGCTGGCACAGCTGACCCAGTAGATGCTGAATTATGGTTAACTGAGCTGGAGAAAGCCTTCAGAATCCTTATGATTCCTGAAGATGAGAAGGTGAGGCATGCTGTCTACCTACTAAAGGGGAGTGCTAGTCATTGGTGGACCATCGAGGAAAGAAAAAGACCAGGAGTTGAAGTCAGATGGGATGAATTCTGATGGGAATTTGTTGCTAGATACTTTTCCAAGATGTATCTAGATGAGAAGATCTCTCAATTTGAGAGGTTGAGGCAGTGACAGATGAACATTAGCGAATATGAAGATAGGTTCATGGAGATTTTGCGGTTTTGTCTGTACATGGCAGCTACTGATGAGGAGAGGATTCGATGTTTCGAAAAGGGGTTGAACGCTGAATTGACCACTCCGGTGCTACTTTGGAGAACTGGGAGAGATTTGCCTTTTTTGTGGAATCTGTGAGACGGATTGAGAGGTCTGTAATCGAGAAGCGACATGACAGTAATAAGAAAGTATATCCTCAATTTCAAGGACAAGGGTCTGAATGTTTCAATAAGCTGATGTTTCCTGCACCACCACCACCAAAGTTTAATGCCCCGACGTAGTGGACGCCAAGTAGGGGTAGGGTTTGTAGTTTCACCCCAAGTAGAGCCCCCAATACAACAGCAACATCAGTGACAGGACCACCCAGACAGAGTTTGGGAAACTACAATTGCTACCAGTGTGGGTGGTCAGGACACTTGAAGAGAGATTGTCCTGAGAAAGTCAGAACTGTGACTCAACCCCAGAGGCAGAGTCAGCAAGGCTCACAGAGGAGACAGTTCAGTAACAATGCTAGAGGACATGGACAAGCATCCCAAGCTAGATCATTGGCACCTAATAACCAAGCATAGGGTCAACAACAAGCAACGGCTAGATTCTATGCCATGAATCAGCCTGAAGTAGTAGTCAACCCTCGGGTTGTGACAGGTCAGATGGAACTATTTTATTCTGATATGTCTTCATCCTGCTTCGTATCTGTGTTAATTTATCTGGGTGCTACACATTCTTTTATCACTCGAGAAGTGATTTATGACTGTAACATGACTGTCAGTCATAGAGTAGATACTTTGATGCTAGAAACCCACTTGAGATGCAGGGTTTTGATATAATCCTTGGGATGGACACCTTCGAGAAATATAGGGTTGTCTTGGATTGTAGTTCCAAGCAGGCTGTGTTCACAGACAACAGTGACACATGGATCTTTCAGGGAGACAGAAAGATTCTTCCAACTTATCTTGTGTCAGCTATGGTAGCTGATATGTTGATGAGACAGGGATGCTTTGCATTCTTGGCACATGTGGTAGATACCACAATGGAGAACCCTCATCCTTCTGAAGTTCCGATAGTCAGGGAATTTGAAGATGTGCTTAAGGCGTGGAGGAGTGCTTCTCATGGAGTGCTTACATCACGACTTAGAATTTGAAAGCACTTATATTTTATTACATCACGAGGATGTTACATAAGATACAAATACCTTCACCCTTAGGATAGCCTTCACCTAGAAGTAGTCTCACCAACCTTGAAGCAACCTTCCTTGAAGTAACTCCAATCTCCCCCTTAAAATAGCCTTCCTCTTGAAGTGGCTTCTTGTTGAGACAACCTTCTTGAAGTAATCCTAAGTCCGCCGAGCTACCTTCACCACCAAATAAGCTCTAACAACCTCCTTTTCACAACCTCCAACCTAGGAGTAGCAAAGGAGAACAAAATATAATAAAAGGAACAAGATTGGAAGAAAGAAACAAAGTTACCAATTGAATACAATGCTTTGATCCTATATCAAGCGTTTAATCTCCTAAACAAAGTGGATGGACATTGATGTATAGTGGATAGGAGATATCAGCCTATAGGACACTAATGTAGAGCTCAAAGAAAACAGATTGCAAGTGTAGCTCAGCTTGTTTGCTCACAAGAATTGAATCTCGAGTGTAATTGTGTATGCAAGTTGTGTCTTGAGGTGTCCTATGGAAATCCTATTTGTAGGAGTGGTTTGATAATGCTTGGGGACATTCTAGACACCTTCTAGGGTGTTCTTAGTGCTTAACTAGTTGTTACGTATCCATTAGTTGCATTAGTAATGGCTAGTTAATTAATTCTGAAAAGTGCAGATAGAAACTTTCTTAGTCGAGAAGTTTGTCGATCGAGTGCCTCTCGATCGAGGAATTGTTCGACCGAGAATAAGTCTGGAGTAAGTGTATTGCAACATTCAACTCAACTCCCAACTACTTTTCTAACTCAGTCTAACAGATAGGAGGGTTTGTTCTCGGTCGAGGAGTTTGTCGACCGAGAATGTCTCGGTTGAAGCTTTTGTCGACCGAGAACATCCCTGATTCAATGTATACATTTACTGAGTGTGTGTATCAATGTGCTATTGTGATACTATCTTGGGGGATGACCTATCTAAGTGTTGTGAGTGGATAGGGAAGATCTAAATGCTTGATTTACATGATATCTAAGCACTTGTACATTTTAAACTTGTACAAGTTTTTACATTGATTACAATCATGAAAATAAAGCAATTTTAGCAAATTGATCTTCCAAGTCTTCGCTATCCACCACCTTATATGCTTGTCTCTGAATCAAATAGCAAGTTAAAATCACAAGAAATAAATGTTTGTCATCATCAAAACAAAGGGATTATAATAATGTCCAATTTAGCCATCAATCTTCCCCATTTTGAAGATGACAAAATATTTCCAAAATATAAATCAAGGAAATATAAATCATATGAGTTTCATACCTGAAGTTTTACCTTGTGTAGACATTCTCTTGTTTGTGAATTCAAGGGTGTGCTAGCCAAGAGATTATGAAACTCATTTTACTATATGTTATTGATTTATATTATTTCTCCCCCTTTGTCATTTCAAAGAGATAACTAAGCTAAACATTATGTATAACTTTTATTTCTCCCCCTCAATTTGATAATTTGATACTCAATTTTAAAAGCAAGGGTAATCAATACAATTTAATGAAAACCACTTATTTTTATGTCAAATTTAGTTACAATTTATTTCTCAATCATTTGCAAAGGATGTTAAGCCTTGAAATGATATGAGATCCTTTTAGATTCATGGCATATGTATTTTGATTTCTCATCCATTTTACAAGGGATGTTAAGCCCTAAAAATGACATGAGAATCCATTAAGCTCATGAATATATTTAATAATTTCTCAACTATTTACAAGGGATGTTAAGCCCTGAAATGATATCAGATCCTTTTATGCTTATAGTAGAATCAATGAATGTATCTCTAACCAAATGCACGGGATGTTAAGCCCTAATTTGTTTAGAGAATTCCATTAAGGACAAGATATACATTATATTCATAAATATTGTAGACTCCTTTATTTTCATAACCAAGATTTCTTTAAAGATACTAAGGTCATAACTAGTTTCAAATTTTCTTTATGATGTTTTCAAAATTTTGTGAACTCCTTCTTAATCTTATAGTCAAGATAGTTTTTGTGAGCTCCCCCCTTAATCTTATAATAAAGATGATTTAAGGATTCTAAGGTTACAATAAGCATTAGATCATAATAAGTTAACCTTTTATGAGACCTATGCACTAAAATCTTTTTTATATACTAAGATTGAGTGTAAGGAAATGATTTACAATTAAGAATTTTGTCAAACTTATTTTAGGTCGACCTTGACTTCGACATGGGCGCCCCTCGGTTGATTTTATATTTTGACCGAGAGGAAATTTTTGCAGATTTCCAGTTTAAGAATTTTCAATGATCTACTTGATTGAATATTTGAAACATAGCTTACAGAGTATCATACAAAAAGTATTCATGTATAAAAAGGATGATATCATTTTCCATAAGCTAATCACAAGATAATCATTTAAATAATATGTCAAGATGCATTTGTTCCATAGAGATTTATCTTAATGCAAAAATTGCATTTTCAATGATAACATCATCTTTATGTGTAATGAGATCAATCACTATGATCATTTTGAAAACAATATCCATTCATGGTTTATATACATATAGATCAAAGATTATTTTAGGCAAACCAATATGAAACACAATGATCATGGTGAAACAGTAAAGGCATATCCATAATTACAATGATCATGATCATTTAAAGGCAAATTTCAAGACACATGATTTCTATATAGATAAACCAAGGAATACTTAGGACAAACCATGTGGATTATTATAAAATAGTAATTTCCTTGATTAAATCAACATGGTTCATAATTTTTAGTTTTAAGCCAAACCATGTAGGAGATGAACCAAGATAATCTCATGAGAAGCAAATCCATGATTTGAGTAAAATCAATCTTTTCTTCTTAAATACAACTTAATCATGAAAAGTATAAAGTTTTGATGCTCATATGTTCTTCCTTTTAATTATGATCATTCAAATATGCAATACATAAAGTTCATTACATACTTCAGTTAATTGTAATTGAAGTATCTTTGTTTTTATTGAGAAAAAAAAATTCAGCATTTCCCTCAGTCGACAAATTTCTCGACCGAGTGAGGTTCAGTCAAAATATTTTTCGATCTGCCATTTATCAGGTTTTTGCAGGCTTAAGACAGTAACTCTATCGGTCGACTAATTTCACAACTGACATTGTCTTGGTCGACAACTTTCTCAACTGAGATTGTTTTTGTAATATTTTCAGTAGTTATTTTCAAGTAAAAACATAGATCAGTTTTACAAACTTATACAAGTTAATGCTCAATTTAGTTGAGATAATACATTTGAATATCAAAGTAAAATTTTAGGTCAAATCTCAACTAATCAAATTAAAATCTCTAAGTTTTAGGATCCCAAACTAGATCAACATCCTTTTTCTTGTCTGGGCAAGAGAATGAATAATGTCCAAGACGTAAACAGTAATGGCAACATATAGAATCAATTTCATTTCTCTTCTTGGCTGGATTGGCTTTAGGCACATATATAACTTTAGTCTTGGGCACTTGTTTCCTTCTCATTCTAGGTTTTTGAAAAGATTTACCTTTGGACTTATAACCTAGTCCTCTTCTTCTAATCTGACCAGAAGAATCTTATAGAATTTTATCAAGAATATCATTGTTTCTCAAGCTACTATTTTTGGTTTGTAATTTAGCAATCTCATCCATTTTCTTCTTGATATCTAGTTTTTCTTGATCTAGATTAGATGATAAAGCATCTCTTTCCTTAATAATAGCATCATAATCTAGATGAATACATAGGATAGGTTGTCTGAAAATTATGCAGTTTTGCTAGCAAATCAACCTTTTCTCGAGAAAGAAGATCATGATTTGTTTCTAAAGTAAGAAACTTCATATTGCAATCATTTAAAGATGATTTCAAGGTAACGTTTTCAGAAACAATACTGCCCTTTTTAAAAGAAAGATTATTTAATTTAGCATACAAATCATCATTAGTTTTAGTAGCTTTCTTTAGTTTTTTTTTTGCAATCAACATATTTCTTATGTGCATCTTGAAGACTAGCAATTAGATCTTCTTTTGTCGAATCAAAATGGCTTACCTCGTCTTCTTCTTCATTTGTTGTAGCAATAAGGCACTCTACTTCTTTTTTTTTCCATCTTCACTATCATCACTTGAATCATCCCATGCAGCTTTGTAGACTTTTTCTTTCTTCTTGTGAGATGATTTCTTTCCCTTCTTAAGTTTGGGACAGTCACCTTTTAAGTGTCCCTTTTTGCCACATTCAAAGCACCTGGAGGAAGAAACACTATGAATTTTGTTAGTTTTAAAACTTCTATACTGCTAACCATTTACAATGATTGTTTCTTCTTCACTTGTGTCATGACTATTCTTGGTTGATGCTTTGAATGCAATGTCCTTTCTTTTCTCCTTTTTGTGTTCAACCGCCAATCTTTCTACTTCTTCAATGGTAGCTTCATGAGCCTCCAAGCTGCCTATGAGTTGTTCCATCTTTAATGTAGTGAGATCATTGGCTTCTTCAATGGTTGCCACCTTTGGTTTGTACTTTGGAGGCAAGCACCTAAGAATCTTTGATACTTGATCCTCTTCACTAATTGTTTTACCTAAGGCATTCAAACCATTAACAATAGAAGAAAACTTTGCATACATTTCACTAATAGACTCATATGGTTCCATATGAAAATGTTCAAACTTTTGTTTAAGCATACCAATTTTGGAATTCTTTACTTGAACAGTTCCTTCATAAGTAGAGTCTATACCATATTTCATATGCAGTTTCACAATTTGATATTCTATTAAACTCACCTACAGAGATTGAACAATAAAGGATACTTACAACTTTTTCATTTAATTGAGCTAGCTTTACCGTATTAGCATCCCATGTAGCATACTCCATTTGAGGAAGAGTGTAGGCATTTGAGACCATTCTCCATAGATCCCATCTTATCCCTTGAAAGTATAATTGCATCCTCCTCTTCCAATAGGTGTAGTTGGTGCCATCAAATGGTGGAGTCCGAGCTACGAGTGTTTCTTCCAAGTTGAGGTTATTTAGTACCCCATCACCCATTTTCTTCAACACTCGATTAGAGCTCCTTGAAGCCTGCTCTGATACCAATTGAGAAACAGTAGAGGGGGTGAATAGGGTTTTATATTGATCTTAAAATTAATTCAACCAAGAAACCACAATTGAGATTTGTAGAAGGAGACACGATGTTTAGAGTAGTTCTACCCTTAGCAAAATCTAAGGGATTCAGTCCACTACCCAATTGTTTCCAATTGGGATTTTGAAAGCACTTGCATTTTATTACCTCGCAAGGATGTTACATAAGATACAAATACCTTCACCCTTAGGATAGCCTTCACCTAGAAGTAGTCACACCAACCTTGAAGCAGCCTTCCTTGAAGTAACTCCAAGCTCCCCCTTGAAGTAGCCTTCCTCTTGAAGTAGCTTCTTGTTGAGACAGCCTTCTTGAAGTAATCCTAAGTTCGCCGAGCTACCTTCACCACCAAAGAAGATCCAACAACATCCTTTTCACAACCTCCAACCTAGAAGTAGCAAAGGAGAACAAAATACAATAAAAGGAACAAGATTGGAAGAAAGAAACAAAGTTACCAATTGAATACAACGCTTTGATCCTATATCAAGCGTTTGATCTCCTAACCAAAGTGGATGGACATGGATGTATAGTGGATAGGAGATATCCGCCTATAGGATACTAATATAGAGCTCAAAGAATACAGATTGCAAGTGTAGCTCAGCTTGTTTGCTCACAAGAATTGAATCTCGAGTGTAATTGTGTATGCAAGTTGTGTCTTGAGGTGTCCTATGGCAATGCTATTTATAGGAGTGGTTTGATAATTCTTGGGGACATTCTAGACACCTTCTAGGGTGTTCTTAGTGCTTAACTAGCTGTTACATATCCACTAGTTGCATTAGTAATGGCTAGTTAATTAATTCTGAAAAGTGCATATAGAAACTTTCTCAGTCGAGAAGTTTTTCGATCGAGTGCCTCTCGGTCGAGGAATTTTTTGACCGAGAGTAAGTCTGGAGTAAGTGTATTGCAACATTCAACTCAACTCCCAACTACTTTTCTAACTCAGTCTAACAGATAGGAGGGTTTGTTTTCAGTAGAGGAGTTTGTCGACCGAGAGTGTCTTGGTCGAAGCTTTTGTCGACCGAGAATATCCCTGATTCAATGTATACATTTACTGAGTGTGTGTATCAATGTGCTATTGTGATACTATCTTGGGGGATGACCTATCTAAGTATTGTGAGTGGATAGGGAAGATCTAAATTCTTGATTTACATGATATCTAAGTACTTGTACATTATAAACTTGTACAAGTTTTACATTGATTACAATCATGAAAATAAAGCAATTTTACCAAATTGATCTTTCAAGTCTTTGCTATCCACCACCTTATATGCTTGTCCCTGAAACACTCAAATAGCAAGTTAAAACCACAAGAAAGAAATGTTTGTCATCATCAAAACAAAGGGATTATAATAATGTCCAATTTAGCCAACATATGTATGTTACTTTCTGTAATTGTAACGAACTAAAACTTGGACATTTTCTATTTTGGTCCTTTTCCAAGATTTTCCTTTCTTATATATTCTTTTTGGCCTTGATGTTTAATTTGTTGAAACATTAATGATTTGGAATGTAGTTGAACGCTAATTATGTCAATGTAAGGTCATATGCATTAATATCTTAGTGGATGTTTCAATGAGGGACTAAAATGCAATTTAACCACTTAAGAAGGATAATAGTAAATAATTCATACTAGAACCTTCTATGGCCTTTAAGAATAAGAAAGAGAAAAAGATATAAAATGGAAAAGGCTGAAGTCAAGAAAATAAGGCATTAAATGCTTTAATGTGAAGAATAGTGGAAATATGTGTAAATTACCTAAAATTCATAAAAGGGAAACATAAAAGATAATTCTAAGCCCAAATTCATGTTCTTGGAGTTAAAGTTTACTTAAGTGACAAGTTTCACAATTTTGGGAAATTTGTAATTATATTTGCATTAATTGAGTTGGAAATTGGAATTATCCTTCAAAAAATGAAATAATTTATTTAACGAATCCAAAAGTGGAAACTAATACCAAATTCATCTTCGACATATTAAAATATGCCTTTGGGTGAATTTTCACTCAATTTAGAGAATATTTGATTAAAAGTTGAAACTAGGAGAGAGAAAGTGTGTAGAACCTTCAATACATTAATTCATTAAACAAATAACTTCAAAATGAGGAAATAATGGCAAAATTGTATCCACACATTAAATGTGACTTATAGGTGAAGTTTCATAAAATTTGGAGAATCTTATAGTCATCAATGCTTGAAAAAAGAGAAAATAAAAATTGGCTTAGTTAATAAATCAAAAGTTCTCAAAAGGCAAATCTAATTGCAAATTCAAATTCTACATATCAAAAATAGGATAGGTGATAAGTTTCATTCCTTTTGGAGTTAGTTTGCACCCTCAAATGAGGAGAGAGAAAATATTTAATAATTGAATAATGCACTTTGGTCGATTAGATTTAGAAAGGAATTTAATGTCACACATAATTTATGATTTCACATTGATCGTCATCCGTTGGATTTAGAATCAGATGGTTCTGGACTTGTATCTAGCTCGCACCCACAAGGAAAGTGGTGTTAGATTTTGTGTTTAGTTTTTTGGGATTTTCTCCCTCATCTCTCCACCTTTCCGCATGATTCTTTTATAATGAGTTCGTGAGAGAAATCCACACAATTTGATCCCTTGTCTGCATTATTTCATTGACAAATTGGGATATGCCCAATTCTTGGGCAACAAGGCTTCACGGTCACCTTCCCATTCTCCAGCCCACACAACCCCCACCTATAAATTTGGTATCCTTGTCTCCTCTTAGACCTATGCGCTTTTTCTCTCACACCAATTTCTTTATTCATGCCCTTTTATGTTGCCACTGAGCCAACTTTCTCTCTGGCCTTGCGACATGTCGTGCAAGCTCTTCATCTCTCTAATCTGCGATCAGATTTGGAGGTGAGTTCGTGACTGTGTGTTCTTCATTTTTGTATCTTCAAGTCATTGTTTAGTCAAGTATACAAGATTTTCCCAAATCACTACTCTCTTGCTTGGGCTATTTTAATAGTCATGGCACGGGTGATAGGTTGGGGATGAATCCCCTTTGCAATTTCTCAGTTTACTCCTCTCCTTTCCTTATTCACTGTGTTTTCACCCAAGGGTAGAAAGGCCTTTTCACCCTTGATTTCCTTGCTTTGTGTCATAGGGTTGTTGTAATGGTACCATCATCGAGTCATGGGTTTATAGAAGAAATCGGTTTTAAACCCTAAAATTAACCATTGGTTGATAGGTGCTTAGCACCATAGGTTGTCAAACCAACCTGATCCAAGTCATATTATACCTTAGGAATAACGTACGCATGATCACAAGTTTATCTAGAACTGAAATCAGAATAGGAAACACTAGAAAAATCGAAATCCAAGTCAAGCATAGCTTTTTAGTGCATGAATCGTCATTTTCAAGCAAGAACATGAGCTAGCAAGCTTATGGTAAGCAATAAATGTGGAGCAAGTTATAAAACTTGCCTCTAATGAGAAGATGAAATACCAAACATAAGAAAACTAGAGCAGGTAGGATATAAAATCCAAGCATAATCTATGAACTCGTTCATCTAGCACCTTTCTTCATCAAATGAGCAAACCCTAAGCATAAGGAGCAAGAAAGGTAGGGTTTTAGAGATTTAGAGCAATTTCTACCATGGATCAGAAAGGTTCTGACTTGTAGAAATCTAGGAGGAAGGATAAAAAAGAAATAAATGTAGGAAAGAAGGGGATTCTTACTCTCTTATGTCAATATCACTAGAAGGAAGCTTTTCAAACCCTAAATGGAAGTCAATTGCAACCCTAGATTCTTTTTCCAAGAAGCTCCCCTCTTTCTTCTTCCTTGGATAGGAAATTCATAGAAGTGAAGAGGGAGGATGACTTTTGTATAAGGATGGAAGTGGTGGAGAGAAAATGGTTCGTTTTGGTGCTTAGGGATAAGTATATGAAGCTTTAAGATAAAGAAAAAGAAAAACTTGAAGTTCTAGTATCTTTCCAAGTGTCCATGGCCTTAAACCATTAAGAATATACAAGAACTCACACAAGCATATCCCCCACCATCCATAGAGGCATTCTTATCCCTCTTTTCTTGAATTTCCAAGCAAAACAAATAACTCATTAGTTGATAGCTACTAAAGGTAGCTCATCCATGAAGGGGTAAATTGTAAAATACCCTTGGAGAAAAGACCTTCAAACCAAGGTTTAAATAGGTGACACATGGATCAAAAGCTCAAGAATTATGACAGAATATCCAAGGAACATAATGCAAGTGATAAATTGCAAATAAAGCCTCTCAATTGGGTAAATTGCAGAAAAGGCCATAATGTGCATAAAATTGCATAACTTGCTCAAAGAGTGTCCAAATTGGACTAAATTTGAAACTTAAGCTTGTATTATGATTTTAAAGAATATCAAAATGTTAAATTAGGGTTATAAGAATTCAATTATGATAATTAAGCTTATTCAACTCATTAAGCAAGTTTAGGGGTCTTACATGTTATAGTATCATCAAGTTCCTCATTGCTAAAGTTGTTGATGGTGTTCTATGGGGATGGGATGGTTTTATTGCAAATGTATTTACAATTGATAGATTTGAGAAAGGAGGGTGTTTTCCAGTGTTGAAAATGTGTTCCAAGTGTTGAACAATATGGTTCGTGATTGTGTGCTTATTGGAGGTGAGGTTTTCATTGATGCATAGTCTAGCAATGATGTTTTTACGAGTGTTGTTGTTGTGGGTTTTGTGGAAGAATTTTGTATTTTTGTCTCCCTTAGTGGCCCATATAATCTTTGCACGTTGTTTCCAAATGGTGTCAATGTAGTTTTGAATGTGTTGTATTTCAACTTTTATAGTGAGAGTGAGGGCAGGATCAACTCTAGGGTCACCATCAACATAAAGATGTTGTTGTTCTAAGTCATCCAATTTATATTTGACATTCCTGATTTTTTTTTTGCCAAGATTTTAGAATAGTTTTGTTTTTCTTAGTGTTATTGAGAATATGGTAACCATGTTCTATTGTGTGTGTATCAGAAGTGATCTAGGTGTTTTTGCATAGCTCCAGACAGTTTGGGTCAGATAACTAAAAGTTTTCAAAGAGAAAAGGTTTATGGCCCCATATTAAAGGTTTAATGTCAATGATGATAGGGAATTGATTAGATATAGGTCAGTGTGCAAAAACAAAAGAGTGTGGGTAAATGTCTTTGCAATGTGTAGTGTAAATGAAGTGATCTAACCTGACCCAATTTTGGTTACGATGCCATGTGAAACGTGCATTAGCTGGAGGTATATTGATCAGGTTATAATGTGTAATAAGCTGGCTGAAGATTTTGTCAACTGAGTGCATGTGGTCCTCCTAATAGGAGTGTTTTACTCTATCAGATGAGTAAGTGATGAGGTCTCCTCCAAGGAAACAAGGTTTACCAGCATACTTGTGGATAATGCATTTGATTGTGGCAATGTAATCAATTTTATTTGTACTAGGTTCACTGTAAACCCCAGTACAACCCCAATTATGGGAATTGGTTGTGTTGGTGATGTGAAGAGAAATAGTGAAGTTCAGGATCTCAACTTGTGTGATGGTGAACGAGCTATTTTTTAAACTTATGTCTAGACCTCCTTTGAATCCCACTGGGGGGTGTGGTGCTAAGTGTTTATGTGTTTTCCACCTATGGTTTTTAGGGTGAATGATGTGAGAGTGGTTTTGGTTTCCTTAATGGTAATAATGTTGATGTTAGTTTGTAAATGTGTCTCTAATTTCTTTTCTCTTGTAGTAATTGGATTCACCACAGACGTTCCAAAATGTGATCTTCATCGACGGTGAGTGTAAATGACTATTCACAATGGTGATCAAGAATTAGTGTAAATGTAGGTTTTCCAAGGTGGTGTACTTGTCATGGATGTGTCTATGGTTTCTCCATTGCATGATTTTTTATATATCATCTAGGGCACTGTATGCAATCGTCAAAAGTAATTCCTATCTTATCGATAAAATTTGTAAAAGATTGTATATCAAGCCAAGATGCAATATCCTCAATATTATCAATCTGGTTTTTATAGTCTATACTATTTGCAGTATCAGATAATAAAAGTCAAGTATTGTGTTGAGAGTTATGTGAATGATCTGAAGATGTACCTAGTTCTTCCGTAGAAAAGAACTATCTTATGGTTTTCCCTTCTGGTGTAGCTGACTACAGGTTGATAGTTGGTATTGTTGCAAGAGATTTTCCTTTATTCTTCTATTTTGAACTCTATAAGGATCGATTTCATCAATGATTGCAGATTTCAACTTCTGGACAGTGTCAGAATCAAAGTTGGTTGTGGTGTATGTGCTATTATTGCAGAACAGGAATGGTTTGAAAGAATTATGAAGGGTATTGTTGTTTCTATTTGATAATGGAGATGAAGCCATAGGTCTCTTATTGTTTGTGTCTTCTTGAGAAATGATTGTGGAGTTCTTTCTCTCCCATACCATGTTTCTCTTGGTTGGTTTCCTAGTAGCTGTGAAGGTTTTCTTGGAGTTGGAAGGTCAGAATCAAGGTGGTGGGTGTGAGTTGATGTCAGTGATGGTAGTAGATATTGCAGTAGGGTTTTCAACTGTAGGTTTTATTTTGTAGATTTTTCCCCTAGCCTGATTTTAATGGAAGCAGGTAGGGTGATGGCTTGTTTGACTGAGAAGACACAAAAGGCTTTGATGTATTGGGTAGGATGTAGGGTATCATGACTAACCAATTAGAGAGTGACATCGATGGTGTGTGTGATGGATCTAATGTGGTCTACCTCCCAAAGGTGTGGTGGGAGATCAGAGATAGAAACCCAACCCAAACCACCAGAACCAGCCAACGAAGGCCATTGTTCAAGAGTCCATCTAGTGATGTTGGCTTGGATGAAGCTAAAGCCACATGGAATGGTCAACTTGTCCAAACAAGTATTCCAGTTTGGTTCCTTCTGGGACTGAGTACAGGAGTTGTGATGGTGATAGGATTTTTGGTTTGAGGACAATGTGTCCAAGACTATTGGACCATGTTGTTGTCGATGTTATTGGTGATGGTGATGAGTATGTTGTGGTTGGTAAAGACTATTGGGAAATATGGTACAAAGTAGGAAGTGAAATTCAAAATTTTATCTACCATATTCCCATAATGACTAGATCGCATCAATAACTATAATGAAGGATGATTTATAGATATACCTCATCCTGGAGAAGGTCCAATGATAATCCTCATTATTTTAGATGTGCAACTATGAATCCTAGTTGCACTAGGACACATCTGACTATTGTGCCTCCTGGTCTGCACCACGAACTATAGCCACAAACATCATCTTCTTCGAAATTTCTTGCATAATTGATGAATCCATTAGTTCTATTAGTGACCTAGGACTGTCGTTCTTGAACTAGAATAGTAAGAACAAGAGTCTAGAGGTTGATTATGATGACATCATCATGGCTCAACATGATATTGGGTTGAATCACTTCTAACCCGATATGGTGAAGACAACATATCACTAAAATGATACTACGTGGATACATACACCTTATACACGATATGATGATGAAGTATACACATTGTGCATGACATGGTGTCAAGCATACACCATGTGCATGATATGAGGTCAAACATTCATCTCATGCATGACATGGAGTCAAGTATATACTCAGACCTAATATGACAAACCCTAGATGAGGACTAACCCGATATGGTGATATGAATACCCCACTAGAATGATATAGTGATGAGTTTATGCCTCATGAACTATATGAGTGATACATACATTCATCTTGTGCACGATATGGGGTAAAGCACCCACCTTATACATGATATGGTATCAAGAATATACCCTAGCCCGATATGGTGTTGAAACCCAACATGGGAAAATGAAATCTGATATGCATTGTAAACCCACATCCCTATCAGTTTGTACACTTGAGCTAGTTGTGACTAATTAGTTTTCCAGCCTATTACTCATCACATGATGAAGGGTAGGACGAAATCATGAAGGTTGTGATGGGATATGAGCATAAGGGCCAAACCCGATATGAAAACCCTAAAGGTTGAGTAATCCGATATTAATGCATCATATAGTGATGAGGATACACCTATATACCCGATATGGAAGCATACCTACACCTCTATACCTGATATGGAGAAAGCACCTCAATCTAATACACTTGATTGACTGATACATGTAGTATATTATGTCAAATGATACTTTAAGACATAAAGAGCTTACTGCATTTTGATAAAGTATGGGTCAATGTACCTAGAGAAAAGGATTGAGCCAACCTAATGGAGTATGATGTAATCAATATCCTAGTGAGGATAAAAGAGAAACTTATACTTGTTTAATACTCATGTAATGAGTATACATCGATACTCCTAATATGTGTGGAGTCTGATTTAGGGTTGTGATTCTTGATGAATGTACTTGAAAACCCTAATCGGCTTAAAAATGGAAACCTTAAACCTAATGAAGGGTAATGATATGATTTGAAACCACAATTGGTTAATAAAGGGAAACCCTAACCCTAATTATATTGAAACCATGTTGGCATCATGAGATAATGAGCATAGATAAGTATGAGCTATGGTGTTTCGTATAATACCGATTACGTAGGTCTTATGACCTAGAAATGGTTGTTGCCTAGTGAGAGGTGACAAGTGGATTATATTGGTCTTATGACCTAGAAATGTTTGTTGCCTAGTGAGAGATGACAAGATGTTTATAAAAGTCTCAAGATTTAGAGATTGATGTAAGAGATGGAAATGTTCAAAATGAACTAGTGAAATGGAAACCCAGTAACATCATGATAATAATAACTGGTTAAAATAATAATGAAATCTTGGTCATACATGCTTTATGGTTATAGCCAAATAAGGGCTATAGTGTTTTGAATATGCTAAGATGAGATATGAGGAATACTTGTATTGTAAAGGATGTGAATGGGTATGATGGCTTGACTGAGGTATAATGCCTAGTAAAGGTGATGTGGTATTTAGTGATAAGTTTAAGGATTGATATCCCATAATGAAAGTGAAAGGGAGACATAAAGGTATTCCACTATTATGGAATCCTTAGCAATAATGGCCATGATATTATAGGATTTGTATCATCCAATACCTAGATATAGTTTTACAGGATTGGCATAATCCAATAGCTAGATATAATCTTATAGGATTGGGATAATCCAATACCTGGATACAACCTTACAAGATTGGCATAATCTAATACCTGGATATAACCCTATAGGAATTATATAATCCAATACCTGGATACAACCTTACAAGATTGGCATAATCCAATACATGGATATAACCTTATAGGATTGGGATAATCCAATACTTGGATACAACCTTACAAGATTTGCATAATTCAATACATGAATACAACCTTATAGGATAGGCATAATCCAATACCTAGATATAACCTTACAGGATAGGCATAATCCAATACCTAGATACAACCTTACAGGATTGGGATAATCCAATAATTGGATACAACCTTAAAGGTTTGGCATAATCCAATACCTAGATATAACCTTACAGGATTGGCATAATCTGATACATGGATACAACCTTACATGATTGGCATAATCCATTACCTAGATATAACCTTACAGGATTTGCATAATCCAAAACATGGATATAACCTTACAGGATTGGCATAATCCAATACCTGGATATAACCTTATAGCATTGGCATAATCCAATACATGGATATAATCTGACACGATTGGTACAATTCAATACCTGTCTAGCATATTGGCTGAGGCTAACAGATAGAAATGAGAATAATTTATGGATTTCATACAATGATAATAGTATCACATGATCAACTTGAGATGTTGGTATAGTATGATGGGTAAATGATGCACATGTTCTTCATATTCCTTATAAAGTGAATAGATGATTTAATTCCCTATCATAGAAAGTTACAATGCTTTAAAAGATGAGAAATGTTCTAATCTTCTTATCCACAGTGATTAACCTTGCTTATTAATATAAAAGAACCTCTGCTCAGTTTTATATTGTTTACCTGTGATAATAACAATTGTTGGTAGAGAGTTATATCTCTCGTTGGGACAATTGTCTCACCCTGTGGGATCCACAATTTTTAGGTGGACGTGCACGAGGAGGTAGAGACCATTCTGCAAAGGAAGGACAACAACAACAGGGATAGCAGTAACATCTCAGGTTGAGTGTATTGTCTGTCGTATATTGTAGATAGAAGTCATATGTATTGTCTTTGTACTCTCAGGTCCTTGGATTTAGTGTGTGATGGTTTTATCAACAATATGAGATTTTGGCTTGTATGCCTCAAGGTTTTATGTTGCTTTAGCATATGTTTTGACAAAGCAACTGTTATATGTTATCCTCGATATGAGATGGTACAGTGTATGTATAATGTGAACCCTGATGTATATAAAGTTTTGGTTCTTTCATTAAGAATTTTCCAAGAATTGGATCTCTTTGCAAAATGGTTTTAAATTTTTTTTGTTTTTTTAATCCACTACTTATGATTTTTCTGCATAATTAGTGACGATTTGGCTGTCGGTTTGGTGGTGGTTGTTTCAAGTTTGGTATCAGAGCTTAAGGTTCGTTGAGTCTATAGAGACATAGGACTAAGGTGTCGAGATTGTTCTAGTATCCTCCAGTATATCTTATAGTGACTTCTGCTTATGTAGAAGGAGGGATATAGCTTAAAGAGGTCTGGGGAACATGAGGATCACATTGTTGAGAGAAATTTTGTTGCACCAGTAGGAGGTGTAAGGGATCAGGCAAGAGAGGAATACGTGCCTAAGAATCCCCATTTTGATGAAGCTATGCTAGAAAACCCAGCCTTTCATGCTTTTTTTTGGCAAGTCATGACCACAGTAATGCATGTGGCAGACTGGATGCCAGCACTAGAACCTAGGGCACCAGTTCCCGATTAGGGACATGGGTCTGGTAAGACTTTTGCACGGCTACATCATGTAGGAGCTATAGAATATGCTGGAACAACTAACCCATCAGATGTTGATTTATGGCTCACTGAGTTAGAAAAGGCTTTTAAGATCCTTAGTATCCCAGATACTGACAAAGTCAAACATGTCGTTTACCTTTTGAAAGGTAGTGTTGGCCATTGGTGGGCCATTTAAGAGGTAAAAAGGAATGATGAAGAGGTTAGTTGGGAGGAATTTCATCGAGAATTTGTCAATAAGTATTTTCCACAAACATACTTAGACGAAAAGATATCACAGTTTGAGAAGGTTTGGCAGGGAACCATGTCAATTAATGACTATGAGGCTAGGTTTATGGAACTTTTGCGGTTTTGTCCTCAAATGGATGCAACTGAGCATGATAAGATTTGATGTTTTGAGAAATGACTGAATGTTGAGGTGTCTATCTTGGTAGCCATGTTAGAGAGTAGAGAGAGATTTGTCACATTCGTGGAATCTGTCCGAAGAATAGAAAGGTCTGTGAGAAAGAAACAAGAGGCAAACCTCAAAAGGAGGTCTACACAGTCACAGGAACAATGGATTGGTGGTACTAAACAACCAAAGTTTACAGTAACACCAGTTCAACAACAATATAGTACACTGATGTAGTGGTCACCAAGTGAGGACCAAGGTTGGAGTATACCTCCAGGAACTCCAAGAGTACCTTTAGTATCAACAAGGGACTTGTCTAGGACACAATGTGAGGCCCGAGCTTGCCATAAATGTAGATAGATAGGACATCTAAGGCAGAAGTGTCTAAGAAGAAATAATGAGGTGACCCAACAATCGAGGCATAATCTGCAAGACTCACAAGGACCACAGTTTAGTGGAGCAGAAGGTCGAGGATGAAGAAAAGTGTCGCAGATTGGTCCATCTACTTCAGGTAGTAGAGGACAAAGGCAATAGCAGATGACAACTGACTTCATGTATTGAGTCAGATAAGACACTAGATAAACTGTAAGAGGTAACATGTTAGATAAAACTTTTCATTCTGAATTATCTTTCCTTTTCTACTCTCTGCTTACTAATTATAAGAAAGGTAGTTGTTGTTGAGCTTCCTTTAATTAGTCCCATGATGACATAAGGAAGAGCTAAGAAGGATGAGAACTTATATTCAGTCTAATATTCTCTTATATGTTTGGAAATTTCTCTCATCATGTAGAAAGGGAAGAGATGTAAAAGAAACACCTAGAGAAAAATTTGAGATACTAAATAGTAAGATTTAAAGATATGAAACATAATATAAAACAAATGTATACTACCTAATTTCAGTTCTTGAATACCCTAGTCAGGTATTCATCTATTGAAGGCAAGGTAACTATGACACTCTTAGATTGCTATCTTTCTGATTATTCTGATAAAGTAGTCATTTTGAGACAATCTAAAGAGCATAATGAGGTAGGATATCTATTACGAACATTTCTACCACATCTTAATTGTTATATGAAGGAATCTAAGTTAATCACATATCAACTTAAACAAAACCAGATGTTTAGTATATTGTATACCTTGGTCTAAGAACCTAGAGGTAACAGTTACCCGATAAGAGGTAACAATGTTCAGTGATGAACTAAGGGTTTGAATACCCATATCTAGTAGTCATGATGATGATAATGCTAAGGGATGATGACGTGTAATCATCTTTATAATTCCTATGTTGAAGGCAAGGAACCTAAGAGAAAATAAGATTGAATGATACATGAATAGTTAAAAGTTCATGATAATCTCTTTCTTTAATAAACAACCTTGGATAATGATGGGGCAATAAAAAGTACTATGTTTCCTTGTGTTATTTCCTTTCAGGGACATGACAATCAAATAAGTTTTATAACACTTTATGTGCATGGATTGGAAGTAATTTTTTATATGGATACTTTGAAAAGTATCAGGTAGTCTTGGATTTTAGTTCCAAGACAAAGTATGTGTGTTAAGTAATGTTCTGAGAAGAAAGAAAGGTCCTATTATATGTTTGGCTTTGATAATAACAACAGAGGATGGAAATAATAAGGATATGATATGTTTTTGACACATATAATTAATACCAAGGTAAGGAATTCTAGTGACCAAGAAGTTCTAAAGGTATGAGATAGTGAGAGCATGACTCCTAAAAAGATGAATATTGTTGATTACCTAGAAAGGCCAGCTTTGAGATTAGTTTCGTTATATAAGATAGTATGGACATCATATGTTAGGGGTTTATGCTATGCATGAATATAACATCGATAAGGATGTATTAATTGAAGGAACAATTGTAGAATCGTCTTGGGAAAAGTTTATCAAGCTAAGATAACTTCCTAGATCTGTTAAGACAACTTATGCAAATAACATCTAGAGATATCTCTGAGATAGCACTTCTTGATAAATAGCCTCTCCTTATGAAAAGAAAATAAACAACTAATGGGATGGTTGTTTCTAGTCATAAGTAAGTTTAGTGTGTGTCAACAGATTAGATTGGCACAATAAAAGTATGATAAGACTTGTAGTCCCAAATGGATGATAGAATATAACTCTACATTTTCCTTGGAGGAGAAATGCTAAATTAAGTGAGGGGCATGTAAAACTTTCAATATCAAGAATCTTATTACATAAAATATATTAGTTGAGAAAGAAGTTACAGCAATGAGGTTTGACAACTAAGTTATATAAGTATTGATAGTACTTCTCTAAATTAGAAAGTGTTACCTGGCATAGGATTGACACTGCAATCATTAATGGAAAGGAAAATTGAGTATGTGTCGTTTATGATAGATTCTATGATGATCCTATATGGAAGAACTTTATGTTGGTCAAATTTCTTGGCATCTCCATGACATCAAGATGTTACAAGGAGGATTGGTGATATGATGCCTGAATAACAATTGTCTTTCTTCATCTGGGATTTTGGGGACGAAATCCTTGTTAGGGGTTTATAACTTATAACATCCTTGACCTGGGTTTAGGGCTAACCAAGTTTGTTTATACTAAAAAAGTTACTTAGAACTTTAATATCATCCTCTAAAGTGATTTTTTATAAGGTGACAAACTTATGTTTCAATTTGGTCCTGTTTGAATAATGTTTGAGCAATGTTCTCTTATTTTGAACCAAAATGCAATTTACCCAAGATGAGGGGTTATAATGCAATACGTCACATGTTAAACATACATCATGTGTTTTATAATCATAAGAGAGAGAATTATGCAAGGTGGTGGCTTGTGGAAAGCCTAAATTCCAAATTTGAACTTGTTTGAATAATGCTAGTGTCTTGTGTATCAATTTTGGTACAAATTATAATTTACCCAAAATGCAGCGTTGATATGCAAATTACCTCCTATAGAATGTCCCTACTCCCTCCTAGTATCATTTAGAGGAGATATAAAGAAGGATACACCATGTTTGAATCATGTATAAGTGATAGTATTCTTGGTGATAGAAAGACCAAGAAAGGGGTTGAATGTGAAACCCTAACTTGATTTCTATCGAGTTGTAGAGTCCATATGAGAGTGCCTATCAACCAAGGATCCATAGGGGGAGTCTCATATCGGTTTTTGAACTCTTGGAAAAGGAAATTATGGCCAAATCACCTCAAGGAGGTGAAGTGTATCAGTTTACAACTTCCTTGGAAAAGTTGTATCAGATTGTGAATAAAGTGGTGATTAAGTTGAGATATCTTATCCAACAAGATAAGTGATGGTCGAAATCTCATCTATAGATTATCCTCAACTATTTTTCATGTCAAGATAAATGTGAGTGAATGAATTTACACGTGTCAACCATGCATGGACACATGGAACCTAGTATCTTAAAATGGTGACACCTCATATACACACTTTTTCATGAACCTCAAGTATATAAACCACTCATTTCACCTATTAGTGGAATTTTTCAAATCTTACCACCTCTTGATCTTAGATATCGTGTATATATTCTTATTATCGTGCATAGGTGAAGGAGTATCATTGCATAGAGCCTTGGTATCGGCCATAGCAAAGAGATATCACCTATAGCAAAGTGATATCGACCAAGTGAAGGATATCAACCATAAGAGAGGGATACCAGCCACAAGTGATGAGGTATCATGAATAGTATTGAGGATATCATGTCTTGAACCTTTGGAACATGAATATTTGGATCTTGGAGCTTTGAATTTGCTCTTAAGGTGGGTTATATAACTTGAACTCAATTATGTTATTATTTACAATCAATCTTTCCATAGTCAATGATTTACTTTCAAATTCGAAATTTATTGAATAATTGATGAATCCATTAGTTCTATTAGTGACCTAGGACTATCATTCATGAACTAGAATTTTAAGAACAAGATTCTAGAGGTTTATGTTGATGACATCATCATGGCTCAACCTGATATTGGGTTGAATCACTTCTAACCCGATATGGTGAAGAGAACATATTACTAAAATGATACTATGGGGATACATACACCTTATACATGATATGATGATGAAGTATACGCCTTGTGCACGACATTGTGTCAAGCATACACCATGTGCATGATATGAGATCAAACATTCATCTCATGCACGACATGGAGTCAAGTATATACTCGAACCTGATATGACAAACCCTAGATGAGGACTAACCTGATGTGGTGAAATGAATACCCCACTAGCACGATATAGTGATGATTTTATTCCTCATTAATGATATGAGTGACACATACATTCATCTTGTGCATGATATGGGGTCAAGCAACCACCTTATACATGATATGGTATCAAGAAGATACCCTAACCCTATATGGTGTTGAAACCCAACATGGGAAAGTGAAACCTGATATGCATTGTAAACCCACATCCCTATCAGTTTGTACACTTGAGCTAGTTGTGAATATCAATTGTCCAGCCTATTACTCATCACATGATGAAGGGTAGGATGATATCATGAAGATTGTGATGGGATATGAGCATAAGGGTCAAACCCGATATGCAAACCCTAAAGGTTGAGTAATCCGATATGAATGCACGATATAGTGATGAGGATACACCTCTATACCCGATATGGAAACATAACTACACCTCTATACTCGATATGGAAGCATGCGTACACCTCTATACCTGATATGGAGAAAGCAGCTCAATCTAATACACTTGATTGAGTGATACATGTAGTATGTTATGTCAAATGATACTTTAAGACATAAAGTGTTTACTGTATATTGATAAAGTATGGGCCAATGTACCTAAAGAGAAGGATTTAGCCAACATAATGGAGCATGATGTAATCAATATCCTAGTGAGGATAAAAGATAAACTTATACTTGTTTAATACTCATGTAATGAGTATACATTGATACTCCTAATATGTGTGGAGTCTGATTTAGGGTTGTGATTCTTGATGAATGTACTTGAAAACCCTAATCGACTTTAAAAGGGAAATCTTAACTCTAATGAAGGGTAATGATATGATTTGAAACCATAATTGGTTAGTAAAGGGAAACCCTAACCCTAATTATATTGAAACCATGTTGGTATCATGATATAATGAGCATAGCTAAGTATGCACTATGGTGTTTCTTATAATACCGATTATATAGGTCTTATGACCTAGAGATGGTTGTTGCCTAGTGAGAGGTTACAAGATGATTATATAGGTCTTATGACCTAGAGATGGTAGTTGCCTAGTGAGAGGTGACAAGATGTTTATACAAGTCTCAAGAATTAGAGATTGATGTAAGAGATGGCAATGTTCAAAATGAACTAGTGAAATGGAAACCCAGTAACATAATAATAATAATAACTGGTTATAATACTAATGAAATCTTAGTCATACATGATTTATGATTATGTCCGAATAAGGGATATAGTGTTTTGAATATGCTAGGATGAAATATGAGGAATACTTGTATCATGTAAAGGATGTGAATGGGTATGATGGCTTGACTGAGGTATAATGCCTAGTTAAGGTGATGTGGTATTCAATGATAAGTTTAAGAGATTGATATCCCATAATGAAAATGAAAGGGAAACATAAAGGTATTCCTCTATTATGGAATCCTTAGCAATAATGACTATGATTTTACAGGATTGGTATCATCCAATACCTGGATATAGTTTTACAGGATTGGCATAATTCACTACTTGGATATAATCATTCAAGATTGGGATAATCCAATACATGGATACAACCTTACATGATTGGCATAATCCAATACCTGGATACAACCTTACAGGATTGGCATAATCCAATACCTGGATACAACCTTACAGGATTGGCATAATCCAATATCTGGATACAACCTTACAGGATTGGGATAATCCAATACCTGGATACAACCTTATAGGATTGGAATAATCCAATACATGGATACAACCTTACAGGATTGGCATAATCCAATGCCTGGATATAACCTTACAGGATTGGCATAATCCAATACCTAGATACAACCTTACATGATTGGGATAATCCAATACATGGATACAACCTTATATGATTGGCATAATCCAATACCTGGATATAACCTTACAAGACTGGCATAATCCAATACCTGGATA
Source organism: Alisma plantago-aquatica (assembly GCA_963693085.1). Lineage (NCBI taxonomy): Eukaryota > Viridiplantae > Streptophyta > Magnoliopsida > Alismatales > Alismataceae > Alisma > Alisma plantago-aquatica. Next base: position 838,757,722 of record OY856410.1, on the reverse strand, counting down.
CAACCTTAAAGGATTGCGATAATCCAATACCTAGATACAACCTTACAGGATAGGCATAATCCAATAACTGGATGCAACCTTACAGGATAGGCATAATCCAATATCTAGATATAACCTTATAGGATTGGTATAATCCAATACCTAGATATAACCTTACAGGATTGGCATAATCCAATACCTAGATACAACCTTACAAGATTGGCATAATCCAATGCCTGAATTCAACCTAACAGGATTGGCATAATCCAGTACTTGGATACAACCTTACAGGATTGGGATAATCCAATACATGGATACAACCTTACAAGATTTGCATAATCCAATACATGGATACAACCTTACAGCATAGGCATAATCCAATACCTGGATATAACCTTATGAGATTGGCATAATCCAATACCTGGATATAACCTTAAAGGATTGGCATAATCCAATACATGGATATAACCTTATAGGATTTGCATAATCCAATACGTGGATATAACCTTATAGGATTGGCATAATCCAATACCTGGATATAATCTGACAAGATTGGTACAATTCAATACCAGTCTAGCATATTGGATGAGGCCAATAGATAGAAATGAGAATAATTCATGGATGTCATACCATGATAATAGTATCACATGATAATCTTGAGATGTTGGTATAGTATGATGGGTAAATGATACACATGTTCTTCATATTCCTTATACAGTGAATAGATGATTTAATTCTCTATCATAGATAGTTATAATGATTTAAAAGATGAGAAATGTTCTAATCTTCTTATCTATAGTGATTAACCTTGATTATTAATATAAAAGAACCTCTACTCAGTTTTATATTGTTTACCTGTGATAATAACAATTGTTGGCAGAGAGTTGTATCTCTCGCTGGGACAATTGTCTCACCCCATGGGATCCACAATTTTTAGGTGGACATGCACGAGGAGGTAGAGACTATTTTGTAGAGGAAGGACAACAATAGTAGGGATAGAAGTAACAGCTCAGGTTGAGTGTACTGTCTGTCGTATCTTGTAGATAGAAGTCCTGTGTGTCATTTCTGTACTCTAAGGTCCTCGGATTTAGTGCGTGATGGTTTTATGAACAATTTGAGATTTTGGCTTGTATGCCTCGAGGTTTTATGTTGCTTAAGTATATGTTTTGACAAAGCATCTGTTATATGTTATCCTCGAGATGAGATGGTATAGTGTATGTACAATGTAAACCGTGATGTATATAAAGTTTTAGTTCTTTCATTAAGAGTTTTCCAGGAAATGGATCTCTTTGCAAAATGGTTTTAAATTTTTGTGATTTTGTTAATTCACTGCTTATGATTATTCTGCATAATTAGTGATGATTTGGTTGTTAGTTTGGCAGCATTTGTTTCACGTTTGGTATTAGAGCTTAAGGTTTGTTGAGTCTATAGAGACATACGACTAAGGTGTCGAGTTTGTTCTAGTATCCTCCAATATATCTTATATTGACTTCTGCTTATGCAGAAGGAGGGATATAGCTTAAAGATGCATGGGGAACATGAGGATAATGTTGTTGAGAGTAATGTTTTTGCACCTATTGGTGGTGCAAGGGATCAGGCAAGAGAGGATTCAGTGCCTAAGAATCCCTATTTTGATGAAGTTATGCTAGAAAACCAAGCCTCTCATGCTCCTTTTGGGCAAGTCATTACCACAGTAACGCATGTGGAAGACCAGATGCCAACACCCGCACCTAGGGCACTAGTTCCCAATGAGGGACATGGGTCTGGTAAGAATTTTGAACGGCTATGCCGTGTAGGAGCTACAGAATATTCTGGAACAACTAACCCAGCAGATGCTGATTTATGGCTCACTGAGTTAGAAAAGGCTTTTAAGATCCTTAGTATCCCAGATGTTGACAAAGTCAAACATGTCGTTTACCTTTTGAAAGGTAGTGTTGGTCACTGGTATTTTCCACGAACATACTTAGATTAAAATATCTCACAGTTTGAGAAGATTCGGCAGGGAACCATGTCAATTAATGAATATGAGGCTAGGTTTATGGAACTTTTGTGGTTTTGTCCTCAAATGGCTACTACTAAGCAGGAGAAGATTTGATAATTTGAGAAAGGACTGAATGTTGAGGTGTTTATCTTGCCATCCACGTTAGAAAGTAAAGGGAGATTCATCACATTCATGGAATCTTTCAAGAGAATAGAAAGGTATGTGACAAAGAAACATGAGGCAAACCTCAAAAGGTGGTCTACACAGTCACATGAACATTGAATTGGTGGTACTAAACAACCAAAGTTTTCAGTAACACCGGTTCAACAACAATATAGTATACCAATGCACTGGTCACCAAGTGAGGACCAAGGTTGGAGTATACCTCGAGGAACTCCAAGAGTACCTTTATTATCAACAAGGGACTTGTCTGGGACACAATGGGAGGGTCGAGCTTGCCATAAATGTAGAATGATAGGACATCTAAGGCAGCAGTATCCAAGAAGAAATAGCGAGGTGACCCAACAGTCAAGGCATAATCTCCAAGACTCACAAGGACCACAGTTTAGTGGAGCATAAGGCCAAGGACAAAGACAAGTGTTGCAGATAGGTCCATCTACTTCAGGTAGTAGATGACAAAGGTAATAGCAGATGACAACTGACTTCATGTATTGAGTCAGACAAGACACTAGATAAACTGTAAGAGGTAACATGTTAGATAAAACTTTTTATTTTGAATTATCTTTACTTTTTTACTCTATGCTTACTAACTATAAGAAAGGTAGTTGTTGTTGGGCTTCCTTTAATTAGTCCCGTGAGGACATAAGGAAGAGATAAGAAGGATGAGAGCTAATATTCAGTCCAATATTATCTTATATGTTTTGAAATTTCTCTCTTCATGTAGAAAGGGAAGAGATGTAAAAGAAACACCTAGAGAAAATTTTTAGATACTAAATAGTAAAATTTAAAGATATGAAACATAATATCAAACAAATGCATACTACCTAATTTCAGTTTTTGAATACCCTAGCCAAATATTCATCTATTGAAGGCAAGGTAAGTATGACACTCTTAGATTGATATCTTTTTTATTACTCTGATCAAGTAGTCATTTTGAGACAATCTAAAGAGCATAATGAAGTAGGAGATGTGGAACGGATATTTCTACCACATCTTAATTTTTATATGAAGGAATTTAAGTTAATCCCAGATAAACTTAAACAAAACCAGATGTTTAGTATAATGTATACCTTGGTCTAAGAACTTAGAGGTAACAGTTACCTGATAAGAGGTAACAATGTTCAGTGATAAACTAAGGGTTTGAATACCCATATCTAGTAATCATGATGATGATAATGCTAAGGGATGATGACATGTAATCATCTTAATAATTCCAATGCTGAAGGCAAGGAACCTAAGAGAAACCAAGATTGAATGATACATGAATAGTTAAAAGTTCATGATAATCTCTTTCTTTAATAAACAACCTTGGATAATGATGCGGTGATAAAAAGGACTACGTTTCCTTGTTTTCTTTCCTTTTAGGGACATGACAATCAAGTAAGCTTTATAACGCTTGATGTGCATGGATTAAAAGTAATCTTTTAGATGGATACTTTGAAAAGTATCAGCTAGTCTTGGATTTTAGTTCCAAGACAAAGTATGTGTGTTAAGTAATGTTCCGACAAGAAAGAAAGGTCCTATTATATGTTTGGTTTTGATAATAACAATAGAGGATGGAAATAATAAGGATATGATATGTGTTTGACACATATAATTAACACCAAGGTAAGGAATTCTAGTGACCAAGAAGTTTGATAGGTATGAGATAGTGAGAGCATGACTCCTAAAAAGATGAATATTGTTGATTACCTAGAAAGGCCAACTTTGAGATTAGTTTACATACATACGATAGTATGGACATCATATGTTAGGGGTTTATGCTCTGCATAAACTTAACATCAATATGGATGTATTAATTGAAGGAACAATTGTAGAATCGTCTTGGGAAAAGTTTATCAAGCTAAGATAACTTCCTAGATCTGTTAAGGCAGCTTATGGAAATAACATCTAGAGATACCTCAGAGATAGTACTTCTTGATAAATAGCCTCTCATTATGACAAGAAAATAAATAGCTAACGGGATGGTTGGTTTTAGTCATAAGTAAGTTTAGTGTGTGTCTACATATTAGATTGGCACAATAAAAGTATGATAAGACTTGTAGTCCCAAATGGATGATAGAATGTAACTCTAGCTTTTTCTTGGAGGAGAAATGCTAAACTAAGTGAGGGGTATGGAAAACTTTCAAGATCAAGAATATTATTACATAAAATATATGAGTTGATAAAGGTGATAAAGCAATGAGGTTTTACACCCGAGTTATACAAGTATGAATAGTACTTCTTTGATTTAGAAAGGGTTACCTGGCATAGGATTGACACTGCAATCATTAATCGAAAGGACAATTGAGTATGTGTCATGTATGATAGATTCTATGATGACCATGTATGGAATAAATTTATGTTGGTAAAAGTTCAATGGCATCTCCATGACATCAAGATGTTATGAGGAGGCTTGATGATATGATGCATGAATAACAATTGTCTTTCTTCATCTAGGATTTTGGGGATGAAATCCTTGTTAGGGGTTTATAACTTGTAACATCCCTGGCCTAGGTTTAGGGCTAACTATGTTTTTTAGCCTAAATATGTTTCTTATACTTTAATATAATCCTCTAAAGTGTTTTGTTATCACGTGACAAACTTATGTTTCAAGTTTGGTACTGTTTGAATAATGTTTGAGCAATTTTCTCTTGTTTTACCCAAGATGAGGGATTATATTGCAATATGTCACATGTTAAACATACCTCATGTGTTTTAGTATCATAAGAGAGAGAATGATGCAAGGTGGTGGCTTGTGGAAAGCCTAAATTCCAAATTTGAACGTGTTTGAATAATGCTAGTGTCTTGTGTGTCAATTTTGGTACAAATTGTAATTTACACAAAATGCAGGGTTGATATGCAAATTACCACCTCTAGAGTGTCCCTACTCCCTCCTAGTATCATTTAGAGGAGAGATAAATAAGGAGACACCATGTTTGAATCATGTATAAGTGATTGTATTCTTGGTGATAGAAAGACCAAGAAAGGGGTTGAAGTGAAACCCTAATTTGAGTTGTATCGACTTATAGAGTCCATATGAGAGTGCCTATCGGCCAAGGAGCCATAGGGGGAGTCTCATATCAGTTCGTGAACTCTTAGAAAAGGCAATGATGGGAAAAGAACCTCAAGTGGGTGAAGTGTATAGGTTTACAACTTCCTTGGAAAAGTTGTATCAGATTATGAATAAAGTGGTGATTAAGTTGAGATATCTTATCCAACAAGATAAGTGATGGCCGACATATCGTCTCTAGACTATCCTCAAGTTTTTTGCATGTCAATATAAATGTGAGTGCATGCATGTACCCATGTCAACCAGGCATGGACATGTGGCACCTAGTAGCTTAAAATGGTGACACCTCATATACACACTTTTTCATGAACCTCAAGTATATATACCACTGTTTTCACCTATTAGTGGAATTTTTCAAATCTTACCACCCCCTTGCTCTTATATATCATGCATAGTGTCTTGGTATCATGCATAGGTGAAGGAGTATCGTGCATAAATCCTTTGTAACGGCCATAGCAAAGAGATATCACCTATAGCAAAATGATATCGGCCAAGTGAAGGATATCGGCCATAAGAGAGGGATATTGGCCACAAGTGGTGAGGTATCGTGCATAGTTTTGAGGAGCTCGAGTCTTGGACATTTTATAAGCTCATTGTCAACCTTGGGAACGTGAATATTTGGATCTTGGAGCTTTGAAGTTTCTCTTGAGGCGGGTTATATAACTTGAACTCAATTATGTTATTATTTACCATCAATCTTGCCATAGTCAATGAAGAACTTTCAAATTCGAAATTTCTTACATAATTGATGAATCCATTAGTTCTATTAGTGACCTAGGAATTTCTTTCATGAATTGGAATAGTAAGAACAAGAGTCTAGAGGTTGATGATGATGACATCATCATGGCTCCACCTGATACTGGGTTGAATCACCTCTAACCTGATATGGTGAAGAGAACATATCACTAAAATGATACTATGGGGATACATACACCTTTTACACAATATGATGATGAAGTATACACCTTGTGCACGACATGGTGTCAAGCATACACCATGTGCATGATATGAGGTCAAACATTCATCTCATGCACGACATGGAGTCAAGTATATACTCAAACCTAATATGACAAACCCTAGATGAGGACTAACCCGATATGATGATATGAATACCCCACTAGCACGATATAGTGATGAGTTTATGCCTCATGAATGATATGAGTGACACATGCATTCATCTTGTGCACGCTATGGGGTCAAGAACCCACCTTATACATGATATGGTATCAAGAAGATACCCTAACCCGATATGGTGTTGAAACCCAAAATGGGAAAGTGAAACCCGATATGCATTGCAAATCCACATCCCTATCAGTTTGTACACTTGATCTAGTTGTGACTAAGAAGTTTTCCAGCCTATTACTCATCACATGATGAAGGGTAGAATGATATCATGAAGGTTGTGATGGGATATCATCATAAGGGCCAAACCCGATATGCAAACCCTAAAGGTTGAGTAATTCGATATCAATTCACGGTATAGTGATGAGGATACACCTCTATACTCCATATGGAAGCATACCTACACCTCTATACCCAATATGGATAAAGCACCTCAATCTAATACACTTGATTGAGTGAGACATGTAGTATGTTATGTCAAATGATACTTTAAGGCATAAAGAGTTTACTGTATTTTGATAAAGTATGGGCCAATGTACCTGGAGAGAAGGATTGAGGAAACCTAATGGAGTATGATGTAATCAATATCCTAGTGAGGATAAAAGAGAAACTTATACTTGTTTAATACTCATGTAATGAGTATACATTGATACTCCTAATATGTGTAGAGTCTGATTTAGGGTTGTGATTCTTGATGAATGTACTTGAAAACCCTAATCGGCTTAAAAAGGGAAACCTTAACCCTAATGAAGGGTAATGATATGATTTGAAACCACAATTGGTTAATAAAGGGAATCCCTAACCCTAATTATATTGAAACCATGCTGGTATCATGAGATAATGAGCATAGCTAAGTATGAGCTATGGTGTTTCATATAATACCGATTATATAGATCTTATGACCTAGAGATGGTTGTTGCCTAGTGAGAGGTGACAAGATGATTATATAGTTTTTATGACCTAGAGATGGTTGTTGCCTAGTGAGAGGTGACAAGATGTTTATAAAAGTCTCAAGATTTAGAGATTGATGTAAGAGATGGCAATGTTCAAAATGAACTAGTGAAATGGAAACCCAGTAACATCATAATAATAATTGTTATAATAATAATGAAATCTTTGTCATACATGCATTATGATTATAGAAAAATAAAGGCTATAGTGTTTTGAATATGCTAAGATGAGATATGAGGAATATGTGTATCATGTAAAGGATGTGAATGGGTATGATGGCTTGACCTAGGTATAATGCCTAGTAAAGGTGATGTGGTATTCAGTGATAAGTTTAAGGGATTTATAATCCATAATGAAAGTGAAAGGGAAACATAAAGGTATTATGCTATTATGGAATCCTTAGCAATAATGGCCATGATTTTATAGGATTGGTATTATACAATATCTGGATATAGTTTTACAGGATTGGCATAATCCAATACTTGGATATAATCTTATAGGGTTGGGATAATCCAATACATGGATGCAACCTTACAAGATTGGCATAATCTAATACATGGACATAACCTTACAGGATTGGCATAATCCAATACCTAGATACAACCTTACAGGATTGTCATAATCCAATACCTAGATACAACCTTACAAGATTTGGATAATCCAATACGTAGATACAACCTTATAGGATTGGCATAATCCAATACCTAGATACAACCTTACAAGATTTGCATAATCCAATACACAGATATAACCTTATAGGATTGGCATAATCCAAAACCTGGATACAACCTTACAGGATTGGGATAATTCAATACCTCGATACAACCTTATAGGATTGGCATAATCCAATACCTGGATATAACCTTATAGGATTGGCATAATTCAATACCTGGATACAACCTTATAGAATTGACATAATCCAATACCTGGATACAACCTTGCAGGATTAGCATAATCCAATACATGGATACAACCTTACAGGATTGGCATAATCCAATACCTGGATATAACCTTATAGGATTGGCATAATCCAATATGTGGATATAATCTGACATGATTGGTACAATTCAATACATCTCTGGCATATTGGTTGAGCCCAACAGATATAAATGAGAATAATTCATGGATGTCATACCATGATAATAGTATCATAGGATAAGCTTGAGATGTTGGTATAGTTTGATGGGTAAATGATGCACATGTTCTTCATATTCCTTATAAAGTGAATAGATGATTTACTACCCTATCATAGACAGTTATAATGCTTTAAAAAATGAGAAATGTTCTAATATGCTTATCAACAGTGATTAACCTTGCTTATTAATATAAAAGAACCTATGCTCAGTTTTATATTGTTTACCTGTGAAAATAACAATTGTTGGTAGAGAGTTATATCTCTCACTGGGACAATTGTCTCACCCCATGGGATCTACAATTTTTAGGTAGACGTACACTAGGAGGTAGAGACCATTCTGCAGAGGAAGGACAACAACAACAGGGACAGTAGTAACAGGTCAAGTTGAGTGTATTGTCTGTCGTGTCTTGTAGATAGAAGTCATATGTGCATCTTTGTACTCTCAAGTCCTCAGATTTAGTACATGATGGTTTTATGAACAATCAGAGATTTTGGCTTGTATGCCTCGAGGTTTTACGTTGCTTCAGTATATGTTTTGACAAAGCAACTGTTATATGTTATCTTCAAGATGAGATGGTACAGTGTATGTATAATGTGAACCCTGATGTATATAAAGTTTTGGTTCTATCATTAAGAGTTTTCCAGGAAAGTGATCTCTTTGCAAAATAGTTTTAAATTTTTGTGATTTTGTTAATGTTTTGCTTATGATTATTCTGCATAATTAGTGACAATTTGGCTATCAGTTTGGTGGGGATCGTTTCACTGTCAGTTGATGTTGTACTCCAAGCAGCAAACAATGGCTTCTCGCCTTTATGGTAGCCCACACAGACAACCTAGAACTCATGTTGTGCTATTGGACTGAACAGGTAGGAGTTGTCCCTCCCACTGACGTACTAGTCACCAGCTTGCTCTCCCACCACAACAACTCTCAATCATCCTCTCCCTTGGCTATCCCTCCCTAGTCGGGTAGTACTTGCCTAGGCTCACATGGTTACCACAACCAGAGAGGACAATAGTTGTCAAAGGAACTAATTATCAGTTGTCTGTATTATACTTTGGGAATCCTCCATTACCCCTCTATTTATAGTAGAGGCCTGAGTCAAGGTTCCTAGTTGCTATCTAATGTGGGATTAATGCACGGGAGTGGAAAGAACTAGAAGAACTCGAATTTTCACAACAATCCTAAAATTTGCACAAACTGCGATAGTCGAAACAACCATTTGGCTCATCCAGACGGTCATCTCACACATGATACGGTCGTTTTGCAGTTCCCAATTGTACACAAATTTGGCAAATCAATTCCCATCAACGTTAGACATTAATTTCCTTGTGCAACAAGTATTTCTCAAGTGAAATGAAAACATCTATAACCTTCCCCGACCGAGATGGACCACCTTACCCATGCGAGATGGTCGTCTGGATTCACCCAGATGGTCATCTGGTGACCTGAGTCATGCTCGTTTGGCTGGGTCGGTTTGACCCTTAGCCAAATCCAACTCACAACTGGCCCAAAACCTAGATGCATGTCTCAACCCTTGAGACGGCCACTTCCAGACGACCGTATCAACACTTGAGATGGGCGTTTGATAATGTTGTCAACATGTTTTTTTCTTGAATCAAGTAGCTAAACATGTTAGCACTTAACTCAACTGGAATTTGATATCTGAACTCCTCATTTAGGTCAAGACCTATGTGTGTGACCCTATAGGTCCCATATTACGATGGTGGTGAGTGTCCATAACAACTTATGACATCATAAGCAAAGAGTGGTGCCTAGTCACACATCATTGCTACACAAGTAAATGGAAAAGTTGGGGAACAACTTCAACCTACAATCTGTGTATGGTGTTACAGTGTTTGTATAGTTCATTTGTCACTGATGTTCAGATTGAACTAGAGGCATGGAGAAGTCACCCTCATTATTATTCAATCCTTTTTCTTGAAACAAGAGCATACTTTCTAAGATATATGTAATCTCAATATCACATATTGACTCACATGCGCGTGGCCATGCTTTTCTTAGTCTCGCTAATCAAGAGGCCTAGGACATCACACTCCATTAGGAGGGAAAATCCCATGTCTATCACTCATAGTCAATCCCCATGTGTCAAAGCCACCTAAACATCACCGTTATAAAAACCCATGTTTCGGGACTGTGTATGATGATGTCAAAGTGTACCGAATGACATGTGTTGAGTGCAGTGATTTTAGATCTAAGAACAATGACCACCACCATCAATGTGAGAGCTGACTATGACTTCCATAATGATGGCTTCCATATGTCAGTCTCATGGTGGGTCTGTCTGATATACTGTTCTCTAACATGTATCTGTATTCTTGGTTTGATATTGCCAATTATGACTAATGAGATTTAGTCATGAACCAACTCAAACACTGATCTTATCTGTCATTGTTGTCTGTCGACCTTCCACAATGACTCAACTATTCTGGCATAGTCTTTAGAATCATATTAGTAAACAACTCTTGGCTCTAGGTGAATCCTAGTTCTTCAAGATGATACACATGCCCAATCATATAGAGCACATCTTCTATTGAGGTTCCCTTTATCAGTTTTGACTCAAGTAGAACTTTTAAGATAGCATTCTTTATTTCCTGTCAAGACCAAGTGTTACCTTCCTAAGATGTTCCATCATCTCAAGAACACTTATTTCCTCATATTGCTCATGCAACTCATAGTTCATGCAGCTTAGCATAACATACTTTATCTCTAAGGAATTATTGACATGCTTCCAGTAAGTATCCACCTATTCCCTAGGTGCATCAGGAGGAGGTATTTCAGGTACTGGTTTGTCAAGGACGTAGAGTTTGCACTCTCATTGAGAACCCTTCTCAAAGTACAAAACAAGTCGTGGAAATTTCTCCCATCAAGTTTGTCCTTCTTCAGGACCAATCGCAAATCATATTTGTTCGTCATTGATTCTACAAGAGAAAATTTTCATTTGTCAAAAACCATTTTGATTTGATTTGATTTGAAAATTTTGACGATATTAATTTGGTATTTTATTATTATTGCTCCCACCATTTTATTTGAATTGATATCCCTCAATATAAATTTAGAATATTGCATCATACAATATTCTAGTAGGCCAATATCCATATTTCATCAAGTCATGATTTGGTTATTTCCGATTGCCCACAACCTGACTATTTAGGTAGGCCATCTTGCCAATTTCATCATATGCAACTCTTGCATAGATGATATGCACAGCACATTGCCATGATCATCTACATGCCTCTGGGCTTGGGTTCTCCAAGTCACCAATTAAGCTTGACCCAATAACCAATACGATAGATACACACCATGCATTGTGGAAATCTACATATCTACCATCACACTTCCATGAGATAGATGGTGCACCATGCTTTGTGTAAATCTATGCTTAGATGATCAAGCTTTTCATGTGTATTACTAATGGAAGGCATCTAAGACTTAATATTTTAGTTGAGGGAGTTTGGATAAATACATATACTTTATCTGATCACCACATATATAGTACATATCATATACATGTTATATCCCACAATGAAAACATGCAATAAATGAAAGTGATGATTATGGCCAGTCCTAATGTAATCCCTTGAAGCCACAAGGAATTACGGTCATCTAGGTCTACATCACATGCAAAAACCTATTGTTGAGGAAGATTTGTGCTTGCCAATCTAGGTTAATCACAACTCTTAAACCGATTGGATTGCCTCCTGGCCAGTTGTTAGGTTGTCTCATCGGTTGTCTGGTCCTTCTGTCCACCATCGGCTGGATCCTCTAGATGACCGGTCAGGTGCACCAAACGATCTGTCCAGTTTGTCCACCATGTCCTCCAAGGTCCTTCCGTCAGTCAACTCGTCTTTGGGACGCCTTCATCTTTGTCATAATAGGAAAGTAAATTATCCCACTTTTACAAGATTATAGGGAAATCTTGAGTTACATTTGAGTGGAGAAAAGGTAGAAGAGAATTAACTTTACATGGGAAGATAAGATAGAGGCTCGATACGCAGACTGAGATAAATGGATAAGCCAACCACATACAACCATGCCTAGATAGGGGTTGTTGGCCATAACCATGCTACACATCCACATCAAAACCATTTCAGGTGACGAGTGTAAATTGTATATATATATATATATATATATATATATATATAATTTGAGATTATCATGGTGTTTGGATTTGACAAGATATTATTCGCATCACATGCAATAATAGAACAAAAAAACAAAATCTGATCATATTGATTATCCCGTAATATAGTAGATTGATGTTGGCTCTGATACCACTATTGGGAAATATGGTATAGAGCAGGCAGTGGAATTTAAAATTTTATCTACCATATTCCCATAATCAGTAGATTGTGTCCATAACTATAATGCAAGAAGGATGGTTTATGGATATACTTGTTCCTGGAGAAAGTCCAGAGATAATCTTTGTCATTGTAGATGCACAACTCTGAATCCTAGTTGCACTGGGACACATCTGACTGATGTACCTCCTGTTCTACACCATAGACTATAGCCACCAACGTCGTCTTCTTCAGTAGCTCCTCTTATCACGGACTGTCAATTGACATTGTTCTCTGAGTGGCAAACAATAGCTTCCCACCTCTATGGTAGTTCACACAGACCGCCTAGAACTCTTATTTTCCTGCTAGACAGGACAGGTAGGAGTTGTCCCCTCCCACTGGCTACTAGTCACCAGCTTTCTCTCCCACCACGACAACTCTCATTTGTTCTCTCCCTTGTCTATCCCTCCCTAGTCGGGTAGGACTTGCCTGGGCTCTTGTGGTTACCACAACCAGAGAGAACAATAGTTTTCAGATGAACTGATTCTTAGTTGTTTGTGTTGTACTCTGGGAAGCCCCCATTACTCCTTTATTTATAGTAGAGGACAAGGTCAAGGTTCCAAGTTGCAATCTAATGTGGGATTAATGTGCAGGAGTGGAAAGGACTGGAAGAACTAAAATTTTTGCAATAATCCTAAAATTTGCACAACCTGCAACAGCCGAAATAACTGTTTGGCTTATCTGAATGATCGTTTTGTAGTTCCCAGTTTTACATGAATTTGGAAAATCAATTCCCATCAATGTAAGACATTGATGCAACAAGTATTGCTCAAGTGAAACGAATAGGGAAACATCTAGAATCTTCCCCGGCCGAGCTAGAATATCTCTCCCATGCGAGAAAGTCATCTCGATTCATCGAGACGGTCGTCCGGTGACCCAAGTCATGCCCATTTTCCTGGGTCGATTCGACGCTTAGCCAAATTCAACTCACAACTGGACCAATACCCAGACGCCCGTCTCAACCCTTGAGACGGTCATTTGGCACTTCCAAACAGCCATCTCAACACTTGAGATGGGTGTTTGGCTGTGTTGTCAGCATGTTTGTTGCCTGAACCAAATGCCTAAACACTTTAGCATTTAATTGAACTATCATTCAAGATCTAAACTCCTCTTCTAGGTCAAAACCTATGTGTGTAATCCTATAGGTCCCATATTACGTTGGCAGTGAGTGTCCATAACAACTTATGACATCACAAGCAAACAGTGGTGCCTAGTTGCACATCATTTCGACCCAAGTAAATGGAAAAGTTGGGGAACAACTTCAACCTACAATCTATGTATGGTGTTTTGGTGTTTGTATAGTTCCTTTTTCATTGATGTCCAGATTGAACTAGAGGCATGGAGCAGTCATTATCATTCAATCCTTTTTCTTGAACCAAGAGCAGACTATTTGAGATATATGTAAGCTCAATATCACATATTGACTCACATGTGCATGGCCTTGCTTTTCTTAGTCTTGATAATCAAGAGGCCTAGGACCTCACACTCCATTAGGAGGGACAAATCCCATGTCTATCACTCACAGTCAACCCCATGTGTCAAAGCCACCCAATCATCACTGTTATAACCACCCATATTTTAGGACTACATTTGATGATGTGAAAATGTACCAAATGACATGTCTTGATTATAGTGATTTCAAGTCTAAGAACCACAACCACCACCATCACTGTGAGATTTGACTATGACTTCCATGATGATGGCTTCCATGTGTCAGTCTCACAGTGGGTCTATCTGATACACTATTCTCTAACATGTATTTGTATGTTGGTTTGATATTGCCATAACATGACCAATGAGATCTAGTCATCAACCAACTCATACTCTGATCTTATGTGTCATTGTTGTCTATCAACCTTCCACAATGCCAACTGATAAGGGACATAATGAGAATATGTATTTGTACTCTTAACATCTATATGATCTCATCCACAAGGTTAGTAACTTGATTACATAAGTCATTGAGTAATATAATTCTCTAGACATTTATAATATTACATCATTATCTCATAACTGAATTAAATAGAATAAAATGGAATCTTGCCTTGTATTAATAATAAAATTGTTTTTACATGATATGTCATTACAATCATCACATGATTGGCTCTCTGGGCATACATAACCAACAAACACCTTCAAAAGTCTCATGGAGTTGGTTGGTAAATCAATTGGAAATTCCCTATCCAGATGCAAAGCGGGAGCCATGATGAAGGGAGATTGTAATCAGCCAAAGGGGGGATGGGATATCTGAAGATGTGAGTGAAAGGTGGTGTGGGTTTTTTGAGCGTGTGGGTTTTTTTAGGGTGGTTTTATAGATGGTTTTGGTCACAATGTATGGGCTTTTGTTTCAAAATGGTTAATGTGATCATGTGAAGGGGGAAGTAAAGCAACATCTTGATCTAGAATCTGAAGACAAACACAAGGGTTAGAGGTGGTAATCGAGTTGTCATAAGGCTTTAGAAGTAGATCGAATTTGACAAATCTACTTGTGAGACAAGATCTATTGGTAAATGGTTTTTTTTGCATGGAAAGTTATTTTTTGCTGTAAAAAGCTCTATGAACACCTAGTGAAAGACCAAGACATAGAGGAAACCTATAAGAGAAGTGTCTGGGGGTCGTAGATAAAGCATCATGGTGGTGAGGTGCATCGGGACTTAGAGTGTCCCCTAATGTTGCATTTAGTGCATCCCAGAGCCTGGAACTGAGGTCTGTGTGTGATGAGAGTCCAGCCATTTTGGTAGGTGTTTATCATGAAGGTGTCTAAGGCAAGGTCAATAGCTGAGAGCTTTTAGAGAGGAGGAGAATTTGTATCATAGCTGGTGTTACACCACATCCCACAATTACAACTAATCATGAGATTCAGGCATAAGTTTGAGGATTTTACTTAGTACAAAGTTCACTCCCAATTTTTTTCCTTTATCTCAAACTATTTTGCTTTTTGCATTCAATCACACAAACAAACTTTCCAAGGGAATTAAACCTTGATTACTCTAATATGATCGCAACATTAAAGATACATATCTAAAATTCATTCTATTTATCACAATTATATGTACATATGACATGATAATCATATACATACTCTCTTATTAAGGAAACAAGGATAAACTTCATCATTTAGAACTCTCTCACTTCTATACAAGGACTTAGAGTGACAGGGACCGACTAAACTTAACTAATCTCATACTAAAATCTTGTGATAGATCTACTCTGATGTAATGACATCTTCAGTCCATGAGTTATCCCTAAAAAAATTATGAGTAGAGGGGTGAGCCTACTCACTTAGTGAATGAGTACTTCAAAGAAATAGTCTAAAGCACTAATATAACTATAGATATCCTATTTTGCATCTGATATCAATTATAATAGTAGTAAGCTTTAAATAGACTAATCATTCACAAACATAAATATGGTAGAATACTCTAGACATGTACAAGAGTGAATCAATATATGAACATGCTTGATTAACCACAAAGAAAACTAATAATCAAGAAACATACAAAAATAATTGAATAATTGCACACACTTGGTTAATCTCTCATTCATCTTATTATGCATCAGTAGTAATATAAAAATACCTAAACATTTTCTCATTATTCTCTTTGTAATCTTTCATTAACTTTGACTTGACCTGACTACTGAACTGACTACTACTATGTTGGCCAACTAAACATCTGATTGATCTGACTACTGTACTCTTTATCTGAACTCAATTGAACTCAATTAACTTTTCTTTTACTTTGCCCCTGAACTCACTTGGATTGTACCATCCATGCAAAAGCCACTACTGCATGACTTATCATACAAGTCTTAAGGTAAACCTGGGACCTTAAGACTACTACTAACTACCTTAGTCTAGAGTGAGGTTGCCACGTCTGGCCTAACAATGGCTAAACAACATTCGTAAACTATGGCCCCTTGTCCTAGGTACTCAGGAGGGGTGCCTCTAGGATAAAAAGCCTCAACTCTACATAATGTGGTTCCACTAGGGATGACACACAAAATGGAGTAACTTCCAGAAGGAGTAGGTCCACAAGGGATGTATACTTTAACTGGTGGGTACCACTGGATCTCCAATTATTATTGGATACCCCTACTACTGAAATAGTACCACCAGGATCTCTGGTTATTGTTGGGTACAATGCTACTCAACTAAAGTTCCACCGATATCCAATTTATTGATGTTAGACACTTGATTCCAGGATACTTCTTCCTATATATGATAGTCCATAACATGTTTCACCCATCCTGGTACAGACCTCCAGGGAGGGTTCTATCGTGTTCACGGCATCTACTATAACTATTGTAGTTTTACTGACTACTTGAGCTATTAGATTGAATTCACTAATGATACTTAGTTGAATGCATAACATATTGGTTACCCTTATCTTAGGTTTTCTTATTTCTTAGATTCTTAACATATTGATTACCCTTCTCTTAGGGTTTCTCATTTCTCATGCACATAGAAGAATTCTCATATGCTCAAACAAATATCATGTCTAATGATACAAACATTTACATTCAACATTTCTTATATTCATGCATGGCATCAACGACATCCCTATCTAGGGAAATGCCTTTTATATTTTCTTAAATTACCATAACAACTTATGAATTTCATGTCAATTAACTCAGCTAAAGATTTTTGCATCACAAATCAAAATGTGTATGCTTATAAAATGATATTCAACTAGAAACTCAAATTATCACATAACTTATTTTAATCAATCATGCATATGAATCCCTGGTATGAATTTAACTAGGGTTTTCAAGAAATTCATTAAAATATATGCATAAAAATAACCTTAAATAAATAAATTTATAACAATAAAGAATCACATCAGTTGAATTCATGAATCTATTCGCAAACTTTCAACTTTCCATTCATTTAGGTTTTCACCCTCTTTACTGATATATCAAGCAAACATTGATATTATCAAATGAAATACAATATATTATATGACATATATGTATGCATTTCTAGTATGATTTATCAATTGGAATCCATCACAATAGGGAAATAATCTACTTCATATCATCTTGCAGAAGCTAGGTCAAAAGGGCAGCTTAGGGTTTGTAGTCGCATACAAAACAAGTAAATATTATTGATCATTTAACTCTTTTTCATGAAATCTACTATTTAAAGGAAGTACCCACTCACCCTGAGGTGTGAAAACACCTTAAAAATGTAGCTCATCACTGAAAATATCGAATGCATATCAAAACCCTAGCAAACCACCGGTTTCTTCTTCCTTTCAGCCTAGAAACCCTAGAAATGGAAGATTATGAAGAAATAGTGAGAAAAGGGAGAATTTGATACCATTTTGAATCAAATCAGAGGAGGGGTGGAATCTTGACATGTGAGAGAATATTCACCATGAAGTTTATGCCAAGAAGCTAAAATTACTTGATTTTATCATATCTCTAGAGAAACCCTAGATCAGCAATTCCACCACTTTCTTCTCTCAAACCCTAACTCTCCCTCTCTCTCTAGGATTTTGTTTCTCTGATATGGATCACAAAATATGAGAGATACTTGGGTTCTAGCTTTCTCATATAGATCAATTTAGGTGCTTGGGTAATTTACACATTAACCCTTCACTATACTTTTTCTTATTTCAACAGATTTTTCTTTTATAAAAAAGTTACTATCATTCATTTATTTTATAGGTCAAACATCCTTCAAAAATTATGAAAATTTATCATAATGTATGAAATGTAATTTCAAAGCTCAATTATAAATTTAAGATCATTAGAAATTACCAATAAATAATTAAAAATCAAACACTACACTACTGAACAACACTCTATCAACATTTCAGTTGAAGTATAGTTCGACCGAGAACCACATTGAAAGAACATCCAAATACTCTGAAATTTATTTTAAACATGAATGATTGAGTTATACATATCATATCCAAAATTAAATTAAATAAAAAATTCTTATAAAGTATGAAAAACTATTTACCACACTTCTATCCTGATCAAATTTCATATTCATGTACTACCAAAACCCTAATTTTTGCCGATTAGGGTTTACATTTCTCAAACCCTAATTCTTCAAAATAAAATCATAATTAGAGTTTATTATTAGTTTTGAAACATCACAATTGATCTACTACACTTAATCAAATCTAAACGATGTTTAATCTAATCAAGCATGTAATCATTCAAGTAAACCGGAATTTACCAATTAGGAACAAATGTGGTCATTACATTTGGTCTGTGAGTTGAAGTCTGTGGGTATATGGTGTGGATATGGTGATTTATTTGAATAATATGTAACTTTAATCAGGAAAAATATGGATGAGTTTATGTTTCTATACATGTCGGCAATCGAAGTTTGGTGTTGCACTGATGTAGATGTGTCTTCCTCATCTGAATGAGTTGGTGGTGATGGTGTAGAGGTGATCTCGTAGGCGTTTTGTAACATCCTTGACATGGGTTATGACATAAACCTGGAATTTTTTCTTACTTAAGTTATTTATAAACTTGGTTTAGTCTTTTGAGAAGTAATTAAGACTCAAGGAAAGTTTCATTTTCAAGTTTGAGCTTATTTGCAAACTGTTTGTGCATTATAAGATAGCTTGGGTGTAATTTGCAATTTACCCAAGATGATGGGTTATATTGCAATATGTCACATTTTGAACATGCTTCAAGTTCTTTAGCATCATAATATAGAGAATGATGCTAAGGGGTGGCTTTTGGAAAGCCTAAAGTTCCAAGTTGGAGCTTGTTTGAATAATGCTTGTGCCTTGTGTACCAGTTTTGGTGCAATTTGCAATTTACTCAAAAATGTAATGTTGATATGCAAATTACCACCTCAAAAGTATCCCTACTATCTCTTGGAATCATCTAGAGTATATATAAATAAAGATTCGCCATATTTGAATCATATTTGAGTTGTAGCATTCTTGGTGATGAAAAGACCAAGAAGAGTTGTATAATTGAAACCCTAATTTGAGTTGTATTGAGTTGTATCGAGTTGTAGAGCTTTTATGGGGATGCCTATTGGCCAATGAGCCAAAGAGGAGGTCCCATATCATTTTTAAAACTCTTGGACTTTTCCATGATGGGTTAATCACCTCAAGGAGGTGATGGATATCAGCTTACAACTTTCCTTAGAAAAAGTGTATTGGTTTGTGAATAAAGTGATGTTGAGTTAAATATCTTGCTCAACAAGATAACTAATGGCCGAAATATTATCCCTAGATTATCCTCAAGTGTTTTGTATGACAAGATAAATATGTGTCCGTTCATGGACACATTTCAACCATGCATGGACATGTGGCACCTAGTAGTATAAGGTGATGACACCTCTTATACACTCTCTCTCATGAGCCTCAATTATATATACCACTCCTTTCACCTACTAGTGAATCTTTTTTAACATTATCACTCCATTTATCTTAGTTATTGTACATAGATTTGAGGATAAAGGAGGATCTCGAACCTTAAGCTTAAGGTGAAGCCATGGTCATCTTCAACCTTTGTTGAAGCATGAATCTCGGGTTGTGAATTCTTTCTTTCTTTTCTTCTTCACCAAGTTCTTATCTATGGATTCTTTGCATATGAAGGAGTTGTTAACGAGTCTTAGATCTGTGATAAGTTCATCTTCAACCTTGGGAACATGAATCTTTGGAGCTTGTAGCTTTAAAGTTGTTCTTGAGGTGGGTTATATAACTTGAACCCAATTATGTTATTATTCGCCATCAATCTTGCCATAATTGATGATTTACTTTCAATTTCAATTTTTCTTGTATAATTTATGAATACATGAGTTCTATCAGTGACATAGGATTGTTTTCCACAAACTAGAACACTAAGTAATTAAGTCTAGAGCTTGATGATTATGACATCATCATGGCTTGACCCGATATCGGGTTGAAGTACCTCTAACCCGACATGGTAATAGGAAACCCAATATACCTTCAAACCCCACACCCCTATTGGTTTGTACACTTGGTTTGGTTCAGACTAACATTTTGTCTAGTATGTTACTTATCACATGGTGAAGGATAGGTCGATACCATGAAGGTTTGAAGAGGTATGAGCATAAGGGTTTAACCCAATACGCAAACCCTAATTTTGAGCAACCCGATATGGTGTGAAGCATACACACACCTCTTTGCCAGATATGTGTGAAGCACACACATACCTCTTTACCCGATATGGTGTGAAGCACACACACACCTCTTTGCCCGATATGGTGTGAAGCACACACACACCCCTCTTTTCCCGATATGGTGTGAAGCACACACACCTCTTTGCCCGATATGGTGTGAAGCACACACACACCTATATGCCCGATATGGTGTGAAGCACACACACGCCTCATGCCCGGTATGGTAGAAGCACCTCAATCTAATATTCTTGATTGAGTAACACATGACGTGTGTTATGTCAAATGATACATTAAGATGTATAGAGTTCAATGCATTTTGATAATTGTAAGCCAATGTACCTTGAGAGAAGGATTGATCCAACTTAATAAAGTATGATGTAATCATTATCCTAGAAAGGATGAGAGAGAAACTCATACTTTGTGTGATAATCATCCAATGAGCATAAATGGATACCCCTATATGTGTAGAGCTATGAATCAGGGTTTTGATTCTTAATAATATGAGTTAGGGTTTTTATTCTTGATCATATGAACTTGAAACCCTAATTGACTATAGAGGAAAACCCTAACCCTAATTGGTGAAAAGAGAAACCCTAACCCTAATAGGTGAAAAGGAAAACCCTATTAATGGGAAGGTTGTGTTTCTCTTATGTTGCATGGTAATGATATGTACATGATAATTGTTTCTATCATGAAAGACTAACCATGTAGGTATCATGAGATTATGAACATAGCCAAGTATGAGCTATGATCTTTCATATGATACAGTTTAAATGGGCCTTGTGAGACATGTGAAATACTTGTGCAATAAGTATAATGTATACCTAGTCTGAGGACCCAGAGGTAATAGTTACCTGATAAGAGGTAACAATGATCAGTTATGAACTAAGGGTTTGAATACTCAGATCTAGTAATCATGATGATGATGATGTTAAGGGATGAGAATTCCCAGTAATGTGATAAGGGACTAAGATCCCGAGTGTTAAGCATTCACAGTGTTCCAAAGATTATGAAAGTACTTGATAAATGTATTACACCTTTTCTTTGTGGCATCTGTTATAATCCATGTTGGTAACTTGATCGATGCTAAAAGATATTGTAATACACTTAATTAATCAAATGGAACCTTATCATGTAGTGCCCAGGCCGTAGATCCATTCGGTGTTGGATTTGTTGAATGGTGAAATAAGTTTAACTCAGAGTGCATATTTTTGAATATGTGGGGGTGAAGGGTGAACATATCCTTACATCCATATGGAGATTGATGTGTTATCTTCTTGATGAATTCTAGGGTTGTCGTGTGATTGCCCTGATGAAAATGTATTAGAGATTGATGTGATATCTCCCCGAAGATAGTGCATGTTGCGGTTGTATCTCTATAGCAAAGATGTCGCTATACCATGGCAAGCTAGTTGCAATTTTACATGTGGTCACTACCAGCGGTCTCGTACTAACCGAGACAGGTGAGGTCATGGAAGCCAGCTCTTCCATTGACCTTGTATGCAACTGATTTCAATAAAGCAATGGTTGATTGGAGCATGATTTGTATACCTCATCTCCTCTAGGCATAAGTGTGATTGTGAGCATGTAATCATCTGTGTACCATATTTTCTTAAGGTATGAATACGGAAACATTTGTTGATGCTTCATTACTTTTATACATCTTAGATTGATAGATGGTATGCATGTTATTCATATTCCTTATAAAGTAAATAGATGATTTATATCTCTATCATGGATAGTTGAACTACTTTAACATTACTATTTCTTCGCACTACATTAAACAATGATTAAACATGCTTATTGGCATAAAATATCCTCATCATAGTTTTATATTGTTTACCTATGATAATAATATTGTTGGTGTAGAGTTATATCTCTCGTTGGGACAACTGTCTCACCCCATGGGTTCCACAATTTTTAGGTGGACGTACACGAGGAGGTAGAGACTGTACTGTAGAGGAAGGATAACAATAGCCAGGACAGTAGTAACAACTCAGGTTGAGTGTATTGTCTGTCATGTCTTGTAGATAGTAGTCATATGTGTCATCTCTATACTCTCAAGTCCTTGGGAGTTAGTACATGATGGTTTTATAAAAGATCTGAGATTTTGGCTTGTATGCTTCGAGGTTTTATGTTGCTATGTATATGTCTAGAAAAGCAACTAGTATATGATATCCTCGAGATGAGATGGTACAATATATGTACAATATGAATCATGATGTATATATTGATTTAGTTCTTTCTTTAAGAGTTTCCTGGAAAAGGATCTCTTTGCAAAATGGTTTTAATTTTTAGTGATTTTCATTAACCCATTGCTAATTGTTATTCCATGTAATTACTTGCCTTATGGTGGCTCGGTTGGTGTCAGGTCATCACAAAGTTTTGGTATCAGAGCCTAAGGTTCACTGAGTCTATAGAGACATAGGAATAAGGTTGTTGAGTCTGTTCTAGTGTCCTCCAATTTATCTTATAGTGACTTCTGCTCATATAGGAGAAGAATTAAAGCTGAAAGATGGATGGAGTACACGAAGAACATGCTATTCAGAGCAGTGTTGCTACACCAGGAGGAGGTGCAAGGGATCAGGCTAGAGAGGAATTAGTGCTTGAGAATCCTCATCTTGATCAAGCCATGCTAGAAAACCCAGCCTTTCATGCTCTTTTTAGGCAGTTCATGACCACAATAACACATATGGCAGACCGGATGCCAGCACTAGCACCTAGGGCACCAATTCCTAATGGACATGGATCTAGTAAGACCTTTGAGTGGTTATGCCAGGTAGGAGCCACCGAATATGCCAATATAGTAGACCCATCAGATGTGGATTCATGGCTCACTGAGCTGGAGAAAGCCTTTATAATCCTTAGCATTCCAAAAACTGATAAAGTTAGGCATGATGTGTATCTTTTAAAAGGAAGTGTTGGCCATTGGTGGGCCATTGAAGAAGAGAAAAGATCTGGTGTTGAGGTTTGATGGTAGGAATTTCGACGTGATTTTGTTAGTAGATACTTTCCCAATACTTATCTGGATGAGAAAATCTCACAGTTTGAGCATATTAGACAAGGATCGATGAAGATTAGTGAGTATGAAGCTAAGTTTATGGAGCTTCTATGGTTTTGTTCACACATAGCTACTACGTATGAGGAGAGGATTTGGCATTTTGAGAAGGATATGAACACTGAGTTAACCACACCAGTATTTTCTCTAGAGAATAGAGAGAGGTTTGCTAACTTGTGGAGTCGGTCAGGCGGATAGAGAGGTCTGTGATTGAGAAATGTGAGGCGAATAGTAGGAAAGTACCTGCCCGGTTCCAGGGACAGTGGTCTAGAAGTTTCAAGAAATAGAGGTTTCCTACACCAGTAGCACCACAGAGGTTCAGTGCTCAGATGCAGTGGACATAAATCAAGGGTAGAGGCTGTAGTTTTTTGCCAAGTGGAGCCCATAGTATGGAATCAATGTTATTAAAAGGACCATCTAGACCACAGCGACACATAAACTATTTCAAGTGTGGAACGACAAGACATATGATGAGAGAATGTCTAGCTAGAGACATGGAGGTAACCCAACCACCGAGACAGAGTCAACAGGGCTCTCAGAGGTAACAGTTCAGCAGTGGAACATGAGGACATGGACAGGAGTCCCAAGTAAGTTCATCTACACCAAACAATAGAGCACGGAGTCAGAAATAGGCAACGACAAGATTCTATACTATGAATTCTCTAGAGGAAGTGGTTAATCTATGAGTCGTGGCAGGTCAGATGGAATTGTTTCATTCTGATATGTCTTCATCCTGCTTCATATCTATTTTGATAGATCTAGGTTCTACACATTCCTTTATCACTCGAGAAGTGATTCATGACTGCAATATGACTGTCAGTCGTAGAGCAGATAATCTGTTATTAGAAACTCCGTTAGTTGGATCTACAGTGTTGCGGGAGGTATGTTCTCCCTATGTTCTTTTCTTTTGAGAACACAACATTCATGTGGATCTTATACCACTTGAAATGCATAGGTTTGATGTAATTCTTGGGATGGATACCCTAGAAAAGTATAAGGTTGTCTTCGATTATTGTTCCAAGCAAGCTATGTTCACAGATAGTGATGAGACATGGGTCTTTCAGGGGGACAAAAAGATTCTTCCAACATGTCTAGTGTCAGCAACGGTAGAGGAGAAACTGATGTGGCAAGGATGTGAAGCATTCTTAGCACATGTGGTAGACACCAAAGCAGAATTTCCTATTGTCATGGAATTCAAGGATGTGTTTCCTAAAGAATTTCCAGATATTCCTCCACCTTGAGAGATTGATTTCAAGATTAATCTAATTATGGGTATGCAACCAATAGAACAAACTCCTTATAGGATGGCTCTTGCTGAGATGGCGGAAGTCAAGAAACAATTGCAGGAGTTGCTTGAGAAAGGTTTCATTCGACCAAGTACTTTGCCATGGGGTGCTCCAGTTCTTTTTGTTAATAAGAAGGATGGGTCTATGAGATTATGCATAGACTATAGACATCTTAATAAGGTGACTATAAAGAACAAATATCCTTTGCCAAGGATAGATGATCTGTTTGACAAGTTGCATGGTGAAACATTGTTTTCTAAGATAGATCTAAGGCCAGGATATCATCAGTTACATATCAAGGAGGATGACATACCTAAGTTAGCCTTTAGGACAAGGTATGGTCATTATAAGTTTGTAGTTATGTCGTTTGTACTAACTAATGCACCAGTTGCATTTATGGAGCTAATGAATAGAATCTTCCAGCCATTCTTTGATCATTTTATAGTGGTCTTCATAGATGACATCCTGATATATAGTAGAGATGGTCAACAACATGAACAACACCATTGTCAAGCCTTGATTTTGCTGAAATAGCACAAGCTATATGCTAAATATAGCAAGTGTGAGTTTTGGTTGTCAGAAGTGTCTTTCCTAGGACATGTTATATCTGCTTCAGGTATTCATGTTGATCCTATGAAAGTGAAGTCTATTGTAGAGTGGGGAATAACCCAAGACACCAAATGAGACTCGTAGTTTCCTAGTTCTGGTAGGTTACTCGTATTAAAGACTTCGGTTTTGTAGCATTACCCCTAACTAGGTTGATCGGGAAGGAGGTTCCTTTTGTCTGGAATGACAAGTTTCATAGTTCTTTCCAATTGTTGAAAGAAATGCTGACTAGTACACCTGTGTTGGTTTTACCTGAGCAGGCAAAGGGATACTGTGATGACTCAAAACAAATCAAGCCATTACCAGTAATAATTGTGGAATAACCATAAACAATAGATTAACAAAAATCACTAAGAATTAAAACCATTTTGCAAGGAGATCCAATACCAGGAAACTCTCTCAGTGAGAGATCCAAAACTTATAGATATCATGATTCACATTGTACATACATTGTTTCATCTCATCTCGAGGACAACATATAACAGTTGCATTGTCAAAACATATACTGAAGCAACATAAAACCTCAAGGCATACAAGCCAAAATATCAGATTGTTCATGAAACCATTACGTACTGACTCCAAGGATCTAAGAGTACAGAGACAACACATAGGACTTCTATCTACAAGACATGATAGACTATACACTCAACTTGAGATGCTACTGATGTCCCAGCTATTGTTCTCCTTCTACAGAAAGGTCCCTACTTCCTCGTGCATGTCCACCTAAAAATTGTAGATCCCATGGGGTAAGACAACTGTCCCATTGAGAGATATAACTCTCCACCGACAATATTATTATCACAGGTAAACAATATAAAATTGAGCAAAGGTTCTTTTTATATTAACAAGCAGGATTAATTACTGTTATAAGTAGAATAGAGTAATATCTTCTCTTAAAATAATGCATCTAACTATAGTAGAGTGATATATCATCTATTCACTTTACAAGGAATATAAAGAAACATGAATAACATCTATCCAACTAAGATGTATAAAAGGAGTGTACATCAACCAATGTCTTCTGTATTTGATCCTTAAGAAAATACGCTACACGATTGATTACATATTACAATCACACTTATGCCCTGAGGAGATGAATTATACTATTCATGCTCCAACTAACCACGACTATGTTAAGCATCAGTACCATACAAGGTCAATGGCAGAGCCAACTTTTAAGACCTCACCCGTCTCGGTCAATATGAGACAACTTAGCAGGACACCTTGTGTCAGCTGCTGGCAAGACATCTTGTGTCATCTACAAATAGCATGTCGGGGTATAGCGTCATCTTCGCTATAGAGTTACTTATGTATCATGTACTCTCTTCGAGAGAAGACCACTGAACTTTCCTGGATTATAAGTATAAGGAAGATTAAACATCAATTCCTCACTTGGTCGGGAGATTTTATACTTCAATCATGATACCACTTAGAATGAAGAAGGATTTTACACATCAATTCCTCATTTGGTCGGGAGATTCCCATCATCCTGTGTTAAATAAGGAAGGTGTGACATCGATTCTTCATTGGGACATATAGATATACTTCATCCTTCACCCCTGCATATTCAAAAATTTGCTCTCTGAGTTAAACTCATTTCACCATCAGCAGTTTCTGACATTGAATGGATCTATAGTCAGTGCAAGTATATGATGAGATCTCACTTGATTAATTAGGTACATTACAATATCTTTTAGCATCAAACAAGTTTCAAACATGAATTATAACATATGCTAGAAAGAAATGTGTAGTACTTTTAAGATCTTTGGAAAACTTTGAATATATAACACTAGGGATCTTACTCCCTTATCACAATACTGGGAATTATCATCCTTTCACATCATCATCATCATGATTGCTAGATCTGGGTATTCAAACCCTTAGATCATCACTGAGCATTGTTACCTCTGTTACAGGTAACTATTACCTCTAGGTCCTCAAACCAAAGTATTCAACACATTTGTTGTACAAGTATTTCACATAGATCACATTGTTTATTAAACATCTTGTCACCTCTTACTAGGCAACAACTATCTTTTAAGATATCAGACTATATAATCATTATACTTTATTGTAGAGATATTTAATATGTCTCACAAGGCTCGTTTAAATCTGTATCATATAAAACATCATAGCTCATTTCTAGTTATGCTCATCATCTCATGATTCTTGAATAATTTGCACTTCATGTTAAAAACTCTAACAGTATATGACATCACTATGCAATTCAAGAGAAATACATCCTTCCTGTTATTAGGGTTAGGATTGCCTATTTAACAAAATAGGATTTCAAATTCACATCATCACTATGTGATATAAGAGAAATAAATCCTTCCCATTATTAGGGTTAGGATTTCCATGGTGTATATATGCTATCATATT
This sequence comes from Alisma plantago-aquatica, assembly GCA_963693085.1. Classification (NCBI taxonomy): domain Eukaryota; kingdom Viridiplantae; phylum Streptophyta; class Magnoliopsida; order Alismatales; family Alismataceae; genus Alisma; species Alisma plantago-aquatica. The sequence goes on along the minus strand of OY856410.1, from coordinate 838,729,506 downwards.
GTATCTGAGATACCGCCTTCACATCCTATCGTGTATCCATATCGGTCATATGGTAAAAATACATCATCATATTGTGTTTGGGATGTATCCCCTAACACCATATCGTGTAACCATCTCAGGTTAGCTATCACTTGGTTTATATCATCTCAGGTTATGCTCATATCGTGTATGAGCTAGATGCTTGACCTCATATCGGGCATATGGGTTTATTTAGTTCTATATCATGTACAAAGTGTGCATCATATCATGCATGGGGTATGTTCCTCATGATGGTATCGTCTAAGTGCTATATACACAATACCATAGCGGTTTCCCATGTTGGATTATCATATCAGTCACCATGTTGGGTAACATATTGGGTTACCATGTTAGGTAGACCCTTAGGATCATAACCTTTTATACCTTCAAGGATCATTTCAATCATATAGTTACATGACAAGCTAGATATCTAGTTGAATTCTTTTACAACAATCCATTACACAAAGGATAGGGTATATCGGGTTTCAATCTATCATCTAGGGTTTTCCACCATATCGGGTAGTGTGTACCATATCATGCATGAGGTATGAATTTGTACTCATATTGTTCACAAGGTACAAGTAGGTACTACTCCTATTGTCCATGATATATCATTCATATCGTTCATGTGGTATCACTCACCACTATATTGGTTTACCTATCATCTTGGGTTTCATATTACCATCTAGAGTTTCAACCCATATCGGGTTGGGATATAAACTTAACACCATATCGTGCATAAGCTGAATATATGACACCATATCGTGCTCAAGGGGTGTATATGTATTAATCATATCACCCATGATGTATACACTCCTCACCATATCTTGTTTATGGTTTGTACATATCAACATGTCGGATTACTTATCACCTAGGGTTTTAATATATAGGGTGGAGTATATGCTTGACTTCATGTCATGCATAGGATGTATACTTGACCTTATATCATGCACATGGTGTTTTCTTAACAACATATCATGCACAAGGTGTGCACTTTATCATCATAACGTGCAAGAGGTACCTACTCATCACTATATCATGCTAGTAGTATATTCTCCCCACCATATCGGGTAGAGGGTCTTCAACACAATATTGGGTTGGATCTTGATGATGTCATCATCATAAACCTCTAGATTCTTGTTCTTACTATTCTAGATCATGGAAAATAGTTCTAAGATACGTTTGGTACTTAAAGGAACATCAATTAATCAAAGGAATTTGAAATTGAAAGTAGATCATCAAGTTCAACAATATTAAAGGTGAATAATAACATAGTTGGGTTCAAGTTATATAAACTGCCTTATGAACAACTTCAAAGTCTCCAAGCTCCAAATTTGCACATTCCTAAGGTTGAAGATAAGCTTATCTAAGATCCAAGGCTTGAGCTCCTTAGCTTTTGCACGATATCTTCACTCCTTATGGCCAATATTGCCTTAATAGGTTGATATCACCTTGCTTGGCTGATACTAAGTTCTAAGCTCAACTCTCCTTCACTATGCATGATACTAGAGTGATATGCACAATATCTAAGGGAAAGATGGTAACAAGATCCGAAAATTCTACTAATAGGTGAAGGGAAGGGTATTTATAGTTGTGTTTTATGAAAAAGAGTGTAAGAGGTCATTACCTTAAGCTACTAAGTGCCACATGGACATGCATGGATTGGCACATGTATTTGCATGCATCCCATCTTTATCTTTCTGTGCAAAATAAGAACTTAAGGATAATGCAAAGGATAAGGGTCGCCCTTTTAGTTATCTTCTAGGGCAAGCTTCTTCCACTCATATTTTTATTATATTCAACACAATATTTTCCAAAGAAAAGTTGCAAACTGATACATATGACTTACTTAAGATCCTTGGCCCATCATGGGTAAAGACAAGGGTCAAAAAACTGACAAGAAACCTCCTCTATAGCTCCATGTCCGATAGGGACTCTCATTTTAAGTCTTCAACTTGATATGACTCAAATAAAGTTTTAACTTCTCTACTTCCTTGGTCTTTTCATCACCGAGTGCTACACTCTAGTATGATTCAAACATAGTTTATCCTTCTTTCTCTCTCACCTAAATGATACATAGAGGGAGTAGGGACATTCTAGAGGTGGAAATTTGCATATCAACCCTGCATTTTGGGTAAATTACTATTTGTACAAAAATTGGTACACAAGGCACTAGCATTATTCAAACAAGCTCAATACTTGGAATTTAGGCTTTCCACAAGCCACCACTTAGCATCATTATTTCTCTTATGATATTAAAACACTTAGGACACATTCAACATGTGGAATATTGCAATGTAACCCCTCATCTTGGGTAAATTGCACTTTTCACTCAGACTATCATATAATGCACAAATAGTTTGTAATTAAGCTCACACTTGAAAATAAACTTCACAAAGAGTCTTAATTACTTTTCAAAAGATTATAAAAAGTTTTTAAATAACTTGCTTAAGCAAAACTTCTAGAGTTAATCCATAACCCAGGTTAGGGATGTTACAAATACATTATTTTTTGTGACGCCTCTAAGAATGGTCTAGGATGTGTGCTGATGCAGAGTGATCATGTAGTTTCTTTTACTTCCTGAAAGCTTAAGAAACACAAGGATAACTATCCAATGCATGATCTAGAATTTGTTGTAGTGGTCCACACATTGAAAATATGGAGGCATTATCTTTATGGAGAACCATATCTGATTTTCACAGACCAAAAAAACTGAAAGTACATCTTCTCACAACACGGGTTGAATATGAGACAACACCGTTGGATGGAATTAATCAAGGACTATGATTGTAAAATTGATTATCATCCAGGGAAAGCTAATGTAGTGGCAGATGCACTAAGTAGAAAATCTTCATCTCCACCCATAGATAAAACACAGTTGAACTCTTTAATATGCTTTAAATGGGACATGTTTGTCTCTTTGAGACAAATGAATGTACAATTAGAATTATCTTTGTTAGAAGGATTACTGGTCGTGATGCATGTGAAACCTACTCTAAAATAATAGATTAAAGAGGCACAATAAGATGATATTGTGATTCAGCAGATCAGGTCAGAGTATGGTAGTGAGAAACGAGACAGTTTTCCATGAGTCAGAGGATGAGGTAGTATGTTACCATGGTAGGATGGTAGTTGTGACATCCCGCTATCACACAGACAATGAAATGCCATGCGAAAATGTGCGGAAACACCATAATCCACATATTACCAAAAACACGGGTTAATTAAAACCGATTGCGGAAAGCATATAATAACAGAACTATTGCATCCAGATCCTTATCCTACAAGGAAACATGTTATATAAACATACATAAACCTTGATACGTGTCCACAACTTACAGGAACCAACTGTCACATAGGCACAAAGAGTTCACCACATGTTTATATACAGAAGAGGTCATACTAGGCCAATAGCAGGATAAACAACTACATCAGCTATGCATCGTGAAACGTCATCAAAACACCTTGAAGGACATGAGTGTACAGGGATGACTCTAGGACTCTACTAAAAAATAACCAAAACAACAGCATATCCATCTCTTGCCTCCTACTATTCTTCTTGCTGCTCGGCCGCAACCTCACGACCACCACCACATCTAGCACAATCACCTAAAAAGGTTGTAAACAAGCGAGGTGAGACACACAGTCCCAGCGAGAAACATAACTCCTTGCCAAAACTATAAAACTTCAGGAAAACCAGGTAACTGATATAAGCAACATAGTGAACAAATCTTAATCTTAATAAAAACTTACCAAGATATACAGGAGGCATATAACTAGATATTTCTTTATGGAACATGATTGAAAAGATAATCTTTATAAGAACTTTCCACAAGATATGAGGAACATGTAAATAACTACAGGAGCAACTACACAAACAAGGCCTCAACCAATGTTCTGAGTTTTTCCTTAAGCAATATATTCTATACGGCTGGATTATGAATTATTATGCCCTAAGGAAGTGAGTTGTCCCACTCAAATCCAACCTTCAGCTGTGAAGCCCAAAACCGGTGCCATACAAGGTCAATGGAAGAGCCGGACTCCATGACCTCACCTCTTCGTGGTTAGTGCACGTTAACCAAAGCATGACCGCAATCTCTTGCTTGAGTGGCCTCAGCTACAGGGTTAGCTCATGCAGTCTACCCTTTTTATCATGAGCTATGGGCCTATTCACCGTTCTCCTGATCCATGAATGCATTCATGCTCCTCCACACTGAGCCATGGGCCTGATCACCATGCTCTTATACACATCTTGAGTCCACAACCGCAGTTGCACTCTAATCCACCTATTTTCGGCTAGGAGAAACCCCACATATTCAACAATATGCGCTCCAGGTAATCCCACAGGATACATCTATTTCACCATCACCTACTACTGACGATAATGGATTTATGGCCAAGGCAAACTACATGAAATGTTCCACTATAATTAATTAGTATATTTTAAGTGGATTGTTGAGGCAACCAAGTTATAAAACATAACAACATTATGTCACATTGTTACTATCATCATCATATTACCATGGGATCTCAATCCCTCATCACAGAATGCCACTACCTCTCAAGGCTTACATCATCACCATGGGATAGCAATCCCTTGTCTCAACATCAGAGGATAACACCTCAACTAAGCACTCAGTCTTTATCAGGTCAACAAACCTTTTCACATCATACGGGTGATACATGTTATCCCATCAATCAAGGATTATCATTATTCAGTGTTATTCAAAACACATATACCTCATAGCTCTTACTGGGCTATGAATTCATTTGATACACATGCATGGTTAGTATGCATATCGAGAGAGATAGTTGAATCACCAAACATAGATCTGTATGATTATCATGCTATTAAGGTTGAACGTACATGATTGGATCAACATCCATGATTATAACTACATGAAGCACAAAGTTGTATCTTGTAAACAAATTACATTATTATAATCAACCCACGAGCATTCACTATGCCCTATATCTTATGAACATAATCATGTATCTAATCATCTCACTTAGCACCAACTTTAGGTATCAAACATATCATTGGTTACAACCTATCATTCATAATGCATCATCAACAGAGGTGCAGTTACAAGATAACAACTTACCAAAACTAGGGTTTCCGAGCTAGGTGCAACCCTTACCAAAGATATCACCTACCCTCACCATAGGTGTGGCGGGCAGCACATCCCTCACCAAAAAGGGGTATCGGGAAGGATTACCTTCCTCACCAAAAGCCTATTGGCTAGGGCACTTAGCCGCTCATATCAGTCAACCAAGTCATGCACCCATGCACGAAGTATGTTGTGTAACCAAGGAGCATAGGTGTATTGTGGAACTAAGCCAGAAGTGTCTTGTGTATCCAGATCTAAGATTTGTGTCGTTCATCTATGGGCAGAGTATATCGTGCACCCAAGTGCAAGGTGATATCGGGCATCCAAGAGCAAAGATGTGTCAGGCAGCATAACCAACACTAATAGTCAAGACCCTATCGCCCATTAGGGTTAGGGTTTCATGTCGGGAAGCCACCATCATCATAACACCCAAGGCCATAATGACCCAGGCCAAGATCATAATGCCCAACAAGCACACTACTGACCTCTATCCAACTACATCATGGCACTCAAGGAGGGAAATCGTTCAACTAAGTTAAGCACATCCCTCACCCAAAAGGGGTATCGGGTAGGATTACCTTCCTCACCAAAAGCCTATTGGCCAGGACACTTAGCCACTCATATCAGTCAACCAAGTCATGCACCCATGCATGAAGGATGTTGTGCCACCAAGGAGCATAGGTGTATTGTGCAACTAAGCCAGAAGTGTCTCGTGTATCCAAATCTAAGATTTGTGTCGTTCATCTATGTGCAGGGTATATCGTGCACCCAAGTGCAAGGTGATATTGGGCATCCAAGAGCAAAGATGTGTCAGGTAGCACAACTAGCACTAACGGTCAAGACCCTATCGCCCATTAGGGTTAGGGTTTCATGTCGGGCAGCCACCATCATCATAACACCCAAGGCCATAACAACCCAGGCCAAGATCATAATGCCCAACAAGCACACTACCGACCTCTATCCAACTACATCATGGCGCTCAAGGAGGGAAATCGTTCAACTAAGTTAAGCACATCCCTCACCCAAAAGGGGTATCAGGTAGGATTACCTTCCTCACCAAAAGCCTATTGGCTAGGACACTTAGACACTCATATCAGTCAACCAAGTCATGCACCCATGCATGAAGGATGTTGTGCCACCAAGGAGCATAGGTGTATTGTGCAACTAAGCCAGAAGTGTCTCGTGTATCCAGATCTAAGATTTGTGTCGTTCATCTATGTGTAGGGTATATTGTGCACCCAAGTGCAAGGTGATATTGGGCATCCAAGAGCAAAGATGTGTCAGGTAGCACAACCAGCACTAACGGTCAAGACCTTATCGCCCATTAGAGTTAGGGTTTCATGTCGGGTAGCCACCATCATCATAACACCCAAGGCAATAACAACCCAGGCCAAGATCATAATGCCCAACAAGCACACTACCGACCTCTATCCAACTACATCATGGCGCTCAAGGAGGGAAATCGTTCAACTAAGTTAAGCACAACCATATCGGCCAACACTATGGCGCCCATCTAGGGTTTCCCTATGTAATGTTCGATCCTACTACCCAAGGCTCTAGTAGAGTTTTTAGGAATGATGACTGGCCCCACAGACCACCACTAGCCTTAACTACACACTTTGTCCTCACTCATGTGCATGCCAGGATCAACTTCCCGACAGGTCACCCATCCCAGTACTACTTCAAGCTGAGCACGCTTAACTATGGAGTTCTTTAGTGATGGGTTCCCAGAAAAGGAGGTGCACTTTGGTGATATGGGTAGTCCAAAAATTCCTTTTAAGAGTGTTTTATTTGAGGCCTCAAATCCTGTAATGTTACAATCTCCGCCACTTAGACTCTTGACGTCCTTGTCAAGGATCAACTATAAGGCATCATAATCTCTTCCCCATTTCAGTGCAGACCCAGAATGTCTCATGGACACCCAGCTCCCGATCACGGAATACCAGTGCAAGGGTGGCTACGTCAACCATGGAAAACCCTTTCCTACATGCCTGGACCGCACGGCTCAAGAATAACATGCCATGCCCATGTGGGCCCCACCTACTAGAGGGGTTATGGCTCTCATACCAATTGTAATGCCTGGTCCCACTACCCAAGGCTCTAGTAGAGTTTTTAGGAATGATGATTGGCCCCACAGACCACCAATAGCCTTAACTGCACACTTTGTCCTCACTCACACACATGCCAGGATCAACTTCCCGACAGGTCACCCATACCAGTATTACTCCAAGCTGAGCACGCTTAACTATGCAGTTCTTTAGTGATGGGCTCCTGGAATAGGAGGTGCACCTTGGTGATATGGGTAGTCCAATCATTCCTTTTAAGAGTGTTTTATCTGAGGCCTCAAATCCTGGGATGTTACACCCTATCCAAGGCTCATATCGGGCAACATCAAAACCAACCCATGTCACCCAAGGAACAAAATAGAGATATCTACCAAGAACCATGTCGGTCAAAGGGACATCCAGGGTTCAACACTCCCAAAACCTTCTTGGGTAACAAGGCATATTGCCCAACAACACTAACATGGTGAAGGGGTCATATTGGTCAATAAGGTCAACAGAACCCAACTTATCATATCGCCCAAGACAAAACCCTAGAAGAGGGGTATCGTGCAAAGCACCATAAAAGGGTATCGTGCAAAGCACAAGGACCATAACGGTTTGGTCATCATCAACCTCAAGATCACCATCATCAAATCCTAATAGATCAAGAGAGTTGGCTCACCTCTCAACAACCAAGAGATAGGCGTTTTGCACAACCTCCATCACATATCAAGCAGCAAGGTGGATCATCATCATAACAGCCAAGATTCCAACCAAGGCTCACCTCTCAAATCCATGGTGAGAGAAGGGTATTGCCCAAGCAACTAGAGCATAGACTCACCTCTCGACAACTAAGAGAGAGGGGTTTTGCATCCACCACTAGATCTCAAACTCACTTCTCAAAACCAAAAGGGAGAGAAAGGGGTTTTGCCCAAGGAACCCTAAACTAAAGGTTCAGACACAAGGTATAAGAAGACATCAACAACATGACCACTATATATAACAAGATAAAAGGGCACATACTAGGGAAAGAAACATATCTAACAAGATGCATGGTCGATCAAGATGACATATAAACATATAACATGAAAAGGAAGTATTATATCTAGGGTTAGGAGTTATGTAACCCGCCTCAAGAAAGATCCAAGCACCACCACAAGAAGAGAAGCAAGACACACTCTAGGGTTCGACCACCACTAGAGGAAGAAGAAGACTCCACCAAGGAGATCGGACACCAAGCTAGCTCTACCAAGTGTATCGGCCACCAAGCTCACCAAGGAGAGGTATCGTCCACCAAGGAAGAAGGCAAGCAACTAAAGAGCTAAAGGGATCCCAAGCTAGCAAAGAAGGGGGTATATAAGCAAGAGGGTTAAGTGGGCATCCACTAAGATCTTGCTACACATGTGTTCGCCCAACCACCACTTATCCAAGGGTTATGCCACATGCTAGCATCCCAAACCACTTGTCCATGACTTGCCATCTACTAGTAAGGCAACAACCACTTGTCCAAAGAAGGTGACACAAACAAGGCTAGGTCAAGTGGGGTGTGTGTCGCCCAACATGGTAACCCGACACACCCATCACCACCTTGGCCGATACACTTTCCTGGCCGACACACTCAAGCTTGGATGATACACCTAGGGCTTGCCCGACACAAGACCCAACAAAGCAAGGCAAAGCCCAAACAAGGCAAAACAAAACCCAAGGTTGTTCAAGAAACGAGCCCAACCCATCCTCTCAACCCTAGAGGATGCAAGGAGATAGAAAGATATCTCTCAAGGTGACAAACTTGCACACCAAGCCTAAAACTTGGGTAAATTGCAAGTTGCACCTCAACCTCTCAACAAAGCACAGACAAACTCTAATCACATCTCACGTGATTAGCAAACATCTCAACACAAGGTTTAGGCAAAGCAAATAGGGTAAGCCCAAAATGAAGGTCAGGGTCCTTACAGTAGTACTTGATGCCAATGACTTAAGAAAGATAGTTATGGAAGAAGCTCATTCATCAATGAATGCAATGCATCTAGGGAGTACTAAAATGTATCATAACTTAAAAGATATCTATTGGTGGCATAGTTTGAAGAAGGATGTAGTCGAGTTTGTTATGTAGTGTCCAGCATGTCAGCAAGTTAAAGCAGAATACCAGAAGCCTGGAGGAACATTGCAACCCTTACCTATGCCATAGTGGAAATGGGATCACATGACAATGGACTTTGTGGTTGGTCTACCTAGAATACCCAAAAGTCATGATTCCATTTGGGTGATAGTTGATAGGTTGACTAAGACAACACATTTTAGTCCTATTAAAACAACCTATACTACTGAAAAACTTGCACAAATTTACATAGATGAGATAGTGCGGTTACATAGAATTCCAGCTACAATTGTGTCTGATAGAAGTCCCCAGTTTACAAGTCATTTTTGGGAACGACTACATAAAGCCTTGGGTATGCAGTTAAAGTTTAGCACAACTTTTCACCCTCAGACAGATGGACAATCTAAAAGGACTATACACACTTTGGAAGACTTACTTAGGGCATGTGTTCTTCAGTTTGTAGGAAGTTGAGACTTGCACTTGATCTAAATAGAGTTTGCCTACAACAATAGCTATCAGACTAGCATTGATATGGCACCATATGAAGAATTATATGGTAGACATTGTAGATCTCCATTATGTTGGTATGAGACAGGAGAATACCAACTTCTGGGTCTTGAATTTGTGCATCAAACAACTGAAACGATTAAAGTAAAACAATAACAGTTAAAGGTTGCACATGATAGATAAAAGTCATATGTTGATAAATGTCGTAGACCTTTAGAGTTCCAAGTTGGAGACAAAGTGTATCTCAAGGTCTCTCCTTGGAAAGGTGTTCTCAAATTTAGGAAGAAGGTAAGTTAGCTCCTAGATTTATGGGACCTTACCCAGTGACAACACGGATTGGAAAAGTAGCCTATAGGTTGGATTTCCACTTGAGCTACATAGACTACATCCAGTGTTTCATATATCTATGTTGAGAAAGTGTCATCTTGATACAGAGTTGGTTTTGCAACCTATAGAGGTAGAATTGAATGAAGATATATCCTATCTGGAAGGTCCAATGATGATTCTTGACAGAAGAATCAAGAAGTTGAAAAAGAAAGACATAGTTCTTGTGAAAGTTCTCTGGCATTGCCATGGCATTGAAGAAGCCACATGGGAGCTAGAGGAAGAAATGAGGAGGAAGTACCCTTCTCTTTTCTCTTGAGATTTCAAGGACGAAATCCCTTTTAGGGATTTACAATAGTAACATTCCTAACCTGGGTTATGGCATAAACCTAGACATTTTGCATCAATAAGTTATTTATAAACTTGTTTTAGTCTTTTGAAAAGTAACTAAGACTCAAGGAAAGATGAATTTTCAAGTTTGAGCTTATTTGCAAACTGTTTGTGCATTATATGATAGTTTGAGTGTAATTTGAAATTTACCCAAGATGAGGGATAATATTGCAATATATCACATTTTGAACATTCTTCAAGTTCTTTAGCATCATAATAGATAGAATTATATTAATGGGTGGCTTGTAGAAAGCCTTAAGTTCCAAGTTGGAGCTTGTTTGAATAATGTGTGTGCCTTGTGTACTAGTTTTGGTGCAATTTGCAATTTACCCAAAATGTAGGGTTGATATGCAAATTACCACCTTTAAAGTATCCCTAATATATCTTGGCATCATATAGAGGAGAGAGAGAGAAAGAAAGAGGCACCATGTTTGAATCATATTTGAGTGGTAGCATTCTTGGTGATGAAAAGACCAAGAAGAGTTGTATAATTGAAACCCTAATTTGAGTTGTATTGAGTTGTATCAAGTTGTAGAGCTTATAAGGGGATGCCTATCGGCCAAGGAGCCATATAGGAGGTCCCATATCATTTTAACAACTCTTGTCCTTTGCCATGATGGGTTAAGCACCTCAAGGAGGTGATGGATATCCGCTTACAACTTTCCTTAGAAAAAGTGTATCAGTTTGTGAATAAAGTGAGGTTGAGTTGAAATATCTTACTCAACAAGATAACTAATGGCCAAAATCTTATCCCTAGATTATCCTCAAGAGTTTTTCATGTCAAGATAAATATGTATGCATGCATGGACACGTGTCAACATGCATGGACACGTGTCAACATGCATGGACACGTGGCACCTAGTAGTATAAGGTGATGACACCTCTTATACACTCTCTCTCATGAGCCTCAATTATATATACCACTCCTTTCACCTACTAATGAATCTTTTTGAATCTTTTCACTCCATTTATCTTAGATATCATGATAGATTTGAGGATCAATGAGGAGCTCTAACCTTAAGCTTAAGGTGAAGCCATGGTCATCTTCAACCTTGGTTGAGCATGAATCTCAGGTTGTTCTTTATTTTCTTCTTCACCTAGTTCTTATCTATGGATTTTTTGCATATGAAGGAGCTGTGAATGAGTCTTGTATCTATGATAAGTTCATATTCAACCTTGGGAATGTGAAGCTTTGAAGCTTGGATATTTGAAGTTGTTCTTGAGGCGATTTATATAACTTGAACCCAATTATGTTATTATTCACCATCAATCTTGCCATAATTGATTATCTACTTTCAATTTCGAGTTTTATTATATAATTGATGAATACATGAGTTCTATTAGTGACATAGGATTGTTGTCCATGAACTAGAACAGTAAGGAACAAAGTATAGAGCTTGATGATGATGACATCATCATGGCTCGACCTGATATCGGGTTGAAGTACCTCTAACCCGATATGGTGTTGAACCCGACATGGTAATAGGAAACCCAATGTACCTTGGAACCCCACACCCCTATTGGTTTGTACACTTGGTTTGGTTTAGACTAATCTATTTTATAGGTTGTCACTTATCACACGGTGAAGGATAGGTCGATACCATGAAGGTTTAAAGAGGTATGAGCATAATGGTTTAACTCGATATGCAAACCCTAATTTTGAGCAACCCGATATGGTGTGAAGCATACACACACCTCTTTGCCCGATAAGGTGTGAATCATACATACAGCTCTTTGCCCGATATGGTGTGAAGCACACACACACCTCTTTTCCCAATATGGTGTCAAGCACGCACACATCTTTTCCCGATATGGTGTGAAGCATACACACATCTTTGCCCCATATGGTCTGAAGCACACACACACCTCTTTTGCTTATATGGTGTGAAGAACACACACACCTCTTTTCCCAATATGGTGTGAAGCATACACACACCTCTTTTCTTGATATGGTGTGAAGCACACACACACCTCTTTGCCCGATATGGTGTGAAGTGCACACACACCTCTTTTCCCGATATGGTGGGAAGCAAACACACACCTCTTTGCCCGATATGGTGTGAAGCACACACACACCTCATGCCTGATATTGTGGAAGTGCCTCCATCCAATATACTTTATTGAGTAACACATGAAGTGTGTTATGTCAAATGATACATTAAGATGTATATGTTGGATCCTAGATGGGTGATTAGATGCTCTAGAGGGGGGGTGAATAGAGCTGAAAGCACTTACACAAAATTCATTAAACCTTCAAAATATATGACAAGATAAGGTTGCTAAATAGGTAATTTGAGTGCAACTAAATCATGCATAGCAAGGATAAGAGAGATTGAACATGCACCAATTAAACAAGCTATTTAGAGTGGTTCCACACTTCAAACTAGAAGTGTGTCAGTCCACTTGCCTAGAGAGGTCAACCTCTAGGACTTCCAACAATTGCACTCTTATATTCACTTAATAAGACATACAATACATGACCAACAAAGGACTTACCTATCCAATACAAAGAGTCTTCAACCTTACCAAGGACTTACCCACTTTGCAAGTGTCTTCGGCCTTCTCCAAGGACTTACCCACTCTTGCACAAGTCTTCGGCCTTGCAGGAATTACCCACTCTTCTTGGATCTTCTACATTTGACTTCACCTTCACTCGGAGAAGCTTTCCACCAAGGTCTTACCTACTTGAGCTTGATTCTTTTGCCTTCTCCAAGGGCTTACCCACTCTAGCTCCAAGTCTTCTGCCTTGATCTTCACCAAGGGACTCCTTCCCTTGTTCTTCTTCACCTCTCTTGGACAAGAGAGAGAACCTTCATCTTCATGATTGAAAGAAGAGATAGGAGGTGGTGGAAGTGAGAGCCTCACAAGATATACATATATGACTAGCTCTCTTACAGATTTCCTACTCACTCTAATGGATGTAGCAAGTGATTAAGCTTAGAGAGAGATAGGAGGCTGTAGGAAGCACTCAACTATAGAATAGGAACCTCACAAAGAGTTTGCAATGAATGCTCAACCTTGGAATGAAGCCCAAGGGGTCCTATTTATAGCTGGGGATGCCTCTTAGCCTTTGGGAACACTTAAGAATGAAAACTAGCCGTTTTGTGGCTTGCAACGGATCTATTTTCACTTGTTGCAACTCCACAACGGCTAGTAGCACTTTTCTGCATTCCAGTACAGTCTGATCGGCCGAGTTTATATAAAGGTAACTCGGCCGAACCACAAAAAGACAAGGCTGAAAGCTAGACTATCGGCCGAGTTCCTTTGGAGAAACTCGGTCGATCGGTCGACTTTCATCTTGGACCGATCAGTGGATCGGCCGAGTTTCCTAGCTAGAAACTCGACCGAATGGGAATCGGCTGAGTTTGTAACTCGGCCGATTGCAACAAAAATTCCAGAATATATGGATCGGCCGAGTTTGGAATTCGGCCGACAAAATCCCTGTTATGGGTATTTTGGAATTTTCGTTTGACTATACAAATGATGGATTTTTGTGTCCCAATAATTTTTCTAAGCTTAATTACAAGTCATACAATCATTACAAGTGGTTACAAAGCAATTCTAAGGTCATTTGCATAGAGATCCCAAATTGCACACTTGTAGCTATTTAGACTTGTCTTTTCTCCAATTTGATATGCGCAAGTTAGGGCATTTGGAGTGTGTCTAAACCTAATCTGAAATCACTCAATGTAGAAGCATTAGACACCAATATGTGGAATGGTTAGTCATCATCAAAACAAGGGTTTAGTCAATTTAGACGTGAGTCAACATTGACCTAATTGACCTTGAGTCAACAGTATAGAGTTCAATGCATTTTTATAATTGTAAGCCAATGTTCCTTGAGAAAAGGATTGAGCCAACTTAATAAAGTATGATCTAATCATTATCCTAGAAAGGATGAGAGAGAAACTCATACTTTGTGTGATAATAATTCAATGACCATATATTGATACCCCTATATGTGTAGAGCTATAAATCAGGGTTTTGATTCTTGTTAATATGAATTAGGGTTTTGATCCTTGATAATATGAACTTGAAACCCTAATCAACTAAAGAGGGAAACCCTAACCCTAATTGATGAAAAGAGAATCCCTAACCCTAATATGTGATGACCCGACATCTAATCAAGTCATCACCAGTAACTAATTGTGGAATAACCATAAGCAATGGATTAACGAAAATCACTAAGAATTAAAACCATTTTGTAAGGAGATCCAATACCAGGAAACTCTAACTTAAAGCTCCAAAACTTTATACATATCATGATTCATATTGTACATACATTGTTTCATCTCATCTCGAGGATAACATATAATAGTTACTTTGTTAAAACATATACTTAAGCAACATAAAACCTCAAGGCATACAAGTCAAAATCTTAGATTGTTCATAAAATCATTACATATTGACTCCAAGGATGTGAGAGTACAGAAACGACACATAGGACTTCTATCTATAAGACATGACAGACAGTACACTCAACCTGAGATGTTACTGTTGCCCTAGATATTGTTGTTCTCCCTCTGCAAAACAGTCTCTACCTCCTCATGCACGTCCACCTAAAAATTGTGGATCCCAAGGGGTGAGACAATTGTCCCAGTGAGAGATATAACTCTCCACCAACAATATTATTATCACAGGTAAGCAGTATAAAACTGAGCAGATGTTATTTTATATTAACAAGCATGATTAATCATTGTTATAAGTAGAACAGAGTAATCTCTTCTCTTAAAATAATTCATCCAGCCATGGTAGAGCAATAAATCATCTATCCGCTTTACAATAAATATAAAGAAACATGTATAACATCTATCAACTAAGATGTATAAAAGAAGTGTACATCAACCAATGTCTTCCGTATTCGATCCTTAAGCAAATATGCTACATGGATGATTTCATATTACAATCACACTTATGCCCTAATGAGATGAGGTATACCGCTCCTGCTCCAACCGAACACGATTACATTAAGCATCGGTACCATACAAGGTTAGTGGCAGAGCCGGCTGCCATGACCTCACCCATCTCAGTTAGTACGAGACTATTGGTAGTGACATCACGTTTCAATCTACAAAATAGCTTGCCAGGTTATAGTGGCATCTTCGATATAGACCTAAAGCCACAACATGCACTCTCTTTAGGGAGATTTCAGTTATCCATCTCTGGAGTTATTGAGTTATGGTACATAACCATACTTTGAGCCACGGGCCAGTTCACTATGTTCATTACTGAGTCTACGATTGCATTCGCACTCAAGTGAGGATATGGCATATAACCAATCCCCAAGATCGTAGATGTAAGGGGATCAGTCAACATATGGCCGTCCAAGCTCACGCCCCCGCATATTCAAAAATATGTGCTCCAGGTAATCCTATGGGAAAACCCCATTTCACCATTCAGCAAATCATGACGCTGATGGATCTATGGTCAAGGCACTACATGATGATATTCCACTTGATTAATTAGGTGCATTATAGTATCTTTTAGCATCAACCAAGTTTCAAACATGAATTATAACAGATGCTATAAAGAATGGTGTATTACTTTTAACATCTTTGGAACACTTTGAATGTATAACACTCGAGATCTCATTCCCTTATCACAATATTGGAAATTCTCATCCCTTCACAACATCATCATTATGATTACTGGATCTGGGTGTTCAAACCCTTCGATCATCATTGAACATTGTTACCTCTGTGACTAGTAACTATTACCTCTAGATCCTCAGACCAAGTTATTCATATCACTTGTTGTACAAGTATTTCACATGGCTCACATGATTCATTATATATCTTGTCACCTCTCACTAGGCAACAACTACCTTTTAAGATATCAGACTATATAATCAGTATACTTGTTGTATAGATATTTAACATGGCTCACAAGGCTCATAAAAATCTGTATCATATAAAACATCATAGCGTATACATGTCTATGCTCATCATCTCATGATTCTTGAATAGTTTGCACTTCAAGATAAAAACTCTAGAAGTATATGACATCACTATGAAATTCAAAGAGAAATACATCCTTACTATTATTAGGGTTAGGATTGCCAATTTTAACCGAATAGGGTTTCCAATTCACATCGTCATTGTGTGATATAAGAGAAATACATCCTTCCCATGATTAGGGTTAGGGTTTCTAAATCTAATTGATTAGGGTTTTAAGTGCATACCATAACCCATCATTAGGGTTAGGGTGTTTCCCCTTATCAAAAAATTAAGGATTCAAGATCATATTATCAAGAATCAAGCCCTAATTCATAGTCCACTCATTTTAGGAGTATCAATGCATGCTTATTAACATGTTTATCACACATGTAAAAGTATCTCTCTTATCCTCATTAGGATGTTGATTGTATCATACTTTGGCTCAATCCTTCTCTCAAGGTACATTGACCTACTTTAACACACTACATTAACTCTTTGTCTTAATGCGTTACTTTACATAACAAAATTCATGTGTTGCTCCATCAATTACATTGAATTGATATGCTTCCAAAATATTGGGTATAAAGGTGTGTATGATACCATATTGTGGTTGAGATACCACATTAACATCATATCGGGTATCCATATTGGGCATGTGGTGTAGCCACATCACCATATCGTGTTTAGGGTGTATCCCCTAACACCATAGCATGTACTCATATCGGATTGACTATCACTTAGGTTTTATCATCTCAAGTTAGAGATACTTGTCCTCATATTGTGTATGAACTAAAAGCTTAACCTCATATCAGGTATAAGGGTATACTTGTTTCCATACCATGTACAAAGTGTGCACAATATCAAGCATAGGGTTTATGCCTCATCATGGTATCGTTCAAGTAGTGTATTCACGATAGCATATTGGGTTACCACTTTGAATTGGTATATTGGGTTATCATATTGGCTAACATATCGGGTTAGCATATTAGGTAGACCATTATGCTCATATTATTTCATACCTTCAAAGGATCAGTCCAATCATATTTTTTTATGACAAGCTAGATATCAAGTTGAGCTATTTTACAACAATCCTTCAAACAAAAAGATAGGGTGTATCGGGTTTCATTCCATCACCTAGGTTTTCAACACCATATCGGTTAAAGTATACACTTGACAATATATCGTCCATGAAGTATGGACTTGACTTCATATTGTGCACAAGGTAAATGTAGGTGTCACTCATATCGTTCATGGGGTATCACTCATCTCCATATTGAGTTACCCATCATCTTGGGTTTGACATATCGGGTTTCATATCATCAACTAGGGTTTCAACCCATATCGGGTTAGGGTATAATCCTAACACCATATCGTATAGGAGGTGCATACTTGACCCCATATCATGCTCATGGTGTTTATATGTTTTACTCATATCCCCCATGAGGTACACACTCCTCACCATATCATGTTTATAGTGTGTGCATATCAACATGTCAGATTACTTATCTCCTAGGATTTAATATATCAGATTGGAGTATATGCTTGACTCCATGTCGTGAATAGGGTGTATACTTGACCTTATATCATGCACATAGTTTTTTATTAAAAACATATCGTGCACAAGGTGTGAACTTCATCATCATAACGTGCAAGAGGTACCTACTCATCACCATATCATGATAATGGTGTGTTCTCCTCACCATATCGATTTAGAAGGGCTTCAACCCAATATCAAGTTGGGACCATGATGATGTAATCATAATAAACCTCTAGATTCTTGTTAATACTGTTATACATTATGTAAAACAGTCCTAAGATACTTTTGGAACTCAAAGGATCATCAATTTATCAAAGGAATTCAAAATTGAAAGTAGATCAACAAGTTCAACAATATTGAAGGTGAATAATAACGTAGTTGGGTTCAAGTTATATAACCCACCTCATGCACAAATTCAAATATCCAAGCTACAAAGATTCACGTTCCTAATATTTAATATAAGCTATCCAAGGTCCAAGGGTCATTCACAACTCCTCCATATATAAGGAATCACCATAGTTAAGAACTTGGTGAAGAAGAAAAGTGTAAGGCCCTAAACTTGCTTAATGAGTTGAATAAGCTTAATTACCATAATTGAATGCTTATAAACCTAATATAACCTTTTTATATGCTTTGAAATCATAATAAAAGCTTAAGTTTCAAATTTGGTCAAATTTGGACACTAGTTGAGCAAGTTATGCAATTTTATGCACATTTTGGACTTTTCTACAATTTACCAGATTGAGAGGTTTTATTTGCAATTTATCACTTTCTTTATGTTCCTTGTATATTCTATCATCATCCGTGAGCTTTTTGAGCCATGGGGAACCTATTGAAACCTTGGTTGGAAGGTGTTTTCCTCAAGGGTATTTTAGGGTTTACCCCTTCATGGATGAGCTACCTTTAGTAGCTATCAACTAATGAATTATTTGTTTTGCTTGGAAAATCAAGAAACGAAGGATAATAATGTCTCTATGGATGGTGGGGGAGATTCTAGTGTGTGTGGTTGTATATTCTTAATAGATTAAGGCCATAGACACATGGGGAAGCTACTTTTACACCTCATGCTTGCTCCCATCATTATCCATGGGCTATATTTACCTCTTCCTTGCCCAAGTACAAAACTTTTCTTGATTTCTCTTTCCTCTAACCTGGATCAATGACTCCACTCTATGTTTATGTAGAACAAAGTGCTCTAAGGAAGAAGACAACCTCTTTTTGAAGAAGAAGGTCTCCTAGAGCTCCACATAGCCCTGCCTAGGGTTTCCAAGGTCATCTTCTTGGGATTTTGATGAAGGAAAGTTATTTTCTTCCTTCCTTATCCATTTATATTTCTCTTCTCCTTCCTTAGACCTTCCTCCATGTAGGAACCTCACTGTTCCATGGTAGAAATAGCTCTAAAGATCAAAAATCCTACCTTTCTTGCTCCTCATGCTTAGGGTTTGCTCATTTGATGAAGAAAGGTGCTAGATGGACGAGCTCATAGCTTATGCTTGGATTTTCTACCCTACCTATTCGAGATTTTTTCTGTGTGGGGTTTCATCTTCTCATTAGAGGCAATTTTTATAACTTGCTCTACGTTTATTGCTTACCATAAGCTTTGTAGATCATGTTCTTGCTTGAAAATGATGATTCATGCACTAAAAACTATGCTTGACTTGGATTTCGATTTTATAATGTTCCCTATTCTGATTTCAGTTTTAGATGAACTTGTGATCATGTGTACATTATTACTAAGGTATAATATGACTTGTATCAGGTTGGTTTGACAACCAATGGTGCTAAGCACCTATCAACCAATGGTCAATTTTAGGGTTTTAAGTTGATTTCTTCTACAAACCCATGACCCGATGATGGTACCATTGCAACAACCCTATGATGTTGTATTCATGACAATTCATGGTTGGTATCAAAGGTGTCAAACCTATGGTTACCCCCTTAGGTCATGTTTTGGATCAATTTAGAAGTTTAATGATTAACCATTAAGTACCCTACTGATGTTATCAATCAATGATGACATTACCTTAATATTTTATGTTGATTAATGGATATAGTGTTGATCTAACAACCTATTGTGACTTACTGGTCATGTAAAGACCAAGTCTCTACTATTAAACATGATAAACAAATCATCAATTGTGTAGCAGTGGAAATTTAAATATTGACTTTATTCAAAATGTATAAAGAGTACATTACAAAATTTTCCCAAATGGGAGTACAACTTTATACAAGCAACTAGGATCTAGGTAGAGGAAGACTAGACTAATACAACATTGTCTCCAAACAGAAACAACTTAAAACATAAAAGCAACTATGATCATGCAATCTATATGCTCTTCTTCTTGTCCTATCCTTAGCCTTAGGTTCACCAAGCTTCCATGCGCACTCTGAACCTAACCTGGATGGTTGGGGTCATCCAGCAAGAGAGAGATAAAAGGTATGTGTTCATAAAAGGATAAAGGCAATCATAAAGTTAAGCATAGTAATCCATTAAGGGATTTCAAGAAGTGAGAGCAAATGAGTGAATAAGATTCTAGAAAAAAATTGCCACATTTAAATATCAACAAATATCTCAATTGCATGAATATAAATTATGACACAACATCCTCTCAATGTAGGGTGAGGCACCTACCGGACCTCACCAATGGCATGGGGACTAAAACCCCAGTGCCTAAAAAGTGGCAGGGGGACTAAAACCCCAGTGCCTAATATATAAAATGGCAGGGGGACTAAAACCCCAGTGCCTGGCAGGGGGACTAAAACCCCAGTGCCCTGTGGGTGGTTTGTACTCATGTACACTACATTGTCAATTGGCCAATAACTATATCATGCATAACATTCACTTGGCAGTAGAGTGAAAAGTATATAAAGATAACAACATAGAATTGGGAATAACACCCAAGAATAAAATAAATAGGCCATCATAGGCCACAAAAATATCCAAGAACTCCAACAAGTAAAGGAGCCAACAAGCAACAACATTATACAATGCTTCCAAATATTTCAAAAGAATGAGCCACATAGGCAATAACAAGATTAAGCATTTCCAAGTAAAGGAGGCATCATATAGCAAGTTTCACAATATTCAAATGAATGAGCCACAATGGCATTAGAAGCATAAAATAAGTAAAGAGCCAATCAATGCAATTAGAAGGATAACAAGGCTAGCACAAAAATGATTGTGGGGTTGGAAAAGACCCAACTGAAGGATAGGTAGTTTGCACAATAAACATTCACATTCATCCATAGAGATCACATATATGAATAGGGTCCACATAATAGGAGTCGCATACATTAACATAGGATTCACATACAAAATAGGGTGCACATACCAAAATAGGTTCCACATACCTATTTTATTTAATTACCATAACATTCACCAAGTTGATTGTATCACCATTCCTTTTTCCCTAGTTACATAATTACACATGTATTAATATATATAAAGACATAAAACATAGGAAAAACCCTAATTTTCTACCTTGAAAACCAAAGGTCGATCTATGACTCAAAACCTAGACCAAACAATTATTCATATTCTCCTGATTAATAAAACATATTTTATTTTACAAATTGGAGTTAAAATGAATTAATTAGGTATTTTAGAACATTTTATACACTTAAAAGGTATTCAAAGCAAAATTCGAAAAAGGAATCGAAATCATGACTCAAAAACCATAAAATCGAATTCTACGTTAAAAATCCTTTCCATCGACTATTTATTTGAATTTTTCTGACCAACGGTTGATTTACTATGAATTAAGTAAATCTGACCAATCAGAAATTAGGAAAAAGCCACCTAGGCAAAACAAAGGGCGATTGGGCCACTGAGGTCGGGCCCACGCTGACGCGGACCAATCAGAATTGGCCGCATCAGCAGGTCCACTCTCGCTGACCTAGGTCAAAGGCAAGGGAGCAAAGACGAAAAAGACTGAAATACCCTTGCTTGCAAAATAAATCAATTAAAACGACGAGGGCATTGTGGTCATCTGAACCTCGCAGTATCCTTCGGCGAGAAAACAGCTCAAATGTGAAAGGTATGTATTGCCCCTGGGGATCAAATCCTCCGTTAGCAAGGGATTGGGCACCCTGGTCATATCCTGACACAGCTTCTTCTACTCGCAACAATGGCGAGGGAGCAGCGACCTGGAGCTCGTGCTGCATTGCTCCAGCTCGTGTCTGGGAACAAAACCATCAATCGAGACTGGGAGTAGACTCCCCATACTCCCACGAACCTAGAGGACATGCGACCGAGTTCTCTCATGCTCAAGGAGCAGGGATAGAGTTCCAGGTGGTCGGGAAATAAGGGAAGGCGATGGATTGCGGAGCACCTGACAAATCGACGAAACTCAAAATGAACGACACCCACGGGTTCGTGGGGTGGCAAAGAGTAGAAACCGAACGTTGGTGACGGCGGAGAAGGGCCTGAATGCCTGAAAGCGCGCTAGCAGAGGCTCGCCGGCGGCCCTATAGGACCGGGCAACTCAGGCAAAAGCGGGGAAATCTATTAGTGTGGAAATGAAGAGGAGGGGTTCTAGTTGGTTACCTCTCAAGGAATCGACCCGAGAAGGCCATAGGTGAGAGTAGCCACAGAAATCGCCAGAGATGCCAAAGGGAGTAGGGCGGCGAGTTCTGAAATCGCGGAGGAGGAATTGGATAAGGAGGAGGGGGTATCGCGTTCCAAGGGTTCTATGAGGCACCTTATATAGCCAGGATGACGGCTGAGGGTGCTACTGTGAAAGGGGGTGGAGAAGAGCATTTTAGGCATTTCGCCAACAGACCACAGAGGACAATGAGCTAGGGCTCATTGAAATCGTCGGTGAGAGACAGATTCGACGGGACACGAATCACGTGAATCAGTGGAGGAGGGAGAGAGAGCGACGCGGAGGAGATCAGGGGTCGGGTGCAGCTCGACGACCGGAGGTGGAAGACAAAGCTCCCACCGTCAGATCACAGATCGACGGTCCAAAGATCGTGCAAGAACCTATAACGCGTGACTTAGAAAATTCGGTTGAACCATAGTGTTACACATGAAATCAATGAGATCGATTAATGCATTATAGTTATACTATATTGAAAGCTAATAAAATCCATTTCAGGGGTCAAATCAACTCCAAAAGCCACCAAATTTGGACCATAGGTTCATAATGACGCATATTACAATGCTATTAGATTTCGTAATTATACCCAATAAGGTCCTCAATTAATATATTGCTCATTAAGGTGTATTTTAATAGATTAAAAGGAATGAATTATATGAAAAGACTACTTTTAATGAAACATGTGAGTAATTTCGAGATATTAAACACATTAGGATCCAAATAATCATTTCTCAACAAAATAACATATTAATGTGAATTAAAATCATATTTTTAGGAGAGAGAAACAATTAAGGTTAATATACACATATATGAACTCAAATACACATTATTAATAATATATTTATCCCAAAAACTCCAAATTAATATTATCTACTACATTACCATCCTTAATGACCAAATTACATGATTAACCCTAACTTATCTCCTTAAGTGGGTTATTTGTGCAAACACCCCTCCATATACATAAATGATGGTAAATAGTGATTTCAACATCAAATTATGCCCAAATTGCACATAGAGTCCAAAAATGATCCAAAAGGATGGGAAAATTTATGAAAAAGGTCCAAATGGACTTGAAGGTCAAGAAAAGCTCACAAGTGGGTAAATTGCAGGGAAGACCTTGAGATTCAGTATGTTACAGGTCACTAATGATGGTGGATCAGGTCTCCACAACCTATGGTGAGTTAATCATTGTAGTTGTAGCATCAATTAAGCCTTAGACCAATGGTTTCTTGGATCACTTGATGCAATGCTCAGACATATATTGTAATTGATGGTTTCAACATATGAACTTGACCCAATGGTTAAGATCTACTGTTTATTCCTCCAATAAAGTGGAATGATGGCTAATGTAATATTTTGGTCCTAACAATGTGATTTAGATGGTTTCCTTTATATGATCAACTTATGGAGCTTACTAGTTGACAATGGATGGCTTGTTTTAAATGAACAGTCGATTGTGTGTTTTACCTTACTCTTAATGGAACTTTTTGTGTTGTTGATCAAGGAACGTCTAGGGTTAGATGGTGACTCTTTCCAGAGAACAAATCAAAGACTTCATAGATAGTTTATCCAAGGTGTTTACTTATATAAACAACCAATGGTCTTACCTTTTAAGCATCCAGTGGTTCTAGGTGACATTGTGGTATAGTAATATGGGTTGAATGATGATGGGACAAATGGAGGGTTACCCCTTAATAAGGTAGTATTAACTATTCACTCATATGAATAGAAGGGATGATAACCATATTGTGTTGATATGTAACCCTAATGAGGTATAGCTTTCTATATATAGCTTTAATATAACTAAATGATGGTAATTGGGTATGAATAGTCCTTGAATGATTAATACAATCATGGAGTACTCTCTTATTGTTGTTGAAACCCTAGTATGCTATAACCTGATGGTTACACCTTGATTTTTGTGTGGGTTCATACTTGAGAATAGCATGTAATGTGATGGTGATGCTTCACCTTATGCATCCATGATCCAATGGGGATGTCATGAGTTAGGGCTTGGGTATAAGTGTTGATTAGTAACATTGATATAATTTATCATGTTGAACCTAACTCTAATGCAAATAGATAATGATGAGTATTCATGTGTAACATTCTTATATGACAAATGATGGTGGAATAACCTCCTTAATATGATCATAACCTTAATATATTAATTGGTGGTTATCATAGCCACATAGTTGATACTTTCTTATGCTAAACATGTACATTATGAATATGATGAGGGTTAATCATATCTAGATTCCTTGCATGTTGATGTCATAAAGGAATGTTCTTAACATTAATATAACCATGCTATGATTGTTTATAAATATCTCCTAGCTCATTAATGCAATATTGTGTTGATCCAGTGTCTTATATGTAAGTGAAGTTGTTGAGCCTTGTTATAAGGAATGCAAAGATAATGATGATCTTGCAGGGGATAATGTGATGGTCTTAATTACCTTTGGCCATGGTTGATCCCTGAATGAGGTTTAATCCTCTGGTGTTGATAAGGGTCGATACCATGTGATATTGTGAAAAGGATTTATATCATGTGATAGTATGATGGTCTTTATGACCTTTGGTCATAGTTGAGCCCTGAATGAGGTGTAATTCTCTTATGTTGATAAGGGTTGATGCCATGTGATATTGTGAAAAGGATTTATATCATGTGATAGTATGATGACTAGTGTGGTCTCATGAATGGCAAGTGAATGGTACCATGTGATGATGAGATGAGAAATTATGTTTCACACGTTTTATATCTTTCAAAGTTGTGATATTAATATGCTTGCTAGAAGTGAATTAGGGTTTGTATGTACACTTGTTTGATGCAGCCTTAATTCACCCAATTGGCATTACTAATCAAGTGCAACTCTAATCATGTAGTGCCTTGTACCGTAGAGCCATCTTCAACGTCAGAACTTGCTGGATGGTGAAATGAGTATTCGTAAGGGAAACTAGGAGTGCATATTATTGAGTATGTGGGGGTGGTAGGTTGAGGATATATCCTTGTCATCCACAATGCAGATTGTGGAGGTTGTCTATGGTCATGCCTCATACATATGATGTGATTGAGAATGGCTATGGTCGTGTCTCGGTGATTATAACATGATGTGATTAGAGGAAAACTGCGGTTGTACCTCAGTGATTGGGTTTGAATATCCTGGCTTCTAGTGTCGTGGGTGGACTAGTGGTTAGAAGCTTGACTATATTTTGTTGTGGTAGTAGCTTTGACTGATATGTCACTACCTTTTTACTCGTACTAACTGATGGGAAGAGATCTTAGGATACTGGCACTCCTAGATCTTATACGGAACCAAATTGCCCTTCGCAGGGGTCGGTTAGACTTTGAATGGTACAATTCAAATTCACCAGGGCATAATAAAAGATGTAATACATACGTGTAGCATATTTGTTTAGGGTTATACACAACGTTTCACATTGGATGATAACCCATGTTTGTTATCTTTACATAAAGATGATGCTTAGTGCAATTAAGAGATAGTAGATACACTTAGGTTGTGGATATTCTTAAGATTGTAGATGTGTACATACATTAGTTATGCTTGTGTTTATAACTATACTACTACTGCTGATTATAATCATGATGCTAGCTATCTCATGTTGTTAGTTATGTTTAGCATTCTAGCCATGCCTTTGTAACTAGAGATGCATATAGTGCTAATCATGCTTATCTAGATAGTTGTGCTTATGTTGTAGCTCTTCTTATGATGTTGATATGTTCCACATATTAGACATACTGATGTTGTTAGCTATGCATATGATACTAGATTTATTCATGATGTTAGAGATGCTCATGCTGCTAGACTCCTTATATTGTTAATATGGATATGAGAATAGTCTGGCTAATGAAGACAGTTATTATCTGCTCCTTTGTGTATTTTGTTAATAATCAATGTTGCTAAGCTTATTTGTTATATATGATTAATTTGCCTAACTATTTAATTACTTAAAAATGTTTTATCAATAAGTGTTGTTGGAGGTTATATCTCTTTCTAGGACATGGGTCTCACCCTTGTGGTTTGCCACATTTTTTTAGGTAATCAGAAATGATGAAAGCAAATATGTGGAAGCAAAGAGGAGCTATAGTAATGAATCTTTGGGAAAGTTGATTAGATGTCTAGTTTTTCCTAGATTCATCCTTGTACTCTCAGGTCTGGGCAGGAAACGTTTGTATATGGTGTTTCAAACGAATTGAAATTTTTTTAGCATGTTAATTTTTATTGTGTGGCATATAAAAATATTGTTCTCCTGTGTATATATGTTGTGTCTAAGGTGATAGAACAATTTGTATCAAATTCTTAGCATAGTATGGATATAAGAAAGATATTGGGCTCTTATGCAAATGTTTCTGAGTGGGTGTTGATGTTGAAATCAGTTTAATTTACCCATATTTTTGGATATGTGATTAATTAGTGATTGATTGTGCTTTATATTTTGAGTAATCTCGTTTAGTGAAACAGGCTCTCACAAATTGGTATCAGAGCTTTAGGTTCACTGAGTCTATAGGGACACTAGGACTTAGGACTAGGATGATGTCAAAATTATGAATATGACATAAATATATGGTGCATACTGCCTAGCCTCAATATTTGGGTGCCCTGGCCAGGTATTCAATTATTGAAGAAACGGTAAGTATAGAACTCTTAGATTGTTATCTTTTTATTACTCTAATCATGTAGTCATTTTGAGACAATCTAAAGAGTATAACAAATAAGAAATCATGGTGTGAATATCTCAATCCTACCTTAAATAAGATGAGAATTGCATCATTATCTATCAAAACTTGAATGTTTGGTAAATATAAGAGAAAGACACAACACCATGAAATCTAAATCTGAATACAAATAAGGAAAAGAGGAGTTCTTGAAGATGTGATTCAATAATATAATAAAGTAAAAGACAAACAAGTCTATGCTTATAAAGTGAATCAAGGTATGAAATCCACATAAGATAGAGAGAACTCCTATAACAAGTACAAAATTAGAAGATGAATGGGAACAATGACAAAGAAATAAGGTGGAACCTGAGTTAATCTTAGACCAACCTATGTGTGTAAGAAAGTGTTAATGAAAAATCAGCATGGCATGTGAAAGAAATTAAGGGAGATCATCCCGATTTAATGAAGAAAATGTGTAATATGATGATTTACATGTCGATAAGTGGTTGAAAAACATAAAAAAATAAGAGAACATACCTAAGTGTGATAAATAGTCATCAATGAAGGAGTAATGAGATATTTTAATCATGATGATTCCTATGCTAATGGCAAGGAACCCAAAATGAAAAAGGTAAAATGATACATAAGAAATTGTAACCTACATAATGAAAATAGAATTGGTTACCTTTTTGCTAGTGACCCTTGAAAAATACTACTATGGTATGGGAAGTGTGTTTCACTTTGTGTCTTTCCTTTCTAGGGCACAGCTTTCAAGTGGATCATTTCCACTTGGTATGTGTGGATTCATTGTAAACATGAGGGTGGATAGCTTATTATAGCATAAGGTTGTTTGGACTATGGTTCCAAGATCATAAAGTTTGTGATGATTTTGCTTTTGAGCCTTCCAATAATTAGGAAGACTCCTCTTATATGTCTTGATATTTGTTATGTTGGTAAAAGTAGATGATATAATGATGTGAGTTCCTTATAGCACATGAGGTGGATACCAAGATAATGAATCCTAGTATCCAAGATGTATCAATAATATGATAAATATGTGAAGGTTGGAGATGTTTATTAAATGAACATTCCAAGTATTCCTCTCCCATAGAGAGAGAGAGAGAGTTGATTATGATCCTATAAATGTTGTTTGGAAGGAAAAACAAAAGTGATTCTATAATGTTGTGTATGGTTCAGTGATAGCTAAGCAAGACCACTATCAAGGATAGATGGTTTGTTGGTTAAAATATATGTGATACCATGTTCCTTTAATATAAACCTATGATCAAATATCAATGCATAAGAGTTAGATTGGATGACATAATTCACATGACCATGATGAGTTTAGAGTTATGTCCTTTAGACTAACCAATGTACAAATAGAATTTATGAATAGGAGGAACAGAGTGTTCCTTCCATGTCATACAAGCTATATCAAGCTTTGAATGATGACATGTCAAATTATTTCAAATATGGTCAAAAATATGATCAATATTTCTTCAAAACCCTTAGGGTTTCCGAAGCAGCAATAGTTATGAGACAAGTTGAACAAGAGTGTGATGGGGTTGATTAAATTTCTTTATGGGATCATGATATGTCTTCTAAGTAGGTTGTGTAAATCCTAGTAAGGTGAAGATAGTGTTGTTGTTTCACCCCTAACAAGGTTGACTAGGAATGATGTTTCCTTCTATGGAAAGACAGGTACCAGCATCAGCATTTCTTTTTATGTTGAAAAAGAACTGACAAGAGTTCCAGTGTCAGTGTATTAAAAAAAGGGATGGATACATTGCCTTTTTTATGCTTCAAGGAATGGTATAGGACACATGGCATGATTGGTAAAAATCTATAAAATATGACTTTTGAGTAATGTTTTGATACAATAGATATAATTTTAGGATGATAGCTAGAATTTAAAGTTGAACATTACTACTAGAGTTGTATAGATGACACAACAAGTTTCTACATTCCATATTGAGAATGTCTTCTTTTGTGGGGGTTTTTGTGCTGACCCAAGACAAGATATGTATGAATGATGTGACATCACCATTATATGCAAGTAACCATGTGAAGGTAATAGGATGTGGTGTAAAGGAAGTACCCATCTTTGTTTATCTTGGATTTTGGGGGAAAAATCCATGTTAGGGGTTTATAGTTGTAAGGCCCCTAAACTTGCTTAATGAGTTGAATAAGCTTAATTACAATAATTGAATGCTTATAACCCTAATATAACCTTTTTATATGCTTTGAAATCATTATTCAAGGTTAAGTTTCAAATTTGGTCCAATTTGGACACTGGTTGAGCAAGTTATGCAATTTTATGCAGATTTTGGACTTTTCTACAATTTACCCAATTGAGAGGTTTTATTTACAATTTATCACTTGCATTATGTTTCTTAGATATTCTATCATCATACTTGAGCTTTTTGATCAATTGGGCACCTATTTAAACCTTGGTTTGAAGGTGTTTTCCTCAAGGGTATTTTAGGGTTTACCCCTTCATGGATGAGCTACCTTTAGTAGCTATCAACTAATGAATGATTTGTTTTGCTTGGACATTCAAGAAACGAAGGATAATCATGTCTCTATGTATGTTGGGGGAGCCGATTGTGTGTGTTCTTGTATATT
This sequence comes from Alisma plantago-aquatica, assembly GCA_963693085.1. Taxonomy (NCBI): domain Eukaryota; kingdom Viridiplantae; phylum Streptophyta; class Magnoliopsida; order Alismatales; family Alismataceae; genus Alisma; species Alisma plantago-aquatica. Next base: position 838,699,630 of record OY856410.1, on the reverse strand, counting down.
CTTAATAGATTAAAGCCATAGACACATTGGGGAGCTACTTTTACACCTCATGCTTGCTCCCATCCTTATTCATGGGCTATATTTACCTCTTCCTTGCCCAAGTACAAAAATTTTATTTCTTTATCTTTCCTATAACCTGAAGCAACGACTCCACTCTATTTTTCTGTGGAACCAAGTGCTCTAAGGTAGAAGACAACCTCTTTTTGGAGGAGAAGGCCTCCTAGAGCTCCATTTAGCCCTACCTAGAGTTTCCAAGGTCATCTTCTAGGGATTTCGACCAAGGCAAGTTATTTTCTTCCTTCCTTATCCATTTATCTTTCTCTTCTCCTTCCTTATACCTTCCTACAGGTTTGAACCTTGCTGTTCCATGGTAGAAATTGCTCTAAAGCTCTAAAACCCTACCTTTCTTGCTCCTCATGCTTAGGGTTTGCTCATTTGATGGAGAAATGTGCTAGATGGATGAATTCATAGCTTATGCTTGGATTTTCTACGCTACCTTCTCGAGATTTCTTCTGTGTGGGGTTTCATATTCTCATTAGAGGCAAGTTTTATAACTTTCTCCCCATTTATTGCTTACCATAAGCTTTCTAGATCGTGTTCTTGCTTGAAAATGATGATTCATGCACTAAAAAGCTATGCTTGACTTGGATTTCAATTTTTATAATGTTCCCTATTCTGATTTCAGTTTTAGATGAACCTTTAATCATTTTTATGTTATTCCTAAGGTATAATATGACTTGTATCAGGTTGGTTTGAAAACCTATGGTACTAAGAACCTATCAACCAATGGTCAATTTTAGGGTTTTAAGTTGATTTCTTCTATAAACCCATGACCCGATGATGGTACCATTGCAACAACCCTATGGTGTTGTCTTCATGACAATTGATGGTTGGGATCAAAGGTGTCATATGATGGTGAAAACCTATGGTCACCCCCTTAGGTCAGGTTTTGGATCAATTTAGAAGTTTAATGATCAACCATTAAGTACCCTACTGATGTTATCAACCAATGATGACAATAGCTTAATATTTGATGTTGATTAATGAATGTAGTTTTGATCTAACAGACTAATGATGGTGGATCAGGTCTCCACAACCTATGGTTAGTTAAGCATTATATTTTTAGCATCAATTAAGCCTTAGACCAATGGTTCCTTGGGTCACTTGATGCAAAGGTCGGACCTATACTGTAGTTGATGGTTTTAACATATGAACTTGACCCAATGGTTAAGATCTACTATTTATTTCTCTAATAAAGTGGAATGATGGCTAATGTAATATGTTGGTCCTAATAATGTGATTTAGATGGTTTCCTTTATATGATCAACTTAAGGAGCTTACTAGTTGACAATGGATGGCTTGTTTTAAATGAACAGTCGATTGTGGGTTTTACCTTACTCTTAATGGTAGTTTTTGTGTTGTTGATCAAGGGATGTCTAGGGTTAGATGGTGACTCTTCCTAGAGAATAAATCAAAGACTTCATAGGTGGTTTATCTAAGGTGTTTACTTATGTAAACAACTAATGGTCTTACCTTTTAAACATCCAATGGTTCTGGGTGACATTGTGGTATAGTAATATGGGTTGAATGATGATGGAACAAATGTATGGTTACCCTTAATACTATACACTTAACTATTCACTCATATGAATAGAAGGGATGATAACCATATTGTGTTGATATGTAACCCTAATGAGGTATATCTTATTATACCTAGATTTAATATAACTAAATGATGGTAATTGGGTATGAATAGTCCTTGAATTATTAATACAATCATGGAGTACTCTCTCATTGTTGTTGAAACCCTAGTATGTTATAACCCGATGGTTACACAGTAAGGCCCCTAAACTTTCTTATTGAGTTGAATGAGCTTAATTACCATAATTGAGTGCGTATAACCCTAATCTAACCTTTTGATATGTGTTGAAATCATAATACAAGCTTAAGTTTCAAATTTGGTCCAATTTGGACACTGCTTGAGCAAGTTATGCAATTTTCTGTACATTGTGGACTTTTTTGCAATTTACCCAATTAAGGGGTTTTCTTCGCAATTTGTCACATACATTATGTTCCTTAGATGTTATATTATCAATATCTATATTTTTGAGCCATGGGGCTCCTATTTGAGCCATGGTTTGAAGGTGTTTACCTCAAGGGTATTTTAGGGTTTATCCCTTCATGGATGAGCTACCTTTAGTAGCTACCAACTAATGAATTATGTGATTGGCTGGGAAATTCGACAAAGGAAATCTAAGAAGTTCAATATGGACGGTGGGGGAGCTGCTTGTGTGTGTGCTTGTATATTCTTAATAATTTAAGGCCATAGACACATGGGGAAGCTACTTTTACACCTCATGCTTGCTTCTATCCCTATCCATGGGCTATATTTACCTCTTCTTTGCCCAAGTTTGAAACTATACTTGCTTTCTCTATCTATAAACTGGAGCAATGAATCCACTCTATTTTTCTATGGAACCAAGTTCTCTAAGGTAGAAGACAACCTCTTTCTGGAGAAGAAGGTTTCCTAGAGCTTCATCTTGCCCTACCTAGGGTTTCCAAGGTCATCTTCTAGGGAATTCGACTAAGGAAAGTTATTTTCTTCCTTCCCTCTCCATTTCTATTTCTCTTATCCTTCCTTAGACCTTACTTAAGGTCATATCCTTTCTTTTCCATGGTGAAAGTGGCTCTAGAACTCAAAAATATATCCTTCTTATTTCTTTTTCTAGGATTTTGCTTCTTTGTGGAGAGAAGTACTTATTTGGTCAAGTTCAGATCTGAATACAAGGTTTTCTTGCCCTATTTGCTCGAGATTATTGTTTTTTGGGATCTTACATACTCTATAGAGGTGATTTATATAACATTCTTCACTTATATTGCTTACTAGAAGCTTGTTTGTTCATGTTTATGCCTTAATGTGTTCATTTAAGCATAGAGAAACCATGCTTGTTTAGAATTTCGAATTTTTGTGGTGTTCCCTATTCTGTTCCAGTTCTATATGAACTTTTAAACATGTTTACATCCTTTATAATGTGTAACATGATCTGGGATAGGTTTATAGCATCAACCTATGGTTCTAAGCACAAAATAATTGATGGTTCAAATTAGGGTTTTCAAGCTATTTCCTTTCCTATCACACAAACGATGGTTATACCATTCAATAACCAATGGTGTTTCTATCTTTGCAACTGATGTTCATGATCAAAGGCGTCAAATTTATGGTGACAACCTATGGTCACCCCTTTAGGTCAGGTTTTGACCCAATTAGACGTTTAATTATCATTCACAAAGTATTTTGATGATGTTATCAATGGATGATGACATTAGCTTAATATTTGATGGTGTTAACTAAATGTATTACTGATCTAACAATCAATGGTGACCTAATGATAACAATTAATGGTGTATCAGGTCATCACCATATATGATGATTTAATAATGTAATTGTATATTTGACTAAACCTTGAACCAATGGTTCCTTGGTTCAATTGATCTAATAGTTAGACCTATACTTCAATTGATAACCTTGAACAATGAACCTGATCCAATGAATAATATTGGATTCTTCAACATCCAATGGATTAGAATAAATCACATGGTATTATATGAGGGTCCTAATGATAATAATTCTATGGTTCAATACCATTAATTTGTAGTATTACCTTTGCCATTACATAGTTATATTTGATAAATCACTATAATAAATGGATGTGTAACTCCCATGTGATCTAGCTTGTTATACCTAACCTTAATGTAATTATATTATGTTGATTGGATATAATTAGACCTATTGAATGATTAATGTGAAAATGAATTACACTCTTCTTGTGTTGAAACCACATTTTAGTACTATTTGAATATCATAGTGCCTTGCCATGTTAATATCTATGGACACATATGTGCTAATTATCTTTTGAGCCTTGTTTAAGGCATGGAATGATGATGATAACCTTACTATGAATACTTTGATGGTCTTAACGACCTTTGGGCATGTTTGAATCCATGATTGAGGTGAAATCCTCTTCATGTTCCAATAAGGGTTAAAACCCTGGAACTTGTGATAAGATATTGGTATCTTGTAAAAGTATGATGATAAGTGTGGTCCATTAATTTGCAATGAATGATAGCTTGTGGTAATGTGATTAAGATTGATATCTCAAATGTTTTATATCTTTTTAAGTTGTTATACATATACTCTTGTTAGACAATAATTAGGTTTTTAATGTACATTTGTATGATTTAGCCTTAATTCACCCAATTGGCATAACTAATTAAGTGAAACTCTAATCATGTAGTGCCATGTGCCATAGATCTATCTGAGTGTCAGAAATTTCCAGATAGTGAAACGAGTATTCCTAAGGGATACTCGGAGCGCATATTGATGAGTATGCGGGGTGCTTATCATCCTAAATTCAAGTGTTAAGGAGGATGACAGTGGTCATACCTAGCCCTCAGTTTGAGAATAGTTGTGGTCGTGTCTCGGTGATTATATATATATGATGATGAGATTGGAGGACAACTGTGGTTGTACCTCATATGGTAGGGTATGTGTACATGCCTCCTTTCAGTAGTGTCATGACCTGAACCAAGGACGGAATAGGCTATTAGCAGCTTGACCTTATGTGTCATTGTGGAAAACCCGTACTGACCGGGGGCGGAGAAGATCTTAGGAGTCTGGCTCTTCCTAGATCTTGTATGGCAATGATTTCGACTTAGTAGTGGTTAGTTGTGACTTGAGTGGTATTTCTCAAATCCCTCAGGGCAATGTAATAAAAGAAGTGATATAAGTCGTGTAGTATATTGACTATGGTCAAATACGTCTCACATTGTTTGATTAGTCTTTAACTTGTCTTTATACTACTCAGTGTTTACAAGGTGATATTATATGACCTTTGAGTAATTATACTTCTTGTCAAGTTAATTTGCTTAATGGCTTAGTATGCTTAACCTATTCATTCTGCTTAAATTGCTTATTCATTATTGTATCTGCTCAGCTCATTTACTGTCAATCAATATGATATAATCAATATATGTTGGAGAGAGTTATATCTCTCACAAGGATTGTGTCTCACCCGTGGGTCACCACATTTTTTTAGGTGGTCACGGGCAATGAGGTCGAGGTCGCACTGTGGAAGAGAACCAACCTGGTGATCAATAGATTCAGAAGGTTGGTTAGTTGTAGATATTAGTAGTAGAGTCCTAGTGTCATCACTGTACTCTCATGTCTTGGTATGGTATGTGTTTTCTAGATGATATACTTGTATCGACACGAGATTTTGGTAGTATGCCAATGTTTGTAAATATATGGCATGTACATGTGAAATATCTTTTGTATGCAGGATGTGACTGAGGTCTTTGGACCCATATGTAAATACTTGTTACAGTATATGAGAATGGAATTATGGACCTTTTATAAATGTTCTAGAGTTTATTTACATTATTGGAATTAGTTTTAATTATTCTGCATTTTTGACTATGTGATAAATTAGTTGTTGATCATGTTTTGTGTTTTGAGTAATTTCGTTAGTGTGACGAGGTGTCACGTACACCTTGATTTATGTGTGGGTTCATACTTGAGAATAGCATGGAATGTGATGGTGATGCTTCACCTTATGCATCCATTATCCAATGGGGATGCCGTGAGTTAGGGCTTATGTATAAGTGTTGATTAGTAACATTGATCTAATTTATCATATTGAACCTAACTCTAATGTAAATAGATAAATATGAGTATTCATGTTTAACATTCTTATATGATGGAATGATGGTGGAATAACCTCCTTAATATATCATAACATTAATATGTTAATTGGTGGTTATCATAGTCGCATGGTTGGTACTTTCTTATGCTAAACATGTGCATTATGAATATGATGAGGGTTCATCATATCTAGATTCCTTGCATGTTGATGTAATAAAGGAATGTTCTTAATGTTAATATAACCCTTCTATGATTGTTTATGAATATCTCCTAGCTCATTAATGCAATACTGTGTTGATCTAGTGTATTATATGTAAGTGATGTTGTTGAGCCTTGTTATAAGTAATGCAAAGATAATGTTGATCTTGTAGGGAATAATATGATGGTCTTAATGACCTTTGGGCATGGTTGAACCCTGAATGAGGTTTAATCCTCTTGTGTTGATAAGGGTTGATACCCTGTGATATTGTGAAAAGGATTTATATCATGTGATAGTATGATGGTCTTAATGACCTTTGGGCATAGTTGAGCCCTGAACGAGGTGTAATCCTCTTATGTTGATAAGGGTTGATACCCTGTGATATTATGAAAAAGATTTATATCTTGTTATAGTATGATGACTAGTGTGGTCTCATGAATGGCAAGTTAATAGTACCATGTGATGATGAGATGAGAAATTATGTTTCACATGTTTTATATCTTTTCAAAGTTGTGATATTTATATGCTTTCTAGAAGTGAATTAGGATTTGTACGTCAACTTGTTTGATGCAGCCTTAATTCACCCAATTGGCATAACTAATCAAGTGCAACTCATATCATGTAGTTCCCTGTGTTGTAGATCCATCTTCAGTGTCAAAACTTACTGTATGGTGAAACGATTATTCCTAAGGGAAACTCAGAGCACATACAGTTGAGTATGTGGGGGTGTCTGGTTGAGGATATATCCGTGTCATCCACAATGCAGATTGTGCAGGTTGGCTATGGCCATGCCTCATACATCTGATGTGATTGAGAATGGCAGTGGTCATGTCTCAGTGATTATAACATGATGTGATTAGAGGAAAATTGTAGTTGTACCTCAGTGATTGGGTTTGAATACCCTAGTTTCTAGTGATGTGACCTGTACCAAGGGAAGACTAGTGGTTAGCAGCTTGACTTTATGTCACTGTGGTGGCAGCTTTGACTGATATGTCACTACCTTTTTACTCATACTGACCGAGGGGAAGATATCTTAGGATATTGACACTCCTAGATGTTGTACGGAACCAAATAGCCCTTCACAGGGGTCGGTTGGACTTTGAATGGTATGTTTCAAATTCCCCAGGGCGTAATAAAAGATGTAATACAGCTGTGTAGAATATTTGTTTAGGGTTATACACAATGTTTCACATTGGATGATAACCCTTGTTTGTTATCTTTACATAAAGATGATGCTTAGTGCAATTAAGAGATATTAGATACACTTAGGTTGTGGATATTCTTAAGATTGTAGATGCGTACATACAGTAGTTATGCTTGTGTTGATAACTATACTGCTACTACTGATTATAATCACGATATGTTGTTAGTTATGTTCAGCATGCTAGCCATGCCTTTGTAACTAGAGATGCATATAGTGCTAATCATGCTTATCCAGATAGTTGTGCTTATGTTGTAGCTCTTCTTATGATGTTGATATGTTGCACCTGTTAGACATACTGATGTTGTTATCTATGCATATGATACTAGATTTATTCATGATGTTAAAGATGATCATGCTACTAGACTCCTTATATTGTTAATATGGATATGAGAATAGTCTGGGTAATGAAGACAGTTATTATCTGCTCCTTTGTGTATTTTGTTAATCATCAGTGTTTCTAAGCTTATTTGTTATATATGATTAATTTGCCTAACTGTTTAATTACTTAAAATTTTGTAATCAATAAGCATTGTTGGAGGTTATATCTCTTGCTGGGACATGAGTCTCACCCTTGTGGTTCGCCGCATTTTTTTAGGTAATCGAAAATGATGAAAACAAACATGTGGCAGCAAATAGGAGCTACAGTAATGAATCTTTGGTAAAGTTGATTGGATGTCTAGTGTGTCCTAGAGTCGTCCTTGTACTCTCAGGTCTGGGCAGGAAAAGTTTGTATATGGTGTTTCAAACGAATCAAAATTTTATTAGCATGTTACTGTTTGTTGTGTGGAATATACAAATATTGTACTCCTATGTATATATGTTGTGGCTAAGGTGATAGAACAATTTGTATCAAATTCTTGGCATAGTATGGATATAAGAAAGATATTGGGCTCTTATGCAAATGTTTCTGAGTAGGTGCAGACATTAAAATCGGTTTTAATTTACCCATATTTTTGGGTATGTGATTAATTAGTGATTGATTGTGCTTTATATTTTGAGTAATCTCATTTAGTGTAACGGGCTTCACAAAAAGAGAGGAATAACTATAACTCGAAAATCATGCTTCAACCAAGGTTGAAGATGACCATGGCCTTACCTTAAGCTTGGTGATCGAGCACCCCTTTCTCCTTGAGCTACTATGCATGATATTTAAGAGGGTATGCACGATAACCCAAAGAAAGAAAGTTGTGGGGTTTGTAAACTTCCATTAGTAGGTGGAAGGAGAGATATATATACTTGAGGTTCAAGAAAGAGAGTGTATAAGAGGTGTCTTCACCATATGCTACTAGGTGACATGTGGCCATGCATGGTTGACACATATCCATGCATGCACACATGTATATCTTCACATGAAAAAGTCTATAGGATAATCTAGAGATGATATTTCGGCCATCCCTTATCTTGTTGGATAAGATATCTCATCTATATCTCACAAGTTATGCAAATTGATACAATTTTTGCAAGGAGCATCTAACCCATCATGGATTACCTCCTAGAGGTGCTTAGGCCATCATGGCCTTTTCCAAGAGTTCACAAACCAATATTGGATCCCCTTTATGGCTCCTTGTCTGATAGGCACTCCCATATCAAGTCTACAACTCAATACAACTCAAATAAGGACTTTCACATTCAATCCTTTCTTAGTCTTTTCATCACCAAGAGTACTATCACTCAAAGGTGATTCAAACATGGTGTCTCCTTATTTATCTATCCTCTAAATGATACATAGAGGGAGTAGGGACACTCTAGAGGTGGTAAGTTGCATATCAACCTTACATTTTGGGTAAATTACAATTTGTACCAAAATTGGTGCACAAGGCACTAGCATTATTCAAACAAGTTCAAACTTGGAATTTGGTCTTTCCACATGCCACCACTTAGCATAATTCTCTCTCTTATGATATTAAAATAGTTAAGGTACATTCAAATTGTGACATTTTGTAATAGAACCCCTCATCTTGGGTAAATTGCACTTTTACACTCATACTATCATATAATGCACAAATAGTTTGCAATTAAGCTCACACTTGAAAATAAACTTCACAAAGAGTCTTAATTACTTTTTGAAAGATTTAAAACATTTACTTAAGCAAAACTTCTAGGGTTAAGCCATAACCCAGGTTAGGGATGTTACAATTATAAACCCCTAACAAGGATTTCGACCCCAAAATCCCGAATGAAGGAAGACAATTATGATTCATGCATCATATCATCAAGTATCCTAACATATGATATCCATACTATAGTTAACTCAAAGTTGGCCCTTCTAGGTAACCAAATATGATTCATCTTTTCAGAAGTCATGTTCTCATTTTCTCATACCATTGAAAGTTCTTAGATAATAAGATTCTTTACCTTGGTATCTGTTACATGTGCCCAAAAAACACATCACATCCTCATCATTTCCATATTTCTATTGTCATTACCAAATACAAACATATAAAAGGATCATTCTTTCATCTTGGGACATTACTTATTATACATATCCTTTTCTTGGAACCAAGGTCCAAGACAAACTGATACTTTTCTAAGTATCCATCAAAAGAACACTTCTAACTCATGCACATCAAGTGTCATAAGACTCACTTTATTGTCATGTCCCTGAAAGGAAAGAACACAAAGAAAAATATTCCTCTTATCACCCCATCATCACCCAGGCTTGTATATCAAAGAGAAGAGATTATCATCTCCTTTGATTATTACATGAACTTTCAGCTATTCATTGGTCATTTTCTAACTGTATTTATTTCCATATCATAGGAAAGATCTTTATTGTTCACAGATTCTTTATGGAATAAGGATTATCTCCCTTGTTCCCTTTATCTTATCATGAGGATTGTACTTTTTATTTCCTCATACACACCGACCGGTTTGAGATAAACTCAGGTTCTTTTTCATTGCAGTTAAAATTGGATCAAAATATCTATGCCATATTTTCAATTTCATTATGCTCTTTAGATTGTATCAAAATGACTACTTGATCAGAGTAATCAGAAAGATAACAATCTAAGAGTCACATACTTACCTTGCCTTCAATAGTTGAATACCTGGCCAGGGTATACAAGTACTGAGATTAGGTAGTATGCACCTTGTTTAATTTCATATACCTTACTTTTCATATCATCCAAAACATAGGACTTAGCATCCCTGAATGTCTCCAAGCATCTCTTTTACACCTCATCCTCTCTTATACAGATAAAGGAAATTATAAAATATTTTAAATATTACTGGGCAGAATGTAAGTTCTCATCTTCCTTATGTCCTCATAGGACTAATCAAAGGAAGCGCAATAACAACTACTTTCTTATAACCAGTGTTCATAAAAGCGCTATGCGGTGTACGGGCGGACGGGGCACTGAATAGAGTATATGCGGTATGCGGGAGTATATGTGGGAGTATATGCGGTTTTGGATTTTTTTAATAAATTAATATATCTATGTATATTTATATATCAGTCATATAGAATTATATATCACATTGAACAATTACATACAAGGACAACATAGAATGATTAATTAGAAGAAAGGGAGCAGCAATATCATATAAATATTTAATTTGAAACAACAAAAATATCATATAAATTTCATTTCTTCAATTCCATGTATGTGTGTTTGGAAAGGCGGTGATTAAGCGGTCGCATAAGTGGGTAATCGGCCGCATAATCGGGCATGGACTGATTGTTGGTCCGCTTTGACATATGCGGTGCGGTCCCCTGTTCGAACCGCTTAAGCGGCCACATATGCGGCCGCACAGACCGATTTCCTGAACACTTCTTATAACTAACAGATACAATCAGGAAAAGAATATCAGAATGACACAATTTCATCTGACCTGTCTCAACTCATGGATTGATTACTATCTCAGGCTGATTCATTGCATAGAATCTTATCGTTGCATGTTTCCAACATCGTGCTCTATCGTCTGGTGCATATGGAATTACTTGGGATGCCTATCCACATCCTCGTGTGCCATTGGTAAACGGTTGCCTTTGAGAGTCTTGTTGACTCTGCCTCGGTGGTTGGGTCATTCCCTCCTTTCTTTTCAGACAGGAGGATCTAACATGCCCAACACGTCTACATTTATGACATATCTTATATACATTTCCTAGTCTTGTAGGCCTTATTACCGATGTAGAAGCTAAATCAAGAGTTCTAACTGGTGGAATACTAAGTCCTTTGCCCTTTCTTGATAGCCACTGCCCTGGTGCATTAGATGTTGGCTGCATTGGTGGTGCCAAAAACTTCCCCTTTTTAAAGCTTCTAGGCATCTGTTCCCATGTTTGAACAGATCTTTTCTTAATTCCTACCTTATTATCCTTTATTGGATAGTCCTTTATAAAATTTCATGGTTTCCTACACCTTTAGCAAACTCTGATTCTATGTAGTAACCTAATTCTTTTGACATTTTCAACTACTCCAACATAACTATGTTGATTAGAAATCTTACTAGAGCCCTAAATTTCATCATTGGGGACTGGTATTCTAGGTTTTGCTGCTAGTATCTGGTCCACTATATGCATCACTGTTGTCCTAACCAGCTCAACAAGAGCATAAAAAATAGGATTCTCTATCATGGCTGGATCAACCTGGGGATTCTCAGGGAGCCATTCTTCTATCACCTGATCCCTTGCACCTTCTCTTGGTGCAACAACATTGCTCTCAGCAATGTGTTCCTCATGTTCTCTAGACATTTTTAAGCATTAACCCTTCTTCTGCATAAGTAGAAGTCACTATTAGATATACCGGAGGACACTACAACAGACTCAACACCTTAGTCATATGTCTCTGTAGACTCAGCAAACCTTAGGCTCTGATGCCAAAACTTTGTGATGACTCGACATCAAATCAAGTCATCACCAATAACTAATTGTGGAATAACCATAAATAATGGATTAACAAAAATCACTAAGAATTAAAACCATTTTTTAAGGAGATCCAATACTAGGAAACTCTCACCAAAAGATCCAAGACTTTATACATATCACGATTCACATTGTACACACATTGTTTCATCTCATCTCGAGGACAACATATAACAGTTGCTTTATCAAAATATATACTGATTCAACATAAACCCTCGAGGCATACAAGCCAAAATCTCATATTGTTCATAAAATTATTACATATTGACTCCAAAGACTTGAGAGTACATAGCCGATACATAGGACTTCTATCTACAGGACACAACAGACAGTACACTCAACCTGAGTTGTTACTGCTGCCCCAGCTATTGTTGTTCTCCCTATGCAAAATGGTCTCTACCTCCTTGTGCACGTCCACCTAAAAATTGTGGATCCCATGGGGTGAGACAATTGTCCCAGTGAGAGATATAACTCTCCTCCAACAATATTATTATTATAGGTAAGCAGTATAAAACTAAGCAGAGGTTCTTTTATATTAACAAGTAGGATTAATCATTGTTATAAGTAGAACAGAGTAGTCTCTTCTCTTAAAATAATGCATCTATCTATGGTAGAGCAATATATCATCTATTCTCTTTATAAGGAATATAAAGAAACATGTATAACATCTATCAACTAAGATGTATAAAAGAAGTGTGCATCAACCAATGTCTTCCGTATTCGATCCTTAAGCAAATATGTTACACGACTGATTACATATTACAATCACACTTATGCCCTAAGGAGATGAGGTATACCGCTCATGCTTCAATCGACCACAATTACGTTAAGCATCAGTACCATACAAGGTTAGTGGCAGAGCCAGCTGCCATGACTTCACCCGTCTCAGTCAATATGAGACTACTAGCAGTGATATCATGTGTCAATCTGCAAAATAGCTTGCCAGGGTATAGTGGCATATTCTCTATAGAGCTACAGCCGCATCATGCACTCTCTTCAGGGAGATTTCAGTTATCCATCCCCAAATTTATTGAGTTATGGTACATAACCATACTCTGAGCCATGAGCCAGTTCACCATGCTCATTATTGAGTCTACGACCACAGTCGCACTCGAGCAAGGATATGGCATTTAGCCAATCCCCAAGATCATGGACGTAAGGGGATCGGTCAACATATGGTTGTCCAATCTCACACCCCCGCATATTCAAAAATATGTACTCTAGGTAATCTCATGGAAAAAACCCGTTTCACTATTCAGCAAATCCTAACGTTGATGGATCTATGGTCAGGGCACTACATGATGAGATTCCACTTGATTAATTAGGTGCATTATAGTATCTTTTAGCATCAACCAAGTTTCAAACATGAATTATAACATATGCTATAAAGAAGGGTGTAGTACTTTTAAGATCTTAGTAACACTTTGAATGTATAACACTTGGGATCTCAGTCCCTTATCACAATATTTGGAATGACCGTCTCGCAAAAACAGGATTAACTAATGCGGAAGCGAATTATTTGCAGCGGCATTCATGATACTTGTTACACAAGCATCACACCTGGCACACAAGGCCATGAAATATCTTTTCACCTCTCACTGGGTAACAACTTACTCATGTGACTCATAAAAGTCCATGCATATTGCTTCTTTTACTAAGAAACAACAACATTAAGGCACATAATGCCAATCAACATTTATTATATAAATGTCACAACTCACACTAGCTATATACATCATCTCATAATATCTGTATGGTTATTAGGCATGATAACAGTCATACAAGATATTCATCACATCATATGATGTGATAGCAACACCATTATTCCTCTACCAGGAATTAGGGTTTACTATCAAATAGGGCTTTTCATTCATTTTACCCAAATTAGGGTTAGGGTTCCCCATTTCTCATTAATAAAGAGTTCATGATCTCATTATCTGTCCAACCCTTAATACATTATTCCATACCTCTGGGGCATTCAAGGATATCATATTTGATTATTCTAGAACATTACTTTCATCATATAGCATTAATGATCATCAATTCAAGGTATGAGTTCATTTCTCATCCTTATCATGGTATGATTATATCATACACATCATTTGGGCTTAACCCCATTCTCAAGGTACATTAAATAACACTCATCAAGATGTAACGACTCATTACATTTCATTGTAATAGTTTCATAACACACTTCATATGTTTCTTACCCAATTATATTGGATTTGAAGTACATCAAGGCATATAAACCCTGAAATGCTGAATGTGATAACTATCATATCTTGATGTATCACTTTCTCATCATTTCAAACTCTGTTAAGTTATCCATCTTATCTTGTATTAAGGTATTTCCCTCTTAATACATCCCATCACTAATCTCTTACCTTTAGCATATAATGCAAAGGCCACACATTAGAATTGTACAGCTATCTCACATGATATGGACTTATCTTAGTTTAAGGCATGACTTTATTATAAAGTTGCTTATAAATAATCACAATGATACACCCTCAACCAGGGTTTCTCATCACATATCTTATGTATCCTTCATCCAATTTTATTGGACTTATAATCATATCAAGGTATACGATCATATGAGGTCACTTTCAAATCACCTCTAAATCAAGCATAGAGCACCACGGCCGCGCAACCAAGAACGGCCGTGCAAAGGGAAGCCACCACGGTCGTGCAAAGTGAAGCTACCACGGTCGTGCTATAGAAGTTCCCCTCATGAATCATATTCAAGTATGAATTCTATTATTTCATTAGGGATTAGAGTTTCACATACCATCTCCCTTCTTTAGAATAGGGATTACATATAGCATCACCCTTCATTAGGGTTTCATATCACGTTTCCCATATTCAAGGTTTGCTAATCATTCCCAATTAGGGTTTCTCATGAAATCACCCTCAATTAGGGTTTCACATGGATACACCCTCAACTAGGGTTTCACATGGATACACCCTCAGTTAGGGTTTCACATGGATACACCCTCAACTAGGGTTTCACATGGATACACCCTCAACTAGGGTTTCATAAGGATACACCCTCAACTAGGGTTTGAGTTCAATAACCCTGTCAATTAGGGTTTATGTTCATGTTTAGGGTTTCATGATCTCTTTATTTAAGGATCATAACTCTTAACCACCACATGAATCATATTCATGTATGAATTCATGCTATAAACTTCTCAACTTGAATAGGTCATATCACCCTTTAGTTGAGTACATAAAACTATGATTAACATAGTGTATCAAGTCATTGACCCTATAAGCAATTAGGAATTCATCCCTTAATTGGCACTAATCCCTTAGGTACTATTCGGGTTTCAACCTTTGTACCTTCTTTGATTATCATTACTAATCAACGTTGGATCAATGGATCATTCATCATCTTGATTCTCAAGAGATTCAATCACATTGGACCTCCATTACATAGGGTATCCAATTGAGTTAGGGTTTCAATGTTGATTCCTTCAATCATTGAATTCATGGAACCAGTCATCAATTGGACCTACCCTCATACTTCAATTGAGTTTAATAGTTCAACCTTTAACTGATTTGACTCTCAATTGACCCTCAATTGATCATCAATTAGGGTTTGATTCAATTGAATTAGGGTTTGGAATCGATGATTCAACAACACTAATCAATGTAAGACTAGTTGCTTTGAAACCATTGAACCATCATCCAAATTGGGTATGACCTGACCCCAAACGGTCTTGAGGTCGTTTGGATGACCTCCAAACGGTCTTGAGACCGTTTTCCCATCATATCACTCAAAACCAAGCCATCCAAGTAGGGTTTGGAGTATTGAAGTGCTCACCAATTCAACAATTTATTGCAGATCAACTTGGTACCTTTAGGCCTTCAAACACCTAATCATACTCAACCCTAGACCTCCAAACGGTCTTGGGTGACCACCAAACGGTCTTGAGACCGTTTGCATGAGCTCCAAACGGTCTTGAGACCGTTGGGCTCATCCAACCTTTGGACTTTAGTGAAAAATCATCATGGATTGGTCTATCGAGTTGATCAACAAATCAGCATTGAGTTGCAGTATGATTTGGTACCTTTGGACCTTCAATTGGTCAACTATACTTGACCACAGACCTCCAAACGGTCTTGGGGTGATCCAAAAATGGTCTTGAACTCGTTTGGATGATCCCCAAACGGTCTTGAACCCGTTTGGGCTAATCAACCCAAAATCTCAACTTAACTCATTGGAATTTCAGCATTGTTTGCAATTAGGGTTTGCCTAATTGAATAGCCTTCAACTCACGATTCCTTTGGATTTAAACCCTAAAATTTGGAAAGTCATTAATCAACATAATTATGAACAGGAATCCCAAACGGTCAACGCTTGGTCAACTCATTCAAATGGTCTTGAACCCGTTTGCCCAAGCAGGTCAAGTTAATCAGGTTGAAAATCAGCACTTAATCCAATTAGGTTTTCCTAATTGATTAGCCTTCAACCTATGATTCCTTTTGCGTTAACCCCTAGAATTTGGAGGGTCATTAACCAACATCATTATAAACAGTAATCCCAAACGGTCAACGCTTTGTCAACCATCTCAAACGGTCTTGAACCCGTTTGCCCAAGAAGGTCAAGTTATTCAGGTTGAAAATCAGCACTTAATTCAATTCGATTTGTCTAATTGATTGGCCTTCAACCTATGATTCCTTTGGAGTTAACCCCTCAAATTTGGAGGGTCATTAGCCTACATAATTAGGAACGAGATTCCCAAACGGTCAATGCTTGGTCAACTCCTTCAAACGGGTTTGAACCCGTTTTCCACCAAACGGTTTGCAACCCGTTTGGTCACCAAACGGTTTTGGTGAAACCGTTTGGTCCCAACTTTTGAGATCGTTTGCTCCCAAGATATTTGGTGAGGTTCTTTCTTATGATGATTTAATCATCATCTTCCTTCGTGCACCCAAGAACAGCAACCTTTCTTGATGGAATTTGCAGCAAAGAAACAAAAGTGTATAAAATTGAAGAAATCAATCAACAAAGCATAGAGAATTGATGCAATAGCAATGTTTAAGGGTTTGACTTATAAAACCCGCCTCCAATTGAGCTCCAAAGCTCCAAGCTCACGCCATTAATGGTGGATGAAGCTCTTGCAACTCCCCCTAGGCTCGTCCTCAAGCTTTTGATTGTAAAAGTTGGCTAGGGTTGAAGAGGAGATCGAAATAAGAAGGAATCCATAATTTATTTTCGATTTCCACCATGAAATCATGGAGAACGAAGGTCAAGGGATTACCCACAGGTTGGGGACGTGCTCCCTGCTCCTCCCTAGATCCTTGGTCGGTTTTGCAAGCAAGGGGGAAGAAGAAAATCCGAAAAAGGCCTTGGTTTGGGCTTGGAAATGGCACTTTTATAAGGAAATTGATGAGAGAGAAAATGCTTTATAAAAATCCAATTAATCCCAATAAAGTGGCCGCCTCTTCCCCCTCAACTATATTGGGTAAGAGGCACCTTCCTTGCCTTTAATTTTCCTTCATTATCCTCAATTTAAAGAAAAGCAAATTAAGCACCTTAATGCTTATAATATAATATCCCACATGTGAGTGGATATTACTTTTCTTTATAAAAAGGTGAGTGGAATTTCACCTACTTAAGATATTTTCATTCCTTATCTTGTTAAAGGAACGTCCATCCTTATTCAAAATCAACCCAAAACATTTTGGTTGAAATCCCTTCAATTATTTTTATTCATTTTTGCCCTAAATCGAATTAGGGTTTCAATTAGGCATTATTCTTGATTGTTTTAATGTCAAGATTCTCTCTCCTACAAATTAATTCAAATGAGGAGTCCCTCTCATTTTATTTGCTCTAAATGATGCTAAGAAACATTAGGGACCTTGTTGAAGTGGTAATTTGCATATTGAACCCTAGATTTTGGGTAAATTGCACATTACACCAAAACTAGGTTTTAATGCACAAGGATTGCTTTACAAGCTTAATCTTGGTGTCCAAGCTTGTGGAAACCATACCACTACATCATATTTATTCTTATGATGTCTCAACATCAGAGGAACATCTTATCATGCAACATTTGCAATTTAACCCCTCAACTTGGGTAATTTACACTTTAGTCCAAAATAAGCAAACATTGCTTCAACATTGTTCAAACAGGACCAAAATTGAAACATAGGTTCCTTTTTAGCCTTAATTACTTTTCACAATATGAGATTAAGCATATAATCATCTTTCTTAATCAAAAAACCTAGGGTTATAGCATAACCCAGGTCAGGGATGTTACAAATTATAAACCCCTAACAAGGATTTCGTCCCCGAAATCCCAGATAAAGGGAACAGATATCATTCATTCATCATATCATCATGTCTCTTCATAACACCTCATTGTTATGTAGACATCATAGAACTTTGATCAGCATAAAGTTCCTTCATACCATATTCTCATAGAGTCAAATGAGAACTTATCTTAAAGACATATTTAGTTGTTATGTTTATGCAAAGCATAAACCCCTAACATATGATGTTCATATCATTTTATATAATCAGACTGATTTCATAGTTGACCATTCCAGGTAGCCAATCTAAACCATCTGATAATTCTCAGATACCAGAATCTCTTACCTTGGTATCAGTCGCATGTGTTGAAAACACATTA
This sequence comes from Alisma plantago-aquatica, assembly GCA_963693085.1. Classification (NCBI taxonomy): domain Eukaryota; kingdom Viridiplantae; phylum Streptophyta; class Magnoliopsida; order Alismatales; family Alismataceae; genus Alisma; species Alisma plantago-aquatica. Next base: position 838,681,024 of record OY856410.1, on the reverse strand, counting down.
TATTCTCATCTTTCTTTTATCATATTTACAACTTTATAGAACAGGGATCACCTCCCTTGTTCTCTTTCTCATCATATGAGGGTCATACTTTTACTTCCTCATATACACATACTGATCTGAATTCCTATCAGATCCTTCTTTCTTGTTCTTAAGATATGATACATTTATCCATATCATATTTCCAATTTCATGATACTCTTTAGATTGTATCAGAATGATTGCTTGATCGGGGCAATCAAAAATATATCAATCTAAGAGTTTCCATACTCACTTTATCATCAATAGTTGTACACCTGATCAGGGTTTACAAGTACTGAGATCAAGTAGTATGCACTTACATGCTATCATATTCCTTTCTTTTCATATTACCATAACATAAGATTTAACATCCCTGGATTTTATCCAGGCATCTCTTCTATACCTCTTCCTCTTTCATGGAGGTAAGATCAATATAGAGCATTTAAAAGAATACTAAACAGAATTCAAATTATAGTTCTCATCATTTCATCCCTATATAGCAACCAATGGGGAAAACAATATCAACAATTCTCCTTTTTATAACAAAAAGGGTTTAGTGTACTCAACATGTACACATTTATAACATACCTTGTACTCATATCATGGTCTTACTAGTCTTATTACTGAAGCAAAAACTAATCCATAGAATCTTACAGGTGAAAGGTTAAGACCTTTGCACTTACTCAGTGGCTACTTCCCTGGTACACTAGGCATTTATTGCACTATTAGTACCAAAAACTTGGCTTTTTAAAACCATTAGGCAAATGTCTCTAGAATTATAGAGACCATTCCCTACTTCTCAGCTTATTTCCCCTTCTTGGGCACTACCATCACATATTTATTATCTGTCTGAACTCATAGCAGAGTCCACTTTCTTGCTATAAGTTAATCTTTTCCATATTTTCCCTTGTTCCAACATGACTAAGTCATTTAGGAACTCATTTAAATCTCAAGCTTTCTGTATTAAGGACTGATAACCTAGGTTGTAAGCCTAGCATCCAGTCCACTCATATGCATTATTGTTGCCCTAATATTCCCAACAAGAGCATGATCATAGGATTCTCTATCCTAATCAGGTCTTAATGGGGATTCTCAGGCACTCATTCTATTCTTGCATGATCCCTTGCACGTCTTCTTGGTGCAACAACATTGCCCTAAGCAATGTGTTCATTGTGCTCTCCAGTCATTTTAAACTTTGCCCTTTCTCTGCACAAGCAAAAATCATTATAGGGTATACTGGAGGACACTAACACAGACTCAACAACTTAGTCCTATGTCTCTGTAGACTCAACAAACCTAGAGCTCTGATACCACTAATTGGAACGACCGTCTCGCAAAAACCGGTTTAACTAATGCGGAAGCGAATTATTTGCAGCGGATTACTAAAAATCACTGAAAATTTAAAACTTTTTGCAAAGAGATTCATTCATAGGAAAACTCTTTAACCATGAACAAAAGTATTCCAAATTCATCCTGGTTCACAAGTACACAACCTGTACCATTCCTTTTCAAGGATTACAACATTGACTGCCTTGTTAACAAATATACACATGCAGTATTAAAAACTTCGAGGCACTAAGCCAAAACTCAGATTGATACATTTAAAACTCCAAGGACCTGAGAGTACAGAGACGACACATAAGACTACTATCTATATGACTAGACAGACAATATTTCCACCTGAGATCTTATTGATGTCCCTACTATTGCTGCTGCTCTTTCCCTGTTCTAGGGTTTCTGCTCTACCTTCCATGCATACCTAAAAATGTTTCCCACGGGGGTGAGACAATTGAAAATTGCCCCAGCGAGAGATATAACTCTCCGCCAAAAACATTGTTATTGTAGTTTATCAAATTAAAACTGAGTAGGGGTTACTTTTACATTATCAGGCAGAATTATTCATCATAGAACAGAATAAGATAATCTCCATTCTCAAGGAGGTCATTGCATATAACCATGGTAGATAAGTAATTCATCTGTCTACTTTGCAGAGAATATAAAGAAACATAATTAACATTTATCTACTAAGGAATGCACAAAGAAATGCAACATCATCCAATGAATCTCCGTATTCAATCCTTAAGCAAACATGCTATACGGCTGATTACATTTTACAATCACACTTATGCTCTGAGGAGATGAGATATACCGCTCATACTCCAACTGACCATTACGAAATCGCCTCAGTACCATACATAGATCATCAAAAGAGCCGGATTCTTATGACCTCATCTGTCTCGGTCAGTACGAGACCACATGCAGGACATCTCGTGTCTCTGCTAACTAGCTAGCCAGGGTATTCTGGCACCTTCGCTACAGAGTTACAGCGTCAACTGCACTCTCATCGCCAATCGAGAGATTTCTTGTTTATCTCCTCGATCCGACATTAAGTATAATTGGGAGATTCATGATACATCCATCCCGACATATTCATGAAGGATTGAGAGGTTTCTTGTTTAGCTTCCAACAATCTCTTCAAGAGGACGTAAGGATATTTTCGCCCATTTACCCCCACATATTCAAAATATGTGCTCCAGGTTTTGCCGCAGGCACCCGTTTCACCATCACCTATTCCTGACGATGATGGATCTATGGTCAGAGCACTACATGAATAGATTTCACTTGATTTATTAAGTACATTCTCATATTCTTTTAGTATCATCCAAGTTCTCAAACATAACTTATTACAACAATGCTATAAAGAGACATGTACTACTTTTATCAGATATTTATCAGTCTTTCAAAGACCCTGGGAACTCAGTCCCTCATTTCAATATTGGGAATTATCATCCCTTCACTTTCTCATCACCATAATCATATGCATCTGGGTATTCAAACCCTTAACTCATCATTGAGCATTATTATACCTTTTTCAGGTAACTATCACCTTCAGGTCATCTGACCAAGGCATTCATGATACTTGTTACACAAGCATCACACGTGGCTCACAAGGCCATGAAATATCTTTTCACCTCTCACTCGGTAACAACTTACTCATGTGACTCATAAAAGTCCATGCATATTGCTTCTTTTACTAAGCAACAACAACATTAAGGCACATAATGCCAAATAACATTTATTATATAAATGTCACAGCTCACACTAGCTATATACATCATCTCATAATATTTGTATGGTTATTAGGCATGATAACAGTCATACAAGATATTCATCACATCATATGATGTGATAGCAACACCATTATTCCTCTACCAGGAATTAGGGTTTACTATCAAATAGGGCTTTTCATTCCCTTTACCCAAATTAGGGTTAGGGTTCCCCATTTCTCATTAATAAAGAGTTCATGATCTCATTATCTGTCCAACCCTTAATACATTATTCCATACCTCTGGGGCATTCAAGGATATCATATTTGATTATTCTAGAACATTACTTTCATCATATAGCATTAATGATCATCAATTCAAGGTATGAGTTCATTTCTCATCCTTATCATGGTATGATTATATCATACATATCCTTTGGGCTTAACCCCATTCTCAAGGTACATTAATTAACACTCATCAAGGTGTAACGACTCATTACATTTCATTATAATAGTTTCATAACACACTTCATATGTTTCTTACCCAATTATATTGGATTTGAAGTACATCAAGGCATATAAACCCTGAAATGCTGAATGTGATAACTATCATATCTTGATGTATCACTTTCTCATCATTTCAAACTCTGTTGAGTTATACATCTTATCTTGTATTAAGGTATTTCCCTCTTAATACATCCCATCTCTAATCTCTTACCTTTAGCATATAATGCAAAGGCCACACATTAGAATTGTACAGCTATCTCACATGATATGGACTTATCTTAGTTTAAGGCATGACTTTATTATAAAGTTGCTTATAAATAATCACAATGATACACCCTCAACCAGGGTTTCTCATCACATGTCTTATGTATCCTTCATCCAATTATATTGGAGTTATAATCATATCAAGGTATACGATCATATGAGGTCACTTTCAAATCACCTCTAAATCAAGCATAGAGCACCACGGCCGTGCAACCAAGAACGGTCGTGCAAAGGGAAGCCACCACGGTCGTGCAAAGTGAAGCTACCACGGTCGTTCTACAGAAGTTCCCCTCATGAATCATATTCAAGTATGAATTCTATTATTTCATTAGGGATTAGGGTTTCACATACCATCTCCCTTCTTTAGAATAGGGATTACATATAGCATCACCCTTCATTAGGGTTTCATTTCACGTTTCCCATATTCAAGGTTTGCTAATCATTCTCAATTAGGGTTTCTCATGAAATCACCCTCAATTAGGGTTTCACATGGATACACCCTCAACTAGGGTTTCACATGGATACACCCTCAGTTAGGGTTTCACATGGATACACCCTCAACTAGGGTTTCACATGGATACACCCTCAACTAGGGTTTCATAAGGATACACCCTCAACTAGGGTTTGAGTTCAATAACCCTGTCAATTAGGGTTTATGTTCATGTTTAGGGTTTCATGTTCTCTTTACTTAAGGATCATAACTCTTAACCACCACATGAATCATATTCATGTATGAATTCATGCTATCAACTTCTCAACTTGAATTGGTCATATCACCCTTTAGTTGAGTACATACAACTATGATTAACATAGCGTATCAAGTCATTGACCCTATAAGCAATTAGGAATTCATCCCTTAATTGGCACTAATCCCTTAGGTACTATTCGGGTTTCAACCTTTGTACCTTCTTTGATTATCATTACTAATAAACATTGGATCAATGGATCATTCATCATCTTGAATCTCAAGAGATTCAATCACATTGGACCTCCATTACATAGGGTATCCAATTGAATTAGGGTTTCAATGTTTATTCCTTCAATCATTGAATTCATGGAACCAGTCATCAATTGGACGTACCCTCATACTTCAATTGAGTTTAATAGTTCAACCTTCAACTGATTTGACTCTCAATTGACCCTCAATTGATCATCAATTAGGGTTTGATTCAATTGAATTAGGGTTTGGAATCGATGATTCAACAACACTAATCAATGTAAGACTAGTTGCTTTGAAACCATTGAACCATCATCCAAATTGGGTATGACCTGACCCCAAACGGTCTTGAGGTCGTTTGGATGACCTCCAAACGGTCTTGAGACCGTTTTCCCATCATATCACTCAAAACCAAGCCATCCAAGTAGGGTTTGGAGTATTGAAGTGCTCACCAATTCAGCAATTTATTGCAGATCAACTTGGTACCTTTAGGCCTTCAAACACCTAATCATACTCAACCCTAGACCTCCAAACGGTCTTGGGTGACCACCAAACGGTCTTGAGACCGTTTGGATGTGCTCCAAACGGTCTTGAGACCGTTTGTCTCATCCAACCTTTGGACTTTAGTGAAAAATCATCATGGATTGGTCTATCGAGTTGATCAATAAATCAGCATTGAGTTGCAGTATGATTTGGTACCTTTGGACCTTCAATTGGTCAACTATACTTGACCCCAGACCTCCAAACGGTCTTGGGGTGATCCCCAAACGGTCTGGAACCCGTTTGGATGATCCCCAAACGGTCTTGAATCCGTTTGGGCTAATCAACCCAAAATCTCAACTTAACTCATTGGAATTTCAGCACTGTTTGCAATTAGGGTTTGCCTAATTGAATAGCCTTCAACTCACGATTCCTTTGGATTTAACCCCTCAAATTTGGAGAGTCATTAACCAACATAATTATGAACAGGAATCCCAAACGTTCAACGCTTTGTCAACTCACTCAAACGGTCTTGAACCCGTTTGCCCAAGCAGGTCAAGTTAATCAGGTTGAAAATCAGCACTTAATCCAATTAGGTTTTCCTAATTGATTAGCCTTCAACCTATGATTCCTTTTGCGTTAACCCCTAAAATTTGGAGGTTCATTAACCAACATCATTATGAACAGTAATCCCAAACGGTCAACGCTTGGTCAACCATCTCAAATGGTCTTGATCCCGTTTTCCCAAGCAGGTCAAGTTATTTAGGTTGAAAATCAGCACTTAATTCAATTCGATTTGTCTAATTGATTGTCCTTCAACCTATGATTCCTTTGGAGTTAACCCCTAAAATTTTTAGGGTCATTAGCCTACATAATTAGGAACGAGATTCCCAAACGGTCAACGCTTGGTCAACTCCTTCAAACGGGTTTGAACCCGTTTTCCACCAAACGGTTTGCAACCCGTTTGGTCCCAACTTTTGAGATCGTTTTCTCCCAAGATATTTGGTGAGGTTCTTGCTTATGATTATTTCATCATCATCTTCCTTCGTGCACCCAAGAACAGAAACCGTTCTTGATGGAATTTGCAGCAATGAAACAAAAGTGTATAAAATTGAAGAAATCAATCAACAAAGCATAGAGAATTGATGCAATAGCAATGTTTAAGGGTTTGAGTTATAAAACCCGCCTCCAATTGAGCTCCAAAGCTCCAAGCTCACGCCGTTAATGGTGGATGAAGCTCTTGCAACTCCCCCTAGGCTCGTCCTCAAGCTTTTGATTGTAAAAGTTGGCTAGGGTTGAAGAGGAGATTGAAATAAGAAGGAATCCATAATTTATTTTCGATTTCCACCATGAAATCATGGAGAACGAAGGTCAAGGGCTTACCCACATGTTGGGGACGTGATCCCTGCTCCTCCCTAGATCCTTGGTCGGTTTTGAAAGCAAGGGGAAGAAGAAAATCCGAAAAAGGCCTTGGTTTGGGCTTGGAAATGGCACTTTTATAAGGAAATTGATGAGAGAGAAAATGCTTTATAAAAATCCAATTAATCCCAATAAAGTGGCCGCCTCTTCCCCCTCAACTATCTTGGGTACGAGGCACCTTCCTTGCCTTTAATTATCCTTCATTATCCTCAATTTAAAGAAAAGCAAATTAAGCACCTTAATGCTTATAATATAATATCCCACATGTGAGTGGATATTACTTTTCTTTATAAAAAGGTGAGTGGAATTTCACCTACTTAAGATATTTTCGTTCCTTATCTTGTTAAAGGAACGTCCATCCTTATTCAAAATCAACCCAAAACATTTTTGTTGAAATCCCTTCAATTATTTTTATTCATTTTTGCCCTAAATCGAATTAGGGTTTCAATTAGGCATTATTCTTGATTATTTTAATGTCAAGATTCTCTCTCCTACAACTTAATTCAAAATGAGGAGTCCCTCTCATTTTATTTGCTCTAAATGATGCTAAGAAACATTAGGGACCTTGTTGAAGTGGTAATTTGCATATTGAACCCTAGATTTTGGGTAAATTGCACATTACACCAAAACTAGGTTTTAATGCACAAGGATTGCTTTACAAGCTTAATCTTGGTGTCCAAGCTTGTGGAAACCATATCACTACATCATATTCATTCTTATGATGTCTCAACATCAGAGGAACATCTTATCATGCAACATTTGCAATTTAACCCCTCAACTTGGGTAATTTGCACTTTAGTCCAAAATAAGCAAACATTGCTTCAACATTGTTCAAACAGGACCAAAATTGAAACATAGGTTCCTTTTGAGCCTTAATTACTTTTCACAAGATGAGATTAAGCATATAATCATCTTTATTAATCAAAACACCTAGGGTTAAAGCATAACCCAGGTCAGGGATGTTACAATATTGGGAATTCTCATCCCTTCACATCATCATCATTATGATTACTGGATCTGAGTTTTCAAACCCTTAGATCATCACTGAACATTGTTACCTCTGTAACTGGTAAGTATTACCTCTAGGTCCTCATACCAAGGTATTCATCGCACTTGTTTTACAAGTATTTCACATAGCTCACATGGTTCATTAAATATCTTGTCACCTCTCACTAGGAAACAACTACCTTTTAAGATATCAGACTATGTAATCATTATACTTATCGTACAGATATTTAACATGACACACAAGGCTCATAAAAATATGTATCATATCAAACATCATAGCTCATACATGGGTATGCTCATCATCTCATGATTCTTGAATAGTTTGTACTTCATGATAAAAACTCTAGCAGTATATGACATCACTAAGCAATTCTAAGAGAAATACATCCTTCCCATTATTAGGGTTAGGATTGCCTATTTTAACTGAATAGGGTTTCAAACTCACATCATCACTGTGTGATATAAGAGAAATACATCCTTCCCATGATTAGGGTTAGGGTTTCTCAATCTAATTGATTAGGGTTTTAAGTGCATACCATCACCATTCATTAGGGTTAGGGTGTTTCCTCTTATTAACAAATTAAGGATTCAAGATCATATTATCAAGAATCAAACCCTAATTCATACTTCGTTCATTTTAGGAGTATCAATACATGCTTATTAACATGTTTATCACACATGTAAAAGTCTCTCTCTTATCCTCATTAGGAGTAGCATACTTTGGCTCAATCCTTCTCTCAAGGTACATTGACCTACTTTAACACACTGCATTAACTCTTTATGTCTTAATGTATTACTTTACATAACACAATTCATGTGTTGCTCCATCAATTACATGAATTGAGATGCTTCCAATATATTGTGTATAAAGGTGTGTATGCTACTATATTGTGCTTGAGATACAACCTTAATATCATATCAGGTATCCATATTGGGCATGTGGTGTAACCACATCACCATATCATGTTTAGGGTGTATCCCCTAACACCATATCATGTACTCATATCGGATTGACTATCACTTAGGTTTTATCATCTCAAGTTAGAGATACTTATCCTCATATCGTGCATGATCTAAAATCTTAACCTCATATTGGGTATAAGTGTGTACTTGCTGCCATAACATGCACAAGGTGTGCACCATATCGAGCATAGGGTATATGCCACATCATGGTATCGTTCAAGTGGTATATTCACAATACCATATCAGGCTACTACCCTGAATTGGTATATCGGGTTATCATGTTGGATAACATATCAGGTTAGCATATTGGGTAGACCATTATGCTCATATTCTTTCATACCTTCAAAGGATCAGTCCAATCATATTTTTGGATGACAAGCTAGATATCAGGTTGAGCTCTTTCACAACAATCCTTCACACAAAAAGATAGGGTGTATCGGGTTTCATTCCATCACCTAGGTTTTCAACACCATATCGGTTAAAGTATACACTTGACAACATATCATCCATGAAGTATGGAGTTGACTTCATATCTTGCACAAGGTATATGTAGGTATCACTCATATCATTCATGGGGTATCACTTGTCTCCATATCGAGTTACCCATCATCTTGGGTTTGACATATCGGGTTTCATATCATCAACTAGGGTTTCAACCCATATCGGATTAGGGTATAATCCTAACACCATATCGTGTAGGAGGTGAATACTTGACCCCATATCATGCTAATGGTGTGTATATGTTTTACTCATATCGCCCATGAGGTACACACTCCTCATCATATAATTTTGATAGTGTACATATCAACATGTAGGATTACTTATCTCCTAGGATTTGATATATCAGATAGGAGTATGTGCTTGACTCCATGTCATGCATAGGGTGTATACTTGACCTTATACCGTGCACATAGTGTTTTCTTAACAACATATCATGCACAAGGTGTGCAATTCATCATCATAATGTGCAAGAGGTACCTACTCATCACCATATCATGCTAATTGTGTGTTCTCCTCACCATATCGGGTTAGAGGGGTTTCAACCCAATATCGGGTTGGGACCACGATGATGTCATCATCATCAACCTCTAGATTCTTGTTCTTACTATTCTAGATTATTGACAACAGTCCTAAGATACTTTTGGAACTCAAAGGATCATCAGTTTATCAAAGGAATTTGAAATTGAAAGTACATCAATAAGTTCAACAATATTAAAGGTGAATAATAATGTAGTTGGGTTCAAGTTATATAACCCACCTCATGAACAACTTCAAAGATCCAGGATCCAAAGATTCACATTCCTAAGGTTGAATATGAGCTTATCCAAGGTCTAAGGCTCGTTCACAACTCCTCTGTATACAAGGAATCACCATAGTTAAGAACTTGGTGAGGAAGAAAAGAGAGGAATAACTATAACCTGAAAATCATGCTTCAACCAAGGTTGAAGATGACCATGGACTTACCTTAAGCTTGGTTCTCGAGTTCCCCTTTCTCCTTGAGATACTATGCACAATATCTAAGAGGGTATGCATTATAACCCAAATAAAGAAAGTTGTGGGGTTAGTAAACTTCCATTAGTAGGTGGAAGGAGAGGTATATATACTTGGGGTTCATGAGAGAGAGTGTATAAGAGGTGTCTTCACCATATGCTACTAGGTGACACGTGTCCATGCATGTTTGACACATGTCCATTCAGGCACACATGTATATCTTGACATGCAAAAGTCTAGAGGATAATCTAGAGATGATATTTCAGCCATCCCTTATCTTGTTGGATAAGATATCTCATCTCTATCTCACAAGTTATGCAAACTGATACACTTTTTGCAAGGAGCATATAACCCATCATGGATTACCTCCTTGAGGTTCTTAGGCCGTCATGTCCTTTTCCAAGAGTTCACAAACCGATATTGGATCCCTTTTATGGATCCTTGGTCGATAGGCACTCCCGTATCAAGTCTACAACTCGATACAACTCAAATAAGGACTTTCACATTCAATCCTTTCTTAGTCTTTTCATCACCAAGAGTACTATCACTCAAAGGTGATTCAAACATGGTGTATCCTTCTTTCTCTATCCTCTAAATGATACATAGAGGGATCAGGGACACTCTAGAGGTGGTAATTTGTATATCAACCTTACATTTTGGGTAAATTACAATTTGTACCAAAATTGGTGCACAAGGCACTAGCATTATTCAAACAAGTTCAAACTTGAAATTTAGGCTTTCCACAAGCCACCACTTAGCGTAATTCTCTCTATTATGATATTAAAATACTTAAGGTACATTCAAATTGTGACATTTTGCAATATAACCCATCATCTTGGGTAAATTGCACTTTTACACTCAGACAGTCATATAATGCACAAATACTTTGTAATTAAGCACACACTTGAAAATAAACTTCACAAGGAGTCTTAATTACTTTTCAAAATATTTAAAACAAGTTTGTAACTAACTTACTTAAGAAAAACTTATAGGGTTAAGCCATAACCCAGGTTAGGGATATTACAATTATAAGCCCCTAACAAGGATTTCATCCTCGAAATCTCGAATGAAGGAAGACAATTATTATTCATGCATCATATCATCAAGTCTCCACATAACATCTTGATGTCTGGGAGATATCATTAAACTTTGACCAGTACGAAGTCCTTTCATGTTGGGTCATCATAGAATCTATCATACATGACACACATTCAATTGTCCTTTTCATTAATGACTATAGTGTCAATTCTGTGTCAGGTAATACTTTCTAAGTCAGAGCAGTACTTTTCATACTTTCAATAATTCAGGTGTCAAACCTTATTGACTTATCACCTTCTCAACTTACATCATATATGTAATAAGATTCTTGAATTTGGGATTCTTCCCTACTTCTTACTTAGTTTAGAATTTCTCCTCCAAGGATAGACTAGAGTTACGTTCTGTCACCCAATTGGGACTACAAGTCTTATCATACATCTACTGTACCACTCTAGTTTGTCGACACAATACAAAACTTTCTTATGACTTGTACCAACTACTTATCAAAGAAGAACTTATCTCAGAGGTATCTCTAGATGTTATGTATAAGTTGCCTCAATAGATCTAGATAGGGATATTCTAAGGAATTATTTGTAGCTTGATAAGATTTTTCCAAAATGATTCTACAATTGTTCCTTCAATTGATACATCCTTATCAATGTTATGTTTATGCAGAGCATAAACCCCTAACATATGATATCCATACTATAGTTATATCAAAGTTGGCCCTTCTAGGTAACCAAACATGATTCATCTTTTCAGAAGCCATGTTCTCATTTTCTCATACCATTTAAAGTTCTTAGATACTAGGATTTTTTACCTTGGTATCTGTTACATGTGCCCAAAAAACACATCACATCCTCATCATTTCCATCTTTTTGTTGTCATCACCAAAGCCAAACATATAAAAGGATCTTTCTTTCATCTTGGGACATTACTTATTACACATATGTTTTTCTTGGAACCAAGGTCCAAGATGAACTGATACTTTTCTAACTATCCATCAAAAAACACTTCTAACGGATGAACATCAAGTGTCATAAGACTCACTTGATTTCCATGTCCCTAAAAGGAAAGAACACAAAGAAACATATTCCTATTATCACCCCATCATCACCCAGGGTTGTATATCAAAGAGACGATATTATCATCTCCTTTGATTATTGCATGAACTTTCAAGTGTTCATGAGTCATGTTCTAACCTTATTTATTTCCATATCATAGGAAAGATCTTTATTATTCACACATTCTTTATGGAATAGGGATCATCTCCCTTGTTCCCTTTATCTTATCATGAGGATTGTACATTTTACTTCCTCATACACACATACCAGTTTGAGATAAACTCAGTTTCTATTTCATTGCTAATTAAAATGGGATAGAAATATCTATGTCATATTTTCAATTTCATTATGCTCTTTATATTGTCTCAAAATGACTACTTGATCAAAGTAATCAGAAAGATAACAATCTATGAGTCCCATACTTACCTTGCCTTCAATAGTTTAATATCTGGCCAGGGTATACTAGTACTGAGATTAGGTAGTATGCATCTTGTTTAATTTCATATACCTTACTTTTCATATCATCCAAAACATAGGACTTAGCATCCCTAGATGTCTCCAAAAATCTCTTTTACACCTCATCCTCTCTTATACAGATAAAGGAAATTATAAAACATTTTAAAGATTACTGGGCAGAATGTAAGTTCTCATCTTCCTTATGTTCTCATAGGACTAATCAAAGGAAGTACAATAACAACTACTTTCTTATAACTAACAGATAAAATCAAGAAAAGACATATCAGAATGACACAATTTCATCTAACATGTCTCAACTTGTGGATCGATTACTGTCTCAGGCTGATTCATTGCATAGAATCTTGTCGTTGCCTATTTCCAACATCGTGCTCTATCGTTTGGTGCAGATGGAATTACTTGGGACGCCTTTCCACGTCCTCATGTGCCACTAGTAAACGGTTGCCTTTGAGAGACTTGTTGACTCTGCCTTGGTGGTTGCCTTCATTCCCTCCTTTCTTCTTAGATAGGAGGATCTAATATGCCCAACACATCTACATTTATGACATATCTTATATGCATTTCTTGGTCTTGTCGGCCTTATTATCGATGTAGAAGCTAAATCAAGAGTTCTAACTGGTGGAATATTATGCCCTTTGCCCTTTCTTGGTAGCCACTTCCCTGGTACATTAGATGTTGGTTGCATTGGTGGCACCAAAAACTTCCCCTTTTTAAAGCTTCTAGGCATCTGTTCCCGTGTTTGAACAAATCTTTTCTTAATTCCTACCTTATTATACTTTACTGGACAATCCTTTATAAAATGTCATGGTTTTCTACACCTGTAGCAAACTCTAATTACGTGTTGTAACCTAATTTTTTCAAAATTTTCAACTGCTCCAACATAACTATGTTGATCAGAAATCCTGCTAGAGCCTGAAATTTCATCATTGGGGACTGGTATTCTAGGTTGTGTTGCTAGTATCCAGTCCACTATATGCATCACTGTTGTCCTAACCTACCCAATAAGAGCATAAAAAGTAGGATTCTCTATCATGGCTGGATCATCCTGGGGATTCTCAAATAGTCGTTCTTCTCTCACCTGATCCTTTGCACCTTCTCTTGGTGCAACAGCATTGCTCTCAGCAATGTGTTCCTCATGTTCTCCAAACATTTTTAAGCTTTACCCCTTCTTCTACATAAGCAGAAGTCACTATAAGATATACTGGAGGACACTAGAATAGACTCAACACCTTAATCATATGTCTTTGTAGACTCAGAAAACCTTAGGCTCTGATACTAAAACTTTTTGATGATCCCTTATCTTGCTTGATAAGATAACTCATCTTTATCTCACAAGTTATGCAAACCGATACACTTTTTGCAAGGAGCATCTAACCCATCATGGATTACATCCTTGAGGTTCTTAGGCCATCATGGAATTTTCCAAGAATTCACAAACCAATATGGGATCCCCTTTATGGCTCCTTGGCTGATAGGTACTCCCATATCAAGTCTACAACTCGATACGAGTAAAATAAGGACTTTCACATTCAATCCTTTCTTAGTCTTTTCATCACCAAGAGTATTATCACTAAATGGTGATTCAAACATGGTGTATCCTTCTTTCTCTCTCCTCTAAATGATACATATAGGGAGTAGGGACATCCTAGAGGTGGTAATTTTCATATCAACCTTACATTTTGGGTAAATTACAATTTGTACCAAAATTGGTGCACAAGGCACTAGCATTATTCAAACAAGTTTAAACTTGCAATTTAGGATTTCCACAAGCCACCACTTAGCATCATTCTCTCTCTTATGATATTAAAATACTTAAGGTACATTCAAATTGTGACATTTTGCAATATAACCCCTCATCTTGGGTAAATTGCACTTTTACACTCAGACTATCATATAATGCACAAATAGTTTACAATAAAGCTCACACTTGAAAATAAACTTCACAAAGAGTCTTAATTACTTTTCAAAAGATTTAAAACAAGTTTGTAATTAACTTAAAGAAAAACTTCTAGGGTTAAGGCATAACCCAGGTTAGGGATGTTACATAATCGGTGAGAAGGAAAACCCTAACTCTAATAATGGGAAGGTTGTGTTTCTATTATGTTGCATGGTAATGATATGTACTTGATAATTGTTTCTAAAATGAAAGACTAACCATGCATGTATCCTGAGATGATGAACATAGCTAGGTATGAGCTATGATGTTCAATATGATAAAGTTTAAATGGGCCTTGTGAGCCATGTGAAATACTTGTGAAACAAGTATAATGTATACATGGTCTGAGGACCTAGAGGTAATAGATACCTGATAAGAAGTAACAATGTTCATTTATAAACTAAGGGTTTGAATACCTAGATCTAGTAATCATGATGATGATAATGTTAAGGGGTGAGAATTCCCAATAATGTGATAAGGGACTGAGATCATGAATGTTATGCATTCACTATCTTCCAAAGATTATGAAAGTACTTGATAAATGTATTACACCTTTTCTTTGTGGCATCTATTATAATGCATGCTTGTAACTTGATTCATGCTAAAAGATATTGTAATGTACTTAATTAATCAAATGGAACCTTATCATGTAGTGCCCAGGCCATTAGATCCATTCGGTGTCAGGATTTGCTAAATGGTGAAACGAGTTTAACTCGGAGTGTATATTTTTTAATATGTGGAGGTAAAGGACGAACATATCCTTACGTCCAGATGTGGATTGATGTGTTATCTCTCCGATGAATGTCAGGGTTGTTGTGTGATTTCCCTAAGAAAATGTACGGGGGATTGATGTGATATCTCCCCGAAGAGAGTGCATGTTGTGGTTGTAGCTCTATAGCGGAGATGCTGCTATACCCCGGCAAGCTAGTTGCAATTTGACATGTGGTCACTATCAGTGGCCTCGTACTGACCGAGACAGGTGAGGTCATGGCAGTCGACTCCTCCATTGACCTTGTATGGTACCGATTTCGACTAAGCGATGGTCAGTTGGAGCATGAGCGGTATATATCATCTCCTCTGGGCATAAGTGCGATTGTGAACATTTAATCAGCCGTGTAGCATATTTGCTTAAGGTATGAATATGAAAACATTGGTTGATGCTTCATTACTTTTATACATCTTAGATTGATAGATGTTATGCATGTTCTTCATATTCCTTATAAAGTAAATAGGTTATCTATAGCTCTGTCATGGATAGTTGAACTACTTTAACATTGTTATTACTTTGTACTACAGTTAAACAATGATTAAACATGCTTATTTACATTAAAAATCCTCTACTTAGTTTTATATTGTTTACCTATGATAATAATATTGTTAGTAGAGAGTTATATCTCTCGTTGGGACAATTGTCTCACTCGGGGGTTCCATAATTTTTAGGTGTACATGCACTAGGATGTAGAGACTTTACTGTAGAGGAAGGAAAACAATAGTAGGGATAGCAGTAACAGCTCAGGTTGAGTGTACTGTCTATCGTGTCTTGTAGATAGAATCCTATTTGTCATCTTTGTACTCTCAGGTCCTTGGGAGTTAGTACGTGATGGTTTTATAAATGATCTGAGATTTTTGTTTGTATGCCTCAAGGTTTTATGTTTCTATGTATATGTCTGGGAAAAGTAACTAGTATATGATATCCTCAAGATGAGATGGTACAATGTATGTACAATATGAACCATGATGTATATATTTCTTTAATTCTTTCTTTAAGAGTTTCTTGGCAAAGGATCTCTTCGCAAAATGGTTTTAATTTTTAGTGTTTTTGTTAACACGTTGCTAGCAGTTATTCCACATAATTACTTGCCTTGTGGTGGCTCGATTGGTGTCAGGTCATCATAGGTTTACTCTCGATCCAATCTTGGTCTGGTGTTTCTCAAAGACAAAAGGTTGATCCACTAAGTCAGTGCTCATGGAGTATGTATCTTTGGGTGTGAAGACGAGTGAGTATAGATTCATCAAAATTTCATTATTAAAGTCCATGACCCATGCCTTCAGGGTTCAGTCTACTATTGGATGAAGGAAGATGGTTCATTCTCTTTTTAGTTTAATCGATGAGATCATCTCTGCCCATCTGTGTTCAATGTATATGTGGGATTTTATGTCATATTTAATGTAACATCCCTGACCTGGGTTTAAGGCTAACCCTATTTTTTGGTTTAAAAAAGTTTCCTAGAACTTTAATATAATCCCCTAAGGTGTTTTTTATCATGTGACAAACTTATGTTTCAAGTTTGGTCCTGTTTGAATGAAGTTTGAGCAATGTTCTCTTATTTTGGACCAAAATGCAATTTACCCAAGATGAGGGGTTATATTGAAATATATCAGATTTTGAACGTGCCCTAAGTGTTTTAACATCATAAGAGAGAGAATGATGCTAAGTGGTGGCTTGTGGAAAGCCTAAAATTTCAAGTTTGAGCCTATTTGAATAATGATAGTGCCTTGTACACCAATTTTGGTGCAATTTGCAATTTACCCAAACTATAGGGTTAATATGTAATTTATCACCTCTAGAGTGTCCCTACTCTCTCGATGCATCATTTAAAGAAGATGTAAAGAAGGAGGCACCCTGTTTGAATCGAAATTTGAGTGGTAACATCCTTAGTGATGAAAAGATCAAGAAGGGTTGTGTAATGGAAACCCTAATTTGAGCTCGTATTAAGTGTATCTGGTTGTAGTGTTAAATGGGAGTCCATATCGGCCAAGGAGCCATAGAGGAGGCCCCCATATTGTTTTGTTAGATCTTTGCCTTTGCAAAAATGAGCTAAGCACCTCAATAAAGCAATAGATATCGGCTTGCAACTTTGCTTTGGAAAGGTTGTATTGAATTGTGAATATAATAATAATGTGAGTGGAAGTGGCTTGCCCTAGAAGATAACCAAAGGGGTCAACCTTGTCCCTTGCATTATCCTCAATTTTTTTTATTCATGCCAATATAAAGATGGAATGCATGCAACTACATGTGTCAATCCATGCATGGCCATGTGGCACCTAGTAGTAGTAAGAAGATGACACCTCTTACACTTTATCCCATAAACCTCAAGGATATTTCTACCCTCCCTTTCATCTACTAGCTCTTTCCCTTTGATATTGTGCTAAGAATCAAGGATCAATTAGGTGCTCGAGCCATTAAGCTTAGGTGAAACCATGGTCATCTTCAACCTTGGTTCAAGCATGGATCTCGGTTGTAATCATTTCCTTTCTTTTCTTCTTCACCAAGTTCTTATCTATGGTGATTCATTGCATATAGAGGAGTTGTGAACGAGTCTTGAACCTATGATAGTTCATCTCCTACCTTGGGAACGTGGATCTTTGGAGCTTGGAGCTTTGAAGTTGTTCTTAAGGTAGGTTATATAACTTGAACCCAAACATGTTATTCCTCACCATCTTTCTTGCTATATTAGATGATATACTTTCAATTCTGAGATTTTCTTAAATAATTCATATATCTATGAGTTCTAATAGTTGCTTAGACCTTTTATCCATGCACTAGAACAAGTAGAACGAAGGTCTAGAGCTTGAAGATGATGGAATCACCTTACAAAGTGATATCGGGTTCAAGCACACAAGCAAGCATCTCTAACGCGATATGGTGATGCACATACACCACTAAAATGATATGATATGAGTTTATACTTCCTTGCATGATATGTTGATGAATCATACACCCTATGCTCGATATGATGTCAACCATACACCTCTTGCACGATATGAGGTCAATCACTCACCTCATACACAATATGGAACTAAGTACCTCTAACTTGAGATGACAAACCCTAAATGTTGGGCAACCTGATATGGATGCATGATATGGTAATGGGGGATACACATTATATACGATATGGAGATGAGGATATAACTCATTCCTGATATAGATGCACGATATAGTGATGAGGTTACACCTCAAGCACGGTATGAAAGCATGATATGGTATCAAGTACACATCTTTATACCCAATATGGTGGAAGCATCTCAATTCAATGTACTTGATGGAGTAACACATGAATTGTGTATTGTCAAGTAGCACATTAAGACATAAAGAGTTTAATGCAGTGTGTTAAATGTAGGTCAATGTACCTTGATAGAAGGATTGAGCCAATTTAATAAAGTATGATGCAATAAACATCCTAATGAGGATAAGAGAGAAACTTTTACATGTGTGATAATCATGTTAATGAGAATACATTGATACTCCTAGTATGAATGGAGTATGAATTAGGGTTTGATTCTTGATAATATGATTTGAATCCCTAATAGGTTAATAAGGGGAAACCCTAACCCTAATGAAGGGTGATGGTATGCACTTGAAACCCTAATCGGTTAGAATGAGAAACCCTAACCCTAATAATGGGAAGGTTGTATTTCTCTTATATCACTTAGTGATGATGTGAATATTAAACCCTATTCGGTTAGAATGGGAAATCCTAACCCTAATAATGGGAAGGATGTATTTCTCTTGCATTGCATGGTGATGTCATATGTTGCTAGTGTTTTTATCATGAAGTGCTAGCCAAGCAGGAATCATGAGATGATGAGCATAGCTAGGTATAAGCTATGATGTTTTATATGATACAAATTTAAATGGGCCTTGTGATCCATGTTAAATATTTGTCAAGTATAAAGGTCTAAAGACCTAAAAAGATAATTGTTTCCTAGTGAAAGGTGACAAGATATTTAAATGGGCCTTGTGAGACATGTTAAATACTTGTACAACAAGTATAATGCTTATAGGGTCTGATGACCTAAAAAGATAATTGTTGCCTAGTGAAAGGTGATATAATATTTAAATGGGCCTTGTGAGCCATGTTAAATACTTTTACAACAAGTATAATGCTTATAGGGTCTGATGACCTAAAAAGATAATTGTTGCCTAGTGAAAGATGATAAGATATTTAAATGGCCCTTGTGATCTATGTGAAATACTCATGCAGCAAGTATAGCATATACCTTGGTCTGAGGACCTAGAGGTAGCAATTACCTGATGAGAGGTAACAATGTTCAGTGATGAACTAAGGAGCGGTTTGGGTGCCAACTTCCTAAATCCTGGCGATCGCATAGCAAATTTTGTATCTACGGCTGACATGTTTGAGCTATAGTCCTTGTTCCAATAGGTGACAGAGCAAAGAGATGGTGTAGGCGGGTGTCAGCGAACGTACAAAATGGAAAAAATCACGAGGAGTGTGGTAGTTGTCTGTCCTGCCAAATATGGCATGATTAGAGAAGCACGTCGTTGCTGTTACGACGACTTGGGAGCAGCAGTTCTGAGTTCTGCTTACCACGTAACTGGTAATCAAATATTATACCAATTACCGGTATTTAAAATAACAGTGGCCAAACTAGGCCTAAGGGTTTGAATACCCATATCTAGCAATCATGATGATGATAATGTTAAGGGATGAGAATTCCCAATAATGTGATAAGGGACTAAGATCCTGAGTGTTATGCATTCAAAGTGTTGCAAAGGCTATAAAAGTACTTGATAAATGTATTACACTTTTCTTTATAGCATATGTTATAATTCATGTTTGTAACTTGGTTGATGCTAAAAGATACTATAATGCACCTAAATAATCAAGTGGAATCTCATCATGTATTTGCCCTGACCATAGATCCATTCAGTGTCAGAATTTGCTGAATGGTGAAGCGAGTTTAACTCGGAGAGCATATTTTTTAATATGCGGGGGTAGAAGGATGAAATATATCCATATGTCCTAATGAAGAATTGATGTAGTACCTTCCTTATTTACACCAAGATGATGTGAATATCTCGACCAAATGAGGAATTGATGTGTAAATTCTTCTTCATTAAGTGTTATAAGGATTGATGAGAATCTCCCGACCAAATGAGGAATTGATGTATAATCTTCCTTATTTATTATGAATTGGGGGATGGATAATTGAAATCTCCCTGAAGAGAGTTCCTGTTGTGGTTGTAGATCTATAGAGAAGATACCAGTATATCCTGGTAAGCTAATTGTAGTTGACACAAGATGTCCTATCCGTAGTCTCATACTGACCAAGACGGATGAAGTCTTGGTAGTTGGCTCTGCCATTGACCTTATATGGTACTGATGCCTTATGTAGATGTGGTCGGTTGGAGTATGAGCGGTATGCCTCATCTCCTTAGGCCATAAGTGTGATTGTAAATATGTAATCAGCCATGTAGTGTATTTGCTTGAGGATCAAATACGGAAAACACTAGTTGATGTTCACTTCTATTACACATCTTAAACACTTAGATGTTATACATGTTCTTCATGTTTGTTATAAAGTGAATAGATGATTTATTTCTCTATCATATATAGTTGCATTACTTTAAAGGATGGTATTGCTCTTTTCTACTTATAAACAATGATTGATCTTGCTTATTTATATTAAGAATCCTCTACTCAATATTATATTATTTACGTGTGATAATAATATTGTTGGCGGAGAGTTATATCTCTCACTGGGACAATTGTCTCACCCCGTGGGATCCACATTTTTGTAGGTGGACATGCACGAGGGGGTAGAGATCATACTACAAAGGGATAACAATAGCAACAGGGGCAGCAGTAACAACTCAGGTTGAGTATACAGTCTGTCGTGTCTTGTAGATAGAAGTCCTATGTGTCATCACTGTACTCTCAGGTCCTTGGATTTAGTATGTGATGGTTTCATGAACAATCTGAGATTTTGGCTTGATTGCCTCGAGGGTTTTATGTTGCTTATATATAGGTTTTGGCACAGCAACTGTTATATTTTATCCTCGAGATGAGATGGTACAATGTATGTACAATGTGAACCATGATGTATATAAAGTTTGGTTCTTTCTTTAAGAGTTTCCTGGAAATAGATCTCTTTGAAAAATGGTTTTAATTTTTAGTGATTTTTTTAATCCACTACTTATGATTATTCCACAATTATTACTAGTGATGGCTTGATTTGATGTCAGGTCGTCATAAAGTTTTGGTATCAGAGCTTAAGGTTTGTTGAGTCTAAAGAGACATAGGACGAAGGTGTTGAGTCTGTTCTAGTGTCACGACTGCATCCCATGATTACCACTAATCATGAAATTAGGGCATAACTTTGAGGATTATACTTAATACAAAGTTCACTCCCTTATTATTTTTTTTCCTGTATTTCTTTTTTATTTCAAACTCTTTGTTTTCTCGCATCCAATCACATAAAAAAACTTTACAAGAGAATTAAACTTTTATTACTCTAATATGATCTCAACATTAATGATACATATCCATACATTCATTCTATTTCTCACACTTCCATGTACATATAACATGATAATCAAATACATTCTCTCTTATCAAGGAAACAAAGATACAAACATCATTTACAATGGTCTCACATCTATACAAGGACCTAGAGTGGCAGGGGCTGACTGAACTTAACTAATCTCATACTTAAATCATGTGGTAGATCTACTGATGCTTTGACCTTCTTCAAGTCCACGTGGTTTCCCTAAACATTGTGAGTAGATGGGTGAGCCTACTCGCTCAGTGAATGAGTACTTCAAAGAAACAATTTAAAGCACTTATTAATTACAAATATATTGTCGAGCAACTTATTTCAATTATAACAATAGTAAGCTTTAAAGATTCTAATCATTGACAATCATAGATATTGCAAGATACTCTAGATATCTACAAGAGTGAACCAATATATGAATATGCTTGATTGATCATAAATAGAACTAATAAATCATAAACATAAAATGAATAATTGAATAATTGCGCACACTTGTTAAACCACTCATTCATCTTATTATGTCCTGAACCCACATGAGGTGTACCACATGAGGTGTACCACAACATGTGAAAGAATCACAGCAAACTATGATCTCACTGTACAAGACTTAGAAGCATGCATGGGTTCCTAAGTTTATCTCTTGAGTAAGACCCCGTCTGCAGTGGGCCTTGGCACGTCTACCTCTCGGCAGCTAATAAGAGCAGTCAGACATCTCAGACTCCACCTCTCAACCTGGTTACTCAGGCGGTGAGTCAAAGCCCTCAGGCTTATTGTGCATCAGTGGACCTACTGATCACTCAACATGTAACACAGGTACCACCAGCATCCCTGGTTGATGTTGGGTACCACACAAATGTAAGGAGTTGGCCCTACTGGTCAAGACCACTGCACCCTACTAGTGCGCTCTAGCTTACCTCAATCTGGACTACCTCCAGACAGGAAACTATTTCCTCCTCACAGCGCAGGCCTCATCCTGTGAGGATTCTACAGTGTTTAGGGCATCTACATGTCTAATTCACTCTTTAAATTCACAATTCAATCATCACATCGATGTATCTTTGTTTGACTTTTTAAACCGTTCATTTCAAAAACAATCTGATAACATATACCACAATTGAACTGTTAAGCATCACCACATCTCAAGCTGAGAAACATTAAAATTCCAATACTTGTTTCACTGAACATCCTATCATTAGGGTTTCATTTGCCTCTTTCTCTTATCACATAACTCACATAAGGATTGAATACATCATATCATCATTCAATAATAATTTCTCTCAGTTCACATATAATCGAATATATATATATGAAACCCTATAATAAACTGAACTAGGGTTTCCATGCCAAATGAAATGCAAGATCTTATCTGAAATATATGTAATACACATACAAATAAAACAATCATTCGTAACTGTAACATCCCTGAACTGGGTTATGTGTTAACCCTAAATGTTTTGCCTAACAAGGTTGAGTAAATTCTTAATCTTATCTTGGGAAAAGTAATTAGGGCTCATGAGAAACTTATGTTTCAATTTTGGTCTTGTTTGAACAATGTTGAAGCAATGTTTGCTTATTTTGGACTAAAGTGCAAATTACACAAGATTGAGGGGTTAAATTACAAATGTTACATGATAAGATGTTCCTCTGATGTTGAGACATCATAAGAATGAATATGATGTAGTGGTATGGTTTTCACAAGCTTGGGCACCAAGATTAAGTTTGTAAAGCAATCCTTGTGCATTAAAACCTAGTTTTGGTGTAATGTGCAATTTACCCAACACCTAGGGTTCAATATGCAAATTACCACTTCAATAAGGTCCCTAATGTTTCTTGTCATCATTTAGAGAAAATAAAATGAGAGGGGCGCCTCATTTGAATTAATTTGGAGGAGAGAGAATCTTGATATTTAAATAATCAAGATTTAATCCTAAGTGATACCCTAATTTAATTTAGGGCAAAAATGAATGTATTAATTAAAGGGCCTTCAACCAAAATTAAAATTGTTGGATTCAGATGTGTTTGGATGAGTTTAAAGCCTTGCAAAGGCACGACCATATCCTAAGGAGGTGAAATTCCACTCACCATTATTATAAGGAAAAGAATTTCCACTCACATATGGATATTCTTATTATAAGGGTTAAGGTGCTTAAGTTCTTTTCCCTTAATTAATGGATAATGGAAGGGAGTTAGGTGGGGATAGAGATTCCCATGCATGCAAGAAACCAAGTGGGAAGTGGTGGCAACAATTTTGGAATTAAAAGACTTTTATAAAGTATTTTCTCTCTCATCAATTTTTCTTATAAAAGTACCTTTTCCAAGCCAAAACAAAGGCTTTTTCGGATTCCTTTCTTTCCCCTTGCTTGGAAAACGTCCAAGGAGCTGTGTAAGAGCAGGAGGACGACCCCCAACCTGTCGGTAAGGTTCTTGACCTCCTTTCACCTTGAATCCATGGTGAAAATCGAAAATCAATGCATGAATTCTTCATATCTCGATCCCCTCTTCAATTCTAACCAATTCTTTTCACTCAAAGCTTGAGGACAACCCTTGTAATAGTGAAAAGAGTTGCATCCACCATTGTTGCCGTGATCTTGGAGCTTTGGAGCTCAATTGGAGGCGGGTTTTATAACTTGAACCCTTAATTTTATTATTGCAATCAATTCCTTATCAATTGGTGATCATTTCTACATTTCCGAAATTAAGTTTGGTTGATTGATGCAATATACATGGAAATCACAGTAGATTTCGTCAGTTTGGATCTTGATGATGATGACATCATCATAAGCACACACCTCCCCAAATATCTAGGGCAAACAATTTCAATGTTGGGACCAAACGATTTCACCAAACTGTTTGGTGACCAAACGGTTAGCAAACTGTTTGGTGGTTTGGGTCCCAAACCGTTTGGGATGGTTGACCATTTGAAATGGTTGACTATTTGGAGATATATGATGTGGTACTTGGCTCTTGATCCAATGGTTTCAATTGGTTTATCTTGAAGGTTCCAATTGTGTATGATTCCTTAATTGCAAACCCTAATCGGCTAAGTGTTGATTTTGAAATTGATTGAGATGATGTTTTGGGTTGATTGACCCAAATGGTTTCAAAACCGTTTGGGAAACACCCAAACGGTATCAAGACCGTTTTGGGATCACCCAAGACCGTTTGGAGGTCTAGGGTTAAGTATGGCTAAGTGTTTGAAGGTCCAATGGTACCAAATTGAATCGCAACTAAGTGTTGATTTGATAATCAGTCCAATGGTCCAAAACCCTAATTGAATGTTATGGATTTTTATGATGGAATGGGAAAACGGTCTCAAGACCATTTGGAGATCAACCAAATGGTCTCAAGACCGTTTGGTGGTCATCCAAGACTGTTTGAGGTCAGGTCATATCATGTGATGATGATAGTTCATTGATTTCAATTGATTTGATCCCACAATGTCAACCATTGATGGATCCTCGATTTCAAACCCTAAGTGATGGTTTATTGATTATCAAACCTAGTTCAATTGGGTTCAAAACCCTAAATTGAAGGTCTAATTGAATGTTGATTCAGTGGTCCAATTGATGAATGCTTTAGTGGTTCAATTTATAATTGGTCCATGGATTGAAACATTGAGTCGATTGAGTGTTGAAGTGCCTTTTTGGTCCATGCAGTTTTGAGAGGGTTTGGACTAAACGGTCTCAAGACCGTTTGGGACCAAACAATCTCAAACCTTTTGGAGACCCAAAGTGCAAACGCTTTCAATACCTACCTTGTCTAATTGGTTTCAAGTACAACTTGTTCAAATGGTTTTCAACCAATTCATGTATGAGAACTAAGATCATTGAGGGTCTAAGTAATCAACTATGTGAAGATCAACATAGTTAATCCATTTGGACATCTCATATAATTGAAGGTCCAATATGGTGAACATATTTAGATACTTAATGCAATTGAAGATTTTAATGGTTAACCAAATTGATCATTTTGTGGAATTGAAAGTTTAATTGATCAATCCTTTTTAATTCCTTATATAATTGATGGTTTAATTGATTAGACCATTTGGACATCTAATTTGATCAAAGGTCAATCAGCTATGTGATTATTAAAGATATAGACCCATGATGATTGTGAAGGTTAACCCTAGCTTTGTGTACTCAAGTGAAGATTGACCTAGATTAATCTTGGTGTAATTAACATCCTAAAAAGGATGAGAGAGGGAATGAGAGATATGAATGCTTATATATTTAATCCCTAATTTTCTCATTATGAGTAAACTATGTGATAAGGGTTGATTCATAATAATGAGATCACAAAACCCTAATCAATGAGCCCTAACCCTAATTAGAACAATGCTATGTGTGAAACCCTAATTAGAACAATGCTATGTGTGAAACCCTAATTAGAACAATGTTATGTGTGAAACCCTAATTAGAACAATGTTATGTGTAAAACCCTAATTATAACAATGCTATGTGTGAAACACTAATTAGAGCAAAGCTATGTGTGAAACCCTAATTAGAGCAATGCTATGTGTGAAACCCTAATCTAGGGCAAAGTTGAGTGTTATCATAAATCCAGGGTGATGATGTAACCCTAGCTTAGTGTAACAATGAAGGAAACCCTAATTTAATGGGAATTGTATATCCTAACCCTAATTTGGGTATGAGGAAAGCGAAACCCCACTTGGATGTGAATGATAAACCCTAATCCCTAAAATGGGATAAAAGTATTTGAAACCTTAATATAGGGTTGTGCTACTAATTCTATGTGAAGTCTTATCACTAGGTGATGTGTTGTGAAATCCTAATTACACATAATACTATGTGAATCCTTGATATAGAAGGATGATTATGTAAAACTCTATTGGAGAATAATACTATGTGAAATCCACAAATGTATGGAATATTCTATGTGAATTCTCAAATTATAAATATGGAGAATACTATTCCTAATTAAGCTAAAGGGGTTGGATGATGGCATCCGTGGTGGTGTAAAATGGCCGTGGTGATCTTCTGTAGCATGGCCATGCAAGGTAGCACAATCGTGGCAGTTTCCCCTTGCACAGCCATTCTTGGCTGCACGGTCGTGGAGCTCTATGCTTGACTTGGAGTTGATTTGCAAGTGACCTAGCATGGTCGTTTTGTTAGTTCCTAACTTAAGGATGAGTCCATATTATTGGCAATGGTTGTATATTCTAAGTGAGTGACTAATAATCACTACCTTACATGATAAATATGATGAATTGGTGCATAAAGTGTTAGGATGGGTAATACCCTAATACAAGCTAAGTGTATGAACTCAAGTAAGACAAAGGCGTTGAGGGAAGTGATACATCAAGATA
Organism: Alisma plantago-aquatica; assembly: GCA_963693085.1. NCBI lineage: Eukaryota > Viridiplantae > Streptophyta > Magnoliopsida > Alismatales > Alismataceae > Alisma > Alisma plantago-aquatica. The sequence continues at coordinate 838,653,754 of OY856410.1, read as the reverse complement.
TGATAGATATCACATCTAACACCCCAAATACTAGTATACCTTGATGTGTCATAAGTCCAATATAATTGGATGAATGATACATGAGATGTGTCATGTCAATGGTTACATTGAGATGTAATGCACTTTGTTGAATGTAGGCTAATATGCTTTATTAAAAGGTTAATCCAAACCTACCAACTATGATGTAATCATATTTTGGCAAAGATGAAAGAGAAACTCATGTTGTGTGTTGATAATTCATTTATTGATGAATGATACAGAGTATTGCTATGTGAAACTTTAATACAAGTCAATGTTATCTGATCCCTAATACAAGGTAATGCTATGTGAAATCCTATGACAAGTTAATCCTATGTGAAGCTCAAATACAGACTAATGGGTTATGAATGTAATAAGATAACCCTCAAATTGCATGATATTGATATGTAATTATGTCATGACTATTAATCATGCAGATATGTTGAGAAGATGAGCATAGCCAGGTATGGGCTATGATGATTTGTTATTAAGAATGTTTTATAGGCTTTATAAGCCTTCATATGCTTTGTGTAGTAAGAATCATAGAACTTTGTGTAGTATGTGCAATACATTATGTAGCAAGATTCAGGATGTCCTTGGTTAAATGATCTGAAGGTATTAAGTTACCTAATAAGTGATAATAAGTATCCATGGTGAGTTTTGGGTTCAAATACCCAGATACTATAATCATGATGATGAACCTGTTAAGAAATGAAATTGTGTTTGGTGAGTTGAGGGACTAAGATCCCAACACTTTGTGAAAAGAGTATGGCTACATGCCATGACTCCACAATGATAATGCCAGGCATTAGATATATGCACTAAGCCTGAAGAGAGAGTTAATGTTGTGGTAATGATTCTATAGTGAATAAATATTATACATGTTCTTCATATTCCTTAAAGGATAAGTGACATGTTGATTCTATCAAGTTACAGCTGCAATGCTTCTGATAAGAATAATGTTCTAATTTGTTAGACATTAAAATATCTGATGTCAAATAAATATGATTCCTCTATTCATATCTATCTTCTTAAGCTGCAATAATAACGTTTCTGGCGGAGAGTTATATCTCTCGCTGGGGCAATTTATAATTGTCTCACCCCCGTGGGAATCACATTTTTAGGTGGACGCAGATGAGGAGGCAGGAATCCTTCAGTAGGTGAAGGACAGCAGTAGCAGCAGGGACAATAGTGAAGTCTCAGGTGGAGACACTGGCTGTTATGCCTTGTATAGATGTAGATAGAGTCCTATGTGTCGTCTCTGTACTCTCAGGTCCTCACAGTAGTAGTTAGTGCTTTCGAGATTTTGGCTCAGTACCTCGAGATTTTATACTGCCTGTGTTTAGCTTGACAGGACAGTTAATGCTTGTAACTCACAGAAAGAGATGATACAAGTTATGTACTTTTGAAAAACAGAATGTAAATGTGTTACCTTTGTTCTATGTGAGAAAGTTTTTACTTGATGGATCTTTTAATAAAAAGGTTTTAATTTTTAGTGATTTTTGGTAATCCGCTGCTTAGTGAACGCTTCTACATTAGTTAGTTATGTTTCATGAGTTGTATGCCACAATTAAGTGGTATCAAAGCTCTAGGTTCGCTGAGTCTACAGAGACATAGGACTAAGGTTGTAGTGTATGTTCTAAGTGTCTTCTAGTTTATCTGATAGTATCTTCTGCTCACATAGGAGGAGAAGAACTTGAAGATCTCTGGACCACATGAAGAACATGTTGCAGAGGGCAGCACTGCTGCACCAGGAGGAGGTGCAGGAGACCATAATAGAGAGGAGCATGTACTTGAACAGCCCCAGTTCAATCAAGCTGACATGGGGAACCCAGCCCTTCAAGCCATGTTTGGGCAGTTTATAGATGCCATGACTCACATGACTGATAGGATGTGAATACCTGCACCTAGGGCATCATCTCACCATGAGGGCTATGGAGCCGGCAAGAATTTTGAGAGACTCCACCGGGTTGGGGCCATAGATTATGCCGGTACATCTGATATAGCAGATGCTGATTTGTGGCTGACAGAACTGGAAAAGGCTTTCAAGATTCTTGATATCCCTGAAGCTGAAAAGGTAAGACATGATGTGTACCTCCTAAAAGGGAGTGTTGGTCATTGGTGGATGATAGAGGAAGATAAGAGACCAGGTGAAGAAATTGGATGGGAGGTATTCCGACGAGAATTCGTCAGTAGATACTTCCCTAAGACGTATCTAGATGATAAGATTTCTCAATTTGAGAGGATCAAACAATGACAGATGAACGTTAGCGAGTATGAAGCTAAGTTCATGGAGTTGTTGTGGTTTTGTCCGCAAATGGCAGTTAATGATGAGGAAAGAATTTGGCATTTTGAGAAGGGGTTGAACGCTGAACTAGCCACTCCTGTGTCTACTTTAGAGAACAGGGAGAGGTTTTCCACCTTTGTGGAATCAGTAAGGAGGATAGAGAGGTCTAAAATCAAGAAACAACAGACTAGTGGCAAGAAAGTGTACACTCATACTCAAAAACAAAGGTCTGAAAGTTTTAAGAAGCCAGGATTTTCTGCATCGGTAGCATCATCGAGATTCCATACCCAGACACAATGGATGTCAAGTAAGGATAGGGATTGTAGTAATGTTCCAAACAGGTCCAACATAGAATCAACATCAGTATCTGGACCTCACAGACCCTATTTTGCACCTAGGATCTGTTATCAATGTAGACAACTGGGACATCTAGTAAAGGATTGTCCAGACGGGAATCCAATGATGACTCAACCTCAGGGGCAGAGTCAACAAAGATCACAAAGGAGGCGGTTTCCTAGTAACAATAGAGGACGTGGACAAACATCCCTGACAGGTCAGATGAAATAAAGTCATTATGATATTTCATTTTCTAATTCTATGTGTTAAAGATATAAAAGTAGTTGTTTTTGAACTTCCTTTGACTAGTCCTATAAGGACACAAGGGAAATGAGAACTTATATCTTACTCAGTGTTCCTTAGAATGTTTTATAATCTCCTTTATCTGTGAGTTGAAAGATGAGATTTAGAAGTTATGCCTGAAGAAAATTCAAGAAATGAAAAAATCTTGTGTGTATAATGATATGAAAAGTGAGGAATATGATAGTAAGTAAAGTGCATACTACCTAATCTCAATACTTATATACCCTGGCCAGGTATATGATTATTGAAGATAAGGCAAGTATGAAACTCTTAGATTGTTATCTTTTTTATTACTCTGATCAAGTAGTCATTCTGAAACAATCTAGAGAGTATAATGAAACTAAAAAGGAAAAGCTATGTGAACATTCCCAACTAAAAGAAGAGCTATGTGAACATTCCCAAACTAAAGGAAAAGTTATGTGAACATTCCCAACTAAAAGAAGAGCTATGTGAACATTCTTAACTAAAAGGAAAAGCTATGTGAACATTCCCAACTAAAAGAAGAACTATGTGAACATTCTTAACTAAAAGGAAAAGCTATATGAACATTCCCAACTAAAAGAAGAGCTATGTGAACATTCTTAACTAAAAGGAAAAGCTATGTGAACATTCCCAACTAAAAGAAGAGCTATGTGAACATTCTTAACTAAAAGGAAAAGCTATGTGAACATTCCCAACTAAAAGAAGAGCTATGTGAACATTCTTAACTAAAAGGAAAAGCTATGTGAACATTCTCAACTAAAATAAGAGCTATGTGAACATTCTCAACTAAAAGGAAAAGCTATGTGAACATTCCCAACTAAAATGAAAAGCTATGTGAACATTCCCAACTAATAGAAGAGCTATGTGAACATTCTCAACTAAAAGGAAAAGCTATTTGAACATTCCCAACTAAAAGGAAAAGCTATGTGAACATTCCCAACTAAAAGAAGAGCTATGTGAACATTCTCAACTAAAAGGAAAAGCTATGTGAACATTCCCAACTAAAAGGAAAATCTATGTGAACATTCCTAACTAAAAAGGAAAAGCTATGTGAACATTCTCAATTACATAGAGTTTGCTGAGTGAACTTTCCTAAATGAATAAATGATTGTTGAGTGAATTATCTCTGTTAGATATATATGTTTTTTTTGGTAAATATTCTTGAGTAATGATTGAAGTATGTTCTTTTATGCTTCTTCCTTTCAATAATATGCACATCATATGATAGGGGTTCATGCTCTGTATAAGCATAAACATTGATAAGGTTGAATTAGTGAAAGGAAGTTTGTGTGAATTATAGATCTATGGTATTTCCATAACATCAAGAAGTTAGGTGGAGACTTGAGGGCATGATTAATGAATAACATGTCCCTCATTTTTCCTGGGATTTCGGGGATGAAATCCTTATAAGGGGGGATAATTTGTAACATCCCTGACCTAGGTTATGTGTTAATCCTAGATATTTTGCCTAATAAGGTTGAGTAAATGCTTAATCTTATCTTGTGAAAATTAATTAGGGCTCATGAGAAACTTATGTTTCAATTTTGGTCATGTTTGAACAATGTTGAAGCAATGTTTGCTTATTTTGGACTAAAGTGCAAATTACCCAAGATTGAGGGGTTAAATTGAAAATGTTGCATGATAAGATGTTCCTCTGATGTTGATACATCATAAGAATGAATATGATGTAGTGGTATGGTTTTCACAAGCTTGGGCACCAAGATTAAGCTTGTAAAGCAATCATTGTGCATTAAAACCTAGTTTTGGTGTAATGTACAATTTACCCAAAACCTAGGGTTCAATATGCAAATTACCACTTCAATAAGGTCCCTAATGTTTCTTGTCATCATGTAGAGAAAATAAAATGAGAGGGTTGCCTCATTTGAATTAAGTTGGAGGAGAGAGAATCTTGATATTAAAATAATCAAGATTTAATCCTAAGTGAAACCCTAATTTAATTTAGGGCGAAAACGAATGTATTAATTAAAGGGCCTTCAAACAAAATCAAAATGGTTGGATTAAGATGTTTGTGGATGAGTTTAAAGCCTTGCAAAGGTACGAGCATGTCCTAAGGAGGTGAAATCCCACTCACCATCATTATAAGGAAAAGAATTTCCACTCACATATGGATATTCTTATTATAAGGGTTAAGGTACTTAATTTCTTTTCCCTTAATTCATGGATAATGGAAGGTATTTTGGTGGGGATATAGATTCCCTTTCATGCAAGAAACCAAGGGGGTAGTTGTGGCAACAATTTTGGAATTATAAGACATTTATAAAGTATTTTCTCTCTCATCAATGTTTCTTATAAAAGTACCTTTTGCAAGCCAAAACAAAGGCTTTTTCAGATTCCTTTCTTTCCCCTTGCTTGGAAAACGACCAAGGAGATGTGGAGGAGAAAGAGGACGACCCCCAACCTGTTGTTAAGGTTCTTGACCTCCTTTCACCTTGAATCCATGGTGAAAATTGAAAATCAATGCATGAATTCTTCATATCTCGATCCCCTCTTCAATTCTAACCAATTCTTTTCACTCAAAGCTTGAGGACGACCCTTGGAATAGTGAAAGGAGTTGCATCCACCATTGTTTTCGTGAGCTTGGAGATTTGGAGCTCAATTGGAGGCGGGTTTTATAACTTGAACCCTTAATTTTATTATTACAATCAATTCCTTATCAATTGGTAATCATTTCTACATTTCCGAAATTAAGTTTGGTTGATTGATGCAATCTCATATGGAAATCACAGTAGATTTCGTGAGTTTGGAGCTTGATGATTATGACATCATCATAAGCACACACCTCCCCAAATATCTAGGGCAAACGATATCAATGTTGGGACCAAACGGTTTCACCAAACTGTTTGGTGACCAAACGGCTTGCAAACCGTTTGGTGGTTTGGGTCCCAAACTGTTTGGGATGGTTGACTATTTGAAATGGTTGACCATTTGGAGATATATGCTGTGGTACTTGGATCTTGATCCAATGGTTTCAATTGGTTGATCTTGAAGGTTCCAATTGTGTATGATTCCTTAATTGCAAACCCTAATCGGCTAAGTGCTGGTTTTGAAATTGATTGAGATGATGTTTTGGGTTGATTGACCCAAACTGTTTCAAAACCGTTTGGGAATCACCCAAACGGTCTCAAGACCATTTGGGGTCACCCAAGACCGTTTGTAGATCTAGGGTTAAGTATGGATAAGTGTTTGAAGGTCCAATGGTACCAAATTGAATTGCAACTAAGTGCTGATTTGATAATCAATCCAATGGTCCAAAACCCTAATTGAATGTTATGGATTTTTATGATGGAATGGGAAAACGGTATCAAGACCATTTGGAGATCAACCAAACGGTCTCAAGACTGTTTGGTGGTCATCCAAGACCGTTTGAGGTCAGGTCATATCATGTGATGATGATAGTTCATTGATTTCATTTGATTTGATCCCACAATGTCAACCATTGATGGATCCTCGATTTCAAACCCTAAGTGATGGTTTCTTGATTATCAAACCTAGTTCAATTGGGTTCAAAACCCTAAATTGAAGTTATAATTGAATGGTGATTCAGTGGTCCAATTGATGAATGCTTTAGTGGTTCAATTTATAATTGGTCCATGGATTGAAACATTGAGTCGATTGAGTGTTGAAGTGCCTTTTTGGTCCATGCGGTTTTGAGAGGGTTTACAAACGGTCTCAAGACCATTTGGGTCCAAACGGTCTCAAGACCATTTGAGTCCAAATTGTCTCAAGACCATTTGGGACCAAACGGTCTCAAGACCGTTTGGGACCAAACGATCTCAAACCGTTTGGAGACCCAAAGTGCAAATGGTTTCAATACCTACCTTGTCTAATTGCTTTCAAGTAATACTTGTTCAAATGGTTTTCAACCAATTGATGTATGAGAACGAAGATCATTGAGGGTCTAAGTAATCAACTATGTGAAGATCAACATAGTTAATCCATTTGGACATCTCATATAATTGAAGGTCCAATATGGTGAACCTATTTAGATACTTAATGCAATTGAAGATTTCAATGGTTAACCCAATTGATCATTTTGTGGAATTGAAAGTTTAATTGATCAATCCTTTTGAATTCCTTATATAATTTATGGTTTAATTGATTAGACCATTTGGACATCTAATATGATCAGAGGTCAATCAGCTATGTGATTATTAAAGATATAGACCCATGATGATTGTGAAGGTTAACCCTAGCTATGTGTACTCAAGTGAAGAGTTGACCTAGATTAATCTTGGTGTAATTAACATCCTAAAAAGGATGAGAGAGGTAATGAGAGAGATGAATGCTTTTATATTTAAGCCCTAATTTTCTCATTATGAGTAAACTATGTGATAAGGGTTGATTCATAATAATGAGATCATAAAACCCTAATCAATGAGCCCTAACCCTAATTAGAACAATGCTATGTGTGAAACCCTAATTAGAACAATGTTATGTGTGAAACCCTAATTAGAACAATGCTATGTGTGAAACCCTAATTATAACAATGCTATGTGTGAAACCCTAATTAGAGCAAAGCTATGTGTGAAACCCTAATTAGAGAAATGCTATGTGTGAAACCCTAATATAGGGAAAATCTGAGTGTTATCATAAATCCAGGGTGATGATGTAACCCTAGCTTAGTGTAACAATGAAGGAAACCCTAATTTAATGGGAATTGTATATCCTAACCCTAATTTGGGTATGAGGAAAGTGAAACCCCACTTGGATGTGAATGACAAACCCTAATCCCTAAAATGGGATAAAAGTATTTGAAACCCTAATATAGGGTTGTGCTACTAATTCTATGTGAAGTCTTATCACTAGGTGATGTGTTGTGAAATCCTAATTACACATAATACTAGGTGAATCCTTGATATAGAAGGGTGATTATGTAAAACTCTATTGGAGAATAATACTATGTGAAATCCACAAATGTATGGAATATTCTATGTGAATTCTCAAATTATAAATATGGAGAATACTATTCCTAATTGAGCTAAAGGGGTTGGATGATGGAAGCCATGGTGGTGTAAAACGGTCGTGGTGATCTTCTGTAGTACGACCGTGTAAGGTAGCACGGCCGTGGTGGTTTCCCCTTGCACGGCCATTCTTGGCTGCATGGCTGTGGTGCTCTATGCTTGACTTGGAGTTGATTTGCAAGTGACCTAGCATGGCCATTTTGTTAGTTCCTAACTTAAGGATGAGTCCATAGTATTGGCAATGGCTGTATATTCTAAGTGAGTGACTAATGATCACTACCTTACATGATAAATATGATGAACTGGTGCATAAAGTATTAGGATGGGTAATATCCTAATACAAGCTAAGTGTATGAACTCAAGTAAGACAAAGGTGTTGAGGGAAGTGATACATCAAGATATGATATATATCACATCTAACACCCCAAATACCGGTATACCTTGATGTGTCATAAGTCCAATATAATTGGATGAATGATACATGAGATGTGTCATGTCAATGGTTACATTGAGATGTAATGCACTTTGTTGAATGTAGGCTAATATGCTTTATTAAAAGGTTAATCCAAACCTACCAACTATGATGTAATCATATTTTGGCAAAGATGAAAGAGAAACTCATGTTGTGTGTTGATAATTCATTTATTGATGAATGATACATAGTATTGCTATGTGAAACTTTAATACAAGTCAATGCTATGTGATCCCTAATACAAGATAATGCTATGTGAAATCCTATGACAAGTTAATCCTATGTGAAGCTCAAATACAGACTAATGGGTTATGAATGTAATAAGATAACCCTCAAATTGCATGATATTGATATGTAATTATGTCATGACTACTAATCATGCAGATATGTTGAGAAGATGAGCATAGCCAGGTATGGGCTATGATGCTTTGTTATTAAGAATGTTTTATAGGCTTTATAAGCCTTCATATGCTTTGTGTAGTAAGAATCATAGAACTTTGTTTACTATGTGCAATACATTATGTAGCAAGATTCAAGATGTCCTTGGTTAAATGATCTGAAGGTATTAAGTTACCTAATAAGTGATAATAAGTATCCATGGTGAGTTCTGGGTTCAAATACCCATATACTATAATCATGATGATGAACCTGTTAAGAAATGAAATTGTGCTTGGTGAGTTGAGGGACTAAGATCCCAACACTTTGTGAAAAGAGTATGGCTACATGCCATGACTCCACAATGACAATGCCAGGCATTAGATATATGCACTAAGCCTGAAGAGAGAGTTAATGTTGTGGTAATGATTCTATAGTGAATAAATATTATACATGTTCTCCATATTCCTTAAAGGATAAGTGACATGTTGATTCTATCAAGTTACAACTGCAATGCTTCTGATAAGAATAATGTTCTAATTTTTTAGACATTAAAATATCTACTGTCAAATAAATATGATTCCTCTATTCATATCTATCTTCTTAAGCTGCAATAATAATGTTTCTGGCGGACAGTTATATCTCTCACTGGGGCAATTTACAATTGTCTCACCCTCATGGAAATCACATTTTTAGGTGGACGCGGACGAGGAGGCAGGAATCCTTCATGAGGTGAAGGACAACAGCAGCAGGGACAGTAGTGAAGTCTCAGGTGGAGACACTGGCAGTTATGCCTTGTGAAGATGTAGATAGAGTCCTATGTGTCCTCTCTGTACTCTCAGGTCCTCGGAGTAGTAGTTAGTGCTTTCGAGATTTTGGCTCAGTGCCTCAAGATTTTATACTTCCTGTGTTTAGCTTGACAGGACTGTTAATGCTTGTAACTCACAGAAAGAGATGATACAAGTTATGTACTTTTGAAACATAGAATGTAAATGTGTTACTTTTGTTCTATGTGAGAAAGTTTTTACTTGATGGATCTTTTGATGAAAAGGTTTTAATTTTTAGTGATTCTTGGTAATCCGCTGCTTAGTGAATGCTTCCGCATTAGTTAATTATGTTTTCATGAGTTGTATGCCACAGTAACCAAAGAGATTCAACTAGACAAACTTCTTTATTCAATTAAGCAATAATTTTAGTATATTTAAGTAACCTCTACAACTACTTTAAGAATTGTCATTTAGATGGATTACACTCATTTCTAATCTGATTTCATAATCTGAAATTCATCACAACAGAGGAATAATCCATATCAAATCATCTTGCAAAATCTAGATCAAATCGACCATTCAGGGTTGTACTTACATACTAATCAATTGAAAATTTTTAATGATTTAACTAATTTTCATGCAATATACTATTTAAAGTAAGTACCCACTCATCCTAAGGTGTCAAAATACCCTAAAAATGTAGCCCATCTTTGAAGATCTCGAATCCATATCAAGATCCTAGAAAAAATCCATGATTTCTTCTTCCTTTCAACCCTAAACGGGGCATGTTGTAAGTAGAAGACGAGATTAGAGGTTAAACCAAACCTCCAAATCTCTGGATCAAGGGTTTCGATCAAGGGGAAGTGATGAGAAGAAGGAATCTATGGTTAAAACTACTTACCAAGTTGAATTTATAGCAACCCCTTTTGATTTCTATTGTTCTTCACGTTCTTCCCAAAAATCACCCCAGAAATCACCCTCCAGGTCACTCCCTCACAGAGCAAGATGTCTGTGATGATAAGAGGATTGAATCTTGGTTCCAACGCACTTTGTTTCATTGAAAACATATAAGAATAGCTCGAGATAAGATCATTTTATGATTTGTTGTCCTGGGCGGCGGCGGTCGCGGTGTCGACGCAGCGTCGTGGTCGCGGTGTAGACCGCGGGTCGTGGTGTCAATGCAACGTCGGTCGCACTCATCAGTACATGCTTACTAAAAAGGGCATAACTCTCTCATTTTAACTCTGATTTGGTTCATTATTTTTTGGTTGGATTCGTAATTAAATTCACTACAATCCTAAAATACTACTTTAATAACATTCCCAAATAAAAAATCCTTTATAAATTATTTCCTCTAATGTCATTAACTCTCTTCTTGTACACATGTATGGACTAATGATATCTTAACCCCAACTCGGATCTTTATAGTATGATTAAGTGATGATTATGAGTTTTCCAAACAAGTATTTAAGGTAACAAAGTTAATACAAAGCACAATATAGAATATTATTAACAAAACATGATAAGCATTAAGATTATCTTAAAACTCGAGGATTACCAGCAAAGCTAGGAACGGGTTGTAACAATTCTCCCCCTCTAATAAAATTTTGCCTCAAAATTTCTAAAAGAGGAAAAGATACTTGTTAAAGATCTCTAATTCTACCTTCCAAGTAACTTCTTCTACACCATGATTCCTCCAAAGAATCTTTACTAATGGTATCTCTTTCTTTTTAAGCTTTCAAATACTACAATTTTATTTTCAACATTGAGTCATTTGTTCCTCTTCAAATCACAACTTTTAAAAGATATAAAATTTGTAAAACATAATTTCTCATCTCATCATCACATGGTACTATTCACTTGCCATTCATGAGACCACACTAGTCATCACACTATCACAAGATATAAATCATTTTCACAATATCACAGGGTATCAACCCTTATCAACACAAGAGGATTACACCTCATCCAGTACTCAACCATGCCCAAAGGTCATTAAGACCATCATACTATTCCCTACAAGATTATCATTATCTTTGCATGCCTTATAGCAAGGCTCAACATCATTACTTACATATAATACACCGGATCAACATAATATTGGAATAATGAGCTAGGAAATATTCATAAATAATCACAACAGGGTTATATTAACACTAAGAACATCCCTTTATTACATTAACATGTAAGGAACCTAGATATGATTAACACTCATCATATTAATAATGCACATGTTTAGCATAAGAAAGTATCAACCATGTGGCTATGATAACCACCAATTAACACATTAAGGTTATGATCATATTCAGGAGGTGATTTCATCATCATGCCATCATATAAGAAGGTTAAACATGGATACTCATATGTATCTATTTGTATTAGAATTAGGTTCAACAAGATAAATTATATTAATGTTACTAATAAACACTTATACCCAAACATTTACTCACAGCATCCCCGTTGGATCATGTATGAATAAGGTGAAGCATCACCATCACCATCACATTCCATACTATTCTCAAGTATGAACCAACAAATAAATCAAGGTGTAACCATCATGTTATAGCATACTAGGGTTGGCACCGGCCTTCTTCCCCTGGCCCTCTCGCCGGAGCTGGTGGTTCTCACGGGGTGGTACGCTTTGAATCCATTCGATTCTACTTCTCGGCGTTGCGGCTAGTCTACTCGGCTAGTTCCTCGTTTTGTGGGGCTGGTGCGTCGGTGGTTGTGCGGTGGCGGCGGCTACTTCCATCGGCGTGGTCTTGTCGGTGCTTCATTTTTGTACGGATCTAGCTTGTCTTTTCCTTTTGGGTTCCTTCGACTCTGGTTTTCCTTCTTCCTTTCTTTTCATCTTGTTGTTTCATTTTTGTGTCGTTCGTAGGTCTAGGTTGTTGGGGTCTTTTTTTTGTGTCTTGTCAGTGTTTGTTCTGCCGTCTGAGGTTTGGTGGGTGTGCTCTCAGTTTCTTTGTTGGCTTGTTGGGGTAGGGGATAATCAGGGGTCTTAGGTTTGGAGGCGTTGCTTCCGATCCTCTCTCGATTGCAATCGAGTGAGGATTCTTAGTGAGTGGTGGGGGGGTTCTTCTGTGTTTTCTATCCCTCATCCTTGTTCTTCCTCCGGCCTTTTCTGCTCCTTTGCTTGTCCTTGAAAGGGATCTGTAGTGGCTTTTTCTTCCGGTGCCGTAGTGCGTCCTGTTATATGTTATCTTTCTCTCTGTTTGTAGTTTTCTTTAGTGAGTTATAGGTTCTATGTTGTCGTGTGGTTTGTGTCCTCCTTTCATGTTAGGTCTTTCTTTGTTTCTTTGTTATATGGCAGCAAGTGTGAAGGTGATGTCTTCTTCGGTCACTGGTTTGGAGCTTATACTTTATATCAGATATAATCTCAAGTTGAAGGAATATCTCATAAAAAGTTGTTTTGGTCAGCGATATAGAAGAGAGATCAATACATCATTGTACTTATCACGTTCCGATATGAATTTCTGGTTATTATATCTGCTCTTTACTTTTTTGTGCTCGGTTGGTGTATCTCACTTTACATGTAGATGTCGTATGGCTTTAATGTAATGAATGTGGTGTCTTTCAAAAAAATAACTGATAATCTGAATTCATACATATAAGAGCATTTATATTGATCTCCAATCAAGAAGCAATATAAATCAAGAGTTGTATCACATTCTATGTTTAATATCTTACTCCTTTATTACTTTCCGATCTCCTAACCCTAAGATTTCTAGGGTTGCTCTCTAGCCCATCCTTCATCTGCATACCTGGCCAGGGCATCCAGAGAAGAATACACAGAGTTTCTTGATACTAGTCAACCTAAGTATCTAGATACATGTCCAGGGTATCCAAATACCCAGACCTCCCAGAGCTAAAGACACATCAACTCTTAACTGCCACACTTATAACTCTAACTTTCTATCCTAATGGTCCTTGACAAATCAGCCTAAGCTCTAATACCAAAAGATTGTCACGCTTGCATCCCACGATTACCACTAATCACGAGATTAGGGCGTAACTTTGAGGATTATAATAAATACAAACTTCACTCCCTTATTATTATTTTTTTCCTTTATTTCCTTTATTTCAAACTCTTTGTTTTCTCGCATCCAATCACATAAACAAACTTTACAAGAGAATTAAACTTTTATTACTCTAATATGATCTCAACATTAATGATACACAACCATACATTCATTTTGTTTCTCACACTTCCATATACATATGACATGATAATCAAATACATTCTATCTTATCAAGGAAACAAAGATACAAACATCATTTACAACTGTCTCACATCTATACAAGGACCTAGAGTGACAAGGACCGACTGAACTTAACTAATCTCATACTTAACTCGTGTGGTAGATCTACTTTGATGCTTTGACCTTCTTCAAGTCCATGTGGTTACCCTAAAAATTGTGAGTAGAGGGGTGAGCCTACTCGCTCAGTGAATGAGTACTTCAAAGAAATAGTTTAAAGCACTTATATAATTACAAATATATTGTCGAGCAATTAATATCAATTATAACAACAGTAAGCTTTAAAGATTCTAATCATTTACAATCATAGATATTGCAGGATACTCTAGATATCTACAAGAGTGAACCAATATATGAATATGCTTGATTGATCATAAAGAGAACTAATAATTCAGAAACATAAAATGAATAATTGAATAATTGCACACACATGTTTAACCTCTCATTCATCTTATTATGTCCTGAGCCCACATGAGATGTACGACAATATGTGAAAGAATCACAGCAAGCTACGATCTCACTGTACAAGGCTTAGAAGCATGCCCGAGTTCCTAAGCCTATCTCTTGAGTAAGACCCCATCTACATCGGACCTCATCAGGTCAGCCTCTCGGTGGCTAATAAGAGCGGTCGGATATCTCAGACTCCACCTCTCAACCTGGTTACTCAGGCGGTGAGTCAAATCCTTAAGGGTTATTGCACATCAGTGTACCTACTAATCTCTGATCACTCAACATGTAACATAGGTACCATCGACATCCCCGATTGATGTTGGGTACCACACAACTGTAAGGAGTCTACCCTACTGGTCAAGACCCCCACACCCTACTAGTGCACTCTGGCTTACCTCGATCTATACTACCTCCAGTCAGGAAACTGTTTCCTCCTCACAGCACAGGCCTCATCATGTGATGATTCTATAGTTTTTAGGGCATCTACATGTCTAATTCACTCTTTAAATTCACAATTCAATAATCACATCAACATATATTTGTTCAACTTTGTAAACCGTTCATTTCATAAACAATATGATAACATATACCACAACTGAACTATTAAGCATCACCACATCTCAAGCTGAGAAACATTGAAATCACAATACATGTTTCATTGAACACCCTATCATTAGGGTTTCATTTACCTCATTCACTTATCACATAACTCGCATAAGGATTGAATACATCATATCATCATTCAATAAGAATTGCTCTCAGCAGTTCACATATAATCGACTATATATATGAATCCCTATAATAAATTGAACTAGGGTTTCCATGCCAAATGAAATGCAAGATCTTATCTGACATATATGTAATACACATACAAATAAAACAATCATTCGTAACCAAAGCGATTCAACTAGACAAACTTCTTTATTGAATTATGCAACAATTTTAGTATATTCAAGTAACCTCTACAACTACTTTAAGAATTCTCATTTAGATGGATCGCACTCATTTCTAATCTGATTTCATAATCTGAAATTCATCACAATAAAGGAATACTCCATATCAAATAATCTTGCAAAAGCTAGATCAAATCAACCATTCAGGGTTGTACTTGCATACTAATCAATTGAATTTTTTTAATGATTTAACTAATTTTCATGCAATCTACTATTTAAAGGAAGTACCCACTCACCCTAAGGTGTGAAAACACCCTAAAAACATAGCCCATCTTTGACGATCTCAAATCCATATCAAGAACCTAGAAAAATCTGTGATTTCTTCTTCCTTTCAACCCTAAACGGGGCCTGCTGTAGGTAGAAGATGAGATTAGAGGTTAAACCAAACCTCCAAATTTCTAGATCAAGGGTTTCAATCAAGGGGAAGTGAAGAGAAGAAGGAATCCACGGTTAAAACTACTTACCAAGTCGAATTTATAGCAACCCCTTTTGATTTCTATTATTCTTCATGTTCTTTCCCAAAAATTGCCCCAGAAATTGCCCTCTAGGTCGCCCCCTTGCAGATCAAGATGTATGAGATGATAGAGGATTGAATCATGGTTCCGACGCACTTCGTTTCGTTGAAAATAGATAAACATAGCTCGAGATAAGATTGTTCTATGATTTGTTGTCTTAGGCAGTGTTAGTCGCGGTCGCGGTGTCGACGCAGCGTCGCGGTCACGGTGTTGACGCAGCGTCGTGGTTGCGGTGTAGACCACGGGTCACAGTGTCGACGCAGTGTCGCGGTCGTGGTGTAGACCGCGGGTCGTGGTGTCGACATAGCGTCAGTCGCGGTCCTGAGTACATGCTTACTAAAAAAGGCATAACTCTCTCATTTTAACTCTGATTTGGTTCATTGTTTTTTTGTTGGATTCGTAATTGAATTTTCTACAATCCTGCAGTATTATTTTTGTAATATACTTAAATAAAAAATCATTTATTAATTATTTCCTCCAATGTCATTAACTCTCTTCTTGCACACATGTATGGGTTAATGTTATCTTAACCCCAACTCGGATCTTTATAGTATGCTTAAGTGATGATTATGAGTTGCCAAAAAAAGTATTTAAGGTACCAAAGTTAGGACTAAGCAAAACATAGAATATTACTAACAAAACATGATAAGCATTAAGATTATCTTAAAACTCAAGGATTATCAGCAAAGCTAGGAATGGGTTGTAACATCTAGTGCCCTCTAGTATACCCTATAGTAACTTCTACTTTTGCAGAAGAAAGGGTGAAGTTTAAAAATGACTGGAGAACATAAGGAATGCGTTGTTAAGAGCAATGTTGTTGCACTAGGAGAAGGTGCAAGGGATCAGACAAGAGAAGAATGAGTGCCTAAGAATTCCCATCTTGATCCAATCAGGATAGAGAATCCTACTTTTTATGCTCTTGTTGGGTAGGTTAGGATAACAACGATGCATATAGTGGACTGGATACTAGAAATACAACCTAGGTTACCAGTCCTCAATGCAGAAACTTTGGGTTCTGAAAGGGTTCCTAAATGACATGGTCATGTTGGAACAGTGGAAAATGTGGGAAGGATCAACATATGGAAATAAAATAGACTCTGCCATAAGTATAGATAGATAGTACATCTGTGATGACAATGCCCAAGGAAGGGCAATTAGCTGAGAATTAAGAAAAAGGTCTCTACAATTCTAGAGACATTTGCTTAGTTGTTCTAAAAATCCAAAGTTTTTGGTGCCACTAGTGTAATAAATGCCTAATGCACCAGGGTAGTAGTCACTAAGTAAAGGTAAAAGTCCTAACTTTTCACCTATAAGAACTCCTGACTTAGCTTCTACATTGGTAATAAGACCGATAAGAACATGGTATGAGGACAAGACATGTTATAGATATAGACATGTTGAGTATACTACCCCTTTTGTCCAAAAAGAAAGGAGGAAATGACCCAACAACCAAGGCAAACTCGGCAGAGCTTACGAAAGTTACAGCCCAATAGTGTAAAAAAGGCAAAAGCAACAACATGAAATAGCTAGACTCTATGTTTTGAGTCAACCTGAAGTGGTAGATGACCGCGAGGGGTGACAGTCAGATAGAGCTTTTTCATTCTGATATTTCTTCTCTTGATTTTATTTGATAATCATAAGAAGGATTGATGTTGTTGACTTCCCTTTGGTTGTCCTAGGGGAACAAGGGGAAGAAATGATGAGGACTAGAATTTATATTCGATCTAGTATTCTTTTAAATGTTTTATAATTGCTTTTGTCCATATAAAAGAGGCAAAGATGTAAATGAGATGCCTGGAGAAATCTAGGGATATTAAGTCATGTGACTTGAATGATATGAAAAGTAAAGTATACAATGTAAAACAAGGTACATACTACCTAACCTCAGTACTTGTATACCCTGGCCAGGTATTCATCTATTGAAGGCAAGGTAAGTATGAGACTCTTATACTGATATTTTTCTTATTACTATGACCAAGTAATAATTTTGAGACAATCTAAAGAGCATAATGAAATTGAAAATATGGCATCGATGTTTCTATCACATCCTAAGTGCAATAAAATGGATTCTGAGATTATCTCAGATCAACCTGTGAGTATGAGAAAGTACAAAGTACAATTCTCATGATAAGTGAAAGGGAACAAGGAAGATGATCCATGTTCAGATAAAGAATATGTGAAGGATAATGATCTCTTCCATAATGTGAAATTGAGAAATGTGATAAAATCATAAAATGTTCATGAACATGTTAGATAATAACAAAGAAAGGAGTGATGATAGGTAATCATCCTTATAATTCCTATGTTGATGGCAAGTAACCTAGGATGAAACAAGAGTAAATGACTCATGAACAATTGAAAGTTCATGCAATAATCAGAGAAGATGATAATCTCTTCTCTTTGATAAACAACCTTGGGTGATGATGGGGTGATAACAGGAATATGTTTCTTTGTGTTCTTTCCTTTCAGGGACATGGCAATCAAGTGAGTCTTATGACACTTGATGTGCATGAGTTAGAAGTGTTTTTTTGATGGATGCCTAGAAAAGTATCAGTTCATCTTGGACTTTGGTTCCATGATAAAGATATGTGTAATAAGTAATGTCCCAAGATAAAAGAAAGATCCTTTTTATGTTTGGATTTGGTAATAATAGTAGAGATATGGAAATGATGAAGATGTGATGTGTTTTTGGCACATGTAATGGATACTAAGCAAAATAATCCTAGTAACCAAGAACTTTCAATAGTATGAGAAAATGAGAACATGACTCCTGATAAGATGATTAATGTTTGGTTACCTAGGAGGGCCAACTTTGGGATAACTATAGTATGGATATCATATGTTATGGGTTTATGATCTGCATAAACATAACATCGATAAGGATGTATGACACACCCCGATCTCACAATTTCCACCAATCATGAGATTAGGGCTTAACTTGAGAATTTAACGTAAAAAAAGATCACCCTTATCTTTTTCTTTTCTTAATCACTTAGAATTATCCTAAAGGCAAATCTTATAACTTGGAATAAACTAAAATCTTACGAAACTGCAGAAGCAACTACTATTTACATTCTAGGTAGATAAATTAGATTTACACATCATATTTTTCATGCGGAATATAAAGCACAATAGATAACTTAAAACTAGTTTACATGTTACATTACATTCTTTATCTACCACACTGCATGCCCAAGGACCATGGGGAAAGGACCAAGAGACCTCTATCTAACTACAAACTACCTTCTAAGAACTTGGGTGATACGATCCCTCAGCTTCCTCGTGCTGACGCTGATCTGAAAAATGTTTCAGTAGGTTGGTGAGCTACTGGCTCAGTGAATAGAATTTCACCCAACCATCACAGATAACTCATTTTATGTTTATTAATTGGAATAAAATACAAGATAATACTATACTGAGCATATCTAAACAATATAATTTTAAATGACAGGAGATGTTAACATTTCATTAAGATAACAACTACTACAAGGTTGTAGATATGATTAAATAACAGAGAATACTAAAATTTCATTCAAAGGACAACTATTGTGAAACTAACTCAAATCTTTCTTAACTCTTTAACTTACAAGAAACTCTATGAACCTATATGAACATATTTTATCTTATGCCCAGATCATATGCAGTGTACTCTACATATGAAGACACGTAGCGAACTACGATCTCACGATACAAGACTTAGCTTAAAACTAAGGAAGCTAAGCCTAGAACTGAATCGGGTCTTCTTGACTCAAACTGTCATGTCTGACTAAGGCGGCTAAACAGATGGCCTTCAACTGGACCTCTCCTTTAGGCAGAGTACATAGGCAGAGGGTTTGAGACGCTCTTTGGGCCTCATCTTGGTAAGCTCTATGGGTACCTCTGGGTTACCACCGGGATCTTCGGTTCATGTTGGGTAACCTATCTTCTCTTAGGAAACTTTCTCAAGGGCTTTGTCTCCCCCACACGCTTTGTGGGTGCAATTTAATCCCCGTATACTGGTAATTTCCAGGGTGGATCGTATTCTCCCTATAGTGCAGACATCCGTAGGGAATCTACGGTGTTCAGGGCACCTATGTCTATTATTTTATTATTCATAGAAAGCTCTTTCTACATTGTACCTTTCTCTTACTTATACTTGACTTTGATATCTCTATGGTACCACATCTATTTAATTGAAGTTTATAATACAACATGTACAACATTCTAAACTTGGCAGAGCAATATATTTAAAACATTGTAATTTATTGAGAAATCAACATACTGTAAATGCAGGCAGACTAAAGTTCTTAAATAAATTAAATACATGTCAACTTGGCACATATACACTGAAATCATTGAATTGAGCTTCTAATACACTGACAAGAGTTAATTACTCGATATATTAGAAATCATCAGTAGCACTTGTAAATTATCTGTAATTCCTCGAAAATCGAGCACATCAACCCAAATTCTAAGTTATGCATCACATAACTCAATTAAAAGTCAATTTACTTGACACGACAAGATTTAATTGTAAAAATGTGTGCATCAGCCCTAATCTTGAGTTATGTGTCACATGACTTAATTAAGTTTTAATCATTATCATGGCATGATTTATTAATAATAATTTGGAATTTTAAATGATATCTTTGAGGAACGTGTCAATTCGTATAACTATTAATACACTCACATTAAATATAACTGGGGGTGTGCAACTAGGTTTTTATTGATCCCTTTTCATGTCATTGTCATTTCTTTGAAATTGAGCACCTGTTAACTTACTAAAAACGTACATCCTAGGTTTATACCCAAACTGTGTCATTACTGGTCATGTGCTACTGAGTTCAACATTTAATTGAGCAATTAATGTTTCGATCAATCGTGTATTTACACTAATCCAAATCATGCATATCAATTAACTAATTAGCCACTACTACAGAAATGGCTTATAAAGTCACTTTTCAAGGTGTCGGTTGTATACATAAATGGACACCTAAACTCTACAGTGTCAGTTTATAACATAAACTGACATACAATCTGTGAAGGTCGACCAGACACGGGTACCGCTTTTATTAAGTGTCGGTTAATTAATAAAAAAACCGACACCTAAAATCAACCGCCAAAACCAAAATTCCAGCGAAAAAATTACCTCCAAAATTTGACATATGTCGTCGGTTCATAAATAAATAACCGACGACTAAAGGGTATTCGCGAGACAGGAATAGTTGTTGGTTGTCCTTTAGTTAAAAACTGACGACTATAATCTAGTATAGGTGTCGGTTTTTGGTACAGAACTGACACAGTTGGTTTATTTGTCGGTTTTTTAGAATGACTGACGCTTATTGTCAACTTAATAGCTCACCAGCGCGAGCTTCTCTTCCCCTTTCCCTTTTTCATTCTCGATTTCAGTTAGGTCCGGTGATTTCTTGCTCGCCCCCGCCGGTCGTTGCTCCTCTGCCGCCGCTGTCGTGCTCCTGCTCCTGCCCTCGCCGCTGCTCCGTGCTCACCGGCGGCCGTGCTCCTGCTCCTGCTCCTGCCGTCTGTGCTCACCGGCGGCCGTCCGTGCTCCTGCTCCGTGCCCTCGTCGCTGCTCCGCGCCCTCGCCGCTGCTCCGTGCCCTCGCCGCTGCTGCTCCGTGTCCTCGCCGGCGCTTCTCCTCTCTTTGCCGCCGCCTCCGCTGGTGGCTGCTGTGCTCCGGCCGCTGCTCTCCTCTGCCCTCAAGGTATGCCCACTTGCCCTGCCTTCTTCCTTCTTCCTCTACTCCGGCGGCTGCTTGGGCGGTGCCAAGGCACGCCCAAGCAGCTGCTGGGCATTTTTTTTAAGTTATTTACTTATTTGTGTTTAGGGTTTAGGTACTGATTTTGTGCTTCTACTGAGTTGAATCCTCTATTGTCTATACAATACATGTAATTTTCCTAGTATCATGAAAGATTCTCAATCGTGTGTATCACATGGGATTCTTATCTCAACACAATGGACTGCAATATATGCATCTAATCCCTTAAATGGAAGACTCGAATGTTATAAAATCCCATCAAAGTAGGTAGAAACAACTTATATATATTCAGATCTTAATAATTCCATGAAGTGCACATTATCTTACTCAGGAAAAGTGTGTGTATAATGTAGGATTAGTTCCATATAAAGGTTCTATTTTAGTAAGCACCTAGAAACCCATCCAAGATTTACTCATTAGGAGTAAATCTTGGATAGTCCCCGGTTTGGGACTGTTCTTGAACACCTAATCTCACTTAGGATGTAAGTGTATAATGTGTATTGGGTTTTCGAGAAACTTTCGGTAGCATTTCCTCATTTGTTCTCTAATTACATATGTAGACTTCTTTTCAAGCTATCATGTCTACCACAATAAAGTTGGTTATGACAAGCAATAAAAGGTTAACTGATGCTATACAACTTTTTCTGAAAATATATAACATCGTTATATGTACTTACACTTTGTTGATACTAATATTATGCAGTCTTTGTCCACCCATAACATTCACTATGAACTGGGCCTCTATGTCAATGTTAACGTTCCCTATTGAAGAACAATTGGACATCATCCTAGATGATCGTTCCTTAAACCAATTGGTCATACCCAAACATTGGCGTTTTCTAAAAGGAAGACACTACATGCCTGGTAAAGTGACCCTAACTTTTGGCAATTATTCACATGTTATCGAGGTTGAGTATGATTTGGAGGGAAATCTTGTATCAAAATCTGGTTGGCATGATTGGATTGGAGAGATGCATGTGGTCCATTGCAACAGGCTTTTTCTCCGTCCAGTTGGCCATAATTCCATCAAAGTTTGGATAACTAACAGCAACTGCGAGACCCCCGATCATCTACTGCGGTATGAGCGCACGTCGTCGCATATCAGCTCAGACGAATCTGAATCTGAGGCCCCTGTCAGTTCAGATTCGTCTAAATACAGTGAGGAGCTTCGTGACACAGCTTCATCATCAAAAAGACCACGGTAAGTTCAATTAACAAATATAATTGTCAAGCAATCAATACTCATAGCTGCTTTCTATTCTGAACTTCAGGAGAAGATCGCCACAATGATAAGTCCTCAAAGTTACTGATGCAGGACCATGTTGGTGTAGTATTTAGTTGTCTATCTATCTAGACTTGTCTGTATTAATAGTTTTTTTAATTATGTGCATGTTTAGGGGTACACCAACCCCTTTGTTTAGTTAATGTTTAGGGGTACACCCCTGTGTGTGGATGTAAAAAGAGATTAATGAATGGAACTAAAAGTTGCTACATGAAACCCGTCCAACACATTATTTGTTGGCCTAGAAACCCGTCCAAGATTTACTCATTAGGAGTAAATCTTGGATAGTCCCCGGTTTGGGACTGTTTTTGAACACCTAATCTCGCTTAGGATGTTAGTGTATAATGTGTATTGGGTTGTCAAGAAAATTTCGGCAGCATTTCCCCGTTTGTTCTCTAAGTACATATGTACTTGGAGAACAGCGGGGAAATGCTGCCGAAATTTTCTTGAAAACCCAATACACATTATACACTTACTAGGCAGATTAGGTGTTCAATAATGGATAGGCGGTACACATTTGTTATATATAATAATGACATCACATGTATTTGTTAACCCTAGACCCTAATCTTGTCCTAATATATACTTGTTTTCTCTTTGATCATAGAATGGATAGATCATGGATGTCCATTCGCAATCGCTGCACCCCAGAGTTTATTTCTGGTCTTGACCTGTTCATTAGATTTGCCGAGGAACATAGGAAACAACCTAGAGATAGGTTCTACTGTCCATGTAGGCATTGCGGTAACAACTTGAAAGTCAACACTGGTGACGAAATAAAAATCATGTCATGTGCAACGGGATTATACAAGGCTATACATAATGGCACTGGCATGGAGAGATTTCAAACCCAAAACCAGTGGATGTCGATAGCAGTGCTTGTGTGGAAGAAGAAATCGCCTACGATGACGTAGATGTGAATGAACCAGTTCCAGTAGACATCGTTGATGCGATGCTGGATAGTTGTGGGGTAGAGCACACCGATCCACCTCCCATTTTTAGAAACATTGTGCATGATGCTGAGATGACGTTATACACATTTTGTACTAAGTTTACGAAGCTTAACGCTGTGTTGAGATTGTATAAGTTGAAAGCTAACAATAGATGGAGTGACAAAAGCTTCATGTCATTGATGTCTTTGTTGAAAGAAATGCTTCCTGAAGGAAACGAGCTGCCAATCTCAACATACCAGGTAAAGAAATTGTTGTGCCCAATGGGAATGGATGCCAAGAAGATACACACATGCCCTAATGATTGTGTATTATTTCAAAAGGACTATGCGGATTTGAAAGATTGTCCAAAATGTGGTGCGTCACGGTATAAATTGACGACTTCAGGGGAGTCCAAAACTGGTTCTCCTGCCAAGGTGATGTGGTATCTACCTATAATATCACGGTTTCAACGCTTGTTTCCCAATCTGATAGATGCGAAGAATTTGAGGTGGAATGCAAATGTTAAGAAAAATAATGATGGGATCCTACGACATGCGTCTGATTCCCCACAGTGGAAGAAGATTGATGTATTGTACCCTGAATTTGGTGAAGAAGTCAGGAATCTAAGACTTGGGCTTTGTACAGACGGGATGAATCCGTACGGGACATTGAGCAGCCAACATAGCACTTGGCCAGTCATGCTTGTTATATACAATCTTCCTCCCTGGCTGTGTATGAAAAATAAGTACGTAATGTTGTCGTTGTTGATATCGGGCCCTAAACAACCTGGAAATGACATCGATGTTTATCTTGAACCTCTGATTGATGACTTAAAGAAACTCTGGGGTGAAGGTGTGATGGCCTATGATGCTTCACGAAGAGAGACATTTCGTTTGCATGCTATGTTGTTTTGCACTATTAATGACTTTCCAGCATATGGGAATTTGTCTGGATATAGTGTCAAAGGATCTAAAGCGTGTCCTATATGTGAAGAGAACACTGATTCAATAAGACTAAAACATGGTGGTAAGAATGTATATCTCGGTCATCGAAGGTTTCTTCCAAAATTCCATCCGTATCGTAGGAAGCGCAAAGCATTCAATGGATTGAATGAGGAACGCAGTGCACCTAAACCTATACCAGGGGAGGTTGTTTATGAAAGAGTAAAAGACTTTGTCAATGAATTTGGTAAGAGATCACAATGTACTACACGGAGTGACAATTCTTCATTCAAGAAGAAGTCAATATTTTGGGATCTTCCTTATTGGAGTTCTTTGACAGTCAGACATTGTATCGATGTAATGCACGTTGAGAAAAATGTCTGTGATAGCATCATTGGTACTCTGTTAAATATACCAGGTAAGACTAAAGATGGGATAAAATCCAGACTGGACCTACGTGAAATGGGAATAAGGTTAGAATTAACAGAATTACGTGAAATGGGTAATAAAAGAACATACTTACCTCCTGCTTGTTACACGTTGTCTAGAAAGGAGAAGAAAGCTTTTTGTGAATGCTTGGTAAATGTTAAGGTGCCACATGGTTACTCATCCAACATCTGTAGATTGGTATCAATGAAAGATCTGAAGTTGATAGGTCTTAAATATCATGATTGTCACACTCTAATGCAACAAATATTTCCCGTGGCAATTCGATCTATATTTCCGAAGCATGTAAGGTTTGCAATCACTAGACTTTGTTTCTTTTTCAACAGTCTCTGCAGCAAAGTTATTGACCCTGAGACTCTCTATAATTTGCAAAGAGAAGTGGTTGTTACCCTATGTCAGCTTGAGATGTATTTCCCTCCTTCATTCTTTGATATCATGGTACATCTTGTTGTCCACTTGACTAGGGAAGTGAAAATCTTGGGATTGGTTTTCTTGCATTGGATGTATCCCTTTGAACGATACATGAGCGTTTTTAAAGGTGATGTTCAAAACCGTTATCGGCCTGAAGGGAATATTATTGAAGGTTATGTGGCGAGAGAGGTTATGGATTTCTGCAATGACTTTCTCAGTGGTAATGACACTCCTGATAATGACAAGAATATTGACGAGCTATTTGGCAAAGGAATTTTGGGATCACGTGTGAAAGTAGTCAGTCGTGAGTAGTTGGAACAAGGTCATTTGTATATTTTACACAACATGGACGAAGTGAACGTTTATATCGAGGAACATACCAATTTCATCAAAAGACAATATCCTGGAGCCAATACAATGTGGCTTGCTAGAGAGCATAACAAGACTTTTATTAAGTGGTTTGAAGATAAAGTCTTACATCAACTATCTCAAACACCAGATGATATTACTGAAACTATCAAATGCCTCGCCTTTAAACCAAAGTTGACTGTTATGCCTTATGAAGGGTATGACATTAATGGATTCACATATTACACAAAGCGCCAAGATGATAAGAGTGTCGTCCAAAATAGTGGGGTCACCCTTCAAGCATCGACTATGTTTTTTGCAAGTGCAAAGGATAAGAGTCCACGTGAAGCTAAAATGTCATATTACGGTGTCATTGAAGAGATATGGGAATTTGACTACATAGATTTCAAAATTCCGCTCTTCAAATGTAATTGGGTTGATAACACCAAAGGAGTTATAGTGGATGAATTGGGTTTCACTTTAGTGAACTTTGAAAAGATTGGCGAGAAGGTTGAACCATTCATATTGGCATCACAGGCAAAACAAGTATTTTATATCGATGATCCTGCAAATGATAAATGGTCGGTTGTTCTTCATGGTAAAAGACAGTTCATTGAACATCCTATAGATGAAGAAGAGTATTATGATAAATATGATGACTCCAGTCCATTCTCAGTTGGGTTTCCAACTCCACAAAATATTGAAGCTAATGATGACTTATATGTGCGCGGAGATCACAATGAAGGATTGTTAATTGATAAAAGATCACAATTTTAGAGGCATGCATGTTTATATTTTTTTATTGAAGTTAAATGTTTACTTTTTTAATATCAATATCATTTTCTGATTTGATGTTTCATTATCTTCTCGTTAATACAAATGATAAACATTGTGGGAGGGTGCTAAAGAACTATAGGACCAATCTCACCCGAGATTACATACGCGATGCTAAGAATAGGTTCTTGATTGATTCCAATTCTAGACATTGATCAGTATTTCACTAACTCTACACTAATAATTTTTGTTTGTATTCTCTTTGAAAAATAAATATAGGAAGAAGGAAGCCACACAGCAATGGAACTACTTGGACCCCAAAGACTGGGAGGAGTTTGTTACCCAAAGAAAAACAGATTAATTCAAGGTATTAAGCGCCACTCCCAATTTAATTAATATATGTTTTTATGTATTCACCTATTCAAGATTAACCTTTATTGTTACTAACCAAATCAATGTGCTAACTAACTAGGCTATCAGCGATGCTCAACGACAACTACATGTTATGACCACACAATGGGTCCAAGAGGATATGCAGGCGTTCGCCAAAGGTTATATAGATATATAGGGAGCAAGCCATGAAACAGCAAAAGAAGCCCCAATGAAGAGAAGCAGGATATAGATACAATACATAAAGTGCAGCACACACAAGTGCTTCAGATTCATATAACAACATGACAGACTAACACATATATAGTGCATAACAACAGCAGGTCGGAATTTACATACAACACTAGCTTAGTACATATATAGTGGGACTAAGGTGACGATCCCACCTGCTAAAACAGGTTACCGACAACTACATGTTACGACTGGGAGGTCGTGATTCAGCAACCGTATGCATTAGCAGGTGGATCTGTTTGTCCTCCTGCTAATGAATACGATTGCTGAATCACGACCTCCCAGTCGTAACATGTAGTTGTCGGTAACTTGTTTTACCAGGTGGGATCATCACCTTAGTCCCACTATATATGTACTAAGCTAGTGTTGTATGTAAATTTGACGTTGTTGTTGTTATGTACTATATATGTGTTAGTCTGTCATGTTGTATGGACATCGATTGTATTTCTCAGGTATTATATGGTCTCATTAGATAATATGAAATATATCAATCTTATTTATAGCTCATTAATTATATATATACATCATTCTCTTTACAGGTGTTTAAAGCTGACCCCACTACAGGAACGGACTTACCAGATGTACATGCTCCCTATACGATGGGAGAATTAAATGAAGTAAGAGAAGAATGGGTAAAAGCCATACAAATAGTGGGGGTGTTAAAATATAATTGGGATGTTGATAGTGAATAATGACTAAAGAATGATATTTTGTAAATGAATTTCTAAATTATAATATATGTGTGAATGTTTCTACATGTCTAGATGTTTCTACATGTGTCTGAGTGAAAATGAATGAAAGTGTTGGTTGCTATATGAATGTTTCTACATGTGTGAATGTGAATGAATGGAACTACAGATTTCTAGCTACATGAATGTTTCTAAATGTGTGAAAATAAAATGGAACTGTATGTTGTATTGCTAAATGCATGTGTGAATATTTTTGTTGTTAAATTTGCAAGTTTGTGGCCTGTTGTTGGCTGATATCAATGGATGTTCTAAAACCTACAATTAACTACAGGTTTCTCATCCTGCGACCAGCCACAGCAGGTCTGCAGACTGATAGAAAAAAAAACAATAGGTGTCGGTTATTTGTATAACACCGACACACAAAGTTATAGTGTCAGTTTTATATAAATAACCAACGCCTGTTCCCTGTGGCGCGAAGGTATATGGCGTCGGTTTATTATCTAATAACCGACGCTGATAGTGGCCAAGATGGCACCCTTTCTATGGCGCGAAGGTATATGGTGTCGGTTTCTTATCTAATAACCGACGCATATTGTAAGGACCCTGACCTGCGTTTAGGGTTTACCCTGTTTGTTTTGCTTAACCTTAGTGGTTTGATGCTTGCTAATCACCCTAAGTGGTGATTAGGGTTTTGTTGAGCTTTGTTGAATAGTTCGAGGGGCTACTTGCAAATAACCCAAGTTTAGGGTTTTGTGTGCAAGTTTGCCATCTTTTGAGATGTTTTCCCCTCTTTGCTTCCTCTTGGGCTGAGAGGAAGGCTTGGGCTTGTTGTTTGAGTTCTCTAGGCCTGAGTTGAGCTTGTTTGGGCCTGCTTGAGCCTTGTGTCGGCCAAGACCTGCTTTGTGTCGCCCAGCAGGCTGGTGTGTCGCCCAGCAGAGCTGCTGCCTGTGTCGCCCAAGATGCTTGGTCTGATGTGGTGGACCCTTGGTGCATGTTTTGGACAAGTGTCCCATGCCTTGCTAGTGTGTTGGTTGGAACCCTAGGACAAGTGTCCTTTGGGTGGGCGACACATAGCATGGTTGTACCTTGGTTTCTCCTCCCTTCCCTCCTATATAGAAAGCTCTTCTCCTTGCCTTAGTCTCTTTTGCTCTTTTGGTCTCCCCTCCACCCTTGGTGCACGATATCCCTCTCCATCTTGCTTGTGTTGGCCGATACACTTCCTTGGAGCTGAAGAGGTGGCCGATACACCTTCCTGGAGCAGCTTGGTGGATGATAGCTTTAGACCTTGGAGTGCTTTGGAGCTCGGAGCTTAAGGCGGGTTGCATAGCTTCTAACCCTAACTCCTTTACCTCTTGCTTGATCTTATGCATGTTAGTGGACTAGCTTAGCTCCTTGCTTTTGTACCTTGCTAGTGTACCCTGGTGGCCGATATCCCCCTTAGGGTTTAGGGTTTCCTTGAGCACCTTTGCTTTCTAGGGTTTGAAGTCTCTTGTGTTGGGGGTAGGTGATGACCTAGGGTTGGGTGATACCCCCTTCCTTGTGAGTGTGTTGGGCGACACACTTGCCCCTAAGTTGAATGATATGATGCTTTAGGGTTTGAGTTCTTTGAGTTGGAGATCGATAGGTTGACCTAGCTTGAGTGTTGGCCGACATGGTGACCATGTTGGGCGACATGGTGCTCTCTTTGGAGGCCGACATGACACCTTGGTGGACGACATGTTGAGCCCTTGAAGTTGGCCGATACCCTTGCCCATGAGTGGGCGATAGGGTGATCTAGGGTTTGGTTGACCGATGTGATGGGAGACATGGTAATGTTCTTTGTGTTGTGGTGAGTACCCTTGGAGATGGACGATACTCTCTCTCTCTCTCTCTCTCTCTCTCTCTCATGTTGGGCAATAGCCATGATGGGCGTTACCCTCCCCATGTTGGCCGATATGGTTGATGGCATGTTGGACGATAGGCTTTGTGTCCTGATGGCCGATAGCCCTAATGGCCGACACCATGGTGGGCGATACCCTAATGGCCGATAGCTATGTTGGACGATACCCTACCCTATGTTCTTGAGTGTGGTGACCGATAGGGTTGATGTGGTGGCCGATAGGGTTAGTGATGTGGTGACTGATAGGGTTGGTGTGGTGGCCGATACCATGTTGGACGATAGGTCTTGATAAGTGTTAAGTGAGGGTTGTGAAGCTTTAGTGAGGGAATGAGGTTCCTTTGGTGACGGTCTCATATGTGATGGAAATAAACAATGGTAGCGTTTGTGATATCATCAATATATATATGATACCTTGCAAATAAATAGGATGCTAATGATAGTAACAATGATGTTAGCCCTAATGTATTAGGTGCATGATGTGACCTTTATGCTTAAATTAGTAATGATTGTGAGGATGATGATAGTTACACTAGTAGTTTGTTTTATTATAATAATGATTGTCATAAAGATGCTAAGTGACAGTTATATTAAAGGTTGCTTCATGATAAAGATGACAATAGTTGATGGCATAATAATGACCTTGTTAATACTAGTGTTGGTTCGGTAAACTCAACATGATATCTATATACCTGGATTGCTTGTATAATCCTGAGATTGAGGGTAAGCATCAGTATGGTTTGAATAATGATGTACTTGATACCCTTGATTACCAAATAATTGTAATACTAATGAGTAGATTATCTTGAATGATATTTGATAATAGTGAGCATATTCCGTATGTTGAATCTACAATTATGATGTACCCTAACCTTGCAGGTGATGTTTTAGCCATGAGAAGGCTATGAGATGTATGAGATGAATATCATTATTTGTTAATTATCCTATGAGGCTGTGTTGGTCCCATGATGATGATATGAGCCTTAAGAGGCAGTGACAGTACATGATGGGGGAATTGAGATCACGTGGTATGTGATGATCCTTGAGATGGATCTGGATGGTTGGCAAGAGGCCAAGTGGTAACATGTGATGTTAGACCCTTGAGATGGGTCAGGTTGATGTGATTATAATATAATGTTATTTACTTTCTGTTATATCTTGCATGTTATACAACTTGGTTGAATCCTGCAATCCATCTAAAAGATACTAATTAATCACAGTGAAATATATCATGTAGTTTGCCCTGGCCATAGATCCATCATCGTCAGGACTTGGTGATGGTGAAACAGGTTTTCCTACGGGTTAACCTGGAAGCGCATATTGTTGAATATGTGTAGGTTTCTCCTAGCCTGAAAATGAGGAGGTAAGAGTGTAACTTCGGTTGCAGACTCAGATATGAATGTAGAGCATGGTGAACAGGCCCATGGCTCAGGATATATGATGTATGGAGCATGAATGCGTTCATGGCTCGAAGCACGGTGAACAGGCCCGTGGCTCAGTTTTACTAGCGCCGAGACCTGTACCAAGGCGGGCTAGAGAGAATGGGTAGCCTATGGAGCTAACCCTGTGGCTTAGACCACTTCAGCATGTGACTGCGGTCCTATTTGTGTTGTACTCATGTACTGACCATGAGGTGGGAGGTCGTGGAGTCCGGCTCTTCCATTGACCTGGTATGGCACCGGCTTGGGTTTCGTAACCGAAGGTTGGACTTGAACGGTACAGTTCAAATCCTCAGGGCATAATAACACGTAATACATCCGTTTAGTATTTACTGATCAAATCAAACACGAAACATTGGTTGAGGCCTTGTTTGGGTAATATTCCGTTATACCTTGCAGGTTATGTGGTAATCTACCTTATCTTGATAATCAGGTTATGTGACATTATATTCTGTTCTAATAATCCTGTTACATGTTGATATATCTCATCTTGATAGTCATATTCCTTTGAAAGACATCTGGTTTTACGCTTTAGTACAGCTGGTATGCTTGCCGGTAAGAATGATCTTGCTATATATATATAACTGCTTCTGATATATCTGCTCATGTTATAATTGTTGTTATGGTTTATCTTGCTGAGGTTCTATAGTTGCGGTGGGGAGTTATGTTTCCCGCTGGGACAATTGTTCAATTGTCTCACTCCGCTAGTTTACACCCTTTTTAGGTGGTCGAGGTAGACGTGGTCAGGGTTGTGGTGTTGCGGACGAGCAGCTTGAGGAGCAGTAGAAGGCAAGCAATGGACATGCTGCTATTTTGGATGTTTTGTAGTAGAGTCTAGAGTCATCCCTGTACTCTCAGGTCCTTGGCAGTGTTTTGACGATGTTTCACGAAGATCGTTCGATGATGTCGGTATATCCTACTGTTGGCCAGATGTGGGCCTTTATGTATATATGAACAGGTGGTGAACTCATGTGATGGATGGACAGCCGATCCTGAGCTGTGGACACGTGTCAGATCTTGTGTATGTACATATTTATATTGCATGTTTCTGTGCAGGATGAGGACTGGAAAGTAATAGTTTCATAGTTTATCAGTTTTCCGCAATCGGTTTTAATTAACCCGTGTTTTTGATAATCTGTGGTTATGGTGTTTTCCGCACGTTTTCGCGTAACACCTCGTTATCGGTGTGATAATGGGATGTGTTGCCACACATATACCTTCGCGCCACAGCAAACAGGTGTGATTTCGGTGGCGCGGGAAGAGTTTGGGCGTCGGTTTTGGAACCAACGCGTAATGGGTGAGCTTTTAGTGTCGCCCACATAGGTGTCTCTTAGAAACCGACACTAAAGGCCTTAAATAACCGACACTAAAGGTAGGTTCTGTAGTAGTGAGCGTCGTGCAAATGTTAATAAATAAAACATGCAAATTAGAAATCGAGCGGCACCGGCACTGCCTCGTACCTGGGTAAATGCTGACATCTGCGAATGATACCGATTTCAACCAAAACGTCTGATTATTGGATTTATATGTGTTTAGTGAGTGAAATTCTACTCACAGAGGGTGAGGTGACCACAATTCATCTGTAAACGCGTCCAGATTCCTATTTCTGAGCATCAGTGGGGTCATCTTCTTCCTTGGTTTAGCCTAGATTTAGACCTACTGCAAACAAACAGCTCTCACACACACACAAGTGGAGAGGAACCTTGGTTGGGTGCTACTCATGGGCTAGTTGGCTATCAATTCGAGATATGGACCCTTGGCCGAGCTTATTGGCAGCGTTTGGTGGTGCTAGTTCATGCCCAACAGCCCTTGGCCGCTGCTTCTCACAGATGTTGCTGCTACTTGGCCGCAGCTACAACTACAGGGGTGTCACCCTAGGAGGTGGAGCACAAGTGAGGTGCCACTAGGGAAAGGAAGAGGAATATGGCGGAGGAGGTTGGCATTTGGTGGTTCTAGCTGTGCCTAAAAGGCCCCTAGCCAGTGTCGCAGCTGCTGCTGGCCACTGCTGCTAGGGGCGCCGCCCTAGCAGGTCAGTTGCAGGTGGGCGAGCAAGAGGAGGAAGGAAGGAAGAAGGAAGGAGGACGGAAGGTGGAACTGCTGTTAATAGGCTAGGGAGCCCTAGAATCACCCTCCTCTTCTCCTATGTTGCAGGTCAGGCAGCCTGCTACTTGGGCACCACTTTAAGAGGTTCTTGGACCGATCGGGTGAAAGAGATAAGGGAAAGGGGAAAAGGAGTTATAATAAATGGACAATTTATAGATTAGGTCCAAGGAAAATAAAAATGCCATAACTATTGCCTCTGAAGTCCAAATCAAGTGATTCCTTTTGCAAAATTTCAAGCATGAGATTCTCTACCTTCTTAAGGCAAGAAAACATGATAATTAGACTGTCTCACTTGATCAAAGAACTAATTGCATATGTGAGTACTTAACTCAACTTAATCAACATAATGGTGTACTAAGCATTGCGCTTACTAGTTAATCATGGAGTGGGTCATAACAATCTCCCTCCCTTATAAGAATTTCGTCCTAAAATTCCTAAAAGAGAAAAGGAAACTTGTTACTCATCTCATACTCAAGCTCCCACGTGGCTTCCTCTAGGTTGTGGTTCCACCACAAAACCTTCACTAACAGAATCTCGTGATTCTTGAGCTTCTTGATCCTCCGATCAACAATCTGAATAGGTCCTTCAACATAGGACACATCTGATCTAAGCTGCTAGGTTCTGGGTCTACTATCTTCTCTATACCAGGATAACACTTCTTCAACATTGATACATGAAACACATCATGTAAGTTAGCTAACTCAGATGGCAAATCCAACCTGTAGGCTACAGGTCCAATCCTCTCAATGACAGGATATGGGTCCATAAACCTAGGAGTCAGTTTGCCTCTCTTACCAAACCTCAACACTCCTTTCCATGGTGAAACTTTCAGATACACTTCATCACCAACCTCAAATTCAAGAGGTCTACGCCTCTTCTCAGCATAACTCTTCTTCCTGTCTTGTGTAGCTTTCAACTGTTCTCTGATCACTATAATCTTTTTTGTAGTCAAATCCACTATCTCTGGTCCAAGAATCTCTTTTTCACCCACGTCATAACAACATATGGGTGATCTACACTTTCTACCATACAGAGCTTCATACGGGGAATACCAAGACTAGAATGGTGACTATTGTTGTATGCAAACTCTATAAGAATCAAGTGTTCTTCCCAGCTTCCACTAAAATGTAGGACACATGCTCTCAGCATGTCCTCAAGAGTCTAAATGGTCCTCTCTCACTGACCATCCCTCTGCGGGTGAAAAGTTGTACTGAATCTCAACTTTGTGCCCAAAGAACGATGCAGCTGATTCCAAAACCTGGAGGTGAACTTAGGATCTCTATCTGATATAATTGAAATTGGGATACCATGAAACCTGACTATCTCATCCACATATATCTTATCCAACTTTGGGACATCAAAGGTTGACTTAACAGGAAGAAAGTGAGCAGACTTAGTCAGTCTATCCACAATCACCCATATTGAGTCACAACCTCTGGATGTCTTGGGCAACCCTACCACAAAATCCATTGTGATATGTTCCCACATCCACTCTGGTATAGGAAGAGATTGCAAGGTACATGTAGGTTTCTAATGCTTAGCCTTAACCTGCTGGCACACACTGCATCTAGCCACATACTCAGCTACATCCTTTTTCATACCTAACCACCAGTACAACTCCTTGAGATTCCTATACATCTTAGTGTTTCCTGGATGCATAGCGTACATCAATGCATGTGCTTCCTCAAGAATCTATTCTTTCAAATCACTGTATCCAGGTACACACAACATGTCATGCTGATACAACAAACCATCATATGAAAACCTGAACTCTGGTCTTTTTCCCCTTGTCATGTGTTGCATGATTAGTTATAACTCACTGTTACTCTACTGTAGTTCCTTGATCTGATCATAAAAAGTAGGTTTGACTTGCATCTGTGCAATCAAACCACTCTGCTCTGTCACTCCTAAGTCTAAGTTCAACTTCCACATCTCTACTAGCAGGTCTCTCTTGAAGCATGCCATAGAGAATACATCTATTGTTGAACTTGACTTCCTGTTGAGGGTATCTGCTATCACATTTGCCTTACCAGGATGATAATCTATCGTCACATCATAATCCTTGATCAATTCTAACCATCTCCGTTGTCTAAGATTCAGACCCTTCTGGGTGAAAATATATTTCAAACTCTTATGATCTGTAAACACCTAACACGCTTCACCATAAAGATAGCGACGCCACGTCTTAAGAGCATGAACTACTACAGCTAACTCCAGATCATGTGTCGGGTAATTATCCTCATTCTTCTTAAGCTGTCTAGATGCATAAGCTACTACTTTGCCTTTCTACATCAACACAAAGCCTAAGCCTCTCCTGGAAGCATCAAAAAACACTGTGTAGCCTTTATCTGCCTCGGGCAGAACAACATTGGTGTTGTAATCAACCTCTTCTTCAATATCTAAAAACTCTTCTCACAGTTGTCTGACCAGACAAACGGTGCATTCTTTCTCGTTAAGTGTGTCAGAGGTGACGCTACAACATTGAAGTTTTGGATGAACCTCATGTAGTAACCTACCAATCCTAAGAAGCTTCTGATCTCAATAGGAGTCTTAGGTTGCTCCCACTATAGAACAGACTCGACTTTCTTAGGGTCAACACTTACTCCATCTCCTGAGATGACATGTCCAAGAAAAGACACCTCAGCTAACCAGAACTCACACTTACTGAACTTAGCATATAACTGGTGTTGTCTCAGCAACTGTAACGCTATCCTCAGATGTTGCTCATGCTGCTCATCATCTCTGGAATAAATCAGAATGTCATCTATGAAAACTACTATGAACTGATCCAAAAACGGTTTGAAATTTTGATTCATCATATCCATGAAAACTGTTGGGGCATTAGTCAGTCCAAATGACATGACCAGAATCTCATAATGCCCATATCTTGTTCTAAAAGTCGACTTAGGAATATCTGAAGCCTTTATCCTCAATTGATGATATCCAGATCTCAAGTATGTCTTAGAAAAGATCGTCTCTCCACACAACTGATCAAAGAGATCATCTATCCTTGGAAACGGGTACTTATTCTTGATGGTGATCTTATTCAACTGTTTGTAGTCTATACATAGCCTCATAGTACCATCCTTCTTCTTCACAAACAAGACTAGAGCTCCCCATGTTGAAGAACTAGGTCTAATGAAACCCTTATCCAGTAATTCCTATAACTGAATCTTGAGTTCCTTCAACTCTACAGGTGCCATTCTGTAGGCTGGCAGTGCTACAGGGTGACTACCTAGCAACACCTGGATCTCAAAATCTATCTCTCTTTCAGGAGGTAGACCTGGAAACTCATCTGGGAAAACATCTGGGAACTCACAGACCGTTGGCACATCCCATAGGCTGGTTGTGCTCTTCTCTGCTCTGATATCTACTACATGTGCCAAGAACACCTCACAACCTTTCTACAACATCTTATCAGCTACAACAGCTGGTATGATACATGTATGCAAAACTTTCTTGTCTCCAAAAAAGATACAAGAAAATCCACCCTGTTGAAAGATAACCTCCTTCTTCCAACAATCAAGTTGAACTCGATACGTCTCTAGGAAATCCATACCCAAGATAACTTGAAAAGAGTTAACATCTAGGGGTATAAGATTAACCACGATGGTGTAACCACTAAAGGTCAACAAACATCCAGGACAAAACTTCGTCAACACTGTCGGTTCACCTAACGGAACCCTCAACAACAACTCAACTAGTAACTCCTGGGTTAACAGGTTAAGCTCACAAGCTAAAGAACTTTGTATAAATGAGTAAGTAGCACCCGGATCTATCAAAACTGTAACTAAAATGTCGTTAAAGAAAAGCATTTCTCCTATAATTACTCAGGAAGAAACGATACCTTCTAGTTGTGTCAGAGAGAAGAAGCGTCCTGAAGCTCTTCCTCTCCCATGATGTCCTCATTGTCCTTCCCTAGCACTGGGTGCTGCACCACCGCGGGAACCTGAAGCTACAGAGTAATCGGATCCTATAGCTGGAGCCTATCTCGGGACATTCTGGTACTGTGACTGGGAACCTTGATATGCTTACTACTGTAATTGGGGGCAATTCCTCTTAAAATGTCCCATTTGTCTGCACTGATGACATCCTTGAAACTCTGTTCCCCAACATTGTCTTGAGTGTGGTCTTCCACAGATATCACATGCTCGCATCTCTCACCTTGGTGGACCTGTCACGGAAACTAATGATCCAGAAGACCTAGTTGGAGGTGTCCATGTAGACTATGTACTCCATCTTCCAGAATTGGGTCTTCCTCCACTTGATGAAAAACTAGATCCTTGTCTACCAAAACAGCCAAGTCCTCATCCTATCTTTGAAAAGAAACCACCACCTCCTCTGTATCCACCAATACTTTGTCCCCTTCTAATAAAGTCTCCAGATCTTTTCTTACTCTCAGTCTGCTTATCCGCATTAACTGACTCTTTTGCATGTCTCGTTGCTTCCACAAATTCCCCAAAGTTTTCTCTATCTCTTCGACCAATGGTTGAAACGGTGTGTCTAATCTCTGATCTTAATCCTTCTTGAAATCTTATGCACTTTTCTACATCATTAGGAACAAGTTGCGGACATAAATTTACCAATCTTGTGAAATGTGCCTCATATTCACCAATTGTCATACTTCCTTGTCTGATATTCTGCAGCTGTCTTATCTTCTCACTCAAAAAGGTAGGTGGGTAGTACTTAAGATGTAATTCATCAACGAAATCCTTCCAAGTCAACACCGTGTTCCTCCTTTTATCTTCCACTCCACGCCACCATAGCTCTACATCACCTTTAAGCAAATAAACTATGTGATTGATTTGTCTTTCCTCAGACGGCTCCATCAGATGGAACACTTTCTCTAACTGTCTCAACCATTCATCTTCCATTGTAGGGTCCATAGTTCCAATGAACTCGCTACCTCCAAGCTTCTTAACCAACTCATAGGATCTCATCAGGTCCTTGCTGCTCGAGGTAGAAGCTCGCCTCTCCATCTTATACTTTTCCCTGGTCTCAAGAAACATCATGTACATCCTTGATGCCTCATCCACATCATCTCCACCACTTGGACCCATATCCTGAGGACCAGGTCCAATGTGGCTCTCAGCTTGGTCCTCATGACCACATCCTCTTCATGCTATCTGTAATAGTATAACAGAATACTTCTTGTTAGAAAATTATAGTTAGAAGGAAAACACCTAAGTCCTAATCATATTGGTCTCTTATCATCTCCTGACCTTGACTTAGAGTATCTACGTACTCAACCTATGCTCTCATAACCTTGGTCTGATACCAAAAGATGACACACCCCGATCTCACAATTTCCACCAATCATGAGATTATGGCATAATTTGAGAATTTAACGTAAAATAAAGATCATTCTTAACTTTTTCTTTTCTTAATCACTTAGAATTATCCTAAAGGTAAATCTTATAACTTGGAATAAACGGAAATATTACTCAACTGCGGAAGCAACTACTATTTACATTTCTAGGTAGATAAAGTAGATTTACACATCATATTTTTTATGCAGAATATAAAGCACAACAGATAACTTAAAACTAGTTTACATGTTACATTACATTCTCTCTCTACCACACCACATGCCCAAGGACTGAGGGGAAAGGACTAAGAGACCTCTATCTAACTACGAACTACCTTCTAATAACTTGGGTGATACGATCCCTCAGCTTCCTCGTGCTGATGCTGACCTGAAAAATGTTTCAGTAGGTTGGTGAGCTACTGGCTCAGTGAATAGAATTTCACCCAACCATCACAGATAACTCATTTTATGTTTATTAATTGGAATAAAATACAAAATAAGACTATACTGAATAGATCTAAACAATATAATTATAAACGACAGGAGATGTCAACATTTCATTAAGATAACAACTACGACAAGGCTGTAGATACAATTAAATAATAGAGAATACTAAAATGTCATTTAAAGGACAACTATTGTGAAACTAACTCAAATCTTTCTTAACTCTTTAACTTATAAGAAACTCTGTGAACCTATATGAACATATTTTATCTTATGCCCTGATCATATGTAGTGTAATCTACATATGAAGACACGTAGTGAACTACGATCTCACCATACAAGACTTAGCTTAAAACCCGGGAAGCTAAGCCTAGAACTGAATCCGGGTCTGCTTGACTCAAACCGTCACGTATGATTAAGGTGGCTAAACAACTGTCCTTTAATTGGACCTCTCCTCTAGGCTGAGTACACAGGCGGAGGGTCTGAGACGCTCTGTGGGTCTTATCTTGGTACGCTCTGTGGGTACCTCTGGGTTACCACTGGGATCTCTGATTCATGTTGGGTAACCTATCTTCTCTTAGGAAACTTCCTCAAGGGCTTCATCTCCCCGCACGCTCTATGGGTGCGATCTGATCCCCATATACTGGTCACTGCCAGGGTGGATCGTTTCCTCCCTACAGTGCAAACATCCGTAGGGAATCTACAGTGTTCAGGGCAGCTATGTCTATTATTTTATTATTCTTGGAAAGCTATTTCTACATTGTACCTTTATCTTACTTATACTTGACTCTGATATCTCTATGGTACTGTGTCTATTTAATTGAAGTTTATAATACAACATGTACATCATTCTAAACTTGGCAGAGCAGTATATTTAAAGCATTGTAATTTACTAAGGAATCAACATATTGTAAATGCAGGCAGACTAAAGTTGTTAAATAAACTAAATACATGTCAACTTGGCACATATACACTAAAATCATGCAATTGAGCTTCTAATACACTGACAAGAGTTAATTATTTGATATATTAGAAATCATCAGCAACACTTATAAATTATTTGTAATTCCTCGAAAATCGAGCACATCAACCCAAATTCTAAGTTATGCATCACATAACTCAATTAAAAGTCAATTTACTTGACACGGAAAGATTTAATTATAAAAGCGTGTGCATCAACCCTAATCTTGAGTTATGCATCACATAATTTAATTAAGTTTTAATCACTTATCATGGCATGGTTTATTAATAATAATTGGGAATTTCAAATGATATCTTTGAG
The DNA here is from genome assembly GCA_963693085.1 of Alisma plantago-aquatica. NCBI lineage: Eukaryota > Viridiplantae > Streptophyta > Magnoliopsida > Alismatales > Alismataceae > Alisma > Alisma plantago-aquatica. The sequence continues at coordinate 838,613,403 of OY856410.1, read as the reverse complement.
GAATGTGTCAATTCATATAATTATTAATACACTCACATTAAATATAACTGGGGGTGTGCAACTAGGATTCTATTGAACCCTTTTCATGTCATTGTCATTTCTTTGAAATCGAGCATCTATTAACTTACTAAAAATGTGCAACATGGGTTTATACCCAAACTGTGTTGTTATTGGTCATGTGCTACTGAGTTCAACATTTAATCGAGCAAAATAAGTTTTGATCAATCGTGTATTTACACTAATACAAATCACACATATCAATTAACTAATTCGTGTCGTGCAAATGTTAATAAATAAAATGTGCAAATTAGAAATCGAGCGGTGTCGGCACTACCCGGCACCTGGGTAAACGCTGACATCTGCGAATGATACTAATTTCAACCAAAATGCCCGATTGTTGGAGTTATACGTTCTTAGTGAGTGAAATTCTACTCACAGCGGGTGAGGTGACCGCAATTCAACTGGAAACGTGTCCAGAGTCCTATTTCTGGGTGTCAGCGGGGTCATCTTCTTGCTTGGTTCAGCCTGGATTTAGAGCTGCTGCAAACAAACGACTCACACACACACAGGTGGAGAGGAACCATGGTTGGGTGCTGCTCACGGGCTAGTTGGGTACGGATTTGAGATCTAGTCCCTTGGCCAAGCTTATTGGCAGCATTTGGCGGTGCTAGTTCGCATCCAATAGCCCTTGGCCGCTGCTTCTCACAGTTGTTGTTGCTACTTAGCCGCAGTTATAGGGGTGCTACCCTATGAGGTGGAGCACATGTGAGGTGCCACTAGGGCAAGGAAGAGGAAGATGGTGGAGGAGGTTGGCATTTGGTGGTACTAGTTGTGCCTGAAAGGCCCCTGGACAGCGCCGCAGCTACTGAGTGGCTGCTATTGGTCGTTGCTGCTAGGGGCGCCGCCCTAGCAGGTCACCTGTAGGTGGGCGAGCAAGAGGAGGAAGGAAGGATGATAGAAGGTGGCACTGCTGGAAATGGGCTAGGGAGCCCTAGAATCGCCCTCCTCTTCTCCTCTATTGTAGGTCGGGCAGCCTGTTGCTTGGGCGTCGCTTCAAGAGGTTCTCAGACTGATCAGGAGAAAGGGATAAGGAAAAGGGGAAAAGGGTTATAATAAATGGGCAATTTACATATTAGGTCCAAGGAAAATAAAAATGCCATAACTATTGCCTTTGAAGTCCAAATCAAGTGACTCCTTTTGCAAAATTTCAAGCAAGAGATTCTCTACCTTCTCAAGGCAAGAAAACATGCTAATTAGACTGTATCACTTGATCAAAGCACTAATTTCATCTGTGAGTACTTAACTCAACTTAATCAACATAATGATGTACTAAGTGGTGTGCTTACTAGTTAATCATGGAGTGGGTCATAACAATGTATTATTTGGAAGGAACAATTTTAGGATTGTCTTGGGAAAAGCATATCAAGATGAATATAATTCATTAGAATATCCCTACCTAGACCTGTTGAGGCATCTTATACAAATAACATCTAGAGATTCCTCTGAGATAGTTCTTCCTTGATAAGTAGCCTCTCCTTACGACAAGAAAATAAATAGCTAATGGGATAGTTGGTTTGGTATTATGTCAACATATTAGAGTGGCACAACAAAAGCATGATAAGACTTGTAATCCCAAATGGGTGGCAGAATGAAAATCTAGCCTTTCCTTGGAGGTGAAATGCTAAACTAAGTGAGGGGGTATGGTAAACTCCCTAGAATCAAGAATCTTATCACATAAAGTTATAAGTTGAGAAGGTGACAAATCAATGAGGTTTGACACCTAAGTTAAATAAGGTATGTATAATGTTTCTCTGGCTAAGAAAAGTGTAACCTGACACAGAGTTGACTCTACAATCAGTAATGGAAAGGACAGTTGAGTATGTGTCATGTGTGACAGATCTTATGATGATCTTTAATGGAGGAGCTTTGTGCTGGACAAAGTTCTATAGTATCCCCATGACATAAAGGATACATGTGAAGGCTTGAAGATGTAATAAATGAATAATATTTGTCTCCCTTTACCGGGGATTTTGGGGACAAAATCCTTGTTAGGGGTTTATAATTGTAACATCCCTGACCTGGGTTTAGGGATAACCCTATTTGTTTGTCTTAAATAAGTTTCTTATAACTTTAAGATAATCCTCTAAGGTTTTTTGTTATTATGTGACAAACTTATGTTTCATGTTTGGTCATGTTTGAATGATGTTTGAGCAATGCTCTTATTTTGGACCAAAATGTAATTTACCCAAGATGAGGGGTGATATTGTAATATGTCACATGTTTAACATGCCCTAAGTGTTTTAACATCATAATAGAGAGAATTATGCTAAGTGATGGCTTGTGGAAAGCCTAAAATTTCAAGTTTGAGCTTGTTTGAATAATGATAGTGCCTTGTACACCAATTTTGGTGTAATTTGCAATTTACCCAAAATGTAGGGTTAATAGGCAATTTATCACCTCTAGAGTGTCCCTAATATCTCTATGCATCATTTATAGGATATATAAAGAAGGAGTCACCCTATTTGAATCGAAATTTGAGTGGTAACATCCTTGGTGATGAAAAGACCAAGAAGGGTTGTGTAATGGAAACCCTAACTTGAGCTCGTATTAAGTATATCGGGTTGTAGTGTTAAATGGGAGTCCCTATCGGCCAAGGATCCAACGTGGAGGCCCCCATATCGTTTTGTTATCTCTTGGCCTTTGTAAAAACGAGCTAATCACCTCAATAAAGTAATAGATATTGGCTTCCAACTTTCCTTTGGAAAGGTTGTATTGAATTGTGAATATAATAATAATGTGAGTGGAAGTGGCTTGCCCTAGAAGATAACCAAAGGGGCCGACCCTTATCCCTTGCATTATCCTCAAGATTTTATTTTGCATGGCAAGATAAAGATGGAATGCATGAAAGTACATGTGTCAATCTATGCATGGCCATGTGGCACCTAGTAGTAGTAAGAAGATGACACCTCTTACACTTTATCCCATAAACCTCAAGGATATATACCCTCCCTTTCACCTACTAGTGAATCTTTTCGACCCCTATCACTCTATTTCCCATTTATATCATGCTAAGAAGCAAGGATCAAGGAGTATCTCGAGCCATTAAGCTTAGGTGAAGCCCTGGTCATCTTCAACCTTGGTTCAAGCATGAATCTCAGTTGTAATTCTTTCCTTTCTTTTCTTCTTCACTAAGTTCTTATCTATAATGATTCTTTGCATATGGAGGAGTTGTGAATGAGTCTTGAAACTATGATAGTTCATCTCCTACCTTGGGAACATGGAGCTTTGGAGCTTGGATCTTTGAAGTTGTTCTTAAGGCGGGTTATATAACTTGAACCCAAACATGTTATTCCTCACCATCTTTCTTGCTATATTTGATGATATACTTTCAATTCCAAGATTTTCTTGAATACTTGATATATCTATAAGTTCTAATAGTTGCTTAGACCTATTATCCATGTAATAGAACAAGTATAATGAAGTTCGAGAGCTTGAAGATGATGGTATCACCTTACAAAGTGATATCGGTTCAAGCACACAAGCAAGCACCTCTAACCCGATATGGTGATGCACATACACCACTAAAACAATATGGATATGAGTTTATACTTCCTTGCACAATATGGTGATGAAGTATACACCCTATGCTCGATATGGTGTCAACCATACACCTCTTGCACGATATGAGGTCAATCAATCACCTCATACACGATATGGAACTAAGTACCTCTAACTTGAGATGAAACCCTAAATGTTGGGCAACCTGATATGGGTGCACGATATGGTAATGGAGGATGCACCTTATACATGATATGGTGATGAGGATATACCTCATGCCCGATATAGATGCACGATATAGTGTTGAGGTTACACCTCAAGTATGATATGAAAGCATGATATGGTATCAAGTACACACCTTTATACCCAATATGGTGGAAGCATATCAATTCAATGTACTTGATGGAGTAACACATGAATTGTGTTATGTCAAGTAGTACATTAAGACATAAAGAGTTTAATGCAATGTGTTAAGTGTAGGCCAATGTAACTTGAAAGAAGGATTTAGCCAATTTAATAAAGTATGATGCAATCAACATCCTAATGAGGATAAGAGAGAAACTTTTACCTATGTGATAATCATGTTAATGAGCATACATTGATACTCCTAGTATGAATGGAGTATGAATTAGGGTTTGATTCTTGATAATATGATATGAAACCCTAATTGGTTAATAAGGGGAAACCCTAACCCTAATGAAAGGTGATGGTATGCACTTGAAACCCTAATCGGTTAGAATGAGAAACCCTAACCCTAATAATGGGAAGGATGTATTTCTTTTATATCACTTAGTGATGATGTGAATCTTAAACCCTATTCGGTTAGAATGGGAAATCCTAACCCTAATAATGGGAAGGATGTATTTCTCTTGCATTGCATGGTGATGTCATATATTGCTAGTGTTTTTATCATGAAGTGCTAACCATGCAAGAATCATGAGATGATGAGTATACCCAGGTATGAGCTATGATGTTTTATATGATACAAATTTAAATGGGCCTTGTGAGCCATGTTAAATATTTGTACAATTATAAAGGTCTGAAAACCTAAAAAGATAATTGTTTCCTATTGAAAGGTGACAAGATATTTAAATGGGCCTTGTGAGCCATGTTAAATACTTGTACAACAAGTATAGTGCTTATAGGGTCTGATGTCCTAAAAATATAAATTTGGCCTAGTGAATGGTGACAATATATTTAAATGGGCCTTGTGTGAGCCATGTTAAATACTTGTACAACAAGTATAATGCTTATAGGGTCTGATGACCTAAAAAGATAATTGTTGCCTAGTAAAAGATGACAAGATATTTTAATGGCCCTTGTGATCTATGTGAAATACTTGTGTAGCAAGTATAATATATACCTTGGTCTGAGGACCTAGAGGTAACAATTACCTGATGAGAGGGAACAATGATCAGTGATGAATTAAGGGTTTGAATTCCCAGATCTAGCAATCATGATGATGATAATGTTAAGGGATGAGAATTCCCAATAATGGGATAAGGGACTGAGATCCTAAGTGTTATGCATTCAAAGTGTTGCAAAGGTTATAAAAGTACTTGATAAATGTATTACACTTTTCTTTATAGCATTTGTTAGAATTCATGTTTTTAACTTGGTTGATGTTAAAAGATACTATAATGCACCTAATTAATCAAGTGGAATCTCATCATGTAGTTTCCCTGACTATAGATCCATTCAGTGTTAGAATTTGTTGAATGGTGAAATGAGTTTAACTCGGAAAGCATATTTTTGAATATGCGGGGGTAGAAGGACGAAATATATCCATACTTCCTAATGAAGAATTGATGTAGCACCTTCCTTATTTACACCAGGATGATGTGAATCTCTTAACCAAATGAGGAATTGATGTGTAAATTCTTCTTCATTAAGTGTTATGAGGATTGATAAGAATCTCCCGACCATATGAGGAATTGATGTATAATCTTCCTTATTTATTATGAATTAGGGGATGGATAACCGAAATCTCCTTGAAGAGAGTGCATGTTGCAGTTGTAGCTCTATAGCAAAGATACCAGTATACCCTAGTAAGCTAATTGCAGTTGACACAAGATGTCCTGCCAGCAGTTGACACGAGATGTCCTGCCATTAGTCTCATACTGACCGAGACAGATGAGGTCTTGGCATCAGACTCTACCATTGACCTTGTATGGTATCGATGCCTTACGTAGACGTGGTCGGTTGGAGTATGAGCAGTATACCTCATCTCCTTAGGGCATGTGTGATTGTAAATATGTAATCAGTCGTGTAGCGTATTTGCTTGAGGATAAAACACGAAAAACACTGGTTGATGTTCACTTCTGTTACACATCTTAAATAGTTAGATGTTATACATGTTCTTCATGTTTGTTATAAAGTGAATAGATGATTTATTTCTCTATCATAGATAGTTGCATTACTTTAAAGGATAGGATTGCTCTGTTCTTCTTATAAATAATGATTAATCTTGCTTATTTATATAAAGAATCCTCTACTCAATTTTATATTGTTTACTTGTGATAATAATATTGTTGGTGGAGAGTTATATCTCTTGCTGGGACAATTGTCTCACCCCGTGGGATCCACATTTTTTTAGGTGGACGTGCACGAGGGGGTAGAGACTGTACTGTAGAGGGAGAACAACAATAGGGGCAGCAATAACAGTTCAGGTTGAGTGTACTATCTGTCGTGTCTTGTAGATAGAAGTCTTATGTGTCATCTCTATACTCTCAAGTCCTTGGACTTAGTATGTGATGGTTTCATGAACGATCTAAGATTTTGGCTTGATTTCCTCGAGGGTTTTATGTTGCTTATATATAGGTTTTGGCAAAGCAACTGTTATATGTTATCCTCGAGATGAGATGGTACAATGTGAACCATGATGTATATAAAGTTTGGTTCTTTCTTTAAGAGTTTCCTGGAAATGGATCTCTTTTTTAAATGGTTTTAATTTTTAGTGATTTTTATTAATCCGCTGCTTATGGTTATTCTGCAATTATTACTAGTGATGGCTTGATTTGATGTCGGGTCATCACCGTTAATGACTACATTGAAGTTTTTATGTTCCATATTCACCTTGTTAACACCCGGTGGAAGGTCGAACCAATGGTATTTCCACACCCTAGGAAGCTTCATGGTGGTGTGGTTGGCAAGATCTCTAGTGGATAGTTCAGGAAGGGGAATCAGGTGGTCATCTTTGTGTAGTTTGTGGAGTGGTTGTTTGATCTATGAATGGCTAACTTTGTGGTACCAGTCTTACTCTTATAAGCTTTGCTCAGATGTAGTGGTGTGTTGCTCATGTTATTGAGTAGCTTATTCTTCCTCGGGGTGACACTGAGACGTCCTCGTGTTCTCATATTGGGAGGCAACAGGTCGACTGGTTTGGTATGTTGAGGAAAGGTCAACGACATCCAATAGCTTTGAGAACCACACACAACCGTAATCCGCCATAGTGGTGTGAAACCTTCAATTTATAGCAAAGGGAAAAGTTTTCTAGTATGATGGTAGTGGATGCACGCTTCTCTACTGTAATGGTTTGAAGTAGCTAATGTTGTGCAATATTTAGGTGTGACCCTTGTACTGGTTGAGGTGATGTTGTGTGGCGTAGCAGCTGGTTGAGGTGATGTTGTGTGGCGTAGCCGAATGTAAAAGTTATTGTATCAAATGTTGGGGCAGCAACGCAGGATGTTAGGTTGAAGGTTCTATCAGATATGTTGCTAGTTGGTGTTTATCTATCTATAGGAGATGATGTGACTATAGCTCTGATATAGTTGAGGGGTTTGTCTCCGATGTGGTTGGAGTGCAGTTGTTGTAGTAGTAGCAAGTGCTGAGAGTGTAGCTCTAGTGCTATCAAGGTGGTGTCTCTTGTCGGCTGAGCTACGCAAGATCAGAGATGTTGTGGGTGGATGGTGTTTAGGGAGAAGTTAGAGCTTTCTCTCACTAGGAGCTTATTGTTGGACTGACTTTATCTCGACCTTAGTTGCTTGAAGTGCTCTGAACTGATATATGTACATCCTTATCTTAAATGGGGGACATTTTGAATCTGCTTATAGCTTTCCAAGAAAACATAAATGTCCACTAACATATCAAAACTCTCAATCATACCAACATATCTCTCATCAAAAAGGTTAATCACCCAGATCAAATCACACAATTTCGACTCATTAGCCTTATCAACACATCCTCTAAAATCATTGCCAAAATCCTTAGTAACCGCATCAAACCACAATTGGAAGACATCATCTCCCACAACTAGAATGCCTTCCTCAAACTCTGCAACATTCATGATGCCTTCATAATGGTTAATGAAACACTCCGCCTTTGTTGCAAAAGTAAAACTCTGAACATAGCTATCAAGCTGGACTTTGAGAAAGCCTTCGATTACATCAACTGGAACTTCCTTCTCCATGCCATGTATAGATACAATTTTCCAAACAAATGGACAAAACTCACTTAAGCTCTTCCTATATAACAACCTCAACCAGGTTACTTTGCAGGGCATCATTCATGACCTCAAATACAACATTGCAAACTACATATCATGGAAATTGGGGCCCACATACACACCAAAATATGCTTACCTACACCTAACATACAGAGGACATATATCTGGTATGAAAATCATTTGGAAAATGAAACAACCACAAAAATACAAAAAAAAATTGGCTCCTATCAAATAATAACATACCCACAAACCATTTCATCAAGAGAAGAAGCTTCCACGGACCTTCTAGATGCTACTTTTGTCTATCTGAAGAAGAAATCGCATAACACATCTTCAAAAACTTCCCATTTACACTACACTTCCTCTACAGATGCTTCCCACCACACACTATCACAAATAACTTACTCCTGTCAAACCATATCACACGTTTAAAACTACTAAACCAACACCTTCCTGCAGCAGACCTGATTATAAACACCCTTTGGCATATTTGGTTAGAAAGAAAAAGGAGAAAATACAACAAATCTAACCGTCATAAACACCAAATAATGATCGATATTGACATTCCTTGTACATTAACTTGTATTGCAAGACCGACTTCCACATCAACCCAGGTGTTGGGAGGCAATGAAGACCATCATAACATCTTTGGAGATCTAAATGACGAAGGTTTTTATACACTAGAAGATATCATAGCTGATGACACAGACTTCTAAACCAGACCACCGGAGCTACTACTGGAAGGGAATTTTCTTACCAGACATATTAGTTTTATTTCATCTCTATAGTGAGGCCCATTGTTAAGGGGTATCTTCCTCACAAACTTTGATACATTAGGTCCCACTTGTTTCTTTTTTTCTACATCAAACTTTGTTACATATCTTAGTATGTGTCCTCTATGGTGGAACATCTTATTATTCTATGTTCACATGCATTTCTATTTGTAAACATTTTATTTCTTAATCCATGTGGACTATTATGGGGACGTTTGTTTTTCCGTGTTTGGCTGTAAAGGGTTGTATTTATTAATTCAGTAGTCAAAAGATTAGGTTTGTTTCACTGTAATGGAGAAAATTGCCATAATCATGCATTTGTTGTTGTAATAGAAATGTAGTACGACAGCCTCCAGTTCAAAACCATTGGACGCCGAGATCTGTCTTTCTCACGACACACGTCTTGCCCGCTTGCACTATCCGAAACCAGCAACCCCTCATTTATGTCCATCTGTACCAAACATAAACTGATGTTTTACAAAACTTTTCAGTTACATCATTTTCTGTTGGACAAAAATCCAAAATAGTACAGTTTTATAAAAATATGTACTGAACTAACACCAAAACCATCTTAATTTCTAAAATAACCCACATTCTGGAGAAAGCACCAAGATTTTGGCGTGTTAGTGTACCTGGGATCAAAGGCGCCAAATAGTTAGCATTTTCCAGTGAAAGCGCCAAGTTTGTGGCGTTTTAAGTGAAAAGCGTCAGAATTTAGGCGTTTTCATGTGAAAGTGCCAAGTTTGTGGCGTTTTAAGTGAAAACCGCCAGAATTTAGGCATTTTCATGTGTTCAAGTCTGAAGTACGAACGTTGTTTCTTGTTTTCGGCAAGCCAATGGTGGACAGGTCGACGACGGACTCCCCAGAGTGTCGAGAGCTAAGCGAAAACGGCAGAGGTTCTATTTAGGAAATGATAGTAAATGTGATACAGGGAAGAAGAAAAGGATGACAGGTCAGAATTGGAAGGACATGGCATGAGGGACTGGAAAAAAATGAGGACGTGAAGTAGAATTGAACAGGTCTGAGCAACCCCACCCCACTCCCTCTCGTCACCTCGACGACTCCTTCTCTCTCTCCTATCCTACAAGAGTCTTCCTCCTTCCGCTCACTTGACTCTCCATCTTCGTCGTGCTCGGGTCCTTCTCTATGATCTGTTCACCATTTGCCCTGTGGTGAGGGTGCTCGCCCACGAGGTTTACTCGGGGTGGCGGATTAGGCAAGACGAACAAGTGAAAACAAAAACAACAAGAAGAACAAGAGGCAAGCTTTTTTTGCCGTGTTGCCCCTGCCAGGAACCAGCTCCCTACTAGATACAGGACTAGAACAATGCAGTTGCCTTCTCTTCCCTGCCGCGGCCGCCCCCGTCCCTCTTCTACCCCTCATGATCTTCTTTTTTTTGTCAGTCTGCGTGGAAAGCAACGGTAGGTAGTAGCTCGCACCATGCAGTGCCAACAAGCGCGAGGCCGGGGACTGCAATGAAATTTTGACCGAAAACACAATGGAGGGAAGAGAGGAGCAGGCAAAGAATTGGTGGGAAGAGAGTGTTTCTGGCAACAACTAGATGGTACATGATTAGAAGGATGCCCGGGTTGTTCTTGAAGGAAACCATCCCCTCGTTGTTTGGGATAAAGCCGCAGTTGTCGAAGGTTGAGACCACGGTGAATATGGAGAAGGTCGTGAGGCAGATGTGCTTGCCACAGAGTATGTCTCCTGCGGAACATACGACCTTGAGGTAGATCAGCATGGATACGAATCCGACAAGCTGGACAATCACAAAGTAGCCCAGAACAGTGTGACCAAGAAACCTACATGAGGAAAAATGGTGGAGCTGGATGCGCAAGGCAACCAGCCGGTTGGTGCTTTCACATGAAAATGCCTAAATTCTGATGCTTTTCTCTTGAAACACCACAAACTTGGTGCTTTCAGTGGAAAACACCAACTATTTGGTGCCTTTGATCCCGAGTACACTAACACACCAAAATCTTGGCGCTTTCCCCAGAAAGTGGGCTATTTCGGGAATTAAGATGGTTTTGGTGCTAATTCAGTACATATTTTTATAAAAATATGCTATTTTGGTTTTTGTCTTTTTCCATTTACATGGATTAACTTAATGCAGGAGTTGCACATATCTAGTCTTGCAATCCAAACATGCCCTATATAAAAAAAAAGGGAGTTGCTATATAGAGTCATTCTTGGACCCTAATCCAGACGACCGTACTAAATGACAAAATTGGTCATGTCAACGGGCTGCTACTTGTTGCACAACGCCCCATTCTTCCCACTAACTCCTCTTTTCTTGTTTATTTCATCAACCCACTTCCCCCAAATCAGTTCAACTCTCCCCCCCCCTCTCCCATTCCCACTCACCTTTCCCACTCTTTTCTCCCAACTTCCCTCTCTTCCATTCCCTCTCTCCAAGCAGCGGCAGTGGGCGACTGAGGAAGAGCACACCGGCGGCCTCGACGGAAGGAGTGGCGAAGGAACAATGAGTGTGTTGTTGCGCGCATAGAGAGGAGTAAGGAGGAGCGGCTCTAGGTGACCATTGGCCGAGGAAATCAGAGGATGGTTTGGGCAGAAACACCCACTCTTAATAGTTGGACGATCTCCAATGCCAGAAGGTAAGAATGTATCCCCCCTTATGCTTCGTTGGTGGAAAAGGTAAGGATGAACTAATAGCACCGCTAGGCTGCTACTATGTTGGGAATGTAAGAGGGTTTAGGGTTTAAGACGATGGAGAAGACAACAGTAGGGCTTGGACTACTAATGACCCAACCTTGTTGCAGGGGTTGGATGGTGAAATTCGAAGAGTAGAAGGCTAGGTGGAGGGTAGAGAGGAAAGGAGCTGGTAACAGTGCAGTGGGGTTTGGTTGGTGGACAAGTGTGTTACTTGACAGAGTTGAGGGGTTATGATAGGAAGACAAAGCAGAAGAAGTAGTGTCTTGGTGGAAGGGGGTGATGTAGCGAGATTTTCTGTAGGGTCCATAATGATATAATAAGGTTAGGGCAAGGGGTTAAGACATTGTAACGACCTAACCTTGTTATGGCGGGTGTGCAGCTGGGAGGGTAGAAGATTTGAAAAGTGGTGGAGGCAGTTATGCCACGTGATTGCAACTACAATTAAAGCGGATGCAAGAGGGTTTAGGGTTCAAGATTCTAGAGAAGACAACAGTAGGGCTTGGACTACTAACGACCCAACCTTGTTGCGGGGGTTGGATGGTGAAAGTCGAAGAGTAGAAGGCTGGGTGGAGGGTAGAGAGGAAAGGAGATGATAATGGTGCGGCAGGGTTTGGTTGGTGGGCAAGTGTGTTACTTGACAAAGTTGAGGGGTTATGATAGGAAGACAAAGCAGAAGAAGTAGTGGCTTGGTGGAAGGGGGTGATGTAGTGAGATTTTCTGTAGGGTTCATAACGAGATAACAAGGTTAGGGCAAGGGGTTAAGATGTTTTAACGAACTAACCTTGTTATGGCGGGTGTGGAGCTGGGAGGGTAGAAGATTTGAAAAGTGTTGGAGGCAGTTATGGAGATGGGTGTGTGTGTTAGTCGACAGCGTTAAGGGGTTATGTTAGGTATGTAAACATGAAGAAGCAAGGGCTTGGTGGTAGGGGGTTAGGAAGTAGGAGTTGTTTCATGTTTAATAGCGAGCCAACAATAGAAGGGCGCTAAAATGAGGTAACTATGTGGTGGGTGGGTTAACAAAGTTGATATGTTGTAGTGGGGTTAGGATGTTCTTAACATGTAAATGTATGGGTAAGTGTGAAAAATGTGTTGTGGCAAGGTGGTCAGGTATTCATGTACAAAAATTTGTTTGTTTTGCATAGCTGCTATATGGCTGAACCATGTTGTTGTTTGTTGAGGTTATTTTACAAGGTAGTGTTGCAAAAGCTATATGCTTGAATGAGGATGTGTACATGTTATGATAGGTATGTCTATGTAACTATGGGGGTGGGGGTAATGTGATAAGTTAGGTTGTTTATGAATATAATGGTATATGAGAAGTGATAAACATAGGCATGTTACGTGACACTACAATAAGAACATGGGAGCTAATTTAGGCAAAAGATGTAACTATAGATGCACAATGCGGCATGTTAGTAAGTAACGCATGCCCAAGCAATGTTGTAATGTAATGAACTAATTCCAAGTTTGGTTGGTTTGTGATTGTGATTCAGTGATGATAATTTATTCATTAAGTAAAACAAGTGTGCACATGTATGTAAGGTGTTTTGGTGAAGCATAGATAGATTGCAATACAATGTAGAGTAGAACAAATGAAAATTGTTAATTGATGTACCCAACACTGCAATGTAATGCAAAGGAGCTAATAGAGTTATGCAAGAAATGGTTTGAAAAGGTATAGTACCCTGGTAATAAAAGTGTAAGTGTGTGCATGTTATGCATTGAGTTCCTTGGTATGTATATGTTACTTTGTTTGCAAATGTTGATATGTGTGATTTGTGCCGTGGACAACATATCAAATGTGATATCAGTTATGGTAAAGATATGCAAATGGACTGCAACTGACTATGTTTTGCAAAGCAATGTATAACAAATTAAAATGTGTTGATAGTTTATTTGTAGAACTGGTTCTGAAAATGTGTGAAGTTTGCATATTAATTCAATATTACAGAATGCTCTGGTTATGATGTAGGATGACTGAATTTTTTTATGATGTATTACAAAATACTTTTAAAAAGTAGTGTGTGACATGAATTATAACACTTGATGTAGGATGACCGACTCTTGTTATGATGAAGATGAAGAATGCAGTACAGGTCTTGACAAGGGTTTTAGTTCGCGATGTTCTTTCCAGAAGTTCATGTCAGTGTTAGTATTTGTAAGGGACGAGCACAAGGATATGTTAAATACAACAGTGTTTGGCCATTTTACATCGTTGAAATGGCCAAAGGGTTTAGATCTTGTGCTGGTAAGGGCTATTGTAGAAACTTATGACAAGAAAAGTAGGACTTTCAAACTTGGCAGCAATGTTGTCCCGCTTGATGGTAGACAGGTTAGAATGTTTCTAGGTCTACCTGTTGCAGGTGAGATGCAACAATGACAATGCAATATTAATTGTTAGTAGTTTTATCATGTAAGTGTATTATCTTTGTAATGTGTTTATTTTGTAGGTGAGAATGTATTGCTAGGTGATGGCCAAGGAACACAGGTAGACTCAAACATTGTTGATCTATACTTCACAGGTGAGCCAAAGGTGTCAAGGGCCTATGAAAATTTGAAAGAACTGTGTGACAAGACTGACCCTAAATCTGTAGAGGATTTTCTTAAGATTTGTCTATCTGTGATGATGTCAACTTTTTTCTACCCTACGGCTGGGTTTAGCATTGAAAAACGAATTGGTATTATGTGGACAATTTGGGTGAAATGGGTAAGTATAACTGGGCTAAATCTGTACATACATTTCTGCACGTGGGTATGTGTGAGATGGGTAAAAGCAATAGGGGTTCTCTCAAGGGATGTTGCTTTGTACTTCTGGTCTGGTTTCGTTATGTAACGTTAACAAGCCAGAAGGTGAGAGATAATGCGACCCCTCTAGCGAACTGCTGGGAATACAACACTAGGATTAGCGGATGGCTGGTAGGGAAGAGCATGTCAATGAAGAACCTACCTGACAGGTATGTTAGGGATGAATTTCTGAGGTCCCATCGTACGAAAGAAACACATGTCCAGGAGGAAGAGAGTAAGGCCGACACATCTGGTATAGACGGAGAGGTAATGTAAACAACTAGTGTAATGTGTTGTGATTATATATTGATGTAATTTTTTGGTATGTATAAAGGTATATATGTTGTGTTCAATGTGTGCAACTAGAAACGACGAAGATAAAGCTCAAAAAATTCAAATTACAAAAGAGGATTGAGGAGAGCAAGGCAAAGCTAGTGAAGGAGTCGCAGACAATGATGAGAAAGTGAAAATGTTGCAGAAAAAGCTCAAGGCTTGTACAACGGAGTTGGAGGCCTTGAAGGCCCAGTATGAAGTACGATTGTTTGAGATTGAACTGCTTAGGCTCTAACTATAGACACGGGGAATTACATACCCCACAGAATGGCCTAGCAGTTCAGATGGGAGGTCTATCACAACATGTATGGTAGACGGTGATGATAAGGTATGTAGGTAGTATGCCATTACAATTGGTTATGACAAATGCAGGGAATTTTTTGGTATAAGTTGATGCGTTGAATGTGAAATAAATAAATAGAGAAGCATGGGGACTGATGAAGATATTGAGAGGATTGTGACTAATAGTACAACAGATGTATGTTGTTTACAATGAGTATCATGTCATGTAATAAACATATGTGTTATAACAATGAGTGAAACATGTAGTTGCTAAGGAAGTGTGGGAAGAACCAAAAAACAAGGGAACAATGGAGTACATATCAGTGTAAGTGTACATATAGATAAATATTTGTGGTGGTTAATTTAGGATGTGTGTTAAGTTGCCATTGGCATGTATTCTTCCTGTTGAAAGGATGTTCATCGTATGGTTGCAGTGAAACCACCAAGGGTATTCTGACACCAACAAGGGTGCGTTGAGCTAACCATTAATTACTGTGTAAATACTTGGCTTGATATGATAATTAAAAGGAGAGACATTTTTGTTTATGCAGGACATAGGTAGTAGTGATACAGTTGTCAACACCTGTTGTGGTACATATATGGATGTCACGACCGTCTCACAAAAACATGATTAACTAATGCGGAAGCGTTCATCAAGCAGCGGATTAGCGAAAATCACTAAAAATTAAAACTTTTTGCAAAGAGATCCACACATAGGAAATCTTTTCCAACAAATGCCATTGTATATCATATACATTCTGTTTCAAACGTACATATCCTGTACCATCTCTTTCCAGAGACTACATCATCAGCTGCCTTATAAACATATATGCAGGCAGCATACAAATCTCGAGGCATCAAGCCAAAACCTCAGACTGATATATCAAAAACACTGACTAAAAACTCCGAGGACCTGAGAGTACAGAGACAACACATAGGACTACTATCTATATGACTAGACAGACAATATCTCCACCTGAGATCTTATTGTTGTCCCTACT